>OY757011.1:112220787-113683565 GCA_963580285.1 Lucinisca nassula
TGTCGTGGATGGAAGATGTAAGGTAATTGTATCGATTCCTGATCATTGCCTTCACCTCTATTTTGTTTTTTCTAGGGCATGAGCAAATGGCCCTTTATAAAATCTAAGCTATATTATCAAATGTCTATGTACCTAGCTACCATGAACTTGACGTCAAAGTACGTATGTTTTATTTCTGGCAAGAAAAAATTGCTAAGGATGTGTTATAAGACAAATGCGAAAGCGGCAAAACAGGCAAACAACGATCAGATGCAACCGTACTTTCTTTTGATCCATAATACCTTAACGAAAACATCTGTGTGCTGCCATTAATTAGATTTGCTTGGTATTTTTTTTCTGTATACCAAACTTCGAGTTAGTCGTGTTATTCTCTTTTATTAATTTGTTAGTCATTTTTATACTTTCAATATTCGCACATCCCAAGACCCACACATAACATCGAATTAAATTGCTTGAATTATGCGTTTGAATAAATCTGCACCCAGCAGGCACTCAACGTTGAAACAACGTTGAAACAACGTCGAGTCAACGTTTGGTAACTGCAGGGCAGTTTCATTTTGTTATGAGAATATAAGGAAGCATTTCATATACAATTTAACAGAAGCATGATATACGCTGCAAATCCTTGGAAATCCAATTATTCCGTACCTGTGCTGTCGTAAAAGATTTTCGTTTGTTTACATCTTTGTAGAAGCCTGCGTGGTGCAGTGGTTACGCTACTCGCCTGGAAATCCCGGGATCGCAGGATCGATCCCGGGCTTCTCCAGACTTTCGGATGAGTCTTTAAAGCGAGGTCCCGTCTCCGTATGACCTAAGCTGTTGGTGGAACATAAAACTCGAACACTCACTCACTCACTCAGTATCTTTGTAAAATGGCATTTCAGCAAAATATAAACAAGGAAACCACACTTTCTCATTGAGTGTGGATTATGAGGGCACTGATTGCATAGACTTGTTAATGTGATGTATTGGTGGACAATATCCCTCGTGTTATGTAACTGAAATTTGCCAAGACGCCGAGACAAAAACCATCGAATTTCCATCTAAATTGCAGCAAACTTACCTAGCCATTGTGATACATTAAATCTATTTTGCTCTTATTTGACACCTTTGTTAGCTGAGTTTGACTTAAAAGTTTTACCTCGTGTTATTTTCATTTTATAGAGTGCCGATGATGCAGAACGCATGCATACTTATGAAGGCTCCCAATCATGGAATATACTTGTGCCAGTTTGATTCAGGGAGGCTATTTCATGACTTATCTTTTTGTCTTTATGAAATGTCAAGCTTTACTAGCCATGAAAATTTGTTCGAGACAGGGGTAGTTCAAGCCATGATGGAACGCATTCAAAATCAACCCAGAGCCAAACGCCATGGGTGGTTCATTAAATCCTGTCCTGTTCAATAAATTAATTAAATACAATTATAATTGTAACAGTAGGAAACACCGTGTGTTCATAATTGTTTTATTACCGCTTGTGATATACTGTCTATAGGAGATCAAAGACGGCCCTTAATAGGGTAACCAGTAGCTCGTTAAATCACCTGACTGAGGCACTTTAGGGGAAAATCAATAATATACACTCTTGTCAACAGTTAGCAAACTATTGATTTCCCCGAAGGAGGCCCCTTACCTGTTGAAGACAGAGGGCTTCTCTTCTGTCAGCACTGAGGGCTACATAATATTATGTAATGAAATGACAGTCCTCAATAATCAACAATAAATGCCTTTAAGCCACACCAATCATTACTTTATGTAATTAATTCCAACAAATAAACAAACTGAATGTCGAACTATAGATAATGGTCTGTATCTACAATGTTTGTCAAAGGTAGAGGATATTCTGGTTTTGCAGAACAAGGATTAAATCCGAATTTTTGAATTAACTGAACCATAATGGAATACTGAATGGCTCCATCTTCGTTGATGTTATGTTTGAGTTTAACGATACGTCAGTCACTGAGGGAAATTTTCTTTTCTCCCTCGGAGAAGAGACAGTAGCGGGGAGGAACAAAGACTTGAGAAAAAGGAGAAAATGTGGATAAAAATGAATGCGGATAATCAGATTTAAAGCAAACACACCTCCACTCCCCAACCTGTTGCAAGGACCACAGGCTTTGGTCAGCTGTTAGCCTATACCAGTTGGACGCACCGATGCTGAAATATTAAAAACGCCTTCGCCTTGCCCAAAAATCCCCTGCAATGTTGCTGGAAGTTTAATCTAACCCTTTATAGCAAATGAAAGAGAACCAAAAAGTACCCATAATCATCCTGTTTTCAAGCCTTTCCACTGTAAAAAAATGAAAAGAAATCTATATTTGATAAAAAAAAATCTACAAACTTCCAAGTAATAATAAGGCATCAAAGACAATACAAATCACCTCGCGCAAGACAAATTTAAAAATCCTAGCCTAGCATTTGTGTAAAATTACATTATATCCATCAATAAATGTACGTACTTAAGAGTGATGACAAAGTTTTTCTAAAAATAGCCACAGTGACCTTGAATTTGAGCCCCAGACCTGTGTTACACGTTTAAAGTAATTCAGGCTTCAGTTCTTCCGGCTTTGACAGCCATAGAAATATGAGTCCGCACAAAATTTAGTCCGGTTTGGCGGAGTAATCAAAATTGTACAAGCGTATTAGTTATCCTGTAAGCGTAATACAAACTTTTGAAGCAGACGACTTGACGATTTTATCTTACGATTCAGCTGCATCATGCGACGGGTTTGGCGACAACTGTAGTTGAAAAACCATGAAAGATCAGACGACACATGTCTTTCGTAAAACGAACAATGAACGTGTTAGTTATCTTAAAAGCGCCATACAAAACATGAAGCAGACGAATTTATTTTTTTATCTTATTTTTCAGTGATTGGATTTCATTTGAATCAGCTGCCTGCAGATGAATCGTAAGAAATATTAAGTTCGTGTCGCAATTTAAGAGAAAAAAAAGGAAAAAGAAGATGAAATGGCCTCTGCTACATTTCAAAATAGCCAGGTTAAGATTTTACCCCTTCCACCCACGAGTTTCTCAAGTTCACTCTTCAGTCACTGAATTTGTACGCGTCCATTCTACACATGTAAATTGGGTGTCTAGTCAATAGTCATCAACAGCATGTCAAACCATGTAGAACAGAACTATAGAATGCGATGTATCATTATGAGCCATCTCACCAGGTTCTACACTGTTTGCATCTGTAGGTATCTATACTTGGCTATAAAGGGCTGAAAGGGTACAAACTCATAACACTTACATGACCTAATTAAATGCGAAGTACGTGACGCTAGAAACTTCACCGTACGGTAGCAAGCCAGCAATAATATACTCCTAACAGTTATCACTGTCCAATTCTGTTGTAGGTCTGAATTACTGAATATGTAAGCACAATGTTGTCATAAATAATTAGTCACATGCCACAAAACTTCAAACATCGCACAAAAAGTGTTTTCCTTTATTGTAGCGCAAGACAATAATGTTGGATTTGTTATCACAACATTTAAGAATGACATCCTTGTTAATATTCTGCCATTCCATCTTTTCTGGTCCAGAAGTTCAGTCATCATATTAAATATAAAGATGCAGATGCAAAGCATAAAAGTCTTTAATCAACATGCAATTTAAAGTTAATATTAGATAGCCATTGAATGTACAATTGGAAGAAAAATAACAGTGTACACCTGATTAATATATCACATTCGTCCACGAGATGAAAGGGTTAATATAAAAAGTGTTTTCATCTGAAAGATAACAACACTGACATGAAAATTTTCTGTATTTTCTATTTCAGCAAACGCTGTTCAGGTGTCTTTTGTCTTGGTGATCCTTGCAATGCCGAAAGCCATGTTTCTCCAGTAACGGCTGGAAATCGTCTACTAATACTTAAGGCGTATTTGCTGATGCCTGTGATATAATATCTATTGTAATTCAACAACATATGTGAACCTATTACGTTAACTTGTCCATGTGATGAACGCTCTTCTAATCCTTTCCGTTGGGATGAATTGTAGTGTTATTTTTCTTTCTGCTCTAAAACATTGAGTTTCAGTTCAATGAAGCGGTTCTAACGAGCGCCTTTGCTCTATGTTTGCTGCTGAACAGACAAAAAATCTCAGATTAGATGTCATGCAATAATGCACTATGTCAGATGGGGTCTTATACTGATGCTTGTGTCGTTCACTGGTTCATTGACTCATATATGAGCCCCGCCAAGCGAATTTGTGTCTTCGAGCATTCCGTCATGACAAATTTTAACTGCGCATGCCCAGCCATTCAGAGGGGCCAGGGACATGGCTTTCTGTCTGAAGGTTCCTCTTGATTCACTGCTTGTATGAGCGAGCAGCGAAGGTTCTGGCGAGACTGCGCGGATGCGCAGGCTCGCCTGAACCTTCGCTGCTCGCATAGGCGATAAGTACCAAAATCGCTTGACGGGGCCCATATAGCAAAACTTCATTTCCACAAACTGGTCTACAGCAACAAAGTCCAGTGTCTGAAAAGAAACATTATGAAAACAAACAATATAATTTTATATAAAAAAAATCAAAGAAATATAATGGGTCAGCTAGTGTAAATTCATTGATACTTTATAACACCGTACTATTAATAGTGTGTTTAACCCATTTTGTACCAGAAACCCCAAAACGGGTACCCTGGCAAACAGTGTAGGCCCAGACCAGGGCCTAAACCATTTGCAAAAAGATCAGCCATTTTCCGAATAAAATTTGAAGGAAACATAACCTGACACCTCTAAATTTTTAAATGCAATCGTGCTATATATAAAGAGGAAGATTCCATTTGGTACAAAAAGGGTTAAACAAAGGGCAATCGAAGCAAAGAGCATGTCTTTACTGACCGAGCTTAGCGGTCGTTCCTTTGCAGTTTCCTATATGTTCATTGCATCTGTGTGTTGGGGAAGTATTACATTGTGTTTTTGAGTGTGCTTTGATATTTGATTTTTCAGTGTAAGATCGAACTTTATTTCATCGAATGAACATCAAAACCAGTATTTTCACGAGTGGCGTAGCCACTCGTGAAAATACCAATTTTGGTGTTCTGAATAAAAAACCCTCCAGTTTTCTGTTTTTTACATGTTTCAAAACGGCAATAATTAAGCTTCACTAATCGCGTCACCCAACCTCGGAGAAAACTAATTTTTGTTCCTGGTCGATTCGCGTCAGTTTAGTGGTGTCCAGCGTGTTTATTTGGTATAGTATTGGGTGTTATCTAAGCTTTCACCTGCAAAATAGCCTGGGATAGCATTATTATGAATGCTTAATGAAATAATTGAAAATAGTTGCGGACTGATCTAACGTCGCGTGACAAAATACGCGACGTCAGAGTCGAAAATGACGTCATTAACGTCCCAGTGATGTGTGAACGGGCTAAGCGTCAATTCTAACACACTTCATTATTTTCAGTCATCTGCCAATGGAAAAACTGATTACAGAATTAAATTTGAAGAAAAACAGCAGTCCAAAACAGTAAAAATTAAAATTGATACCAGTCACTGTTTGAAACAGTAACAGTATCTCGTTTTTGATTTCACTGAAAAATCTCTATATTCCATTGAAAAGCATGAAAGAAACTTGTTCGTGGGGTTTTTTTTAGTAAAGTTATATAAGTCTTGCTGTCGTGGATGGAAGATGTAAGGTAATTGTATCGATTCCTGATCATTGCCTTCACCTCTATTTTGTTTTTCTAGGGCATGAGCAAATGGCCCTTTATAAAATCTAAGCTATATTATCAAATGTCTATGTACCTAGCTACCATGAACTTGACGTCAAAGTACGTATGTTTTATTTCTGGCAAGAAAAAATTGCTAAGGATGTGTTATAAGACAAATGCGAAAGCGGCAAAACAGGCAAACAACGATCAGATGCAACCGTACTTTCTTTTGATCCATAATACCTTAACGAAAACATCTGTGTGCTGCCATTAATTAGATTTGCTTGGTATTTTTTTTCTGTATACCAAACTTCGAGTTAGTCGTGTTATTCTCTTTTATTAATTTGTTAGTCATTTTTATACTTTCAATATTCGCACATCCCAAGACCCACACATAACATCGAATTAAATTGCTTGAATTATGCGTTTGAATAAATCTGCACCCAGCAGGCACTCAACGTTGAAACAACGTTGAAACAACGTCGAGTCAACGTTTGGTAACTGCAGGGCAGTTTCATTTTGTTATGAGAATATAAGGAAGCATTTCATATACAATTTAACAGAAGCATGATATACGCTGCAAATCCTTGGAAATCCAATTATTCCGTACCTGTGCTGTCGTAAAAGATTTTCGTTTGTTTACATCTTTGTAGAAGCCTGCGTGGTGCAGTGGTTACGCTACTCGCCTGGAAATCCCGGGATCGCAGGATCGATCCCGGGCTTCTCCAGACTTTCGGATGAGTCTTTAAAGCGAGGTCCCGTCTCCGTATGACCTAAGCTGTTGGTGGAACATAAAACTCGAACACTCACTCACTCACTCAGTATCTTTGTAAAATGGCATTTCAGCAAAATATAAACAAGGAAACCACACTTTCTCATTGAGTGTGGATTATGAGGGCACTGATTGCATAGACTTGTTAATGTGATGTATTGGTGTACAATATCCCTCGTGTTATGTAACTGAAATTTGCCAAGACGCCGAGACAAAAACCATCGAATTTCCATCTAAATTGCAGCAAACTTACCTAGCCATTGTGATACATTAAATCTATTTTGCTCTTATTTGACACCTTTGTTAGCTGAGTTTGACTTAAAAGTTTTACCTCGTGTTATTTTCATTTTATAGAGTGCCGATGATGCAGAACGCATGCATACTTATGAAGGCTCCCAATCATGGAATATACTTGTGCCAGTTTGATTCAGGGAGGCTATTTCATGACTTATCTTTTTGTCTTTATGAAATGTCAAGCTTTACTAGCCATGAAAATTTGTTCGAGACAGGGGTAGTTCAAGCCATGATGGAACGCATTCAAAATCAACCCAGAGCCAAACGCCATGGGTGGTTCATTAAATCCTGTCCTGTTCAATAAATTAATTAAATACAATTATAATTGTAACAGTAGGAAACACCGTGTGTTCATAATTGTTTTATTACCGCTTGTGATATACTGTCTATAGGAGATCAAAGACGGCCCTTAATAGGGTAACCAGTAGCTCGTTAAATCACCTGACTGAGGCACTTTAGGGGAAAATCAATAATATACACTCTTGTCAACAGTTAGCAAACTATTGATTTCCCCGAAGGAGGCCCCTTACCTGTTGAAGACAGAGGGCTTCTCTTCTGTCAGCACTGAGGGCTACATAATATTATGTAATGAAATGACAGTCCTCAATAATCAACAATAAATGCCTTTAAGCCACACCAATCATTACTTTATGTAATTAATTCCAACAAATAAACAAACTGAATGTCGAACTATAGATAATGGTCTGTATCTACAATGTTTGTCAAAGGTAGAGGATATTCTGGTTTTGCAGAACAAGGATTAAATCCGAATTTTTGAATTAACTGAACCATAATGGAATACTGAATGGCTCCATCTTCGTTGATGTTATGTTTGAGTTTAACGATACGTCAGTCACTGAGGGAAATTTTCTTTTCTCCCTCGGAGAAGAGACAGTAGCGGGGAGGAACAAAGACTTGAGAAAAAGGAGAAAATGTGGATAAAAATGAATGCGGATAATCAGATTTAAAGCAAACACACCTCCACTCCCCAACCTGTTGCAAGGACCACAGGCTTTGGTCAGCTGTTAGCCTATACCAGTTGGACGCACCGATGCTGAAATATTAAAAACGCCTTCGCCTTGCCCAAAAATCCCCTGCAATGTTGCTGGAAGTTTAATCTAACCCTTTATATACTGGTGGACTCTTCCATAGTGCTATGTTAGACAAGTCCATTTGTCATTTGAGTACCGCCAAGCGAATTTGTGTCTTCGAGCATTCCGTCATGACAAATTTTAACTGCGCATGCCCAGCCATTCAGAGGGGCCAGGGATATGGCTTTCTGTCTGAAGGTTCCTCTTGATTCACTGCTTGTATGAGCGAGCAGCGAAGGTTCTGGCGAGACTGCGCGGATGCGCAGGCTCGCCTGAACCTTCGCTGCTCGCATAGGCGATAAGTACCAACATCGCTTGACGGAGCCCATTTATCAAAGGGCTATTATTTATTTTTTATTTTTATTTTATTTTGACAGAAAATGTGGTAAGCAATGTAAACCGTGATCAGATCCCGCATTCTTCATCCTTCACAGCCTTAGTTTTTGGTGGTATTATATATGAATTAAGAATAATTAAAGGCAAACCTAATTTTTCGGAACATTTTCAGAATACTATGAAACGTTACAGACGCATGGGATATAATATAAATTCTATTCAACAGTCTGCATGCATTGTGTTTAACCCAATCACGGTCATACATTATGCTTTCCTCTTCAATTGCACGCCGGTGGATCGAGGTTCAGACTTCATGATGGCTTTGGCTTAAAGCTATTTATTAGTTGGTCGGAGCCGAATCTTTTATGTCTGTTGCTTGTTCCAACGGGTTTCAACTGTTGGTTTTCTTTTGCTACAGTGTTCCTGTGGCGTTGTACCGGATGGTACTTGTTTGCCTATGTCCCTTTTACAGTTTTCCAGGTAAGAACGAGTTCAGGCATAAAATGCCGTCCCTTTACAGTAATGAACATACGGAATGAAACTAATACATGCTTGCAACTATTTTGCGTCATAGTTCCTCGTTTCGACCAATTACAACAGCTGCGAATCTTACGATTAACCGCTTCCTCAGATATTACACATGAAATAAAGGAGACAAGAACGACTGATGCACCAACCGCCAAAAAGACTTAAGTCGGAGTCAAACTGTTGGTTTTCTTTTGCTTCAGCATTTCAATTATCCAATCTGTAGAGTTCATGTCGTTGTTTTATCTCTGAATTTGTTTCATTTGTATGATCTCGGAGATGTTGCACTCCTCCCCGCGGACTGAACAAATTACTTTTGGAAATCTCAGCAGAACAAAGGGCGAGGGTTGTGGCCACGTAAAAACGATTTAAGCCTCCAGTATTTTTACTGTCTAGTACAAGGCGATTTTTTGTGGTTTTTATTGTTATTGTATATCTTTGCAAGTATGCCTTGGTAATATTTTTAATTTTGCATCACGTAAACAATTCCGTGAATGATCACCCCACGAAACCCTACTTTATATAGAGAAAACGGGTGTACGGGGGTATACATTGTTTCCCTTATTTATGCTTCTAGACATAGGTTGTGGGTACTCGTTAGAACCGCCTCTGATGCGGTTCTAATGAGAGCCCACAACCTATGTTTGCACTATGAATAAGAAAAATATCACGGATTAGCCATTTTGGAGACGTGAAAAAATGCACTATGTCGTACGGGTATGTTATCGTAATGGAAAAGCCGTTTGGTCTTTTTTGGGGTGGAGGCGGGGAACTATCTTTTGAGCTTTAGTGATAAATTTAACCTATTTAGTACTGGATACCCCAAAACGGGTACCAGGGCAAACAGTGCAGGCCCAGATCAGACGACGCAGAACTCGGCGTCTGATCAGGGCCTACAATGTTTGCAGAATTTTCACCCAATTTCTAAATAGTTTTTGAAGAAAACACAACCTGACACCCCTAAATTTTGAAATAGACTTCTGCTATGTATAAGAAGGAAGATTCCATTTGGCACCAAAAGTGTTAAATGCTGTAGCTTTATGACCTTTTGGTATCTTGGAAAGAAGTGGTGAAGTTATTGTATCGATTCCTTATCTTCACTTCTCTTGTATTTGCCATACAATTATACCTACGTATGGACAAACCTAAATGTCTCGTGGCGCGGACATAGAAATGACGTCGATCTTGTTTCTGGTGATACGTCAAATGTTTTCCGAATCACAGCTAAGCTTACGAAGTATATGGACATCTATCTGACTTAGATTTTTTTTTATAGATAATTACAATAAAACTGAGCTTTGGCACAACAGAATACCACAGAAGAAATCATTGCTCTATATATGCGTTTATTATGACAAGAAAATATGAATACTTACATCCGAGAAACACTTTTATACAATAGTATATTTCAAGACAATATAAATTACATATTTTTACAAATAAAATTTGAAGTATTTCGTAGACTGTGGTACATTCAATAAACATATATTCGTGTAAACTTCATTTTCGCTAATTATAATTTTAATAATCACCAAATATAGTGAAACTTCAATGACTCGAAACGCTTTAGGACCATGAAATTTTGTTGGTGACAGAGCTACTTCGAGCTACTAAAGTTATTCATAGCACCATGTCAGGAGACAGTATGTGTCTATAAATAGAGTTATGCAGTATGTTCTAACGGGCCTCCGTGGCCTAGTGGTTAAGAGCGCTGACTCTTGATCATTAGGTGTCACATGTGAGACGCCAAGTTCTGCAACGGAAGGTCAGGTGGTTTTTCTCCGGGTACTCCGGTTTTCGCCCACCTCTGATTAACCCTTCTCTTGCTGAATATTCAGATTAGCCACAACCATTTCTGACTTTGAACCAAGCAGATTACTTTATGTAATTTATTCTTACAAATTCATAAATTGAATGTCAAACACTGTAGATCCTGATCAGATGGCTTCTTCAGAAGCCATCTGATCTGGATCTACACTGTTTCCAAAGATAGGGGTTGTCGTGAACAGCATGATAAGAGTTAACGATCGGCTCGATATGAGTGAAATAATCTTGAAAAGGCCGTAAAACCAAAACCAAAAAAAAAAAAGCAGTATGTACTCATTCGAATTGCCTCATCGAGGCAATTCTTATGAGTACACACCACAAACTTCATAATGAAAAATATTTTTAAATTATATCAAGGCTGGCTAATCAGAGTTGAAATGATAATCGATTAGAAGTCCTTTCATTGTGATTGATAATCGAAGGTTTGATTATAATTTTACCTTTCTGGCTTTTTGAGTCTTACCATATGTCATGCATTATCATATCTATTAGGACAGACATGCCTGAGCAAACAGTGTACACCCAGATGGGACGCCACAGAACACAGTGTCTCATCAGGGTATGCACTGTTTGTCACTCATCCAGCTATGTTATTAGACACAACATTGGTAGTAAATTATATTTATCAAATAATCAATTATTATAAAATCAGTAACGATACTTATTTTAGTGGAATACATCGATCTATATATCGAATATCGTATAAATTGTGTCAGCCTTAATTATATCTAATAATTTCTCATCAGGAGCTACGTGAAGACTTTCCTATTAACTCCAGAATGAGTTTGAATCTGTCAAAGTAAACGAGTCATCGGTGTTTGGGTCACTGAAGTTTCATTTTATGAGCATATGTGAATTTTATGTGTTGGCATTTAACTCCTCAACTTTTGAGGTTATTTTGGGTCGTCTCTCGAAAAACAAAGATAGAAAGCACAGTGAAATCCCGCTTTAAGACCAGCTAAAATAAGGACTAATTCTGCCTTAAAAAGCATATTCAAAGGTTTTACTTACTCTTTCTTTGTGTTGTCTACATCCAGTATCCTGCAATAAAAAAAACACCTTGGGGGCTGTTTAAAGTTGTCTTAAAGGCATTTATTCTTAGACAGTAGGACACACCGTGTGTTCATAATTGTTATATTGCCCCCTGTGATATACTCTCTATAGCAGATCAAAGGTGGCCTTTAATATGGTGATTAGTAGCTCCTGTAGAATCCCCTGACTGAGGCACTAACGGGGAAAATCAATAAGGTACACTCTAGTTAACAGTTAACCAATTATTGATTTTCCCCAAGGAGGTCCCTTACCTGTTGCAGACAGAAGACTTCTCTTTAGTCAGCACTGAGGGCTACATAATATTATGTAATGAAATGATAGTCCTCAATAATCAAGAATAAATGCTTTTAAAGACCACTTTTGAACAGTCTCAAAGGTTGTCTTTGTTTAGGAAATTTGCCGTATAGGAGATTGATTGTGTTGAGGTTTAACGACACGTCAAGCCGTGTGGGCCATTTTGTGTCGTCTCCCAGAAAAAGGGAGAGCAGAGAGAAAAGATAGTAGAGAGGATGAAAGTGAGGGATAAGGGAGAAAGAGGAAAATGAATGGAAATGGAGTAAATGAAAACAAGAGATGTCAGAAGACAACATAGCTCGACTTGGGGGCGCATAATGGATTAGGGCAAGTTATGAAAAATGTTTCTTCTGTAAAACAGCCCAACAGACTGCAGCAAATGAAAGAGAACCAAAAAGTACCCATAATCATCCTGTTTTCAAGCCTTTCCACTGTAAAAAAATGAAAAGAAATCTATATTTGATAAAAAAAAATCTACAAACTTCCAAGTAATTATAAGGCATCAAAGACAATACAAATCACCTCGCGCAAGACAAATTTAAAAATCCTAGCCTAGCATTTGTGTAAAATTACATTATATCCATCAATAAATGTACGTACTTAAGAGTGATGACAAAGTTTTTCTAAAAATAGCCACAGTGACCTTGAATTTGAGCCCCAGACCCTGAAAGTTGAACTGACTCGAGATATTATCATACCCAACATTTTTTATGAAGTCATCTTAAAATCCATCAATAAATGTGGACACTAGAGCAATGATCAAGTTTTTCTAAAATATCCAGTGAACTTGACCTTCAGCCCCGGACGCGGAAAGTCAAAGTCACTCAAGATATCATCATACCAAACATTTGTGTCAAGTTATAATAAAAAACATCCATAAATGAAGGCGCAAGAGCGATGACAAAATTTTTTTCTAAAAATAGCCACAGTGACCTTAATCTTCAGCCCCTGACCCTGCAAGTCGAACACACTCAAGATATCATCATTGCCAACATTTGTGTGAATTTATAGTAAAATCCATCCATAAATGTAGGCACTAGAGCAATCACTATTTTTTTCTGAAAATAGCCACAGTGACCTTGACCCCAGGTCCTGAAATATGAACTCACTCGTGATATCATTATACCCAACATTTGTATGAAGTTATTTTTAAATCCATTTATAAATGTGGACAGTATATACTAGAGCAATGACCAAGTTTTCCTAAAATGGCCACAGTGACCTTCAGCCCTGGACCCTGAAAGTCGAACACGATCGAGATATCATCATACCCACCATTTGTGTGAAGTTATATTAAAATCCATCCATAAATGTAGGCACTAGAGCGACCACAAAGTTTTTTTTTTCTAAAAAAAAGCCACAGTGACCTTGACCTTCAGCCCCGGAACCTGAAAGTCAAAGTCACTCGATGGATCATCATACCCAACACTTGTGTGAAGTTATATTAAAATCCACCCATAAATAAAGACGCAAGATCGATGAAAAAGTTTTTCTAAAAATCGCCACGGTGACCTTGACCTTCAGCCCCAGACCCTGAAAGTCGAACCCGCTCGAGATATCATTATAACTAACATTTGTGTGAAATTATATTAAAATCCATCCATAAATGTACGCACTAAAGCGATCACAAAGTTTTTTTCTAAAAATAGCCACTGACCTTGACCTTCAGCCCCGGAACCTGAAAGTCGAACTTGCTAGAGATATCATCATACCCAACATTTGTGTGAAGTTATATTAAAATCCATCAATAAATTACGGTGCGATGACAATGTGTGTTTTTTTAAATAGCCACAGTGACCTTGACCCTGTGACCCTGAAAGTAGTGACCTTAACCTTACGCCCCGAACCCTGAAAGTCAAAGTCACTCGAGATATCATTATACCCAACATTTGTGTGAAGTTATATTAAAATCCATCAATAAAAGAAGGCGTTTTTTTTTTTCTAAAAATAGTCACAGTGACCTTGACCTTGAGCCCCAGACCCGCTATATTAAAAAAAAAGAAGAAGAAGAAAAGAAAAAAAAAAACAAAAAAAAAAAAACAAACATTCCTCACCCGGAAATGAACTCACGCAGCTTGCAGGTAAACCTTAACACAGGGAAATAAGGGAGGTAATACAGAGGAAAATATTAACTTCTCAAAAAGTCCAATTTAAGCCAAAAAACCTGTAAAATGACGAACAATGATAATGTTAAATATGTTTTCTACCAATTGTTAATTATATATTCAAAATAAACTTGTAAAACATCACATATTCGAGCTTACAAGTAAACTTTAACCAAATGCCGACGCCGACACCGGACGCCAGGGGTATGACAATAGCTCCCCCTTACCTATCGTAAGGCGAGCTAAAAGTTACAACATATTCCCTCTACCCTTATCTGCTGAAGGGACAACAGACCTTGTCCAACTGTATAATGCCCCACTGACGGGAAAGGAAAGGACACCGTGTCTGACCAGGATCTACATTGTTTGCTAAAATACACTGACATTTTTGCAAACAAATGAAACGAGCTACCTCAACCACCCCGGCACCCCACCACCTTAAATTGGAAATTGTCTTGTTCAAAGCTGTTCATCACAAGACAATATTTGTTATTAATGGGTTGAAGTTCAAGGTGAGCAATGAACGGATCATTACTATAAACACTGTCGTAACTCTTATTCTAATGCTCATGACAACCAACACTGTAGATCCAGATCGCATGGCTTCTAAAGTCATCTGATCAGGATCTTAAAAGTTTGTCTTTCAGTTTGCGAATTTGAATGAATACATTACATAATGTAAATTTGTTGGTTGAAACGTAAATTGGTGTGGCTAAATTAATTTATACAGTGGGATGAGGGGTAATTTGATAACCTACCAGGGTACACTACACAGAAATTGGCAGTTAACCAGTAAAGAATGTGCACTGCATAAGCTTTCACAAGAAAGGTGCGATTAGGTAAACTGACCAGCTCGATATGACTTAAATAGTGTTGACTGGGTCGTTATACTCCAAACCCAAACCAAAAACCTGCATAAAATCTGCCGCATGTAACATAAAGGTCTATGTACAATATAAATGGTCAGGCAGAAAATAATAGTCATACCTCTTGACATTCCATAGTAAGCTCCGCTTTATGTGCATTTGAGCCGGCGCATAACAAAACCTACAAATAAGACCGGTGTGACTAGCACAGACTCGAATCAACCTGCGCAACCATCCACTATGACAAGACCTTATGCTTAAGTCTCTTTGCATAGAAGGCGCATGTGATCAGCGAAAACTCTGATCAGACTGCGCGAATGCGCAGGCTGATCTGAGTCTTCACTGGTCGCTCAAGACTTCTTGTAGATTTTGTCATGCGCTGGCTCATTTCACAACGCTGACCGTCATCCAACCTAGCGGGCACATCTCTCATAATCAACGCCTTATGACGTTGCAGCGACGTTGATACGACGTTGCATACACGTTATATAGCCACTTAAACATTAAAACACGTAAACAGTAAATTTATATACAAATAAATACAATAAATTTATAAACAATTGCTCCGAAAAAGCGGGAGTAACATGGATGATTAACCCATAAAATGCCAATCACGACAATTGTCGTCTGCTTTGTCGTCTGTCGGTTACTTTAAAACTCATGTTTGCAAACAGTGTGGATCCAGATCAGTCTGTTCCTCTAGGAGCAGTCTGATCTAGATTCACACCGTTTGCCTGTATGCAAAAATATTTCTAAAACGTTTGCAAGAAGATTCGGCAGACATAAGCAGACGACATTTTCAGATGTAGATTTTCTCAGCGTTTTAAGGGTTCAAGGATGCCCGCTTAGATTTTTATCATTAAAACACATAAACAGTAGATTTACAAACAAATAAATACAAGAAATTTATTATTAATTACTCCGGAAAAGCGGGAGTAACTGGCATGATTAACCCATAAAATGCCAATCACGACAATTGTCGTCCGCTTTGTCGTCTGCCGGTTACTTTAAAACAGTGTGGACCCAGATCATCCAGGAGCAGTCTGATCTGGATTCACACTATTTGCCTGTACACAAAAATATTTTTAAAGAGTTAGGAAGAAGATTCGGCAGACGACATAAGCAGACGGCATTTTCAGATGTGGATTTTCTCGGCGTTTTAAGGGTTAAAGGATCTTTTTTCCTCCCAACATATATACACGTATGCTGTGGGTACTTGGTTCCCACATATACCAATTACCTATGGCCCCTGCCAATCGGGGCTTAAAGAAATAAATGGGCTGCATGATGCTTCCACGCAGAGCTGAAACCGACCGTACACGAGTACTGATAAATCGCTTAGAGAATCTAAGCCTGCCCAGGTAAAGCGATGCGAGTCGGACCGTCCATGCTTACAAACCCTATTGTTTTAAATGCCCGACAGGGCTTGAGATGTCATTTCATCTCAATGTCGCGTAAAAGTCCCTTAAAACTGGAAGCAACGACTCCAAAATGACCTATACAGTGTTGACGGGGACGTTAAACCTCAAATCAAACAAATACCAAATATCTGCGTCTTAATAAAAGAAATTAGGAAAAAATCCTCTTTACAGTACTCCTTCTGATTTAAAGCAGTACACAGCTGTGATCCTTTTGGGAGATTACGTCTCATTTCATTGGGCGACAGGGCTTGAGATGTCATTTCATCTCAATGTCGGGTAAAAGTCCCACAAAATTGGAAGCAACGTCTCCAAAATGACCTTTACAGTGTTGACGGGGACCTTAAACCTCAAATCAAACAAACAAACGTCTCATGTCTTCATGGTGTCAATTTTCTTACAGCCCTACAAGGTGAAAAAGAAAAAAAAATATGCCCACGGTTCCACACAAACATACTTCACTTTTCAAATACGGATGGCTCGTTTACCATTGCTGAGTCCCTAGAGATTTTTCCAATTTGTTTCTTTGGTTGGTTTGATGTTTAACGTCCCCGTCAACACTATTATAGTCATTTTGTGGGACATTTACTAGACATTGAGATGAAATGACATCTCAAGCCTTGTCGACCAATTAATCCTAGTGTTTATATGCATGGTCCAACTCGCATCACTGATTTTTCCCATTGCTTCAGATATATTTTCAGGGATGTTTTAGGGATATTTATCTAGAAAATATATGTTGTGCGTACTCATTAGAATCGCATCGATGATGCGATTCTAACGAGTAAACACAACCTACTCTCTGAAATAGAAGATCGAAGGGGAACGGGAACACCTGGCATATTTTTCCGCCATTTTTCAAAGGGTGACAACTTTCGGGACTTCCTGTTGCTATAAACTCGTTCCCACTGAAAATGGGTCCTACTCTTAAAAGAAAGAATTTGCTCATCAGGAGCAAATTCTTTCCTTTAAGAGTTGACCCTTACTGACATGGGAGCAAAAATACCTTTTTGGAGGAGTTGCCTCCCCTGAAGCTCTTCCCATTCCCCTTAAATGATTCCCATCATGCCTCTTGGCCTGGTGCTATGATTAACCCCCAGCGGCTCAAACTACCTCTAACTCGAAATAAAACTGCACGCATTGCATGATGCCCCACCAATACAATTACATCAAGCAAGTGCCATATCATAGTGAAAAAGGAAGTAAGGATGCGTTACTCTTTCCCTTAATATAGTTGACAGGAATACATGACTGAGATGACTTTTTCAATGTTCAAAGAGCCATGGCTCCAAAAGAAAGTAAACCAGAATTAAAATTCTCACTTTCAGTTTTTGGGGGGCCAGTGCCCTTTAAAATAAAGTCAAGGTCTTCAAATCTAGACAGATCTTTGGTCAATTGCAATGATATTTTGTACCAAGTTAGACAACATTCATTGACGTGTTCATGAGATTTTGTGCAGACCTTTAGCCATCTTTGGCCAAAAATTGACTGTATTCGGTGTGTGTGTGTGTGGGGGGGGGGGGGGGGGGGGGGGGGGGGCTGTGCCCTTGGAAATAAGGTTAATGACATCAAAACCTAAACAAACTCTAACCATACTAGTGATGTAACCATGCGAGTTTGGTCAGAATCAATCATTAGGTTCAGGACATATAGTGCTTCAAACAGACTACATGACAGAAATGGCTATGTTCAAGGGGCGATAAATTAAAAACCAGGAAAATCAGAGATATGGTTCATAAGTGCTGCACGTCGTCTCATGGTGCTCTACATATCTGTGAAGTCTCGTGGAAATATCCCAAATGGTATCGAAGTCATGGAGTGGACAAGAAACTATGACAGATATGCTATGTTCAATGTTCAAAGGGCAACAACTCCAAAAGAAGGAAAATTAGAGTTACGGTTCATTACTCTGCATGTAGTCTCATAGTGCTCTACATATCTGTGAAGTTTCGTGAAATATCTCAAATGGTATCAGAGTTATGGAGCGGACACAAAACTGATAGCAGAAGCTATAGTCACAGTTCAAAGGGCAATAACTCCAAAAGGAGGAACATCAGCGTTACGGTCATATGTCTGCTTGTCGTCTCACGGTGCTCTACATATTTTAGAAGTTTCATGGAAATATTTCAAATGGTATCGAAGTTATGGAGCGGAAACGAAGCTTTGACAGAAATGGCTATGTTCAATGTTCAAAGGGCAACAACTCAAAAAATAGGAAAATCAGAGTTACGGTTCATATGTTCTGCATGTCGTCTCATAGTGCTCTACATATCTGTAAGTTTCGTGAAAATATCTCAAACGTATCAGTTATGAAGGGGACCCGAAATTATGGGGTGCTGATGGACGGACGAGCGGACGTACGGGCACTTAAAATTTCGGAGGTTTTTTGGGATGGCGGGGCATAAAAAGACCTTTCATGGTCCCAAAGGTGTTCGAGTTCGAGACTGGCTCGGGGTCACGTGTGAGACGCCACGTTCTGCAACAGAAGGCCAGGTGTTTTTTCTCCGGATACTCAGATTTTCGCCCATCTCTTATCGGCTCGATATGAGTGTAATAATATTGAAAGGGCCGTAAAACCAAAACCATAAAAGGTGTTCGAGCCATTGAAGCTCGACTGTTATCCCATCGCATAAACTAATTTAGAACTTCTACGACTTAGAAATGCTACTCTTTCTCTCCTTTTTGATACGAACAAGTAATTTGTCGTCTTCACATTGTCTACGGTGCGTCGCAAGAGCATCTTTTCTTCTGAAACTAACACCACAGTTGTGGCAATGATACGGTTTCTCGCCAGTGTGTATACGCCGGTGTATAGACCTCGCACTGCTCTGGTTGAATTGTTTGCCGCAGAAATCACAGCTGAACGGCTTATGCCCTGTATGAATTCGGAGATGTTTCTTCATATCTGAGCCCCGCTTGATTATTCGACCACAGAACTCACATGCGCATGGCTTGTTGCTGCATCTTGATCCGTAGGGTCGTTTTTCTGCAAAGAAATGAAAACTTGCAATGCATAAAATAGAATGGCATGCCTCTTATAAAGGAAGACAGAAAACAAAATAACCAAACAAGAGGACCACGATGGCCCTGGATCGCCCACCTGATTCATAGTGTAACAAGTGGGCTCCGGGGAGGGCCATTATTGACCCCAGGGCCATAATTTGCACAATCTTGAGGGAGGTCTAAAAGGTGAAGCTTCATACCAAATATCAAAGACCGGAGCCTTCTGGTTTCAGATTTTTAAAGGTTTCCCCTATACATGTTAAACAAGTGGGCCCCGGGGTGGACTGATTTTGGCTCCAGGGCTACAATTTGAACAATTTTGGTAGATGTCAACTAGATGAAGCTTCATACCAAATACCAAAGACCTTGGCCTTCTGGTTTCAGATATTTTCAAAGGTCTTGCCTATGTAAGTCTATGTAAAACCAGTGGGCACCAGTGTGGGCGCATTTTTTGGTTCCGAGGCTACAATTTAAAAATCTTAGTAGAGGTCTACTAGACAAAGCTTCATACCAAATATCAAAGACCTAGGCCTTGTGGTTTTAGACAAGAAGATTTTTAAAGGTTTTCCCTATATAAGTCTATGTAAAACCAGTTGGCCCCGGGGAGGGGCAATTTTTGGCCCAGTGCTTTAATTTGAACAATCTTGATAGAGGTCCACAAGATGAAGCTTCATACCAAATATCAAAGACCTGGGCCTTCTGGTTTCAGGCAAGAAGATTTTAAGGGTTTTCCCTATATAAGTTGATGTAAAACCAGTTGGCCCCGCGGGACGGAGCTATTTCTGGCCCCAGGGCTATAATTTGAACAATCATGGTCGAGGTCCACTCGACATAGTTTCAAACCTGAGCCTTCTGGTTTCAGACGAAGATTTATAAAGATGATCCCTATGTCAGTCTATGTAAAACCAGTGCCCCTCACCACACCCAACCCCATTGGAGGGGTCATTTTGGTCCCAGTGCTATAATTAGAACAATCTTGATAGAGGTCCATTATACGAAGCTTCATATCAAATACAAAAGACCTCAGCCTTCTGGTTTCAGAGAAGATTTTTAAAGATTTTCCCTATATAAGCCTATGTAAAACTTAAGGTCCCCGAGGCGGGGGCATTCTTGGCCCCCAGGGTTATACAGGTCCACTAGATGAAGCTTCACACCAAATATCAAAGACCTGGGCCTTGCTGTTTCAGAGAAGAAGATTTTTTTTTAAAGATTTTCCCTATAGAAGTCTATGTTAAGCCAAAGGGCCCCTCTTCGGGGGCATTTTAGCCCCAGGACTATAATTTGAACAATCTTGATAGAGGTCCACTAGATGAGGCTTCATACCAAATATCAAAGACCTGGGCCTTGCGGTTTCAGAAGAAGATTTTTTAAGTTTTCAGTAAAAAAAAAATCTTTTTTTGGCTCCTGTGACTTATATGTGCAGCTGATCGGAAACATTTGAACAGCTTTGAAAGAGGACCACCTAAGGATCATTCCTGTGAAGTTTGGTCCCAATCCGATCAGTGGTTTAGGACGAAAAAAATCACAAAAGCTCACCTTGTCACTACGTGACAGGTGAGCTAACAAATTCATAATAATGAAATTGAATACCCCTGTTATTTTGCAGGGAAGCGTGGCGAAGTTTCATGGCTTTCTGTGTGATTTCTATAATCTAAATCCCTCCTAAGAACGGGTCTAGTCTCTAAGAGAAGAAATTCAATTTCTTTCCTTTGCATTACGCAAACACGCCTATACAAATACATTGCCACCTTCATCGCCGAAAAAAATGAAAATTTTATGATGAAAAAGTGTGATATTTTTCTTATTTTTGCTCAAAATATAGATTGTGGGCACTCGTTAGAACCGCCTCATCGAGGCGGTTCTAACGAGTACCCACAATCCATATTTTAGAGCAAAAATAAGTAAATAAGGTATACCCCCGGAAACCCGTTTTACTATATAAAAGTGGGGTTCAAGGGGGGTCAATATCATATAGGCGTGTTTTCGGGATGGAGGGTTGTCCCATGTTGATAAGGAAAACACGATTAATTTAAAGGACTTGCCTCCTCTGAAACTGAATCCATTTCCCGAAAAATTGAAAGTATCAAAAGGGCCCATACCTGAAATCTAGCTGTACACTATATGATGGGTATGATGTTTGACTTATCTGTCGGTCGGGATAACATGTATTTACTTTCCTCGACACAGCCAATCTGACACTTTTTTCCGTAAGTAACCAGGAGATGGCTGCTTATTATACGTTTTTTTTTCTTTGATTTTACGGCCCTTTCTAGATTATCAAAGAATACCAGATGGCAGAAGCATCAACAACATTGCAATGATTGACTGACTTTAAAAGTTGTGCTCTTTCGGTGTGGGAAGCCTGCACAGCTCCAGATGAGGAGTAATAGGAGGTAAGTCCGGGATATTTAACCCTTGTCCTGCTGAATATTCATATATGCCACACTCACTACCGATTATCAACCAATCAGATTACTTGATGCAAATTATTGCAACAAAACCACAATCTGAATGGCAAACAATGTAGATCCAGATCAGATGGCTTCATCAGAAGCCATCTGATCTGGATCTTCATTGTTTGGAAAATAAGGCATATCTGGGCTCAGCAGGACAAGGGTTAATCAGCGACATAAGCCATGAAATGCAATCTTACATGAGTGTTCATCTATTATCGAATTTATTAAACAAGTTGAGGAAAAGGGATAAAATACCTGATCCTCAACGAGTTTAATAAATTCAATAGAACGAGTACGAATGCAAGGTTCTATTTGTCATATGGCATTTAAAACGCATTTTATTTACGATTATTAAAGAAAAAATAATCAATATTCCGGCATTAGAAAACGCATGTAATTTACGGGATTTGCATATTTAATCCACTAGTGGAATATCGAATTTATTACATCCTCAGACGTGACATCATATGATAAACAACGCAAGGGAATAACCTATTTTCATATGGGTTGGAATTCTTGTATCATGCGGCTATAGACACATCCAAACACTACGTCATCACTCAATAATTCTATTTGCCGGGGCGGGCAAAAACGCCTTTTGCCGCTTATCGCCATTGCAGATGCGATGTTTTTTTCTGTAAACTTGTATTTTTTTTTAAAAAATAAAATAATTGGAATGGCCACTGACAACAAAAAGTAATTTAAGCAAACAAAGTTTGTTTCTTTTTTTTCTTTTCTCATAAAATATTTTCAACGAAACATCTACATGTACCTTGCATCATTGTTTGTCTGCGTGTGCATGTGCGGTGTATGTGTGTATGTTTGTGTGTTTCTTTTTTTTCTATCTCGCTTAATTCGTCTTATCTTTGTCTTCACTATTAAGCCTACCAGTCCGAAATTACAGTGGATGTTATTGTAAATCGGCCCCCGCCCATCAGGGCTTGAAGAAATATATGGGCTGCATGATGCTTCCACGCAGAGCTGAATCCGACCCGCACACGACTACTGGTAAACCGCTTAAAGTGAATGACCATCATTTTTTTTTCTCAAATCCATTTTACAATAACACCATTGAGGAATAATAAAATCATATTCTCCTCCTAAACTGTTGCTCTAATTAACTGTAATGGCTCATTAAAGTTGTTTATAGGGTGTCAGACATTTTTACAGTTTATATCTCCTGCAGTGATCTCAAGGAGACTGTTCAGTCCATGTTCCGACAGCTATCTTTAGCAGCTGAGGATTTTAGAGGGGAAAGTGAACTTTAAAATAATAAAAATGCCTTCTTGTAAGGGCAAATACTGGACAAGGAATTAGCTGTTTTTCTATCCCTGACCCTTAGAAAAATAAATAGTTATGTAAAAAAAATGGATTCATAATCTTGGAACAGAGAATCTTAACATCAAGACATTTGTTTATGCAAAGCATAGCATTTGTGCAAACATTTTGAAGATAGCTGTTTTCAAGTGGATTTGAAAGTGTGTTGATTACTTGTTTCTTTTCTTTATTTCATTAATTAATGCCTATCAGTATCATTTAACCAATCATTTCCTTAGCACGCCTCGACAATTTTAGGTAATATTTCATGGCACTTCACTATGGTCTTTTGTGATATTTTTCATAACCTTTTTTATACAAAATGGAATCTTCCTCCTTATATATACCAGGAGTCCATTTCAAAATTAAGGGCTGTCAGGTTGTTTCCCTCAAAATTTATTAGGAAAATGGCTGAAAATTTTGCAAACAGTGTAAGCCCTGATCCGAGGCCGTGTGCTGCGGCGTCTAATCTGGGCCTGCACTGTTTGCCAGGGTACCTCTTTTGGGGTTTCTGGTACTAAATGGGTTAATCCAGATTAAAGCATAGATTGTGGGTACTCAATGAGGTGATTCCTTTGAGTACCCATAATTTATTTTTTCATTTTTGGATAAAGTCCTGGATTTTATGCAGTGTACACTGTACAACGTGATTAACTGTAGATCAGACAAGGATTACAGAAAACAATTGTTTCGTAGGAAAGAACACATTTTGTTTGTTTGAATTGATGTTTAACATTCCCATCACCACTATTGAGGGCATTTCGGAGATGCTGCTTCCAATTTTTTGGGATTTTTACCCGACATTGAGATGAATGCCACCCAATGAAACCTATGGCACCGAACTCAGGAAAACTGTCTTCAAAGTCTTTATTTTCATCCAAAAACATAATGAAGCCAGTTTGTAAGATCCTGAACTGACAGCCTATTTAAGGATTTTTGAGAATGCAAACTGATTAGAGAGCCTAATTACTTCTCCTTTAGTAGCTACATAGAGAGACATAGAGCTTCAATGGTCTCCTTGAGGTCAGGAATTGAGCAAACATGTTGGACGCTGGGATACATTTGGATTACCTTGGGGAAAAATGGCCGCTGCCAGAAGGCTTCACTGAAACCATTAAATGTTGATTTAATTACCTTAGCAGATTTCAATTGGTAATAAAAGTCAGAGATTAATCATTACAGTAACTTTTTCTTGCAAATGAAGTAATTATATTTTAAAGGTGGTCATTCACTTTAAAGGATCTAAGCCTGCCCAGGCAAAACGGTGCGAGTCGGACCGTCCATGCTTATAAACCCTATTGGTTTCATTGGGCGACAGGGCTTGAGATGTCATTTCATCTAAACATCGGGTAAAAGTCCCACAAAATTGGAAGCAACGTCTCAAAAATGACCTTTACAGTGTTGACGGGGACGTTAAACCTCAAATCAAACAAACAAATGATATTGTAAATTAACAGCATTGTTTATTTTTTGCTTTTTAAATGGTATAGATTTTAAAAGAAAAAAAAATACATGTTAAGAACATATTTCATTAATCAATTCTAATATTATTTTTGTGAGAAAACACTTTTTTGAAGCATTTATGTATACTCTTTGTTTGCAATTATATGAAATGCATGTATTGTGATGTCTGATTGGAAGCCTTAATAAATAAATAAATTACAACCCCCCCCCCCCCCCCCCCCCCCCAGCACCCCCCCCCACACACACGAACACACAAATCGTATTTTGTTTGGAATCGAAACGTCAAAACTGACCTTTAAACTTTTATAATAGACATGTCTTAGCTTGTAATAATTATAATATTAGTTTCTAGAAGATTTGAGGATGTTTTTGATGATAATTACCTGTTAAACTTATGCAGGAATCGAGGCGGGACGGTCTTAATTTTTTGTAATAAAAATTCGCAAAACGAATGATTAAAAGCGGAAGATGCATGAATTAATTCTAAAAAATGTTTAACTTCTCATTTAAAGTGTAATTGGGTCAATTGTCTTTAACAGTCAACTAAAATATGCCCGTAATATTAAACCTATTTACAATGTGTTTATATCGTTACCAAAAGGAAAAGTAAATTTGCGCATGCGCAATCACATGTACACAAAGTCACGTGTCCAAACCAATGGTTGAAGATTTTCTTTTCTTTAGCTCTGGTGGCCATTTTTCTTATCAGAGTGGAACGGTTTAGCTATTTTGGGTTCACTGCTGCAAACTTGGCCATGAATAGAACATGAATTACCCACGAAGAGCCGAATTAATTAGCCATTACCTATCCATTATGTACCATGATTTTTTATGGGAAAAATGACACCCTTATGATGGCCATTAAAAGGACATTCATTGGGAACTGGTAATTTTAAATTTTTGATAACTGGAAAAGGGATATACCCATTACTAATTTTGATGATCATCTCGAATGACCCACAATGGTTTACGTGTCGTTAAACCTAACGCAATCAATCAATCTAGCCCCAAAGCAGCCAAAAATGAGACAGACCACTGTTGCTTGTTATATCTGTAAAAGGAAAGGAACTTTGCTAGTCTGCTAGTTTATACTTTAGTTTATACTAATTTATTTTAGTTCGATTGCGATGAAAGCTTCAAGTTTACTGAATCGCTCTCGGACACTCATTCCGGGTGTTTTCACGCGCGCGCGAGACAGTGGCGTTTACACCACTGCTACCCATTTACACCTGGGTGGAGTGGGACAGTGTCGTTTCGTGTCTTGCCCAAGGACACACCTCGATACCGGTGGCCTTGTCTGCTAACAATTGACTTGGATTTGAGCCATTTTAAGACTCCTTCTGGCTTATTTTCGGCATATAAATTGTCAGTTAAGAAACAAAATAACACCCAAGAAAACTGATGACATTTACAAAATTTGCCTCTTGCCCAGTTGAAAAGCAAACAGTTTCCCTCAATAACATGCCAGAGCACTCAAGACCTTACTTTGTAGCATAACTGAATCATTTCACCACTTTTTATCAAAAGCTGTGTACCTTTGTTGATAAAATATTTCCCACAAGTCACTTTTAAATTTCTCCTTGCTAACGAAATGTTACAAATTCGTCAGAAAGAAAGCAAATGGCTGGAAATTGGCAAAATTTGTTAAAAAAAATGTGTAGGGTCGGCAGCTTTAGAAAGTTTTGGTTGGGTCACCTGAAACACAGGGGGAGCCAGTGTCACAGTCAAGGTAACTGACACTGTATTTTCTGCAATCAAACAGCGAATCATGAGTTACACTCTGTTCGACACCTTTAAGAGAGAACTAAGAGCATATGAATTTATTTCCGTAATAGCAATGACTTTTCTGCAGTTCAAATTCATGGTTTTAACAGCCAATTTAATGATAGTCTTGGCTTGTAAATAACCGATTCATACAGTGTAATGTAATGTTAATAATTTAAAAGTTAATTGCATGAGGAATCTCGTTTGATGGTCATAAACTTAAAGAACCAAGTTTTAATGGTCATTGATATTCCTGTTCACTCTGTAATGTCCGTGTTATGTGAAAACGAAAATTAATGCCTGGCATGAAAAATCATGAAAACATCTAAGTAATGCCCCTATGAAATGTCAGATGTCATAACATTAAAGCCCAGTCATTACTTTTATTGTTTTCAAGAGTTAGTTTTTTGTCTTTGTTTTGTTAATGTCAATAGGATGCCATTGTAATGGCCAAGATTTATTTATAATGGTATACAGAATCCAATTTGTATTTCTGATGGCCATCAAATATGAAACTATGCAGTAAAATGGGCATGAAAAAAAAAATAAATTAAACCGAAACAAAAAATAATGGTACAATAAAATACTGGATACAATGACATTCATGCCCAGACATTATTTTTAAACTGTTTTAATCGAACTTTTAATGTAGATTATCATATTTTGACCATTAATTAAAAATTATTGGCCAAAAAATTAACACCAGGAATAAATTTAAAACAAGGAACAATGGTCATCCTTAGTAAGTTGACTGTTTAAATGTGCAATTCATGGTAAAGTCATGGGATTTTAATGGTTTGCCTTTGCAGTAGTGTTAATCTGACGAGTGTTTGGCCTGTAGCAAAGCCCGGGGTCTGGGTTGCAGACCAATAAACTATGCACTCGTGGAAAACTAAGCATTAATAAAATTCCGCTATTACCACCTAAAATAATGCAAAAATAAAGACTAATCATGCTTTAAATAGCATATTTAGGTTTCGGGATCATTTTATTTGTGTTTTCTACACTAGTGTGCTCTATTGGAAGACCACCTTTGGGTTTTTCAAAAGTGGTCTTAAAGACCACTCTTGATCAGTCCCATAGGTGGTCTTAATATAGGAATTTTACTGTGGGTACATGCGTAGTCCGTTGGCGACTCTCTATCTAAGGCTTTGCTGTGGCCAAGATCAATTAAAAATAATCACACATAAGGCTGAAGTCATATTTATAAAAGAAATATTTGTTTTGTTTGATTGAGTTATGAATCCCTTAAATGATTAAAATTTATTTTTTGGCTTGTTTTCTCCATTTTCTTCTTCAACAGCGTGACGGTATTCTACATGTTGGTTTTACCAGGTACATGTGAGATAGCCAAGATCTGACAAGAGCTTCGTTTAGAAGGCCATATGTCTTTTTTTATGATGAATAATCTAAATATGTACACGAAATATTCTTAAGGTCATGTCAGAGTTTTAACTGGCCTGCATTCATTCGTGGTTTTGACATCCTCCGGAAATTAAATACAACAAACATGAGTTGAAAATGGTGTCTCTTTATTCTAAACATACTAAAATTACGTAACAGATAAAAATATGTGACAATCAGAAATGCAATGTATCTAAATCATATGAAACAAATAAACAAAAGGTATTGGTCCTTGTTCGGTAGTTTAAACACAGTCCTACTGAATACGTTATTTTTGCCACGACCATTTCAAACAATCAGCCTACCAAAATCCCTGTACCATTCGGTTTAAACAATATTTTATTTCTTTTAAACAATAATTGCAGAATGAAAATACTATACATACAATATAATTCAGGATCTGGGGGTAAGCCAGAAGCTTATATGTGTCATCTCCCTGTACAATTTAGTCTTGCAAATTACAAACTGAATGCATCACGAAAACAGGCCTACATAATTCTGACCCCCTTGAACCCCAAAAATTGGGTGTGCAGGGGTTTACTTTATTTTTCCTATTGCTGCTCTAAAATATACATGATGCGGTTCTAACGAGAACCCACAATCTATATTTTAGAGCATAAATAAGTAAAACTAGAAAAAAGTGTCCATAGGACACAGATGCCCCCGCAAAAATGTCATTCAGAAAAAAGGGTTTATGTGTAATTGTAACAGGTATTGCATGAAGTTATTAAGGTATATATCATTTTCAAGAGAACAAGAGTTGTCTTCCTTGTTCATGACACATCATCTCAATGCCATATATTCCATACGGTTTAGGAGTTATGGCCCGGACACAGTTTACTATAAGGAACTAAGTCAAGGACAGAGATGCCGAAAACCAAAAAAGCAAGAGTTGTCTTCTTTGTTCATGACACATTGTATCAATGCCATGCCTGCACCTGTAAAGTGTCATAAATATATTCCATACGGTTTAGGAGTTATGACCCGGGCACAGTTTACTATAAGGAACTAAGTCAAGGGCAGTTAATTCAAAAACCAAACAAGAGGGACATGATGGCCCTGGATCGCTCACCTGATCCATACTGTACAAATGAAATTGTAGGTAATATATGGTGGAGTAGAGGATTTGGGCTATTTTGGTTCACCCAAGGAGAATTTTATAATTTTAGCTCTGGTTGCCATCTTGTTCATCCAAGCGGAATGGTTTGAGCAATTTTGGTAGCGGGTCACTCAAGGAACATTCCTGTGAAATTATAGCGAAATCCATCCACTGGTTAAGGAGCAGAAGTCGTTTAAAGTTGTTTTTTTTTTCTATTTTTAGCCCTGGCGCCATCTTGTTCATCCGAGCAGAGTAGTTTGAGCAATTTTAATAGAGAGTCACCCAAGGAACATTCTTGTGCAGTTATTTCAAAATCCATCCAATGGTTAAGGAAAAGAAGTCTTTAAAAGGTTTTTTCTATTTTTAGCTCCGTCGGCCATCTTGTTCATCCAAGCGGGACAGTTTGAGTAATTTTGGTTGAAAGTAACCCAAGGAACATTTCTGTAAAATTATTTTGAAATCCATCAAAGGTTAAGGAGAAGAAGTCATTTTATTTTTTTTTCTATTTTTAGCTCTGGCGGCCATCTGGTTCATTCGAGTAGAACGGTTTGAGCACTTTTGGTAGTGGGTCACCGAATGAACATTCCTGGGAAATTTTTGAAATCCATTCACTGGCTAAGGAGAAGTTTTTAAAGGTTTTTCTATCTTTAGCTCTGGCCGCCATCTTGTTCATCCGAGCGGAACGGTTTGAACAGTGTTGGTAGAGGGTCATATAAGGAACCTTCCTGTGAAATTGTGTCAAAATCCATGCACTGGTTACGGAGGAGAAGTCGTTTAAAAGTTTTCCTATGTTTAGCTCTGGTGGCCATCTTGTTCACACGAGCGGAACAATTTGAGCAATTTTGGTAGAGGGTCACCCAAGAATCATTTCTGTGAAATTATTTCAACATCTGCCCAGCAGTTTTGGAGAAGTCGTTTAAATCAAAAGTTGACGACGGACGGACGCACGCACGGAGGGACGACGGACAAAGACTGATCACAATAGTTCACCTCGAGCACTTCGTGCTCAGATGGGAGCACTTCGTGCTCAGATGAGCTAAAAAGCAAGAGTTGTCTTCCTTGTTCATGAGACATCATCTCAATCCCATGCACTTGGAAAGTTTCATAAATATATTTCATACGGTTTAGGAGTTATGGCCCGGACACAGATTACTATAAGGACAGGGGTAACATCTATTTCTGAATTTAAACACATTTAAGGATAATGCAAGCGAGCCTCGAAATTCCAGCGGTGAACGATTCCGCACTTTTCATTAGGATAACACACCCATGGCATATTGCAGCCTTTCATATCTCCAAAATGGTTACTTTTCTGGTGAAAATATGTGATATTTTTCTAATTTATGCTAAAAACATAGGTTGTGGGTGCTCGTTAGAACCGTCTCATCGAGGCGGTTCTAACGAGTACCCACAATCTATGTCTTCGAGCAAAAAAAAAAAAATGAATACTCCTCTCTAAACCCCACTTTTCTTCATATAAAGTGGGGTTTAGAGGGGTGTTCATTTCACGGACATGTAAACGTGATGTAACCACTAGCTTATGGTGGCCGAGTATAATTCCTTTAACGTAACGATCATGATTACAGCAGCTGGCATTTTCAAATGTTTTCCTTATATTCTGCGCAGGCTGATTTTTGTCTACACTCTGCACGCATGTGCACAGTTTCGAGTGACGGACACGCCAAAAAGCCGAGGGACTAAGGTGCTCCTACCCATCATATAAATGTGGAGAGAAACTGCTGACATTGAAAATCTTAAGCCTGAACGGCTCAACGCGCCTGATCTTTGATCCTGTCACTACTTAGAGTGAGTGAGTGTTTGAGTTTTACGTCCCACCAACAGCTAAGGTCATACGGAGACGGGACCTCGGTTTAAAGACTCATCCGAGAGTCTGGAGAAGCCCGGGATCGATCCTGCGACCCCTGGTCTACAAAGCGAGTAGCGTAACCACTACACAACAGGCTTCCGTTACTACTTAGAACTATCGTCCGTAAAGACGATAACGCGTTTTTTTTGTCCTACCGATATGCGCCAGTTTCAGTTTCTGTTTAAGAGTTGATGAGATTATAAAATACTCTTTCAAATACATTTCAGTAAATACAGAGAACCCTGGTTACAACGACAGTAATTGTTCCCTAACAATTTGGAGTAGGATAATAGGTAACAAGTATTAGCTTTTATAAAAAAAAACTTGAGTCTACGCTTAGCACACATTAAATTGTGTAGTCATAGGGTTGGAAAGTCAAATGACAAAGCTGTCCATGTGTATCCAGTATAAGTGTGCCAGTAAATATGGAAACTTCTATAATAGCCAAAGATTCCAAATGTAGACTCCAGTTTCATATATAAACAAAACTACCGATATTTTACTATGATCAGTAGAACAGATGCATCTGCCTTCTTTTAGTGAAAACAAACACAAATAGATGTACTGTATCATCGGAGGGAAGTCAACATCATGTGATCTCAGGAAAAATGTAAGCGAAGAGGGTGTGATAAACTTACAGTAGTGTTTCGGTCAATCCCAGTTTTTAATCATTATAACAAACAACACTGATGTCCAGTCAATAGAATACAGCATTCAGCCAGTAATGATCTTTTCTTTAATGCTTCTATAGCAAAAGTAAACCTTAGACAGTCTACGCCCACAGACGTAGACAATAACACGGATGACGCGCTAATAGAAATTAACATTCAGCTAGTCATGACCTTTTCTTAAATGCTTCCGGAGGAAAAGTCATCCTTAAGATAGTCTACACCCTTGGGTAGACAATAGAGGACTGTTTCCCCTAGTTACTGCAAGAAACAAATCTTGTGGACATTTGTTAGAATCGCCTCGCCGAAATGATTCTGACAAATATCCACAGTAGTTGTTTCTTGGAGTATTAAAAAATTACAATATTCTTTGATAACACCATTAACCCTTATCTTGCTGAATATTCAGTTTAACCACACCCATTTCTGACTTTGAACCAATCAGATTACTTGATGTTATTTATTCCGACAACTTCATAAATTGAATGACAGTGTAGATCCTGATCAGATGGCTTCCTCAGAAGCCATCTGATCTGGATCTACACTGTTTGCAAAGAAAAGGCTTGTCGTGAACAGCAGGATAACAGTTAAAATCTCATCTTGGGCTATGGACTCGTTGCAACGTCGTAATGATAATAAGTTTCGTCGTTTTATCAAATGTCGGTATAAAGAGGGTTGACTGAAGTTCATTAGCAGACTCCCGAGCTTCAAAGTCAAGGGATCTTTGTTATCTGTACTACGTTTGCTCACTGAAACCAAGTATTTTGACATGTTTGTCACACCCTAATGCATTCAGGTGGACGTTTCTATAGATGCAAATACAGATACAGATCAAATAAGCTAGTCTCCATCATATGTGAGGTGGGTAGGAAGGTAGGTCTTTTTTTTTTTAGATTTGAAAAGATATTTGACCCGTTAAGTTCCATACAACAACCGGAAACATCGTTTCAAATACTTATTTTATGATTTTTCAGAGAAAATCAGGCTTGACATTTCATTTGAATGGGCTGCCTACCTAGCAGACCATTCAAATGAAATGTCAAGCCTGATTTTCTAGCAGACCATTCAAATGAAATGTCAAGCCTGATTTTCTCTGAAAAAAAAAAAAAAAAAAAAAAACAGCATTCTTGAAATTTGGCTTAGTGTGTTAAATTTGAGTTTAATCTGGATTTCAAAAAAAAATCTTTTCCTCAGAACGGTAATAAAATTTTTTGGGTAGGGGCAATCTGTGTGGGTAGGTAGGAGCACAGCAAACCAAATTTTTTTTAAGGATTGCCTTGTATACTGTACATTTTAGATATGTGTGACAGAATCAGACTTAGTTTTGATCAAATAATAATAAAAAAAATGTAGCAAAATATATATAACCCTGTGTCTGAATGCTTTATGAGAAGTTGGCGGAACTTCTCTAGAACCTTTTCGTTGTGCGTTTTGTTGAAAAATTCAAGACCAAAAAAAACGAAGGTAAAACAAGAAGATCACAGTAGTCCGGACGCTAACCAAGCCAAATTAACTCTATGACATTCACTAATCTCGAGGACGTAACTCATACCATAAATATGCCCCTGCCCATCAGGGCTTGGAGAAATAGATTGGGCTGAATGGTGTTTCCACGCAGAGCTGAAAGCACTGGTAAACCGCTTAAAGGGTCTAAGCCTGCCCAGACAAAGTGGTGGGTGTCGGACCATCCATGCATATAAACCATATTGGTTTCATTGGATGGCAGGGCTTGAGGTGTCTTTTCATCTCAATGTCGGTTAATAGTACCACAAAATTGGAAGCAACGTCTCCAGAATGCCCTATATAGTGTTGAGGTGGGTGGGGGAGGGGGTCAACCAATCCACAGGGACCAGGGAGGAAAGATATACTATTCTATTTTGGAGTAGTATTTACAAGTTTTTATTGAAATTATGGACACAGGTGATTGGTATTAATACTACTCCAAAACTTGAAAACAATAACAATTTTGACATCTCCTGGCTCTTGCAGCCATTTTGTATTGACACAGGTGATCGGTATTAATACAACTCCAAAACTTGAAAACAATAACAATTTTGATATCTCCTGGCTCTGGCAGCCATTTTTTGAGCCATTAAAACGGAGCGATTTCATTGGTTAAAAATCTCAACAATTTAAATTGGCCAATGAAAAGTAACCTAATGCTATTACATCATGATTTATTTACTCCTGTTCTGTAAATAAAACAAGAGGACCAAGCTGGTCCTGTATGGCTCACCTGAGCTAATAGATTCGAAGTTTCAGGAAGTGCCAACCTTTACTGAAGGATTTATGGGCGGACATGGTGATGACAGGGTTAGCATTTTCTGCGAATCAAGTAGAATGTAACTCTATGATAAATAGGCTGACCTCACCGGTTTTCAAACTCATTCAAGCTTTTATTCCTGACTTGCTAAGAAGAGAAGGGGCTATGTCATGGTACTTCTGCAATCAAAGGGATGTTACTCTGTGATAAATAGGCAAAGCTCATGAGTTTTCAAACTCCTCTGAGCTTTTCTGCCTGACTTACTTGTTTGTAAGTTTCATGAAGACCCGATCAAAACTGAAGGGGCAGCAGTGATGACAAGGTCGAAAATAGGCATTTTCAGCAATCAAAGGCATGTAACTCTATGACAAATGTGCCAACTTGGTCGGTATTCGAACTCATCCGAGCTTTAATCCCCAGCCACCTTACATATAAGTTTCAGAAAAATCCGATCAAAACTGAAGGGGCTACGGTGATGAAAAGGTAAAACATCAACATTTTCAGCCATCAAAGGGACATAACTCTGATAAATGGGCTGACTTGGCTGGTTTTCGAACTCATTTGAGATTTTATCCCCAGCCAACTTACATATAAGTTTCAGAAAGTTCCAATCAAAACTGAAGGGGCTATAGTGATGACAAGGTCAAAAAACCGGCATTTTCAACAATCAAAGGGACGTAAATCCATGATAAATGGGCTAACTTGGCCCGTATTCGAATTCATCCGAGGTTTTATCCACAGCCACCTAACATATTAGTTTCAGAAAGATCCGATCAAAACTGAAGGGCCTACGGTGATGACAATGTCAAGAATCGACATTTTCAGCCATAAAAGGGACATAACTCTATGTTTAATTGGCCGGTTTTTGAACTCATCCGAGGTTATATCCCCAGCCACCTTACATATAAGTTTCAGAAAGATCCGATCAAAACTGAAGGGGCTACGGTGATGAAAAGGTAAAAAATCAACATTTTCAGCAATCAACGGAACGTAACTCTATGATAAATGGGCCACATTGGCCGGTATTCGAACTCGTCCGATGTTTTATCCCCAGCCACCTCACATATAAGTTTCAGAAAGATCCGATCAAAACTGAAAGAACTACGGTGATGACACGGTCAAATATCAGCATTTTCAGCAATCAAAGGGACGTTACTCTAAGATAAATGGACCGACTTGGCTGGTTTTCGAACTCATCCGAGATTTTATCCCCAGCCACCTTACATATAAGTTTCAGAAAGATCTGATCAAAACTGAAGGGGCTACGGTGATGACAAGGTCAAAAATGGGCATTTTCAGCAATCAAAGGGACGTAACTCTATGATAAATGGGCCGACTTGGCTGATTTTCGAACTCATCCGAGATTTTATCCCCAGCCACCATACCTATAAGTTTCAGAAAGATCCGATCAAAACTGAAGGCGCTACGGTGATGACAAGCATTTTCCCATTGTAGGTCTATGGGACCTTGTGGCTTCCATTGCAACTAAAGTTTTCGTGCGATTTTGAAAAAAAAAGTTTATGTCATCAATGCCCCACCTGAGGCATGCTACAGATGAGAAATGATTGAGATCAGCCTGCAGGCTGCAGAGATATATCTGCTCAAAAGTGTGGACGGACGGACGACGGACGGACGGAGGACCCACTATACTATAAGCTCCCCTGGAGCCTTCGGCCCAGGTGAGCTAAAATGGCTGCCAGAGCCAGGAGATGTCAAACTTGTTATTGTTTTCAAGTTTTGGAGTAGTATTTATAAGTTTTTTTTTATTGAAATTATGGACACAGGTGTTTGATATTGGTGAAAATACTGGACATGGATGTTGTGCCCTGGAAAACTTTGGAATCTCTTGGGAAGAGAGCAGACAGGCTTAGCTACACGCGATCATATTTGAGCAATTCTGGAGATTATGTGTGACGTTGCTCCATACCGTGAAGACTAGATTAGACATAGCAGGTACTATTGTATACATAAATGTGTTATCTACATGTGTGACAAGAGTTTTGACATGTGTGTTACAAACTGCCAGAGCTACACAACAGTGAACTTCATTCACGATTTTACTCATATTTTCCCGATGGTGCCCTTGTCTATATTATTATAGGCTAGTATATCTTTCCTCCCTGAAAGCTTGAAACTGGTCCCTGTGAACCAATCAATAATACCTTTGGCAATTCAAGGAAAATAACTCCATTTATCAGGCTGATGTGTCAGTTTCATTTTTTTTTCGAGAGTGTTCCATGTCCTATTCATCTGCAGGAATATCCAATCAAAAATGAAAGAGTATTACCATTTAAGACTTTTTTGTTTTTAATAGTCTAGTTTTTGAACGTGTTTAAGCTTTTGGTCCACCTTATCTGTGAGTTTCAGGATGATCCGAGCAAAGCGATTGGCATTATGCTAATAACAAGGTCAAAAATAGGAATTTTCAGCAACCAAAGGGACATAACACAAGATAAACAGGCCAGCCTTGCCAGATTTCGAACTCGTTCGAGGTTTTATTCCAACCAACTACATTGCACGTGTACGTTTTAGGAACAGGTGATCAGAGCTGAAGGAGTTATGCTGATGACATGGTCGAAACTAGGGGTTTTCAGCAATAAAAGGGACTCGATTCCATGGTTTATTAGTCGACCTAACCAGTTTCTACACTTGCCAATGCTTTACTTATAAGTAAGCTACAGGAAGATCAAATTAAAACTGAAATTCATATGCTGATGACAAGGTAAAAAATAGGCGTTTTCAGCAATGAAGGGGGACATAACTCTATCATTAAGATGTCGATCTTGCCAGTTTTCGATCCGAGCTTTTATCCCCAGCCTACATATGACTATAAGTTTCATCATAAGTAAGTTTCTTGTTGATCCGATCAAAACTGAAGGAGCTATGGTAATGAAAAGAATTTTCAGTAAAGAACTCAACAAAGGCATACTACTTATAAGAAATGATTGAGATCAGTCTGCAGGCTTCGGCCCAGGTGAGCTAAAATCGATATCAACAAATGTCCACATCTGTTCTTAAGGGTGGTTAAGGGGAGACGTTATTTATAGCTTATTATACTCTTGCAATGGCAACTTGTTAGGGGAAAATAGTTGAAATTCTGACGTTACAACGAAGAACGAAGAGTCCAATGTACTTTTATTTTTTAAATATCAATTGCATGTATTTGTTTCGAGCACGGTTTTAATATGACTCTAAGATCCGCTTCCATGGATCATATGACTGTTTTCATCTTCATGTTTGCACCAGAATAAAACATCCTACAACAGACACACTTGAATGCCTCACATCTCGGCTCAAAGTCTGAGTAGCTTCCTTGTTGCTAATGTCCTAATTAAAATACTTATTCTCTTCACTAAAAATCGTCTATGGCTACAACACTTCCCATATTTCGCGTGAACTGTCATTTTGGAATGTAGAGTTTATCCTTTTAACTCTTATCATGCTGTTCACGACAACCCATATCTTTGGAAACAGTGTAGATCCAGATCAGATGGCTTCTGAAGAAGCCATCTGATCAGGATCTACACTGTTTGACATTCAGTTTATGAATTTGCAGCAATAAATTACATCAAGTAATTTGATTGGTTGATATACAGAAATGGGTGTGGCTTAAATGAATTTATCATATGACGTCGCGTCTGAGAGTGTATTAACGCCATGCATTATTTTTGATAATCCACTAGTGGATTAAATATGCAAATTAGCTAGATACGTTCCGTAACGTTACATGTACGACGTCCTTAACGACGTCGCGTTTACTAATGGCGGAATATTGACATTTTTTGTAAACAATCGTGAATAAAATGCGTTTTAAATGTCATATGATAAATAGAATCTTGCATGAGTGCTCATGTATTATTGAATTTATTAAACTCGTTGAGGAAAAGGAATAAAATGCTCGGCAAGCCTCGCATTTTATCCCTTTTCCCCAACTCGTTTAATAAATTCAATAATACATGAGCACTCATGTAAGATCCTCTATATTCAGCAAGATAAGGGTTAACGTCTAAAATCGGTCACTACGATGTATTGTGTTAAAACAGAATACCTTAGAGTCGTGTCACGAGAAAATTCTATTTATATCACAGGCGGCCAGGAAAGGCCCAGATCAGCATGCGTAATCGCTGCCAGCATGAAGTGTCAATGTACCCTAGTCTATCCATGGGACAAAAGAAATCACGAAAACACGCATATAAAATTTTGACCCCCACCCAGGAACCCCAATTTCAAATAGTTTTTGTTTGATTTGAGGTTTAACGTCCCGTCAACACTGTAAAGGTCATTTTGGAGACGTTGCTTCCAGTTTTGTGGGACTTTTACCCGACATTGAGATGAAATGTCATCTCAAGCCCTGTCGCCCAATGAAACCAATAGGGTTTATTAGCATGGACGGTCTGCCTCGCACCGCGGTTCCTGGACAGGCTTAGATCCTCTAAGCGGTTTACCAGTACTAGTGTGCGGGCCGGATTCAGCTCTGCGTGGAAGCATCATGCAGCCCATATATTTCTTCAAGCCCATTTCAAATAGTAAAACAGTCAGCCTCCACAGCTCAGTGGTTAGCGCGTTCGACTTATGATCAAGAGGTTGTGGGTTCGAATACGGCCACCGGAGGCGAGGAGTGTCCTTGGGCAAGACACGCCATTACAATGCCCCACTTAACCCAACAGGTGTAAATGGGTAGCAGTGGTGAAAATGTCACTGCCTCTCTCTCGCGCACGTGCTAACATCCGGTGATTAAAACCCGATCTAAGCTGAACTATGTATTTTGAACAGAAATAATAAAAAAATATATCACTATTTTCATCTTTAAATTTTATTAGTTTTTTTTCCGGCGGCAAAGTTTACAATGTATTTGTATAGGCGTGTTTTCGTAATGGACTCATCATCCCGTGAACACACCTATATGATTTTGACCCCCTTAAACCCCATTTTTATATAGTAAAACTGGGGTTTGCAGTGGTAAACCTTATTTTTCTTATTTCTGCTCTAAAATATTTTGAGCGGAAATAAGAAAAATATCACATTTTTTCATCTTGAAACCTTCCTTTTTCGGCGATAAATGTCACAATGTATTTGTATAGGCGTGTTTACGTAATGGACTCCTAGTTGACGTTCATTTAAGTATGAATAACATTGGGCCGTAAGCCAATTTGAGCCCCGCCAAGCGAATCTGTGTCTTCGAGCATTCCGTCATGACATATTTTAACTGCGCATGCCCAGCCATTCAGAGGGGCCAGGGATATGGCTTTCTGTCTGAAGGTTTATCTTGATTCACTGCTTGTATGAGCGAGCAGCGAAGGTTCTGGCGACACTGCGCAGTCTGATCTGAGTCTTCGTTGGGTGCACATGTCTTATTGTAGGTCTTGTCGTGCGCTGGCTCAACTGAAGTATGAATCAATATTTTTCTGTAAATGGACTGAGAATGTAAATATGAGTGGTTGGATATCCTTCTCGTTTTCTCGTGGCGCGGCTCAAAATTTAGTAATCCATTTTTTGATCATCTGATGAAGTCTCTTGCAAATGCTGATCAGAATCCCGAGAAACTATAGGTCGCTGACGGCGTGAGCATGGACTATAGTAGGTTTCTGGAGTTCTGCCAGATAATTTATCCAATAACGTTGTCCTTGGCACACCATAAAACTGTGCAGCTTGCGACTTCCTCATGCGACCAGATCGTACCGCGTCAATAGCGGCAGCCATGGATTCTTTGGAATACTGACGCAGTTTTCTAACGACTGGCATGCCGGCACTAGAATACAGCATGGGGGAGTCTGAAATAAAACCAAAAACTTTGATACCAGGTCTGAACACATTCACAAGTGATGCAAGTACATAACGCATTAATCAGACGCGGACTCGGTGGCTCAGTGGGATGCGCGTTTGGCTGGAGATCAGGTCGCAGATTCGTTGCCGGCCGGGTCGGCAACTTTCTTTCGTAGAACGGCAACATTCTTTCGTAGGGATTGATCATGAAATATTTTCTAAGGCCATTCTCTGCCTTCCGCCGATACAGGAAGAGCAAATGACAGTTTCTGCCAAAAGTCTGTGCACTTTACTAGTACCTGCCCAGGATAATAAGTGCGGTTAGGTAAACTGATCGGTTCGACATGACCTTAATACAGTTGACAGGGCCGTTCAACTCCAAACATAACACACGTTTATAAGACTTAAATTATATCTGTCGTAAACATACAGAAAAATCCTGTTATTAGGTCACTTCAGTGACTGCCAAAATACTGCTTTCTTATTGTTCTATATTCAATATACATGTATATGTTCTTACGCCAGTTGTCATTTCACATAAAATTTGCGAGTTCAATAAATTTTATACGAAATAACCACGAGTGAAACATTCGAATAATAATATAAATAATAATTTCAAATCGACATGAAATCCGCTGAAGGCTATCGCGCCTATTGGTGGGGGTGTGGGAGTGGAAATGGGCAAAGTCAAAGAACTATGAAATATAGGTCACAGTCAAACATGGTTGGCATTGATGTTGCCATTTCTAGATGCATGCTTGTACGAAGTTTCATAAATGAAGCTCTTATAGTTCTAGTGAAATGGATTTGAACATTGGGGTGGACGCTAGGCTTGACGCGTAAAATGTGAGTCAATGTCAAATGTGGATGCTTGCATTACAGTTTCAATCCAAGGATGCAAGTTTTTTTGTGTTTTTTTTTGCCAAGTATCATTTATGATGGTCTTACACCTCTTGAGAAATGAGCTAGGTTTGGCGCAATAGTTCACAAAGTCAATGAATCATGAAATGTAGGGCAAGGTCATTCTGGATCAGTTGTCAACCCTAGATGCAAATATATACCAAATATCATGTACGAAGCTCTAATAGTTCTTGAGAAATGGACTTTACAGTCAGGGTAAAAGCTAGGGTTTTCACAAATGTTGACGGTTTGACAAGGACGAAAGATCAGATTCCTTTAAAGCAGGCATGACAAAAAACACATTATCTCGGACGCCAACATGAGGCTTCCCACCAGTAACTACGTGGTCATATGACGTGGTTATCCACTAAATAACAGCCGATTTTTTATAGCTAATGTAATTTGACGTGAGACAGATGACCTCTATTACCACAATCATTACGATAACACACCCGTACGACATAGTGCATTTTTAACATATTCAAAATACCTACTTTTCTGATGAAAAACCTTGATATTTTCTTATAAATGCTCATAACATAGGTTGTGTGTGCTCGTTAGAACCGCCTCATTGAGGCGGTTCTAACGAGTACCCACAACCTATGACTTGGAGAAAAAATAAGAAAAATAATGTTTAACCCCTTAAACCCCAGTTTTCTCTATACAAAGTGGGGTGTAAGGGGTCTTCATTTCACGGACTTGTTCACGTGATGTTTACACCCATATATTTCTCTTCGCCGTTTTCTTGTTATCCAATACATAAAGGTCGGTAAATGGGTCGCCATTCACGAGATGCCAAAAATTCACAAAAGATTTACGAAATCCGACCTATTAGGCGATAACATTGACTAATTTATTCTTTGCATAAAGGTCAGTCTCATGCCAAATACTTTTACAAGTGCGGAATTCATAGGTTCTTTGAAATCAGGTCACGATCTAAAGGCAAACGAACTTTATCGCCTCCAAGGTTAGAAAAAACAGAAGTGAAGGTAATGATTAGGAATCGATACAATTAACCTACAGCTCTCAGCAGTGACACCAAAGGGAAAGAAACACAAATACGAAACAACCAGAACCCATTCATCTTGAGAATAGAAAGGTAAGCCACATACAATGTAACTGCGACAGAAGCCCAGTCAAAGTTACTTTTGTTGGGATCGAGTCGAATGCGTTTTCTAGTTCCACCAGTTCGTGTCTGGGAATACAGAGACAATGCTCGTGGAAAAGGCGCGGGAGCACGCAAGAGGCTGGTATACTAACGGTGGAGTAGGTACAGAATATCCCAACATTAAATATGAAGATATCCTTGCTGGAAGTCCGGAGACGCCATCCAGGTATCAGGTCGACAGTCGCATAACTATTATCTTCAAGCTATGATGACTTAACCCATTTTTTTACCATTTTACCGAAAACTGCAAAGGGGGTAATTGGCAAATAGAACAGACACCACAAAATGCGGCGTCTGATCAGTGCCTACACTGTTTGCAAAACATTTTGAAGAAAACACAACCTGACACCTGTGAAAAGGAGGAGATATTCATTTGGTAGAAAAAGGGTTAATACTTGACCATCAAGTCTGTGTGAAAAGCACCTCCTACTTTAGATAAATATGACAAAGCGGGTCTACTCCAAATTTTAACACAGCACGCTATATAGACAACAGAAAGGAAAACTGTGTTGCAATAAATCACTGCAGAGAAGAACATGACGCAAAAAAACGCCGTTTTATGGCGTCATTAGAGGAGATTCTATGACGGAAGACGGTGAACCATTATTTCCTCACATCCAAAAGATTACGAAATGACGTGTGTGTGATACTGTCAATAATTTTGGAGGGATTTCTTCGAACATTTCTGGTTTGAGAGCTAAAATTGAAAAAAAGGAAAGAGCTGCAACAGTGGAAGAGCGTCGTTTACGTCATAACCTCGTCATCGTCCATCCAGAATGGAGGGAACCATGCTTATTTTACGTCACTAATTGATAGAGTATTCATTCAAGAAAAGAAATTTATTTTTCTGCTGTTCATGAAAATATGAGCACAGTGGGTCGTCTGCAAAGTAAAGGAACCACGAAGGGTTTCATTGGGTACGACTTGGAACAACATAAATGTTATACGACAGACTGCATGCATGGCAGTTAACCCAATCACGGTTGACAACTTTGCTTCCCTCTTTAATTGCACGCCGGTGGGTCAGGCCTCAGATTCTATGACGGTTCCAGCGTAAAGGCTTACTGAGAATTAGAGCGATCTAATTCAATGTAACGTTGATTGGTGCCTGATACTCTGTCTCTGTTTGGGCCCATCGGAGTATAACTGTTGGTTTTCTTTTGCTCCAGCATTTCAGTGGTTTCTTGCTGTCGAGTCCTCACCGTTGTTTCATGTCTGTGGTTGTTTGATTTTTTGCGTTCACGGAGATGTTGCACTGATGAGTTAGGAGGCCTCCATGCCGACTGAACAAATTCGCGACGGAAGTAAGGGCGAGGATTGTGGCCACGTAAAATCGATTCAAGCCCCCCCCCCCCCCCCCCCCTCCCCCAGTGGAATTCGTTTCCGGTGACCGTTTCAAGGCTGTTCTTCTGTCGCGGTTTATTTTTGTTATGGTTTGTCTTTGGGTGTTTGTGTCGCTAATATTATTTTATTTTGGGTAGCCTATTGGCCATTTTGTAGGAAAGTTACTGTCCTTTTGGCTTTCCGCTGTTGATGTTTCCATTGGGGTCTGTTGTTTCATGTTTGTGTTTTTTTTTCCCTTTGGTGTCTCTGATGGGAGCTGTGGGTTAATTGTATCGAGTCCTGATCATTGCCTCCACTTCTATTTTTCATGTAAAATTTGCTAGCGACCTTCTGTCTTTCATACTTTCATGAACAGTAGAAAAATTAAGTTTATTTATTATATTTACAATATTTGATTAACACATTTTTGCTGCAAAGAGCGGAACAGCGTTGACGTCGCAAACGCCCAATCAGATCGTAGACTGAAAATTTGCGACTCCATGCGTTCAAGGAAGTATAAACTATACATTTTTTTCCATAAGTTTACATTAGGCTTTATAATGGAAATGTGAATATTAACGTTTGATCAACATTGCGTCCAGCACGTGTAGTTAAATGCACTGAGAGCGTAAATATATACAGATAACGACAGACACACCGAAGATATAGTTTATCAACGACCTTTGAGAGTTCAACGTTCAAGCGTGGACAGACTATTCCATGTTTTAGGGGAAGCAGGTTTCGGATTTCTTTTTTCACAGGATTTTAAAATTATAAATATGTTGTTTTATAACGCCATTATGTAAAGCCGTGGCTAAGTGGTTTGTATGATGCAGTTCGAATCTCAGCAGAACTATATCTTTCAATGTAAAATCCCAAATGAAGACGACTTACCTAAAACACGGACTAGTCCAAAATTAAAAGTGCAGTCGCGTCTCACTGCGTTTTGAAAGACTATACAAACGTACATCTCCGAAGATACAAAGTACATCTTGGAGATTTTAGCAAAATTCTGTCTGCACGTCGTCTAATGTTGATTAATATTTATATGAAGTTTCGTGAAGATAGCTAGTTCTTGAGCGGACACGATTTTGTGACAGACGGACAGACAAACGGGGCTCCCCGAAAAGGGAGGGGACATGATTAGCCAAATTAAGCGATCAGTGAAGACTCACATCTGCGCAGACTAATGGGTCCTTGCTGATTGTCTGGGCCGTCAACAGACTCTGAATAAGCGAAATTGCGCGATCCGTGAAGACTCATATCAGCTTGCTCAGTTGTGCAGACTAATGAGCCCTTGCTGATTGGCTGTGCCTTCTACAGACACTGAATTAGCCAAATTATGAGATCAGTGAAGACTCATAACAGCTTGCTCAGCTGTGCAAACTAATGGGTCCTTGCTGATTGGCTGTGCCTTCTACAGACACTGAATTAGCCAAATTATGAGATCAGTGAAGACTCATAACAGCTTGCTCAGCTGTGCAAACTAATGGGTCCTTGCTGATTGGCTGTGCCTTCTACAGACACTGAATTAGCCAAATTATGAGATCAGTGAAGACTCATAACAGCTTGCTCAGATGTGCAAACTAATGGGTCCTTGCTGATTGGCTGTGCCTTCTACAGACACTGAATTTGCCAAATTATGATATCAGTGAAGACTCATAACAGCTTGCTCAGCTGTGCAAACTAATGGGTCCTTGCTGATTGGCTGTGCCTTCTACAGACAATGAATTAGCCAAATTATTAGATCAGTGAAGACTCATAACAGCTTGCTCAGCTGTGCAAACTAATGGGTCCTTGCTGATTGGCTGAGCCTTCAATAGACTCTGCATTAGCCAAATTGTGCCATCAGTGAAGACTCATATTAGCTTGCTCAGTTGTGCAGACTAATGAGTCCTTGCTGATTGTCTGAGCCGTCAACAGACTCTGAATTAGCCAAATTATGAGATCCATGAAGACTCATATCAGCTTGCTCCGCTGTGCAGACTGATGAGTCCTTGCTGATTGGCTGAGCCTTCTACAGACTCTGCATTAGCCGAAATGTGCCATCAGTGAAGACTCATATCAGCTTGCTCAGCTGTGCATAAGGAGTCCTTGCTGGTTGTCTGAACAGTCAACAGACTCTGAATGAGCCAAATTTTGAGATCAGTGACAACTCATATCAGCTTGCTTAGCTGTGCAGACTGATGAGCCCTTGATGAGTGGCTGAGCCTTCTACAGACTCTGAATTAGCCAAATTATGAGATCAGTGAAGACTCATATTAGCTTGCTCAGCTGTGCTGACTGATGAGTCCTTGCTGAGTGGCTGAGCCTTCTACAGACTCTGAATTAGCGAAATTATGAGATCAGTGAAGACTCATATCAGCTTGCTCAGCTGTGCTGACTGAGGAGTCCTTGGTGATTGGCTGAACCTTCAACAGATTCTGAATTAGCCAATGTATGTAATTGGTGAAGACTCATATCAGCTTGCTCAGCTGTGCAGACTGATAGTCCTTCGTGATTGGCTGAGCCTTCTACAGACTCTGAATTAGCCAAATTGCGCGATAAAATGAAGACTCATATCAGCCTGGGCATCTGCGCAGACTGATCAGTCATTTTTTCTAGTCTTTGAATTAGCCAAATTGTGCGATCAGTGAAGACTCATATCAGCCTGCACGTCCGAGCACATTGATCTCCCATTCTCTAGGAGATGACACAAAATGACCCACAAGGGTTAATGTGTCGTTGAGCAAGACAATCAATCAATGATCAGTCCTTCATGACCGTCTGAGCCTACTACACTACAGTCTCTGAATTAGTCAAATGGAGACAAAACCCCTGTCACAGTGGGTGGATATGCAGACTGATCAGAGTCTTTGCTGGTCGCACTGTTCTTATTGTGCTGGCTCATTTAATTGTAAGAATAAGTAACCAGCCTATCCCATTTCCAATTGACAGAGTTTCATGACTTGTTTCAATACATGTTTTAGGCACGAGGACAAAATTGCACCCTTATCGTGTCATTCACTCATTAGATATTGAACGTCAAACATGGCTAGCGATAAAAAATAAAGCTTTTCGTCAAAAGTTGAGTACCGTGCTGTAGTTCGGTACTTGTTTTTGAAAGGGAAAACAGGTCAGGAAATACATTCCGAGTTGACCAATGTTAGTATCCACAAGCTAAAGTCTGGGTTGCGGTAGAACGTCTTTAGAAGACCAAACCAGGTTTGGACGCTCATCAGATGCCGCCGATGAAGAAATATGTAACGAAGTACGGTATCTGGTCTACTCTGATAGGCCAATTAAGGTGGAATAGCGAATGCATTACACATTTCACATGGTAGCGTTTCAACAATTTACATGGTCGTCTGGGTATGCGCAAGCTAACAGTCCGTTGGGTCCCGAAATCCCTTAGCGACGAGCAAATGGCAACCATAGCATCAGTATGCAGCTCATAGCTGAAGTGGTTTAGGTCAAAGGAAGATGATTTTCTTTCACGTCTGGTGACTGTAGAGGAGACCTGGGTCCATTATTTCGCCAGTGGGTAGGGCCGGGGTCTCCGAGGCCAAATAAGTTCAAAGCTCAACCCTCTGCTGTCAAGGTGATGGCAACAGTGCTTTTGGATGCACAAGGCATTATTATGTTGGACTTTCTAGTACAATAACAAGTGCGTATTATGCAAATTTGCTAGACCAAATGAGAACTGCGATCCATGAAAAACGCCGAGGTAAACTCTCCAAAGGGATTCTGCTCCAACAGGACAATGCATGAGTCCACATTTGCAAAATTGCAATGGGTGCTGTTGAGCGGAATGGGTTCGAGCTAATACCTCACCCCGCCTATTCTCCGGACTAAGCTCCTAGTGATTATTTCCTATTCCCAAACTTGAAAAAGGATATCCGTGGACGTCATTTCCGGTCCAACGAAGAAGTCGTGGCGAAAGTTGAGGAGTGGGTCGGAGACAAGGATCCTGGCCGCTTCAGTTCTGTGCTGATGGCACTTGAACAGCGTTAGTCCAAGCGTATCATTCCAGAGGGCAAATACATCGAAAAAAGCAGAGATCGATCCCACCCCGAAATAAGTTTGGCTTTTTTTTTATTCTCGCCCTCGTATCATGCTTGATAAAAGTTCTGCACACCCAACGACCATTTCTACTATCAACCAATCAAATTATTTGATATAATGCATTCGTTGAATTCACAAACTACATGACACACAGTGTAGATCCTGATCAGATGGCTTCAAACTATCTGATCAGGATCTACACTGTTTGCAAATGTATATGTTTCTTTGTTCAGCAGGACAAGGGTTAACCTTATCAAGACTCTTTCTATCCTCTTCAGATTTATTTCAGCGAGCACTCTAGTCATTACGAAAACACACCTATTCAAATATATTGGTAAAATTTTACCACCAAAAAATGATTTTTTTAGATAAAAATCTTGATATTTTTATATTTCTGCTCAAAACATAGTTTATTGGTATTCGTTAGAACCGCCTCATCGAGGCGGTTCTAAAGAGTACCCACAATCTATTTTTTTTTTAGCAGAAATATAAAAAAATAATGTATACCCCTGTAAACCCCAGTTTTACTTTATAAAAGTGGGGTTCAAGGAGGTCAAAATTGTATATACGTGTTTACGTGATGTACATTTTACCTGGATCGATCCCGGGCTTCTCCAGACTTTCGGATGAGTCTTTAAACCGAGGTCCCGTCTCCGTATGACCTAAGCTGTTGGTGGGACGTTAAACTCGAACACTCACTCACAGAATTTTACCCTTATCCTGAAGCATGATAACCCCTTTCTTTACGAACAGAGTAGATTCAGATAGCTATCTGATCAGGATCTACACTGTCATTCAATTTGTGAATATGAATTAACCACTTTATAACAAGTAATTTGGTTGGTAGATAGTCAGAAATGGGTGTGGCAAAATTTATTTATTTAGCAAGGGTTAATTTAGACAAGCTTGACCACAACCAAACGGTGTAAATGTTGAAGAGTTGTGATTTAAATTTTAATAATGCATCAAAACCGCTTAAGTCAAAGTAAATAAGGGGCAATATTGTTTAAGTTAAAAAAAAGCGTAAGTCTTATACAGTTTGACACAACATCTAACTACTGGCCCGTGGCAAATACACGCTTTGCACATATTATACATTAATGCTTTTTTCATGGCTACAATTTTATCGGCCAGTCTAGTATTTGTAGTCCCTGTGAGGTAAAAAACGCGGCAGGGTTCAGCGTTGCTGAATTTTCTTCACAATTTAAAAAAACAAGGCAACGCAAGCGTAGCATCCCCTCGCAACTGCATACCATTCATTAACTTGAAAATCCAATCTGAATATGTTAGACAAATTAGACATAATAGATTACCTTTGACTTCGCCCCTGCTAATCAGGGCTTGAAGAAGTATGGACAAGATGCTTCAATGCAGAACTGAATCCGACCGCACATGAGTACTGGTTAACCCCTTATAGGATCTAATCCTGCCCAGGTTAAGCGGTACGAGTTGGACCGTCCATGATTATAAACCCAATTGGTTTTATTGGGTCAAAGGAACTGAGGTGTCATTTCATCTCAATGATGGGTAAAGCCTCACAAAATTGGATGCAACGTCTCCAAAATGACCTATTGTTGACCGGGACATTTAACCTCAAATCAAACAAACCTTTGAATACAAAGCAATGGTGTTAAGCTCTTACCGTAGACATTTGGAAGAACTTTTGACAGGCAAATGACATGCTTTTGTGTTGCTAATTATGATGACACACCCGCGTGACATATTGGAATCTTTCATATTTTCAAAACTGTTATTTTCCTATGATTTTTAATTCATTTTGTTATTTCGACTTTAAACAGAGATTTTGAATGCTCATTATAATCACCTTATTGATGTGGTTCTAATCAGTACCCACAACCTATGTCTTGAAACAGAAATAACAAGTCCATTGTGACCTTGACCTTTGACCCCTGACCTTGAAATTCAATAGGGTTCATCCTCTGTACATGATGAACATTTGTGAAAGGTTTGATGCTTCTACGATGAATACTGTGTCGTCTATCCTGCTCACAAGGTTTTCAAGGTCAAGTCCATTGTGACCTTGACCTTTGACCCCTGACCTTGAAATTCAATAGGGTTCATCCTCTGTAAATGGTGAACATTTGTGGAAGGTTTGATGCTTCTACGATGAATACTGTGTCTTCTATCCTGCTCACAAGGTTTTCAAGGTCAAGTCCATTGTGACCTTGACCTTTGACCCCTGACCTTGAAATTCAATAGGGTTCATCCTCTGTACATGGTGAACATTTGTGGAAGGTTTGATGCTTCTACGATGAATACTGTGCCTTCTATCCTGCTCACAAGGTTTTCAAGGTCAAGTCCACTGTGACCTTGACCTTTGACCCCTGACCTCGAAATTCAATAGGGTTCATCCTCTGTACATGGTGAACATTTGTGGAAGGTTTGATGCTTCTACGATGAATACTGTGTCTTCTATCCTGCTCACAAGGTTTTCAAGGTCAAGTCCATTGTGACCTTGACCTTTGACCCCTGACCTTGAAATTCAATAGGGTTCATCCTCTGTACATGGTGAACATTTTTGGAAGGTTTGATGCTTCTACGATGAATACTGTGTCTTCTATCCTGCTCACAAGGTTTTCAAGGTCAAGTCCATTGTGACCTTGACCTTTGACCCCTGACCTTGAAATTCAATAGGGTTCATCCTCTGTACATGGTGAACATTTGTGGAAGGTTTGATGCTTCTACGATGAAAACTGTGTCTTCTATCCTGCTCACAAGGTTCCGGACAGACACACACACACACACTAACACACGGACGCACGGCACCGATGCTATATCCCCATTCGCGACGTTGTTGCGAGGGGATAAAAAAAACTAGAGAAAGCGACCAGTGGGTCACGTATACCCCCGGCCAGCGCCATACTCTGATATATCTTTTGAGATTGTGTGAATATGAATGAAGATGTCAAGAAGCTATAAGAATCTATAGATGTGCTTGTAAAAGCTAAACCAAACATAAAATTTCTGAATGGACCAAGGGAGTGAGGGCATCAAAGTTACTGAAAAGGTTTCGTGGGGTAACATTGTTACCGAAGCGACAGGGTGGGGTATGCATCAATGAAATTTTTGGACTGGTATGCAACATCGATGCAAGCATCAATTGAATATGTCTTAGAGTTTAGAACATACAGGCATCTATAAACTTTGTCATAAAACTTGAACCAAATGTAAAATTTCTAAGTCTGTGACCTTGAGGTCAAGGTCACCGTCGGTGGGGGAAGGGACATACATCACGAAATGTCTGGACTGGTACATTGATGCAAGTATCAACTGAATTTGTCTTAGAATTAAGAACATACAGGCATCTAAAAACTTTGTCATAAAACTTTAACCAACTGTTCTAAACTCTAAGACATATTCAATTGATGCTTGCATCGATGTTGCATACCAGTCCAAAGATTTCATTGATAACTGTTAAAAATTGGTTGGCTGATTTTAAACGTGATCGGATCACGTTGGAAGACGAGCACCGTAGTGGAATGCCTGTGAACGCTACTAATGACGTCACTGATGAAAATCTAAGGAACTAGTAAAGCAGGAGAGACGAATAAAAGTTTCAGAAATGGCTAGAAGATTGGATTTCTGACGGTAGCGTTTTTACCATTTTACATGCACGACTGGGCATGAGAAAGCTTTCAGCGCGTTAGGTGCCAAAATGCCTTTGTAAAGAACAACGAGCTTTCCGTGCGTCCATGTCTGAGTCATGTATGAGTCACTTTTAGAAAGATATGATTCTGATCCTGAAGACTTTTTTGAAAGAGAATTGTTACTGGGGATGGAACTCGGATCCATCACTATGATCCTGAGACTAAACAGCAGTGTAAACAATGGACTGGTCACGGTTCACCACGTCCAAAGAAATTCAAGACTCAACCTTCAGTTGGCAAGGTCATAGAAACTGCATTTTGGGATAGCAAGTGGGTTCTGTCGGTGAACTATTTACCTCATGGCCAGACTATTAATGGGGACTACTATGTTGAAATTTCAACCCATTCCGTGCAGCTGTAGTACAGAAAAGGCGAGGAAAATTACAAAAGATGTGCTGCTGCAACATGACAATGCTAGATTCCATACTTGCGAAGTTTCTGTGGACGAAATCAAGGGGAACGGAATCAAACCCTTAACCCATCCACCGTATACTCCTGATATGGCACCCAGTGATTACTTTTTGTTTCCGAACTTGAAGAAAGCTTCGAAGAATTGCCTGGACGTCACTTCCAGTCAGATGAAGAGCTTAAGGCAACAGTTGGAGGATGAATTGACTCTAAGAAAAATGGACTTTCAGCCTCGGTGTGGGGAGAGCTTACTGCTGCGGGATGACTTTTGAAAAGGAGGAGTCAAGAGGTAAGGCCAGATACTTATAGACCCTCGTATCATTGTATTGAAATCCTGTCACATTTATGCACATATTGCTTGTATATTCTGTGTGTAATGCTTGGTGTCAGATACTGGAATGTGAACTAAACGACAAGGCACTGTGATATTACATTAAATGCAAATCTATGAGAAATTTAGTAAGGAATGCCACGAGGTCCAAATCGCTCTCTTGAGCCCTGTGCACTATTTGTTCTGTTAAGTAGAACTTGACAACACAATTTAGTATGGTGCCCTTTGCCTAAGTTCACTGGAATTCAATATGTTAATTTGTTTTTCATTGAAACTCCTAAAATGACTAAAGGCATGAAATAGATGAAGGTCAACGTAGGGTCATCATTTCAATAAATTCAGTAGAACTCAAGACACTTGATGTTACGTAAAAAATTTCAAGACAATTTACCCAGAGGATATATGTGTGTATTTGTACCATTATGCGGACACTGGTTGCTAACATGGTCATTTGACTTAAGACTATTTGAATGTACTTTTATGCTCTTATCAATGTTGATCCATATGCAATGTATCTTCTATCATATTAGCAGTTTCAAAGGAAGATAACTTTGACCATAGTCAATCCGAGTGACCTCAGGCCCAGGGCACTGAATGATCTTAACCATTGACATTCATAGAGTGAGTGTTTGAGTTTTACGTCTAACCAACAGCTAAGTTCATACGGAGACGGGACCTCGGTTAAAAGAATCATCCGAAAGTCTGGAGAAGTCCGGGATCGATCTGTGACCCCTGGTTTACTGTGTGTAAATTACAAGGCGAGTAGCATAACCACTACACCACGGAGGCTTTTCGGCGTTCAAAGAGGTTCATGTAGTACTTCTTCCATAGCATAGACTGCAACAGGTTCGGAAAAATGGACTGGTTTACCTTTTCCTATTCGAAAGCCTTATAAGCCAATATGACCAATTCGAACAATTATAGAAATACTCGGACAGCTAACGCTACGTACCAAGTTTTAAAGCAAATAGCTCAGAAGTTAATGTTCTACAGATCCCAGATCATCATAATGTGAACATGTCCGTGAAATGAACACCCCATAAACCCCATTTTATATAGATAAAACTGGGGTTTACATTATTTTTCTTATGTCTGCTCCAAGACATAGGTTGTGGGTACTCGTTAGAACCACTTCAATGAGGCGGTTCTAATGAGCATCCGCAACCTATGTTTGCGGTATAGTTGTAAGAAAAATTAGCAAGCGCATGACAAACTCTACAAGAAGTCTCGAGCGACCAGCGAAGACTTATATCAGCCTATGCATCCGAGCAGTCTGATAAGTCTTCACCCATGTACCTTCTACAGACTAATATCTATGCAAAGAGACGTAAGCATAAAGTCTTGTCAGTGGATGGGTGCGCAGGTTGATTTGAGTCGAGGCTGGTCACACCGGTCTTATTGTAGGTTTTGTTATGCGCCGGATCAAAAACCATGGATTTTCATCCAAAATTCACGGATTTTCATCAGAAAAGTAGCCCTTTTGGAGATGTGAAAAAAATGCAATATGTCGAACGGGTGTGTTAATAGTTACCGAAAGGTGCAAGCTGGACCATTTGAACAATCATTTTACCATTGCTTGGAGACTGTATATTGACTTTTAATTGAAATCAGCCTATCTGTTTCAGAAAAGTCAACAGAACTTATCAATCTATACCTTCACTTTGCATTTAATTTGTCAGGGAAGCCAAAATGCCAATGTACATGACATAGGCTCTTGCATTTAGTTAAATCATTAGCCTTTGTGCACATTTATTATATATGGTCTCGGTGCTTTGTCAGCTCTGAAGCACACTTGATACTAAGAGACAATAAAGTTGACTTAACCCTTAACCCTTCTCTTGCTGAATATTCATTTAAGCCACACCCATTTCTGTCTATCAACCAATCAAATTACTTGATGTAATTTATTGCTACAAATTCATAAACTGAATGCCAAACAGTGTAGATCCTGATCAGATGGCTTCTTCAGAAGCCATCTGATCTGGATCTTCACTGTTTCCAAAGATATGGTTTGTCGTGAACAGCAAGATAAGGGTTAAAATGTTGAGAAAAATGGCATCTGGATATGTCTTCTCATTATGTTGTTTGCTGTTCGGCCACCGCCCATCGGGGCTAAAGAAATATATGGGCTGCATGATGCTTCCACGCAGAGCTGAATCCGACCCGCACACGAGTACTGGTAAACCGCTTAAAGGATCTAAGGCTGCCCAGGCAAAGCGGTGCGCAAGAGTCGGATCGTCCATGCTTATAAACCTTATTGGTTTCATTGGGCGCATGGCTTGAGATGTCATTTCATCTCAATGTCGGGTGAAAGTCCCACAAAATTGGAAGCAACGTATCCAAAATGACCTTTAAAGTGTTGACGGGGACTTTAAACCTCAAATCAAACAAACAAAATGTTGTTTGTTGCATCGTCTTTAAAACTTAAAAACATGCCATTCAGGCAAACAGTGGGAATCCTGATCAGACTGCTCTAAGAAGCCGTCTGATCTGGGTCCACACTAATGGCAACGATAACAGTAACCAGCAAACGATAAAGCAGACGATAAGTGCTGTGATTGGAATACCCGTCACATATAGTGCTTTCTGCCATTCTCTCAGGAAAATTTGTGTGTGTGTTTCTTATTTCTGTTGCAAACATATACATTCAATGTGGGTAATTGTCAGAGCCGCTCCCTTGAGGTGGTTCTAACGAGGACCAAGATTCTATTGTTTTTTCTGTATACGCAGAAATCCCCACTTTTCACTATATAAAATGTTTTAACAAGGGTGTTCATTGCACACGGAACTTGTTAACGTGATACTATGCTACTCAACCTTATGGTGGGTGTTTTGATATTACATGTATTTGCTGTAGTTATTTTAATTATTTATTGTTATTTTATTTATCCCCCCCCGGAGAATGTTTGATTCGGGGGGGGGGGGGGGGCATATAGTATTTTCCTGTCTGTCTGTTTGTTTGTGTCTTTGTCTGTCCGTCACAAAAACTATAACCTTCATCATAACTTCAAAAGTATTTGACCTAGCCCCATGAAACTTAACACACTTATTTACCATCACATGGACTACATTCTAACTAAGGGCCATAACTCTGTTGTTATTTTTGGCTGAATTATCTCCCCTTGACATTTTGCAAAAAAAAAAAACTAACTCAGAAATTGACTCCCATGGGGGGGCATTGGTCACCTATAGTGACAGCTCTTGTTTAGCTTTTGGCTTCAGGACCTGTTTGTACAGTGACTTGTTCTAATGGGTGTTTTTGTGCATTACAATCACCTTTCACCCCGTCGGAGGACAAGGTACCGTAGAAATTCGACTATAAGCGACTCGGAAATAAAATGGGGTCCCTTTTTCTGTGGTTCTAGTGTGGTGTTTTTCTTATACTCGTTTATAAGAGGGGTCATATTTTTGCCTTTCTCTTGGGATCCTCTGCTAACGCTTGATAATGGTTAAAGCGTGCAAAATCAGTCCGTACTATAGAAAAAGAAAATCCAAATTGTGACATGATAATTCAGTTATGCAAGTGATTCTCTGAGGACAACAACACTGTACAAAATAGGGAAGCCTAGAAGTCAAGTTACATGTGCCTAAAGGTCGTTCTAGGACTTCAAAATACTGATGCTCGAAGTCAGGACCTCCAGCAATTATCCCCTATCCTGCGGAACATGACAACCCCTGCCTTTGCAGTGTAGATCCAGATCAGATGGCTTCTGAAGACGCATTTTGATCAGAATCTTCACTGATTGTCAACTAGTTTGTGAGCTGGATGAGTTAATTATACAAGTAATTTGATTGGTTGAAAATCAGAAATGGTTGCAGCTAATTTAATTTATTCAGCAGCACAAGGGTTAAAAGTATCAGTCCACCCATGAAAAAAGGCCACTTAGCATTCTTTAATTTATATTTTTAATTCGTGTACACAGAGCTTGTAGCTTTAAATACATGACTTATTGCACGAAACTAACTCAGGGTCTCCCCTGCACGCAGCAAAGGCTCTGGTAGGCTTGGCCTTTGCTGGATGCTCATATGATCAACAATATGTTATAGTGAGCGATATATAATACTATCATGTTATTAATCAAGTAATTTTGTATTGGCCCAGTTACAGGCCCGAGGTCTGTCGTTTTGGCCCGAGACCGGAGGCCGAGGCCAATACAGCTGACCGAGGACCTGTAACTGGGGCAATACGAATTTGCTTGATTAATGATAATTTCATTAATTGACTCCATTAAAAACATGATTATTGATTTTTGACATCAGTGTTATTACGAATGACCTCGGAACAATACAGGAAAGTCAAATAATAATATTATTTATAAAGCACATGCATTCTGAGCGCCCACTTTATTTAGCACATAAATAGTTCTGAAGTATCAAAGAACTATACTGATAAGCATTATGAGAAATTCCATAGCTATTGTAACCCAATGTCTGACTCGATAGTGTAAAAAAAATGAAACATAATATTCTGTGACACAGACGGTCTCGATTGATTACTTTTTGCCACACAAGACTGCGCATGCGCAGCGTAACCAAGGAAGTTAATCAGTCTAAACTCATCTATACATGTACTGTCGGAAACCTGATGTTATCAGGTAACGTCAATTTTCAATGGCTGACATTTGGTTTTATGCTACCTACTATTTTAAACCTTACAAATAAATAAGTGCATTAGAATTTACACTAGTAGCCGTTTTTCAGAAAGTAGACAAAAATCAAGTTCGTTTTACTCTTGGTATAACGGTATTTTTATTAAAGATAATTGACGATGAATGTATTGGTCTTCAGGAAATTGCAGGCGTGTGTCCCGGACCGTTGGCGTTAAGGCGTATGACGTAAGATAATGCTGACGTCCGAAAATGTAATGAAAACCTTAACCATGACCATATTTTGCTACTAATCGTATGCTGACCAACTACGACAAAAAAGATGGCAAAGAAATGATTAACCACGCATTCGGAAGGAAGGTTTGAACGTTTTGCCTAGGAAAATGGCAATCGGAAGTAAGAATCCTGCAGCTATGGAGACCACAGCAAAAGTTTAGTGATGATTGCCTTTATCAATAGGCAATCCTTAGTTTAGTCAAAGCCGGCCTCGGTAGCTCAGTCGGATGCGCGTCTGACTGGTGATCAGAGGGATGCAGGTTCGATACCTGCCGGGGTCGACAACATTCTTTCGAGGAGATTGATCATGAAATCTTTTCTACGGTCATTCTCTCCCTTCCGCTGATTCAAGAAGGGCAGTGGTCAGTTTCTGGCGAAAAAATGTGCATTGTACTGGTTCACCGCTTACGTATAAGCTTGCCCAGGAAAAGTGTTGATAGGTAAACTGACCGGCTCAAAAATGACCTAAAATAGTGTTGACTGAGCCGTTAAACTCCAATATAAGCAAATTAATTTATTCAAAGGTAAGAAAGCTATGGTTCATATCTTATCGTTAATTAAGGAGGATGTGAAGGGTCACTAAGTGCAATTATAATGGCAATGCAATGCCACGGTTCAGACTGTCAGTATGCGTAAATTATACTATGGGTGGAAATGGAAAAGAAAAACCCCTTTTCACATGGACATATATTTACTAAAGCATGGTACATACTGAAATGAAGTGAAGGCAATGATCAGAAATCGATACATATAACCCACAGCTCACATCTGGCCTATCAACCGTTGCAACGATAAAATGAAATTTGCAGTTTATCAACGTATTCTAGCCGGCCTCGGTAGCTCAATCGGATGTGCGTCTGACTGGTGATCAGGAGGACGCGGGTTCGATACCTGCCGGGGTCGGCAACATTCTTTAGAGGAGATTGATCATGAAATCTTTTATAGCCGTTCTTTCCCTTCCGCTGATTCAAGAAAAGCAATTGTCAGTTTCTGGCGAGAGAATGTTAACTGTGCTTGTTAACCGCTTACATATAAGCTTGTCCAGGAAAAGTGTGGATAGGTAAACTGACCAGCTCAAAATGACCTAAAATAGTGTTGACTTGGTCGTTAAACTCCAATACAAAAAAAAAATCAACGTATTCTAATGGTACCTTGTAACTCCTTTAATACGACCTTATTATGCTGCTTGAAGAAATAGATGGGCTGCATGATGCTTCAACGCAGAGCTTAAACCGACCGCACACGAGTACATGTAACCCACTTAGAGGATCTAAGCCCAGGGAAAGCGGTGCGAGTCGCACCGTCCTATTGGTTTCATTGGGTGACAGGGCTTGAGATGTCGTTTCATCTCATTATCGGGTAAAAGTCCCACAAAATTGGAAGCAACGTCTCCAAAATTACATATACAGTCCGTTAAACCCCAAATCAATCAAACAAACCTTATCATGCTTATATGGGCCCCGTCAAGCGATTTCGGTACTTATCGCCTATGCGAGCAGCGAAGGTTCAGGCGAGCCTGCGCATCCGCGCAGTCTCGCCAGAACCTTCACTGCTCGCTCATACAAGCAGTGAATCAATAGGAACCTTCAGACAGAAAGCGATATCCCTGGCCCCTCTGAATGGCTGGGCATGCGCAGTTAAAATTTGTCATGACGGAATGCTCGAAGACACAAATTCGCTCGGCGGGGCTCATATAGAAAACTCTTAATTGTTTGTGTTACATAAAAAGATGTGATTGTTCTTAGTCTGGTCGACCGCATATTCAGAGTTTACAGTTCGAACGATCGACACGCAAACCGTCTTACCAGTAGAGGGTGACAGTCTTCATGGGGTGTGTTTACATATTAGTAATCTTTGTACAATAAAAATATTCACAGATAAATGTTCAGCTATTAATTAAAATGTCAAGGCTATCATATACATGCTAACGTACACAATCTTATTATCCAAAACAGAATGCCAAGATGTTTTATTCATTTACCAAAATTTCATATTGACATTACAAAATGCTAGTTTTGTTAACCAAATGTATCTAATATGAGAAATGCATTAAATGCAAGTAGCATAAAATTTTCTATATAAATGTAAACTGTGTGATTCATATCATTTTTATTTTTGTATATTTGCAAGTATGAAAAAGTCACTTTTAAGCCGATTTGAAAATGTGCTTATTCTTGGACGTCACGTTTTACCAGCCATACGGAATAATGTCGGATAACGGCCGAACACATGTTGCTCGTGACAACATTACGAATACGCACCCGAGCGACATAGTGCATTTTTTCAAATCTCCAAAATGGCAACTTTTCAGATGAAAATCCGTAAAATTTTTCTGAGATGAAACAATGTTGATGTGTTACCCTGGCAAGCTCTGTCATCAGATTGGTCCCGGAAGTAACATTTATGAACCATTTCTTTACCAACTGATTGCATCCCAATCTATTTCACAAAGACCCGATAGATTATTCCCTAAATATTAACCCATTGTATGCTAGCGGACTCTTCCATTGCTATATTTTGGGCATGTCCATTTGTCATATAAGGGGTGTCAGCCCATTTCTTTTGTTCTTATTCTATTTTGACTGAAAATTCTGTTAGCAAATAGTGTAGGCCCTGATCAGACGCCGCGTTCTGCGGCATCCGTTCTGCGGCATCTTATCTGGGCCTGCACTGTTTGCCAAGGTACCCCTTTTGAGGTTTCCCGCATACGATGGGTAAACCCATATCCCGCAGAACAGAACAACCCCTAACTTCGCAAGCAGTGAAGATCGAGATCAGATAGCTTCTGAACGGGCCATCTGATCAGGATCTACACTGTTTGCATTGCAGTTAGTGAACTGGGCCAATACATAATATCAAGTAATTTGATTGGTGGATAGTCAGTATCGGTATGGCTAAATAAATGTATTCAGCAAGGTAAGGGTCAAAAAATTTTCTTCTGAAATGATCTGTTTTTGGACGTTAGTACAACTGCTAGTGTGAAGATATGAGTGCTTGCTTGTTTTAAGATGCAGAGGAAGTCCTCTATACAGTAAGCTACAACCATTTGCATAAACAGCCTGAGTTTGATGTTGTTTTTTTTTTTGTTTTTTTTTTGTTGTTGTTTTTTTTCCAGAAAAATCGTGGAAAGTAAGTTTGTCATTTGAAATACATGTGAAATACATGTCATTAACCTTTGTCCTGCCCCCGCCCATAGGGGCTTGAAGAAATGTATGGACTGCATGATGCTTCCACGCAGAGCTGAATCCGGCCCGCACACTAGTACTGGTAAACTGCTTAGAGGATCTAAGCCTGTCAGGAACCGCGGTGCGAGGCGGAACGTCCATGCTAATAAACCCTATTGGTTTCATTGGGTGACAGGGCTTGAGATGTCATTTCATCTCAATTTCGGGTAAAAGTCCCACAAAATTGGAAGCAACGTCTCCAAAATGACCTTTACAGTGTTGACGGGGACGTTAAACCTCAATTCAAACAAATAAACAAATAACCTTTGTCCTGCTGGACAAGAATACATATGCTCTGCATTTGCAAATGATGTAAACTAAGATCAGAAGCCATCTGATCTGTGATTTCTGTTTGTTTTTCAACTAGTGAATTTATAGGAATAAATTACCTGGGTAATTTGAATAATTAACAGTCGAAAATTGTCCCAGCCCATCGGGGCTTGGAGAAACAGATTGGGCTGCATGATGCTTCCAAGCAGGGCTGAAGTCGGCCGCACACGAGTACTTTGTTTGTTTGTTTGATTTGTGGGACTTTTACCCGACATTGAGATGAAATGACATCTCAAACCCTGTCAACCAATGAAACCAATAGGGTTTATCGCACACGAGTACTGGTAAACCACTTAGAAGGCCTAGGCCTGAACAGACAAAGTCCATGCATATTTAATAAACCCTATTGGTTTCAACTGGATGCCAAAATGACCTAAATAGTGTTGAATGGGACGTTAAACCTCAAACAAAACAGTCCGAAATTGGATGTTGCAAACTGAATTTATTCAGCAGAAGGATAAATACATTTTTGGGTCATTAACCCAAACTTATTAAGTGTAAGTATGTTTTCACTGCTCAAGTCCACGTGTCTATGTCTTATTTATAGTGAGTGTTTGAGTTTTACGTCCCAACAACAGCTAAGGTCATACGGAGGCAGGACCTCCGTTTAAAGAATCATCCGAAAGTCTAAGAGAAGGCCGGGATCGATCATGCGACCCTTGGTTTAAAAGACGAGTAGCGTAACCACTACACCACGGAGGCTTCTATCACTTACTTATTGGAAATCTATGTAACTCATAGAAAATAGCAGCGATAATTTTTTCGCAGTGAGGTCAGCATGTTGCGTTATAAGTTAAGGATCAGATGGTGTAAAACGCAAGGTCTGATCTGGATGTACTGTCTCTGTTTAAAAACTGGAATATACTAGAAATGTGTCCCGACGACACAGATGCCCCGCCCAGGGCCCCTCTACACCCCGAAAATCCATGTTGCAACAAAATTCTCTAAGTGTGTGACCTTGACCTTGAGGTCATCGGAAGGGTCGGTGGTATGGCTGAATGAGACTTGGGACCTATATCTATCATCATTCCAAATATGAAGCCAATCTATAAATATGAGCCCAAAAACTTTGTAAGCATAATAAGATTAAGTCTTTGACCTTGACCTTGTGGTCAGGGGTAGGGGTATATAAAACGCTGCACCTGTTACTATCATCATACCAAATATGAAGCAAATCTATATGGTTTGGTGAGTATGAGCTCTTAATAAACCTTAAATATGTTTTGTCTGTGACCTTGACCTTTAGGGCACGTGCATGGGTGGGGGTATTGGACCAGTATCAATAATCATACCAAATATAAACTTAATTCATCATATGGTTTGGAAAATATAAACCCTTAAAATATCTAATTAAAATTTCTAAGTCTGTGACCTTGACCTTGAGCTCATGGGGATGGGTGGGGGTATCGCTGAATAAAATGGACAGGTATCTAACATCATACCAAATATAAACTCAATCGATCATACGATTTGGAAAATATCAACTCTTAAAATTTCTAAGTCTGTGACCTTGACTTTGAAGCCATAGGCATGAGTGGTGGTATTGCCAAATAAACATTTTGACCCGTATCTATCATCATAGCAAATATTAACCAAATCCATAATATAGTTTAAAAATTTTAGTTCTTTAAAATTTTTAACATTAAAATTGTCTAAGTCTGTGACCTTGACCTTGAGGTCATAGGCATGGGTGGGGGTATTGCTGAGTAAATCATTGTACCTATATCTATCATCATATGAACCAAAGTCATCATAAAAGTTCAGGTTCTACCAGGTACAAATACCTTAACTGGAGTCTTTAACATGGAAAATTTCTAAGTCCATGACCTTGACCTTGAGGTACTAGGCATGGGTGGGGGTATCGCTGAATAAAACTTTGGACCTATATCTATAATCATACCAAATATGAACCAATTCCATCAAATGGTTTGGAAAATATGAGTTCTAAAATGTTCAGGTCTACCTGTTACAAAAACCTTAACCGGAGTCTTTAACATTGGAAATTTCAAAGTCTGTGGCCTTGACCTTGATGTCACAGGCATGGGTGGGGGTATTGCTTGATAAAACTTTGGACCTATATCTATCATCATACCAAGGATGAACCAGTTCCATCCAATGGTTAGGAAAATATGAGTTCTAAAAGTTCAGGCTCTACCTGTTACAAAAACCTCAACCTGAGGTATCAGGATCACGTACGTACGTAAACACACACGTGCAGACGGACGTACACATGTACGCACGTACGGAAAACCGAAAAACTATATGCCCCCGGCATCATGCCGATGCGGGGGCATAAAAAAGTTTAACTCTCAGTCCAGGGCTATTTTCCCAAGCTAACATCAGAGACAATCAACCCACCAGGGGCCAGTTGTTCAAAGCATCGTTAGCTTAGTGGTCAAATTGTTAATGAAAATTGTGCTGAAAAAATGATCCGCAAAAGCTGCTCACATTTTTTCAGCAAAATTTTAGCATATTTGACATATTTAATGACCAAAGTTTTAACGATACGTTAACTAACGACATCGTCAGTTTTGAACAACAAGCCCCAGTACTCCCAGTGCTTTCATGTTGTCCGTGAAAACAGAGGCAGTTAGGTTGATACATTGTCCAATGTGAGTCCAATGTGAGAATACCTTCACTGCAAATTAGAGATTTTGAACTATAATATGTTTCTGCAGTAAAATGACAAGTTCGAGTAATCTAAAACATCACACGAACAAGTCCGTGAAATAAACATCCCCCGAAACCCCACTTTATATAGAGAAAAAAGGGGTTTATGGGGGGTTTACTTTAGTTTTTCTTATTCCTGCTCAAAGACATACATGTATGTTGTGGGTACTCGTTAGAACCGGTAAACACCCACAACCTATGTCTGCAGGACAAAATAAGAAAATTATCATGATTTTTTTTTTCAGAAAAGTAGCCATTTTGGAGATGTGAAAAAATGACAATGTCGCAAGGGTGTGTACAGTTTTATTTCAGGCTATACAGTTATTCTATCATTTCTACAGTTCCATAAACACCCGGTTATAAAATATGCACTATGTAACAACTCATAAAAAATCACTTTATATGGAATGTTATTTAACGTTAAAATATCCTCCGCAAATGGCTGTTCATTTGAGAAGACGGCTGACAGTCAATGTGCAACTTTTATATTGTATTGACGAAGAGAAGGTTCAGAAGCTTCACTGCTCACTCACGTAGTACCCTAATAATGTAATTATGGCTGCCCTCGGAAACAAAAAAACAAAAAAAAAATAGAAATGGTGTTTGTAAAACACTATGCCCCCAACCATATGCTTGCCCCTAAATGCCAAAATTGGGCCATAACTGAAGGACAAGATTTCATCCAACTTTTTCAAAATTTATTCAAAAGTAAATTCAGTTATCTTCTTAACAGTACCAATCAAGTCATCAACATTCAACTTTAAAAGTGTTTGAGATGTTTTGCTGACACGATTTCATCCATTTTTTTCAAAGTCCCATAACTCAGGAAAGGGGCATAATCCTGACAAGAAAAGAATACATGTCAGCTGATTTTGCATGAGGAATCCATATATGGAATTTCAAAATTAAAAAGAGGAATAATCAGGAACTGAAACAATCAGACCTAAAATTCTTTCCACAATATCACTAGCAAAAGAAGTCGAAACATGGAGTGACGACAGTCAACAAAATGGACAACAGGTAAACTCCACAATATCACTAGCGAAAGAAGTCGAAACATGGAGTGACGACAGTCAACAAAATGGACAACAGGTAAACTGAGTCAGCAGCTCTTTCCCAAACAGGTGGTGACTCAGAATATCAAACCTAACTAAAAAGATGAAATATAGATAAATCAATCCCTAGCATATATGTTTCTAAAGCTATGCTATGCATCACAAAGCATACAATAAACAAATGCCCTAAATTATATAGGACCATAACTCATGAATTATTTTTCGGAATTTCTTCAAAAGCTAATCGGGTCATCTACTCATCATTAGCAAGCCACTCATAAACTTTCAAGGCTCTGGCTTTAATAAGTTCTGAGATATTTGCTGAAATGATTTCGTCCATATACTTTCAATGGGCCAAAACTAGAGAAAGGAGCATAATCCTGACAAGAAAAGAAGTATGTGTCAGCTGATTTTCTCTCACCTGGGCCGAAGGCTCCAGGGGAGTTTATAGTATAGTTGGTCGTCCATCCATCCGTCGTCCGTCCGCCCACACTTTTGTCCAGCTATATCTCTGCAGCCTGCAGGCTGATCTCAATCATTTCTCATCTGTAGCATGTCTCTGGTGGGGCATTGATGACATTAGCTTTTTATCGAAATAGAATGAAAACTTTGGTTGCTATGGCTACCACAAGGTTCCATAGACTTACAATGGGAAAATGCTTGTCATCACCGTACAGGCCCCGATAGCTCAGTTGGTAGAGTGTCCGCTCCGGGGAACGGGAGGTCACGTGTTCGATCCCGGGACGCGACATACCAAAGTCGTTAAGAATGGTACTAGCTGCCCCTAGCTTGGCACTCAGATTTACGGGGTAGAGCTAGGACTGGTCGACCCAGGGTCAGGATAATGTGACTGGGTGTGGTATCATGTAATGTGTCTGGGACATGATACTTCAGTGAGGCAGCACTATCAAAGTGAGCATTGAGCTCCCTGTCGCATCCAGACACCGTCGTGATAAGACTGAAAAATTGTTGAAAGCGACGTTTAGTTCGAATTCACACACACACACACACACACACATTGTCATCACCTTAGTACCTTAAATTTTGATCGGTTCTTTCTGAAACTTATATATAAGTAGACTGGGGATGAAAGAGCTTGGACGAGTTCGAATACTGGTAAGGTCAGCCCATTAATTATAGAGTTACATCCCATTGATTGCTGAAAATGCCTATTTTTGACCTTGTCATCACCAGGGGCTACCCCTTCAGTATTGATCTGATCTTCCTGAAACTTGTATACAAGTAAGTCAGGGTTAAAAGCTAGGATGAGTTCCAAAACTAGCTATGTCCATCAATTACCCATGGAGTTATGTCCCCTACATACATGTAGCTGAAAATGCTTATTTTTGACCTTGTCATCACTGTAGCCTCTTCAGTTTCGATCTGCTCTTCTTGAAACTTACAAACAAGTAAGTCAGGGATAAAAGGTCGCATGTGGTCGAAAACTGGCGAGGTCGGCCTATCTGTCATAGAGTTACGTCCCTTTATTACTGAAAATGCCTTTTTGACATTGTCATCAACGTCGCCCTTTTCAGTTTTCAGATGAACTTTTTGAAACTTTCATGTAAGTAAGTAAGGGATAAAACCTCGGCTGAGTGAAAAAAAATCATGAGATTGGCCTTTATTTCAGAGAGTTATGTCACCCTTGATTACAGAAAATGCCTATCTTTGACTATTATTTCTGCTCAAAACAGATTGCTGATACTCGTTAGAACTGCTTCAGCGAGGCAGTTCTAACGAGTACCCACAATCTCTGTTTTTGAGCAGAAATAGGAAAAATAATGTATACCCCCACAAACCCCAGTTTCACTATATAAATGTGGGGTTCAAGGAGGTCAAAATTATATAGGCGTGTTTTCGTGATGAGATTGTGTCTTTCCTCTATCTGACCAAGGCCTTTGCATATTTGGAAAAAAATCAGTTCTTCGATATTTGGTGTGTAGCTTCATCGAGTGGACCTCTACCAAGATTGTTCAAATTATAGCTCTGGGGCCAAAAATGCCCCCGCCCCGGGGCCCTTTGGTTTTACATAGACTTACATTGGGAAAACATAAAAAATCTTCTTGTCTGAAACCAGAAGGCCCAGGTCTTTGATATTTGGTATGAAGCTTCGTCTTGTGGACCTCCATCAAGATTGTTCAAATTATAGCCTTTGGGCCAAAAAGTGCCCCCGCCGCTGGGCCTTTTGGTTTTACATTGACGTATATAGGAAAACTCTTCTTCTCTGAAACCGCAAGGCCCAGGACTTTGATATTTGGTAAGAAGCTTCATCTATTGGACCTCTACCAATATTGTTCAAATTATAGCCCCCTGGCCAAAAATGCCCCAGCGCAAGGGCCCACCAGTTTTACATAGACTTATATAGGGAAAACCTTTAAAAATCTTCTTGACTGAAACCAGAAGTCCCAGTTCTTTGATATTTGGTATGAAGCTTCATCAAGTGGACCTCTATGAAGATTGCTCAAATTATAGCCCTGGGGCCAAAATATGATATATCCCTTTCAAAACAAGCTTAATTCAACAGCATCACTGTGACCTTGAAAATAAGGTCAATGTCATGAAAGCCTACTGAGTTCTTCATCTAGATCGAATGTTATATCCATGTTGATTTGATTAAAATCCATTCAGTAGTTCATGAGATATCTTGCACACAAAAAAGTGCCAGCCGACGCAAATGCCTACGAATAGGCCGAAGGGATCCGCACCAAAAACAATATGCCCCCGCATAAAAATTTATTGCACATGGGAGTTTCGATTTATTAAGGGAATTCATTAGAAGTACTGAAGTTTACAAGATTGCTTACACCATCTGTAACGTGCAGGAGTAGAACTCCAGATTCAAAAGTACTTAAATGTAATAAGTATTTCAAAGGAAACTAAAATACAAGTCGGGCAAAATGGCACTGAAACGTTCACCTGATTTCTAGATGTTACATATCTTCTGGAAGACATGTGGATCTTCCATGAAGCATAACCGTTTTACTGTGTTTGGTAGAAGGTAATCTTGGCAACATTCTTGTGGAGTTGAATGAAAAAAGACCAAACATATAGCAGGACTTATCGTCTAAGTTTGTTGTTTTTATTATTTTTAAATCTGGTGGCCATTTTGTTCATTTGAGAAGAAGAGTTTTAGCTATTTTAGTAGACAGTCATCTATGCAACCTCCCTATGCGAAGTTTCAATGAAATCAAACCAAAGGTATTGGAAAAATTTACATCAAAAGCTTTTACTACTTTAAGCGCTGTAAGCCACCTTGTTCAATGAACGTCTAGATATCCGGATGACTTACTTAAATTTGATTGTTTTTATTTTGAGTAAATCATTGACAAATTTATCTCTCTGAACTAAGTAGAAGTAAAACAAAGATCAGGAATTGATACAATTAACTTACTCCACCCATAAAAGACACCAAAGGGAAAGAAATACAAACATTAAGCGACCAGACCATAATGGAAACCTAAACAAAGGAAGGCCATAAGGACAGTTACTTTCCCACAAAATGGCCATATGGCCATCCAAAACCAAAAGACACAAGTGATACACACAGTAAGTAACAAACAACAACATAAATAAATCGCCACAGAAGAGCCGCCTTGGAACGGTCAGTGGAAGATTTCCACTGGGGGGCTTAAATCGATTTTACGTGGCCACAATCCTCGCCCTTACTTCCGTCGCGATTTAGACAAATAATTTGTTCAGTCCGCATGAAGGCCTCCTAACTCATCAGTGCAACATCTCCGTGAACACAAAAATTAAAGAACCACAGAGGTGAGACAACGGTGAGGACTCGACAGCAAGAAACCACTGAATGCTGGAACTGAATAGGGCTATTTCCATGAATACAGCATCCTTTTTTTTTACATTTGGACCTGTCCGCCTCTAATGATCTAATCTCATCTTAGGTATACGTTTAACGGGATGATTTTGACTTTCACATTGTAAATCTCCCATTCTTGGACGGGATGCTAATACCGATCCCCCTCACCTTATTAAATGCCATGAAAGAGTGGGGTGCAATATAAACGCTATACGAGGGACACCATGCCTAGTTTTTAACCCAGTCATGGTTGGTGACTATGCTTCCCTCTTTTATTGCATGACGGGGGTAATGTCTCTGACTCGATGACGTTTAACTTAAAACTTCAATTTTTTTGTTTTGTTAGTGCCTGATGATTTGTCTTTGGCTTGCCTCTTCATGGTCTTACTGGCGGTTTTCTTTAGCTCCAGCTTACAGTGTGTGAAACAAGCTACGAGCCCTCATCTTTGATTCATGACAGTTATTCAGTTTGTTTTGTAGTTCAGTTTGTTCTAATTTGCTTTGTTGAGTAACCAAATGAGTAGGAGTAGTCGTCAGTTTTTTTTATATCTTTAGCTCTGGTGGCCATCTTGTTCACTTAAGTGGAAGAAATAAGTTATTTGTAACAGGATCATCTAATCAACATTCCTTTTAAGTTTGAATAAAAATGAAACTAAAGGTATAGAAGAAGTTGCTTCTTAAAAGCAACAGTCCAGTGCAGTTTGAGTGAAGTTTGGCCAAATGAGTAGTAGTAGTCAGTTATTTTGGCAGCTATCTTGTTCACTGAAGTGGAACATTTAAGCTTTTTAGGAACAGAATCACCTAATCATCACTTATTTTTTTATTATTCTCTATTTTAGCTCTAGTGGCCATCTTGTTCATTGAAGCAGAGTCGTTCTAAAAAGTAATAGAGCGATTGCCAGGCAATATTCCTGTGAAGCTTGAACGAAATTGGACCGAAGGTATGGGCGAACTGGCGACGATCTTGCTAATTTGTGTGGAACCGGCTTAGCTTTTTTGATAAAGGGTCATATAAGCAACATTTCTTTGATGTAAGTATAAAATTTATCCATATATGTAGGAAAAAATATCATTTAAATATTTTTCTTTTTTAGCTTTGGCAGCAATCTTGTTCATCTGAGCAGAGCAATTGTAGCCTTTCTGGCAGAAGGTAACCTAAGCACAATTTATGTGAAGTTAAAATAAAATCGGACCAACGGTGTAGGAGTTGTCTTTTTTTCTGTTTAAAGCAAAAGCTTTCTTCTTCGGATATAAGTAGACAGTGGACTCGGCTAGATTCCTTATTAGTGAATGGAGTTAGGCCAGGGGTATAGTTTAAATGAAGTTTATCGAATGGTTAAGGAGGAACGCACGACAGACATTGGCCAATCACAATACATGTAGCTCAACATGAGCACTTCGGTCTGTGATTTACTAAACTACCCTCTGATGATATTCTACATTCATACCGGGCTGTAAACACCATATGTATCGGGGTGATATTGAGCTATTAAGTCTAGACGAAGCTCGATGAGCTGGAGTTCTGGAATACTAAGGGAAATAGATACACCTTCAAAAAATAAAAAAATAAAAAAAATATTGTGTCTTTTGATAGGGGTTCAGCCTTAGAGGTAGGACATGTGCTTGTGAGATTTTTCAACTTAGCAATAGACACTATTTCCAGATGCGCTTTCTTTCTAAGTTTGTAAATGCAAAAAAAAACAAGAAATTCAAAAGGTGTATCTATTTCCTGAAATGAATCTTTGTTTCAAAGTTCACTTATATAGAGGATCTTACATGAGTTTCTATGTATTATTGAATTTATTAATCGAGTCGAGGAAAAGGGATAAAATGCGAGGCTTTGCCGAGCATTTTATTCCATTTCCTCAACGAGTTTAATAAATTCAATAATACATGAGCGTATTATTGAATTTATTAAACGAGTCGAGGAAAAGGGATAAAATGCGAGGCTTTAATAAATTCAATAATACACGAGCATGAATGCAGGATTCTATTTATCATATGACATTTAAAACGCATTTTATTCACGATTTGTTTATAAAAAAAGTCAATTTTTCCCCAATAGTAAACGCGACGTCGTTAAGGACGTCGTGCGTGTAACGTAACGAGGCGCATCTCGCCAATTTGCGTATTTAATCCACTAGTGGATTATCGATTTATTAAATGGCATTATTACATTCTCAGACGCGACGTCATATGATAATTCCTATTCATGAAGTATTTTGTTTTCATCTACATATTCTGATTTCACAGATTCTGTCCGCTAATGAGAAAATGGCATCTATCATATATGGGGACCAGTACTATAGCACTAAGAACTACTTGGGTCAGATCCTTGATTCTCTGCAAGACGAATTGTCTAGATCCATGTTAAATAGAAGTGAAGGCAACGACCAGGAATCGATACAATTAACCCACAGCTCCCATCAGAGACACCAAAGGAAGAGAAGCATAAACATGAGACTGAGTTACTCTGTTCCAATCACTCCTGAACCATTAAATAATTCAGCTATGTGATATATTCCTTTTTTCCACAGGCAGTCGCAATAGATTATGGCATGTAGCTTTGAGAATGTTTCTCAATGTTTCATCAAACATTTTAAAACAATTTATTACAATAAAAAATTGATATACTCTTCCCACAACTGTTTTTTTTCAAAGTCATAAATATCCTTAAATAAGTTCTTCATAAAATATTGCTCTTTATAAGTATATACATGTACGTTAAAACTGAATGTGAAAATGTTTTAAAAGCGATGAATAGTTGACATACTCTTGAGCACAGTTTCACTCACATATGCTTTGCTACATTTCCTTTGTCTCATGTAAATTCTGGTGACCTTCCACTTAATTTATCCAACAGTGTTGATAAAGGGACACCAAAATGCCTTGAAGCTTCACTTTTCTTCATTTTGTTGGCTCTAACAGCATGAATAGCACCTGTCATCGCTGACTGACTGTACTGTTTCCTACTCCCTATACGTGGGTTCATCGCATTGTCACTAACAATTCGAGTTAGTAACACTGAAATACAAAGAAAAATACTATATCCACTACTGAACTACAAACCACTGACTAAAATACACGGGCATGTCTGTGAAGAAAAAATGTTTGGGATCCTGAATCCGAAACTTCACGTCACGTTGTGTGGATTTGATCCGTCAACACTGTATAGGTCATTTTGGAGACGTTGCTTCCAATTTTGTGGGACTTTTACCCGACATTGAGATGAAATGACAATGCCGCCCAATGAAACCAAAAGGGTTAAAATGCATGGACAGTCCAACCCGCACCAATTTTCCTGGACAGGCTTAGAACCTCTGTAGTCATATGCGGTTGGTTACAGCTCTGCGTGAAAGCATCATGCAACCCAATCTATTTCTTCAAGCCCCGATGGGCGGGGGCCGGGATGAGACATTTACCTCAGCTGAATTCTTAACATAACCTAATGGTTAATGGGATGTAAACACGCATACACACACTTACACCAGGCAACCCTCATAAAAAAGGACTCGCATTGTTTAAGATTTGCAAAAAAAGTTTTAACCTCTAAGCCCAAGTAATTAGTAAGTAAAATATACTGGTCAATGTTTTCTTGCTGTAAACTCTCGTAAAGAAAAATCTTAACAGAATAAAAACAGAAGCTAATGTAGTGGTTAGCTTCAGGAGGAAAATTCAAACTGAAAGGCGGAAGGCGAAATGTCTGTTGTTAAAAAAAATGATTACCTTTCATCTACAATTATAAATACACCTTTATAGTTGAATCCTTTGGTAGCATATAATATACCAAATAAACGAAAAAAGCAGACTCGGTTTAATTGAGTCTGTTCATGACAAGTACTAAAATGTGCAACACCGGCAACGCCCAATAACACCGGCTGAAGTCTGATGGAAAAGGGTTTCCAAAGAAATATTCGTAAGCGAAAATTTGGTTTCGGTCATGTGTACAAAGTGGAGATATATATCAGCATGCACATCCTCTCAGTCCAAACAATTTTTCTCTGTTTGTTTGTTTGATTGGAAGTTTAAAGTGCCATTCCGTTCAACACTGAATAGGTCTTTTTGGAGCCGTTGCTGACTTTTACCCGGCACTAAGATGAAATGACATCTCAAGCCCTTTCACCCAATGAAACCAATAGGGTTTATAAGCATGGACGGTCCAACTCGCACTGCTTTGCCTGTGCAGCAAGCCGTTTACCAGTACTCGTGTGCGGTGGGTTTCAGCTCTGCATGGAAACATCATGCAGCCCATCCATTTCTTTAAGCCTCGATTTTCTCTGATTGCATGGAGCAGCTTAAATGGGTCGAAAGGCATCCATACACCAAACAATCCTCAGCGACCTTCCAAGCAGGCACACGTCACTAGGGCAACGCCATGACGTTGCACCGACGTAGATGTGACGTTGCATAAACATGACGTTGTACCGACGTTGATGTGACATCACAATTACGTCATGTGCCCGCTGGCTTAGTCTTAGCTGTGCTCCCATGTTCGAAGCCACATCTCTTGCTTGGCGCACTATATACGAAGTAGCAAGTAAGGGTGCACTGTCTCAAACCAGTCCAACTGAAGGTATGGCTGCAGTTCTATACGCAAGCTTCGAAAATGGAAATTCTTAAGTCAAAAAGAGCTGCACCTCTTCAAAACAAGAGGGCCATGATGGCCCTGGATCGCTCACCTGATCCATAGGGTATCAAGTGGGCCCCTGGGAGAGCCATTATTGGCCCCGGGCTATAATATGATTAATCTTGGTAGTGGTCTAAAAGGTGAAGCTTCATATCAAATATCAAAGAATGGAGACTTCTGGTTTCAGACAAGATTTTTAAACATTTTCCTTATATAAGTCTATATAAACCTTGGGGTCCCCGGGGCGGGCCATTTTTGCCCCCAGGGCTATAATTTGAACCATCTTGGTAGAAATCCACAAGACAAAGCTTCATACCAAATATCAAAGACCTTGGCCTTCTGCTTTCAGACAAGAAGATATTCAAAGGTTTTCATTGCCTTGACTTCTATTTCCTAGGGCTATAATTTGAACAATTTAGATGAAGCTTCACACTAAATATCAAAGACCAGGGCCTTGCAGTTTCAGAGTAGAAGATTTTTTTTAAATTTCCCTATATAAGTCAATGTAAAACCGAAGGGCCCTGGGGCAGGGGCATTTTTGACCCAAGGGCTATGATTTGAACAATCTTGGTAGAAGTCCACTAGATGAAGCTACACACAAAATTCAAAGAACTGGGCCAACAGGTTTTGGAGAAGAAGATTTTTAAAGATTTTCCCTGTATAAGCCAATGCAAAACCAAAGGGCCTGCAGGTGGGGGCATTTTTCGCCCTAGGCCTATAATTTGTACAATCTTGATAGAGGTCCACTAGATGAAGCTTCACACCAAATGTCAAAGAACTGGGCCTTGCAGTTTCAGAGAAGAAGATTTTTAAAGATTATCCCTATATAAGTCTATGGAAAACCAATGGCCCCCGGGGCACGGGCATTTTTGGCCCCAGGGCTATAATTTGAACAATCTTGGTAAAGGTCCACTAGATGAAGCTTCACACCAAATATCAAAGAACTGGGCCTTGCAGTTTCAGAGAAGAAGATTTTTAAAGATTTTCCCTTTATAAGTCTATGTAAAACCAAAGAAAACCGGGGCGGGGGCATTTTTGGCCCCAGGGCTATAATTTGAACAATCTTGGTAAAGGTCCACTAGATGTAGCTTCATACCAAATACTAAAGACCTGGGCCTTGTGGTTTCAATGAAGAAGACTTTTAAATATTTTCCCTATATAAGCCTATGTAAAACCAAAGGGCCCCGGGGCGGGGGCATTTTTTGCCCTAGGGCTATAATTTGAACAATCTTGATAGAGGTCCACTAGATGTAGCTTCACATCAAATATCAAAGACTTAAGCCTTGCGGTTTCAGAGAAGAAGATTTTAAAAAAAATTCCCTACATAAGCCTATGTAAAACCAAAGGCCCCCGGGGCAGGGGCATTTTTGGCCCCAGGGCTATAATTTGAACAATTTTGGTAGAGGTCCACTAGATGAAGCTTCATACCAAATATCAAAGACCTGGGCATTGTGGTTTCAGATGAGAAGATTTTTAAAGATTTTCCCTATATAAGCCCATGTAAAACCAAAGGCCCCCGGGGCGGGGGCATTTCTGGCCCCAGGGCTATAATTTGAACAATCTTGGTAGAGGTCCACTAGATGAAGCTTCATACCAAATATCAAAGACTTAGGCCTTGTGGTTTCAGAGAAGAAATTTTTTAAAGATTTTCCCTATATAAGCCTATGTAAAACCAAAGGTCCTCTGGGAGGGGCATTTTTGGCCCCAGGGCTATAATTTGAACAATCTTGATAGAGGTCCACTAGATGAAGCTTCACACCAAATATCAAAGACTTGGGCTTTGAAGTTTCAGAAAGAAGATTTTTAAAGATTTTCCCCATAAAAGCCTATGTAAAACCAAAGGCCCCCGGGGCGGGGGCATTTTTGGCCCCAGGGCTATAATTTGAACAATCTTGATAGAGGTCCACTAGATGAAGCTTCATACCAAATATTAAAGACCTGGGCCTTGCAGTTTCAGAGAAGAAGATTTTTAAAGATTTTCCCTATAAAAGCCTATGTAAAAACAAAGGCCCCCAGGGCGGGGGCATTTTTTGCCCCAGGGCTATAATTTGAACAATCTTGATAGAGGTCCACTAGATGAAGCTTCACCAAATATCAAAGACTTGGGCCTTGCGGTAAAAGAGAAGAAGATTTTTAAAGATTTTCCCTATATAAGCCTATGTAAAAGCAAAGGCCCCCGGGGCGGGGGCATTTGTGGCCCCAGGGCTATAATTTGAACAATCTTGGTAGAGGTCCACTAGATGAAGCTTCATACCAAATATCAAAGACCTGGGCCTTGTGGTTTCAGAGAAAAAGATTTTTAAAGATTTTCCCTATAAAAGCCTATGTAAAACCAAAGGCCCTCGGGGCAGGGGCATTTTTGGCCCCAGGGCTATAATTTGAACAATCTTGATAGAGGTCCACTAGATCAAGCTTCACACCAAATATCAAAGACTTGGGCCTTGCAGTTTCAGAGAAGAAGATTTTTAAAGATTTTCCCTATATAAGCCTATGTAAAACCAAAGGCCCCCGGGGCTGGGACATTTTTGGCCCCAGGGCTATAATTCGAACAATCTTGGTAAAGGTCCACTAGATGCAGCTTCATACCAAATATCAAAGACCTGGGCCTTGCGGTTTCAGCGAAGAAGATTTTTAAAGATTTTCAGTAAAAAAATCTATTTTTAGCTCCTGTGACCTAGATGTGCAACAGACCGGAACCATTTGAACAACTTTGAAAGGGGACCACCTAAGGATCATTCCTGTGAAGTTTGGTCAAAATCCGATCAGTGGTTTAGGAGATGTTGTTTGAAGAAAAAGTTTACGGACGGACGGACGCACGCACGCACGCACGGACGCACGACGGACAAAAAGTGATCCCAAAAGCTCACCTTGTCACTACGTGACAGGTGAGCTAAAAAGAGTTGATTTTATAACAGAAAGAGAAACAATACTTACATGGTGAAAGTTATGAGCAAAAGAATATAGCTATTTCAAGCCACATGAAGAACAGCGGGGAAAGACAAGGAGGCATACACAAAAACACAAAACATCAAATGCACCAAGTACAAATATCCAATCAACATAAGAAACTGCAAGGAACGACCATCTTTGGACACTACACAAAACTAATATGAGTCCTCAACTTCAGAATTTAGAGATACTCAATCCTTCCCCTAAATTCCAGTACAGCTTCATACCAAGTCCTAAAAACAAATTGGTCCGCATACAGGAATTCAAGCTCAGCAATGAGTCATAACAGGAACAAAGTCACATATTCAAACAAATCATGCAATAAGACAATCATAAATCAGGGAAACGGACTCAATAAAAACCTGACGTCAGAGCAGAAGAAAACCACCAGTTGATCACAGATTCAACCAATGCTACACGTTCATATCTTACAAAACACACATGTATAATTTCAAAGTGACTGGATGTAACATCAAAAACAACCATAATTTCGCCACAAAAGATCTGACATAAACTCGAAAACTACATTTCCAAGGGTTTTACCAAAAGTGGCCATGGCAGCAATTCGGTCATGTGCCCACAGTCCGATAACAAAAAAATACTTTCACGTTGACGCTTTTTTGTATTTCCATTTCAATCCGCCTACAACAGAACTACAAAAAAAAAAAAAAAAACACTAACATTTTTTCCACAAGCATATAACATAGCAGTGAAGGAAATGATCAGGAATCGACACAATTAACCCACACCTCCCATCAGAGACATCAAAGGTAAAGAAACACAAACATTAAATAAATATACCCTAATGGAAACATCAATAGCGGAAAACGAAAAAGGACAGTTACTTTCCCACAAAATGGCCAACTGGCTATCCAAAACAACAAAGATATATTAGTGAAACACACGCTCAATGACAAACCATAACAAAATAAGCTGCGGCAGAAGAACCGCTTTGAAAGGGCCAGTGAAAACAATTTCAGTGAAAAAAGCCTCAGTTACCAAATTAGACCTTAACTTAAAATAGGCCAAGGCAACCAAGGGTCATCATTTGAACAAACTTGGTAGGCTTGCGGTCCCCAGTGCTGCGTACTAAGATTCAAGGTGACTGACATTCAGTTCCTGGAGAGGATTTTTTTTTTATATATGGGCCCACATGAATTGTTTTCCAAAAAAAAAGATCCTATCGGAAACAGCTGATAAAAAGTGGAGACACCTTTTTCGCTTATTTTTATGCTCAAGGGCAGTTTACTCCAAAGCCCTTGGTCCTGCGGGGCCCTAATTCGAACTTGATGTAGACTGTTTGCCTCTCCTGGTTATCTGCAAGTTTTATAAAGATCAGTTGAGAAATGACTGAGTAAATTTGGAGACCGTGTTTTTCCATTGTAAGCCTATGGTAAAATATTCCACCTATGGTAAAATTATCCACGCTCAAGGGAAGGTAACTGCAAAACCGATTGTTAGATTCGAGCCGAATTCGAACTCGTCCGATATATTATGCTTGTCCTAGTTTACTTAAGGATTAAAGTTTCAAAAGGATCAGATAAACCAGAGATTCAACTTCGGTGAAGTTGATGTCGCACCTGCTCCCCACCTGCCACACAAAAAAATTAAAGTTTATTTAAGGCAGAAGAAATGAATATAGGGTTTTGAGAAGAATCCATAGCCTATATATGTGAGGTAAAAAACTGACTAAGTTCACAATGTGGAAAAAGTGATAAAATCTGACCCCAACATGAAGTCCAAACCACATGCACATCCTCATACCATAGCAAAAACACTCACAAAGTTTCAAAATGATCAATATAAAACTGTAAGAGGAGTTGCGATGACAAGAGGTACCTATTGTATATCAACTGAAGCTTAAAATTGGCTACGTTCACAATGTGCAAAAAGTGAAAAAAAATATTCTGATAATTATGTCGAAACCACATGCACACCCTCATACCATGGCGAAAGCACACGCAAAGTTTCAAAATGATCGGTATAAAACTGCAAGAGGAGTTTCGATGACAAGAGGTACCAATCATATATCAATTGATGGTTAGGTTAAAAATGACTAAGTTCACAATGTGGGAAAAGTGAAAAAAATGATCCGACGATAAAGTCCAAATCACATGCGCATCCTCATACCATGGCAAAAACACACGGAAAGTTTCAAAATAATCGGTATGAAACTATAGGAGGAGATACGATGACAAGACACCCAGTGTAAAATGTTGACGGAAAGACGGACGGACGGAAACTTGCACGCCTATGTCTTCCTGCTAAAGCAGGTGCGACAAAAACAGCTGGAAAAAAGTGGAGACACCATTTTTCACACATATTTATACGCGATGTAGACTCTTTGCCTCAACTGATTATCTGCAAGTTTGATAAAGCTCAGATCAGAAATGGCTGAGAAAAGTTGGAGACATCGTTTTTCCAGTGTAAACCTATTGTATCTTTTTTCACGCTAAATGGAATGTAAATGCGAAACCGGTTGTCGGATTCGAGACAAAATTGAACTCGTCTAAGACATTATGCTCGTCTTTGTTTACTAGAAGTTTCAAAAGGATCAGATCAAAAACAGATGAGAAAAAGTGGAGACGGCCTATGGTAAAATTTTCATGCTCAAGGGAAGTTTACTGAAAAACTGATTGTCAGATTCGAGCCAAATTCTAACTCGCCCGAGATATACTTGTCCTTGTTTACTAAAAGTTCCAAAAGGATCAGATCATAACAGCTGAGAAAAATTCAGACAGCCTATGGTAAAATTTTCACGCTCAAGGGAAGGTTACTGAAAAACCGATGGTCAGATCGAGCCAAATTCGAACTCGCCCGAGATATTATGCTTGTCCTTGTTTACTAAAAGTTTCAAAAGGATCAGACCAAGAACAGCTGAGAAAAAGTGTAGATACCATTTTTCACTCAAGGGCAGGTAACACAGAAGCCGTTGGTCCTGCGAGCCCCAAATTCAAACCCGACGTAGACGTTTTGCCTCTCCTGGTTATCTGCAAGTTTGATAAAGCTCAGATCAGAAATGTCTGAAAAAAAAGTTGTTTTTTTTTTCCAGTGTAAGCCTATGGTAATTTTTTCACGCTCAATAGAATGTAAATGCGAAACCGGTTGTCAGATTCGAGACAAAATCGAACTCGTCTAAGAAATTATGCTCGCCTTTGTTGACTAGAAGTTTCAAAAGGATCAGATGAAAAACAGATGAGAAAAAGTGGAGACAGCCTATGGTAAAATTTTCATGCTCAAGGGCAGGTAACTCCAAAGCCTTGGGTCCTGCGAAGCCCAAATTCGAACTCGACGTAGACTGTATGCCTCTCCTGGTTATCTGCAAGTTTGATAAAGATCAGATCAGAAATGGCTCAGAAAAATGGGAGTCGTTTTTCCATTGTAAGCCTTTGGTAAAAATTTCACGCTCAAGGGAATGTAAATGCGAAACCGGTTGTCACATTCGAGCCAAATTCGAACTCGTCTGAGATATGCTTGTCCTTGTTTCTAAAAGTTTCAAAAAGATCAGACCAATAACAGCTGAGAAAAAGTGGAGACACCATGTTTCGCTTATTATTATGCTCAACGGCAGATAACTCCAAAGCTGTTTGTCCTGTGAGGCCAAAATTCGATCTTGACGTAGACTGTATGCCTCTCCTGGTTATCTGCATGTTTGATAAAGATCGGATTGGAAATGGCTGAGAAACTTTGGAGACGAAGTTTTCCCTATTATAAGTCTATGGAACGTGTTTGTTTCTATGGTGCTGCACATAAAATTTAATCAAGATTGGCCAGCACTAAATTCAAAGGTGTGGACGACTGACAGACGGCGGAGACTGCCTATACTGTAAGCTCACATTGTGAGCCTTTGGCGCAGGTGAGCTAAAAACCTAGGCTTTGTGGTTCAGAAAAGATGATTTTTTTAAGGTTTTCCCTACAAAAGTCTAAGTAAAACATGCGGGCCCCGGGGCAGGGCAATGTTTGACAAGGCTTTAATTTGAACAATCAAGGTAGACGTTCAAAAGATGAACCCATATCAAACATCTGGGCCTTCTGAAATGGCCCCAAGACTCTAATTTGAACACTCTTCAGTCTTGGTATGGGGCCACTATATGAAGCTTCATACCAAATATCACAGACCTGGACCTTCAGATCTGGTTTTTCAGACACAAGAAGATTTTTTTCCTTATATATGTCAAATATCAAACATCTGGGCCTTCTGGTTTCAGACAAGAAGATTTTACAAGGTTTTGCCAACACAATCTATGTGAAAAAGTTGGGCCCCGGGAAAGGGGCCATTTTTGGTCCGAAATCTGTAATTTGAACAATCTAAGTAGCGGTCCACTAGTCCATACCAAACATAAACAACCTGGGCCTTCCGGTTTCAGGCGAGAAGAGTTTTAAAGGTTTTCCCGACATAAGTACATATAATTTATTAAAGCATGTGGGCCCAGAGGCAATGGCCATATTTGGCCCAAGGGTTAGAATTTGAACAATCTTGGTAGAGGTCCATTAGATGAAGCTTCATACCAAATTTCAAAGACCCGGGCCTCTGGTTTATGTGGTTTTTAATATAAAAGTTAAAGTGACTGAATTTGACCTGGACGTCAAAATGGTCACTATCAACCAAGGGTAATCATTTGAACAAACCTGGTACAGCCTGTCCCAAATGCTACATACCAAGCTTCAAGGCTACCGACTGTTCTATTCCTGTGAAGATTGTTGGAAGTTTTAGTTTTTACCATATATGGGCATGACGGTCACCTTGGTCATTTCAACGAATTCTTACGAAAAAACTTCAAATACCGCACTTCATGGAGGTGCCATGTGTAATTTGTTTTCAATTAGCCAATTAGCCTAGCTGTTTCAGAGTACATGCAGATGTTTAAAAGGGTTGATGCTGGGGAAGACGACCACCCACCCAACAGACAACTGTCTGACCTATAAACCCCTTGGGTCTTTTGGCTATTGTGAGTTGAAAAGTACCTAGATAAAAATTACGAAACAAAACAGTGACCCGGGGAAAATCATGAACAAACAAGATAGTTGACAGGAGAGAAGTCAAAAAGACTAAGTAACACCAAAGCACAAATAAAACGCAAGACAACACAAGCACTAACAACACAAAGCCAATTTACATGTAAGAAACTGGAAAGGAACCAGCGCCGGTACACTCTCAACAAAAACTACTAGGGGCTGCAACTCGACAATTAAGGAATATACAACCCTCGACCTGCATTCTGATAAAGCTTCATGCATAATAACAATACCAAATTGAATTTTACCCAAATTACCTTAGATTAGTAGTGCGTGCTAACGAGTAACGAACCATACATTGGATCATTTCATGCTTACGTATAAGCATGCCAAGGAAAACTGGAAAGGAAAACTGACCTGTTCAAATATGACCTAAATTGTGTTGACTGGGCTGTTAAACTCCAATACAAAAACAATGACTAAACTACAGAAGTAAAAAGTATGGAGACTATCAGTTTTTCTGGGCCAGGCTAGCTAGTTCCGGCCAATAAGGCCTCATCAATGACCCTCATAAAAGCCACTGTAGTGGCTTCACCTTGAGGTTAAGGGTTAGGGTGGTAGTATTCCTGTATAGTTGTGATCCTATATCTACCATCATACCAAATATGAAACAAATCTATTGTTTGGTTTGGAAAGTATGAGCCACTCAAAATCACTAATGAAAATGTGGGCTCTGACGGCGATTCAAACGCCAACATCAAAACTGATGCAAACAGGAATGCCAACACCAAGGGGTAGTCCATAGCTCTCCCTAGACCTTGTACAGGTGAGCTAAACACTATATTCATGATTGTCTTAATAACAAACATCTGAATAACAAACAAGACAATCATGAATCCATACTGTGGACTTAACAACAATCTGACCCCAAAGCAGGAACAATACCAATTTGATTACGCGTGGTCAAAACTCAGGATGTTAAACATATTCTATCCCTCTTAGAAAAGATTTAGAATGGGATAACGGATCAACGCATTGCAACCAGGAGCATAGCTGAACAGGAAAAGTACTGTAAGTACACACTACTATTTTGAATTTACAACTAGTTATGCTTTCAGAAGTACACGTATGCCCCCTAAACCATTACTACAACCTACAACTCTATATGACTACAGTGAAAATCGTTTTTGCTATGTTGACATGGTATACTGCAACAATGTCGGCCAGAATTCTCCAATCGGTTCCAGTGATTTGGTGCAGACAAGCAAATCTTGAAATATCTTTTTACCTGTGACCCTGAAGTCAATGTCATAAAAGAAGCCTCCGTGGTGTAGTGGTTACTCTACTCGCCTTGTAAACCAGGGAACACAGGATCGATCCCGGGCTTCTCCAGACTTTCGGATGACTTTTTAACCAAGGTCCGATGAAAAATAATGTATACCCTGTAAATCCCAGTTTCTCTATATAAAGTGAGGTTTAGGGGGTCTTCATTTCACAGACTTTGTTTTACTTCTACTTTGTTCACGTGATGTCATAACAACCAAGAATTTATATGATTTAGGGATGGGGATCTGAATGGTTTCAGTGTTAAGCGGCATTTTATGAAGTTGAGGGGGTGGGGCTTGTCCCCAGCACATTCCGGGGACCCCAGGTTGGTGTCACATAATGTGTTTTATCATAAGGAACAAGAATATATATAGTTTAGGGGTGGCTATCTGTAAGGTTTCTGAGATACATGTATTTGGCATTTTATGAAGTGGAGGGGGCGGGGCATGGACCCAGCACAAATCCTTGGGGACCCCCAGGTTGGTGTCACTTAATGCGACTTATCATAAGGAACAAGAAAATATATGGTTTAGGGGTGGAGGTCTGTAAGGTTTCTGGGATATTCGGCCTTTAATGAAGTTGAGGGAGTGGGGCATGGCCCCGGCACATCCCAGGGGACGCCCAGGTTGGTGTCACTGAATGCGTCTTATCATAACGACCAAGAATATAATACGGTTTAGGGGTGGGATCTGAATGGTTTCTGAGATAAAAGGCATTTTATGAATGGAGGGGGTGGGGCATGTCCTTAGCACATCTGGGGAGAACCCCAGGTTGGTGTCACTTAATGCGTCTTATCATAAGAAACAAGAATATATATGGTTTAGGAGCAGGGATCTGTGAGGTTTCTGAGATATATGGCATTTTATGAAGTGAAGGGGGCGGGGCATAGCCCCGGCACAACCTTGGGGGACCCCAGGTTGACATAAAAACATATAGCTGGAATAAGTTTTCTCAAGGAATTTTTCCATGAAGGTTTTGTCAAAATATCTGCAACGACTTCGCAGTAAATGCCACTTTTCCATTTGCCTCATTATAAGTGTATGGGAACTATGAGTTGCCACAAAACTAAAAAGCAGAACTTCGTAAACACACAAACTTTCAATCACCTAGCCCAAGGATGCTACAGATGAAATTTGGGCCCAATCGGCACAGTGGCTACACAGGAAATGTCGTTTGAAAATGTTGACGTCACACGTCAGACGACGACGACAACTGCCTATCCTATAAGCACCCCTGGAGCCTTCCGCTCTAGTGAGCTAAACTCATCTATGACAACATTTATGCCAACTTTAAACTCTTGAAAACAATTAAATGTGCATTTTATATCTTACGTAACAGTCTGGACTTGTGTTCAGACCTATCCTTAATATATCTATAGTTCATCCCATGGGTACAGAATTCAGCATGTGTATGTAGATGCTATTGTAGGTCAGTTATCGGTTTAAGTGAATTCAATCATTGATCATAGAAAACATGCTGTTCAAGAAATTTAACTGTCAGGAATCAACACGGCAGTATCCTGAGTTGTTTCCAATAAATTCGTGTAAATAAAGACTGATCTGATTAGGACAGACAACTTTCCTTCACCTTATTTATTCTGGGGTCCTTCCATACAGTTTGTCAGCCATAGTTGAGTAGGGTACATCGTAATAGACTGATGCTTCTTTCTTTGTCATTTTTCCAGACCGCACAGCATCTAAGGCGCCAAGCATTGCCTCTCTGGTATAAAATCTCTTGGGTCTTACTCTTTTGCCTGATGCAGAGCTTGTCTCAAATTCTGTTCTTCTATATACCCTGAATTCAGGTGACTTTCCGCTTAATTTGTCTAACAATGTTGTCAGTGGAATGCCGAAATATTTAGCTGCTTCACTTTTCTTCATTTGATTATTTCTCACAGCACTTAAAGCGTTGGTCATATCTTCTGCACTATATCGTTGTTGATAACGCTTGGTTCCTTTACTTTCTGTGCTCTCGTAACATACATTTTTGGTCAGAACTGCAACATACAACGAAGGGTATCAGACTTATGGTTCGAATATTGACATACCAGATGCTACCAAGGTTGGAAAAAGGTTCTGAACGATCAACAGCAAAAAAAGGAAACGCCATTTGGTATGCTATTTGCCTCAGGTCCCTTTAAATTCAGTTTCGCGGATTAGTCTGAAGTTAATTATCTAGATGCTAATACAACGTAAATAGTTAAGTTCAGTCTGAACAAGAAATATCAACAACAAAAAAGTTAACTGGTGCAGGCAAAATGACAGCTGTTTTTCCAACTATTTCATAGAACACACAGGCGACCAGTACATCATAAGCAGTATGATATAAGCATTACATGAAAATTGTATGATCACAGTTTAACAAAATAAATAATACATGCACAGTCCAACAGGTGTTTACTATTGCAACAGTTGCTTGAAGTGTACTGCATCAGCAGATGTGAAGTGGAAGTCTTATAGCTTTATTGCTCTTAGCCCATTATGTACCAGAACTGATAATTGGTAAAAAGTGCAGGCCAGATCAGACGCCTGTGATGACAGATCAAGACCTACACTGTTTGAAAACAAGATGGCAATGGTGACCCTGGATCGCTCACCTAATCCATACTGCACGAATGAAATGGTTAAGTAATATAGTAAGGTGGAGTGGAGGGTTTGAGAAATTCTGATTGAAAGTGGGTGACCCAAGAAACATTTTTGGGGAAAATTCAATCAAAATCAATCCAGCTGTTTATGACGAGGTCATTTAAGCGTCTGGATATTTTAGCTCTGGTGGCCCTCATGTTTATTTGAGCAAAATCGATCCATAAGCTATAACAAGGTTTTATAAAATAATAGCTAGTGACCTTGACCTTCAGCCCAGAACCCTGAACGTTGATCTTGCTTTAGAATATCTGTGACGTTACTTTAGAATCTATTGATAAATCTAGGTGCTACTCGTTGCTAGAGCCATGATTTTTTTTTTCTAAAAACAGCCACAGTGACCTTGACTTAAGCTCAGGACCCTGAACGTCGAACTTGCTTCATATATTATCATACCCAACATTTGAGTGAAGCTCTATTAAAATCCATCAATGAATGTAGCAAGATATCATCAAGTCAAACATTCCCGTGAAGTTTCATGAAGATCGAAGCAAAACTGCGGTCTCTAATGGGCACACAAGGTTTTAACAAAGTTTGACTAGTGACCTAGTTTTTGATCCGACATGACCCATATTCGAACTTGACCGAGATTTCAAAAAGTCAAGCATTCAAATGAAGTTTCGTGAAGTTTAAAGCAAAATTGTGGCCTCTAGGGTGCACACAAGGTTTTAACGAAATTTGACCTAGTGACCTAGTTTTTGATCCGACGTGATCCATATTCGAACCTGGCCGAGATATCATCAAGACAAACATTCTGGTAGTTTCATAAAGATAACATTAAAACTTTGGCCTCCAGAGGTTGCATAAGGTAAATGTTGACGACGTACGAAGGACGCAGGGTGATCAAAATAGCTCACTTGCAAGTGCTCAGGTGAGTTCAGCTACTTTTCAAATAAGTTATAGGAAAGCAAAACCTGACACCACTAAATTTTGAAATGGACTCCTGCTATATAAAAGGTGGTTTATTCCATATAGTACAAAATGGGTTAGTGTACATGTAGTGGGATAGCTTGGATACGTTTGGGACCATAAAATTGTATAAGATATGGGTCGTTCCCACCACTGGGTGGTCAATTATATGGCCGGGCAAGAAATGTATAATATCTTGTATTTTCGATCTAAAAAAGGAACATTGTGCTAACTCATGAGACACGTCTCATTGAGGCGATTCTATTGACTACAGTAATTAAACCAGAAAGCCTCCATAAATTATCCTAAATGTAAAGAAAGCTGGAACTATGGGAATTGCAAAGAATTATTTCGGAACTCCAGACGAGCTTGAATGAGCACTGGTAAACGAGCCATCTGTGAGTTATTAATTGATGGGCTGCGACCAGCTAAAAGAATCCTCGAGCATATGTGCGAAAACCAACCTCCCAAATGTCTGCACAACCTTCCCTGACTGAATGCCATAGCAGTATACCATTTGCAATCTATAAAACATATAGTGAAGACACTGATCGGATTGATAAGATGCGCAGGCTGATCCCATCCTTAGATGAGTGCAAATGCTAATGACCCCTTTTTCCTGGGCACTGTCCATATGTGTAAATATACATGTATTTCTGCTCTATGGAATACACCTTATAGAACAGATCTGTTCCACTGTCTTAAAGAGAACGGTCGTCACTTGACGGTTGCAATTTCGTTCCCCGGCACCAGGCTGACTCGGAAATCGTCGATTGGAATCCAAACAACATAATTCAATACTGTATAGTGTTTATCTTAGCTCTATTTAGCACAGCGCAGAGCCTTGCCGCTTGTCCCTAGCGCCATGCACTTTTTAAGATACAGTAGATGTTGCCCTACATTTTCGTAGATTTTGTTTGTTCGAAATGAGGTTTGCTCTTAAATGAACTCATTTTTGATTTGTATTTGCCTTCACTGCAGCTGGTGTTGTGCCGTGTGGCGGCCGTAAAACGTCTCCCCGTACATCAACCATAGTGCAGTTTATATTTTACTTTTGGTCCTTTGAGATCAGCGTGAATATTCTGAGAAATCAGAAATAAATTATTGGTTTAGACTCATATTCTAGGCCGTTTTTTAATTATATGGACCCCATTTTTATTTATATCAGTCTTTGAATCGACTGCCTGTTTGAAATCGCAAATGTACAGCATGTTTCCTCTGGCTTTCGTTGCCGGATCATTACAGGGTCACTGATGAGGCTTTATTAGCCGAAACTACGTAGTATGACCAATCTTCTTTCTTATGAATGTTTTCATTGCTCTTAAAGGAACTCATTTTTGATTTTTATTTGCCTTCACTGCAGCTGGTGTTGTGCCGTGTGGCGGCCGTAAAACGTCTCCCCGTACATCAACCATAGTGCAGTTTATATTTTACTTTTGGTCCTTTGAGATCAGCGTGAATATTCTGAGAAATCAGAAATAAATTATTGGTTTAGACTCATATTCTAGGCCGTTTTTTAATTATATGGACCCCATTTTGATTTATATCAGTCTTTGAATCGACTGCCTGTTTGAAATCGCAAATGTACAGCATGTTTCCTCTGGCTTTCGTTGCCGGATCATTACAGGGTCACTGATGAGGCTTTATTAGCCGAAACTACGTAGTATGACCAATCTTCTTTCTTATGAATGTTTTCATTGCTCTTAAAGGAACTCATTTTTGATTTTTATTTACCTTCCCCGTCAACACTATTTAGGTAATTTTGGAGACGTTGCTTCCAATTGTGTGCGACTTTTATCCAAAAATGAGATGAAATGAAGCCCTGTCTTCCAATGAAACCAAGAGTCATATATGCATTGGACAGTCTGACTCACTCCACTCTGCCTGGGCAGGCTTCCAAAAGGATAACCCTTTCTAGAACATATTTAAAGTCACTACAGCTGTTGTCTGGAAATGTGTGGCGGCCGTAAAAAGTCTCCCTGCCTTACATCAAAGTGAAGTTTATATTTTCTTGTCCTTTTGGGATAAATGATTCCATTGTGGAATTTTGAAAATATTTGAGGGTCACTGATGAGGCCTAAATGGCCGAAACTAGCTAGTCTGGCCCAGAAAACATGTACACTCCATATTTTCCAGTTCTGTGGTGTATTCCTTGCCTCAAAAGTATAAACCTTTCTAGAACATATTAGTCCTTCTAAGCTGTTTACCAGTACTCATGTGTGGTCAGTTTCGGTTCTGCGCGGAAGCATCAAGCAGTCCAATCTATTTCTCCAAGCCCCGAGGGGCGGGGCGATACATTTTAGCAAAAAAAAAAAAAAAAAAAAATCATTGAAAATGATAATGTGTGTGAATTCGGGTTTAACGTCGCTTTCAACAATTTTTCAGTCATATCACGTCGGTGTCTGGTTGCGACAGGGAGCTCAATGCTCACATTTATAGTTGAAAATGATAAAAAAATAATAAAGTTATGCTTGTTTAAATGATGACTATTTAGTAATACGCTGTGGCCTATTCATGGTTGACTGCTAATCCCCCGTTTATTGTACTTAACTCACTTTTTGAAGTCATAGCAGCGTTCTGTTAACAAATATAAATGGCACCAATGTAACAACTGAAGTGGGAAAATGTGCCTGACCAGCGCCCTGTCAGTGTTAGTGTGTATTAGACAAGAGGCCTGGTTCGCTCACCTGATTCATAGGGTAACAAGTGGGCCCCTAGGAGAGCCATTATTGGCCCCGGACTATAATTTGAATATTCTTATAAATAAATATCAAAGACCGGAGTTCAGACAAGAAGATTTTTAAAGGTTTTCCTTATATAAGTCTATATAAAACTTGGGGTTCCAAGGGCGAGGCCATTTTTGGCCCCAGGGCTATAATTTGAACAATATTGGTAGAAATCCACAAGACGAAGCTTCATACCAAATATCAAAGACCTTGGACATCTGCCCTTAGACAAGAAGATTTTCAAATGTTTTCATTGCATTGACTTCTATTTCCTAATATAAGTCTATGTACAACAAGTGGGCCCCGGGTTGGGTGCATTTTTTGGCCCCAGGGCTATAATTTGAACAATTTTGGTAAACGTCCACTACATGAAGCTCCATACCAAATATCAAAGACCTTGGCCTTCTCGTTTCGGACAAGATCATTTACAGTGGTTTTCCCTATATGAGTCTCTGTAAAACCAGTAGGCACCGGGTCGGAACCTTTTTTGATCCCAGGGCTATAATTTGAACCATCTTGGTAGAGGTCTTTCAGACAAAGCTTCAAACCAAATATCAAAGACCTGAGCCTTCTGATTTCGGACAAGAAGATTTTTAAAAAATTTCCCTCATAAGTCTATGTAAAACCAGTTGGACCCGGGGCAGAGCCATTTTGGCCCCAGGGCTATAATTTGATCAATTTTGGCTGAGGTCCACTAGAAAAAGCATCATACCAAATATCAAAGAACTGAGCCTTCTGGTTTCAGACAAGAAGATTTATAAAGATTTTCCCCATATAAGTCAATGTAAAACCAAAGGGCCCCATGACGGGGGCATTTTTGTATATAATTTGCTATAATTTGAACGATCTTGATAGAGGTCCTTTACCTGAAGCTTTTCACCAAATATCAAAGACCTGGGCCTTGTGGTTTCAGAGAAGAACATTTTTTTCCAATACAAGTGTATGTAAAACCAAACGGCCCCAGGGCAGGGGCATTTTTGGCCCTAGGGCTATAATCTGAACAATTTTGATAGAGGTCCACTAGATGAAGCTTTACACCAAATATCAAAGACCTGGGCCTTGTGGTTTCAGAGTATAACATTTATTTAAAAAAAAAAATTCCCTATACAAGTCAATGTAAAACCAACAGGCCACGAGGCAGGGGCATTTTTAGCCCAACGGCTATAAATTTAACAATCTTGGTAGAGATCCACTAGATGAAGCTACACAATCAATATCGAAGACCTGGGCCTTGTGGTTTCTGAGTAGAGTTTTTTTAAATTTTCCAACTATAAGTTGAACAATCTCGATAGAGGTCCACTAGATGAAGCTTCACACCAAATATCAAAGACCTGGACCTTGCCGTTTCAGAGAAGAAGATTTTATTTAAATTTCCCTATATAAATCAATGTAAAACTTACGGGCTCTGGGAAGGGGGTATATTTGGCCCGAGGGCTATGATTTGAACAACCTTGGTATGGGTTCATTAGATGAAGCTTCATACCAAATATCAAAGACCTGGGCCTTGTTGTTTCAGAGAAGATTTTTTAAAGATTTTCCCTATATAACCCTAGCAAAAACCCAAAGGGCCACGGGGCGGGGACATTTTTGGCCCCATGGCTATAATTTGAACAATCTTGGTAGAGGTTTACTAGATGAAGCTCCATACCAAATATCAAAGACCTGGGCCTTGTGGTTTCAGACAAGCAGATTTTTTTAAGTTTTAGTAAAAAAATCTATTTTTAGCTCCTGTGAACTAGATGTGCAACGGACCAGAACCACTTGAACAACTTTGAAAGGGGACCACCAAAGGATCATTCCTGTGAAGTTCGGCCAAAATCCGATCAGTGTTAGATGTCGTTTGAAGAATAAGTCGACGCATGCACGGACGCACACACAACAGACAAAAAGTGATCCCAAAAGCTCAAATCGTCAACACGTGACAGGCGAGCTAAAACTGGAAGCTGTGGCCCATACATGTACCAAACCTGTCCTGTCTGTATATTCAGATCTAAGTGGTCTGCTTGCTCTTGTCACCAATGCTGAATGTGACATTTTGTGTGTGAATTCGGGTTTAACGTCGCTTTCAACAATTTTTCAGTCATATCACGACGGGCTGAATGTGACATAAATTTCTACTAAGCATAAAAGCAGCTAGTAGAATTTAGCATTGAAGACAAACAGTAGGAGAAGAAAATTCTATTTCATGTCGAGTGATATGCCTTTATAGCATAGATGCATTTTCTGATACAATATAGTATGCGTGGTTGTGCCCTTTTTACATGAATTGCGCATTTAAAGTCCCCTTTTTACATATTTTTGCACGTTGAATGTGCACATTTTTCTGACCAGCACCATGTCCTTTTTGTAGCTGGGGGAAACACTAACAATCTGCCTTAATCTAAGACACATATTCATAAGTTGTTTTGTTTTATAATAAGGTATTATAGTTGCATAAAAATGAAAATCTTGAAAGCAGTGTAAAAAAAACAGAAAATTCACCAGTGACCAGTAATGCGTCTGACAATGAGTGGCTTCAAACAATGAATATGGGTAAAATCGGTCCTGAGTCAAGACAGCCTGAGTCAACTTGGCCGGGTCAACTCAGCCTAGTCAAGGCGGACCTCAATATAAATTTAGCTTGACCTACGTGTCCTTAATGAAGCTAGAGAAAGCGACCACTGGGTCACGTATACCCCCGGCCTGTGCCACCCTCTGATATATCTAACGATCTTGTATGTAACATGAATGAAGAAGTCAAGAAGCTATAAGAATCTATAATGTGCTTATGAAATCTAAACCAAACATAATCTTTCTAAATGGACCAAGGGAGTGAGAGCATCAAAGTTACTGAAGGGGTGGGGACATCAATGTTACTGAAGCAGCAGGGTGGGGTATGCATCAATGAAATCTTTGAACTGGTATGCAACATTGATGCAAGTATCAATTGAATTTGTCTTAGAGTTTAGAACATTAAGTAACGGGCATCTATTAACTTTGTCATAAAACTTTAACCAAATGTAAACTTTCTAAGTCCATGACCCTGAGGTCTAGGTCACTGTGGGTATTGAAGCGACATGCATCTCAAAATCTTTGGACTGGTATGCAACATTGATGCAAGTATCAACTGGATTTGTCTTAAGAGTTTAGAACATACAGGCATCTATAAACTGTGTCGTAAAAAAGTCTGTGACCTTGACCTCAAGGTCACTGTGGGGGTGGGACATGCATCAATGAAATCTTTAGACCAGTATGTAGCTTCAGTGTAATTATCAACTAAATCTATCAAAGGGTTCAGAAGATACAACCTCTTAGTAACGCAAAACTTTAACCAAAATGTAAAATTTCTAAGTCTGTGACCTTGACCTCAATGTAACTTTGGGGGGTGGGACATGCATCAATGACATCTTTAGAACAGTAACTTCAGTGTAAGTACCAACTAAACCTATCAAAGGATTCAGAAGATACAGTCTCTTAGAAACTTTAACGCAAAACATTAACCAAAATGTTAACGGACGGACAGACGGAAGGACGGAAACACGGACGGACAGACGAACGGCAGGACGAAAACTATAGACCCCCATAGCATATTTCGTATGCCGGGGGTATAAATGATATGCTCCTACATACTATTTTATCTGTGTGCCTTTCCGGTTCATATTCCATACATCTTTTCCAGCAGACCTCTAGGGCATGGTTGGATTGTCCCACAACATTAACATTTCTAATCAATTTAAGGGCCACAGCAGGTTAATGCCATTTAGAATAACTCCTGACAAATACTTAAGATGTGGTGTGGTATTTATACTGGACTGGAAAAGTACTCAGAAACGAACGGATGCGAAATGAATGTTATGAATGAAATGAGTCACTTGATATCTTCAAGACTCAGGCCGCAAAGATTGAGCATTCTAGACTCAATTAGTCTAAAACATTTATTCTGTCTGTCTTTCTCCTCTTTACTTCCTTCTGACTTTTCAATTCCTTTCTGCTCTAACTCATCTTATTCTTCTTCTAATTATTCTCTTCTCGCATTCTACTGGTGATAATTCTCAAAGTTGAGGGCATACAGAGTATCGGCAAAAGCAAAAATGTTAACCTTTGATTTGAATGTATACATTTGATGTCAAATAATTGCTCAAATGCAAAAAGAATTGTCCATTCACTGATGTTTTTTGTCATATAGTGCTTGACAAATGCAGACCGAGTGGACCCGGCCATGATGACTCGAGGTCAAGTTGACACAGGGACCAAGTTGGTTACAGGCCGAGTTGACTCATTTCTCCAACAATACCTAACACAATATAGTCACATATTTTCGATGTTATCCAACAAGATGCAGGGACATTAGATTACTTAAGAATTAGTGAGGGTGAGGGTTGGGATCCAGTAAACATGGTAAAGTATACTTAAACCCCCCAGTAATTGTACTGATTATTACAAAGTAGAAGTAAAACAAATGCCAGGAATTGATACAATTAACTTACTCCACCCATAAAAGACACCAAAGGGAAAGAAATACAAACATTAAGCGACCAGACCATAATGGAAACCTAAACAAAGGAAGGCCATAAGGACAGTTACTTTCCCACAAAATGGCCATATGGCCATCCAAAACCAAAAGACACAAGTGATACACACAGTAAGTAACAAACAACAACATAAATAAATCGCCACAGAAGAGCCGCCTTGGAACCGTCAGTGGAAGATTTCCACTGGGGGGCTTAAATCGATTTTACGTGGCCACAATCCTCGCCCTTACTTCAGTTGGTGCGTTTGCGGTGGTCCCTTCCTGTTAAATATTTATGTTGGTGATTCTGATTAGTTCCCTAGTATGTATGTTGTTCCTTTTTAGTTACGTTTAGATTATCTGAGTCACCATCTGTTTGAAAAAAGCTTATCAGATGTTTATTTTGTTTACGGTCATAACTCAAGTTTCGACTTCTTTCCCTTGTGATATTGTTTTTGTGGAGGGGGGATGGGAATTTGAGATCTGACTGTATCGGTTCCGGATCGTTTCCCTTTTTTCATTTCAATAACAGAGAACCAATGGAATTTGAAAAAAAAATCCCAAGCTAAAAAACTGCAAACTCGGTTTCACTATACAAACCCCCCTTGTCATAATGACAGAATATGGTCCCTTACACATGTTATAAAGAATTTGCCACTATAAAAAATCCCAATGAAGGAGGAGTATATGTAATAAAGGACATTTTACATTCAGTTAAAATCGCCTCGCCTTTGAGTATTTAACACAATTTCTTTAATATCAGCATTAACCCCTGCCATCTTGGGCTTCGGATTCATTACACTGAAATTGTTGTTGATACGAGTTTTGTGATTACAGGAAATGTTGGTATAAAGAGGGTAATATGTCGAATTCGATATGTACAATACAACGTCACCTAGCAGACATTCAGGTACACTTCAAGTGCAAAGTAATTAAGTCTGATTATTATTTTGCCTTTGACAGGCAAGGTTGGGTGGTCAAAACCAGGGGCGGTTTTAACCGGCGGTTTTAACCAGTTAAAACCGGCCTGGTCAATACTCCCAGGGTGGTCAATACTGGTCGATTGAAATATTGAGTGGTCAATTGAATAATTTTAGTGTTGAAATGGCAAAACTACTGAAACTATTTTGAAGTTTTGGTCTCTTTGCTGGAGGCTGATCAATTGATGGAGTTTCAGATGTTATTTTTTCAAGTGGCCTCTTTAATAGCAATAATTTCTGGCTTTTTTAGTCATAGTCATTTTTGTCTATGACTCATCAGTCATAAGACCTTAGCACTAACTTAATAGTGCAGTCTTTGCACCTTGCACTGTTTTTTTTGTTGTTGTTGTTTTTTTTTTTTTTGTTATCTTCCAAAATAGTGAAGAAGTTCCAAAATGGGTCTTTGGGTTTCATTCTTTTTTGACACCTTCAGTAGTGGCTTGATGATAAGATACTGTCTAGATTGCATATAAATAAATATTTCACACATTAGGAATAAAGCCTGGTGTCAGTTCATAATACCCCTATTAGGGACATGTAATTGGTCAGTTTGACAATTAGATCCTTGCCACACCCACTGCAGTGGAATAGGTTAAACTGTTTTGACAGCATTTTACAGGTGTTGCAGATACTTTTAAATATACAAAGACATCAGTGAATCTTCAAACATTGTTTGGTTAATAAATTACAGCCTTTTACAGATGAACTACTTCACACAGATTAATGACCAGTGTATTTCACACGTTTGTCAATATATGTATGTGACAATTTTCTGCAACAATACAAAAATTGAACGTGAACTGCTTTAAAATTTTATGATCAAAGATTATGTTAAATAATTGATATTTCAAAGTTGAAGAGGAAAGATTTGTGTGTGTGTGTGGGGGGGGGGTATCCATGATACAATTCCTGTAAATCAAAATATGAACAATCAATCTAACCTATAAAGGAAAAAAGAATAACTATAAAGATTGTTTGGCTGAAAAGAACAGGCTTGTCTACAGCACAGGGAGTCAATCCAACCTCTTCATTTGACTAGCAATAATGTCTTTTGACTTTTGATAAAATACAAAATACCTCAAATAATTACTGTTATTAAATAGAAACTATTTTGTCTTGTTCAGTGATGAAAATACAGTCTAACATCATATACATGATGTAGGGGGAAAGCTTTTAAGACCAGTTTAGCAACAGGACAGAGGCATTTACTCCGGTGATTTAATCAACCACCAATCGACAAGTATTGACCAGTAATGACCAGTTAAAACCGGTTTTAATCACCGCCCGGTCAATTCTCATATTGACCGGCTTTTTGCCAACCTTGTTGACAGGACAGAAAAAGAAAAGTAAATATGTTATAGAAAAGGGTTATCCTTTGGAAGCAAGGAATTCACCCCAGAACTGAAAAGTATGGAGAGTACATTCTTCTGGGCCAGACAGGCTAGTTTTGGCCAGTCATCAGTGACTCTCAGATATTTTCAGAATTCCACACTGGAAACAATGATCCCACTGTGACGACGGGCATGGAGACTTTTTAGGGCCGCCACACATTCCCTTCACATTAGCTGTATTGACATTAAATATGTTCTAGAAAAATGCACCCTGATTCATGACAATATTAATCTATACATAACCATTTTATCATGTATTTTATCATGAATCACTGTTGAGCTAGAAAGCCTCCATGGGGATCAATTTCTTATCGTTATTTCATTAACTCCGGAGTTGAACCCCCACACCCCCCCCCCCCTCAATAGTTTTACTACTGATCATCCCAAGTCGGTCGTTCTTTTACAGTGTCTTATTTTTTATTTGGCTTGTGTCGTTGATTCATGTTTCATCTGTTTTTGTGTGTGCCTCCGTGTCACTTTCTATCTATATAGGTGTCTTGAGACGGCCGCGTTCTTAGATTGTGGCCTTTCCTGCGTGACCTTTTCTTACTAGTTTGTTTTCTGAGAAAACAGATGTCCCCCACCCACATACCCCTTTCAACGTAAGCATAATTTAACAGCACCGCTGTGATCTTGAAAATAAGGTCAAGGCCACGAAAACTTAATTAGTTCTTCATCCTGACCAAAAGTTACACCCATGTAACTTTGACCTACATGTATTTAGCATGGCTGTGACCTTAAAAGTAAGGTCAAGGTCACCGAAACCTAAACAGTTCCGTCATCCTGTCCCAATGTTATATCCATGCAAATTTGATTAAAATCCACCCAGAAGTTCATAAGATATCTTGCACACAAGAAAGTGTCACGCCGACGCATACGCCCATGCATACGCCGACGGGATCCACACCAAAAAAGATATGAACCCCTCCCCTTTGGTGGGGAGACATAATATTCCTTATTTCTTCATATAAAGCCATATTGTTGGTATTCGTTACAACCGCCTAGCCAAGTGAGTTCTTATAATTACCAGATAGCAACCAAAGTTTCTTTTAATTTAAATAAAAAGCTTATGTCGTCAAGAAATGCTACACATGAGAAATATTTGAGATAAGCCTGCACCCTGTAGACGTAAGTGGTCAAAAGAGCTGAGGAACAGATGGACGGACAACAGACAGATGACGGATGGACCACCATACTTGAGCCTTCAGGACAGTTAAGCTAAAAACTGTGTTGTCAATCTTTAAAGTGAGTGTGACACCAACACTGACGTAAAGGTGGCATGATAGCTCTCTAATTTTGTACAGGTGGGCTGGAAAGTAAAACCAGTATAAAATGTAACTGATTAATTTTTCTTGTCTGGTCATTATAGTGATTTCAAAATTCCTATGAACTAATTATAATAATAAATGTGTTTGTTTTACTTGTTTGTTTTGTTTGTATTGGAGTTTAACGGCCCAGTCAACACTATTTATTTAAAGACATTTTAAGACAGCATTTCAGAACGTTACATCAAGGAATGTTTATACAGTTAAGACTGACATACTTCAATGTATTACTTACCAATGGATAGGAGAAGTGTATTGGTATCTTCACTGTTATTGTATCTAGCAGATGTGCAGATCTACATGTATTACTGTCTTCAAAATGGCCGCTAAAAATCTGGTGTTTACGTGTAGTTAACTCATGGAATAAATGGTTATAAAAACTGCGTTTGAAAGATTTGTATTGAATAGTTGATTATTGTCTTAAATTCAGGCACACCATCAAGAGTGTGCTTTAAATAAAAAAGAGCTGTCACTATAAGTGAGCAATGCCCCCGTGGGAGCCATCACAAAAAAGTGCGGACTTACAAACGCACAAATGGACGGTGCAAAAACCATATGCCCTCCTACGGGGGCATAATAAAAAACAAAAACACAATGCATTTGGTTCACTCGTAAGTTAACAAACAAATACAGGTACCTGAAACAGATAACCTTCGAACATTTGGTCTTGATGCATTAAACTCAAGTTCTCAGACTCAATCAAGCTACTACAAGCAAAATCTTAGCTCGGGTCCCAAAACTGAAGCAAAGGAAAATTTATTGTTCAGTTCTAGGTCTAGGCATTAGTGGAATATGATCTACAAAAGGGTTATCTCTGGAAGCAAAGAATACGCCACAGAACTTAAAAGTATAAATGTACAGTTTTCTGGGCCAGAATTTGCTAGTTTCGGCCAATTCGGCCTCATCAGTGACCCTCAAATATTCAAGGTTCCACAATAGAATCAATGATCCAAAAAGGACAAGAAAATATAAGCTACACTTTGACGGGCAGGGTGACTTTTTACAACCACCACACATTCCCTTAACACCAGCTGTAGTGACGTCAAATATGTTCTATAAAAGGGTTATCCTTTGGAAGAAAAGAATACATCACAGAACTTGAAAGTATGAATTGTACGGATTCTGGGCTAGACTAACTAGTTTCGGCCAATTAGTCCTTATCAGAGACCCTCAACTATTTTCCACAATAGAATCAATGAACACAAATGACAAGAAAATATAAACTACACTATGATGAAACCTGATAAAGTGATAATGCCGACTTTTTCCTCCACATATTGGTATTCGGATTTCATATTGCATGACCTCTTAGACATTGGAACTTAATCGCTCTCCTGACTGCTGCTAAAACAAAGTTGTGCTGTTTTGGTTTTGTTTGGTTGTTTGATTTGAGGTGGTAAGGAACCCTTTAATGACTATGCACTAAAGCTGACATGGTAACAGAATAATTCCTACAAATTCCACAGTTCGACCAGTACTTGAGAAATCATCTTAACATAATTACCGCCAACACCAGGGTTAATGCAACTGCTAACTTCTGTATGAACAAACAAAGGGACACATGGAAAACAGATCCCTTATTGTGCCATGACACATGTAAAAGCAGACATGTCAAGAAGGTATGAGCAATAGAAATTGACAAGTTACAGTCATGTACGATTAGAACAGTCTCTCACCTTTGCGATGTTTTCATATACACAGGAAAATAGTGTGCTTTAGCTTCAAATCCAACTGAAGTCAGGACTCACCCTGCAGGGAAATTGAAAAAGTCCTAATGACCTAACTCATTTCTCAGTATTTTGAGCTAAGGGAGAAGTTTTGATACAATAGACAAACAGGAGTATTCCAATTTTGCAACTGGAGGGGAGGGGGACAAAGTTGTCAACCTGTTGGAAAGTGTGAATACATATACTTAAAAGCATGATAATATTCTCAAAATTATAAATATTCAAACATTTACAATCAACTAGGGACATTTCATAATCATGATAATTAGTGTGGTTCACTTCCATCATACACGGAAACCTTTCTGAAGATGAGCTATGGATGCAGAATGGTTGTGAACCTATGGTTTTATAGCCCACTGTGTATCATATGAAATGAACAGGAGTGGGACATTCTGATAATCAAGCCAGGTCATCGTAACAAGTACATTTTCTGCATAGAAATCTTGCAATACCTGAATCTTAATTGAGTCACAGACGGCATCATGTAATATCTGAATGTCAGTGATTGATATGTGAAGTGTGATCATACAATTTATGCAACGACTTACAGCACTACACACTGCTTATGTTTTGTAATCAATATTTTCAAGAAAACTCCCAATCTAACAAAGTGTGCAATTTTTTAACTTTGCATATTTTGCTTATTCAAAGAAACCTCCCTTCTTTAATCATTTGAGATGTGTCAATCCAGTGCACATGGCAACGTGGACAGTAGTCAAACAAGCTTGCAGTTACACTCAGTCCATGTACATTTTCCCTCTCCTGCTCTGGGCTAATGTATCTGTATAGCTGATCTGAGACTTTTCTGGAAGCATTTTACATGAGCCCCGCCAAGCGAATTTGTGTCTTCGAGCATTCCGTCATGACAAATTTTAACTGCGCATGCCCAGCCATTCAGAGGGGCCAGGGATATGGCTTTCTGTCCGAAGGTTCCTCTTGGTTCACTGCTCGCATAGGCGATAAGTACCAAAATCGCTTGACGGGGCCCACATAAAACAATTTGTATGAAAGCTGCCTTAAAAGACAGCATAACATACATGTAAGATGCAAATCAAAGCACTGGCAGGTTGACAGTCTCTGACTGTAGGCTTGGAAAATGATTCTGAATTGGAACTGTTTCTTTAACCCCTAAAATTCCAGAGCTATATACAAACAGTGTATACTCTGATCAGACGCTGCATTCTACAGCATCTGATCTGGGTATACATTGTCTGCCAATGCCTCAATAAACAATCCCAGTCCAGAGTTTTACAAATTATCAAAACAGTAGTGAAAGCAATGATCAGGAAATGATACAATTACATATACAATTAGAAGCATTTTTACACAGTGCACTGGCATCATGAGGTAAACTGCGCCGCTTTAAATAATCCATTTACTTGATTTTGTATATAGCCAGTGATAGTATCATGGTCAATAGCAAGCAGAAAACCTCTGAAATAAATAACTCCAGGATGATTGATCCAAAATGACCCAAATATCAAGAGTTCTAACCTTGAAATTTCAAACCCAGAACATTAATTTTGCTTACAACTGAAGACAAAAACTTCAGGAAATTTCTTGCCAAACCAAACCAAAGACAACATTCTGCATTCATTATTGAAAATGTTATAATTTAGGGCTGTCACACATACATGTAGAAACAATTTAAATTCAAATACATGTATAATCAAAGCACTGGCAGGACTGGTGGACCATTTGTCTCTGAGTGTAGGCTGTGAAAAAAGTCCTGAGCTGAGACTTTAACTGTTAAAGACACATTTTTTTCACTATATTAAAATGGTGACGTGTATAATAGTCTCCAATAAACAAGTGCTTCGGACCATAGTGCACATCAAAGGCCTATCATGAGTTGATTATACGCAGTGACTGTGTGAGAGATTTGTTTAAAAAGGTGAACCTGTGTGATGGTATATTTTTTATTGAGATTGTTTCCAACAATATGTTGTTTTAAACTACTTTTTTTTTTAAATTAAAGGAAAACACTGGCACCCATCATACCATTAACTCAAAAGTGTAAAGTCTTGAAATAAACTAAATGAAATGATTAAGATTTAATCAATCAATTAATGTTTATTTATAAATTAATTTTATAACTATTATTTTTTTGAAAGTATGTTATACAATCATACAATTACGAGGGTAGGCTGAAAAGTTCTGAGCCTGACCAAGAAGCAGGCATCGAACAGCCATGAAATTTTGTATTCATTAAATCCCAACCTTTATTACTTGATTTGACTCAAATGAGTTCAAGTTTACCTGCAATAACGTAGAAATTCTAGACTTTGAAAATTGTTACTAGCACGTTTTTGAGAGAATGGACAAAACCTGGCATCGTGGTGTCATCAAGTACCTCCATAAAAGGGGGTTAGCTCCTAAGGACATTCATGCTGATATGGTTGCTACATTAGGGGATGATGCTCCTCCGTATGCAACCGTGAAAAGGTGGGCAGCAAATTTTAAGATGGGCAAGGACAGTCTTGAAGATGATGTCCGGTGTGGACGACCCACAACAGCAACAACTGAGGAAACCATCAGCCAAATGCACAGGACCGTGATGGATGACAGGCATTTAACTGTGAATCAGTTAGCTGACACTGTTGGCATCTCCCGTGAACGAGTAGAGAACATTCTACAGAGTGAATTTGGAATGTCGAAGGTTTCCGCCAGATGGGTGCCATGGCTTTTGACGCCTGACCCAAAAGTTGACCAGACTGAACCTGTCACAAGCCAACTTGGCTATTTTTGAAGCAGACCAAGATGGTTTTCTTGACCGTTTTGTCACTCAGGATGAGTGTTGGGTTCATCACTTTGAGCCAGAGACCAAAAGACAATCCATGCAATGGAAGCACCCTGACTCACCCCCTCCAAAGAAGGCAAAGGTCGTCTCCTCTGCAGGGAAGGTGATGGCATCAGTGTTCTGGGATGCCAAGGGGATAATATTCATAGATAACCTTCAAAAGGGCAGAACAATTAATGGGGAGTATAATGAAAATCTACTAAAACAATTGCGAAAAGCAATTCAGGCTAAACGACCCAGAAAATTGACAAAAGGGGTCTTGTTCCATCCATCAGGACAATGCGCCTGCTCATAAATCGGTTGTCGCAATGGCTGCTGTGCATGACTGTGACTTCACACTTGTCGATCATCCTCCGTATTCACCTGATCTAGCTCCATCAGATTATTTCCTGTTTCCAAACATGAAAAAGCCCTTGGCTGGGCAGCATTATCGGTCAGACGAGGAGGTGATAGCTGCTGTGGAGGAGGTTTTCAGGGACCAAGATGAGACCTTCTATACCACTGGGATCCAAGGACTCCAGCATCGCTGGAGGAAGTGTGTGGACAGGAAGGGATACTATGTTGAAAAATAAGGCACTTTCAGCCTGGACAAACCATTGGATCTATGTCAGGCTCAGAACTTTTCAGCCTACCCTCGTACATTAGCATTTTATAGTTTCAGTCAAGATGCAACTATAAAATGTTTCTTGGTTTAGACACAATCATAGCAGAAAAGAGAACACATCAAACTCCACATTTTATACAGTAAAACTGGGGTCTATAGGGGTATACATTATTTTTCTTATTTCTACTCAAAATCATGATTATATTGTTGGTCCTCATTAGAACCCCCGGACAGCTACTAGAATTTACCCGGAACTTGGTATAGTTACTTTTTTGACCAGGTATATATTTGAAATACATGTACATTGTATGTCAGACTTCGAATTGCAATATCTCAGAAACTAATAAAGATAATTTGATCCAGTTTTTTCAGATTTCACTTACCTGAAGCAACGATTTCACTATCATGATAAATCACCTTTAATCATTTTTGGTCGTAAAATTTAACAAAGGTGCTTGGTTGTACTGGAGTTTAATGGCCGGTCAGTTTACCTATCCACACTTTTCCTGGGCAGGCTTATACGCAAGCAGTTAACCAGTACACTGCACAGTCTTCCGCCAGAAACTGACAACTGCCCTTCTTGAATCAGCAGGAGGGACAGAATGACCGTAGAAAAGATTTCATGATCAATCTCCAAGAAAGAATGTTGTCGACCCCGGCAGGTATCGAACCCGCGTCCTGATCACCAGTCTGACTTCCTTCCAAATGACCTAATGAGGCCGGCTAACAAAAGTATTTGAAAAGGCATGTTTGTGTGTGTGTGTGTTTGTGTGTGAATTCGGGTTTAACGTCACTTTCAACAATTTTTCAGTCATATCACGACGGTGTCTGGTTGCGACAGGGAGCTCAATGCTCACTTTTATAGTGCTGCCTCACTGAAGTATCATGTCCCAGACACATTACATGATACCTAACCCAGTCACATTATCCTGACACTGGGTCAACCAGTCCTAGCTCTATCCGGTAAATCTGAGTGCCAAGCGAGGAGCAGCTAGTACCAGTTTTAACGACTTTGGTATGTCGCGGCCCGGGATCGAACCTGTAACCTCCCGTTCCCCGGAGCGGTCACTCTACCAACTGAGTTTTTGTAATTATAAATAATGTTGACTAAAAATAACTGAGTGGTGAGAGTTTATGGCGCCATTTCATTTCTGAGATTTTAAAGGGTTTTTACCAAGGTAGTCATCTTGGACATGTGATCTGATATAGGACCCATTGGTTCCAGAGAAGATTTTTGAAGGGGTATTACCTTATATGGGCATGGGGGCCATATTAGTATTGCGACCATACTCATATTAATACATTTCCATTTGTTTGTTCAAATAAAAGCTTTCATGCTACATTTGTTTACAAATGGAGCAGTAGTTTCTGTAAAAATTAATCAGTTTTAATTTTTATATTTGAATGACTAGGCCAAGGTCAGAGAATAACCTTGACCTTTAATCCTCAAGTAGTTTCATCCACTAAACTACGTAGCTAACTGCATCTACATGTACCAATTTTCAGATCACAAGCTGAAATAGTTTCCGAAACATAAACAGTTTTTACTTTTTCCCCATACAAATGAGACCAAATTTTACCTTGGCATAAAATTTGTTAAGGCAATCCAGGCCTCCAGGCGTCATCATTTGAAGAAACTATAATGTGCCAAAGTCCCCAATGCCACATACCAAGTCTCGTGACAATTGGTATGTTGGTTCCAGATAAATTTCTGGAGTGTTTTTACCTTATATGGCCATGGTGGCCATATTGTTCATGTGACCAAACTCATATTAATAAATTTTCATCTTCTTGTTTCTAAAAGCTTTTATATAAATTTTTAACACAAACCGCCCAGAAGTTCCAGTGGAATATAAGTTTTAGTTTTCATGACTGAAAAGCCTTCTAGAGGACAAAGTCAAAGAATGACCCTGACCTTGAATACTCAAGTAGTTTCATCCAGTCATTTAGCTTACACCATTTACCAATTTTTAGATCAGAGACTGCAATAGTTTCTGTAAAATACATAGTTTCGACTCTTTCCCATACAAAAGTCTATGTTTTGACCTTGGTGTAAAATAGGTCAAGATCATCCCAGGGTCATCATTTGAACAAAATATGATGGACCCGGGCCCCAATTGCTACATACCAAGTTTCATGACAATCAGTCCATTAGTTCCGGAGCCCTTTGGTTTGCGAGCGGAAGATTTTTGAAGGGTTTTTACCTTATATGGGCATGGCAGCCATCTTGGTCATGTGATCTGGACCCCGCAAGCAAACGTTTGTTCCCCCATCCCATGGATGTTCCATATGAAACTGGACTTCAATTGGCCCAGTGATTCAGAGGAGATGTTTGAAAATGTTGACCGACACGACAGAGAGACAACAGACGACAGACAGCCAACGGAGCCTTGCCATACCGTAAGCTCACCTATGAGCTTTTGGTTCAGGTGAGCTAAAAACAGAATAAAATTGAGGATGTTTCTTCCATTAATATCAAAACCAGGACGCAGTTATCAAACAAGTAAATGAATAAAAGTGAATTATCAAACTTATATCTCTAGCTAATTGATTATGCTCTCTTGGTTCCCTACCTTTAATAACCTGGGCCCAGTTGTTCAAAGCATCGTTAGCTTAACGAGCTCGTTAGTGGTCATATTATTAACTGTTCTAGCAAGTTTAATACCTAAAAAAATTATGTTATTTTTGCTGAAATATGTGAGCAGCTTTTGCATATGCAAAAGCTGCTCTCATTTTTCAGCAAAAATATTAGTATATTTGCCATAGTGATCAAAGTTTTAACGATACGTCGTTAGTTTTGAACTGGCCCCTGAAACATTAGGGTCTAATGCAATCCAAAAAATATCTTTAACCCTTTAATTTCAGTATTATAAGCAAACCATGTAGAACCTGATCAGACTCCCCTACACTGTTTGCTGAGGACCAAGTACATGGTCACAGGTTTTACATTTTTACAAAGCACTCTGATGTCACAGGGAGAACACTAGCACTGGCTACACTGCTATAAATAACCGTTACCTGGATTTTGTACATGGTCACTGGTAGTCACGAGGAAAATAGCAGACAGGAAGCTTCTGTGGTAAGTAACTTTGTGTTGATTTACAACCAATCTTTCAAAAATTCTTGCAGATGTAAACAGATGCTTTACAACCTCTAAAGCACATAAATGAATTCACAGCTGCCAGTTATATGCTCAAGATATTGCCATTTTCTCTGGATGGTTTGGAATAGGATACTGTGTTCCCTTCGACTTGGTTAACATGTATATATTAACATTGTGTTTTGTATCTGCAGATTCTTAATTTTATAAAATGTCCCTATTTGTCAAATGCACATAATGAAAAACAGGTCACATCAGCAGATTCCTCAAGCATTGGATACAATACAGGGTGCTATATACAGAAGTAAGTAAGAATTTAACAATCATTGACAGTTAGAGTTTGCAGCACAAGCTGAAGATCCCAATACTCTTCAACTTAACAGATACAAAATACACTCATACTACCAAAATAGCTGTATACTATCAACGGAAGCACTTTTTGAAAGCTAACCATTATAAACTATATCAAGTGGGAATTATTTAGAAGATCTACACCGCAGATTAAACTGTGATGTATATCTATCAAAAGTACTTTAAAATATCAATTTTGCTACCATAGAATGTATATGGAATCAAGTTAAAGACAAAATGATATTTTTAATGTAAAATTAATTTTAATTAATAATATACCTACCCATCACTACAATTATAGCCTTTTCACCAGACGCAGGTCTGGGACAGTCTGACACAAAAAAAATCTAGCCAGAAATGCCACCGGCATGTCCCTTTTCCCGTGACCTCCCCAGCGTCGAGTCCTGATTGGTCGCTGATGTCACATGACCTATCAGACCAATAGGCAGACGATACAGGTCACGTGACCGCGATTTTCGCGCCGAGAAGGTCATTATTTCTTTCAGGAAAACAAATATTTCAGGCGGGGCTGGGAGGCGGGACATACCATTGTAGTGATGGGTAGGTATATTATTAATTAAAATTAATTTTACATTAAAAATATCATTTTAATATCAAATATAACTACCCATCACTACAATTATAGCCTGAATTCAAAGCAAGTGGAGGGTTGGATGAAAAATAAAGTTACACATACCTAACTCCTCCAACCTTGGTTGTTTATACCCCTTTTAAAACCATCCAATGATGGTAACGTAAGGGAGTATCCACCATGACTGCAAGGGATCCAAATCCAAAATTCACAAGTGGAGAAGATAAATGGACAGGAACCGGAGTCAAAATAGAAGGTTCATACCTATTCAAACAGGCTAACAAACAACCAAGGAAAATAAAATCCCAAAATAAGTGCTGCTCATAATAGATTGAGAAGCTACTAAACTACCCAAGGAATGAGTACCACTACGAATGGGAACCAAGCTCCTTAGGTGAAGGGATGAAAAGTAGCGTTGGAACATCCATTACGCAGTAAGAAAAAACATTCTGAAGAAAAAATGGAGTTCCAATATGCCCAAAATGTAGAAGGTTCTAACCTCATACTGTATTCTGAATGATAATAGGGCAGAAGTGAAATTAGCATATACTGGTAGAAGCTTTATCACTTTACAAATCCACTTTGCAATCAAGGATGGTTAGAAATATATCCAAAACCCCTTGATTGGAAAGAAAAAATTCTCATGATAATCTCGAAACGTTTTAAACGTTCTAATGTATACAAAAAATTCACATTAGTCTACGATCCACGAATCCTGGAAATGACAGGATAAATAATAGTTTCAGACAAGGTGATTTATAGCCTGAAACAAAAATAGGTTGAATGAGAAGAGAAAAAGAAGTCATTGTTCTTCTCATACCTGAAAACAACCCTCTGCAATTGGCAAAGCATGACTATAACTTCTACTAACTGAAGCAAATGTCAAATGAAATACAGCTTGATTATCAAATGAACAAAAGAAGCTGAATTCACCGGATCGTAAGGTGGTTTAGAAAAGACCACAACACTCATGCAAGATTCCATTTGGATTCAAAGTCCTGGAAACCTGTCGGCATAGTGAAAAACCCCTTTAATAAGCTGGTGATGGTAGGGTTTAATGAAAAAGTGTGAAGCCGACTAAAATTTTAACATGTTCGAGATTACTGATCTGTACCCTTCTCTTAGATGAAATAGAAATTGAAGGGTAGAGAACAGACAGAAAAAGAAATCCAGTAAAAAAAACCTCCCTAGAGGAATTGTCTGGATTTATTTCCCTTTTTCTACACCAACTAGAAAATATCTTCCATCTTCCAGAGTAAAACTTGAGAGTGGAGATCTTTCTATATTTGAAGATACACTCGGCAGAGAAACCAGAAAAGTGTCTACCTCTGGTTTGATTCCTGACAACATCTGGAAGTGTAAGTAAAGCATTTCTGGATTGAAATGGAATGCTTGACCCACACCTTTAAGATATTTGATCTGGAACTACTAGAAGACGGGTTGCAAGTCTTGAGACTAGGCTCAGAATGACTAAAAAACCAAGATCTCTGAGGCCATAGGAGGCGTAATCAGAATGGCTCGGCTTTTGGACGCTTGAATTTTTTCCTAGAACTAGAGGAATTCAGTTGAATGGTGTAAACGCATATGTAAAAGATTCCCCCAATCTAGAGATTTTAAATCAACTGCACGTTCCAGGTGATCTGAAACTTGAAACATAATGAAAGTTGATTGGAGAACCGAGTTGTTTGGACATTTGATTAAAAAAGGCCCAATAAAGGTTCTCTCCATTTGAGAAAACGCCCTGTAGAGAACGGATGGTGAACTGGTCTATAGGGGCGATCCCAATGACGTAATCTGCCCTGGAGGTGTCCGACAAGGATAGACATACCTTCCTGAAGACACCAAGTTATAATCTTCCATGTAAAAGCCAACAGGGAAGAGTAATGAGTCACTCCCTGATAAGTAGAAAAAACTACACTATTCATTTGTCTGGAGTAACAATAATGAAGCTGTTCCTCAGTTTGGAGCTATGAAGAACTGATAAACCAAGGAAATTTGTCTGAAGTTTCAGAATGTTTATACACATATACATATATACATACATATACGCATACACACACATATATATATATATATATATAGCCCCGCCTAATATAGGCCCCACGTTCCCTGAACAACTAATCCCTGAAGTTCGAAGTGGGAAACCAACCTGAAAGGCTGGCATGCGAAAAAAAAACAAATAGGGAATAGTCTCTAAAAGAGAAGACCCCATTTGATACTGAGGGATTCATAAATCGTAGAGAGCAATCTTGATAATGGAATTTATTGCTCCTATAGACCGTATGGTATTTCCAGTGATAATGTTAGCAAAAAAAACTGGAAAGGTCTAAGATGAGATTGTCCAGGGAAACTGGATCCAATTACTAGTTTCTAAAAAAGGGGAAACAAACCCCTGACATAAATCGAAAGTTTTTCGGGGCATGAAAAAATTGGAGAAGTATCTCTGAGGTAGAATCAATTTCAACTTCTCGATAAAGTGTATGAAATCTAAATTCACAATAACCTGTACACGTTAAGACAAGGTATGATAAACAGTATCTGTAAAAATGATGACAAAACCCATCATCGGAACAGTACACAAGATTGGGGCCTAATTCTATGATGAGAGCTGCTTAATTAATTTCTATTAAGTTGGTGAACAGGGAAAACATTGATCCGTTGACAAATCCAACAAAGGAAAGGCAACGGACTGATACACAAAAATTCCATCCAAGGTGAAACGAAGGTATTTGCGTAATGACCTATGGATGGAGATGTGAAGGTTAGCGACCTTTAAAACTACGGAAATCGTCCCCGAATTTGGGAAATTTGACCTGACTAATCGAGGACGAAGTTTCCATTTGAGATGATCGACTCCCATCATCTTGTTAAGTGTGAGAAGTCGATGATGAGTCGATTTTCCCATTTTCTTCTTTTCTTTTCATTGATCCGTTGACAAATCCAACAAAGGAAAGGCAACGGACTGATACACAAAATTCCATCCAAGGTGAAACGAAGGTATTTGCGTAATGACCTATGGATGGAGATGTGACGGTAAGCGTCCTTTAAAACTACGGAAATCGTCCCCGACTTTGGGAGAATTGACCTGACTAATCGAGGACGAAGTTTCCATTTTGAAATGATCGACTTGCATCATCTGTGTTAAGTGTGAGAAGTCGATGATGAGTCGATTTTCCCATTTTCTTCTCGACCAGAAAGATCCGCCTGTAGAAGCCTGGGGAAAGGAGAAGTTTTTCTACTTATACGGCTTTCTTTGGAGAAGAACCCTTCCTCTTCCAATAAAAAGATTTCTTTTCTTGATACTATTTACCAGAAATAGTATTTGCATGTGAGAAAGAGAAAGGATTCCTAACGAACTCAATCCAGTAACCCTTTCTCCAAACTCATAAAACTCAAAATATATTTGATAAAAGAAGCCAAGGCTTGATAGAACTGAAATAGCTCGGCTCCTACTGGAAGAAGATGAAGAGGAGGGGAAGGAAGAAAGTCATTTGTTAGACTTGTGTCTTCCTCTATTGGGAGATTTAGTTCCAGTCCGACCTCTGGAACGAAAGGACCGTGTACCCTGATCTGAGAATGATCTACTAGTAGATGGGGACTGATTGAGATCTTCCAGTCGAGGGTGATAAGCACTTAAAAGTCATCGGAAGTAGTCGAAGAGCGTCTCTTGGTTGCGGTACCTGTACTTGATACGCTCTCCGAAGACTTCAAAAAAGACGAGTGCCCACGGTCTTGAAGCTTGATTCTGAAAACGTTGGGAAGACATGGTCCGCTTATAGTTTTAGAATCAAGAGGCGCTGAGGCTCTAAGTTTTCATTTACTATGCTCAGTAAAAACTGAACCAGTTATCAAGAGCAGAGTTGCGCCAAACATGCAACATGGTGGTAGACAGCCATGGCATGTAAAAAATGACCGGGAAATAAACAAAAGCATTAGAATAGCAGCTATATGGTCGGAATGCTCTTGTTTGAAGGCAAAGTGGGTAGAACTAGAATACCAGTCATAATGAGAACCCACTTAATAATAGTCCTGGTAAGAAGCTCCAATGTTAGAGCGTCGAAACAGGAAGTAATGCCAATTTCCCTGACGTCATATATACAGAGACTGAATCTGGGTCGAATTTAGGAATTTCATAAGAACAAAAAATTGATGTTTTTTTTGTTGTTAGAACCAATGTTCCAAGTTCTTTTCGCACGAGTGCCCCCGGTCTTGAAGCTTGATTCTGAAAACGTTGGGAAGACATGGTCCGCTTATAGTTTTAGAATCAATAGGTGATGAGGCTCTAAATATGTCCTTCTCATAATCGCTAAATAGTAAGGACGAAAAAGGACCAACCTCTGAGTATTGATATATCCCCAGAGGATAAATCACTAGGCCCAGATTCAGCTCTAGGGGCAAAACACTTGAGGCTCAATTAAACTTCCCCAGTGTTAGGCCCTTTATGTATATAGTGCACTGAACATGCGAAATTGCCGAATCAAAATTGAGCATTCAAGGAGCCGTGCCTAAAACGATCAAGGCCGAATCGGCCCAAGGCCGAAACGACCCACCGAAATAGGCCGAATCGATCCAGGTGCAAATTCGGGTCGAAAACGACCCAGGCCGAAACGACTCAGTACCGAAACGTCCCGGATTCACTTGCAATAGTTACGGTATTCCAATAAACGATGCCCAAATCTGTATGTTTTACAAGGGAAAACAATCCAATTTAATGATTATGATAACAAAAATTTATCATAATAAGAGGAAAGAAGCATATGACCAAGGTAAACTAAGTACCGAAGGTCCGGAAAGGTTACCCGATAAAAACCGGGATCGGAACCGTACCAAAATTCGTATGTACCATGGATTCGGAAAAAATTTTTGGGCATAGGTTCCCCGCACCCCGGAGTCCCCGCAATTATGAGCAGGGTCTCTACGGGGCGGTCGACGAACCTATCCTAGTCAACCCAGGCCCAAATGGGAGGAGGGGACATAGACTGGCTCATCTTGATTCGGCAATGGTGACCCACACGAATTGGATGGATTCTGTTTAGAAGATACTATAGAAAGGCCACAAAGGGACCTGAATATTATCCATCTGCATCGTGGGATTTATAAGTGCTAAACAAAGACGGGTCTTGCACATGTTCAAAACTAAATTAATGCTGAGAATTTTTATTCAGCGATACAACGTCTTCCGATACCGGAAGTGGAAGGAACACGTACAAAAAACGTCCTCTTTTCTGGCAATTTAAGTTTCCACAACGCCGACTTCTATTAAAACATTACCAGGAATAATACGAGCGTATACCCTGGCACATAACATGAAAAGAAGTGTGGTGCTTATCAAAAACCAAAAACGGTTGATCACATGATAAACAAAACTTCCAAGTGAAATTTCAAAATGGCGGACAACCACTACACATGTAATGTCGGCAGAAACACACGAAATAAAGTCTCTAAGAATTTCGGAATAAACAGTAAGCTTAAAAAGCCTAAGTACGTTGTGGAAACTCAAGGTAAGTGCAAAATCAAAAAAGAATAAAACACTTATCCGTTTATTCATTCTTCCATGGAATGTAGTTTGACCATCCTATCCCAAGCAAGTCTGAAAAAATAATGACCTTCTCGGCGCGAAAATCGCGGTCACGTGACCTGTATCGTCTGCCTATTGGTCTGATAGGTCATGTGACATCAGCGACCAATCAGGACTCGACGCTGGGGAGGTCACGGGAAAAGGGACATGCTGGTGGCATTTCTGGCTAGATTTTTTTTGTGTCAGACTGTCCCAGACCTGCGTCTGGTGAAAAGGCTATAATTGTAGTGATGGGTAGTTATATTTGATATTAAAGTTCCTAAGCATTTCATTTTTAGTGGAGGGCAATTAAAAAAACAGTCTCCATAAATTGACCTTAAACAATGGCCTGTTTTTCATAATGAGCACTTTCTCTATTAAAATGAACCACTTACTTTTTGGAGTTGGCTCGGCTTGAGAGAAAAACAACTGGTGTTCGGCAAGAGCACCTGAACTGTGTCCATAATTATAGCTTTGTGCTTCCTCATGCATATTTAGGCTATCATCAGCTGAGCTCCCAGGTTCATCTGTCATTATGTCATTGCCTTGATACTCGTACTTAACCACTGATGCATTTGGTTCACCTTCAAATGATAAATTCTGATCCTCTGATGGCATTTTTAACTTTTTGCCTTTCTTTGACTGGACAATCATTTCACCATTTGTTACAGAGGTATCCAAATCTTGCAAAGAATTATCAAATGAAGATTCAAAGCCTGGACTTTTATCACTTTCATCGACAGGTTCTTGTTTGACTATTGGGTAATTATCTATGGTTTCATCACTTGCTGCATCATCATTACTAGCTACAGCTTTGCTTTCTGAGGAACCTTCTTGCGAAGTTTCTTCAAGATTTTCTGTTTCAACTACAGGATTTGTTGGAGGCAAATCTGTGGCAATATCAGGAACATCTGGCCCCTTGCTCTCTTCATCATTTGCCATTACAGCTGTAGATATTGCAGGTGTAAAGACCACAGTATTTTGGCGTTTTGGGTTGTTGTTAAATCCAAATGGGGAAGAACGCTTTGCTGTAGGTAGTTTCTTTCTTACTGTTGCTTTAGACACAGAATTATGATGCCCTGCAATATATACAATTTTTTGGTCTAATAAGATCAATCACAAACAACATGCCGGACTTAACAGATTTTAGATGGAAACTCCAACAGACACAGGCAAACAAACTAGCCCATACCTGATGACATGTTCTGCGTCACCTGATCAGGGTCTTCATTGTTTGCAACCTACAATATCAGCCTTTCATTAGAAAAATATCCACACCATGTCAAAATGTCCTTGAAATGAAGGCCCCTGAAAACTTCAATATATAAATTTTCAAGCCAATGGCAGAAACAAAATCAGTCTGGACAAACTTGAAAGTAAGTAGAAACGGATGGATGGAGCATGATAAAAGATCAATAGAGCAGTTAACCAGCTACTGACTATAAAGCTTGAAAATTTGAGAGAAAAAACTATGTTAACAAAGGTTTCTTTACGAACAGTTCTGTTTTTCAAGTGGTTTTGGGATCGAAATACACTCGACAACAAGATTGGCAAAAAGCCGGTCAATATGAGTATTGACCAGGCCAGTGGTTAAAACTGGTTTTAACCGGTCATTACTGGTTGATTGGGTCGATTAAATCACTGTGTATATGCCTCTATATATTTCTATCTGGTCTTAAAAGCTTCCCCCTTACATCATGTACATGAGGTCAGACTGAATAAGACAAAATAGTTTGTATTAATAACAGTAATTATTTGAGGTCGTTATTTGAATAGGAGTTAAAAGACATTATTGCTGGTCAATTGAAGAGGTTGGATTGACTCCCTGAACTGTAGATAGATCTGTTCTTTTCAATCAAACTATCTTTATAATTATCCTTTATTCCTTTATAGGTTAGATCACTTGTTCATATTTTGATTTATAGGAATATGAATAAGCTGAATTTATTATTGATTTTGAAGGGTTTATCGAAGGTCCTATTTTGTTTGACAGAAAAGAAGAATTATTGTACCAGACTGTACCACCCTCTCCCCCCCCCCCCCCACATACAAATCTTCTTCCCTCTTAATGTTTGAAAATATCAATTGACATAATCTTTGACCATCATAATTACATCAAAATGCAGTTCACATATAATTGGCTGCTATTGGATAAAATTGCCACATACACGTATTGACAAACATATGAAATACACCTGTCATTAATCTTTAGGTCTGTGAAGTAGTTCATCTGTTAATTTACCAAACAATGTTTGAAGATTGACTTATGTCTTTGCAGTATATTAAAGTGTCTGCAACACCTGTAAATTGCTGTCAAATCAGATTAAAAGGTACAAAAGCTGTCCCATGTCACTGCAGGGGGGTGTGGCAAAGATCAAATTGCCAAAGTGACCAATCACATGTCCCTAGTAGGGGTATTATACACTGACACCAGGCTTCATTCCTAATGTGGGATATTTTTATCTATCTGCAATCTAGATACCGGTAGTGTCTTATCATCAAGCTGTTACTGAAGGTGTAAAAAATGAATGAAACATAAAGACCAAATTTGGAACGTCTTCACTTTTTTTGAAGACAACTAAAAAAAAAAACAGTGCTAGGTGCAAAGACTGTAATATTGAAGTTTGTGCTAAGGTATTAAGACTGATGAGTCATAGACATATATGCCTAGGGCTAAAAAAGCCAGAAAGTATCTGAACCTAGACCTCTTATCAAATGATCAGCCTCCACCAAAGAGACCAAAACTTCAACAGAGTTACAGACTAGTTTCAGTAGCTTTCGGGCTTTGCCATTTCAACATTAAACATATTCAGTTCACCACTCAATATTTCAATTGAGTATCTATATTCACGGAAAATCAGCCACAATAAATTTGTTTCAAACTGACTTCAATTTGATTTTTTCACCATTGAAGGTTCTCTTATTTTGACTTTTTACACATTCCATAATTTTTCTGGAAAATTAATGGGCCAAACATCAATGTGAAGTTTTAAGGTTAGTGAAGTTTTAAGGTTAGTAGTATTAAAATGAAAGACAAAACTTTTTTTAAACAGAGAGAAATGGGGAAACAATTCAGTGAAATTGCATGATAGAGCTATGGAACTTGTGAGGGTGTGAAAATTCATAAAGGTTGGCCAAATACTTTCGTAAATATGGACACGGTTAAAGTTTTTGGTTAAATTTATAAAAATAGGGTCAAAGTTCTAAGGTCAAGGTCACAGATTTTGGTATCCCCAGAGGGAGCATCCATGTGAAGTTTGAAGGCTCTGTTATAAATAGTATTGAAATGAGAGGAAAATGTGTTTCAGAAAAAAAATAGAAAAGCAAAATCAACAATACAGTCATGGCCCTTGGTCAGAAATAAGCTCTTGTTATGGGAAATATGAGAATGAAGTTTCATAAGGCTAGGTCAAATACTTTTGAAGTTATAGCCAAGGTTAAGTTTTTTCAGAACGATGACAACAAAGCAGATGCCCCAGTGATGACAATAGCTCGAAATTCGAAAAACAGATGAGCTAAAATTATAAATGATGGAGAGGTGTTATCCAATTTTTGGCAGTTGAGTTAACTGACTGACTAACAGAGGAAATTTAGATTTACATCACGAAAACAAGTCTATATAATTTTGACTCCTTTGAACCCCACTTTTATATAGTTGGTTTACAGGAGTTCCTTATTTTCCTTATTTCTGTTCTTAAATATAGGTTGTTTGTATTCGTTAGAACTGCCTCATCGAGACGGCTCTAACGAGTACCCACAGTCTATATTTTGAGCAGAAATAAGAAAACAATACGAGTACCCACAGTCTACATTTTGAGCAGAAATAAGAAAACAATCACAATTTTTCATCTAAAAATTGTCGATTTTTCGGAGGTAAAGTTTACAATGTATTTGTATAGGCATGTTTTCATAATGGTAATGCAGCTGCTGGCTGACGGAGAGAGGTGGCTACCGAACACAGGTTAAATATATAGCAAATGCTTTCATAGGAACTATTGTGGTTGTTGAAGAAATAGATAGGCTGCTGGTACTTGTCTGCATGTTGGTTTCAGCTCTGTGTGAAAGTCTAACTGTTGGTTTTCTTTTGCTCCAGCATTTCAGTGGTTTCTTGCTGTCGAGTCCTCACCGTTGTCTTACCTCTGTGATTCTTTGATTTTTGTGTTCACGGAGATGTTGCACTGATGAGTTAGGAGGCCTTCATGCGGACTGAACAAATTATTTGTCTAAATCGCGACGGAAGTAAGGGTGAGGATTGTGGCCACGTAAAATCGATTTAAGCCCCCCAGTGGAAATCATTCCACTCACCGTTCCAAGGCGGTTCTTCTGTGGCGGTTTATTTATGGTGTTGGTTGTTACTTATCGCTTGTGTCTTTTTATTTTGGATGGCCATATGGCCATTTTGTGGGAAAGTAACTGTCCTTAGGCCAAAATAAAAAATACCTGTGTTTCCGGTAACCCGACCGACCCTAATATTTTACCGCCGACCCTAATCTTTTTTTCCCGGTTTCCGCGGCCGCAAAAATCAAATTGGGCACTTTCGGTTCATTTCGGTAATTTCGGATAACTTCGCAGCGTGGCTGGCCGTAAGGATGGCAACAGAATGTAACGGACTAACACCGCTGTACGACTACTATCTGCGATCTAATTACTTTCCTTTGAAGTCTATTGTGACAATAAGAATTATCCGAAACTTATTTTCACACCTGCTGCGGCAGTTAGACATATGTACGATGTTGTTAGTCGACGCTTCAATAACCATAAATAACGCAGGCTGATACGCAGGCTGATGCGCAGGCTGACCCGTGTCTATTCTGGTAACACATTTTTTCTAGCGTTCGTCGTATTTCCCGCCATCATTTTAGCATGTGCTGCTGTTGCAGTCAGAGCAAATTTTCCCGCGGTTTTTGCATGCGAGTTGAAGGAAAAACAAATCTGTGCGGCTGGTGAAACGCAGATCAGCTTGCGCAGTCTGATCAACCTTTGCTCTTTACACACACCTTCTATGGCCTCGAGCATTTCAAAAGACTAGCAAGCAAAGAATTTGGCCACATTGGCTAGATTCACAAGCTGATCTGATCCTTCGTTAGAGGAAAACTTTTTAGCTGTGCGCCGGCTCATTTGCATGTAAATATATAAGAAAAATTTAACTTCTTGTATATGGAGCAGCTTCTGTGTTCGCGTAAGCCAATGAGTGCTAGGGTCAGACTGTTCAACTCTTCTTTAGAAAATGCCTCCCGAGTTATGAACTGAATCCGCAGACTGATCAGTCTTTACTGTTCAAAAGAATTCAATGATAATGGTGCCGACAGCGAAGAAACTGATCAGGCTGCTGACATGGGCAGCCTATTCATGAGAAAGACTCCCCACCCCCACCCCCCAAAAAAAGAAGATAAAATTAATTACATGTAGATTTTAAGCACCACCGCATTTCTATGCTGAAATTAGCCCATGTGCGGTTGTTTGGGTAAAAAAAAAAAAATCTTGGTACTGGTCATAATAAGCCGACACTTTTGATCTTTGCAAGCTCATGTTTATCATGCGTTTCAAAGGACACCTGCTAACAACCATATTACGCACTTAAAAGTTGGACAGAAATAACAAACTTGATAGGTACATCAATCTTTGATTACATAAACAGGTTAGTATGCCTGGGAAAACATGGCGTGATATTTCACTAGCATTTTTATACCCAGACCAAAAAGTAGGATAAAGAAGTCAGCCTGGCGTGTGTCTGTTCGTCCGTCCGTTCGCAGTCACAACCTCGTCCTTGTGACATGTGACATGCCTCGCCATAACTCCTATACCCTTTGAAATATATTGATGGTACTTGATATAGTTGTACATGAGATCAAGAAGACATGTCATGAGCAAGAACCACAACTCTGGGTGCACAGGTATTTTGTTATCTCCCCTGACAATATTTACCCTGTGATTGCCAAAACTCCCAAACCCCTTGAGATATATTGATTTAACTTGGCACAGTTGTACTCAAGGTTACGAAGGTCTGTTATGTGCAAGAACCACAACTGTAGGTGTCATGGTATTTCAGTTAACTCCCCTGAACATATAATCATGTGATTGCATTAACTGCAATACTCCTATAGTTTGAGATATATTAATGGGGTTTGATAAGATACAACTTGTGTACTGGTCCCCACCCATCGGGGCTTGAAGAAATAGATAGACTGCATGATGCTTCCACGCAGAGCAGAAACCAACTGCTCATGAATACTGGTAAACCGCTTAAGAGGATCTAAGTCTGCCCAGGCAAAGCGGTGCGAGTCGGACCGTCCATGCTTATAAACCCTAATGGCTTCATTGGGTGACAGGCCTTGAAGTGTCATTTCATGTCAATGTCAGGTAAAGTCCCACAAAATTGGAAGCAACGTCTTTAAAATGACCTATACAGTGTTGACTTGGACGTTAAAACTCATATCAAACAACAAACAACTTTTATACCCATACCCTTTCAGGGATTATTTTGGGCAGGGCCATGGGGCCATAGTCCCATCAGTTTTGAAAATGGCCCCTTGTTTTGGAAAGCAGGGGCCATTTTTACATGGGGAGAGATAGGGAGTAGTCATTCGGAAGCTAGTTCTTTCTGCTTTTTAGTCAAAATGGCCCCATCGGCATTTTCACCAGAATTATCCCTGCCCTTTCTATGTGCAACATTTGGGTGCAATTTCAACTAGAACCAAAAAAAAGGGGACGACCTTTAGCACTTTTGACCAGACAGAAGAAGGGAATGTTAGAAGGCAAAAATCTACGATTCGGACTGAACTATTTCTTGACTGCTGAGCTTAGAGGAAGGATAAACTGTGAACAATATAAGCCCTGAACAAAATTCTCTTTCTAGATCAGTCTAATTTTTGTGTATGAAAAAAAAAATTCTTAGTGTATGAAAAAAAAAAGAAAAAAAAAAAAAGAAAGAAAAAAAAGAAATGCCTACCTACCGACCCTATTTTTTCTTGCCATGTAATAGGAAACACAGGTATTTTTTTTTTGGCCTTATGGCCTTCCTTTGTTTGGGTTTCCATTATGGTCTGGTCGCTTAATGTTTGTGTTTCTTCCCTTTGGTGTCTTTGATGGGTGGAGTAAGTTAATTGTATCGACTCCTGATCTTTGTTTTACTTCTACTTTTCACACAGGAGCTGAAACCGATGCTTTCACACAGAGCTGAAACCGACATGCACACAAGTACTGGTAAACCGCTTAGAGGATCTAAGCCTGCCCAGGCAAAGGGGTGCGAGTCAGACCATCCATGCTTATAAACCCTATTGGTTTCATTGGGCGGCAGGGCTTGAGATGTCATTTCATCTCAATGCCGGGTAAAAGTCCAACAAAATTGGAAGCAACGTCTCCAAAATGACCTATACAGTGTTGATGGGGACGTTAAACCTCAAATCAAAACCAAACCAAACAGAGGTTGAGTTAAACTACTATCTCCTTCTTAAAATAGTCAATTAAAAAAGATTCTTTTTGGTTCTTTTAGAACAGACTGCGAGTGACAAGGGGAGAACACTATTTTAGAAAAGAGTTTCTTCCAGTGAAGATGTTTCCATTAGCCTATATACACTTACTTTTAATGCAGAATCCCAGAAATTGTGACCTGAAGTCATCATTTTTCTCTAGGAACACCTTGCCTGACTCAGAGCCAAGATGGCTGAGGGTTCCATCTGATATACTAGCTGTCAATAATACAGACTCCTCGCCAGTTTGATGTGAAAGCTGCTCAACCTGAAAAAACAAACAAAAGATGGATCTATGTGGGAAAACAACCAACAACATAGAATTCTAACAAAGCCTTACGATCTCTTATCCCTTCAAGTGCTAAATAAAATGACAGCTGACAACATGCCAACTTTTGGCTATTATTTTTCAGAGAAAAATTGATCTGAATTAATAGAACTCAATATATGCTCAACCTAATTGAGTATGATTTTTTCTGATATTCACAAATAAATGATTTTAAAAATGTGAATGTACATGCATACCATACTTACCCATAAGTTATCTGGACAATCAGTGTGGATCCAGATAGAACTGCTCCTGAAGCAGGTTCTGGAGCAGTCTGATCAGGGTCTACACTGTTTGCCACTGCACTAAAGTCTTTGCGACCAATTATGTAATGAAAATTATGACTCATTAAAGCAAAATACATGTAATCAAAGTTACGGGCCTCCGTGGCCTAATGGATAAGAGCGCTGACTCTTAGTCATTAGGTCTCTAACCGCCGTGGGTTCGAGCGGTCATGTGTGAGACGCCAAGTTCTGCAATGGAAGGTCAGGTGGTTTTTCTCCGGGTACTCCGGTTTTCGCCCACCTATGATTAACGATTGGCTCGATATGAGTGAAATAATCTTGAAAAGGCCATAAAACCCAAACCCCCACCCCCCCCCAAAAAAAATGTAATCAAAGTTTATAATTTGCATTTATTTTGACTAATTCTACCTAGAAATGTCAAATAATGACAATGCATTTTTTTTTTTTCAGAAACTCAAAGCTAAGAAGTGTCTACTCCAGGATAAATACTGAACAGGTCACTTTCATAGCTTATGCACAGATAAATCTGCAAGGTGTATTCAATCATCTCAAAATGTCATAACCTGCCTCTAGATGACAAGTTTGCGAACTAGTGGCTGGAAATGTTTGTACACCACAAAATCTTTATAACTTTGTTATTGGGGTCCAAAGTTAAACAAGTGTCTTATATCCAAACAAAAATGTATAAATTACAAAGGTGCCGTCCTCGGTAGCTCAGTCAGATGTGCGTCTCACTGGTGATCAGGAGGAATCTGGCTCGATAACTGCCAGAGTATGCAACATCCTTTCGTGGAGATTGATCATGAAATCTTTTATACGGTCATTCTCTCTCTTCCACTGATTCAAGAAGGGCAGTTGTCAGTTTCTGCCGAAAGAATGTGCACTGTACTGGAGTCGGCAACATTCTTTCTTGGAGATTGATCATGAAATCTTTTCTACGGTTATTCTCTCTCTTCCACTGATTCAAGAAGGGCAGTTGTCAGTTTCTGCCGAAAGAATGTGCACTGTACTGGAGTCGGCAACATTCTTTCTTGGAGATTGATCATGAAATCTTTTCTACGGTTATTCTCTCTCTTCCACTGATTCAAGAAGGGCAGTTGTCAGTTTCTGCCGAAAGAATGTGCACTGTACTGGAGTCGGCAACATTTTTTCTTGGAGATTAATCATGAAATCTTTTCTACGGTTATTCTCTCCCTTCCACTGATTCAAGAAGGGCAGTTGTCGGTTTCTGGAGAAAGAATGTGCACTGTACTGCTTAACCGCTTACGCATAAGCCTGCCAAGGAAAAGTGTGGATAGGTAAACTGACTGGCTCAAAAATGATCTAAATAGGGTCTACTGAGATGATATTTCATGCCAGATAATGGGTTTCAAAAGTGTAAAAATTGTCCCAAAGATTAATCTGCATATCATCAGTATTATAAATTTTATAGCATATTTTATAGTGAAAAAAGTCCAAAGTATAACAGAATTTGTGTAACATTTGAAGGTAGCTTTAATTTAGTTACAAACACCACACACAGTATGTTTGTCTTAAAGAAAACCAGGCATTACTACATCAACTTCAAATTTTAAAATCAGATTGATATTTTAAAATTATTTTGAAACTATAAATCCTTGCCAGAAGGATGTACTGCTGGAAAATTTTGCAATCCAAAAAAACGCAATATTTGAAAGTAGCTTATCTTGATTTGCTTCTTGTATACATCAATAGGACTAGATACTCTTTGTTCGATACACTAGTGTTAACTTGAAACAAAAGCACCCCATGCGGGTGCCAACGCTCGGCTGCAAAAATTCTTAGTCGAAAAAGGGGCATAACTGTGCCAAAAATATTTTGGGGGTTACCTAACCTATTGGTATGAGTTCCCCATTTCATAATGAACAACTAGTCCGATTTCAAGTAAATATTTTCAGTAATGACAGAGATAATACAAAGTGTCCAAGTTTTTGCACGACGATGCAGACGACGATGCCAGAGCTATGACAATACCTTGTCGTTTTCTTCAAAAACAGCCAAGCTGAAAATAAAGTAGAAGTAAAACAAAGATCAGAAATCAATAAAATTAACTTACTCCACCCATCAAAGACACCAAAGGGAAAGAAACACAAACATGAAGCGACCAGACCATAATGGAAACCTAAACAAAGGATGGCCATAAGGACAGTTACTTTCCCACAAAATGGCCAAAATTTAATGGCCATCCAAAATAAAAAGACACAAGTGATACACAAAGTGAGTAGTAACAAACAACAACATAAATAAACCGCCACAGAAGAACCGCCTTGGAACGGTCAGTGGAAAAAATTCCACTCGGGGGGCTTAAATCGATTTTACGTGGCCTGAAAGTATGTTTGTTTTGTTTGTTTGATTTGCGGTTAAATGTCCCCGTCAACACTGTATAGGTCATTTTGGAGACATTGCTTCCAATTTTGGGGGACTTTTACGAGATGAAATGACACTTTCCTAATCTACCAGCATCATAAATGTCCCAAGTGCAACATTTTGTGTTTAAGTGAACCCATTTTCCAAGAACTGTTTTATTCCATGGTTTTATAAGGCTAGTCCATCTAAGATTATAAATACAAAATAGAAGTGATGGCAATGACCAGGAATCGATAGAACTAGAGAAAGTGACCAGTTGGTCACGTATACCCCCGGCCAGCGTCACCCTCTGATATATATTTCGAGCTTGTATGTAATATGAATGAAGTCAAGAAGCTATAAGAATCTATAAATGTGCTTGTAAAAGCTAAACCAAACATAAAATTTCTAAATGGACCAAGGGAGTGAGGGCATCAAATAGAACATACAGGCATCTATAAACTTTGACATAAAACTTTAACCAAATGTAAAATTTCTAAGTCCGTGACCTTGAGGTCAAGGTCACCATGGGTGGGGGAAGGGTCATGCATCATGAAATCATTTATCAAACATGAAGAGAATCTAACATGTGGTTACAGAGATATCAGCCAGGAAAAAGGTTTAACACAAAACTTTGACGTAAAAGTAGATGAACAGACAGACAGACAGCCCACCCAGGGGCTTGACCCAGAGGCTTAGATATTCCATATGAAAGGTAATGCTATAGAGATATCCTTTACCAAACATGAAGAGAATCTAACATGTGGTTACAGAGATATCAGCAATGAAAAAGATTTAACACAAAACTTTGATGTAAAATTAGATGAACAGACAGACAGACAGCCCACCCAGGGGCTTGACCCAGGGGCTTAGATATTTCATATGAAAGGTAATGCTATAGAGATATCCTTTACCAAACATGAAGAGAATTTAGCATGTGGTTACAGAGATATCAGCAATGAAAAAGGTTTAACACAAAACTTTGACGTAAAAGTAGTTGAACAGACAGACGGACAGACAGACAACCCACCAAGTGGCTTGACCCAGGGGCTTAGATATTCCATATGAAAGGTAATGCTATAGAGATATCCTGTACCAAATATGAAGAGAATCCAACCTGTGGTTACAGAGATATGAGCAATCAAAAAGGTTTAACGCAAAACTTTGACGTAAAGGTTGACGAACGACCGAACGAACGAACGAACGAACCAAAAGACGAAAACTATATACCCCCTGACATACTTCATATGCCGGGGGTATAATTAACCCATAGCTCCCATCAGAGGCACCAAAGGGAAAGAAGTACAAACATGCAATAACTAGTGAGTGAGTTTTTGTTTGGTTTGAGGTTTAATGTTCCTGTCAACACTGTAAAGGTCATTTTGGAGGCGTTGCTTCCAATTTTGTGGGACTTTTACCCGACATTGAGATGAAATGACATCTCAAGCCCTGCCGCACAATGAAACCAATAGGGTTTACAAGCATGGACGGTCTGACACTCCCACCACTTTGCCTGGGCAGGCTTTGAGCCTCTATTAAGCGGTTTACCAGTACTCGTGTGTGGGTCGGTTTCAGCTCTGCGTGGAAGCATCTTGCAGCCCATATATTTCTTCAAGCCCCGATGGGCGGGGGCTGAACAACCCGATGTTGTGCCTTCAGACTGCTGAATGAGTAGCAAACAATGTAGACCCTGACGAGATGCCACATTCTCATCTAGGTTTACACTGTTTGCTCAGGCTTAAATACATACTATAAATACAGTAGGTGAATTCTGGCTACATAACACTTATGATTTGCATGCTGAAATGAAATCTATATTAGTTCCAAATAAGGACAGCCGAGGTTCATTTGAGGACATGCTTACTCATTTCTCTACAAGAAATATATTGTGGGTGCTTGTTAGAATTGTTACATATGAGGCAACATACCCTTTTCAGTAAGAAATAAGGAAAACTATCCCTTGATTATCCTTGTTTCTGCGGGGGTTGGTGGGGGAAGGTCTTGTGTATCTTACGTCATCAAGCAGCTAAATGACGTTGGTTTACAGTTTGGAAAGGCTTGCTGTCCTTGCAGTCAGTGAGGGAAGAGGGGAAAGTTGTTATTTGCTCTGTTTTACTTTGATTCATTTTCCTCTTTCTTCTCCGCTACTTCAGTATCTCTGCTATCTCTTTTCTCCCATTCTCTGGGAGATGACACAAAATGACCTACAAGAATTGACGTGTGGTTTAAACCCGACACAATCAATCCATCCCTGTTACTCCTTTTCTGGAGCTAAATGTTAGAGATCCTGATTATGTGGAGCTCTGGTTTTGTTACATGTGCTGAGTCTGCTGACACAGTGCTCAAGCTAGGATTTAAGGACAGAGGGGTGCTGGGTAGGGCACTTTTGCACAGTAGGGCATGTATGAAATATCAAAGAGATGTTACAAATGATAAGGCATGTCACATTAATTGTCCGAAACTTGAAGGCACATAAAATAAACAGGTAAACATGAATAACTTCTTTATATTTTGTCCAATTTTCATGAAATTTTTACCAAAATGAAACTTTTTAAGTAAGGAATGTAAATAAGGCAAGGGTAGGTGCAGAAGGGCAGAGGGGCGGCGGGAGAGGGCCACAGGGGCGGCCCGCCCCTCTGCATACGGCTAGCTGGAGCACTGTGACAGACATGAATCAAGCAAAACAGTTTAACCTTTATCACGCACTGAATTTTGCCACACCCATTTTTGACTATCCATCAATCAAATTGTTTGCTATTCAACTTATTTGCATTATCTGCTGGTACCTAGTCTAAAGTAAAAACAGGTAACCCGACCCCCCTGACCTTGGTTACCTGTTTTTCCAATATTGACAATGTACAAGCTGGGAGCCAGCAAATATGGTGAATAATGTACACTGTACATGTATTTGTACAAATTTACAAACTGAATGACAAACAGTGTAGATCCTGATCAGATGGCTTAAGCCATCTGATCAGGATCTACACTGTTTGCAAAGTTAGGGCTTATCATGTTCAGCAGTATAAGCGTTAAGATTGTACTTACCAGAAACTGAATCTGGCTTTTTATCACTGCTTTGAGAATGGCTTTGTAGCCAGGAATGTCTTTGAAAGCATTAAGTTCCGGCAACTGTATCATCATGGTTATGGTACAAGCCACTCCAGTCTCTGGGAAATAAACAAATGTGAGCAAGTGAATAAATTTTTATTAACGGTTAACCTATTTTGTACCACAAACGGGTAAATGGCAAACAGGGCAAGCCTAAATCAGAGAATGCGGCGTCTGATCAGGGTGAAAAGTTATGCCATTCTCCAAATAAATTTTGAAGAAAACAGGGGTTCCGTTAGGCGTACGTACGGCCATTTCAAAATTAAGGGGTGTCGGGTTGTGTTTTCTGAAAACACAACCCGACACCCCTTAATTTTGAAATGGCCTCCTCAGAGTCCTGGTATATGCATGTGTATAAGGAGGAAGATTCCAGTGGTACAAAAAGGGTTTAAGTAGGAACTTATATAACTCCAACATGGATATATCGTTTACCCTGGCTAATTTGAGTTCCTACTTGAGACCCTAGCAAATTTTCTTCCCATAGCTCTAGATATCACTATATTAACCCATTGTTTACTAGTGGACTCTTCCATTGCTATATTTTGGACACGTCCATTTGTCAGATATAAGGGATGGTAGGCCTATTTTTCTTTCTTTTTTTCAATTTTTTATGCAAAATTATGTTAACAAATAGTTTTGTTTGTTTGATTTGAGGTTTATCGTCCCCGTCAACACTGTGTATGTCATTTTGGAAACATTGCTTCCAATTTTGTGGGACTTTTACCGGACATTGGGAAGAATTGACATCTCAAGCCCTGTCGCCCAATGAAACCAATAGGGTTCATAACATGAAGCATGGACAGTTCGACTCACACCGCTTAGGCCCCTGCCCTACATCATAGTGTAGATTATATTTTCTTGTCCTTTGGGATCATTGATTCCATTGTGGAATTTTGAAAATATCTGAGGGTCACTGATGAGGCCTAATTGGCCGAAACTAGCTAGTCTGGCCCAGAAAACATGTACACTCCATATTTTTCATTTCTGTGGTGTATTCCTTGCTTCCAAAGGATAACCCTTTATAGAACATATTTAACTTCACTACAGCTGGTGTGTGGGAATGTGTGGTGGCGGTAAAACGTCTCCCTGCCCTACATCATAGTGTAGATTATATTTTCTTGTCCTTTGGGATCATTGATTCCATTGTGGAATTTTGAAAATATCTGAGGGTCACTGATGAGGCCTAATTGGCCGAAACTAGCTAGTCTGGCCCCGAAAACATGTACACTCCATATTTTTCATTTCTGTGGTGTATTCCTTGCTTCCAAAGGATAACCCTTTATAGAACATATTTAACTTCACTACAGCTGGTGTGTGGGAATGTGTGGCGGTGGTAAAACGTCTCCCTGCCCCACATCATAGTGTAGATTATATTTTCTTGTCCTTTGGGATCATTGATTCCATTGTGGAATTTTGAAAATATCTGAGGGTCACTGATGAGGCCTAATTGGCCGAAACTAGCTAGTCTGGCCCAGAAAACATGTACACTCCATATTTTTCATTTCTGTGGTGTATTCCTTGCTTCCAAAGGATAACCCTTTATAGAACATATTTAGATCCTCTAAGGGGTTTACCAGTACTAGTGTGTGGTCGGTTTCAGCTCTGCCTGGAAGCATCATGCAGCCCATCTATTTCTTCAAGCCCTGATTGGCGGTGGCTATCCAAATCCATGTTTGTTATAATAAGAACATAATGCTCTTATAAGAATAAGTGGATTTAGATGTAGGCCACTGTGGGGGCTCTTATAAGAACATAAGTGGATTTAGGCCACGGTGGGGGCTCTTATAAGAGCATAAGTGGATTTTCAGGCCACTGTGCTATAAAGCCTAAATCCATGTATGTTATAATAAGAACATAATTCTCTTATAAGAAAATAAGTGGATTTAGGCCACTGTGGGGGCTCTTATAAGAGAAGAGCATAAGTGGATTTAGGCCACTGTAGGGGCTCTTTTAGGTTTTCTGATAAAATGTCAATGTCCTGTGACTATGTAGTGCCTTTACCCTTAAAAATCACATACAGATATCATAATAACCCTAATTATTGGGACAGACGTGTACAGTGTTGTGAATTGGACACAAAAATCATGATCGATAATTGGGAAAGTAAAAGCGATTGATTATTGGTTGTTCAATCGGATATTTCATCACTCGCTTCAAACATACATGATGATAGCAAATGCTCTTTATATAAAAGCCTCCATTTATACATTTCCACCTAACTGAAGAGCATAATATTCATAAAAGTTCAAAGTTATCATTTCTTCATTGGTAATCAGGTGATATGTCTGCCAAATATCTTTAATTCATGAGCAAATAGTGGAGGGACCCTGAGAAAGACTCAGATGGAAAGACCTGCTAATCAGACATGTACTAGCTAGTCGGGATATGAGGTAGATGAGGGCAACTTATGCATTATAATGCAGCATGCTACCTGTGAATGGCATACGGTAATTTTTACCCCCAAATGAGCAAGATTTTTCAGACATGTCTAATAGACGAAGTCTAGGACCTCTCCCGAGTTTTCTTTGGTCCAACTGCGGGTTGTTAAAGCATAACATTATGATTGGTCCCCGCTCCCAAAATAGTTAAAAGTAGATTTGATACCGTCTATGTCAGTATAATAGATGTGCAAACTGTGTGCAAAATTATGTAACATCTGAATACATTATGTCTTACGAAAGCTGATAATAGAGTACTAGCATTTATTTAATTCAAGGCATCTATTTACCGCACGACGCTCTGGCAGATATCAGATTAAAACTCACTTGCATGTAATTTGCACTAAAACGGTGTTTTGCTGCGTGACAGGCGTAAATAAACTTTTGTGTTTCCTTTACGATAGCTTCAATGCGAGACAAATCTTTGAGACTTTACATTTTTCTTTAGTTTGAATTGCCTCCCTTCGAAATGTTAGCGATGTTCGGAAAAACTTGTATGATCAAGATAAAAAGGAACGCTTTTACATGTAGGTCTGTGAAAAACATAAAATTATTTGATTATGCAAATGTGGAAAGCTGGAGAAAACTTTCGCTTCCACAAGGTTCCTGACCTCATTATCATAAACCAATGAAAATTAGTGTGTGCTTATTGGGGCAGATCCACCTATGAGTCTTAAAGGTGCAGACGGTTGCACACCTCAAGGACTTGCACAGGGGGCCTCCATTTTTCATGTCCCAATCTGAAGGATGGTGCACTTTGTGGCATTCACCTTTGCAAATGACGCCAGTGGAGGATGTTCGGACACAACATATATTACAGGCCTCATGCTGACCATGCTTTTCCATGCCTGAAAGACCCGATTTTGCAGATTCAACCCTTATCCTGCTGAACAAGACACAACCATTACCTCTGCAAACAGTGGAGATCCAGATCAGATGGCTTCTGATGAAGCCATCTGATCAGGACCTACCTGTTTGTAATGCAGTTTGTGAAATGAATGAATCAAGTAATTTGGTTTACGGGTGTGGGTCAATAAATTTATTCAGCAGGATAAGGGTTAAATAGTTTTTTAAACAGACTATAGGCATAAAATCAAAATCTAAAAGCCTGAAATCAAGAAAATATCAAGCTCAGCTCTAAAAGCCTAAAATCCTGAAAAATATGAAGCCTGGTATTACCGCTGCCGGGCCTCTAGCATCATAGCCAAGTTCACTAACAACTGAGCTACCATGCTCTACCTCATTTACGGCTTTTATGATTGTAATCATAGCTAACTTCTAAATTGGCAATCTTTCAGATGTCAGGCAAATGATTTCATTTAAAACATACGGTTCAAACTTTTATAAAAGTGGAGAAATGTAATATCCTTGATTATAGTTTTATTTAAAGACAGTCTATAAATGGTCTATAAATATAAAGACTGTCTGTAAATTTAAAGACTTTTTATTTTGTAAATTTAAAAACTGACACAAATAAAATCATGAAAATGGTGAAAAACGAAAAAATTGCACTTTGCTATTTATAGTAATTTGATCGCTATCTGTGGAATATTTAATCATATGTAACTGCAAATTTTATAGTTGGCTTTAACTTAATTAAATTCCTTCAACCATAATTGAAGAGTTCTCAGAAAACAGGTTTGTAATAAGATTCATTATGTAAACAGTCAGGTGCATAACCTGAACAAGTTATTTAAAAAAAATAACTCATTTGCGTTATATTTGGTTTTTCGAGAATCGGTAAAAATCGGCCTAGTTTTTCTCTTCTTTTTTGAAATTCGCGGTGTTTTGCGTCATTATAACATTATCACGATATTCCACGAGAAGCGCTCTTTCTAACAAGATGGTGGATACAGCAACACGATCGAGTTTTCATTCAGAAAAAATCGTTTTTCGAGTGGATTTTGAACGCCAACACGGTAAAATTAATGGTTTTAAAACTTGAATTCCCACCTTATCGCAATTTTGCCGCATGTGGCGACAACTTTAAAATGGAAAGAAGACTTTAATTTGATGATTGAAATCGAAATTCTTTGTACGCATCGTCTAAAAAGTTGTGCGCACGTGTTTCAAACAAGAGTGGGGGTGACAAGAATATTAACGCATTCACGTTAATATTTTCGTATTTTTCAATTTAGCCTCACTTTGAAATTCAATGGCGGTATGTGACTTTATAACTGTAACAGGTTATAAAAAAATAACTTATATAGGTTATGCACCTGACTGGTAAAATGAGCTTAGGAATGAACTGTATAGTGCTTTTATCATTTTGTCAAGACATTGACCACTTGCTTTGACAGACAGAATTTCTGACAACTAAAACTGATTCAAGTTTCAGACTGCCTTCACTGAAAGGGACAAACAGACAGACAGACCAAAAACTATATGCCCCCCGAATCTAGATTCCGGGGGCATAAAAATGAAAATGATAACACATTCCTCAATAACTAAACGGTTGTGTTTTGAGAAATGTGCCTTGTATTATGCACATTTTATTTTTGAAAGTTCTGTCTTATTTACCAATAGCAGCGTACCCTGTCAAGAGGTCATTTTTGTTTTTTTCGTGCCAAGCGTGCGCTTTTTCCGTGAAAAAAAAAACTAGCGTTCATTAGACAGTAGAAAAGTTTGTTTTTATTATGCATACATCTACCTTTAGATGTTGCTAATCACCTTAGGAAGAGTTTCACACTTGTTGATTGAGTTTTATGATTGAGTGATATACCCAAATAGGAGTCATAACTTGACCTTATTTCACACCTTGTCACACAGAACATTCATTACAGGCATATTGGTATGACCGGAGGCCTGTGTTTGCAGTGCAAAATTCATCAAACATTATGGGAATGATTGTGGTTAATGTTTTCATGGTTATATCTGGAGGACAGGAAGTGGCGGACACGGCTGTACCTGGCCTTCAAAATTCATCAAACATTATGGGAATGAGTGTGGTCCATGTTTTCATGGTTATATATGGAGGACAGGAAGTGGCCGACACGGCTGTACCTGGCCTTCAAAATTCATTAAACATTATGGGAATGAGTGTGGTTCATGTTTTCATGGTTATATCTGGAGGACAGGAAGTGGCCGACACGGCTGTACCTGGCCTTCAAAATTCATTGAACATTATGGGAATGAGTGTGGTTCACATTTAATTAAGTACTACATATTCTTTGATGTATTGTAATCATTATCTACATTCATGGTTATATCTGAACGGCGGGAAGTGGCCGACATGGCTGTACCTGGTCTGAGGATATACATAAATTTATCATACATTATGGGACTGAGTGTGGTTGACCTTTATTTACTACATATTCTTTGATATGTATTGCAATCATTATTTTCGGGGCAATCAGTTGGTTTTTCTTTACAGATTGTTCTCCTCAGATGCAGTGGTATCTGGTGGGGTGGTTGCCCGTGGGTCCTGGGGTGGGTGCGGATGCAGGGGAGTCAAAGAAATCTGGAAATGTGATTCATTCTGCAGGTGGTGCGGTTGGAGTGTGTTTGGGCGTCGGCTTTTTGTGGCCGCTGCCGGTATCAAGCCCAGGACCTATGGTGTCGGGGGCAAGTGGATTAACCACTGAGTTATCACGCTCCTTTAATCATCGGTCGGGGCACTAGACCGGATTTTTTTTTGTTTTTTCCTACTACAGTGGTGCCTGGATGGTTATTGCTGCAGCCCATGGATGGACCAGATTAAGCGGAGTCAAGAGGAGCTAAAATATGACATGTTTAAATGAGTCTCTCCTAAACATTTTAAATATTGGTTTCTTTGTAGGATAGAGGAATGAAGTAGCACGCCATAATAAATCGCCTTATTTGGAGTGCATAACTGACCGGTCTGGCTGGCCCGAACCTTTTAGTGTTTCCCGCAGACTGAAATTAGGGCAGGGTGCTACTCCAAAAAAGGGCATTTTTGCAACGCGGCACTGCATATCAAAAGGGCACACCTTACACAGACTCTTGCCAAAGAGGGCAAGGCAGGGTCTTGCACCCCTTTTAGGGAATGGGGATGGGGCCTTTAGAATTGGGAAAATTATCGATATTTTGACTGAAATTTAGAAAATGTACTACAAACACTGAAAGGTTTTCTTTAATGGCATTGCTATTAGAAGAGCAGGCCTATGCCACACAGCAGACTGTGGACTAAACAACAGGGATAAATCTTAACCTGCCCAAGGGCCAAAACTCTCAAATGTTTGGGATCCGGATCAATACTCAAGGGCCCGTAAATTGTTAGGTAAGATAATAATACTTGGCAGACATTTCCTGATGGTGACTGCAGTAAGGATTTTATCCAAAAAATTTAAACTAGGGTAAATCTACTATGAATACAAAACATGTGGTAACTAAATATCATTTGGAGCATTAGTGCACTTGCCTCGGATGCTAGAGGTCCCGGGTTCAATCCCCGGCAGCAGTGATAAAATTTCGGTGTTCGTTCACACGCTCCATTGGCATCATTTGCAGGGATGAATGTCATTAAGTGCACAGTACTTCGTATCTGGACGTTAACTGGACCCCCCCCCCCCCCCTGGGCAGGGAGACCCATCCCTGTGCAGGTTAAAGAACCCTACCGCAATTACATGATTACTGTGTAGGTTTTCATTCTGCAAAACTGGAGTGTATGTACATAACATGCCCCTTCTGTGTCCCCTCCTAGGGTTAAAGCGAAATCGGAAGATAGAGATAGATAGAAGTACCTGGGCCTACTAACATTCATTCAGGTTCATACAAGACAAAAACACAGAACAAAAAAAGATTATTGCACATAATGACAGGGATTTTCCTAGTGCAAATTTGGGGCCGGTAATCGGCCCCTATTTTTCCCAATTTAGAGACAGATATTCCCAAATTTTACAACAAATTTCCCAATTTCTGATTTTGTGCTACATTTTGATGAAAATTTCATGAAAATCGAACCAAAACTTACAAAGTTACAGCTGATTTAAATTCCCAACTTTAAATATAAGCGAGCTTTTTTTCCCAAACCCAGCGGCCCCTGGACCCTGATTCTGAAGGGTAGGAAAATCCCTGAATGATTGTTGTTTTAAACTTTTTGGTTCATTCTTCCATCATCTAAACGTTATGACATTTTTGGTGACTGCTACCTTAATAAAAACGTAGTGACGGACCTGAAGGACGACACACATTTCAGTGCATCTGGCGACTTTGTTCTGAAGCAAAACTTTAATATTTTTTCTTCAGATTGTTTAAAAATCATCATTTATTTTATTTGTAACAAAATATCTTGCAAAAAAAAAAAGAACTAGTGAGCATATTTAGGCCCTCAAAATCCGTAATGTAGTGGGTGGGGTACTTACGTAAAAACTAGGACAAGAATAATTTGGTAAACCTTAATAGCATTACTGAAACTGTACACCATGCATTTATTCAGAGAGTTCTAGAAGAACTGCAACATTTTTTGGACAAGGTGTGCTTGGCCAGAGTTGAAATTTGTCTTCCGGAAATTGGATACTTTTGGGCATTTGGAATGGGGCCGAATTTCGTCCCTAAATTTGGGTGATCGAGACCTCTTGTCAACAAATGCGGTCATTAATAAATTTCCTGGTTATTTTCATTTGTATACGCGAATAAAACGGGAAACATACTATACACTCGACTGAACACAACACAGGTATTTTATATTGTCAGTATTTATTGCGATTGTCGCATGTCGGTAATTACGCATGACTGTCCCGTGATTATTGGATAAACGGTGAAAAGATTAGGTCTATTACATTGGCGTAAAGGGCAATGCGGGGCGCAAAAGGGGCAAAAATTTCAAATTTTAGGTCAAGAGGGCGGGAATTTGGGGCATCGGGGCGGCGCGCCCCGCTGTTCCGCTTTAGGGCAATCACTACCTTTTGGCCTGGTGTTTGACTCGCTTGCTGTTTGGCCTAAGGGTCGTGGGCTCGGTCCCCGGTCGGGGCACTTGGGTGTTTTTCTTTAAAATTTTTCTCCTCAGATTGCAGCGGTGCCGGGATGGTTACTGATGAAGCCCAGGAGAGGTGCAGATGCAGCAGAGTCAAAAGAAGCTGGAAATGTGATATGATTACATGAGTATCCCCTGAACATTTGACAATAATAATAATGATAATAATAATAATTGTCTCTTTGTAGGATGGAGTGCAACAATAAATATGTATTTAGAGTGCATGATTAATGGTCTTATCTATATCTTAACCCTGTTGATTGCTGTTTATGTCTGATTTTCATCATGTTGGGTGAAAGAGGGAGGGGAAAAAAAAAAAAATAATCCTCTATACTATGAGTTATTACGCAGACACTACTTGTGAAAGATTATACTTGTGAGTTATATCGGCCAGTAGAAGGCTTTGAAATGAAATTAAAAGTAGAATAGTAACGTGAAGAATACAGTCAGCGTTTATAACACGATTCGGTTAACTAACACTGTGCGTTGGCTGGACCCGGTGTTCCGGAACATAACGAGGTTGAGGTGTATTACAAATCCACTTTATATCACAAATTGGTAGAAATAACACACTCTAACACTTATAACGAATTCATTTCGGAAGAATTGATATGGATAAACACACTTAAACACATTCGCTGAAGCGTGGACAGTCACAGGTGTCAGGTGCTAAAACGTGCCGGGTTAATTTAAAGAGGCTGAAAATATATAAGGATGCCGATAAATAGACTTCAATGAAGATGGCATGATGATCGTTTTTTCTGCGATAAAAAGTGTGTGCCCTGTAGGCTTCATTTACAATCGATAATGACAAAAGTGCTAATGATTAGATATACAACAGCAAACAAACAATGCTACCCCTCCCATAAATGAACAGGTTTGAAGCTGAAATGAGTTTACAGGTCCTTTCTGATATTTAATCTTGAGGCTTGAGTTTACCAACAGACAAACAGAACTTCTGGAGTTACATTCCCGGGAACTGATTCACGAGTTACACCTAAATCGCGTTCGTTTACTGAAAACTGACTAGGAAGTGCTGAAAGTACCAGAGAGCATAAGATAGGAAAACTTTAAAGACCACAAGTTTATCTGTGCAAATGAAATGAATTTAAATCTGTGATAAATATTCACTTCACAATCTGTGAAGGTGCCACGCAAAATAAACGTGGGGACACCACAGGCGCTTGAAGTTTGGTCCATCAAACGTGCTGAAAATGTTCAAATACAAAAGCTCCAGAAGCAATTTCAAAGAAATTGCCAGGTGTGCAAGCGCTGTTTCGGAGCCATTGCGCCTCTGATTTCCGTAACACCGCAGCAAATGTTGCACGGCAACGTCATGAACGTCAAAGTATTCGATGGAAACTTGACGTAAAATAAAAGTGGGTGACTGCTATGCAGAAAGACTCAGAATTAGCGTTGATGAGACAAAACCCGCATGTCTCTGCACGTTGTGTATTTGGCAACAGCTTTTAATACGCTGCTATAAAATTACAAGTTGCCCCTTTCGAGGTTTTCACTCGTCGAGGTGACATATCTTACTGTACAATGTCTTAAAGCACCTTGCAATTTATCCGGCCATACCGACTGACAGAGGGTAACGTGAGAGAAAATGCACTACAATGCTCCAGACCTTCACAAATGTGGTTGAAGCAGAGAGACAATGAAACTCTAGCCTGGGTAGCTTCTTAAATCGCACACCATCCCTAACCCAAACCTAAAAATAATCAAGTAAACATCAGTTATTACCTGTTGTTTACATGGCATCGGGTCGCATGAAAACAGGAATGTAGGCCTACTCATCAGGTAGCGCTCTGCGCTGTCAATGTTCGAAGAATATGACATGCGTAGTCAAAGAAAAAAAAGTATTCACATCCAGCTACAAAGTTCATCCGATTTCCGACCTTTATACTGCATCGATGATCTAAATATGACGTTAAATGTATCACGAAGTATAATCGTACAGTGCATTATATAGATAAGTAGCGACATGCTTCAGTGACATTTGTTTTTAAATAAGACAAAAACGACAGAACTTATGTTGGCTTGTGTATTTATGTACACTTATCGGGGCTTGAAGAAATAGATGGGCTGCATGATGCTTACACGCAGAGCTGAAACCGACTGCACACGAGGACTGGTAATTTGGTAAACTGCGTAGAGGAAAGTGCCTGCAAGTCGGACCGTCCATATTTATAAACCCTATTGGTTTAATTGGGCGACAGGGCTTGAAATGTCATTTTTTCATCTCAATTTGGGTAAAAGTCCCACAAAATTGAACAACGTCTCCTATACAGTGTTGACGGGGACGGTAAATCTCAAATCAAACAAACAAACAAAACAAACATTCCGATAGATCTTGGTCGTCACCATGACAAATTTCTCTGTCACCTTGTTCCTTCGACTTGTCATCGAGATGAACGAGACACCTAGCACGACGCACAGGTGTTCTCAGCATGATCTTGTAGTGGTACACTGAACGAGCCAGCGCAGCTCAAAAAACCTTTTCCTACCAAGGAAGAATCAGATCCGCCTATGAATCTAGCCAATGTGCTTAAGTCTTTGCCGGGTTGTAACTCTCATGCGAACAGTGGAGACTTAGTTCAGTCTACGCAGATGTGCAGGCTGATCTCAGTTGTCAGTGATCGCTCATTTCTTATTGCCCTAAACGGTAAACTTCAAGATAGAACCAAGGGCGAAGATGGTGGCCACGCAAAATCAAATTATAGCATCCCCAACCCCTACCTCCGCCAGTAATTATTTTTTTTACTGACCGTAACCAGTACAGCGCACATCCTTCCGCCAGAAACTGACAAACGCCCTCCTTGAATCAGCGGAAGGGAGAGAATGACCCTAGAGATTTCATGATCAATCTCCACGATAGAATGTTGCCGACCCCGGCAGATATCGAACCCGCGTCCTCCTGATCACAAGTCAGATGCGCATCCGACTGAGCTACTGAGGGCGGTACAGGAGAAATGGAGTGGACAAGAAATTCAAGGCTCAAACTCGTGACTAGTTTGTGAACATGGTATGGTAATGAGTTCTGCAAATCAGCTCGTGACGGCGAATATTTGACGGAAGTTTTTTTTCTGTTGGAATAACTTGCACCAACATTGATCCAGTATTATGTCTTGTGTCTTCTTTTGCGGCTGGACCCCTGCTGGTCCGTGTCTATGCTTTTCAGGATGCGTTGTGGTTGGGTCTAAACTATGCGTTCTTAGTCTGTTTATAGTCCGATTATAATGTGGTCAGCCTGGGCATAGACGCGTCCTGGCAATTTATCTTCTTTTTTATTTATTTATTTATTTATTTTTTTTTTTTTTGCGGGCCGTTGTTATTGCCTCTACGGGGACTGGTGATAGTTTGCCGTGATGCGGCAATTCGTTAGATTTACATGCGTGCGCGGCGGCCCCCGCCCATCGGGGCTTGAAGAAATAGATGGGGTGCATGATGCTTCCACGCAGAGCTGAAACCGACCTGCACACAAGCCTAGACTGAGCTACTTAGGGCGGCACAGGAGAAAATTCAAGGCTCAAACTCATGACCTTAGTTTCTGAACTTAGTATAGTAATGAGTTCTGCAAATCAGCTCACAAAGGCGTATATTTGACTTCAGTTTGTTTTTTGTTTTTTTATGTTGTAATCAATATTGATCCAGTATCATGTCCTTGCAAATAAACCCTATTGGTTTCATTGGGCGGCATTACTTGAGAAGTCATTTCATCTCAATGTCGGGTAACGGTCCCAAAAATGTGGAAGCGGCGTCAACAAAATGACCTAAATATTGTTGACGGGTCGTTAACCCCTAATTGAAACAAACAAACCATCGACGCCTATATTCATGTAATTTCTCGTTCGAAGTCCCAAATTGTACTTGCATGCTTGAGATGGTGCAGATCGTGCTTGTGAATAGTCTGTGCTAATTAGGGAACAAATCGGGTCACATGTGAGACGCCAAGCTCGGAATGTCAGGTGTTTTTCTCTTGGTACTCCGGTTAAACGATCAGCTCGATATAATTGTGAAATAATCTTAATCTTGAAAGTAGCTCAGTCGGATGCGCGTCTGACTGGTGATCAGGAGGACGCGGGTTCGATACCTTCCGGACTTGGCAACATTCTTTCGTGGAGATTGATCATGAAATCTTCTTTATAGGCCGTAAAACAAAAAAAAAAAAAAAAAAAAACAAGAGAGAGAGAGAGAGAGAGAGAGAGAGAGAGAGAGAGAGGAGAGAGAGACAGAGAGAATCATCGAATTCTTATGCGGGGGCTTAAGAGAGAGAGAGATTTCATTCCCGTTTTTTTTTTTGTTTGCCTTGCCTGAGAGGGTGTGGCTACCTTTCAAATTATGGCGATGTCCACACCTGTAAAAAGGTTTGAAATATTTCATAATTTTACCTGTTTTGTACCTCTAATCGAAGATCGACGTTTGGGTGCTTCTGCTGACAAAGCGGCTTTTAAGTAATTGGCCAACAGTGACAAAATTGATCTTGTCGCAGCAGGCAAGAAAGGGGCTAATGCGAGCGATGCGACTTTGAATCTTGTTCTGTCGGGATCGGGCCTTGATCAGACTGGTCGGATGTGTACTAAGGTTGGCCATCTGTTTTTCTTTCGAGCCGTTGAACATTTTATGATAAGCCTGTCCAGGAACCGCGGTGCGTCCATGCTAATAAAGCCTTTTGGTTTCATTGGGCGACAGGGCTTGAGATGTCATTTCATCTCAATGTCGGGTAAAAGTCCCACAAAATTGAAAGCAACGTCTCCAAAATGACCTTTACATGGTTGACGGGGAAGTTAAACCTTAAATCAAACAAGTGAAACAAAACCTTCTTAATCTGTGTTTACACTGGTGTTTAACCCGCCCGGGAAGACGGGCACCTTTACTTCTATATAAATCTACAGATAGCATAAAAGAAGTGGTCGATACAATTACCCCAGACAGAAGAGACAAAAAACACACACATGAAACTAATGAAACATCACAAGCGGAATGGTTAAAGGACAATTACATCTACGTTCCCAGAAAATGGCCAAATGACCAACCAAAATACAAATACATTGAAGCAAGACGATTTCTAACAAAAATAAACGAAACCGCGACAGAAAAGGGTGCCGGGAAAGGGGGGGGGGGTGCGGTTGGATCGATTTTACGTGACCACAATTCTGTCAGACAAATACTTTATTTAATCCGCATGAAAGCTTTCTAACTCGTAAGAAGGGCATCTCCACGAACACACACACACATACATACACTAATAATTATGGAGATGAAGCAATCGGGGAAACCGTGGTGAGAATCACTAAACGTTAGATTCCGGTATAGCATAAGTAACGGTTGTGCATTGTGGTTTGCAAACGTCATCAAGATATGCCAACGTCATTATGATGTAGCCGGTGCACTGGTAAACAAAGGCTTTGAAAAACCGTGTTCTATTTTGAATCTAATTTTTCAAAACATGTTCTCGTCTAAGACTTAGGTAAGGATTGCATTTAAATAATCTGACAAACACATAAAAGTGACCTGTTTTATTTATCTAATCAATTTTATGTATTTGTTAAAATTGATTTTACCAAAGCGTGACAAAGAGATTTTTCTACCCGGGGGTACCGGAAACTGGACACGCAATGGCGGTCGTCAATTTTGACAACATTTCAATCGTTGTTTATTTCGTCATGCTGATGTGTCAGAAAAAGTTATCCATGCCCTGCAATATAATTTGATATATATTTTCACGGCACACATTCGGTATTTGCCGAGAACCTGTGGTTGAAGCACTTCAAAGGTGCATCAAAAACGCTTGCACTCCTGGCCATTTCTTACGAAATGGCTTACTGTCACTTTTGTTTTTGGACATTATGAATTATTTATGGACAGAACTTCAAGCTCCTGTGGGGACACTAAGCTACAAGAAGAAGAATGGCGGCTAGAACTTATTTTCTTTCGTTGATTTGAAATTCTTTCTGGGGTGCAACATTTAGAAAAATTTTACCTGCCTAAAGAAAAAAAAATCAGTGTCACTTTACTGAATATTTACAGACTAGACGGTTTATTGATCAAATATTTTATCAAAATTATTTTTCAGCTTTGTTTTGGCCTCGTTTTCATTCTATCGGAGCGTAAGTCACAGTATATCCGAAATGGAAGGGTCGGACGACTTAGTGAAATCACCAAAAACTAACGCAATCACCGAAATCACACCAGAATCAGAATTGTTACTGGTGAAACGTCAAATGACATTCATACACCAGGACCTGTATTGTGGGAAGTTAGTCCCTCGCTCTAACCAAAGAGGTACATATAGCTACACAATCATCGGTGACAGGACATCTCGACCCCTAACAAACTCGGCCCCTGACAAACTCGGCCCCTAGCAAACTCGGCTCATGAGCTACGTCGGTCGGTGTGTGCTCGGAGGGGGGTGTGCTGTGTTTGCCGGTTCTTGTCCATCATCCGTTTCGGTTTCAGAACTTTGGGGTTGCGAGACACACTGATGAAGATTAAATATCAGAAAGGCCTCTGTGTCACTAAATTCGGTATAGTTGCGCCTTAATTCAAACCGTCGTATGGTCGGTCCCCGCCCATAGGGGCTTGAAGAAATATATGGGCTACATGATGCTTCCACGCAGAGCTGAATCCGGCCCGCACTAGTACTGGTAAACCGCTTAGAGGATCTAAGCCTGTCCAGGAACCGCGATGCGGGGCGGACCGTCCGTGCTAATAAACCCTATTGGTTTCTTTGGGCGACAGGGCCTTGAGATGTCATTTCATCTCAATGCCGGGTAAAAGTCCCAAAAAATTGGAAGCAACGTCTCCAAAATGACCTTTACAGTGTTGACGGGGACGTTAAACCTCAAATCAAAATATTTACATTTCCAGTGTAACGCGTTCTGTAAACCTATAGAAAACAATTGCGTTCATACTTCCATGAACGCATCGAATCACATGATTTTCAGTGACGTTAAGTGACGTCATTCTAAACCATTGTTCTCTACGGACGTTGATGACGTCAACGCTGCTCCGCTCATTGTAGAAAAACAGCGTGTAAATGTTTTTCAGCTTTAAAAGTTTGCCCTACAAGCATTTTTTCGCCCAGTGATGAGGGGCAAATAATGTAAATATAAAAAATAAACTTAATTTTTCTGCTTTTCATGAAAGTATGAACGACAGTGGGTCGCTAGCAAAGTTTACATGAGCCCCTTTCGGGGCTCATTTACTTTGCACGCGACCCACTGGGTTCATACTTCCCTGAACTGCAGAAAAATAAATTTCATTTCTTAAGAAACAAACAAATCAAACCGTATGGATTTTGGATGCTAGTTTAAACCGAAAGAAAGTACAAGGTTACAAAGCCCTCATATCTAATCAAAGACTGCATGTATTGTTTTTTCTTGTTTGTTTGTTTGTTTGATTTGAGGTCTAACGTCCCTGTCAACACGGTATAGGTCATTTTTGAGACGTTGCTTCCAATTTTGGGACTTTCACCCGACATTGATATAAGATGACTTCTCAAGCCCTGTCGGCTAATGAAATCAATAGGGTTCATTCAAATGGACGGGCCGACCCGCACGACTTTGCTGGGTAGGATTAGATCCTCTTAGCGGTTTACCAATACTTGTGTGCGGTCGGTTTCAGCTCCACGTGGAAGCATCATGCAGTCTATCTATTTCTTCAAGCCCCGATGGGCGGGGCCATGTTTTTTCTTGTTTAGATATGAAAACAATATTGTGTATGTTTAATGAGATTATTCTAATGACCGCCCACAATATGCAGTGTTGCAAACAGTACTTTTCCCCAGCAAAGTAAAGTTTTCAAATTATTGTGGATTCTAGTTAGAACAACGTCGGTGCTAGTTAGAACCACCTTTTTGCATGGACAGTCTATATACCGCTTCGATGATAAATATGATGAGAATTTTTTGTTTGTTTGTTAGAATTGAGATTTTACTTCCCCGTCAATACTATTTAGGCCATTTTGGAGACGTTGCTGCCAATTTTGTGGGACTCTTACCTGACATGGACATGAAATGACATCTCAATCCCTGTCGCTCCCAAAAACCAAAATGGTTTATATGTAGGGACGGTCTGACTCGCCTGGGCAGGACTAGACCCTCTAAACGTTTTAGCTCTGCGTAGAGGCATTATGAAGCCCAATCAATTTCTCCAAGCCCCCATGGGCGGGGGTCGGATGAGTAGTGTTCACTGTTACAAACCCGACTTTTCCCCGCCAAAGTATCTTACTTGTATAGCTGTCTCATAGATCATTGGGTTCATATATAGCTTTTATAGCTGTCAAATAGAACGAACAGTCAAGACTGATCAGATTACGCAGATGTGCAGGCTGATCTGAGTCTTTGCTGCATGCACATGTGAATTGTTGGAATTACTTTGCCCGGGCTTAAAATAATCGTGAATGGTTAATTTGTCAACACTGTGTGATAATTGCCATTTATAGTTGGTTTGTATAGTTTTTAAAAGAGATTAATTAATTTAAGTATGGCATTTGGCGCGTGTCGATGATAAAGGGATTAAAGAGATAAAGATATTACCCAAGTGATAGTTATCGTCCTGTCAAAACAAATTCTGTACAAGATAAAATCTTTCAGTGGCCAGTTTTTTTTATGAATAATTTTGTTTAGCATTTCATGTGAAGCTCTTGAGTAGCATTTTAAAACTTCTTTAATAAATAATTAATTTTTTGTTTGTTTGATTTAAGGTTTAACGTACCCATCAACACTGTATAGGTTATTTTGGAGGCGTTGCTTTCCAGTTTTGTGGGACGTTTAACCAGACACTGAGATGAAATGACATCTCAAGCCCTGTTGCCCAATGCTCAATGTCGGGTAAAAGTCCCACAAAATTGGAAGCAACGTCTCCAAAATTACTTTACAGTGTTGACGGGGACGTTAAACCTCAAATCAAACAAAAACAAACTGTCCGACTCGCACCGTTTTGCCTGGGCAGGCTGAGCATTGCATCCACTTCTAGTTAGATCCTCTTAGCGGTTTAACAGTACTCTAGTGTTCAGTCAAATTCAGCTTTGTGTGGAAGAATCATGCAGCCCATCTATTTCTTCAAGCCCCGATGGGCGGGGGCCGAATAAATAAATAAATAAATATTCTTTAACATTGGATAACACCACCGCGTCATCAAAAAGTGTTTTGTGCTTTTTTTAGATGGTATTTTTTCTAGGTTTCTTTTCAGCTGTTTTATTCGTGTAGAATAAACATAACAAAACTTTATTTGACAAACTCTGGCAACATATACATGACATAGTATAGTGGGTTCTTCATGAAAGTTGTTCTACAGAGTACCCATAAAGAAGAGAATGTGTATAAGATGGTTTTTACCTTTATAAACAAGAAATTCCATGCAAAGTCGGGTTTGCAAGGATATTCATTGTGCGTGTGATGAAAAACATAAAGCTCAAAGAAATAATTAAAAATATATAAAATAAAACGAAAACGAAAACTGCGATCTGCGATCGAAAACTGCTGATTTTCATCGACCTGTTCCAATCTTGTTAAAGGAAATTAACGCAGGTCCACGCGTCCGCGCGTGTGTCTGTGTGTGTTGATGTAGTCACTCAAGTGTATAATAAGACACATCGGAAATTATTAATCACTTTCGGGTCAGCTGCAGGAATGCCATGAAAACTCTCATTGTCGATTTCCCTGTTGGCATGTATTAACAGAAGTATACTTCCCGCGGTCGTATAAAATAAAAGCTTTCTCAGATTCAGAAACCATCTAATCTGGATCTACACTGTTTGCAAAACTAGGGATGGATCAAGGTTAAATATCTAAATAACAAAATGAATTCAATTCTCCCTCTCTTTTTTAATCTTTTCGGCTGTTTCTAGCGCGAGCTGAACGAAAACACGACAAACCAGGTTTAATTTTAATCACATTTTGCGTGAAAATGACTTCATCAAATTCAAAATTAAGCAGTTTGATAAGAAAGAAAACAAATAAGTGATTGTTTCTTTTTTTACCCCAAATAAGTGCCATTTTTTGAGGAAAAAAGTCCTTTCCGCTATTTAGGGTAAAGTCCTTTTCGCGACACGCTGCTGTGGGTCCACGGTCACTCACCTTCCGATGTAATTAATAAAGTAATTGATTGATTGGCGTGTAATTACATCTCTGCCACTTTAAAGAGACTAGTAGTATGTTCTGTTGCGCACTTACAAAAAATGAACCGTTTTGTTTTTATTATCATTTGCAGGGTTTGACCATTCCACAGCCGATTAATACCAATGATTTTGATTGTTTGACTCCCCGTCAACATTGTATAGGTCATTTTCGAGAAGTTGCTTCCAATTTTGTGGGGCTTTTACCCGACCTAAACCCATGAGGTACTGGTGTGTCCATTTAAGAAATGAATTTTATTTTTCTGCTGTTCATGAAAGTATGACGGCCCCTGCCCGTCGGGGCTTGAAGAAATATATGGGCTGCATGATGCTTCCACGCAGAGCTGAAACCGACCCGCTCACGAGTACTGGTAAACCGCTAAGAGGATCTAAGCCTGCCCATGCAAAGCGGTGCGAGTCGGCCCGTCCATGCTTGTAAACACAATTGGTTTCATTGGGTGGCAGGGCTTGAGATGTCATTTCATCTTAATGTCGAGTAAAATCCGACAAAATTAGAAGCAACGTCTTCAAAATGACCTTTACAGTGTCGACGGGGAGTTAAACCTCAAATCAAACAAAAACAAATCATGAAAGTATGGAAGCAGCGGATCGCCTGCAAAGTAACTTAACACCGAAGGGGTTCATATAAACTTTGCAAGCGCTACGCTGTCATTTTCATGAACGGCAGAAAAATTAAGTTTTCCTCTTCAAACATTATTTTTCTTATATCTGCTAAATAAAACAGATTGTGAGTACTCGATAGAACCGTAAATTTCCATTTCTTGGCCCCAAAAAATGACAATGTATTTGTATAGGAGTGTTTTCGTAATGAACGTCGCCAACGCACAATCAGATCCCGGAGAACCATGTATATCATAAACTATATTGTTTTCTATTTGTTTTTGTTTGTTCGAATTGGAGTTTAACGACACTGTCAACACTATTTAGGTCATTTTGGAGACGTTGCTTCCAATTGCACGACCCGCAGAAAAAGCAACCGACTGAAGTCGGTTTTTTCTAAGAGTGCCCTACAATCACCGTGTCATTCTGTCATTCTGTCATTCTGTCAGTCTGTCATTCTGTCAGTCTGTCAGTCTGTCATTCTGTCTGTCCGTCCGTAACCCGTTTGTGAAAATTGGTGATAGTGACTTAACCGCTTGGAATATTTAAACAATTTTTGGCATACTGATAGATATCAATGAGATCTAACCAATGAACTTACGAAATATTACATTCCATTTAGTATAGCCTCGCCGAGGCGAAAAATGTGAAAATTTTCGAACATTTTTGAACTGCTTCTCCTCGGAAACCGTTGGGCCGATTGAAGTCAAATTTCATATGGAGCCTCTATGGGATGGGGGAAACCAAAATTTGCTCATGGGGTCAAGGTCACATGACCAAAATGGCCGCCAAGCCATATATGGTTTGTCTGTCTGGCCGTCCGTAACCCGTAAGTGAAAATTGGTGATAGTGACTTAACCGCTTGGAATATTTAAACAATTTTTGGCATACTGATAGATATCAATGAGATCTAACCAATGAACTTGTGAAATATTACATTCCATTTAGTATAGCCTCGCCGAGGCGAAAAATGTGAAAATTTTCGAACTGCTTCTCCTCGGAAACCGTTGGGCCGATTGAAGTCCAATTTCATATGGAGCCTCTATGGGATAGGCAAACCAAAATTTGCTCATGGGGTCCAGGTCACATGACCAAAATGGCCGCCAAGCCATATATGGTAAAAACCCTTCAAAAATAATCTTCTCCAGAACCACTGGGCAGATTTCCACGAAACTTGATAAATAGCATCTGGGATGTAGGCCTATCATAAATTGCTAAAATGGTGACCCTGGGTTGACCTTGACCTTCTTTGGGTCCGGCCGTAACCCGTTTGTGAAAATTGGTGATAGTGACTTAACCGCTTGGAATATTTAAACAATTTTTGGCATACTGATAGATATCAATGAGATCTAACCAATGAACTTACGAAATATTACATTCCATTTAGTATAGCCTCGCCGGGGCGAAAAATGTGAAAATTTTCGAACATTTTTGAACTGCTTCTCCTCGGAAACCGTTGGGCCGATTGAAGTCAAATTTCATATGGAGCCTCTATGGGATGGGGGAAACCAAAATTTGCTCATGGGTCAAGGTCACATGACCAAAATGGCCGCCAAGCCATATATGGTTTGTCTGTCTGTCCGTCCGTAACCCGTTTGTGAAAATTGGTGATAGTGACTGAACCGCTTGGAATATTTAAACAATTTTTGGCATACTGATAGATATCAATGAGATCTAACCAATGAACTTACGAAATATTACATTCCATTTAGTATAGCTTCGCCGAGGCGAAATATGTGAAAATTTTCGAACTGCTTCTCCTCGGAAACCGTTGGGCCGATTGAAATCAAATTTCATATGGAGCCTCTATGGGATGGGGGAAACCAAAAATTGCTCATGGGATCCAGGACACATGACCAAAATGGCCGCCAAGCCATATATGGTCTGTCTATCTGTCCGTCCGTAACCCGTTTGTGAAAATTGGTGATAGTGACTTAACCGCTTGGAATATTTAAACAATTTTTGGCATACTGATAAATATCAATGAGATCTTATCAATGAACTTGCGAAATATTACATTCCATTTAGTACAGCCTCGCCGAGGCGAAAAATGTGAAAATTTTCGAACTGCTTCTCCTCGGAAATCGTTGGGCCGATTGAAGTCAAATTTCATATGGAGCCTCTACGGGATGGGGGAAACCAAAATTTCCTCATGGGGTCCAGGTCACATGACCAAAATGGCCGCCAAGCAATATTTGGTAAAAACCCTTCAAAAATAGTCTTCTCCAGAACCACTGTGCAGATTTCAACGAAACTTGATAAATAACATCTGGAACGTAGGCCCATCATAAATTGCTAAAATGGTGACCCTGGGTTGACCTTGACCTTCTTTGTGCGTAGGTCAAACTTTGACACATATGCTTTTGTGTTGGATTTTATCCTGCAAACGATTCAGAATACAGTACTAAAGTATAAGATATATTTTTGCTCCTTACGATAAGGCGCATTTATTGGGGGAACCGTTTTATGTCCAGGTCACATGACCAAAATGGCCGCCATACCCATATATGGTAACACTCATAAAGCTAAAAGCATCCGGCGGGTCGTGCACTTCAGCTGAAGCACTGGTTTTGTCGGACTTTTACCCGACATTGTGATGAAATGGCATCTCAAGCCCTGCCGCCCGATGAAACCAGAAGGCTTATATACATTGGACGATCTGACTCACATCGCTTTGCCTGGGCAGGCTTAGTCCTTCTAAGCAGTTTCCCAGTACTCGTGTGTGGTCAGATTCAACTCTGCGTGGAAGCATCATGCAGCCCGAACTATTTCTCCAAGCCTCGATGGGCGGAGGCGAATATTGTTTTCTATAGGTTTACATTTGGTTTTACACTGGAAATGTTAATATCACACACACACACAAAAAAAAAAAAAACGAAAAAAAAAAAAAAAAAAAAAAAAAGAAAACGCACACCTATTCTAAAATATTGATTTTTTCACCACCCAAATATGAAAATTTTCAGATGAAACATGAACATATTTTTCTTATTTCTGCTATAAACATATATTTTGGGTATTTGTTAGAACCACATTGACAGGGCGATTCTGACAGGTACCAACAATCTATATTTTTGAGCAAACAGATTTGGGTACTTGTAAAAACGGCAATCTATGTTTTTGAGAAGAAAAAAAGTAAATTGATATAAACCCTTGTACATCCCAGTTTTACAAAAATGTACTATATAAAAGTGTGGTTGCAGGTGGTCAAAATTATATAGGCATGTTTTCGTGATTCAATTCCAACACCGTTCCAATTACAGCATGGGTTTCCGCGATCTTTTATCGTGGATAAAGATACGTATTGAAAATGATAAATATGCTCAAACTTTCTGTGAAACTACCTATCCACCTTCCAAATTGATTCTCGGAAACAAAAACATTGTATTTTAGAACCTAAATACTGCTAGGGACTGAGTTTTTAGGGTCGGAGTTGAATGGGGGCCGAGTTTGCTAGGGGCCGAGTTTGTCAGGGGCCGGGTTTGTCTGGGGCCGAGTTTGTTAAGGGCCGAGATGTCCATAAATCCAATCATCAGCACTTTCAGCTGTCGAAATAATCGAATCGGGAAGGGCATTCCAATCTCTACATCTTCATCTCTACGTTGGTCCGTCAATCTTGACTATTACTCAACGGGGTCACAGTATATTCGAAATGGAAGGGTCGCAAAGAGTCTTATTTCTGAGTCAATGTCAGTGGAAATATCATTGATGTAAAGGGAGAACAATAGAGGACCAAGAACAGTCCCTTACGGGACTCCAGAAAAATGGTTCTGGGGAAGAACGACTCTTTATAAATGTCAGTTCTTGCTGTAAGGGTCTGAAACGCCAATGAATGGTGATTTCTACAGTGTCTAGCTGGGGGAACAAGGTCATCTGCTGGGATACTGGCAGCACCCTTTAGGCCTTTGTATAAAAGGATGGGCCTACTGTCTTTTCTCATTTTCTTGAGAGACTCCCATCTTAATTTTCCAAGTATTCCAGTCATGCTCCCAGTTTCAAAGCAGTAATTGCCTGTTACAAATCTAGCAGCTCTATTCTGAACTTTCTCAATTTCTTCGTTAAGGACCACTCCACTGGGGTCCCAGATACACCTCTAAGTTGTAAGAAGCCTCAGCTTTATTAGATCTCTTCCTAGTTATCTGCATAATGTTGCATTTAACTGACTGAAATCTCATGCCCCATTTTCTGGCCTAACATCCTAATCTATCTATGTCAGCCTGAAGTTTAAGTGAGTCATCTGTATCTCTAATTTCCCGGTAACAAACACAGTCGTCTGCAAACAGTCTTATTCCTGAGTCAATGTCAGTGGAAATATCATTGATGTAAAGGAAGAACAATAGAGGACCAAGAACAGTCCCGTGCGGGACTCAAGACAAAACTGGAGCCCACTCTGAAGATTCACCATTAACAGCAACACGCTGTTTTCTGTAGCAAAGAAAGGAATCAATCCATTTGAGTGTCTTCTCCCCTATTCCGTAACCAAATAACTTAGATTTAAGAAGTTCATGGGGTGGGGGTGGGGGGGGGGTCAAAAGCCTTCTCGAAGTCCAGAATAAATGTGTCCAAGGTTTTAGCCCAATCATTAATAACTGTGCTCAGCAGAGTTTCACAACTATGTCTTTTCCTAAATGCATGTTGTCTGTCTGACAAAAGTTTATGATCATCCAAGTGGGCCATGATGTTTGACCAGACTATATGTTCAAGCAATTTACACCGAACACAAGTCAGAGACACAGGGCGATAATTACGGGCAAGAACCCTATCTCCTTTTTTGAAGAGTGGACAGATGTTTGCTAAGAGCCATTCTTTGGGGATTTCACTCGTATCAAGAGACTGTTGAAACAAGTGTGCAAAAACTGAACCTAACTCATTTGCTTGTTCCTTCAGGACTCTAGAATGAAGCTCATCAGGTCCTTACTCGGGTTTAAGCCTTGAAGTAACTTGATCACTCCTGCAGCTGATACAACAATATTATTCATGAATGGGGCCGATCTTCCAGTCAATGGAACCTCCGTGAATTCTGTTTTATTAAATGCATCATTGAATTGACCAACTATAGTTCCTCTGCCCTTTCAGAGTCTGATTCAGCAACCCCGTTCCCTCCTCTTTTATTAAGGGACGGACTACCTTGCCTGTCTTTTGGCTATTGATATATCTGTAGAAGTCTCTGGGATTTGCCTTTACATCACCTACCAAGTTAATCACATACAAATCATGCTGATTTTTATATCAGTCTTGATTTCACGTCTTAAGTTTTCAAATTTTGTCCGGAGTTTACCACTTCCCGCCCTTTTTTCCTTTGCACAAGTCTTATTCCTTCTCCGAGTTTTTCTTCTTATCTCTGGTGTGATAATCAGTGGAGGGCTTTGGTGCAGTGGTAGAGCATCGGATTTGTGATCGAGAGGTTGCGAGTTCGAGCCTCACGCTGAACAAAGTGGTGTGCCCTTGATCAAGGCACTTCATCTACATTGCTTAAAAAAGTACTGGTTACCACCCAGGAAAGCCTGCTCGTATTGCTCAGATGTGAGCGGGTAGCAGTAATAGGAGGAAAAAAAAAGAGAAAAATCTATCTGAATCTTTCTTTCTTTCTACTGATACTGCGTGGGTCACATTTGACCATTACCGCAGGTGTACATTACATACACTCCAGGTTTTGCAGGACGAAAGCCTGCACAGCAATCATGTAGTTACAGTTGGATTCTTTAACCTGCACAGGGGATGGTTATCCCTGCACAGGGGCCTCCAGCTAACGTCCCGATCCAAAGGACGGTGCACTTTATGCACTGAAACTTCAGGCTGACATAGATAGATTAGGTAAGCCCCCGCCCATAGGGGCTTGAAGAAATATATGGGCTGCATGATGCTTCCACGCAGAGCTGAATCCGGCCCGCACACTAGTACTGGTAAACCGCTTAGAGGATCTAAGCCTGTCCAGGAACCGCGGTGCGTGGTGGACCGTCCATGCTAATAAACCCTATTGGTTTCATTGGGCGACATGGCTTGAGATGTCATTTCATCTCAATGTCGGGTAAAAGTCCCACAAAATTGGAAGCAACGTCTCCAAAATGACCTTTACAGTGTTGACGGGGACGTTAAACCTCAAATCAAACAAACAAAGATAGATTAGGATATTGGGCCCGAAAATGGGGCATGAGATTTCAGCCAGTTAAATGCAATATTATGCAGATAACAAGGAAGAGATCTAATAAAGTTGAGGCTTCTTGCACTTTAGAGGGAGCAGTCCTGGAAAATGTGAATTCCATTAAATACCTTGGTGTGACAATCACTCACGATTTGAGATGGAATACACACATTAGCAATTTGTGTACAAAGGCGAATAGAACACTTTGTTTCCTGAGGCGAAATCTTCATCAGTGTCCTCAGGATGTGAAAGCGACGGCATACAGGGGACTTGTTCGCCCAATCTTGGAATATGGTAGTTGCATCTGGGACCCAAGCGGAGTGGTCCTTAATGAAGAAATTGAAAAAGTTCAGAATAGAGCTCCTAGATTTGTAACTGGAAATTACTGCTTTGAAACTGGGAGCATGACTGGAATTCTAGGAAAATTAAGATGGGAGTCTCTCAAGAAAAGGAGAAGAGACAGTAGGCTCATACTCTTATACAAAGGTCTAAAGGGTGCTCCCAGCATTCCAACAGATGACCTTGTTCCCCCGACTAGGCACTGTAGAAAGCACCATTCAATAACGTTTCAAACCCTTACTGCAAGAACGGATATTTATAAAGAATCGTTCTTCCCCCGAACCATTAGAGATTGGAATGCCCTTCCCGATTCTATTATTTCGACGCTGAAGGTGCTGAGGATTGTGTAGCTAAGCTTACATCTTTGGTTAGAGCTAGGGACTAACTTTCCATATCAAAGGTCATGGTGTATGAATGTCATTTGACGTGCCACCAGTAACAATTCTGATTCTGATTCTGATTCTGATGACATTCATCCCTGCAAATGATGCAAATGGAGCGTGTTCGGACACCGAAATTTTATCGCCGCTGCCGGGGATCGAACCCGGGACCTCTAGCATCAGAGGAAAGTGCACTAACCACTGTGCTTTCACGCTCCACTATCTATCTATCTTATCTATCTTCCATAACATCTTAACCTCCGCAGAGGACTTCAGATAGTGTTCCGGTAAAACCAAGTGCTAAAGGGGGTTAGTTGAAGGAAAAAGGGGGGGGGGGGGGGGATAGAAAAGTGGGTGAAATGAGTTTGTACAGTGCGATCAAGAGTGTTAGTATAGTTAAAAGATAAAAATAGATACTGGCATTTAAGGTGTTGGGTGGACTACCTGGCAGACAGCTGTACCGAACTGTGCCACGGTAGGAAGAACTGGTATGTTGGCTGGCAAGGCATTCCAGTGGATGATAATGCGGGGAAAGAATGTGAACTTGTAGTAGACTTTTAGGGTCATGATCTGTCTGTATGCAAGGGGATGGTTTTTGGGAGAAGGACGAGTGTTCCGGATCAGGTAGTCAGCAGCAGGTATCGCAACAAGGTCATATGTGACCTTGTATACAAGGACCAAACGACTGTCTATACGCCGTTGGTCAAGGATAAGCCAGTTGAGATCCTGAAGCATTGCTGAGACACTAGATGTATATCGGTAGTCTCTGGTTACCCACCTAGCAGCCCTTCTTTGAACTGATTCAAGTTTGTAAGAGTCTGATGCTGTGTAGGGGGACCACACAGTAGAGGCATACTCTAGCTGTGGGCGAACCAGGGTTTTATATGCTGTGGCCTTCAGGTCCCTATTGTGGACCCGAATCCTATGGCCTGGATGGCGTTTTTACTTATGTTATTCACGTAGTCTGTCCATCTGAGGTCTCTTGAAATGGTGACCCCAAGATATTTGGCGGAGGTTACACTTTCAAGTACACTATCTATCTATCTATCTATCTATCTATCTATCTATCTATCTATCTATCTATCTATCTATCTATCTATCTATCTATCTATCTATCTATCTATCTATCTATCTATCTATCTATCTATCTATCTATCTATCTATCTAAATGGCGGAGGTTACACTTTCAAGTACACTATCTATCTATCTATCTATCTATCTATCTATCTATCTATCTATCTATCTATCTATCTATCTATCTATCTATCTATCTATATCTATCTATCTATCTATCTATCTATCTATCTATCTATCTATCTATCTACCTACCTACCTACCTACCTACCTACCTCTATCTATCTATCTATCTATCTATCTATCTATCTATATCTATCTATCTATCTATCTATCTATCTATCTATCTATCTATCTATCTATCTATCTATCTATCTATCTATCTATCTATCTATCTATCTATCTCCTATTACTGCTACTCGCTCACTCGCTCACATCTGAGCATTACGAGCAGGATTTCCCGGGTGGTAACTAGTACTTTTTTTAAGCAATGTGGATAAGTGCCTTGCTCAAGGGCAAACCACTTTGGTCAGCGTGAGGCTCGAACCCGCAACCTCTTGATCACAAATCCGATGCGCTTCCACTGCACCAAAGCGCTCTACTTATATATCTATCTTCTTATATTGAGTCGGTCATATTTGGCCATTACCTCAGTTGGTTGCGTAGCTAATAGCTAAATTTAGAATTTAGCCAAAAAAAAAGAAAAGTAACTGAATGAGTCCTTAAAACTATTTGCAATCTGAATGACAGAGGTATACTAAAACGCATACCTCTGAATCCCAATCTTACACTGTACGGGCTTTGAACTCCTCTGCAGTCTAAGCATTCACCACAGAAGAGGGAAGACTATTCCACCGGGGAATAGTTCCAGAAAAAAAAGAATTTTTCAGGGCTTCACTATAGGACTGGTACCTATGCTATTGTGAGTTGTTTACTTTTGATGCCATTGTTCGGATTGAAACTGTCGCAAGGGTCAAGTATTTGTCTTTATTAATGGCCACTGTACCTGAATGTATCTTATAGAAGAAGGTTAAAGAGGACTGCTCACGACGGGCCTCTAGGGGCGGCCATCCTAGCTCGTTAAGCATGTCACCGACGCTATTTCTATTGCGCCATTGTCGGCAGGTCCATCGAGCAGCTGTCCTCTGCACCTTCTCCACCTGCTGAATCTGAGTTTTAACATAGGGATGCCAAATGGGTGATGCATATTCAAGTTTAGGGAGAATCAATGTTTTTTATGCAACATCTACGTCTAAGAAATCCTTAAGTCCTAGTTGCTTTTGATGTTATCTCTGAAATGTGTTGACCCCGATCAAGATCATCAGTGATTGTGATACCAAGGTATTTGGCGGATTGAACCTGCTCCACAATTTGCTGGTGTAGTGTATAATCAAACTTAATTTGTTTGTCCGGAGGGTGTTTTGACACCCTCATTGATGACATTTGGTCACATCTGCCAGTCGGCCTCCCACTGTGCTAGTTGAATCAGGTCATCTTGTAAAATCAGACAGTCAGAAGGAGAATATATATTCCTATATAGGACACAATCATCAGCAAACAAACGGACAGATGACCTGATATTATCATGGAGATCATTTATGAATACCAAGAAAAGGACCGGTCCAAGGATCGAACCTTGGGGGACATTAGATAAAACAGGGACTGGATCAGACGCTTGGCCATCAAGTACAACTTGTTGAGAGCACCCTGAGAGCCATGACCTAGTCCATCTATGTATGGATCCTCTTATCCCATAGTAATCCAATTTATACAATAGCCTTCTGTGAGGTACCTTGTCAAAGGCCTTAGCGAAGTCCATGATAATCAAGTCAGTCTGTTTGTGGCCACGGTTTATGGCTTCATCCAGATTGCTCACAATGTCATGGTAAAATTGAACTAACTGAGTTTCGCAAGACCTTTGACTTCAGAAACCGTGTTGACACTCAGTAAGAATGCTCTCAAAGGCTAGGTGCTTTTTGATGTTGCTAACTATTATATACTCCAGGGTTTTGCAACAGATGCATGTTAGCGACACTGGTCTATAATTTGCTGCGTCATTTTTTTTCTCCCTTTTATAGACCGGGGTAACATTTGCTTGTCGCCAGTCATCTGGTACAGTGCCCTGGGCAAGTGATTTATTGAAGATAGAGGCCAGTACGGGAGAAATTTCAGCACCACATTCCTTAAGCACCCTGACATTCAGGTCATCCGGCCCAGTTGCCTTATGTATCTTGAGCTTACCTAACAGTTTAGCGACCCCATTTGGGTCAACTGTTATGTCCCCCATTGAGGGGAACTGACTATAACCTTTGAATGGCAGCTCACCATCAGTTTCACGCGTAAATGCAGATTAATATTGAAACTGTTTGTTACATATGTTGGCCTTATGGCGCGAATCTGTTTTTAGAATTCTGTTTTCCCTTAACGAAGTGATCCCAAACGCTTCCTTTTTCAGGGACTTTACGAATGACCAAAACTTTTTAACTTTACCATTCTTCTGGGGACTTTCGGGATCTGTATTATCATCCTCAAATGTAAAGATTCCAATATGCATCTCTTATTACCTTTTGTACGTGTTCTCTGAACCGTTTGTAATGGCTCTTAACGCCAGGGCTGCTAGACTTTCGAGCACGAAAGTACATTCGATTGCGTCTTCTGATTAGCTACATGATCGTGTTTTCGATCCAAGGTGCACTATGCTTTGTTTTCGCCATTTTCGTTGGAATAAACCTTTCCATGGCCGCAGTTAATTCGATCTTAAAATTGACCCACATATCATTAACTGACATGAGCGATAGGTCAGAGGAAAGGAACGAATCCCTAAAACGCGCAATATGGTCTCGCAGACCATCCATATCCGCACGTTTATATAGATATATTTTACGCGGGACTTGTCTGATTCGCTTTGCTTTTATGTCATATTCAGAAAGGACTATGTCGTGATCAGCTTTGCCGATCGGGGGCATCTCCTTAACTTGACTGACTGGGGGTGGGGAATTTGTAAATGATAGATCAAGGGTCTTTTCTTATCGGGTGGGTATATTAATTACTTGGACCAGGCAGTGTTCTTTAATTATATCTAAAAATTGTCGCTGTGTCTGCCTTTCAGATAGCCCATGGGGCACCTGCATGTTGCTCCATTCAATAGCTCCACAACTGAAGTCTCCACCAACCAAAATGTGAGCATTTGCATTTGACATTATCCTAGACAAAGATGAATTAAAAGCCTCAAGATATTCTGGGTCAGTTTGATCTGATGGGCGATAAAACGAACCAAGGTACAAAGTCCTACATCCAATGATGTTCAATTTACACCAAACTAATTCACATTTGGTGTCTAAGTCCGGAGTTTCTGTACGGAGTAGGTCTCGCTTGAAAGCCACAAAGACACCTTCGTGTGCATCCCTAACTGTGTCTTTCCGGATGGCCTCAAATGATTCTGGAAAAAAATCTGAGTTTTTAGTTTCTGGGGTTTACCAGGACTCATTGCCCAAAATGATGTCGGGCTTTGTTGAGTCGATAATGGTATGGGGTTCAGCCCTTTAATTCTTTATTGACTGACAATTTATAATCAATATCCTGAGGGGGTGGCTAAGGACCGCCTTTTTGGTCTTTGGTTTAGCTTCTTTTGACTGCTGCACAATTGGCGAAGAAGCTGCAGTGGGTGGGTCAATATTGTCTGGCAGATACCCCAAACACCTCCTGTAAAGTATTATCTATCTTCATATACTGAGTCGGTCATACTTGGCCATTATCTCAGTTGGGTGCTGCGCTAAATTTAGAATTTAGCGGAAAAAAAACCCGCACTGGATGAGTTCTTAAAACTTTCAGGGGTCTCCCTATTTGGTGACAAGTGACAAGAAGTGACGACAGGTGACATGAGCTATTGTATGGCGACAAGAAACTTTCTAGCAAATTAATTAAACAATATTATTGATTAAAATGATACGTTTAATGAATTCATTCATGAATTGGAAATTAATTTTGGCAAATTTCAATGACATTTAGAGGAAAAAGCAACATAATCTCTGAATCAGATCAGAATCAGAATTGTTACTGGTGACACATCAAATGACATTTATACACCAGGACCTGTGATATGGGAAGTTAGTCCCTAGCTCTAACCAAAGAGGTTGAGTTAGTTTCACAGTCTTCAGCACCTTCAGCTGTGGAAATAATCGAATCGGGAAGGGCATTCCAATCTCTAATGGTTCGTTCGTTCAGGTTTAGGCTTTTTATGTCTGCCATGGTCAAGCGGACAGAACTCCATAGCTCCACAACAAGACACAAGTTAAGTGCTTCTGGGCTGCAAATCGCGGCAGTTTGTCTAACAAGAGCACATTTTTTGGCGTTGGACTGCCGGTGCCCCTGCGAAGAAAGGAAAGCACTGCCTATTTTTTTAAATTTAGAAGGCCAACCGAAAAATGAGCTGAAAATGTATAGAAATCAGTGCCAATACAAATGCAAATCGTGATTTCTATGCTTTGCCAAATTTTCCAAGTATTCCAGTCATGCCCCCAGTTTCAAAGCAGTAATCCCCTGTTACAAATCTAGCAGCTCTATTCTGAACTTTTTCAATTTCTTCGTTAAGGACCACTCCACTGGGGTCCCAGATCCAACTACCAAGATTTGGCGAAACAAGACCTTTATATGCTGCCTCTTTTACATCCTGTTGGCACTGATGAAGATTTCGCCTCTGGAAACCAATTGTTCGATTTGCCATAGTACACATGTTGCTAATACGAGTATTCCATCTCAATTTGTGTGTGATTGTCATACCAAGGTATTTAATGGAGCCCACATTTTCGAGGACCGTTCCCTCTATGGTGTAAGACGCCTCAAATTTAATAGATTCCTTCATTGTTATCTGCATAATGCTGCATTTAAACGGCTGAAATCTCATGCCCCTTTTTCGGGCCCAACATTCTAATTTATCTGTGCCATTCTGACGATTAAGTGAGTCATCTGTATCTATAATTTCCCGGTAGCAAACATAGTCGTCTGCGAACAGTCTTTTTTCTGAGTCAATATCAGTGGAAATATCATTGATTTACATGGAGAACAATAGTGGACCAAGAACAGTCCCTTTGGGACTCCAGACAAAACTGGAGCCCACTCCGAAGATTCACCATTAACAGCAACGCGCTGTTTTCGCTGTTTCAAAGAAAGAAATCTATCCATTTGAGAATCTTCCCCCCCCCCAATTCCATAACCAAATAACTTGGATATAAGTAGTTCATGAGGTGGGGTGTCAAAAGCCTTCTCGAAGTCCAGAATAAATGTGTCCACCTGTCCCCATTTGTCCAAGATTTTTGCCCAGTCATTAATTACTGTGCTCAGCTGAGTTTCACAACTATGCCTTTTCCTAAATGCATGTTGTCTGTCTGACAAAAGTTTATGTTCACCCAAGTGGGCCACGATGTTAGAGCAGACTATTATGTTCAAGCAATTTACACAGAACACAAGTCAGGTACACACGGCTATAATTACGGGCAATAGCCCTATCTCCTTTTTTGAAGAGTAGACAAATGTTCGCTAGGAGCCATTCTTTGGGAATTTCATCCGTATCAAAAGTTTGTTGCATCAGGTGTGCAAAACTGGACCTAACTCATTTGCTAGTTCCTTCAGGACTCCAGGATGAAGCTTATCAGGTCCTAAAGCTTTACTGGGGTTTAAGCAATGAAGTAACTTGATCACTCCTGCAGCTGGCACAACGATATTATCCATGAATGGGGCCGATCTTCCAGTGAATGGAATCTCCATGAAAAATAGAAGTGGAGGCAATGATATTAAACGCATCAATGATTTGACCAACTAGTCCCTCTGCCCTTTCAGAGTCTGATTCAGCAGCCCCGTCCCCTCCTCTTTTATTAAGGGGCGGGATACCTTGCATGTCTTTCTTCTGGCTACTGATATATCTGTAGAAGTCTCTGGGGTTTGCTTTTACATCACCTACCAAGTTATTCACAAACAAATCATGCTGTTTTTTATCAGTCTTGATTTGACGTCTCAAGTTTTCAAATTTTGTTCGGAGTTTAACACTTCCCGTCCTTTTTGCCTTTGCATGAATCTTATTCCTTCTGCGAATTTTTCTTCTTATCTCTGGAGTGATGCAGGGAACAGAAGATACAGACCTACTAGTTTTGAGGGGATATGCTTTTCGGCCGAAGTTTGAATGAAAGAAATTATCAAAGTTCTCCTGGACAGACCGAGCATCTGAATGACCATCAAAGTATTTTTTCTTTGCAAGTCTGAGTGCATCCTTCCTCATAGTTTCATAGTCACCTTTCCGATACGAGTACAACTTCCTCAGAGGTTTCTTTATTGGTGGAATGTGAATTTTTGAATATCCGGAGACAATATCGTGATCGCTTAATTTATCTGGGGACTGAGTATTTTCAAACTGTCCTGACAAAGTCGTAAGGATCAGATCCAATGTGTTCTTATCACGGGTGGGGACGTTAACAATTTGGTCCAAGCCATGATCGTTCATAATGTCAATTAATATTTGTCCTTCAGACTGACTCAACATTGTGCCTTGTTTGCTGAGCCTGTCGGGCAAAACAATGTCTCTGAAGTTTAGTTCACCTAGAACATGTACAGCTGAGAGTTTTTTTTTACCCTTGTGCTGCGACTTAATGCAATCCAGCTGATCTTTAAACAACTGGAAGTCTTCGACCGTACCATTTGGTGGTCTATACCAACTTGCTACAAAGTGAGAAGTTTATTTGCAAAACCCCTTAATCCAGACCGATTCGGTGTCATTTTCCAGTTCCATGAAAGGCATGTGAGGGATATCTCTGTGAATGAGCAACATCACCCCACCACCATGAGAGTTCCTATCTTTTCTATAGACACACACACATACTGACAAGTTTCAGGGAAAAGCTCAGATGTGGTAATTGGCCTGTCCAATAGCAACAATATGCGGTTGAGACGTATCGAGGAAAGCTAAAAATTCGAGAATTTTACCTCTTATTCCATTGATGTTAAACTGCAAAGTTTCAAAATAGAAGTGGAGGCAATGATCAGGAATCGATACAATCAACCCACAAGTCCCATCAGAGACACCAAAGGGAAAGACACACAAACATGAAACAACAGACCCTAATGGAAACTATAACAGCGGAAAGCCAAAAGGACAGTTACTTTCCCACAAAATGGCCAATAGGCTATCCAAAATAAAATAACGTAAGCGACACAAACACCCGAAGACAAACCATAACAAAAATAATCCGCGACAGATGAACCGCCTTGGAACGGTCAATGGAAACGAATTCCACTGGGGGTGGGGAGGGGGGGGGGCTTAAATCGATTTTACGTGGCCACAATCCTCGCCCTTACCTTTTACAACCTTCTACTTAGTTTCGTCAGCAGACTCTCTTATCCTTTAACAGAGGTTCAAATCTGTTTGGCTTACTCAGTTCTATATATTCGTTGAAGAAGGAGTCTGAAAAGTTGCACACCTCACATTTTGGACAAATCCAGTGGCAGTCTGAGTTTATCAAAGTGACATATTGCACGACCCGCAGAAAAAGCGACCGACTGAAGTCGGTTGATTTTCTAAGAGTGCCCTAAAATCACCGTGTCATTCTGTTATTCGGTCAATCAGTCATTCTGTCAGTCTGTCAGTCTGTCTGTCCGTCCGTAACCCGTTTGTGAAAATTGGTGATAGTGACTTAACCGCTTGGAATATTTGAACAATTTTTGGCATACTGATAGATATCAATGAGATCTAACCAATGAACTTGCGAAATATTACATTCCATTTAGTATAGCCTCGCCGAGCCGAAAAATCCGTAACCCGTTTGTGAAAATTAGTGATAGTGACTTAACCGCTCGGAATATTTAAACAATTTTTGGCATACTGATAGATATCAATGAGATTTAACCAATGAACTTGCGAAATATTACATTCCATTTAGTATAGCCTCGCCGAGGCGAAAAATGTGAAAATTTTCGAACTGCTTCTCCTCGGAAACCGTTGGGCCGATTGAAGTCAAATTTCATATGGAGCCTCTATGGGATGGGGCTAATCAATATTTGCTCATGGGGTCCAGCTCACATGACCAAAATGGCCGCCAAGCCATATATGGACTGTCTGTCTGTCCGTCCGTAACCCGTTTGTGAAAATTGGAGATAGTGACTTAACCGCTTGGAATATTTAAACAATTTTTGGCATACTGATAGATATCAATGAGATCTAACCAAATGAACTTGCGAAATATTACAGTCCATTTAGAATAGCCTCGCAGAGGCAAAAAATGTGAAAATTTTCGAACTGCTTCTCCTCGAAAACCGTTCGGCCGATTGAAGTCAAATTTCATATGGAGCTTCTATGGGATGGGGGAAACCAAAATTTGATCATGGGGTCCAGGTCACATTACGAAAATGGCCGCCAAGCCATATATGGTAAAAACCCTTCAAAAATAGTCTTCTCCAGAACCACTAGGCAGATTTCCACGAAACTTGATAAATGGCATCTGGGACGTAGGCCCATCATAAATTGCTAAAATGGTGACCCTGGGTTGACCTTGACCTTCTTTGTGCCTAGGTCAAACTTTGACACATATGCTTTTGTATTGGAAAATGTAAGAATGCATTTTATCCTGCAAACGATTCAGAATACAGTACTAAAGTATAAGAAATATTTTTGCTCCTTATGATAAGGCGCATTTATTGGGGGAACGGTTTTAGGTCCAGGTCACATGACCAAAATGGCCGCCATACCTATATATGGTAGCACTCATAAAGCTAAAAGCATCCGGCGGGTCGTGCACTTCAGCTGAAGCACTGGTTCCGTATATGAAATGAAAGAACATTCAGTGTGTATCCACATTTCACACTGATCACATTGAATTGCTTTGCACATGGCCATTAAGGACAGCACCACTGCAAAGACCACAGTCAGCTTTGCCGTCTTTGCAATACCAAGTTCCAGTTCCAGATTTAATTTCTAACATTTAACTGTTATCCAAATCAGAACATGAGGAGTGAAAACGTTTGTTACAGTCCCCACATTCTATCCATTTCTCGGAACCTTTGCAATATTTTTGCCCTTGTTTGAGTTGAAGTTGTTACACAGGTCAAGTATTTATCTTTATTAAGAGACACTGTATCCGAGTGTATCTTATAAAAGAAGGTTAAAGACTTCGTAGTGCACTCGACGGAGATTATCAGGCTCAGTCTGACTAGCTAACAATGACTCATGGTGAAGGGCGGGGTGCAATCTCCTTGACAATACAGAGCTGACTTTTATGGCCATTCCAGCTCATTGAGCATTTAACCAACACTTCTGTACCGCAATCGCCTGCAGTTCTATCGGAGAGCCGTCCTCTGAACCTTCTCAACCTGTTGAATCTGAGTTTTAACATGGGAGTGCCAAACAGGTGATGTATACTTGAGTTGAGGTCGAACCAATGTTTTGTATGCAACATCCTTTGTCTGCCTAGGAGCAAAAGCCAAATTGCGTCTAAGAAATCCTAATGTCCTAGATGTCTTGGATGTAATCTCAGAAATATGTTGATCCCAATTCTGATAATCAGTGACGGTGATGTCAAGATATTTTGCGGATTGGAATAAATAGGTTATTCAAGGTGATTTCGATAATTTATGAGGTGATTTCGTTAGATGATCACGAACCGTGATTAACCATGGTTTACCAAAGTGTGATCGAACTCAAGCTGGTAGACTGGCGGGAAATTCGTGACGTCACTCTGGTCCAACCAGACTACAGCGTTAGTTTCTGTGGTAAATTGTGTACAAGATGGCGGCGAAAAGTAGGAAAATCTTTTGGCCCAAGGAAAATACACTTTTTAGGTGTTGTTAATGCATATTTATTTGTAAAGAAAAGATGTAAACTATTTCCAATATGAAAGATAAAATCAGCAGTGCTATTTCTGCAGTGTTCCAAATGGTGATCTTCCTCGTCGTCCAAAAAATTCCAATCGTGACATGGGGGCTGCCATGTTTGTTTTCCAAAGGTCTACTAGAATCCGTTCGATCACACCGGTGAAAGAACATGCGCAGTTTGGCATCCGGTACCATAGTATGGTCGATGATCGATTTGCCTCTAAATCGTCAGATATAGAGGCAGTTGGATCACCAAAGTGTGATGAACTCAGCTTGGTTGAATGGCGGGGAAGTTGTGACGTCACTCTGGTCCAACCAGACTAAAGCATTGGTTTCTCTGGTGTTCAAGATGGCGGCAAAAAGTAAGAAAATGTTAGCCCAATGGGAAATATACAGTTTAAGTGTTGTTAAAGCATGTTTCTTTTCAAAAAGATGTAACATAATTATGCACAATATGAAAAATAGTATCGGCACTGCTATTTCTGCAAGTTTCAAAATGGTGATCTTCCTCGTCGTCTAAAAATTGCAATCGTGACATGGGGGCTGCCATGTTTGTTTATCAAAGTTCTACCAGAAGTTGTTCGATCACACCGGCGAAAGAACATGCGCAGTTTGACTTCCTGTGCCATAGTACGGTCGATTATGAGCCAGTTCGATCATCGACCATACTATGGTAGCGCAAGTCAAACTGCGCATCCCTATGTTAAAACTCAGGATTAGAAGGTTGAGAAAGTACAGATGACAGCAGCGCGTCTGTATCTTCGATTCCCTGGATCACACCAGAGATAAGAAGAAAAATTAGAAATGTTTTCAGAGGAAAACAATGTACCCCCACCATAAATATATCTTAAACACCCATTCTTCTTTAATAACTAGGTTAAGGTCACCAAAATGTAAGCTGCAAACAAGCCATTTTAGGCCAAAATTGACCATTTTCGGGAGGATGTGACCTTAAACAGCAGTCATTAAAAATCTCAGATCACCAGAATCTAATCAAATTTAGTAGACTGTAATTAAATATTGTACCGAGTTTCATCAATTCTTAAATGATATAGGGTACAGATAAGCTATTTTGGCCCCAAAAGAACAGGTTTTGGGAGCCCTTGACCTTAGAGTGCGGACAAGCCATTTTTGGATCAAAACTGACTGTTTTGTTGGGCCTGTGGCCTTGAAAACGGTCAGGTTCACCAAAATCTAATCAAATCTGCGGTCTGTTGTAATGATATATTGTACCAAGTTTGAATAAAATTAATCAATTCAATAATGGTATATAGTACAGACAAGCCATTTTTGACCCAAAATGTCTGTATTTTAAGGGGGGGGGGCTGTGACCTGGAAAAAAGCTCAAGGTCGCCAAAATCTATTCAAATCTGCGTTATGGTTGTACCAAGTTTGATTAAAATAAATCAATTCGTTAATGAGATAGAGAGCAGACAAGCCATTTTGGCCCAAAATTGACCTGGGGGGGGGGGGGTGTTGCTGTGACCTTGAAAAAAAGGTCAAAGTCACCAAAAGCTAATCAAATCTGTGGTATGTTGTAATGATATACTGTACCAAGTTTGACTAAATTTAATTGATTCGTTGATGAGATAGATAGCAGACAAGTGATTTTTGGCCCAAAGTGAACTGTATTTTTGGGGGCCTGTGACCTTGAACAAGAGGGTGATCGCTCACCTGATCCGTATTGTAGGTAAAATAAGGTGGAGTGGAGGGTTTGAGCAATTTTGGCTGACAGTGATCCAAGGAACATTTCTGTGAAAATTTTTAAAAATCAATCTAGCTATTTAGGAATTTGAGTCGTTTTAAGGGTTATATATATTTTTTCTGGTGGCTACCACGTTTAGTGAACAACTGTCAGAGGGTCACTCATGGAACATTTCTTCAAAATTGTTTTCTTTTATGAGAAAGAAGTCTCTCAAAAGTTCCCTTTGACAAGAGCTGACTTGTATGTCACTATCTGGGCACCTTGTGGACATTGAGGGTCAGGTCGTAGTGCACTCGACGGAGATTAACAGGCTCAGTCTGACTAACTAACAATGCCTCATGGTGAAGGTGAAGGGTGGGGTGCGATCTCCTTGACAACACAGAGCTGACTTGTATGTCACTATCTGGGCACCTTGTGGCCATTGAGGGCCAGGTCCTAGTGACAGGCTCAGTCTAACTAACGATGACCCATGGTGGGGGTGGGGGTTGGATGCCTGGGACAATACAGAGCTGACTTGTATGTGACTATCTGGGCACTTTGTGGACATTGAGGGTCAGGTCCTAGTGCACCAGACGGAGATGAACGGGCACAGTCTAATGAACAATGACTCATGGTGACAAGGGGGGATTGGGGTTTGGGTGGGATGGGATGAGGGTGGGGGATGGATTCCTTTGACAATACTGAGCTGACCTGTATGTCACCGTCCGGGCACCTTGTGGACATTGAGGGTCAGGTCCTAGAGCCCCAGATTGGGTGGGGGAGTATCTAAAGTGTAAACAAGGTTTTTCTAAGATTTGACATACTGACATACTTTTTGACACAACATGACCCTGATTCTAACTTGACCTAGTTAATGTTGAGATGATCATTCTGAACAGGGTTGATGATGCTTGGACCAAAACTGTGGCCTATACAATGTTGACAAGGTTTTTCCATGATATAACCTACTGGCCTACCTTTTGATCCAACATGACCCATACTAAAAGCTGACCTATACTGTCATGATGATCATTCTAAGCAAAATTGATGATGATTGGAACACAACTTTGGCCTCTAGAGCGCTCACAAGGTTTTTCTATCATTTGACCTACTGACCTACTTTTTGACCCGACATGACCCATATTCGAACTTGACCGAGATATTGTCATGGTGATCATTCTGAGCAAGATTAATGATTATTGGATCAAAACTGTGGCTTATAGAATGTTAACAAGTTTTTTTCTTTAATTTGACATACTGACCCATTTTTTAACTTGACATGACCCATATTCGAACTTGACGGAGATATTGTCATGATGATCATTCTGGGCAAGTTTGATGATGATTGATGATGATTGGACCAAAACTGTGGCCGCTAGAGTGTTGACAAGGTTTTTCTACAATTTGACGAACTGACCTACGTTTTGACTAGACATGACCCATATTTAAACTTTTTCAAGATATTATCATGCTGATCATTCTGAGCAAGCTTGGTGATTACTGGACCAAAACTGTGGCCTCTAAGAGTGTTAACAATGTTTTTCTACGATTTGACCTACTGACCTACGTTTTTACTCGACATAACCCATATTCATACTTGATCGAGATATTATTATGATGATCATTCTAGGCAGTTTGGTGATGATTGGACCACAACTGTGGCCTCTTGAGTGTTAAAAATGTTTTTCTACGATTTGACCTACTGAACTACTTTTTTTTTATCCAAAATGACCCATATTCAATCTTGAGTTAATTATTGTAATGATGATCATGCTGGGCAAGATTAATGATGATTGGACCAAAACTGTCGCCTCTAGAGTATTAACAAGGTTTTTCTACGACTTGGCCTACTGACCTACTTTTTCATCCAAAATAACCCGTATTCATACTTGACCTAGATATTGTCATAACGATCATTCTGGGCAAGTTTGATTATGATTGAACTAAAACTGTGGCCTCTAGAGTGTCAACAAAGTTTTTCTATGTTTTGACCTTTTGACCTACTTTTTAACCCGACATGACCCATATTCGAACTTGACCGAGATTTTGACATGATAATCATTCTAACCAAGTCTGATCATGATTTACGCACGACGGACGACGCACGACGACGCCGGACATCTCACGGTCACAAAAGCTTACCATGACCTTCTGTGAGATGAGCTAAAAGGCCAAGGCCACCAAAATCTAATCAAATCTGCGGTATATTGTAATGATATATTGTACCAAGTTTGACTACAATTTATCAATTCGTTAATGAGATAGAGTGGAAGCCATTTTTGGCCCACAATTGACTGTTTTTGGGGGCCTGTTACCTTGAAAGAAAGGTCAAGGTCACCAAAATTTATCGAATCTGCGGTATGTTGTAATGATATATTGTACCAAGTTTGACTAAAATTGGTCAATTCGTTAATGAGATAGAGTGGAAGCCATTTTTGGCCCACAATTGACTGTTTTGGGGGCCTATGACCTTGAAAAAAGGCCATGTCCGTCAAAATCTAATCAAATCTGCGGCATGTTGTAATGATATATTGTACCAAGTTTAACTAAAATTCATCAATTCGTTAATAAGATAGAGTGCAGACAAGCCATTGTTTGCACCAAAATGACTGTTTTGGGTGGCCTGTGACCTTGAAAAGTAGTTCAAGGTCATCATAACCTAATAACTGTATTCCCCCATCATAATGATGTAAATATGCAAGTTGGTCAAAATCCATCTATAGGTTCAGGAGATATAGTGCTTCAAACAGGCCACGCCACGCCGACGCAAACGGGATCCGCACCAAAACCAATATGTTCCCCTCCCTTCCGGCGGGGGACATACTTCGCAGAATGAATAAGATTCATGCTAAGGCAATAAGGACCGTAAGTGGTCCACTTGGATGAACATAAACTTTTGTCAGAGAGACAACATGCATTTAGGAAAAGGCATTGTTGTGAAACTCAGTTGAGCACGGTTATTAATGGTTGGGCAGGAGCAAAATTAATTCTTTCCTTTAAGAGTTGACCCCTATTGACATGGGAGACAAAAATACTTTTGCAGGAGTTGCCTCCCCATGAAGGTTTTCCCACTCCCCTGAACCAACTGGCTGTTCTTTACCCTGATACAATTTAAACTGGATGGGTGTTCAATTGTCAAGTTCCAGAACCTTTAGTTTCTTTTGTCTTGTCTCTTTTTCGTTTTGCTCTTTTGGAAAGGTCATTAAGCTTGTTTTCCATTAAGAATTCTGTTTTACTTCAGTCCCTTGGCTAGAAACACAGTTTTTGTCAGGTGCAGGTAACTAGCAGTTGGATTAAAGAGGATCGTGATAAAATAATATAAAGAAAGAAAGATATATATAAAACAAGCTTTTAACTCAACCCCTTTGGTGTGCTGAATTAGGCGACAGTATTGCGAAATCCACACTACAAAGGAAGATACTTTTATCGATACCTATCTCCTTCACAAAATACAAAGTCCCCGGACAAAATCAGTCAGAAGAAGTTAACCCTTATCTTGCTGAATATTCATTTAAGCCACACCCATTTCTGTCTATCAACCAATCAAATTACTTAATGTAATTTATTGCTCCAAATTCATAAACTGAATGCCAAACAGTGTAGATCATGATCAGACGGCTTCTTCAGAAGCCAGCCGATCTTGATCTACACCATTTGCAAAGATAGGGTTTGTCGTGAACAGCAAGATAAGGGTTAATAAAATTCCCAATTGCGTTCTGTGGCGTCTGATCTGGATCTATATTGTTTGCCAACGATCCAAAATTGGGACGCTAGGAATATACGAGAAAGACTCAGACCAGCAGGTTTCCGACTCCGATTTCATATGCATGACGCCCGTTCCAACAAGTAGCACACACTAGCATGTTTTTATTTGTTTGATTTAAGGTTTTACGTCCCCGTCAACACTGTAAAGGTCATTTTGGAGACGTTGCTTCCAGTTTTGTGGGACTTTTACCCAACATTGAGATAAATGACAGCTCATGCCCTGTCGCCCAGTGAAACCAATAGGGTTTATAAGCATGGGCGGACCGACTCGCACCGCTTTACCTGGTCAGGCTTAGATCATCTATGCGGTTTACCAGTACTCGTGTGCGGTCGGTTTCAGCTCTGCGTGGAAGCATCATGTAGCCCATCTGTTTCTTCAAGCCCCGATGGGCGGGGGCAAACAGGTTGTATTAGCAACAAGTGGACAAAAGGAAATGTTTTCTCTGAGAAAACATTTTTCGTTACGGTAGAAACCACCAGTTCTCACACGCATTATGACATGTGTATACTTGGAATTGTCAGATGCTTACAAAATAAACACCTATTCTGGATTTACATGATTTGACTTTACTCCCATAATACAGTACATCAATTTTTTGTCACTTTATTTTCACTTTTTTTTTAAGAAAAATAAATTGTTAGACGGCCTGCTGGGGTGATGATTTCTTTCATACGTTTAACCCTTTTTGTACCAAATGGAATCTTCCTCCTTATATATAGCAGGAGTTCATTTCAAACTTTAGGGGTGTCAGGTTGTGTTTTCTTCAAAAACTATTTGTAAATTGGCTGAAAATTTTGCAAACAGTGTAGGCCCTGATCAGACGCCGCGTTCTGCGGCGTCTGATCTGGGCCTGCACTGTTTGCCAAGGTACCCCTTTAGGGGTTTCTGGTACTCAATGGGTTAATCTACAATGCGAAATGAAAGAGAACGTAAATGCAGGTAGATGTACATGTTCTACTGAAAGTGAAAGATTGTGTGTGAAATGGGAGTGAACATTTGGGATAATTCTCAACTGAAGTATGTGGCTGTTTTACACTTCCAATTTAAATTTTACTGGTACACTTCTACAACATATACATAAAATTTTGTCATTTTACTTTCCAATAAATGTATGTGTGATAAGCGTAGAATCGAGCTTTTTATGTATATATCTTGCCAATTACGACACACGAGTGCCAAAAAAATGAATGCAATAAAAAGTATGTAATAACGATTACTAGTGACCCAATAGTCTCAAGCGCCTGTAAATTATTACAGAAATTTAAAAGAAAAACCCAGGGAGCGCCAAAATCACAAGACGCAGCCCACTCTCGACACCAAGAGGAAGAGGAAACATACTCAAAACAAGAAAAAATGCTAGTGTTTATGAAATGGAACAATCAGCCTCTCTTCCCCACACGGTGTGATCAGACCATTAGGAAACACTAAACACTCACAACAAATTCGCAGACAAAAGTAACAGCAAAAGACCAATACCAAAACTACCGCCTTAGAACGGTCAGCAGCGTATGCCAAAGGTGGTGCTGATGGGGGTGGGGGTGGGGGGCTTAAAGATCTTTTACCGGCCGAATCTTCATATGCCACTGGTTGTAGTGGTGGTGGTGGTGGTGGTGGTGGTGGTGGTTGAGGGGACTTAAAGATCTATTACCGGTCGAATCTTCGCCCTAGGTGAGGGTGTTGTTCCCAACAATAAACATTAAATATTCGGTTTGCATAATGATTTCCTAACTCAATCAATGCATCATCACAGAGACATAAATCAAATTCAAACATTGAGATGAAGCAAAGATGAGGGCTGCTACAATGTTGACCAGAGCTAAAGAAAATCTTCAGTTAAACCACGATGGGACGTAGATACAGTACTCCAGTGATCTATATGTATATGTCGACGTCCAAATAGGGATTTTGCCAGATCCGCAATCTGGCTAGGCCAAATAGGAATTCATAGTTGGCCTATAGGCAGATTCCGGATCTGGCTAAAATTATATTTAGTTCAGCCAGACTTCGGATCTCGCTTAGCTCTGATTATTCCTATTTGGCTAGGCAGATTCTGGATCTGGCTAAGCTGGTCAGAACAAATGGGAATCTTGTTGATCTACGAATAATGTAAGGCTGAAAACCTTTACTTCTTTAAAGTTTGGTGTTAGGGACAGGATTTTAGTTATGGTAGCACTGTAACCATCCTTAAAAATAATTTGTTTGCTATTTTCTTTGAGGAAACAAGAGGAGGAACGAGATATGAATTCTCACTGGGTCAATAGAGTGACGGCAAACATATTTTAAGGTTGGCCTCATGTTTTTAAAAGATAAATAAAATGATAAAATACGATTTATCATTTTTATAAGAACACTTCAACAAACAGGTACCTTCTAGCATCAACTATTGTTATTATCTACAGAATTAAGTTATAGAATATTGAATATTGATATTTCTCTTTTTATGCCCCCGCCATTCGAAGAATGGTGGAAAGGGCATATAGCGTTGCCCTGTCCGTCCGTTCGTCCGAAACTTAAACGTGCTCAGTAACTTCCTTATTTCTTGATGGATTTTAAAATTACTGGGCAGAAATGTTAACCATCATGAGACGACGTGGCATGTGCAAAATCCAGGTCCGTACCTCCAAGATCAAGGTCATATTTAGAGGTCAAAGGTAAAAAAAGGGTCCGAAACTTAAACGCAGTCAATAACTTTCTTATTTCTGGATCGATTTTGAAATTACTTTATTGTCTACGCCCATGGGCGTAGACATTATAGAGATTGTTTAACACGGAAGTACAGCCATTAGTTACCCACAGTGCAGGTTGACCTTCCATTCTTATGCAACACAACAAGTATACGCTTTCACAAGAAGAAAAAAGAGCAGCCTATAGCAAGAGTAAGCTTTCACACAAAAAGAGGCCGGCGCGCAGAGCTCTGGCACAGAATTGCTACATGTATTACATTTGTACAAGCCTATATCTGCTGTCATATTGTACAGGCTAATACAAAAAAAATATACATCTAGAAACTCTCGACCACGACGGACCACTGCTTATCCAATAAGCTTCTCAGCAGCCTTCCGCTATGGTGAGCTAAAAAAAACTTAACTCACCATTAGCAAACGTTTAGGTTTAATCTTCGATTAGTCTTCTATAAAGTCTAACTTCTCCAACAGTTTTCAAGCATTCAATTTGAAAGATGTCACAAGCATACACTTGCCTTTTTAAAGATGAAAAAGTACTTTTTCACAATATTACAACATTTTTAGACATTATACATGTACTTCAGTCGGCAGGATGGCAAATTAGAATATTGCCAAAGACAGTTAATTGTATAAAACACATTTCTGGGATATAACTCTAGACATTCACATTTAATATGTGCTAAGCGTAGACCTAGCTTTTTGTAAAAAGCTATACTTGTAGAAATGTTAACCATCAGGAGACGATGTGTCACGTGCAAAACCGAGGTCCGTACCTCCAAGGTCAAGGTCATACTTAGAGGTCAAAGGTCAAAAAAAGGGTCCGAAACTTAAACGCCGTCAATAACTTACTTATTTCTGGATGGATTTTGAAAATACTTTGAAGAAATGTTAACCATCATGAGACGATGTGTCATGTGCAAACACAGATCCGTACCTCCAAGGTCAAGATCATACTTAGAGGTCAAAGGTAAAAAAGGGTCCGAAACTTAAACACAGTCGATAACTTTCTTATCTCTGGATGGATTTTGAAATTACTTGGCAGAAATGTTGGCCATCATGAGACAATCTGCCTCACACCAAAACCAAGGTCCTGTAATACCCCGGGCTAATACTGTTTCTACTTTTATTTGAGATCCTCAAAGCAGAGTTGAGCTATGTCAACTACTGGGTACATCTGGTCACTAGTAACTTTCATATGCTAGAACAGGCTAAAAACTTCACTTTCACTACAGTCTTTCTGCTCATTCAGGTAGATTTCCTTACCTTAATGGGTACAGTTAGACTCCATCCAATCCATATAATTTGTGTAATCTTCGAAAGATCACCAGATCTTTCTCTAGAAAGTATTATCCTCTCACAAAATTTTCTGGCGATCAGATCGGCCGCCATTTTGTCTGACTTTCTGACCGGAGGTGTGTCTCAAAATGAGCTTTTCATTGGTTGTCTTAAAATCACATGTTAATTTCCACTCAACTGATTGGCTCCTTGTCTAGGGCCTCAAAGGTATATATAGAGGAAGAGATCCATGGCGGGCAATTCAAAATTCTAATACAATTCCTCTGTGCATCAAGGGAGACAACTTTGAGACCTTCAGCAGAAATAAGTTTTGGCTTTATAAAAGTTTGGCAAATCAGCACAGAGTACCAAAAAGCAAAATTTAAGTAAGAAAATTATGAAAATGAGTAGAAAACATGAGGAATACCCCTTTTGAGTGTTCACTCAATGAAGAATTGCAATTTGCGACAAACCTCTTAAAATACTTTAGAAATCTGTTTAATGACTTAGATACAATTCTTTCTACGCATTGTGTCACCGAATAAAAGTCTCTGACATTGTCAGCCATACCAGGCCACTGAGTTATAAGAAAAAAAAACCCCAAAGCAAACCGGCTTGCTAAATCCTCGACCATCCATGATAAGCTTACACTGGTGTCAGAAGTGGGATGTGTTAGTTAAAAAATACATCCAGCGATACGAACTCACTGCTAGACCCCTGTACATTGCTGGATACAGGGATATATAATAGACTTTGGCTGGACATAACCTGTTGTCTTGACATTGACTGCTGTAGAAATTAATTTTAACACTGAGGTGTAACCTACCTACCTAACAATTCCATGTTTTGACACGGGGTTTAATCTGCTCAATCAAGCTTATGTATGAAACTGAGAACTAACATTTTAAGGATGAAATAACAAGTAACACACTGTTTTCACCTTTAATCAAGACATTAGCAAGCTGAAATAGAAACTCTAAAAAATAAATAAATAAAAAAAAATAATAATAAAAAATATTATTAATAATAAAATAAAAACAGTAAAATAGCAGAAAAAAAAGAGTAAAAATTACAGAAAAATATATAAAAAAAAATAGAAAAACTGTAACAGAAAAAAAACAAAAAACCCACAAACATCCAATAGGAACACAGTGATCTGTAGTTAGTACAAAATTAAACATAAACAGCATGGCAGATAGCGATTCAGAAATAGAATTCAACAGAGGGGAGAGAGATGATGACCGACACGGTACAGATACAGAGGAGCAGGACCAGAATGACCAAACAAATAATCGGGCGGCCTCAATTCTGTCGTCTGTTGTAGACATCCCACCTCTTGAAGAGATACCTGCTCAACAACCAAGGTCCAGGCGCATTCTTGATGGAGAGTACTTGGGGATTCCTATTGACGCACATGCCAGGGGTGACAAAAGTGGAAATGCCAGGGCTCCTGTGTTACACTCACCACCAATGAAGCCAAAGACATATGACGGGGACGAGGACTGGGAATCATACCTCAGTCATTTTGAGGTCTGCGCTAAGCTGGGGAGATGGTCTCATCAAGATAAAGCACTGTACCTTGCAGCATGTGTAAGGGGAAATGCTCAGGTCTATTACATGACACTGAAACTTGCTGAACGGACTTCCTATGGCTTGCTAACCACGAAACTGGGTCAACGCTTTGGTAATACATGTCAACAACCCATGTGGATCTCAAAACTTGAAGCAAGGATGCGTAAACCAAATAAATCTATTGCTCAACTGGGAGATGACCTTCGTCGCCTAGCACAGCGTGCATATAGCAACATGAACCATGGGGCCCGTGAAATGTTAGCTTTAAACCAGCTTTATAAATCTGTGTCTCCTGAACTGAAATATAAATGTATTTCTGATAACTGCGCTTCAGTTACTAAGGCGGTTTTGATAATTGAAACCTTTGAAGGCATATTAGGGACTGAAAACGAGAAAAAAAGGCAGGTGCGCCATGTGGCCGCTGAAGGAGATGGGAAGATCATTTAGTCGCAATCTCGAAACTGAAACTTGCAGGGTGTTCTCAGACAACTTCAAAACTGCATAGAAAGATTAACTCGTCAGTGCAACAACCAAGGGCGTGGTAACCAGTACAACTACCAAGCGCATGGCAACCAGGGACCATCAGGTGGTGCTCGGGACAGGGATGGACAGCGACTTTGCTACATCTGTCTTTCACCAGGACACCTAAAGCGAGACTGCCCAAACAATGAAAGGAACAGAAGAGACCAGCGCCCATTTAACCGACAACGTCAACAGACAAATATGGAGGCTCAGGAGCATCAGCAGGGAAACCTCCGTCCATCGACCCAGTAGGCCCAAGGCCGATGGAAGAGGAGGGGCCTAAACAGGAAGAACAATTAGAATTAAGCATAGCTGGCAAAATTTATGAGCATTCAAAGAGTTTTGAAAATGGCTTTTATACGAACTGTAGAATTTGTGGAGTTGATGCCCATTATTTGATAGACAGTGGTTCTACATCCACTCTGCTGTCAAATAGGGTCTATCAGAAAATAGACCCTTGCCTTAAGCCTCAGCTGAAAGAAAACAAATTTAGGGTAAAAAATGTTAATGGTGTAGACATAAATGTATACGGACATACAAATATTACTATCAAATTAGGAAGAAATGAATATTTTCACCAAGTTATAGTCTGTGACATTTCTCCTGATGGCATATTAGGGCAAGATTTTCTGCTTGAATATGTAAGAAAAATTGACTATGAGAAATACACATTACATACAGAATCAGATCAAATTTCATGCTGGCTCGGCGGAAATGCGGCAATGACTTGTAGGGTGATAGCTGAAGGAAAGACATGTATACCTGCAAATTCAAGTCCATGGGTAACTGTAAAAATACCAAGTCAAGAACATTTACGGTCAAAAACAGCATTTATTGAGGCAAATGAGTCAAAATCAACAGCCCATCTTTTACCGGGAGTAATCGAAACAGGGACAAGTGAAGAGTTAAGGGACTTGAATTTTGTAAACTGTACTGAAGAGCCTTTGACAATATACCCAAATACCACTTTGGGAACCTGCATTTCTGTGAAGGAAAGTGAAAGTGTGCCAATTACCTCATGCAGCACAAAAACTGAATGTGAACAAACGTCATGTGAAGCCCTACCTGAGTACTTAGGTGATCTTTTCATGCGAAGCTCCGTACATTTGAACGATACAGAGCAAAATCTGCTTAAGGCACTGTTAATCAAATACCAATCTGTATTTGCCAATTCATCCCTAGATTTAGGTTTTTCTGATCGCGTAGAACACCACATAGACACCATGGGTGCCGAGCCCATTAAAGAACCCTTGAGACGGCTCCCATTAGTTAAACAGAAGATTGAGCGCGAAGAGGTGCAGAAAATGTTGCAGGCAGGAGTAATAGAACCCTCGGTCAGCCCTTGGTCAAGCAATATTGTGCTGATAACGAAAAAGGATGGAAGTACCCGGTTCTGTGTCGACTACAGAAAGGTCAATCTCCTCACTAAGAAAGATAGTTATCCCCTTCCAAACATCAGCCAGTGCTTAGATGCTCTAGCAGGGTCTGTGTACTTTAATTGCATGGATATTCACAGTGGTTACTGGCAGATAGGCGTGGCCAAAAAGGACAGAGAGAAAACAGCATTCGCTACAAGCATGGGACTGTTTCAATTCGTAAAAATGCCATTCGGTTTAGTAGCGGCACCTTCGGAGTTCTGTAGGTTAATGGGTGATGTATTTCGGGATTTACAATGGGTCGAATGTATCCTGTACATGGACGATATTATAGTCCCGGCTAAAACGGTGGAAGAATCATTACTTAGGCTTGAACATGTATTTCAAAGGCTTCAGTCAGCAAACCTTAAATTGAAAGCTTCAAAATGTGTCTTTTTTCAAAAATATGTTAAATTCTTAGGACATGATGTGTCGGAACAGGGTATACACACAGACAAAGACAAAATCAAAGCCATTCAAGAGTGGCCGGTGTCCCGCAATGCAAAACAAACAGTTTCATCGGCTTAGCAGCTTACTACAAACGCTTCATCGCTTCCTTTGGTGAGATTTGTAAACCATTGTATCAGTTAAGTGAAAAGAATAGAAAATTTGTCTGGACCAATGACTGTCAATGTGCATTCGATACTCTGAAACAGAAATTAACATCCGCGCCAATATTAGCTTACCCCGTCCTCGGCAAAGATTTCATATTAGATACTGATGCATCTCAGTTCACAGTAGGAGCCGTACTTTCACAAGAATATGATGGCAAAGAGCGCGTCATCGCTTTTATGAGTAAAACAATGAATAAACATGAACTTCAGTATTGTACTACGCGGAAAGAGCTCTTAGCTGTTGTGACAGCCCTTAAACACTTTCATCACTACCTCTTAGGCCAGACTGTCAAACTCAGAACAGATAACTCCGCAGTAAGTTGGATCCGTACTCTAAAGAATCCTACCGGACAAGTTTTCCGCTGGCTTCAGTACATTGAGACATATGATATTTCCGCGACTCATCGCCCCGGAAAATCTCACGGAAATGCCGACGACCTCTCCAGGATTCCATGTAAGGTCTGTCAACGTCAGGAGCAAAACGAAATTAAGAACGCAGAGGAGCATAATCCGGAGCTCCACGAGGACAACTCAGGATCTGACCATGAGCCATCAGAGGAGGTATCCCGTGCGGTAACAAGAGAACAACAGCAGAACGAGGCTACCGCTCACCTGAAACCGAATCAATTTCTGCTCGCAAACTGGGAACCGAGCACTGTGCGTCATCAGCAATTATCAGATCCTGTCATTAATCCTATCATGGTTGCTGTTGAGTCTCAGTCACGACCAGAATGGCATAGCATATCAGAGACTACATCACATACTAAAACCTTATGGAGGCAGTGGGACAGACTCAGTATAATCAGTGGTATGTTATACAGAAAATGGGTATCTAACGAGTTACGAGAGACCAAATACCAGTTAGTGGTACCCCAAACATTACAGCATGACATATTGACAAACTATCATGACATCCCAAGTGCAGGTCATCTTGGAACAGATAAAATGCTTTCTCGTATACAAGTTCATTTCTACTGGCCTGCAATGAGAGATAACATTGACACATACTGCAGACAATGTGATAACTGTCAGTCCAGGAAACCGGCTAAACTTACCAGAGCTCCGCTAGGACAAGATCCAGTGTCAGAACCTATGGAGAAAGTTACACTTGATATCCTTGGTCCTTTACCTGTGAGTCATCGTTCAAATCGTTTTATTCTGGTTATTTCGGACTGTTTCACAAAATGGACAGAGTGCGTGCCATTGCCTGATCAAGAGGCAGCAACAATAGCAACAGCTTTCGTGAATAACTTCATAACCAGATTTGGAACACCACTGCTCGTCTTGACAGATGGCGGAACAAACTTTGAGTCAAAACTTTTCCGCGAAGTGTGCAAATTTTTGCAAATTGAAAAGGTTAAAACTTCAGTAATGCGACCTCAAGCCAACGGAGTCACTGAGCGTTTAAATCGTACGCTCGCTACTATGTTAACAATGTTTTGTGTTAAGGACCAGAAGGACTGGGATCTGTATCTTCCACAAGTCATGATGGCTTACCGTAGTTCTGTTCATGCGTCAACTAAATACAGTCCCAATCAAATGGTGTACGGTAAACAAATCTTATTACCTATGGCAGCTGTTGTAGGACAACCTAAGGAAGAAGGCCCAATACCCATAGAAGACAATGTGCAGAATCTTCAGGAAAAACTATCGCAAATACATGGATTTGCCAGACAAAATCTTAAGACGGCAGCCACATATCGCAAGAAACAGTACGACATCAAGAGTTCAAGCCGTACTTTGTCACCCGGTCAGGCTGTGTGGCTGTATGAACCGAGTAAACGACCTGGTGTATGTGCTAAACTTGCTCCCAAGTGGAAGGGTCCTGCTCTAGTTCTTCAGAGAATAGACGATTTAACCTATCTGGTGAAACTTAAACTGAACTCCCTAGCAAAGGTTTACCATATTGATCGGCTAAGAACATATCAGGGTAACTCACTGCCTAAATGGTTCACCAGGGCATTAAAAAATCAGCAGGTACACTAATCAGTAACTTGTATATCATTAAAAGGGCATTCAGTTATGAGGATAAACAGTGACTAGTTCAGCACCCTCAAATGTTGACATCATAATGCCCATTTCATATTCCATCGACATGTTTGAAGCATTCTTTACTTTCAAATTATTGAGAGGTGCTAAGGTTTGGATTTAAACTTAAAATTCATTATTGCTGTTGGGATGGTATAGCTAGCTCTGCAAACTAACGTATACTGTACACCAGGAATTTTTCGCAGACAATAAATAGGAATGACGTTCTATTAGATTTCCTATCAGGTTAGGATTATACAGGGTTCCTCTGTCGATGAGCTCTGTGATCGCTTTCCTGATCTCAAAACATTGACAATATAATTGTGTGTCCTGTGACATACTGCGAAAAAATCCAGTTACGGTAGACAAAATTTTATGAGGTGCAACAGTACATCAGGAAAGGGAACCAGTTGTAATTTTGATCAAAATAAACTGAGACCAATTGCAAGGTGCAAAGCATATCATTATAAGGGTCAGCATTTCTAAATAATTTTTGTTCTGAGTATGAACATATCACATCATATTGGTGAATTAACTTTTTATCATAGTTATTCTAATGATTCAATATTTGTAGGGTTAACGTTGCAGTTAGAGTTAACAAGTTAACATTTTAAAGTTCAGTGATGTATGTTGCGGAATGTATCAGAAAATTTAACATGTTGCTCAATGCATAAACAGTAGTAGCCCAGAGTAAATGTGAATAATTAGTAGGCTGGGGTCTCATAGAAGCAGCATTCTTTATAGTTCACCAGCCAGGGGTCAAACCTAGGGTATTTTAACGTCACATGAAAACACTGAAACTGTAGCTTAAGGAAAGTGTATGACTGTCGGAGGAACTTAACACTTTAGACCTGCAGGACTTGTATCGGGATAAAGGACAGAGTAAATAAGCAACACTGTACATGTATAGTTGACATTATGTCTATATCAAAATCCATGCATGGTAAGGAATATTTTTGAAGTTGAGATGGTGGGATCTGGCCTGATCAACCAGATGCTTCACTATTGTATGAACTTTTGACATCGGAACACTCAAGCACTTGAAAGGTATTACCCCCAGCTAGGGCAAGTGTAACGACTGTGAACCGGGTAAAAGCACATACCTGGAATGAGACAAATGACGTGAATTAATACATGTATGCTGATAGCTTGGCTATAAACTATCCGATGCAAGGGCGAGAAAATCTGAAAAGTTCAAAAAGCAAGACAATACGCATTAGTGACAGTTTACATAAAATCTGTATTTAAAAAGCAAGTTTCACACATTCTACAGTCCTATAAATCATGACAGACGATAACTGAAAGGACAGCTAGTACTGTGAGTGATGCTGAGACATATCCTCAGTATGGTGTCTACTTTTCTTCAGGATGGCAGCAATCATGTCCATGAGGGAAGAAGAGGACAAGAGGTTCTGCTGGCTGTGCCCTGCAGTCTTTAACACCAGGAAAGACCTCAAGAAGCATGTGGAGGCAGCCCCGCATCACAGACTCAAGGTCATCTGTCCATGGTGTGTCGACCGGGAGAGAACAAGCAACAGAATAGCTGATCTGAAGAAGCACGTCCAGCAGCACCACTCGGGTTTAGCTCAGGAGCCAATTCTATCAGAACCAGCAGCATTTTATCTGGCGCTTTTCCCTGCTGAGTAATCCAGAGTCATCACCCCTAGTCCACCTGGAACAGATGCTGCCAAGAGAGCCATGAATGCAGTGCGGGTTTGGCTCACCGTCGGTAAGTGTCGGAGCAGAACATCTGAGGAATGGGAAGCTGGTTGGGTCCTGGCAAATTCTACCCCAGTCTGGGAAGGACAGCTTTGCTCACCACCCCAATCACCCCGGACGGATGCTACTTGCCCAGGCTATAGCCCGAGTCATCCGGAGATGGAGAGCTCTATTAAAATTAAGAACTTTCACTCTCTAACAAATAAACTTGAAGTGGACATAAGCCATTGTGAAACATTCTATGTAGTGACACTGAACTCATCCCTTCTAAGGACCACACCAGCAGAAAGGCTCATGGCAAAGGTAACAGTGAAACATCCACGGCCTGTGGGGAGATATTCCCAGGCACAAGGGCAGAAATCCTTGGACCTCGCGAATCGAGTAGCCACGGAACTGGAAATATCAGAGTGCTACATTGACCACATTACCCGACTAGACACCTTCCCTGGAAGACTACCAGTTCCATTCCCAACATGCCAACCTACACCAACACCTAAGACCACCCAGCCATGCCTGCCCACCTCAGCCAACCAGACACCACAGCCTCCAGCAAAGAAGCCAGCACTTGGAATGGCAGAGGAAGCTCGTGACCTCCTTGCTTGGGGAATGATGCCCTAAGTGCCTCCATGTCGCCGGAACTGGGACCAAGATGAAGTAGTCACCCTTAACGGCAGAAAGAATTCCCTGAAGTGGCCACCTGCTGGCTGGCGTACCTTCACCGCAGAACGGAAGCTACAGGTTTTTGAATTTGCAGTTGGTCTGCTGGATGCTGATCAGTCAGGATTTCCAATAACCCCTAAGTCAGATATCCTGGATATGTATAATTTCATGGCCCTACCTGGATCCAGGCCCCCTTCCCGTATGTCAAAAACGGAACTCAGGTTTCAAAACTATACACAGCTTCGGAACTTGGCTTTGGGACATTCACGTGATCAAAGACTGTTGGATATGTATAAGAACGCAAGTGTGGCCCGAGATGGGGAATTGGACTCTTTGATCAGGATAGTGAATGGTGCTGGTGTTGGACTTAGATTGGAGAAGTAACATTCTGTGGGAAAGAAACATTCCAGCCGGGGACGCGATGATGTACCCCGCAGCAAAAGTGTCCAAATATTACGGTCTGAGGGCCGTGCTGCTGACCCTCCAGCAAGTTTTATAGTTCCAATAAAAAATTGCATCAATTACAAAATATGATTTCTCTAAGCATTTTCCCATTTTTGTTGATTTTACATTATAGCGGAGTATATTGCTTAAAGGTGGGGAGAATGTAATACCCCGGGCTATTACTGTTTCTACTTTTATTTGAGATCCTCAAAGCAGAGTTGAGCTATGTCAACTACTGGGTACATCTGGTCACTAGTAACTTTCATATGCTAGAACAGGCTAAAAATTTCACTTTCAACAAACCAAGCCTGGAGTGGTGGTTGGTTTAAAAACATTTGAAATCAAGCAAATAAAGTAATATTGTAGTATGTTTTGTCAAAGAAAGTTCATGATCTTGATGTAAACCGGAGTCTGACAGCGAACTATTTTTCGTTGTATTACTCCGTTTGTTTACATCCAGCGTCTGTTCAAGTTTGATCCAGTTTACTGTTTTTGAGAAATGTTTGGTTCTAGCCTTCAGAAACTACATAAAATTTCCTGCATTTTGACACCAAGGAAGCCTAGGAAAGATAAAAGTGAGCAAAGTTTAGAGCTGTCAGAAAAGTTTCTGACCCGCCTTTCTTTGAACTGTCAGAATTCTGTCCGTGGTCAGACTGGCTGACTGCAGTCTTTCTGCTCATTCAGGTAGATTTCCTTACCTTAATGGGTACAGTTAGACTCCATCCAATCCATATAATTTGTGTAATCTTCGAAAGATCACCAGATCTTTCTCTAGAAAGTATTTTCCTCTCACAAAATTTTCTGGCGATCAGATCGGCCGCCATTTTGTCTGACTTTCTGCCCGGAAGTGTGTCTCAAAATGGGCTTTTCATTGGTTGTCTTAAAATCACATGTTAATTTCCACTCAACTGATTGGCTCCTTGTCTAGGGCCTCAAAGGTATATATAGAGGAAGAGATCCATGGCGGGCAATTCAAAATTCTAATACAATTCCTCTGTGCATCAAGGGAGACAACTTTGAGACCTTCAGCAGAAACAAGTTTTGGCTTTATAAAAGTTTGGCAAATCAGCACAGAGTACCAAAAAGCAAATTTAAGTAAGAAAATTATGAAAATGAGTAGAAAACATGAGGAATACCCCTTTTGAGTGTTCACTCAATGAAGAATTGCAATTTGCGACAAACCTCTTAAAATACTTTGGAAATCTGTTTAATGACTGAGATACAATTCTTTCTATGCATTGTGTCACCGAATAAAAGTCTCTGACATTGTCAGCCATACCAGGCCATTGAGTTATAAGAAAAAATAAAAAAAACAAAGCAAACCGGCTTTTAGCAAATCCTCGACCATCCATGATAAGCTTACAGTCCTTACCTCCAAGGTCAATGTCATACTCAAGGTCAAATGTGAAAAAAGGGTCCAAAGCTTAAACATGGCCAATAACTTCCTATGGATGAATACGAACATAGACCTATTTTCAGGCGGGGGCATCCGTGTCCACAGGACGCATTTCTAGTTTTTTCTTATATCTGCTCTTAAACACAGATTTTGCCGAAGATTATCTAAATTTTAGAGCAGAAATAAGCAAATTGAAAGCATTCCGATTCCTATTTACAGTAATGAAGTTAGGCCGCAGGTAGAATATGCCCCGGACGTCTGGAGCCCCTACACAAAAGAAAAATTAACAAGATTAAAATGTTGCAGCGTAGGGCAGCTCGTTGGGTCACAAATGACTTCTCCCCCTTCAGAAATGTTATAGACATGATGGGTGAGCTTGGATGGCGGTCACTTGAGCTCAGACGCTACGATGCGGGCCTTACAATGTTTTATAAAATCGTTTACGGATTGGTCGTTATACCAGTTCCGTCACAGTTCGAACGCCTTACGACAAACACGCGTTACCACCTTTTGGCTTACAGGCAGATGCATACATCTGTCTCGTACTATTATTACCTATTATTCCCTGTCACGGTTGTTCTTTGGAACAGGCAACCAGCTGATCTAGTCCTGGTTTCTGATCTTGACTCTTTCAAATCAAGAGTAAGTTTGATCATTCATAGGCTCCCTTAAGGTAATACTGTGTTTATCATATTTTAAACTCTTCTTTCTAACACCCAAACTCTTTCATCTTTGCTCACCTTTCTTTTATTCTTTTAACTCTGCACTACCACACTTTTTACTTCTCCTACTAACACACCATGCGCAAGCAACCATCCTAATAATACTCGAAAGAGAGTTTAGGATCATATAGAGAGAGATATTTTCTAGAGACACTCTCATGTTTGGTATCAGACCCAGAGAAGTACTTCCGGGGTCGTAGGGTGCTAAAAAAGTTCTTTTAAAACATTGCCTCCTTTGTTAACAGTATGTACTTCACTTTTTAAGTTTTTTTTTCTCACATTATTTTCATCTGATCTTTAAATATGAAGCGTTTTGCAATGAATGAGCAAAGATCCATCCTTCTTTCCAGGACTATATCTTCTGGGTGGATGCTGATCTATGCCAAGGAGATGAGCATCGGCCAGCTGTTTCTTGTTGGAAATTAACACTGTCAGTTTGTTCTGCATAAATTTGTGGAAAATCTAAACGGTCATGACAGGGAAAATATTTGATATATCTGGAGACCAGTGAATGATCTTGTCAGTTTGAGAAGTGTTACAAGTAAACGAATGTTTTGGAACATATGACAGTTTCTGGAACGTGCAAGATTTACAGGCGTTCATAAGGGGGCTGACACCGTACACTTCTTAACTGAACTCTTAGATACTTAATGATGAAGAAGAAACCATAGGATCTGTCGTTTGCAAGTTTGTTTTCAAAACATTTGTTTTTAATATTTAAACTTTAGGAAAAAACAATTAAGTGATTTTCTTTCATCTTCTGTTAGTATAAAATTGTCTTTGATTGTTTTTCACACATATTTGAAACAAGCATTCAGAAGATGAAAAGATTTATATTAACTTGTAGTAATTAGCCAGAGTGTTTTAAACAACACAGTATTAAAAATGCGTGCCATAAATATTTTTTTCTCAAATAAAAACAGTTACTGAAGCCAATTAATCACTATTCAATTTAAACCAAGATTCCTATTTAGTCTGCATAGCTTAGCCAGATTCAGAATCTGCCTAGCCAAATACGAATTCTTATTTGGACTAAACAGAGTTTAGCCAGATAAACTAAATAATATTTTAGCCACATCCGGAATCTTCCTAGACCAAATAAGAATTCCTTTGGCCTAGCCAGATTCCAGATCTGGCTAAATTCCTATTTTGACTACGACAATCACTAAGTACTCTCAGAGTTTTACTATATATACTTTGTACTTGGTTTTGAGGCATTGTATCTCGAGAATTACTTCGGAAATCTTCCTAGACCAAATAAGAATTCCTTTGGCCTAGCCAGATTCCAGATCTGGCTAAATTCCTATTTTGACTACGACAATCACTGAGTACTCTCAGAGTTTTACTATATATACTTTGTACTTGGTTTTGAGGCATTGTATCTCGAGAATTATTTCGGAAATACTTTGTTGTTAAAATTTCCAGCATCTCTTTAATATAATTTATGTTTATGAATCGCTATCACATTCCTTATCAAAGTAAGCCTTTTTGATTCACTAACCTCCCGAGTTTAAACTACTCGTTTCTCTAAGGCATCAGTAATTTTAAAGACACATTTGTTCTCTATGTAAAAGGGTGGCCTGTTTAACTGTCTCCAATAAACACGTTCTTCGGACCATAGTGCACATCTTTTAGTTCGAACAAATTGACCTGAGACTGGTGAACTCTATTAACATAATTTCACAACCGACTGAATGCATGTATTTATCTTCGCTGTCTCCCGAAAATGGTGATATTGTTATTCAATATATAGTGATCGGTAAATGGGTCGCAATTCACGTGGGGCCGAAAAGTCAAGAGAAGCTAACGAAAGCCCGCGTATTAGGCGATATCATTGACTAATTTATTCCTTGGATAAAGTAATCTAAGTATCTAAGTTATTATGGGGTGATTATGAGCAGAGACTCTCTGAGAGATATGTTTAACAGGGGGCTCTATGAGGGGAACTTGTGTGATAGTATATTTTTACAGAGATTGTTTTCAACAATATGTTGTTTTAAATTACTTCATTATTTACTCCGCCCCCACCCATCGGGGCTTGAAGAAATAGATGGGCTGCATGATGCTTCCACGCAGAGCTGAATCCGACCGCACACGAGTACTAGTAAACCGCTTAAAGGATCTAGGCCTGGCCAGGCATAGCGGAGCGTGTCGGACCGTCCATGCTTATTAACCCTATTGGTTTCATTTGGCGACAGGGCTTGAGATGTCATTTCATCTCAATGTCGGGTAAAAGTCCCACAAAATTGGAAGCAACGTCTCCAAAATGACCTATACAGTGTTGAAGGGGGCGTTAAACCTCAAATCAAACAAACAAACGTCATTACTTATTCATTTATTATTAATATTTTTGTTTCAAAAGTGAAAAGAAGTAAGCTAAATGAATTGATTAGTTCAAGATTTAACCAATCTATTAACATTTATTTATCTTTTTATTTATTTATTTATTTAATCTTTACTTTTTGAAATTATGTTATGCAAATCATATAATGTATATAAAACATAAGCAGTTTATAGTTTCAGTCCAGACGCTACTATAAAATGTTTCGGACCCCACCCTTCGGGGCTTGAAGAAATAGATGGGCTGCATGATGCTTCCACGCAGAGCTGAAACCGACCGCACACTGGTACTGGTAAACCGCTTAGAGGATCTAAGCCTACCCAGGCAAAGCGGTGCGAGTCGGAACGTCCATGCTTATATACCCTATTGGTTTCATTGAACGAAAGGACTTGGGATGTCACTTCCTCTCAATGTCGGTTAAAACTCCCACAAAACTGGAAGCAACTTCTGCAAAATGATCTATACAGTGTTGACGGGGACGTTAAACCTAAACAAACAATAAAATGTTTCTTGTTTTAGACACAATTATATCAGAAACGAGTACTCCTGAAACCCCGCATTTTTATACTGTAAAACTGAATTCTAGAGGGATATACATTAGTTTTCTTATTTCTACTCAAAAACATATATTGTGAGTCCTAGTTAGAACTGCAATCCAAAAAAGGGTGTTATGCAATCCAAAAGTGTGTCTTTAAGAGGATAATAGCGCATCTCCAAAACTGAATTTTTTGAATTGAACTTTGTGATCTATTTTCTTATTCCTATAGCAAACAAAGATATAGGGAGCTCGACAGAACCGACCCGTTAAGGCGGTTTAAAGCAATACCAACAATCCACGCATTTGAACAAGAATAAAGGAAACTATGCACCACTGTTTTCTACATTGAGTGGGTTTTCATTGAACAAGGACTTATGCTACACGACTTTTCATGTTGTATTGTTTGTAACACCCCCTAAACACTATATAGGTCATTTTGGAGATGTAGCTTTACTATTTAAGGTCATTTTTTGAGCCAGTCAGTTTACCTATCAGCAACTTTGGTCACATAAACACAGTAATAAGACTCAAAGACAGTAATAACCCAGCCAGCAAAGAATGCTGGGCTAATGTCGCGCTGACAGCTATACAACGTGGCAACGTCGTATCGATATTGGCCCGACGTTGGCCGGCTGTTTGTACTTGCAGGGAAGACATTGGACCGCGCCAAGCGAAAGTGTGTCATCTGACATGTGCACCAAACAAAGACTCAGATCAGTCTACGCATTCGCGCAATCTGATCAGAGTCTTCGCTCCGCACCATATAGTTGCCCGATGACCCTTAGCTACTTCAAGCAGACCGCGAAGGCTGCATTCTAACTTAGGCCTAATAAAAATAGCCGTGTTTCTGCTAACCCGACCGACCATGCTTCAGACCCCCGACTCTACTATTTTATCAATAACAGAACAAAATAAAAAAATAAAACACGGACCCTATCATTTTCAAATTCCGACCCTATCCAGTGTCGTATTTGCATTTTCCCGTAGTAATTCCGCGCTTTAAGTACATCTTTGTAGTTTTTGGCATTAAGTACCTTCCAAAATACAGAGATGATATTTTGAGTATCAAAAATGAATTATGATATAGGGGAGATCCGGCAAAGTTCGGACAAAGTCGGTCCTTTAAATTCCCACGGTATACTACACAGCGTTGTAGTTTACCTTTACTTGGATGGTTTCCGCTTTACAAGGAATACGTTTCGGGTTTTATCCATTCTTCTGGCTCTTAACTTTGCCGGATCTCCCCTACAATGCATTAACAAAAAACATGTACAAAACAAAAACACATAAAAAATACAGGTCTGCGGAACCCGGGAAGGGACATGAATTTTTTTTAATATGTTGTGCGAACAAGATATTAAGTTGTGCGAACAAGATATTATCTTGTGCGGACAACATAATTTATCTTGTGCGGACAACATATTATCTTGTGCGCACAAGATAATATCTTGTTCGCACAACATATTATCTTGTTTGCACAACATAGATCTTGGGAAGTTGTGCGAACAAGATATTATCTTGTGCGCACAAGATATTATCTTGTTCGCACAACATATTATGTTGTGCGGACAAGATAATATCTTGTGCGCACAAGATATTAAGTTGTGCGAACAAGATAATATCTTGTCCGCACAAGATCTATGTTGTGCAGACAAGATATTATCTTGTGCGCACAAGATAATAAGTTGTCCGAACAAGGCAATATCTTGTCCACACAAGATATTATCTTGTTCGCACAACTTATAAAATATAAAAAAATCATGTCCCTTCCCGGGTTCCGTGGTGTCTTAGTCTTTGCCGATGACACATTTTCGCTTAAGTGAGTGAGCGAGTAAGTGAGTGTTTATTATAGCGACATGCGCATTACTGTATATGAACACAGTACAGAAAGGTCACCCGGCTCAATTGTTTCCATGTTGTTGTTTTTTCTTATCCATATAGGCATACTGTCGTCATTGTAAACAAAGCCACTTAAACTTAGTTGCCATTATCACACTGGTAAAGGCAAGCGCGCAGGATATGGAACAAACACACCGGATAAGAAAATTTTTTCTGCTCAGGATAAAAAAGAAAATGGCGGAATGGGTATCACATGTGCAGGTTTGTTGTTGTTCTAGATCTCGTGTTATGGTTACTAATCAATACGGCTGCTCACATTAGCTTCACGGAAGACACATATTATTCACAAATTTATATTCGATGGTCCGAATTCGACAGTTACATCCAGTCAAACGGAGAACCGGACACAGTGGAGCTACTCCACCGCGAAATCTCATTATTTTACATGAAACGCTCCTCTGGGAAGATGGCATGCACTGTTTTGTTGGTTGTAGACATACACATGACAACTCGGATTGTTGCAAATACGATTTAAGGAAAATTTGAAATAAGAAGGCTCACAGTGAGAAATCCTAGTTCAATTTTCAATACAACGCCCACGGGCAAGGGAATGGGTACAACGCATATGATAAGACACAAAATTTTCCGGGGAAAATGGTTGTTGTATGGTCGTAGCACTAGTAAATTTCCATCTCAGATTAGGTTTTCCGATATTAATAAATAGTCCTACATAGTTTAAAGCACCAATTGTGACCTTTAGGAATCATCCAAAGTTTGTATGAATTGTCTTGGCATGCGCATTGCTGTGGTTCTAGCAATGTAACCATCCCCTATGGAGATAGATGGATTGGGTTCATCGCGATCATGAATTAGAGTAATGATGTATTTGTCCATGCAGTATTTCTGGTAGAAAATTGTATGCTTGTTCTTTTGGCTGAAAATAAGGTAGATAACTTCGCCAAATTCGTGAGACATACCTATTACATGGTCATTAAAGGGCCTGATATGATTTAGCTTCTTTTTGACCCTCACTCAAGTCCTCTTCAGTGTGCGACGTTTCACTTGCTAACAGGCTTCGTTAATGGAAACATACACAGAAACGAGTTGTTTCGTCTTCAAGTATTTTCAGAATAACTTGACGTTTGATGTGTCTGTATTGAGTTAAAAAATTATGACGAAAATAGTAAGAAAAGTGTGATAAAAGTATACTCCTTCGAAAGCAAAAGACAATAGAAAGTGCCCTTAGAAACCCGGTTTCAATTGACGCATTAATATATCAGGTAGCACTGCTCATCGTTTGTACACTAAGTGAGTCGTATCTTGTTACCCCACCCACTTGCGTTATCATGGAGATATACGAAAAATGAAAAATTACAGGATCAAAATGAAACAGGTATTAAATTATTCCTTGGTTTCTAACTAAGAAAATTAGTAATAACAACATATATTTAGCTTTACTATGAACGGAGTTATGGCAATTTTATGTTGACATTTCTGACAATGACCAAAATTTTATTTATGAAAAAATAAACACAGAGGCCACCTTTCATTTTTTTTTTTTTTTTTTGATTTTCACCACATGTTAACAAATCAAAACTTTATCTGTATACAAAATATAAAATATGTACAGGCAAGGCTAGGCTGTTATATTTTGAAAGCCATAAAGGTGACAAATTTTGCAATTTTGGTCAAAATCAGCTGGGGGTAGGGGTAAAGTCATGGTAAAAACATACCTAATTTGTGAATGACCAAACATTTTATTGATTTGTTTTTCTTTGAAACTGTATCTTTTCATATAACTTCCTTTGGCTATCAGTTACAACATTTATGAAACAAATATTCCGGTGTGTGTGTGTGTGGGGGGGGGGGGGGGGGGGGCAGATATAATTGGATATCTTAACAGGCCCTTTGTACGCAGTTCGTCGTCGGATATAAGACAAATATTGTTTGTTTGATTTGAGGTTTAACGTCCCCGTCAACACTATAAATGTCATTTTGGAGACGTTGCTTCCAATTTTGTGGGACTTTTACCCGACACTGAGATGAAACGACATCGCAAGCCCTGCCGCCCAATGAAACCAATAGGGGTTATAAGCATGGGCGGGTCGACTCGTACCGCTTTGCCTGGGCAGGCTTAGATCCTCCAAGCAGTTTACCAGTACTCGTGTGTGGGTCGGTTTCAGCTCTGCGTGGAAGCATCGTGCAGCCCATCTATTTCTTTAGCCCCGATGGGCAAGGCAACTATTCAAGTATGTCCATGTATTGGTAACTGAATGATTATGCCGGCCTCGGTAGCTCAGTCGGATTCGCGTCTGCTGGTCTGCACGGGTTCGACACCTGCCGGGGTCGGCAACATTCTTTCGTGGAGATTGATCATGAGACCTTTCCTACGGTCATTCTCTCCCTTCCGCTGATTCAAGAAGGGCAGTTGTCAGTTTCTGGCGAAAGAATGTACAGTGTACTGGTTAACCGCTTACGTATAAGCCGGCCCTGGAAAAGTATGGATAGGTAAACTGACCGGCTCAAAAATGACCTAAAATAGTGTTGACAGTGCCGTTAAACTCTAAAACAAACAAACAAACCGAGAGGCATTACTGAAAACAAACCCAAAAAATGTAAATGTCAATTTGAACAGGACATTATATTAGCCTTGCCAAGTTGTCCTACCCAATATTTTTACGGACCACATTCTCCTTGGCCGAATTCTCCTAGGTCAAATCGTCCGGGCCAAATCGGCCATAGATTCATAGTGTATGGGTATGTGTGTGTGTGTGGGGGGGGGGGTGGGGGTTGGGGGTGGAGTACATTGCTAGAACCAGAGCAATGCACATGCCAAGACAATGCACAAAAACTTTGAACGTTTCCTAAAGATCACAATTGATGCTTTAAACTATGTAGGACCAATTATTAATATCGGAAAACCTAATCTGAGATGGACATTTCCTAGTGCTACAACCATACAACAACCATTTTCCCCGGAAAATTGTGTGTCTTATCACATGCGTTGTACCTATTTTCTTGCCCGTGGGCGTTGTATTGAAAGTTGAACTAGGATTTCTCACTGTGTGCCTTCTAATTTCAAATTTTCCTTAAATCGTATTTGCAACAGTCCGATTTATCATGTGTCTGTCTACAACCAACAAAAAAGGGCATGCCATCTTCCCAGAAGAGCGTTTCATGTAAAATAATGAGATTTCGCGGTGGAGTAGCTCCACTGTGTCCGGTTCTCCGTTTGACTGGATGTAACTGTCGAATTCGGACCATCGAAGATAAATTTGTGAATAATATGTGCAGCCGTATTGATTAGTAACCATAACACGAGATCTAGAACAACAACAAACCTGCACATGTGATACCCATTCCGCCATTTTCTTTTTTACCCTGAGCGGAAAAATTTCCTTATCCGGTGTGTTTGTTCCTTACCCTGCGCGCTTGCCTTTACCAGTGTGATTATTAAGTTTTATTTATATCTAAGCAAGCCACATTAATATGTTTGTGTATTAAGAGGAATGAATACTTTTTCAGAGGAGACAACTCTTTCTCAATAGGGGTCTACTGTTAAAGGAAAGTCTTAACTCCAGAGAGGCATTTGATCCTTAACATCATGTGAGCAAGTACGTGAAATGACACACCCGCCTAAGTCACTCTCTATATATTAGAGATAACTGGGGTTTACTGGGGGGGGGGGGGGGGGTAGGAGGGGGTGTAAACATCATTTTTTCTCATTTCTGCTCTAAGACATAGGTTGTGGGTTGTGGGTACTCGTTAGAACCGCGTTAGAACCGCCTCCATGAGGCGGTTCTAACGAGCACCCACAACTTATGTTTGCAAATACAAATTAGAAAAATATCACGGAGCAAATTCTTTCCTTTTAGAGTAGACCTTACTATTGAAATGAGAGACAAAACTACTTTTGCAGGATTTGTCTTCCCCGAAGGTGTATCCATACCCCTTAATTATAGATGCAATGTCGAGTTTGTATGATTACCATCACATACACGTACGTTCGCATGCAAGCACAAACATACACAAGAACTCACACACACTATCTCATTTGAAATGCTGTCCTTTTGAATATATCTGCTATTGCATTTCAGGTATAGCCATTTATTGAATTTTTTATCGATCTTGTGGAGACATATTTGCTCTTCGTGTCTTTAAAGGTTACGAAGCATATACACATAAATGAATAGAAAGTATGATTTGATTAAAATGGTTACTTTTCAATACTCAATATATGTGATATGATACGTAAGTACATTTTCATATTAATTGTTTCCCCGTTTAATTTAGAATTAGCCCATCCAGAAAAGTAATAACAAAGTCCACTTCCAAAGAAGTCATATATGATATTTAAATTGATAAAAACTGAAATTGACATGGCTATGTAAAACTATGAGCATATTTAGAATGCTAACACATATACAGTGCTAACACATACAGTTGTGCGGCCCCGCCAATCGGGGCTTGGAAAAATATATGGGCTGTATGATGCTTCCAGGCATAGCTGAAACACGGGTACTGGTAAACCGCTTAGAGGATCTAAGCCTGCCCAGGCAAAGCGGTGCGAGACGGCCCGTCCAAGCTTATAAACCCTATTGGTTTCATTGGGCGACAGGGCTTGTGATGTCATTTCATCTCAATGCCGGGTAAAAGTTCCAAAAATTGGAAGCAACGTCTCCAAAATGACCTTTACATTGTTGACGGGGACGTTAAACCTCAAATCAAACAAATAATATACAGTTCTGCGTGTCTTGGTGACAATTTTCTGTATTATTTATTTTGGCCCGCGCATGTTGAAATGGTATTTGTTGCACGTGGAAACACTTGTTCATCACGTGATGTACGAAATATTAACCAAATTGACCCTTTTAGATTGTGGTTGACCACCCTATTCTTAGGTATTTTAGACGAAGGCTTATAAATTCACGCTACTACACTTTAATGATATATGTGATTTAATCCAATTTTACGAAAAATCCCAAAATGAGCCGTTGGAAAACAGCGCAGGCCCAGATCACACACCGAAGAACGCGGGCTCGGATCAGGATCTTCACTGCAGAAAGTCAATTTCTCTGGCCCGCCTAAATTTCAAGCCACCCTTACGAGGCTGATCGTCAATTTATATTGGGGGGACTGGATACACATTCAGGGGTGGTAACTCATACAAACTATTCATGTGTTCCTATGAAAAAGGGACCTGCGCTTGAAGAGAAAAAATGCTCATAAGGAGCAAATTCTTTTCCTATTAGAGTAGATCCTTTCTCTTGAAATGAATCGTTTATAAGCAAAACAACAGTGGTCTTTGCGAGTCATAAACGATCTCACAAGAGTGTCGTTTCTTTTCGTGGTCACAAGCTTTCTGATGTATTCCCATCCCCGGTATTATCAAAAATTGTTGTAATCTTTACCAAATGTACTTCGTTTTTTATTTTTTTACAGTATGATATGGATTCAGAAGAAGGTGGCAGCGTGGTTGTTGATTTACGATGGAAACAAAGCTACTTTCTTGCCTTGTGTCACGGACTGGACCATCAAAGACATAAGAATCAATACACAGACACCAAAATTGCAGTAGGTGACAAAACGTTTGAATGCCACCGTGTAGTCCTTGCCGCCGTATCGCCTTTCTTTGAGGCAATGTATTTATCCGCAATGAGAGAAAGAGATGGAATCGTCACACTTGGTGATATAGAGCCTGCAACATTCGAGGTGGTGCTGAAATTCGTCTATTCTGGTGAAGACATTGTAAATGCAGATAATGCAGATGCGTTGCTGCGTGCTGCGGTAATGCTCCAGATAAAGTGTTTACAACAGAGATGTGAAGAATTCATGACAGAAAATGTTGACAGTGAAAACTGTCTTGCTGTATGGAAGCTAGCTTCAGTTCATGGCTGTGGATATTTGACCTTCAAAGCTTGGAGATGCGTGTTGCAATGTTTTGAGTATGTTTGCAATAGTGATGATTTTCTCAAATTAGACTGTGATGACGTATTAGCCATAATTACAGATAATGATTTAGAAACACCAAATGAAGAGATGGTATGTGATGCAGTACTCAGATGGGTGAATCATGATGTAAATAACAGGAAAAAGCACATGAACAGACTGTTTGAGAATCTAAGATTACCACTTGTTCAACCAGAATACCTCCTTGGAACTGTAGATCGAAATTCTCTGGTTCAAGAAAGCAGCGAGTGTAAAGAGTATGTGGATGAAGCAAAACGCTACCATCTGCTTCCAGCAAGAAGACACGAGTTTGTTTCATCTCGATTAGCTCACAGGAACAATCACGAGTTTGAGGAGGCGATTCTTTGTATTGGAGGAAACCTCCATCCCGATAGAACGACATACGACGTCTCTTGTTACAGCATGAAACAAATGGAATGGGTTAGATTGACGTCATTACCGTATGATCTGGGTGTGGAATTTGCCGTTTGTTCGTATGGGAACGCTGTGTATGTATCAGGAGGAAGCGAGATGTTGAGCGGAATGTTAGCCTACTTTCCCATTCAGAATTCTTGGTCCACGTGTAACCGCATGCTGATTGGTCGTCGTCGTCACTCCATGGTCGCAGTCGGAAATAGTCTGTACGTGCTTGGTGGATATGATGACGACGAACCGGAAGAACGTTTTAGTACTCTTATGAGTGTTGAGAAATACGATGTCAACACAGGAGGCTGGGAGGATTGTGGTTATCTAAGGCTTCCGGTTCGATCAGCATCTGCTGCAGTTGTCGGTGTTAAGATATATGTGTTCGGTGGAATTGACAGTGATGGATGCAAAGTAAGTGCAGTCCAATGTTTTGATACTAGACATAAAACATGTACGCAGATCTGCGACCTTCCAAACAATAACTGCGGCATGTCGTCAGCCATTGTTTGTAACAGAACTATCTATATGATATTTCTTAATGGAAGCATTTTGAAAATGGAAGAAGATGAAACAATAGAACAAATATACTGCATACCAAATTTTCAAAGATGTGGATTCGGCGTAGTGCAAGACAAGGGTAGCATTATCATACTTGGAGGGATCGATTCAACTGATATTTATGATGAATTTGTTAAGTTTGATCCAGTTCAGAGAGACACGAGATCCATTTCTCATCAGCTTGAGCGACCCCTGTTTGGATTTGGTTGTGTCAAAGCAACAGTTCCTAAACATTTCTTCAGGTGAATTGGCATATATCGGTTCTGCACGGTGACTTGTATTGCATAAAAGTACTGAGGCAGTGTTTGGTCGATCGTTTCTGAGCTGGGAAAGTGTTCCTGAACGGAGAATTGGGCTGTTTTGTTTAACCCATTTAGTACCGGAAACCCAAAAACGGGTAGTTGGCAAACAGCACAGACCCAGATCAGACGCCGCAGAACCCGGCGTCTGATCAGGGCCTAAACCTGTTTACGAAATTTTCAGCCAATTTCCAAATAGCTTTTGAAGATAACACAACCTGACACCCCTAAATTTTGAAATGGACGTTTGCTCTATATAAGGTGGAAGATTCCATTTGGTACGAAAAGGGTTAAGTTCCCGTACTTTAAGCAAGCATTTTACACCCTGATCGGGACGTCTGATCGGGGTCTAAACTGTTTTGCCAATGCCCAGCACATGCGGCAAGTCAATGTTTTACAATAAGCTTTCTTTTACACAGCACTCTGACGTCACAACGACAAGAATAGCGCGACTATTTTCTAAAATTAACCAGTACCTCCGGATTTCCTGCAAATCATTGATAGTCACGTGAACATCAGCACCGAATAGCTTTTGTGCAAAGTAACTCTCGGTCGATTGATAAACAATCACCCCAAAAAATAACCAACAGGGACAAGAAGGAGTGGGAAAATCTTTCTTCTATAAAGTGTAAACCAATCTGTTGCTAAAATACCTGTAATAGGCCTTGTATCATGATTCCGACCAAAGGTCCTAAAATAGCGACATCCAGGTGATATTTACATGGACCATTACGATAACTCACCCGTGCGACACAGTGTATTTTTCACATCTCAAAAATGGCTACTTTTTTGTTGAAAATCCGTGACATTTTTCTTATAAATGCTAAAAACAAAGGCTGTGGGTGCTCGTTAGAACCGCCTCGTTGAGGCGGTTCTAACGAGTACACACAACCTATGTCTTGGAGCAGAAATAAGAAAAATAATGTATACCCCCGTAAACACAAATTTTGTCTATATGCCGTGGGGTTTAGGGATGTCTTCATTTCACGGACATGTTCACGTGATGCGAAGGTCCTTCTTTTATTCAAGTACTCATCCTTTCCTTAATTCATGCCTCGCCATTTTCAATGGGCGGGGCATATAGTATCACCCTTGTCCGTACATACGTACGCACCCACGTCCCGTACGTATGTACGAAAATCTTTTACGTGCCATTTCTTTGTAAATATTGCTAGATTGGATTCAGATTTTATACACATGCAAATAATCATAAAATACAGGTCAAATTTGGTTTCAGGTAAAATCCATTAATTATTATGAGAGTTATGGTCGTTTACAAGAATCAAGGCACTGGGAGTGTGATGGGGCGATAAATTGTGATCCAATGGATAGGGTTAGGCAAATTTAGCGCCTGGTTGGTATTTTAAATCAGACTAATAAAGAATATATTTTTGAATAAAATCCTATGAGCATAGCTGTTTGAAGCTATTCTGGGCCAGAAGTAACGCAACAAAACCCATGTTGAAATTCTGTTGAAACATGAGTTTTGATCTTTGGATATCAAAAATGGACTTTACGTTACACGTTAAAGCGATGTAACGTTATCCCATTGAATGTGGCATTTTAAGTGTTGCAGAACAGACGTTATCGTTTTAACAACGTTTTGAACTAGCCGCCATGCCTTTTTAGTTTAACGGTCGCATCTGAAGAGGTGATATGGAGTTGTGGGGCATTTTCGTCACAATTTGCCGTAGAAAAAGCAAGAATGACGACCATGTATGTTTATTTCATTGCAATAACATTTGTCTGGTCCCTCAAAGATATTCAAACAGATTCTTTGGAATCCTGCAAATGTTATTCATGAAAAACTATGGATGATCTCTTTAATTGTTCAAATAGGGCTTGAATATATTAGAAGGTGGCTTATGAGGCCTACTTTGTCGAAACTAGCTAATTTGGTCTAGAAAAATTTGACCACTCGATGTTTTAATTCCTTTGGGGAATTTCAATTTTCCAGAGGATAAACCTTTACAGAAAACAAATATATGTACTACGCCTGATATAAAGGCACTGTTTTCCCACCGTTTGTTTTTTTTTCACTGTTGTTCTTGTTTCTTTTAATTATTTGAAATTTTCGAAACAAAAAAAAATGTTTATAATCGATATTAGCAAGTATTCAAGCTGAAAAAATTTATATTGGTGTGTAACGACCAAGTCAACACTTTTTAGGTCAATTTGAGCTGGTCAGTTTTCCTAGCCACACTTCTCATACGTAAACGGTAAACCAGTACAGTGCACATTATTTCACCAGACACTTCCAGCCGGCCTCGGTAGCACAGTCGGATGCGCGTCTGACTGGTGAGCAGGAAGACGCGGGTTCGATACCTGCTGGGGTCTGCAACATTCTTTCGTGGAGATTGATCATGAAATATTTTCTACGGTTATTCTTTCCCTTCCGCTGATTCAAGAAGGGCAGTTGCCAGTATCTGGCGAAAGAATGTGCACTGTACTGCTTAACCACTTTCGAATAAGCCTGTCCAGGAAAAGTGTTGATGCTCAAAAATGACCTAAATAGTGTTGACTGGGCCTTTAACTCCAACACAAACAACCAAACAAGATACTTCCAACTGCCCTTCGTGAATCAGCAAAAAGGAGATAATCACCGTGGAAAAGATTCCATGATCAATCTCCAAGAAACATGATGCCGACCCCGGCTGGTATCGAACCCGCGTCCTCCTGATCATTAGTCAGTCGCGCATCCGACTGAGCAACCGAGACTGTTCATATGCATAGGGGGCTAAAATTTAACCATTAGGTTGACTTCCTCCTTATTGATATAAACACCCCATTAACCCATGTATGCCCAGCTGCCTTTTGTGGGGACATTTACAAACATTGCAGACTAATATCAGACGCCGCAACACCTGGCGTCTCATCTGTGTCTAAACTGTTTGTTGAAAGTACATATTGCTAACAATACAAACCTGGCTCATGGACCACTACAAACTTCTTAACTGGGAGATATCAATTGTCTTATATGGGTTAATGACAAAGAATTACATAATCGACCCACACTGCGTACTTTTAACCCATTTTGTACTGATGGAATCATCAACCTTATATCAGTATGAAACGGGTCCATTTCAAAATTTAGGGATGTCTGGTTGTGGCTTCTTCAAAATTTATCTGTAAAATGGCTGAACCTTTCGCAAACATGCAGTGTATGCCCTAATGAGACTCCACGTTCTGTGGTATCTAATCTGGGCCTGCGCTGTTTGCCATTGGCCAGTTTTGGAATTTCCGGTACAAAATGAGCTGTAAAATGGGCTAATTGTACTGATCTATAAAAATACACTGAATGGCGTATTAGTCTACATTGTTTTCATTCACGTTTTATTACACGGAGAATCCCTCAGTGAATCCCTGTCATGGTAAAGTTAATGGATTAATTGATAACATTCAAGTTATAATATTTATTTCCATCGGCTGTTTCATTTAATGAGGAACTTTTGAAACTGATTCGAATATTGCGCTATATTTTCTCACGGTGTCTCTTGGTGGTGATCAGGTCTTATGCATTAATGCAAAAAGTAATTCCAAAATCACTCTTCAATACTCTGGGGCTATCGCCCCAAAAATGGTTTCCATTTGCAAAGATACGTAGATTGGATTCATATTTATTACACAAGTATATAATCTTCCTCTGCCACTGCAAGGGGTAGATGGAGCTCTCAAGCCCTGGTCGGCAATCCATCCAGGAGAAGGCAACCCCAAACAAAAACCTACATGTCTGGATTTGCCTGTTCCAGATATGTAAAGTCTGCTTCAGCAGCTGGGGCGGAAGATATCATTTCTCTGATCCAACGGTCCAACCGGCGATGCAGCAGCGTGTTATGGAGCATGAAGAGCATGACAAGGCACTAAAGAAGTCATGGTCATCCACTGCATCCGGGCTTAGCTCCAGATGTCTCGACACTGTCTTGCCTCTGGATCCAATTAGGTCAGGACGAAAGAGTGAGGTTGATGCTGTGCGCCTCTCCCTCACTATAATCCAATACACAGCGCATGTCATCTAAATCATATACACACATTCACTGCAGGCACACATATGCATGAAACTCAAAAAGCCCGGTGGCGATGGGCGAGCAGCAGGTGAGGGTACACTGGAAGCTGTTGTTGCGGACCTGCACACAGGCGGCTTGGTTCTATATGGTCGCCTTCCTTAAGAATGAAAAATACGGGGAATTCGGCAGCCGAACTGAGTGACAGAGCAGGCCTTTTTAGGGCCAAACTGCTCACCCCCTTAGAATGGGGAAGGGGCTAGAAAGGTGCCCTAAACAATTGGCTGCTTCAAAAACCATTGGCTGGTTAACCGCGATCAGCAGGGATCTCATCTAGCGGTCGAACAAGAAAGAAGAAGATAACGGTGATACCTTAAAAATCGGCGCATGAAATGTGCGCACCTTGATGGATAGTGCTGGATCAGACAGACCACAGCGTAGAACAGCTCTAGTTGGTACAGAACTTAATCGATACAAAGTCGAGATTGCAGCTCTGGGCGAGACAAGGGCAAATAAAAGAAGTTGGTGCTGGCTACACTTTCTTCTGGAGTGGACGCAAAAATATGAGCGGCGGGAAGCAGGAGTAGGCTTCATAATCAAATCACACCTTGTCAGCAAGCTCTCAGGACTTCCAAAAGGCTGAGACTACCACTATCTGGTAAGAGGCATGCAGCTATTGTAAGTGCCTATGAACCAATAATGACGAACCCAGATGAGGTCAAAGACAAGTTATATGATGGTTTGGACTCTGTGATTTCTGCTACACCCAGGGGAGACAAACTCATCTTTCCGGGAGACTTCAATGCTACAGTGGGCACTGACCACCAAACCTGGGAATGTGTGATTGGGAATGAAGGAGTAGGAAAGTGCAATAGCAATGGCCTCTTCCTTTTGAGGAAGTGTGCAGAGCATGAACTGCTGATCACCAACACAGTCTTCCGTCTGCCAACTCGCAACAAGACATCATGGATGCATCCTCGCTCCAAACACTGGCATCTCATCGATTATGTCATGGTTAGAAGGAAGGACAGACAGGATGTCAGAGTGACAAAGACTGTGTGTGGTGCGGACTGCTGGACAGATCACAGGCTTGTTGTCAGCAAAATCAACCTGCGTATCCAGCCTGCACGGTGACCACAAGGCAAGAAAGTGCCCAGGGGACTGGATGTCTCTAAGCTGAAACAAGACAGCAAGAGGCAAGCCTTCACCCATGACATCTGCAGCAGACTAGTTTCAGTGGAATTCAGTTCAGTTGATCCTGAAGAGAACTGGAAAGTCTTCAGCGACTGTACACTCTTCAGCAATGGATTCCCTAGGTCCAGTATCTCACAAACACCAAGACTGGTTTGACGAGAATGATGAACTTGAAGAGAAGCACCAAAAACATAGGGCATGCCTCAGTGATACAAGCTCAGTATCTTGCAAGACGGCCTATTTAGATTTATGCAAGACAGTCCTAACAAGACTTAGAGACATGCAAGACTCCTGGCTAAGCAACAAGGCTGATGACTTCCAGTCCTTTGCAGACAGAAAGGATATGAAGACGTTTGTTGATGCACTAAAGACAGTTTATGGTCCCCAGAGCTCAGGAACCACTCCTCTCATCAGCGCAGATGGAACTAGTCTTCTGACTGACAAAGAGGGTATCTTGAAGAAATGGGCTGAGCACTTTGATAGTGTTCTTAATCGGCCATTCTCTATCAATGATGATGCTATCAACAGACTACCACAGGTTGAATGTAATCTGTTGCTGACAAGTTCCCAACCGTTACTGAAACAGTGAAAGCAATAAAACTTCTGGCATTAGGCAAGGCTCCAGGACCAAATGCAATACCTGCTGAGATTTACAAAGCAGGAGGTACTTATTTCACATTATGTGGAGAAAAGAAACCATCCCTCAAGAATTCAAGGATGCGTCAATTATCCACTTATTCAAACGGAAAGGGAACCCTCAGATCTGTGACAATCACCGTGGCATCTTTTTATTGTCATTTGCTGGGAAAGTCCTTGCAAGAGTCCTACTTAACCGACTAAATGAACATCTTGAACATTCAGGGCTTGTGTGTTTAGGACGGACAGAGGAACAATTGGCATTACCTTCACAGCAAGGCAGCTACAAGAGAAATGCCAAGAACAGAACATGGACCTATACATGACCTTTGTTGACCTCACCAAAGCATTTGACACAGTCAGTCGAATACGCATTGTCACTTGACATCACGTGAACAAGTCCGTGAAATGAACACCCTCCCCCTAAACTCAATTTTATAGAGAGAAAACTGGGGATTACGGGGGTATACATTATTTTTCTTATTTCTGCTCCACGATATAGTTTGTGGATACTCGTTTGAACCGCCTCAATGAGACGGTGAGGTTGTTCTAACGAGCACCCACAACCTATGTTTGCAGTATAAATCAGAAAAATTTTCATCAGAAAAGTAGCCATTTTTGGAGATGTGAAAAATTACACGATGCCGCGCGGGTGTGTTGTTATAATGAACAGTAAGATCATAAGCAAGGACACAGAATGTTTTACCCTTTTTGTACCGAATGGAATCTTCCTCCTTATATATAGCTGGAGTTCATATCAAAATTTAGGGGAGTCAGGTTTCTTCAAAATGTATTAGGAAAATGGCTGAACTTTTTGCAAACAGTGGAGGCCCTGATCAGACGCCGCACTGTTTGTCAAGGTACCCCTTTAAGGGTTTCTGGTACTGAATGTGTTAATACGTCAATGGTCAAGAAAATCATCGAATTATGAAATTATGATCATCATCCTATTATTATTTTTATCATTATTATTGAAATTCATGATCGTCATTTTATATTTATTTATTTATTTATTTACACACATTTAAAGATATAAATAAAATAAAAAATTACCTTTTTGATATTTTATAGTATAAAAATTCTGCGTTTATTCGGATAAAAAATCCCGGCCAATAAGAAAGCTTAAAGCTTCAGGCGCAGAGCAAATGCGTCAAGTCACGCCCAGTGGACAAATTCTGTGTTTATTCGGACGAAAGTCCTGGATAATTAGAGGGCTTCATACGCAATGCAAATGTGTCAAATCGCGCACACCGTCTAACGTCAAGGAAATCGACTAGTGGTGTCAGAAATTGGCAGTTTTTAATGACGTCACTCGTCACGCTCTTCCTTGCCGTGATTTGTTGTAGAATAAAACACAGTTATTTTCCATTGCCTATATTGGCGCGCTGTGTTAGAATTTCGATTAGAGTTTTAGATAGCTTGTAAGATGCCCTTCATCGGCAGCATTTCAGATAAGTTAACCCATAAACAGGCACACCAAAAGGGAAAATAAAAAGAGAAACGATCAGGAACAGATACAATCAGATCCCATATTCTTCCCACAATATAACTAGGGGAAGTAGTCAACATGGAGCGACGACAGTAAACAAAACGGACAACAGGCAAACCGAGTCAGTAGCTCTTTCCCAAACAAATGGTGACTCAGAATATCCAAACCTCACTATAAAGGAGCAATATACATAACGGTCACCAACATGACATACATTAAACTGGAAGGATAAGCGTAACTAAAATGAACAACCAAGAAGTGGGAAGAATCAGATTAACCAAAGTAACAATATATATGATTAGGGAAAGAATCAGAACCACCAACACAAAACATGAAAGAACCACAGCAAAAACACCGTCTTGGAACGGTCAGTGAAATAAAAAAAAATACTGGTGGGAAAACAACCACAAAAATTAACTTTCACTTCAGAACAAAGGTTGTGAGGTGACAAACATTTTGGTACAAGTTTTATGAAAATTGACTGAGTGGTTTAGAAGTTATGACCTTTTGAACATTTCACAAATTCTGATTTTGTTAGTCCAGAACGAGGCTGTGAGTAAATGACGTCATAAACTCACAATTGGAAAACTTTGAATTACAGCGATTCTCGTGCAATAAAACAGCAATAAATAGTTCAGTATGCATTCCATTTATTCAATGCGATGATAATTTACTGTTTTTAAGTATAAAATCTGAAAAGTATGCTGTAAATTATTATTTTTCTTTTTTGGTCACGTGACTAGATTAACAAAATGGCGCCCCTCATAGACAGCAATTGTAAAATGTTCAAAAGGTCATAATTTCAAAACCGCTCAACCGATTTTCATAAAATTTGTACCAAAATGTTCGCCTCGTCAAAGGCAATATTTTAAAGTGACAGATAATTTTTGTGGGTGTTTTGTGGGTGTTAACTGTACGGGATGTCAACCCTTACCCTCACTTTATAACGAATAAAGAATTCGATTATTTCGAAATTTGGGAATTCCTCAAAATTAAACCAATGTTTCAGTTTTAACTACTGGGTCACAAAATTATGAAATTGACACCGATAAATTAATAATCCTGTCGGTTTTGAAGTTTATTATTTGAATGATGTATTTATCGAAATAGGATGTAACGTTTCTGTTTGCTTCCATACATGCCTGCTGTTTTGCTGTTATTACGATAACACGTCCGTGCGTCTGTGTATTCTTTCTTATCATCAAAACGGTTAAATTTCAGATAAAAATGTACGATAATTTTTCTGTTTTTTTTTTTTTTTTTTTTTTATCGGAGCCTGAGTTGTTTGTGCTCGTTAGAACCGTCTAATTGAGACAGTTCTAACGAGTACTATGGCTTGTGTCTTGGGCTGGAAAAGGAGAAACAACGTGCACCCTGTAGACCCCGGATGTCTCATTAAAAAGTGGGGGTTTGGATGGCGCTCATTTCACGGACGTGCTATCGTAATGCTGACGCCACGAGTGTATGAGAGGAAGAATGTTTGATGGAGTACGTGGATTAAATAACCATCACAAAACACTAGTTTATGAATATACAACTAATTGCATAAACCATTGTACCATTGAAGCTGTTCATTGTATTGTTGTAGGGAGAGGTCTATCTAATGTTGTCATAACTTGTGTCCAACCCCTTTGTACTTTTTGCAATAATATATGTTTTATCTAAAGCCCAAGCATCCTAAATGTCCTCCATCCCCTAATGTCCGAAAATAGAAAAAATAAACTTAGAAACTGTTTTTATCGATAATTATCAATTATTATCAAATAACAAGAGGGCCCAGAGGGCCCTGGTTCGCTCACCTGTGTGTCACTATCTTGAGTATATTCTATTTTTAGCTATGGTGGCCATCTTGTTCATCAGCAGAGTCATTTTAGCTTATTTGGTAGGGAGTAACCTAGGCAACATTCCTGTGAAGTTTGAATCAAATTGGCCTTAGGGTTTAGGAGGGGTTCAAGTTTGAATCAGATTTACAATATTTTTCTATTTTTAGCTCCGGTGGCCATTTTATTCATCAGAGTGGGATTGTTTTACCTTTTTTGGTAAAGGATCATCTAAGCAACATTACTTCGAAGTTTGAATGAAATTGGCCCAATGGTACAGAAGGAATTGTAGTTTGAAGATTTTTTTTATTTTTAGCTCTGGCAGCCATCTTGTTAATTTGAGTGGAATGAGTCTTAACTATTTTGGTAGGGAGTCACCTAGGCAACATCCCTGTGAAGTTTTAAATCCAATTGGTCCAAAGGTTTAGAAGGAGTTCGCATTTGAAGCAAATTTACAATGTTTTTTCTATTTTTAGCTCTTGTGACCATTTGTCAATCGTTATGCTATTTTCCTAGAGGGTCATCTACACAACATCCTGTTGAAGTTTAGAAGCCTTCATTGTGAAGTGGTCATGCTACTTGCCTTGTAAACCAGGGATAGCAGGATCGATCCCATGCGTCTCCAGACTTTCAGATTGGTCTTTAAACAGAGGTCCCATCACTGTATGACCTTAGCTGTTGGTGAAACTTCAACTCAAACACTCACTCCAATGAAGGAACCTATATGCCAAATATGAAGGCTGTATCTTAAATGCTCCAAAAGTTATGACAAAGTAGGTCAAAGGTCAAGGTCATTGCTAAAAATTTTTGAATGGTTGAGAAAACCTTGTCACAAGGAACATACATACCAAATATAAAGGCTATCTCATATGGTTCAAAAGTTATGATAAAGTAGGTCACAGGTCAATGTCACAGGTCAAATCTTTATATGAGTGGGAAGCCCTTGTCACAAGGAACGTACATGCCAAATATGAAGGCTCTATCGCAAACAGTTCAAAAGTTATGACAAAATAACCTACTGATCTACTTTTTGATTTGACCTGACCCATATTCGAACTCAACTGAGATATTGTCCAGATGATCATTCTGAGCAAGTTTTATGATGATTTGACTAAAACTGTGGCCTCTTTTCTATGATTTGACCTGCTGACCTACTTTTTGACCCGACATGACCCATATTCAAACTTGACCCAGATATTGTCAAAATGCTACTTCTGAGCAAGTTTGATGATGATCGGACCAAAACTGGGGTCTCTAGTGTGTCCACAAGGATTTTCAACAATCTGACCTACTTACTGGCCAGATATGACCCATATTCGAAATTAACTGAGATATTGTCAAATGATCATTTTTAGCAAGTTTGATGATGATCAGACCAAAACTGTGGCCTCTAGTGTGTTCAGAGGGTTTTTCTATGATTTTATCTACTGACCTACTTTTTGGACCGACATGACCCATATTCGAACATGACTCAGATATTGTCAAGATGATCATTCTTTGCATGTTTGATGATAATCGGACCTAATCTGTGGCCTCTAGTGTGTTCACAAAGTTTTTCTATGATTTGAGCTACTGACCTACTTTTTGACCTGAAAAGACCCATATTCGAACTTGACCGAGATATTGTCAAGACTATCATTCTGGGCAAGTTTGATGATGATTGGACCAAAAATGTGGCCTCTAGTGTGTTCACAAGGTTTTTCTCTGATTTGACCTACAGACCTACTTTCTGACCTGCCATGACCCATATTCGAACGTGACCAAGGTATTATCAAGATGATCATTCTGAGCAAGTTTGATGATGATCGGACCAGAACTATGGCCTCCAGTGTGTTCACGTTTTTCTCTGATTTGAACTACTGACCTACTTTTTGAACCGACATGACCCATATTCGAACCTGACTCAGATATTGTCAAGATGATCATTCTGGGCAAGTTTGATGATGATTGGACCAAAACTGTGGCCTCTAGTGTGTTCACAAGGTTTTTCAATGATTTTACCTACTGACCTACTTTTTAAACCGACATGACCCATATTCAAAGGTGATCAAGGTATTATCAAGATGATCATTCTGAGCAAGTTTGATGATGATTGGACATAAATTGTGGCCTCTAGTGTGTTCAGAAGGCTTTTCTATGATTTAACCTACTGACCTACTTTTTGACCCGACAACACCCATATTCGAACTTGACTGAGATATTGTCAAGATGATCATTCTGGGCTAGTTTGATGATGATCGGACTAAAACTGTGGCCTCTAGTGTCTTCACAAGGTTTTTTTTCTGATTTGACCTACTGACCTACATTTTGACCCAACATTACCCATATTCGAACTTGACCGAGATATTTTGTCGTGGTACAAAATGTGTGCAAGTTTAGTTAAAATCAAATCATAAATGAAACAGCTATCATGCAGACAAGACCAAAATAGGCAATTTTGCCTTTTCAGGGGCCGTAACTCCGTAACACATAACGGGATATGGCTGGTTCAAGAAAGGAACCCAGATCTCATGGTGGTACAAGTTGTGTGCAAGTCTGGTTAAAATCAAATCATAAATAAAGATGCTATCGTGCGGACAAGACCAAAATAGGCAATTTTTGCCCTTTCAGGGGCCGTAACTCCGTAACACATGATGGGATATGGCTGGTTCAAGAAAGGAACCCAGATCTTATGCTGGTACAAGTTGTGTGCACGTCTGGTTAAAATCAAATCATAAATGAATATGCTATCGTGCGAACAAGACCAAAATAGGCAAATTTTGCCCTTTCAGGGGCCGTAACTCCGTAACACATGATGATATATGGCCGGTTCAATAAAGGAACCCAGATCTCATGGTGGTACAAGTTGTGTGCAAGTCTGGATAAAATCAAATTATAAATGAAGATGCTATCGTGCGGACAAGACCAAAATAGTCAAGTTTTGCCCTTTCAGGGGCCATAACTACGTAACACAAGATGGGATCTGGCTGGTTCAAGAAAGGAACCTAGATCTCATGGTGGTACAAGTTGTGTGCAAGTCTGGTTAAAATCAAATCATATATGAAGATGCTATCGTGCGGACAAGAAATTGTTTACGGACGCACGCACGGACGCACAGACGACGGACAAAATGTGATCACAAAAGCTCACCTTGTCACTACGTGACAGGTGAGCTAAAAAGACAGATTAACGTTAAACCATGTTAAAAAGTTGACCTGCGGAAATAAGCATCTTCATATACCTGTCATTCAAAAATGTCCGCGAGCATTGCATGTAACTTGGGAAATATTTCTTATATATGGCTAATAATCAATGATGAATAATAAAAAATAACGTCCAGCCTATTTTGTTTAAAGTAAGCATCTTTTTAATGGATCCCCTTATTAAAATGCTTATTTTCGAAGGTAGACTTTTTTTAATATAGATTTAAAGATATTTGTCTGTTTATATAATCATAATTATTAAATAGGGATTAGAAAAAGTGTCATGCTGGTGGACATCAGTAGTAAGGGCCCCACTTGGGCATCATGGACTGCGCATGCGCAGCATTTGTATAACTTCCGGTGAAACGTAAGCGAAACGATTAGATGACGAAACTACCCTAAATATCGGACGTGTGTTCGAATGACGTAACTCGCGGTAATTACGCCGTAAGTATCCTAAATTTTGAGGCGAAAGATGTTCCCGCGGATTGGCGAAGTTCGCCGTCCCCGATCTGGTCGGGGTGATCGGGGTCTACCCCGTTCGCTCGAGCGATCCTATCCCAATATTTAGGGAGATACTACCCTGTATAGTATTGATGAAATTAAGTCTCTCACCCGCAAAACAATTATCGCCTCGAAAACCTGGAAAACAATGGAAGGTGTTGGAAGAGCTCGACTCGATGCGAGAAACTAGTAATGGACCGCGTCCCGGAAAAAAAAAGTTTGGTTCGTTCGATTTTAGGTTTAACGTCCCCGTCAACGCCGTATAGATCATTTTGGGGACGTTGCTTCCAGTCGCGCGAGACCTTTACCGGACATATCTACGACATTTGTATCTCGGAGAATCTTTCTCGGCTACGGAATTTATACGGATATCGCGGGGGCGTAGCCAGTATGCATTATGAGAGTGGAGCGTAAAATGAGAAGCAAATGATGATAGGATTTTTGATCAACTGTAATTTCCCTAAAAATTGGGGCACCTGAAGGGAGGTCACCGTAAATATCCTAAAGTTTGATCTCAAGCGATGTAGCAAACGTGTTCTGGTGGAATAGTGGAATGACAAACAGTGCAGACCCTGGTCAGGGTGATCGGGATCTACACCGTTTTTTTCTGTCCCAATATTTAGGGTAATACTACCCGGTGCAGTCCTGCGATATTGACAAATCGATTGTCTCCGACACTCAGTGCGAAACGCTTATCGCCTTTAAACTAGAAAACAATGAAACTCGCTGGAAGATAGCGTTTAGAAGGCTGATGTTATCGTTTAAATTTCTAAACACGCTCGCTTCTGAATGGGCTGCAGCTGAGAAAAAAGTTTTTATCAAACATGTTTGTTCGATTTGAGGTTTAACGTCCCCGTCAACACTGTAAAGGTCATTTTGGAGACGTTGCTTCCGAGCCGACATTGCGCTGAAATGACATCTCAATCCCTGCCGCCTAATAAAAACGATAGAGTTTATACGCGTGGCCGGGCCGACTCGCGGCTCTAAGCCCCCGATGGGCGGGGGGCGGATCAATCATTTTGCCCCGTTTTCGACATAGAAATATTTTTACCCAAACGAAATAGATTTAATACGTCCGCAAAGTCTGCGCGGTGTGACGGGACTTTTTAGGCCTTATACCGTTACGAAATTCCGCCCACGCGAATATATGGAAAAAATTACTAACCAATTTTTTTGGTTCGGGTTTTACGACCCTTTCAAGACTATTTTACTCATACCGAGTCGATCGTTATTCAGAGGTGGGCGAAAACCGGAGTGCCCCGGAGAAAAAAATCCTGACCTTCCGTTGCTGAACTCGGCGTCACACGCGTGACCCATACATTGTGGGTACTCGATAGAACCGCCTTAATGAGTCGGTTCTGAAAGGAAAAAATCGAGTTGGTGCAACGTTGTATACCACGGCGTCTTATACGCATGTGTGTGTGTGTGTGTGTGTGTGTGTGTGTGTGTGTGTGTGTGTGTGTGTACGCGCTTGTCCGTTTTATGTCCAACCAACGACTAAGGGGCATAGCGGAGACGGGGTGAAATATAAAGCTTGTCCGGAGCGTACCTCTGATTATCTCGAGCCCTGTCGTCCAATGAAACCAATAGGGTTTATAAGCATGGACGGTCCGACTAGCACCGCTTTGCCTGGGCAGGCTTAGATCCTCTAAGCGGTTTACCAGTACTCGTGTGTGGTCGGACTCAGCTCCGCGTGGAAGCATCACGCAGCCCATCATTTTCTTCAAGCCCCGATAGGCGGGGGCGGTCAGACAGTCCGTCGTTAACGTGAATTGTTGCGCGTGTTAGCGAAACGACGTTGTTTTAACGTTGCACGGTAGCAGCAGTCTTCCATCCCAACATTTAGGATATTACTACTGACAGGTGCAGTCGCAGAGAAAGTCATCTTAATTAGTTCCCGCGTTACATCATAATAACAACGCCTTGACCATTATAATGGCGGCGTTTATCAATAATCAAAAACTAGTTGCCAAGCAACATTCCGAATGTGTCGAAAATCGGCCAATGGGAGACGATAGCCTCGTTTTGATTTCAGCTTCCTCGTAAGAACGCGCACGTCCGTCCTAACGTTTTAATATCGTTTTAGCAGTTGAGTGATAAAGATGGAAAGTGTTGTTAATTTCGAACTCGCGCTGGATTTTGTAAGAGAACAAATAGAAATGGACGAAGCATCAAATGCTTTAAGTTTTGATGACGAAATGGACACACTGGCGCAGTCCTGTGTTGAAGATGGCGAATGGTCGGGGCAGGTAAGAATTTTAATTATCTTTTCCATGTTTCATATACGTTCCATCACGAAAACACGCCCAAAATGATTTCGGTCCCTAGAACCCCCCTCTTTTATTTACTAAAACTGGGGTTTTGCAGGGGTATACATTATTTTTCTTATTTCGGATCTTAAACATAGATCGTGGATACTCGATAGAACCGCCTCATCGAAACGGTCCTACCAAGCCCCCACGATCTATGTTTTAGCAAAAAATAAAGAAATCTCCATATTTTTTTCATCTTAAAATTTACTTTTCTTTTTTTTTCGGCGTTATAATTCGCGGTGTAATTGTATAGGCGTGTTTTCGTAATGTAGTGTGTTAAAATTCCCGGGTTAAAACTATATGGCTTTCAACTGTATTTAATATGCATTAAAAAACGCGTCTCTTAGACTTGGTCGGGGAAAGGTAAGAATTTTAATTAACTTTTCTCTGTTTCACGAAAACACGCCTGAAAATTTCGACCCCTTGAAACCCCGCTTTTATTTAGGAAAACTGGGATTTGTAGGGGTATACATTATTGTTCTTATTTCGGATCTTAAACATAGATTGTGGGTACTCGAAAGAACCGCATCATCGAGACGGTCTCGCCAAGCCCCTACAATATTTTTATTTTTATCACTATTATAATTATCATTATTATTTTTATCGTTATTATTATTATTATTACAGATGGAAGAAAGGGATGAGACAGTGCTCGTGATTGAAGATGGAGATTTAAGTCAGGATATACGGGTAAATTTCTGTTCTTTTGATAAATTACTTTTCATTTACAACACACGTTCTGATTGAAAAAAAAAATATATATATATATTAGATGGTGTCCTGTCCTTTCTGTATTTAACATCTAATCCATTACAAAAAACACGCCTATACAAATACATTTTTTCTGCTTATATGGATTTTTTAAGATGAAAAATTGTGCTATTTTTCTTATTTCTGCTCAAAACATAGATTGTGGGGACTCGATAGAACTGCTTTCGACATGGCGGTTCTATCGATTTCTGTTTATTTAATAAATCGCTTTACTGTTGTTGTTTTTTTTTTCAAACATTCGTCCTGATAAAAAATATTAGATGGTATATTGTATCAGGTCTTTTCTTTACTTTTCGTTTAAAAAAAAAATCTAATCACTACATGCACAAACTGTTTCTTTATAGCGGGCTTTAATCAAGATGAGCAATTGTCGTCGTTTTTGTTATCGTTGTAAAAATGTTATATTTTTTCAGATGGAAGAATGGGACACTACGGAGTTGGTTATTGAAGACGGTGAATTGAGCCAAATGGCACAGGTAAATATATTCAATTCTATAAATTAACCACTGTCATACATATTTCTGCTTAAAGAAGTCTGAGCAAAATTGTATTAAACCAACGATTTTATCTTAATTAACGATAATCATGTGCACTAATGTTAAGACATAGTTTTCAAAAATGTCTTTCTTGCATCCATTGTAAAACTGATAATATTATCCATTTTCAGCCATGCGTTATATCAGTTCATTACAATCATTATTATCATTTCAGTTTGAGGAACAAAAAGAAATAAGCGGGGAGCGAGAAGATTCGCATGGAAACTCCGTAGTGCAGGTAAATACTCATTATTTTATTATCATCGTAATCATCATTTTATCAATATTTTTTTCATTATATGTATTAACAGTAGTAGTAACAGTAGTAATTGTAATAGTAGTAGTAGTAGTAGTAGCACTAGAAATAGTAGTAGTAGACGTTGTTGTTGTTTTATTATCATCATTGTTATTATCATTATTATTTATAACCAGTATTATTCTTAATATTTTGTTATTGTTATCATTATTTTTATTTACAGTAGTCGAAATAGTAGTATTTGTAGTAGTAGTAGCACTAGAAATAGTAGTAGTAGACGTTGTTGTTGTTTTATTATCATCATTGTTATTATCATTATTATTTATAACCAGTATTATTCTTAATATTTTGTTATTGTTATTATTTTTATTAACAGTAGTCGAAATATTAGAATGAGCAGTAGTAGTAGTAGTAGTAGTTGGAGTAGGAGTAGTAGTAGTAGTAGAAGTAGTTGCAGGAGTGGTAATTGTAGCTGTAGAAGTAGGAGTAGAAGTAGGAGACGTTGTTGTTGTTGTTGTTTTGTCATTGTTATTATTATCATTATTATTATCGCTTTAATTATTGTTATTATAACTATTATTATTACTATTACGATTATTATTTTTATTATTTCAGGTAGGAAGAGGGGATGAGCCTCAGCCGGGACCATCTCACAAACCCGACACCCCACCACCAACCAATGGACTGAAGTACGAAATCAGAGAGAAATCGAGAAGGACGTACGCCAAAAATGCCGCGGTAGATCGCGGATACCAGGTTAAGATTGACGAACAACATCACGGAGAAAGACTGGAGGACATCAGAGATGGTTTGCATGAGATGTTCGACCGAGTGTTGAATGAAGCCCGGGGCACGTTAGCGGGAAACGATTTAGGTCGCGTGATCATTCAACACGAGGGATTGCACGACCCTATCGTAGTTCCCCTACAGCCCTGGGACGACATCAACGCGAACATGGTCATGGAAACCATCGAAAATGTCCTCAACAGTAATAAAAACTTATCCGTTGATGACAGTTTCGACATCTTAATCGGTTCCGTCGATCTACCCAAGGGAGGTGCCCGAAAAAGGATCACGAATCTAAAAGGCGAGAAAAATGCATGTAAAATCAAAACCTCTATTGTATCGATTGTAAATAATGATCAGTTGTGTCTGGCAAGAGCCATTTCGGTCAGCTGGGCTAAATTAAACCGATGCACGCCCGAAGAGTGGGCAGAAATTTCTAAAACCCGAGGGAAGAAAAGCAATCGCGAACTCATTTTGCATTATAAGAAAGTGCCCGAAAGCTTCTTCAAACAGCTTCGTGCCAAAGACAGGCACGAGCAAACGGATTTGGCAGTAGCCATTAGCCAGCTGGCCGAAGTACCTCTTGACAGACCTGCTAGCTTGAACGATTTAGCGGCATTTGAATCGGTACTCGGAGTGAGGGTGATGGTGGTCAGCGCAAGGCTCGGTAATAAGTTTATTACCAGTCCCAGCACCGATGACCGGCCTTGCGTTTACGTTTACCAAGTAGACGATGACCACTTTCATTCAATCACTTCGATTACCGGTTTCTTTTGTTCTAAGTACTTTTGTCAGACCTGTTTGAAGCATTTTGACCATAGGGAAAAGCACCATTGTGATATATTTTGTATAGTATGTAAGACAGACGATTGCCCCAAAACCGATAAACCGGTCACTTGTCCTGACTGTAACATGCACTGTCGGTCTGACGCGTGTTACGAGCAGCATAAACAAGTACCGGTTTATCAAAAAGGTAAATCTAAGGGGCAACCGCGCGGGCCTTCCCAGTGCGATAAATACTGGAAGTGTCCCGCGTGTTATAAAGTTATTCGTAAAGACAAGAGGAAGACAGAGGAACACCAATGCGGTGAACATCTGTGTTCCTCTTGTCACAAGTATGTGATGGACGATCATCTATGTTATTTAAGATCTACATCGGCAAAGGAAGAATTCATTCCAAAATATATTTTCGCCGATTTCGAATGTAGCCAGGATGAGAGAGCGGAGTGTGAGAATTATCAGCCCTTGAAAAAGAATGATTGTAAAGACTGTCAATCGGAACAGTTATGTAAATCTTGCTCCAAATGCCGCCATTGTAATGCCTCGTGGTGCGGAAAAGCCACACATCGGCCAAACTTTGTCGTGGCTCATTCCGTATGCCCCAATTGTATTAATGATCCTTTGACCCCGAAATCTGTTTGCGAAAAATGCGGTACCCGTTGCCCGGAATGTGATGACAACGAAGACGATGGTCCTTGTCCCGGTAAATGCGGTTTTCGGGAGGTCACTTTTCGAGGAGCGGATACCGCAGAAAAGTTTGGCGAATGGTTGTTTTCCGACCATCATAAATACTTCAAAGTCATTGCCCACAACATGAAAGGCTATGATGGTTACTTTTTGTTAGAGTACCTCATAGACCAATCCATGCGGCCCGATAAAATCATTTATAGCGGTTCGAAAATAATGTACATGACGGTGGAGCGAGATTTACATATCAAGGTGATTGACAGTCTCAACTTCTTGCCCATGAAATTGTCGTCATTACCCGATGCGTTTGGACTGACAGAGTTGAAGAAGGGATGGTTCCCACATTATTTTAATACTTTAGAGAATCAAAATTATGTGGGACCATACCCGGATGCGAAATATTACGGACACAATTTCATGGGTGAGAAAGAGAGAAAGGAATTGTTAGAGTGGTTGAATGATAGAAAGGATGACGTATTTGATTTTAGAAAAGAAATGTTAGAGTATTGTCGTAGCGATGTTGATATATTGAGAAAGGCGTGTTTGAAATTTAGAGAGTTGTTGATGAATGCTACGGGTGTCATGAATGATAGAGATAAATTAGAAAAGAAATGGGACGGGGCCGTGGACCCATTTGACTCAATTACAATTGCATCGGTATGCATGAACGTTTTCAGAACAAAGTTTATTGAAGAGGAGTGGAAGGTGAAAATAGAAGGGCAAAATGAATGGATTCCCGCCAAAATGTCTGACGGGAAACTATTCATTTTCCGAAGCGACAAATGGGTCCACGAATCCGAACTGAAAGGGGAGAGAGTGGGTGCGAAAGAGTTCGTAAGCACGCCTATCGCGAAAATCCCTCCCGGTGGTTACAACGATCAATATAGTAAAACGTCCATACAGTGGTTGGAGTGGATGTCGCGTGTCGACAATGTCCGCATTCAACACGCTTTGAATACTGGCGAAAAAACCTTACCAGGCACCCGATACAAGTTGGACGGATATTGCGCTGAAACAAACACCGCCTACGAATATCAAGGGTGTCTGTTTCATGGCTGTGTTGAATGCTTCTCGGAAAACAGGGAAGACACGTACCATCCACTCACCAACCAATCTGTTAAAGAATTGTTTGCATTGACCATGAAAAAGAAGGCATATATAGAACGGTTAGGAATGAGATACGTTTGCATTTGGGAACACGAATTTCAAAATATGAAAAAACAAAACGCTGACCTCCAAAATTTCATTAATCAACTAGATTTAATGGACAGACTGGATCCTAGAGATAGTTTCTTCGGGGGTCGCACCAATGTGAGTCAACTCTACTACAAAACGTCCGAAAACGAACGCGTTAAATATGTCGATTTCACCAGTCTGTACCCTTGGGTGAATAAGTACAGTCGCTATCCCGTAGGTCACCCCGCTATCATCACGAAAGACTTTGGGGACATAAAGGACTATTTCGGCATTGCCAAGGTCAAGATACTCCCTCCTAGAGGGTTGTACCACCCTGTGCTACCTTATAGGTCCAATGGCAAGCTGAAATTTCCTTTATGTAGGACCTGCGCGGATACCGAAAACCAAAATCATTGCGCTTGTTCGGATCAGGAAAGAGAGTTGACTGGCACGTGGTGTACTCCGGAGATTGAAACGGCTATTAGACTAGGGTACACTCTGTCCAAAATTTACGAAGTTTACCACTGGGAGAAAACGACCCAATACGACCCAGAAACCAGAGAAGGGGGACTGTTCGCTCAGTATATTAACACGTTCCTCAAGTTTAAACAAGAAGCCAGCGGTCCCCCTGACTGGATCCAAAACGAAAACGACATGGACCGTTACATTTCGCAGTATTTCGAAAAAGAGGGCGTTTCTTTGAATCGGGAAAACATCGTAAAGAACCCCGGACTGAGGCAACTGGCCAAATTATGCCTCAACAGTTTTTGGGGCAAGTTTGGACAGAGGCTAAATATGCGCCAGTCAGAATTTTTCCACGAAACGGAAGCAAATTTATTCTTCCAGCTATTCACCGATCCAATGAAACAACCTCTTAATTTTCACATCTTGACCAATGACACCATACAAATCGAATGGTTATATAAGAAAGATTGTCAGCCAGAAGACAACAAGACAAACATCTATTTGGCTACATTTACGACGTGCTGGGCCAGACTCAAACTTTACAGTGTACTAGAACAGTTAGACAGACGGGTCCTGTATTACGATACGGACAGCGTTATTTACGTGAGCCGTCCCGGTCAGTATGACCCTCCCCTGGGAGACTACCTGGGCGAACTCACGGATGAATTGCAAACTGGGGAGCACATTGTAGAGTTTGTGTCTGGGGGCCAAAAAATTACGCCTACAAAACTAACACTAAAAAAGAAATTTGTAAAATCAGAGGATTCACTTTGAATTACACTAATTCTCAATTAATAAATTTTGACAGTGTCAAACGAATAGTAACCAGTCCTCAAAGTTGTCCGAATATCACGGTGTCTAATCCAAACAAAATTTGCAGGGAAAAACGAAAAAGAATATTGATAAATCGTAAAGAAGAAAAAACTTATCAAATGGTTTATACCAAACGAAGACGTTTGGAAAACTATGACACTGTACCTTTTGGCTTTTAAAAGAAAGGATCGTTTTGATTTTTGCGTTAGGTGTGCTGGAAATGTGTGAGAGCTGTTTAGATTTTTGTAATTAATGTTTATATTTGTGTCACAGTCGTTGTTATTTTTGCACGTTTACACCTATTTTACCGTAGAACACGTTTTCATTTTTGTACATCATTATTTACAATCGATACAATAGAAGTTTTTTTTTTTTTTTTTACTGTCGTTTCAATATCTTGTATTAAGCTTCTCATTTTTCGTCGATATATTTCGGTATTGTTGCATTCAGAATGCGATATTTACAATGTGCTGTTACTGTCACTGGTGATGACGTTCGATCGTCAATGGTTTTATTGACACTTTTCTTAAAAGTATATTTCAGTTATATAAGTTATACGACTATTAGTGTTTATATTATTTGGAATGATTTTGATATTTGGTAACAGCCACTCTGGAAATGTACCAGAGGCGTTTTGATTTTTGTAATTTACCGTTCACATTTTTGTAACTACCGTTCGTATTTTTGTTGTTTAACACGCGTTTTACCATAGGACACGTTTCGATTTTTGAACAGACTGTTTCATGTTTTGTCACGGTCGTAACAATTTCTTGCATCAACCCGTTTCGTTTTTCGTTGAAGTGATTTTTTTTTTCCATTGTATGCAGTACAGTCCAACCCGTACTAAGCAAACATTTAAAGGATTACCGAAATGTGTTTGCTTAAGACAGGCGATTGCTTAATACGGGTGAAATTTATTGCGTTTACCCCGTTTGGAAAACAAACGCCTGCTTGCTTAAGACGGATTGCTTGCTTAATAGACGTGGTCACTAAAACAGGATTGATGAGGCCAAATTGGCCGAAACTAGCTGGTCTGGCCCAGAAGTTATGTGCACTCCATGTTTTTTCAGTTCTGTGGTGTAGTCCTCTCTTTCAAAGGATAACCTTTGTATAGAACATATTTACCGTATATGGTATGGATATCTCGTTGTTACTCAGTTACATCTTTGTTACACGAAAACATGAGTAAGTTATATAACAATTGTTAACATATGACTTTTTTATTTACTATGTATTTATGAAAAATGTATAAATCGAAGCGTTCCAATGCTTCATTTCTATCCTTGTAATATACGTCACTAGTTAACTGCTAACAAATAAATGTTAGTAAGAACAGACATTCTTCATTTTCATTTCACTCCCCTCGTAAGAATATGGAAACAAACGAGCCCCATCAACCCGAAAGGGAAGCATTTATTTATGAACCCAGATCAGATGAAGAAAATCGATCAAATTCGGAGAGGTGGCACTTGTTAGGTGCCCGTATACCTAAAGCGGAAATAGTCTACTTTTGCCAGATGATCATTGTATACGTCATCATCATCACCTCTATAGTTAATTTGTCTTTACAAAACGGATCTACCGAGCTTTGGATAAGCCTCCTGAGTAGTTGCATAGGTTACGCCTTACCCAGCCCAAAACTTAAAAAATGAGCTGTACCCTGCCTTTCGAACCTTGCTCTAGCATGTGTATCAGTGGTCAAACGGGTAGCGGTAAAACGAGGTGGGTGTACAAGTTCCTGAATAATTTGCAATACATGTATACGAGAGAACCACCTACCCACGTATTATACTGCTACGGCATACACCAAGATCTCTTCGACGACATGGAACGGACGATACCCAATTTTTATAGTAAACGGGGTCTACCCTCTACCGAAGAAATTGACGAGTTTACCAAAGACAAGCGTCATAAGCTTATCGTCATCGATGATCTAATGCACCAAGTTATGAGCAACAAAGACATGGAATTATTATTTACGCAAGGGACCCATCACAAATGCGTCAGCGTGATACTGATAACTCAGAACTTATATCCGGGAGGTAAACATGCCAGAACGATAGCTTTAAACACGTGGTATATGGTGCTTCTGAAAAATCTACGAGATGCGTCTCAAGTCGCAATTCTAGGACGCCAGCTGCATCCCGGGAAATCGAAAGGATTCTTACGAGCGTACGAAGATGCTCTCAGCACCGAAAAACACGGCTATTTTGTGGTAGATATGAGTCCTCATGCTGACAACAGATATCGTCTTAGAACTCGCATATTCCCGGATGAAGACCCCGTGGTTTATCGACTGACGTAAGAACAAGAAACAGACCTACAAGAGGAACCATGGTTCAGCTACTCGTACAAGAACGTCACTTTTTGCTTTTATTTGCCCAAACTACACCGGGTCAACGCAAGGTACTACTGCGAACGATTACCAGACAGCAACTGAGAGCGATAAGTCAGATAGCGCATAACGTCGTGAAATGCAAGATAAAGTTGACCTCGGCACAGAAAAAAGCGCTTAAACGCGAGAGACGCCTTTTACACCTGTTGGGAGATAGAACCGTTGGTTATCATCACAAGAAAAAGGCCGTTTCGGATAAACAACGTTTCATTTTCACTCTGCTGAAAATAGTCATACCTTACTTAGAAGCAGTACTCAAATAGAGATGGAAAAGCTAGTACTTGTCCCCTACGATAAATACCGAAGGATGTTGAATGTTAAAGGAGAGCCTTCCGTAGAAAGGCAAACGCCATCTTCTCACTCGCAAAAGGTGGAAACTAAACCATCCCCCGCTATGGTGAAGAGAAAGAAGACCGAGCCAAAGAGCCAAACCGTGTTCGCGCCTCCACCCCCGGGGAAACGGGAGAAAAAGGCAGAAAAAGCAAAGACTGATAAATTCGTGGACTGGATATCATTTTAAAACAAAGACAATATTTTTGTTATAAAAGTTTTATTGAAATAAAGCGATGTAAAACTACATTATAGTTGCGTTGTATTTACAAATGTTCTCACAAATCTATCATTCATCTCTAAATCTCTCACGCTAAACGTGTTTACGATATCTTTCAATGACATTCCGACATATCGGCACATGACATAATATATACAGTACTGTCCACACGTATCAGAACCAAAGTCTTGTAAGCGATTTCTGTTCCTTAAATACGGTTTCCGTAATACGTGTCCAAAATTATAGCACTCCGCTGTGTTACCGAGAGAATCAAAGAATTCGTCGTGTCCACTTTCATTAAAGTAAAATGCAACCCAATGCTTGCCCGGTCCACCGCTTTTGTCCGTATTGGCGATCACGAATCTCTCTTTTTTAACATTATCGACTGAACAAATTCTGACTGGGTACCCTCTTAGCATACTTTGTAGTTGAAGGTTATTCATTTTAAGTACACGGATCTGGCTTGGTTTATGTGGAGAATTTCCGGAAATGTAGCGTACATGATAAGGGTGACGCTTTCCAGCAAGGGTGTCGCGAACTTGAGTTCCAGCTGACAATGACCTTTTCTTTTAGTGTTGAACGTATAGTAAGGATCTACGTCTAGTACATAGAGGCAGTATCCGTTTTTGTAATCGCCTCTACTCACGTTAATATCTTTTCTGAAGAGCGTCAAAGTTCTGTAACAGTCGACAAACTGATCGGCGCTGTAATTGGGTTGCAAAGGCTGAGAGGGGTATGACTGTCCATCGACGTACAACCCTACCGAACTGCAGTCAAACGATTGAAAGTTTAGCGGGTTTTTCTTGTAATCGCCGGTGTACGCCGCGCTAGACACCAGTCCTACCACGAGTTTGCTCGGAACGAGGCCTTGAAAAATGTCGTCAGCACTGAATCCGTACTGTCCTGGGGCTATGGAGGCAGTCTTTATCTCTGATCGTAGATACGGATAGAGGGCGGGTTGATCTTGAAAGAGTTTTTCGTGAGCTACTAAAACTCCTCCATTTAAACGCTGTACGCATAGTTTAAATCTAACATCCAAGATCTGAACTTTTTCGTCGGGATCTGGACTGTCGAGGAATAATGGGCCTTCCAGATCCACAATTTTCCCGTCTTTCGTTGCGAGGTATCTTTCGAAAAGTCCCGCGTTACCGCCAAGCCTGGCATTTGCCGCGTCTGGGTTATATCTCGTGTCTTTATAAAATAGCTGACTGGACAGTATATTTTCCTGCGTGGCTTGATTGGTTTTAAGAATTGTATCTATATAGCTTTTGTAAGCGTAATTAGTTCCGATATGAGACAGCGATGTCTGCTGAAATGTGACGTCTACCTGTCTAAATATCGTGTGCAATGGAAGGTTTATCAGTCCGAGAGATCGGTCCTCTTTTACCGGAACACCTTGAGCATCTGTCAAGCGCAGTTTCACGTTTAACACGCTGTGTTTGAGATCGACGTAAGCGGATGACTGAGGAGGAATGTTGAAATCTATCGCTGAGGTGGAAGTGACTTGATTTGAAGGTCGATATTCGATCCATTCTCTAGACTGAAAAGCTGTATCTGATGGAGGCAATGAAAATAACGATAAACTTTCTTGATGACAATTGTCCATTTCGTTCGTTAAACTTGATCTTCCGGGTTGTAAGCGTATCGTTTAAATTCTTTGGGTAATGCTTTTCTGGCAACCGTTCCCTTCTTACGCTTCTTACCACCTTCTTTCTTACGTTCTATGTCGGATTTGGCCATCTCTACCGCTTGAGCGACCGGACTGACCAATTTTACCACGGGAATTTGACTTTCTTTCAATTTTCTGTTTCTTTCACCCACGCCCACCACGTAACGACCGAGGTGATCGGGCTGAACGTACCCGTCGCTCAGGTCTTTAAAGTGCTGATACCATTTGTCATAGTCTGGTATATAGGGGACCCATTTTTGCGATTTAATATCGTACACTTCGATTGAGCCCATTTTGTTTAAAATGTAACACGCAATGTAGATCGTTCGAATCGAAAGTGACGGGTTGTAAATCCTCGTCTAGTAGATATAATCTGAGGGCGGTCAAGTTTGACACGTTTACGGGAAGATAGATGGCGTCTTCAAACCTGTCAGATTTGAGCTTTTTATATCGGTTGTCGATCTCGATATTTCTCAACACCGGTATAGTTCTGTTTCTTACGTAGGATTCCTCCACGATATCGCAACAGAGATATATTCTTCTCGATCTAGGCGTAAAGTTTAACGTCAAAGATATCTGTTTGAGAGCGCACACCCAGTGACCGTCCAGAGTATAGGTTTTATGAAATTGGATCCAAAAGTCGGAAGGGTTGTTGTTCTTACGTAAATCCAAAGAGTCTTTGCTACTGAGATAAGCGTAAAAATCTGTCATGTTTCTGCGGTGGTTCGGATCTCGTCCACGATGGTTTGTATCAGGTAAACGCTTCTCAGCATAGACGGAATGAACGACGAATGTCTGTTTACCAATGCTTTCTTTCTCTGGAAACTAACTCTATTCGACCCTAACGTTCTTAGCGCGAGCCTTCTCCTTTCGAAGAGTCTTGCATCCCTTCTTAGAGGATTGATCGTTCCGTTGGTCAGTCTTTTGGCTACCTCTCTAATGGATGACATTTGCAATCGAGTAATATTTCGTAACAGGGTTCTACGATCCACGGGTAAGGCATCTCTCAAGGTCGCTAAATAGCGAATGGAACGGAAAACTTTGGAATGTTCCATGATTTTAGTCGGCGTTTCTTGTCACCGCTTCTTACGAGTATAGAGCTCAAGCTCGATCAGTGTTGGTAAAACCACGTCATCCATTTGATTCATAAATTTGATACCCGTGATTACCACTTTACCGGTATGAAAGCAGCAAAAATTTACGCCATCTATTTTGAAATTTAGAGCCGGAAACAACTCTGGCTCGTACACTACACTTCTTTCCTCAGCCAACGCCTTTAAGTCCAATTCAGCGCTAAGAGAGAGAGTGACTGGCAGACGCTGTCAACATCCTAACCGTTCCTAGGCTGGCGGGATAACCTAGTGTTTGAAGCTGTCTGGCATATCTGCGCAAACGTTTCCGTCCCTCTTCTACGTCTGAGGCTCTTCCATTGCAGTTGATAGCACCACTGGAAAACACGAGACAGTTGCCACCGATAGTTCTATGCTGCCATATAAGACCTGGAAAAGATCTCGGGTCATATCGAGCGTTCCATATACGTTGACATAATTCTATCAGGTCGATCGGACAATTTAATTGGGCGCTATATACCACGTTGGTAATTTTCATCTTGGCGTCTTGTCAAACAATGAATACGAATTGGTGTGTATGTCTATTTTGTCCGACATAAATTCACGTGATTTCTGACTACGAGTAGTCTTTCACGTCTTCTTCCGGAATCCAGCTGTCATATTTCTTGGGCCAGTGCAACCAGCGAACGAGAACTTCTTTTCGCTTGTTTCGGACGCGTCTTTTTAATATCCCTTGGATGTAATATTCGGTAGAATCGTCCACGCGAATCTTCTGAAGTTCCTGTTCATAAAAGGTACCTTCCACTTTTTCGTCATCCCAGGATTCGAGCCTATAAACCGGGATACCCTCTCTTCTAAAACGCGAGCTGACTTTAAATATTTCGCCAGTCCATTTTTGCGAATATTCTCTATCGAATAAAGTTCTCACGTGCGATATGCGTACCGTTTGACCGAGTTTAAATTTGTACTGCTTTTTGGTTTTCCGTTTGCTTCTTTTTTTCGATTTGTCCCCGGCCTGTCTCAATAAATACTGCTGCAGCCTACTTTCACCTTCGTTTTCCTTTGAAATGGAAGCCGGGGGTTGACCGAGACTTCTATGTACGGTTTGATTATAGCTGTGAACTACATCTTGAAGAATGTCGACATACCGCTGCGTTCTATTTTTCATCATATACCTAAACAACTTATGTTTTAAAGTCTTGATTAACCGTTCGCTGTAATTTGCTTTGGTCTCCGTATTCAGGGCGTAAAAATGATGGATGTTTTTGTTTTTTAAATATGTATTGACCTCTTTACTACGGAATTCCATACCTCGGTCAGTCCTAATCGTGTTAGGTTTTCTCGGTCCTTTAAGAATGACTTGTAGGGCTGTGACAATATCGACCCCTTTTTTACTTTTTACGGGCCGGCAATGAGCAAAACGAGAGAAAATGTCTATGGAGACCAGTACGTATCGATAGTCGTCATTCTGTTTGGAAATGTCAACCATATCCATCAGATCCATATCCCACTGACTGTCAATGCCAGCCACAATTACCCTAGACCGGGTATATTTACGTCTGGCGCCTCTAGTCAGGGAATACGACTCCTGGTCTTGCAGCCATTTGCGTATGCGGTGCCTGCCAATTTTAAATTGGCCTCGAGTTTTGACGATCTGGTACAGTTTCTCCGGCCCTAGGTAACTGCCTGGGGATTTGGGATTAAAATACAAGGAAGATAAATATTGCTTCCAGTCAGTCATCTTTATTTTAACGAAGACTATGGCAAACGAATATTCTTACAAAACTATAAAACGATACTAAACCTATAGGATACAAAACGATGAAAACAAGTGTGTATACTGTGTCACGTGGAAACAATGGATATATAAAGTTTGAAACAAATATTCAAAAAGTATGCATGTAATTTACAATATAACGCTATATAAGTGCGATACATCGTCATCGTGTCTCTCAAACGCTTCTATAAAGCGTTCCGCAGCCTCCCTGGCTTCCCGTCGTAATTGAAAACACCTCAGCCATAACAACAGTTCATCCAACAACGCCAAAGTCATCATTGCCATACCAAACATATTTATATTTGTCATTTGGGGTCTATCACTCTATATTCTGTCACGTATTCGCAATCATGCTCCATAATTATGACGCGTTGTATACCTCTGTTTCGTGTTTATGACAATTTACTTTCGTTCGTGTCACTGTCTTCACCAGTTTTGGAAATCGTTCGGATTGCACTCTGAGCACTGTAAAGCTCCCAACTGATTCAAATGGTCACTTTGCAGAAAGCAAGGGACCACTGGGTTGAGTTCGGGCAATGTATTTCCTATTTCTGATAACAAGTCTTTCAAACGATTGAATTCCGATGGCCTCAAACATATTCCCGTTTTCGTTGGTACAACTTCGTCCCGTGGTTTCCAGTATTGTCTTATATCTACGCAGACACTATTTTCGCCGATCTTACAGAATACGTTCCCTCCGAGATGACATCTATAGACCTGTTTCTTTTCTAATGCCTTATCCACGTATTCCAACTGATCGAGCCAATTCTTCCACCGCATCAAGTTTAGACTGATTCCTTTCTTAGTCGGTTTATCGTCTTTCCACTCCCTGATATCGACCCGTAACTCGCCCTTCCATTCGTGCACTTCCACGTAACGATCATTCCCGAGACTGAACCGACATCTGTAGTTTGCCATGTTTCCTTATTGAATGACACAGTACCGCGCGAACGAGGTATATATACTTATGCGGTACAATCCGATTGGTTCTTTCACGGCTGTCGCTGATTGGATACAACGTGTCTAAACACGTTCGATGAATGTCACTATCGGATAAGCGGTTATGACAAGCGTTTTTCTCCTGGTTTGAGTACACACGACTTTAATGGTGTTGCTCGTTCGTCTGCTGTATCCCAAAATTCCTATGTCAAAAGTAAAGGTTTTATGAGTTCGAGCCTTTTACCGCACACGTTCTTTTTGTCAGGCTTATCCAAACACTTCTTGATACTATCAAACATGACACGTCTATTTGAAAAGACAGAAGCTCCCATACTCTCGGAGTAAAGATGTTTTTCTATCGCGTGGTTTGACACTTTACAACACGAATTCATTTTGAAACTGAGGTCTTGACCAGCACGCAGAAAGGTTTAACTCATTGCTCCAACCAATCAGATGAGATAATTTAGACATGACCAAACTCGCTCTGTATTGATCAATACTTTTTTTTTTTTGCTCTGGCTACGCCCCCCTGATATCCGTATAAATTCCGTAGCCGAGAAAGATTCTCCGAGATACAAATGTCGTAGATATGTCCGGTAAAGGTCTCGCGCGACTGGAAGCAACGTCCCCAAAATGATCTATACGGCGTTGACGGGGACGTTAAACCTAAAATCGAACGAACCAAACTTTTTTTTTCCGGGACGCGGTCCATTACTAGTTTCTCGCATCGAGTCGAGCTCTTCCAACACCTTCCATTGTTTTCCAGGTTTTCGAGGCGATAATTGTTTTGCGGGTGAGAGACTTAATTTCATCAATACTATACAGGGTAGTATCTCCCTAAATATTGGGATAGGATCGCTCGAGCGAACGGGGTAGACCCCGATCACCCCGACCAGATCGGGGACGGCGAACTTCGCCAATCCGCGGGAACATCTTTCGCCTCAAAATTTAGGATACTTACGGCGTAATTACCGCGAGTTACGTCATTCGAACACACGTCCGATATTTAGGGTAGTTTCGTCATCTAATCGTTTCGCTTACGTTTCACCGGAAGTTATACAAATGCTGCGCATGCGCAGTCCATGATGCCCAAGTGGGGCCCTTACTACTGACATCTATGGATGACGGACATTTAGGGATGCTTGGGTCAACCCTAAGTGTCCGACAAGAAAAATATCCATGCTAAATTTTGAATGTTTCATTTCTTTCGAGCATTTTTCACTTAATATGTCATAATTGACCACTCCCCAACGTTTTAAACAGCTTCCCCACCCCCACCCCTAAAAAAATACAGTTTGCCGGACAATTAGGAACGCTGGACGTTTAGGGATCCTACACATGTCTCCAAAATGGCCTATATAGTGTTGCCGGGCACGTTAAACATCAAATCAATCAATCAATCAATCTTCTTTCTTTCGTTCTTTCTATTCAACCACCATACTTTCATTTATTTATTGATTTCAGCATTCATTCTTTCTTTCTTTTAAATGAACTAAAATATTTATTTGGAGGTAAATGTCTTTCTTTCTTTCTCTCTTTCTTATTGGTTTGGTTATAATCTAAAAACCAGAAATAAATAAATCATCACGAAAACACGCCTATATAATTTTGACCCCCTTGAACCCCACTTTTATATAGTAAAACTGGGGTTTCCGGGGGTATACTTTATTTATCTTATTTCTGCTCTAAAATATAGATTGTGGGTACTCGACGAGGCGGTTCTAACGGGTGCCCACAATCTATATTTTGAGCAGAAATAAGAAAAATATCACAATTTTTCATCCTAAAATTTTCATTTTTTCGGCGATAAAGGTGGCAATGTATTTGTATAGGCGTGTTTGCGTAATGGACATGTAACTGTGATCTCTGTGTGAACACTGATTACAGGGGAATGGATACCTAGGCAACCTAATTGATTATTCAAAATCAGAATCAGATTCAGAATTGATACTCGTGGTACGTCAAATGAAATTCATACACCAGGACCTGTGATATGGGAAGTTAGTCCCTAGCTTTAACCAGCTACTACAGTCCTCAGCACCTTCAGCTGTCGAAATAATCGAATCTGGAAGGGCATTCCAATCTCTAATGGTCCGGGGGAAGAACGATTCTTTATTAATGTCAGATCTTGCAGTAAGGGTCTGAAACGCCATTGAATGATGCTTTCTACAGTATCTAGCTGGGAACAAGGTCATCTGTTGGAATGCTGGCAACAGCCAGTAGACCTTTGTTTAAGATTATGAGCCTACTGTCTCTTCTCCTTTTCTTTCTCCAAAATGACCTATAGGCCTACAGTGTTGATGGGGACGTTAAACCTCAAATCAAACAAACAAAGCGAACCGTTTCCACATTTTTAGTTTTCGCATTTGATTCTTATGAGGTGAATAATTGGTGCGTAATTGTCAATTATACATATATCAAAATTTTGACGATTTGACGTCGATGCAACGTGCACCCATATTGGGTCCGAGGTTGCACCGACGTTGATTGGTTTGTTTGATTTGAGGTTTAACATCCCCGTCAACACTGTAAAGGTCATTTTGGAGACGTTGCTTCCAATTTTGTGGGACTTTTACCCGACGTTGAGATGAAATGACATCTCAAGCCCTGTCGCCCAAATAAACCAATAGGGTTCATAAGCATGGGGCGGTCCGACTTGCACCGCTTTGCCTGGGTAGGCTTAGATCCTCTTAGCGGTTTACCAGTACTCGTGTGCGGGTCGGATTTAGCTCTGCGCGGAAGCATCAAGCACCCCATATATTTCTTCAAGCCCCGATGGGCGGGGGGCGACACCGTCGTTGATTTGACGTGTGCTTGCTGGGATATGTTGTGGGTACAATATAACATTTTCGTGCAGAAATAAGAAAATTAGCCGATCGAGGTGCTTCTAATGAGTACCACGATGTATGTTTTGTGCAGAAATAATAAAAACATCAGTACTTTTCTGATATTTGTATTTTTTAAATCCTTCGGACTTTTGCAGTTGCAACTATATATTCCTGCACGGAAGTAAGAGTTATCAATATCATATGTTAAATATTACAGGTTAGTCTGGTTGTTTGTTTGAGGACAGGGTTCAGGGATTATAGCCCCACCAACAACTAAGGCCATATAGAGGCGGAAATTAGGTTTCTTCGGAAAGTCTAAAGAAGCCCGAAATCGAGCCTGCATGTATAATCCCTTGTTTGCAGGCATAAGGTTCTGGTGCAGTTTTCCTCGGGGTGGGGCATCACACATTTAATATATTGGTATTTTTAAACTTTACAAATTAAAGAGAAATTGTAAAAGACTGAGACCCCTATGTTCACAGGTTGATATGATATTATATCAAATTAATGTGTTTCTAGACTTGAGAGCCGGTATTTGGGAGGAAATTAATACTGTTGAAAATGGCGGCCTAGCTAGGCACTGTAGAAGGGTATTTGGGAAAACAGAAAACAAACTTTTACCAGAAATAACCAAAAACAAATTCTCATAACCGAAAACAAGCTATATCACCAATTATACCATGATTATTGTACATTCAGACATATACATGTTTAAATGCAATGTAAACATAATATGACCAAGTTTGGGAGAATAATTTGAAATAATAAAGATTTTATTGCATTTTTTATATAACTTTCATACATGGACCGGGACTTAGGGACTTGTAGCATTTTTTTTTTTAGAATTTGTATATTGTCTAGGTATTCAGTGACACTGAATAAGAGTATATACTATATTGCTACAAGTCCCTGTGGACCGGAATCTACATTGATTGTACTAACTGTTTGCCTTGTTGTTTGTGATCTAAATGAATACATTATACTTAGTATCTCGATTGTTTGAAAGTCAGAAATGTTTGTGACTAAAACAATTTATTTAGCAGGATTCTGCTTAAGAAATTTAGTCAGAAATGGTTTAACTGGCTGGTCATCAGGAGGTCCCAGGTTAGGTAACTGCCAAGCCAGTAACATCAGGATCTACACTGATTGCACTTACTGCTTGCCATGTTGTTTTTAATTAAATGAATACATTATAGCTTGTACTTTGATAGTCAGGAATGGGTGTGACTAAATTAATTTATTCAGCAGGATACAGCTTTAGAAATTTTGTATATAAAAATACGTCAAGTATATCCTTGGGATGCGCGTCTCACTGGTCATCAGGAGGTCAATGGTTTGATAAGGGCCCTGCTAGGAACATCTTTTCATGAAGATTGGTCATTAAATCCTTTCAAGTGTGACACTCAAAGAAGGGCAGTTTTCAGTTTTATAACGAAAGAATCTGCACTGGACTAGTTAACAGTATATGTGGCTAAGTCTATCCAGGAAAATGTGATTCAATAATTGACTCCCTTGATATGACCTAAATAGTGTTGACAGGTCTTTTAAACTTTAAGTAACACATCAGTGGAATAGAGTGCATACTTTCATATCTCCAAACAATCATTTTTATTGGTTATTGTTTGTTTGTTTGATTTGAGGTTTAACGTCCCCTTCAACACTGTAAAGGTCATTTTGGAGACGTTGCTTCCAATTCTGTGGGACTTTTACCCGACATTGAGATGAAATGACATCTCAAGCCCAGGTGCCCAATGAAACCAATAGGGTATATAAGCATGGACGGAGTGACTCACGCGGTATTGCCTGCGTAGGCTTAGATCCTCTAAGCGGTCTACCAGTACTCGTGTGGGGGTCGGTTTCAGCTCTGTGTGGAAGCATCATGTAGCCCATCTATTTCTTCAAGCCCCAACGGGCGGGGGCTACTTTTTATTGGTTACAGTATATGATTTTTTTCTTATTATATAAAATTTCTAAAGTCGCACCCTGCTGATCCTGAGGTTACTGGTTGGGCAGTTAGCTAATCTGGGACCACCTGATAGCCAGCCAGATGAACCATTTTGACTAAGTTTCTTAAGCAGAATCCTGCTAAATAAATTGTTTTATTCACAAACATTTCTGACTGTCAAACGATCAAGTTACTAAGTATAATATATTCATTCATATCACAAACTACAAGGCAAACAGTTAGTACAAGCAGTGTAGATCCCTCCATCTATGAAAATTGTATTTAAAAAAAGGCAATAAAATCCTTATTATTTCAAATTATTCTCCCAAACTTGGCCATATTATCTATTTACATATCATTTAAACATGTATGTGTCTAAATGTACATTAATCATGGTATAATTGGTGATATAGTTTGTTTTCGGTTATGAGAATTTGTTTTCGGTTATTTCCGGTAAAAGTTTGTTTTCCGTTTTCCCAAATACTGCTGTATTAATAGTTTGATTGATTGACATTTATTTGGTAATATCAACACAACATATACACATAAAATTGACTGGAATGGAATAATTTAAATAATATTACACTATTTAAGATTCAGTTAAAGACTAAAGTGTAGTGAGAAAACAAAATTCACTGAAGTAAAATTAATTAGACTTGTTAATAAGAAAGCACCATTCAATGACGTTTCAGACCCTTACTGCAAGAACTGACATTTATAAAGAATTGTTTTTCCCCGAACCATTAAAGATTGGAATGCCCTTCCCGATTCGATTATTTCGACAGCTGAAGGTGCTGATGATTGTGTAGCTAAGTTTACCTCTTTGGTTAGAGCTAGGGACTAACTTCCCATATAACAGGTCCTGGTGTATGAAAGTCATTTGACGTGTCACCAGTAACAATTCTGATTCAATTCTGATTCTCATTACGATAACACACCCGTGCGACATAGTGCATTTTTTCAAACCTCAAAAATGGCTACTTTTCTAATGAAAACCCTGTGATATTTTTCTTATTTATGCTGCAAATATAAGTTGCGGGTGCTCGTTAGAACCGCCTCATTGAGGCGGTTCTAACGAGTACCCACAACCCATATCCTGGAGCAGAAATAAGAAAAATAATATATACCCCCTTACACCCCAGTTTTCTCTATATAAAGTGGGTTTTAGTGGGGTGTTCATTTCACGGACTTGTTTACGTGATGTGATAAAGGACCTGTTTTGGAGGAGGACCTGATTCAGAGGGCAAATATATCGCTTACACCGAATTTTTATATTATACAGTGCTCCAGCTAGCCGTATGCAGAGGGGCGGGCCGCCCCTGTGGCCCTCTCCCGCCGCCCCTCTGCCCTTCTGCACCTACCCTTGCCTTATTTACATTCCTTACTTAAAAAGTTTCATTTTGGTGAAAATTTCATGAAAATTGGACAAAATATAAAGAAGTTATTCATGTTTACCTGTTTATTTTATGTGCCTTCAAGTTTCGGACAATTAATGTGACATGCCTTATCATTTGTAACATCTCTTTGATATTTCATACATGCCCTACTGTGCAAAAGTGCCCTACCCAGCACCCCTCTGTCCTTAAATCCTAGCTTGAGCACTGTATAACATCAGCAGTTGCAGTGTAAATACTGTACTTATTGCCTGACATAGGCAGAACTTACTTCAGTGAAGCTGTGGACCAAACAAGCTTGCACTCCTTAAATTATGTGAAAAATTACCAAATTTCCTATTGCTTTTTCAAACATTAACAAATAAATCCGTATAGTTACACAAAACGAAAAATCAGATGACGTCACACATCTACAGTTATCTTTCTTGTTTGAGGCACCCAGGCTCATTTCCAACAGAATTTTAATGTACTTGTAAATAATTTTCTTGTCTCTTGGAAAATTATGACTAAACCTTGATTATTTTATTCTTATGATCTTCACAGAACAATCACAGACACATACATGTATTAACCCCTTAAGTGTTTTTTAACACTATGAGTTAATTGGTCAAAAATGAATAAATTTGTCCACAAAAACCTGCCTGGTGTCTCCAATACAGTGGATCAGAATCAGAATCAGAATTGTTACTGGTGACACGTCAAATGACATTCATACAACAGGACCTTTGATGTGGGAAGTTAGTCCCTAGCTCTAACCAAAGAGGTAAATTTAGCTACACAATCATCAGCACCTTCAGCTGTCGAAATAGTCAAATCGGGAAGGGCATTCGAATCTCTAATGGTTCTTGGGAAGAACAACTCTTTATAAATGTCAGTTCTTGCAGTAAGGGTCTGAAATCCATCAAATAGTGATTTCTACAGTGTCTAGCTGGGGGAACAAGGTCATCTGTTGGAATGCTGTCAGCACCCTTTAGACCTTTGTATAAAAGGATTTGCCTACTGCCTTTTCTCTTTTTCTTGAGAAACTGCCGTTTTAATTTTCCAAGTATTCCGGTCATGCTCCCAGTTTCGAATCAGTAATTGCCTGTTACAAATCTAGCAGCTCTGTTCTGAACTTTCTCAATTTCATCGTGATATGTATAAGAACTTATTTTTCTGATTCCCACTTTCACCCACTGGGTGACCTAATAGTGCTATAAATATCTTTTTAAAGATAATACTAGAAATGAGTCATATATTTGTAAACGTCTTGTTTACAAGGAAAAGTACTTTGGAACCTTCCAGAAAGTTCAGGTTTGCATTATTTTTAGAAAATTACATCATCTTATTCCACAGCCCTGTGGAACATTCTAGAGAAATCTTGGGGTCTATATAAGAACTTGATTTTTCTCATTGAGTCAGACTTTGGAGTTTGAAGTTTGGACTTTTAAGAAAAGTTATTTCTGGATTCTGTGTTGGATTGTTAAAGGATATTATTTTTCATTTCGGACTGTGAATTCTGTGGGATCAAGGAAAATAGATTCATTCAGGATATTTCATAACAGAGCTAAGTGCATTTAATTTTCTTACTTCTACAGGTTGAAGAGACCCTTTAAATAAATTTTGTTAAATTTTTCCAAAAGGCTTGTTTGCTTTTTAATGACAGATTCAATCTGTCATCTCTAGCTATCCTGCAGGTTTTAAAGTAATTCAGGCTTTCTAGAACATATTTCTTCCGGCTTTGACTGCCATAGAAATATGAGTCCGCATAAAATGTAGTCCAGTTTGGCGCATTAATCAAAATTGTACAAGCGTATTAGTTATCCTATAAGCGTAGTACAAACTTTTGAAGCAGACGACTTACGATTCAGCATTTCAGATGAATCAGCTGCATCATGCGACATGTTTTGCGAAGACTGTATACCCAGATCAATGCGGCGTATGCTCAGCAGTCTGATCAGGTTTTACACTGTTTTCTATCAGTGCTGTCAATATTTAATCCTTAAAGACCAGCCTGCTGTCGGACCAGGTCAGCTGCAGACAAGAATATTAATGGGTTTTCTTTCTGACTTTCGAGGTCAAGTTTAGGTCAGTTACAACTTGGGTGTATATTGACTTCGCCAGGAATATGGTACAGATACTTAGTGTAGGTCCTGTGATAAAATTCTGGGTGCCATATTTAGCAGAATGGACGAGCCCAACTTCAGTGATGGAAGAGTGCACTCCAGAAACCCAAGGCAGTGAATAAATCAAAGCACTGACAACACTCATGCCGATTGTCTCTAAATGCAGGCTGGTCATGAACGGGGACTTGGGCTGATTCGTTTAAACTTAAGATGTTTGTAACTAATGCAAACAAGAGGACCAAGCTAGCTTGGTCCTGTATCGCTCACCTGAGCTAACAGATTCAAAGTTTAAGGAAGTGCCAACCTTTACTGAAGGCTTTATGGGAGGACATGGTGATGACAGGGTAAGCATTTTCTGAAAATCAAGTAGAATTTAACTCTATGATAAACAGGCTGACCTCACCGGTTTTCAAACTCATTCAAGCTTTTATTCCTGACTTGCTAAGAAGATCCGATCTAAACTGAAGTGGCTATGGTGATGACAAGTTCAAAAACAAGAGTTTTCAAACTCCTCCAAGCTTTCTGCCTGACTTCCTTGTTTGTAAGTTTCATGAAGATCCGTTCAAAACTAAAGGGGCAGCAGTGATAACAATGTCGAAAATAGGCATTTTCAGCAATCAAAGGCACGTCACTCTATGATAAATGTGCCGACTTGGCCGGTATTCGAACTCACCTGAGGTTTTATTCCCAGCCACCTTACATGTAAGTTTCAGAAAGATCCGATCAGACTTGGCCAGTATTCAAACTCATCCAAGATTTTATTCCCAGCCACCTCACGTATAAGTTTCAGAAAGATCCGATCAAAACTGAAGGGGCTACGGTGATGACAAGGTCAAAATTTGGCATTTTTAGCAATCAAAGGGATGTTACTCTAAAATAAATGAGCCGACTTGGCCAGTTTTCGAACTCATCCGAGGTTTCATCCCCAGCCACCTTACATATAAGTTTCAGAAAAATCCGATCAAAACTGAAGGGGCCACGGTAATGACAAGGTCAAAAATCAACATTTTCAGCCATCAAAGGGACAGAACTCTACGATAAATGGGCTGACTTGGCCTGTTTTCGAACTCATCCAAGATTTTATCCCCAGCCACCTTACATATAAGTTTCAGAAAGATCCGATCAAAACTGAAGGGGCTATGGTGATGACAAGGTCAAAAATCGGCATTTTCAGCAATCAAAGGGACGTAAATCAATGATAAATGGGCCAACTTGGCCGGTATTCAAACTCATCCTAGGTTTTATCTCCAGTCACCTTACATATAGGTTTCAGAAAGATTCGATCAAAACTGAAGGGGCTACGGTGATGACAAGGTAAAAATCGACATTTTCAGCCATCAAAGGGACATAACTATATAGTTAATGGGGCAACTTGGCCGGTTTTCGAACGCATCCGAGGTTTTATCCCCAGCCACCTTACATATAAGTTTCAGAAAGATCCGATCAAAACAGAAGGGGCTACAGTGTTGACAAGGTCAAAAATCAACATTTTCAGCAATCAAAGGGACCTAACTCTATGATAAATAGGCCATCTTTGCCAGTATGCGAACTCATCCGAGGCTTTATCCCCAGCCACCTTACATATAAGTTTCAGAAAGATCCGATCAAAACTCAAAGGGCTACGGTGATGACAAGGTCAAAAATCGGCATTTTCAGCAATCAAAGGGACGTTACCCTGTGATAAATGGACCAACTTGGCTGGTTTTCGAACTCATCCGAGATTTTATCCCCAGCCACTTTACATATAAGTTTCAGAAAGATTCGATCAAAACTGAAAGTGCTACAGTGATGACAGGTCAAAAATCAGCATTTTCAGCAATCAAAGGGACGTTACTCTACGATAAAAGGGCCGACTTGGTCGGTTTTCGAACTCATCCGAGATTTTATCCACAGCCACCTTACATATAAGTTTCAGAAAGATCCGATCAAAACTGAAGGGGCTACGGTGATGACAAGGTCAAAAATCGGCATTTTCAGCAATCAAAGGGACGTAACTCTATGATAAACCAGCGGACTAGGCCGGTTTTCGAACTCATCCGAGGTTTTATCCCCAGCCACATAACATATAAGTTTCAGAAAGATCCGATCAAAACTGAAGGGGCTACGGTGATGACAAGGTCGAAAATGGGCATTTTCAGCAATCAAAGGGACGTAACTCTATGATAAATGGGCCGACTTGGCCGGTTTTCGAACTCATCCGAGTTTTTATCCCCAGTCACCTTACATATAAGTTTCAGAAAGATCCGATCAAAACTGAAGGCGCTACGGTGATGACAAGCATTTTCCCATAGTAAGTCTATGGGACCTTGTGGTTGCCATAGGAACCAAAGTTTTAGTGCGATTTCAAAAAAAAGTTTATGTCATCAATGCCCCATCAGAGGCATACTACAGGTGAGAAATGATTGAGATCAGCCTGCAGGATACAGAGATATAGCTGCTCAAAAGTGTGGACGGACGACGGACGGACGACGGACGACGGAGGACCCACTATACTATAAGCTCCCCTGGAGCCTTCGGCCCAGGTGAGCTAAAACGTGTAGAACAGGATCAGCCCCGTGTTCTGTGGCGTTTGATCTGAATTTACATTGTTTGCCAGATCCAACATTTGATTCATGTGCAGATTTTACAGATAATACTTACATGTATCCAACACTGACAAAGACGCGGCTACGTTTGGGTTAATTGTTTGGCATTCGACCCGAAGTTGCTAATAAGAAAAGCGCTTCAGTGCTAACGTCTACGTGCCTATCACTAACTTGTCATAATAACCTTTTGTCTTGTAGAAAATAGCCAGTGAGATCAGGGTATTCCATACGTCTGAAGAGGATTATCCTGGAATCATAGGATGAGCCTGGCAAACAATGTAGACCCAGATCAAACGCTACAGAACGCGTCTTCTTATCAAAATCTTCACTATTTGTTTGGAATTTCAGACTGAAACAGTTTAAATCTCAGCCCAGGACTATTATTGCTCCAACCTACACCCCACACTCTCAGTGCTTTCATTCTGAAACCAAACGATTGCATGATAACAACACGCTTAGGCACCATGCCTTTAAGCTAAAAAGGTTAAATCAATCAACCGTGACGTATGGTTACCAATCCTGTGCACCACCTTCACACCAGTACGGATAGAAACCACATGTTAAGGATCAAACTTTTAATGTGTAATGAAAGGTCGTGCCTAGAAAATAAGAAACTGAAATTTTTTCTCAACGAAACATTTAGTGAGAGCGAATTGCAGCATTTTTCATTAAAGGATCGTAAGTGTGCACCTGGACAGTTAGAAGCTGGTCGGAAAGCGGATGACGTTGACTCTGATTTTGGGTGCCACATGTATGTGATCTATCGTCTATTGGAGCGGCATCTAACTATATACGGAAGACGCTAGTGCACGTCGACGTAGCGGAAGACCGACGTCAGTACGTCAAGATCGTTTCAACCGTCAGACGCATATGCGAAATAGATTTCCGCCGGCAGCTGCTACACTGTACCTGTAGATAAACAAGGGGTCTCAAGTACCGACTAATAAGCACTGACACTGTTCGTCGCCCTTATGAGATGCACGTTTGAGAGCTAGACGTCCCTGTCGTGACCAAAGTTAACGCGACACAATACAGGACACTTACGCTAGTGCATGAAATACGTAAATTGGCGTCTAAGCGACTGACATATGCGTTTCAATGACAAATCGCACTTCAGCGTGAATCACGCCGATTGTCGTTTCCGGGTGTTTCGACGTATAGGTGTAAGGTATGTCGAGGCGACGCGTGCGTAAAAGAGCGTGACATATCGGGTGAAATAAGCATTGTGTGGCGAGCTGTTGCATGTAGTTAGCGAACGCAGCTTAGTGTCATTAAGAACATTCAAGATCATGGCTGATACGTGAACTGAACAGCGAGACGTTACATCAATCACGTGCTTCGGCCTCACATGGTTCCGTTTATTTGTTTACGCTCAGAATCCGCGATATCTTATCCAGCAGGATTACGAGCGGGCTCATAGAGCTGTTCTTACTCAAACCAATGGAATTCATGAACTGGACTAGCCAACCTTTCTCCTCCGATCTCTTTCCCATAGAGTATCTTTGGGTAGAGGTATCCACAACCGACCAGACAAAAACTGTTACTTATGGACAGTGGCCTTGTTAAAACTTGAATTTTAATGTTTGGTTTTGAAAACGTAAATAGTTTCTTTCAAACATTTGAAACATCGAATGGCGTTTCATAATACCACCGGTCTATAGACATCTGCAAACATATCATATATTGGAATTTGCAGAACAACCTTTCTAAATTTTAAGATCTTTTTAGAAAGGTTTTCTGTAAGTTTTCACAGTGTTATGACTTTCTCATAGAATCTGTCATTTCAGTGCCTTTGGCGCTTTGATTCTTTCTGCTACGCCTGGCTCGTAACAATCGTTAAGGACCACTCCACTGGAGTCCCAGATCCAACTACCATATTCCAAGATTGGGCGAACAAGACCTTTGTATGCTGCCTCTTTTACATCCTGAGCGCACTGATGAAGATTTCGCCTCAGGAAACCAAGCGTTCTATTTGCCTTAGTACACATGTTGCAAATATGAGTATTCCATCTCAAGTTGTGTGAGATTGTCACTCCAAGGTATTTAATGGAGTCCACATTCTCGAGGACCGTTCCCTCTAAGGTGTAAGAAGCCTCAACTTTATTAGATCTCTTCCTCGTTATCTGCATAGTATTGCATTTAACCGGCTGAAATCTCATGCCCCATTTTCGGGCCCAACATCCTAATCTATCTATGTCAGCCTGAAGTTTCAATGAGTCATCTATATCTATAATTTCTCATTAACAAACACTGTCGCCTGCGAACAGTCTTATTTCTGAGTCAATGTCAGTGGAGATATCATTGATGTACAGGGAGAACAATAGTGGACCAAGAACACTCCAGACAAAACTGGAACCCACTCTGAAGATTCACCATTAACAACAATGCACTGTTTTCTGTAGCAAAGAAAGGAATCTATCCATTTGAGGGTCTTCCCCCCATTCCGTAACCAAATAACTTAGATTTAAGTAGTCCATGAGGCGGGATGTCAAAAGCCTTCTCGAAGTTCAGAATAAATGTGTCCACCTGACCCCCTTTGTCCAAGATTTTTGCCAGTCATTAATAACTGTGCTCAGCCGAGGTTTACGTTACTATGCCCTTTCCTAAATACATGATGTCTGTGTGACAAAAGTTCATGTGCGTCCAGGTGGGCCATGATGTTTGAGCAGACTATATGTTCGAGCAATTTACACAGAACACAAGTCAGAGACACAGGGCGATAATTACGGACAAAAGCTCTACCTCCTTTTTTTGAAGAGTGGGCAGATGTTTGCTATGAGCCATTAAGGGGAATAATCTTACAAAAATGCTATGCATGCAGCCATGCAACCTCTGAATACATTGTAGTTCTAGATATGTTGGAGAGTTTGGCATCTGCTTTCAAAATTCATGTGATCATCTTTTATATTGTTTTCAGGGTGTTTCCAATTACTGCATTGATCCTGGAGCATCACTGTACTACTAGGAAAATTAAGAGGGGAGTCTCTCAAGAAAAGGAGAAAAGACAAAGACATATGCTCATACTTTTAAACTTTGTATAAGAGTATGAGCCTACTGTCTCTTCTCCTTTTCTTGAGAGACTCCCATCTTAATTTTCCTAGAATTCCAATCATGCTGCCAGTTTCAAAGCAGTAATTTCTTGGTACAAATCTAGCAGCTCTATTCTTAACTTTTGCAATTTCTTCATTAAGGACCACTCCAGTTGGGTCACAGATGCAACTACCATATTCCAAGATTGGGCGAACAAGTCCCTTATATGCTGTCTCCTTCACATCCCGAGGACACTGATAAAAGTTTCGCCTCAGGAAACCAAGTGTTCTATTTGCCTTTGTTCACATGTTGCTAATGTGTGTATACCATCTCAAATCGTGTGTGAGTGTCACAGCTTGGTATTTAATGGAATTCACATTTTCGAGGACCGTTCCCTCTAAGGTGTATGGAGTCTCAATTATTTTTTTCTCTTCCTAGTTATCTGCATAATATTGCATTTAACGGATTGAAATCTCATGTCCCACTTTCGTGCCCAACATCCCAATCTATCTACGTATATCCCTCTAAAGTTTCATTGAGTCCTCTGTATCTCTAATTTCCCGATAGCAAACACAATCGTCTACGAACAGTCTTAATACTGAGTCAATGTCAGTGGAAATATCATAAATGTACAGGGAGAGTAGCATCCGCCGCCGCCCATAGGGTCTTGAAGAAATATATGGGCTGCATGATGCTTCCACGTAGAGCTGAATCCGGCCCGCACACTAGTACTGGTAAACCGCTTAGAGGAGCTAAGCCTGTCCAGGAACCGCGGTGCGAGGCGGACCGTTCATGCTGATAAACCCTATTGGTTTCATTGGGCGACAGGACTTGAGATGTCATTTCATCCCAATGTCGGGTAAAGGTCCCACAAAATTGGAAGCAACGTCTCGAAAATGACCTTTACAGTGTTGACGGGGACGTTAAACCTTAAATCAAACAAACAGGGAGAATAGCAACGGACCAAGAACAATCCCCAGTGGGACCCCAGATAAAACTGGAGCCCATACTGAAGATTCACCATTAACAACAACACGCTTTCTTCTGTAGTCACGGAAGGAATCTATCCATTTGACTTTGAGAGGCTTCAGCCCCCCACCCCCACCCCCCCCCACCACCACCACAACCACAAATTCCATAACCAAATAATTTGTGGGGTGTCAAAAGCCTTTGCTGTGCGCCAGCTCCGACCACTTCTGTGTCCGACATTAATATTCGCAAAAACACGTTGCTAGCTAGTGAGTGCTGGGAGGGATCAGACTGTAAAGCTGTCATTTTATGGTCTCATTAGAAATGACTCCCGAGAAATGCACTGAATGTGCATGCGACATGCGCGCACAGGAAAGACTCTGATTTGCGCACTCTAATTTGGGTCTTTTCCGGTTACAAGGTTTCATTTCGCAGAAACCGAAGACTCCCCCATGGGAAGGTATAAAAATTAAATGCACGAGAAAAGCTAAGCGCAATTTTCGCCGAGAAACACCGTGGACAGCTTCACCTGTACTATTTTTTCTTTCTCCGATAAAAGCTATTTTCACAGAGGAATGTTTACTTCTCGGCCAAGTTTCTCGCTTGTCCTCCGAGGCAAAAATGGCCTATTACCGCTGAGAAAAAAAAAAAAAATTGGGTTTTTACCTCTGGCTGGTCTGTATCTTCATCTAGAGGACCTCTACCACGATTATTCAAATTAAAGCTCTTGGGCCATAAATGACCCCATTTCGGGGCCAACTAGTTTTACAAAGACTTACAAAGGGAAAAACTTTTAATTGTTTCTTGTCCGAAACCAGAAGGCCCGGATCTTTGATATTTGGTACACAGCTTCGTCTAGGGGACCTCTGCCAGTTTTGTTCAGCTGATAGCCCTGGGGTAAAAACGGCCGTGCCCAGGGGCCCACTTGTTTTACATAGACTTACATATGGAAAACCTTCTTGACAGAAACCAGAAGGACCAAGTCTTTGATATTTGATATGTAGGTAGATTAATCTAGGGAACCTCTACCAAGATTGTTCAGATAATAGCCCCGGGGCCAAAAAATGACCCCGCCAAGGGGCCTGCTTGTTTTACATAGGTAATACCTTGAAAAATATTCGTGTTTGAAACCAGAAGGCCCATGCCTTTGATATTTGGTTCACAGCTTTGACTAGTGGTCCTCTGCTAAGATTGTTCAGAGGATATGTCTGTTCACCTAATCGATCATTACCAAGGTTGTACAAATTATAGCCCTTGAGTCAAAATTGCGCCTGCCCCAGAGTTCACATGTTTTACATTGACCCTTCTAGGGAAACTCTTAAGAAAATATGATATTCTAGTCTGAAACCAGAAGGCCCGTTCTTTGATACATATATTTGTTATGAAGTTCATCTAGAGGACCTTAGCAAAGCTTGTTTAAATTACAGCCCTGGGACAAACAGTGGTCGAATTCTTTGGCCCACTTGTTTTACATAGACTTATACAGGGAAAACCTTTAAAAATCTTCTTGCATGAAACCAGAAGGCCCAGGCCTTTGATATTTGGTACACAGCTTTGTCTAGTTTCTCAAAACTTAGGGGCTCTGAACATTCACTTCTGTGTCCTACGGCATATAGGTGTTGAGCCGGGCTGCTTAGCTTAGTAACTGTCGGACGCACGTCTGACTGAGAAGCTAGAGGTTGCGGGTTTGATACCCAATCCGACTACATACATGTATTTTCCATGGAAAGTAATCATGGAATGTTGTCTACCATCATTTCCCCCTTCTGCTGATTTAAGAAGGGCAGTTGTCATTAACTGACCAAAGTATGTGTACTTACATGCATTACTGGTTAACCTCTTAGGTCTAAGCCTGCCCAGCATTAGTGTGGTTCGGTTTACTGACCATAAATGACATAATCCTAATTGTTTGAAAGGCCCCAAATCTGCCAAGAACAATCACATTCCTTCCAAGCCAATATAACACAGTTTTTAAACCTCCAGCCTGTCACCCCAAAACATTTATTTTCAACAAATTTTGAATATACCTAGTCATATGAAGAGAAATCATAGTCCTATAGAATGTACTAGAGACAGTGACACCCAAGTGAGCGAATTAGGGGGCCCTCTTGTTGATAACTTCGTTGATAACATTGTATCAGGGTGGAAGGTCAGAGGTCACCTCCAAAATAAGTGACTCAGTTCACAGAAGTCCATGGAATCCAGCATGGCATGCAGATTCTTGGTGTTCTGCTGCAGGAATAAAGAAAACTCCAGGTTTTAATAACATAACACGCGTCTCCGCCCCCCTCCCCCCCCCCCCCCCAACACACACATACACTAAACTGGTCCCACAGGATTTGGACCAGTCAAAGGAAGTGGCCCAGTCAAATAAGTCCAACGGGCAAACTGGGATGTACAAGTGTGGGAGGCCATTCTCTGACAGAATGCATGTACATGTTTATTAGAAAAACAAAAAAACAAAACAAAAAAAAAACAAAAAAAAAAAAACAAACAAACAAAAGAACAGGCTTGTTATAATCATGTTAGTTCAAGCTGCACTTCCAACAGAGAGATGGTGTCCGGCTTCATTTCATTGAGTAGAGTGATTTGGTTGGTTGATTTGAGGTTTAACGTCCCCGTCAACACTGTAAAGGTCATTTTGGAGACGTTGCTTCCAATTTTGTGGGACTTTTACCCGACACTGAGATGAAATGACATCTCAAGCCCTGTCGCCCAATGAAACCAATAGGGTTTATTAGCATGGACGGTCCGCCTCGCACCGCGGTTCCTGGACAGGCTTAGATCCTCTAAGCGGTTTACCAGTACTAGTGTGCGGGCCGGATTCAGCTCTGCGTGGAAGCATCATGCAGCCCATATATTTCTTCAAGCCCCTATGGGCGGGGGCACTTGAGTAGAGTGAAACCTGTGCCAAGCAAGCTCTCTTGAGAAAGCCAAAACCGCTTGCATAAAAAAGATGCAAGCTTAATACAGGTTAATTTGAACTTATTTATCTTTAAAGGGATCTTGAAAAGTGGCCTAAAATAAAGTGGAGCGTTGTGGCGCAGTGGTAAACTTAACCAGTGGAGTCGTGATCGACAGGCAGCGGGTGCGACTTCGCTACTTAAGAGTATGTGTTTGAACAAGACACTTATCCACATTGCTTAGTACTGGTCCTCGCGGGCTCTTGGCAGTCATAATCCGAGGGTAAGTAAAATTTGTTTGACTGGCATGATTGAAAGCAGCTTGCATTCCATGGTGCTATATCATCGTTCTGGTCGGCCCCCGCCTATCGGGGCTTGAAGAAATAAATGCGCTGCATGATGCTTCCACGCAGAGGTGAATCTTGCGCACACGAGTACTGGTAAACCACTTAGATGATCTAAGCCTGCCCAGGCAAAGCAGCGTGTGTCGGACCGTCCGACTGCTTATAAACCCTATTGGTTTCATAGGGCGACAGGGCTTGATCTCAATGTCGGGTAAACGTCCCACAAAATTGGAAGCAACGTCTCCAAAATGACCTATATAGTGTTGAAGGGGACGTTAAACATCAAAACAAACAAACAAAATCATCGTTCAAGGGATCCACAGGAATCCACAGATTTCTCAAACTACGGGAAAAGACTGTTCTTCTTCGGATCAGACTGTACGGGTGCATAGGCTGATCTGACTGTTACCTAGTCACACATATCTAGTTGCATCTTTTACAATGCACAGGCTTAGTTGATTATATGTTTTATGATTTAATGCATATATGCCTGGCGTCCCATGTTTGGGCCATTGGCAAACAGTGTGGACACAGATAAGACGCCGCAGAACGCGGCGCCGGATCTGGGTCTACACTGTTTTAAAATACTCGGATGTTTGTAAAACTTACCACAACTGTGACAACAAAACAAACCCTTCATCCATGTTATTAGAAACAGACCGGTACCAAGCTAATACGTGGAAAATTCCATTGTTAACCCATTCAGTACCAGAAACCCCTAAAGCGGTACATTGGAGAACAGTACAGGCCCAGATCAGACGCCGCAAAACGCGGCGTCTGATCAGGGCCTACACTGTTTGCACAAATTTAAGCCATTTCCCGAATAAATTTTGAAGAAAACACAACCTGGCACCCCTAAATTTCGAAGTGGACTCATGTCATTTATAAGGTGGAAGATTCCATTTGGTACATAAAGGGTTAATATAGTCGAACTTCGAAAACTCGAATACCTTTGGGACCATGAAAAATTGATCGAGATACGGGTAGGCCGAACTACTGGGGTTAAGTAAAGTTTCAGGTCATGAAGTATGTTGGGGATACCTTTAATATCTTTACGATCTTCCATGAAGTAAAGGCGATTCTCGTCGAGGCGATTCTAATGAGTTTACAGATCAATTTATGAAACCTCCAAAAATATGCAAATACAGTAGAACTCCGATGGCTCGTTTACTATGGCTGTGTCGAACCCGTTCATGAGCCCCTAGGGAAATGCTCTACATACCAAATAGTGGGGGATAATTAAGAAGATTTTCGTCTTTTATCTTGCAAATGTATGTTGTGTGTACTCATTAGAATCGCCTCAATGAGGCGATTCTAATGAGTACACACAGCATACATTTTCATTACAGAACACCGAAAATATGTCCAAAAGTATCTCGTTATGCCTTCCGGAAGTTATCTCAGTGGCTCGAACATCCCCTGTCTCGAACAAATTTTCATGGTCCCAAAGGGATTCGAGCCATCAAAGTTCGACTGTATATGGATATATGGAGGTATTGGATGAATTCTTTAAGGACTCATGAATGAGTTCGAATTAGCCATGGTTAATGAGTTATCCGTATTCGAGTTTTCGAAGTTTCACTATGTGAACTAATCTGCCTTACACACTGCGAATGGGTCGTTTCAGTCTTCGTGACTTTACCTGAGTAACCTAGTTTTCGACCATCAGCTTGCACGGGTGGGTAATCAGGGGAACTAGCTCGAAAATGTGTCAATGGAAATTCGTTCCCTCAACACATCCGGGAACTCTCGAGCTAGCACCATCGACAGGAAAACTGTAAACAAAGGTACGTCTCGAAGAATTTGACCAATTATTTCTTTGTTACCGGTCCCGATAGCTCAGCTGGTAGAGTGTCCGCTCCGGGGAACGGGAGGTCACGGGTTCGATCCCGGGCCGCGACATACCAAAGTCTTTAAAAATGGTACTAGCTGCTCCTCGCTTGACACTCAGATTTACGGGGTAGAGCTTGGACTCGTCGACTCAGTGTCAGGATAATGTGACTGGGTGTGGTATCATGCAATGTGTCTGGGACATGATGCTTCAGTGAGGCAGCACTATAAAAGTGAGCATTGAGCTCCCTGTCGCAACCAGACACCGTCGTGATATGACTAAAAAATTGTTGAAAGCGACGTTAAACCCGAATTCACACACACACACACGCACGCACGCACGCACGCACATTTCTTTGTTAGCTAACCGAGCCTCCGTGACCAAGTGAATAATAGCGCTGACTCTTAATCATTAGGTCTCTCACCACTGTTGGTTCGAGCCTGGCTCGGGTCACATGCGGGAGTCCAGGGACGCCAAGTTCTGCAACGGAAGGTCAGGTGGTTTTTCTCCGGGTACTCCGGTTTTCGCCAACCTCTGATTAACGATCGGCTGGATATGAGTGAAATAATCTTGAAAGGGCCGTAAAACCAAAACCAAAAAAAATCTTTGTTAGCTATCTATTAAAAAATCGGGCAGTATTATTTCACATTGAAATGATTTAACTTGGTCCCCGCTAGAATTTGCGTTGATGTAAACGTTTTACCACGGAACTGAAAATTTGTCAGTTTCTGTCAACGCGGAGAATATGTCTGACGAGTTTTCATTTTCCGTCAAGTCTACACCCAGAAGCATTATCCCTAGTAAATGAAAATGGAAAGTTTGAAATAAGTAAGAAAATTTGGCCGGAAATGCGTAAATCGCAACTTACGAGGAAATTTCTGCCCGAGCTAGTAGCTGACAAAGAAATCAATGATAACATTCTTCGAGATTGATAAAATTCTTCGAGACATACCTTTGTTTACAGTTTTCCTCTCGATGGTGCTAGCTCGAGAGTTCCAGGATGTGTCGAAGGAACGAATTTCCATTTACACAATGATATTTTCGAGTTAGATCCCCAGATTACCACCCGTGCTTGGGTGTAACAAATCATTTAGGGGCTAATTCTGACACAGGTAGACAGGCAGATGGATACCAGGGGCCAGTTGTTCAAAGCATCGTTAGCTTAACGAGCTCGTGAGTGGTCATATTGTTAACTCTTCTAGCAAGTACAATATCGTAAATTTTGGTATTTTTGCTGAAAAAATTTCAGCATATTTGCCATATTTAATGATCAAAGTTTTAACGATACGTTAACTAACGACGTCGTTAGTTTTGAACAACTGGCCCCAGATCAATATTTCGAGACTTTATATTGTATATAAATCTATCGAATCCTAGCAAACATGTCGAACATCATGTCCGCTCGATCAGTCATGTCAAATTCGACTGCTCATGTGGACACTGACTTACCATTTCTTAATTTCAGGCACAAGAGGAATGGATGCCTTTAATCCTAAAGGACGAGTGCAAGTGTGGAATTACGTTGCTAACATATAGACCCAAACAAGCGTATAGTTGCAATACAATTTGTATTAGACTAACATGTGAAAGAAAAGCAAAGGCTCTAACTTCATCCTCAAATATTTAGTGTTCAATTTGTTAATGTAAACGCAACGGTTAACAAGTAACTAGATAAAGTTAATTTAGGTAAACTTCGCAAACATAAAAGTTACTTTTTCAAGCTTAACAACTAGACAGAATGAACTTAAGACGATATAACTGATCTGAGTAAAGTAGCTCCACATTTGTTTTAAGTTTGATCTTTGCAAATCAAACAGCGTGAACCAGAAACATGGACTCAAAGAAGATATCAGAACTTGGAGAAATTGAATCCAATATTGCAATTAAAATAGACCAAGGAGAAAATAATTCAGACGTTTTAGCTGAGCTGGGATCAAATGACTCTAATGATATAGATGATGTTGATAAAATGAAAGCGGTAAAACCATCTAAACTGGGAGAACTTGAATCAGGTCTAACATGTGAATCTTATCAGCTAGAAACGACTGGGAAAAAGAGGCGAAGGAAGAAACTAAATTATGATTGTGCTCTCTGTGACAAGCATTTTTCACGGCTTTACAATCTTCAACGCCATATGAACACGCACAGTGGGAGCAGGCCTTATTCGTGTGACAAGTGTAATAAGGTATGTTTCAAACAAGCACTCAACATTTTAATTGTGCCATGCAGTGTCATGCATTACGATAACACACCCGTGCAACATAGTGCATTGTTTCACATCTCCAAAATGGCTACTTGTCTGATTAAAACCCGTGACATTTTTCTTATTTATACTGCGAAAATAGTTTGTGGGTGCTCGTTAGAACTGTCTTATTGAGGCGGTTCTAATGAGTACCCACAGCTTATGTCTTTTTGCAGAAATAAGGAAAATAATGTAAACCCCCTTAAACCACAGTTTCTATATAAAGTGGGGTTTAGGGAGTGTATATTTCACGGACTTGTTCACATGTTTGACGTTGCATGCATAGATATTATGAAGTTTTAAGGATTTGTGTGCATCTGATGTCCGCTGAGATCCCGGGCTTGTCCGAAAAACTACCCTGACCGGTAACAAGTCTTGTTTTTCTTTCAAATATGACAAAACAATCTTAAGGAATGCTCCACTTGTTTGAACATTTTAGGTTTTATGCCTCAGTCCTGTTCGTACCAGAATCGCTCGTAGCCTTCGTCTCATTGACGTGGGTACCCTTGTATGCAATAAGGCTTGACATTCCTATCAAATCATCTGGGCCCAGTTGTTCAAAGCATCGTTAGCTCAAGGAGCTCGTTAGTGGTCATATTGTTAACTGTTCTAGCAAGTTTAATATGTAAAATTTTGGTATTTTTTCTGAAAAAATATGAGCAGCTTTTGCGTATGCAAAAGCTGCTCACATTTTTTAGCAAAAATATTAGCATATTCGCCATAATAAATGATCAAAATTTTAACGATACGTTAACTAACCAGGTCGTTAGTTTTGAACAACTGGCCCCTAGTGTAGCCTCGGTTGAATCATGGCTGCAAGCAAGTGAACTTCCGCCGTTTATAATGTTAAAACGCCCTTGTCAGCGCCAAGTTTTTATTTGTTTGTATTAGAGTTTAACGGCCCAGTCAACACTATTTAGGTCATTTTTGAGCCGGTCAATTAACCTATCCTCACTTTTCCTGGGCAGGCTTATACATAAACGGTTAACGGTAAACTGACTTCAACGCCATTTTAAATAGAAAAAAAGTTCACATGGTATACATGTTCTCCCTTTTATGGTTTTAACATAGATTGAGAATACCCGTAGACCCTTGTCCTTCTGTACAAAGATATGCTCTACTTTTGCAAACAGTGAAGTTCCAGATCAGATGGCTTCAACTTCTGGAGAAGCCATCTGATCTGGAGCATCACTGTTTGTAATTTCATCGATGAATTAATTTACGTCAAGATATTTTGCTTAATTTACAACCAAAAATGGTTGTGGCAAAACTATTTTTATAAGGATCAGGGTTAAAACCACATCTTCAAAGCGGTTCAGAGTGCACACACAATCACCACTGGGACATGTAAGATATTATCACTGTTTCTTCTTCTATAAAAATTTACATTAGATCACGTTTTACATGTGTTTGTTGCGAGACCTGAACATGGCAATAAAGTTGCTGGTGACTTTGCTTTCCATGATAGTGTTACGTTTTAAAACATTTGAGCTCATGAGAAAAGGACCACGGCAATCTACGATTTATGTTCTTTAAAGACACATTTTTTTCCTTATATAAAAGGGGTGGCCTGTCTAATGATCTCCAGTAAACATTTACTTCGGACCATAGTGCACATCAAAGGCTTATCTTATCTAAGTGATTATGAGGTGATTATGAGCAGATTTCTTGTTTAATAGGGGGCTCAATAAGGGTACTTGAGTGATAGTATAATTTACTGAGATTGTTTCCAACAACATATTGTTTAAATGACTTCTTTTTTATTTTAGAATAAAGTAAAGAAAAACACTGATATCCATTGTTTCCTTTACTCAAAAGTGCAAAGAAGTAAACAAACAAGGTATATTAATTGATTAACCTCAAAATTTAATCAATCGATTTACCTTTATTTATATTTATTTTATTTATTATTTTATTTTGGTTTAAAGTATGTGATACACAAATCATATAATGTCTAAAACATTAGCATTTTATAGTTTCAGTCAAGATGGAACTATAAAATGTTCTTTGTTTTAGACACAATCATATCAGAAAAGAGAGAGAAAAAAAAGAATTTTTTAAGATTTTATTTTTCACCTTTTTAAGTTTAAAACTAAAATAACAAACACAATTAAAATTATTTTTCTAATTTATATTGCAAACATAGGTTGTGGGTGCTCGTTAGAGCCGCCTCATTGAGGTGGTTCAAACGAGTACCCACAACCTATGACTCAATGAGACGATTCTAACGAGCACCCACAACCTATGACTTGGAGCAGAAATAAGGAAAATAATGTATACCCCCTTAAACCCCCATTTTCTCTATAGAAAGTGGGGTTTAGGGGATGTTCCTTTTTCCTCAAAAACATATTGTGTGTCCTCGTTAGAACCGCCTCATGGAAGCAGTTCTAACGAGCAGTCACACTGTAAAACAAATTGTGGGTACTCGTCTGAACCGCTTCACCGAGGGGGTTCTTATGAGTACCCAGAATATATGTTTAGAGCAGAAATAATAAAGTTATCAGGATTTTATCTGAAAAAAAAAAAAACATTTTTGGTGGAAAAAATTTACCAATATACATGTATTTGAATTGGCATTTTCTGTAATGATTATGAATAATGGCTACTAAATATAAAATTGGAAAAAAATGTGGTTGTTTCTTCCATGCAAATCAAAATAAGGACTTAGGTGTAAATGAATCGATGTCATTTGTCAAAGTCATATCCCTAGGTAATTTATTACCCTCTCTTGGTCCCCTACCTGTATGACAGCCTGAATACCCCAAGTGTATTTTATCTCAATGTTGGATTCTTTAATAAACGGTCATTAGGATGTTATGTAATCGAAAAATGTGTCTTTAAGCACGGGCACCATCTAATAGGGCTAGGCCAATGACTTTCCAAAGGATAACCTTTTTATAGAACATATTTAACGTCACTACAGTTGGTGTCTGGGAACGTGTGGCGGCCGTAAAAAGTCTCCATGCCCTACATCATAGTGTAGTTTATTTTTTTGTCCTTTGGTATCATTGATTCCATTGTGGAATTTTGAAAATATTTGAGGGTCACTGATGAGGCCTAAATGGCCGAAACTAGCTAGTCTGACCCAGAAAACTCGAACACTTCATATTTTCCAGTTCTGTGGTGTATTCCTTGCTTCCAAAGGATAACCCTTTTTCAGAACATATTTCTGTCGCACCTGCTTTGAGCATGGCGCGATATGGGAGTCTGGTTTTCTGTCTGTTTGTCCATTGTCAAGCCATCAACATTTGCAACAACTTAGCATTCTCCCTTATAGTCAAATCCTGTCCTGAAGAACAACGAGAGCATCATGTATTGTACTTGGTACAAACTTGCTTCTATTGATGACAACTTCTTGACGTCCCTTTCTGTTGAAAACCAATCTGAAATCATTGAAGCTTTTAGCTCGCCTTCAAGATATTTGGGTGATTTTTTTAATATTAATAAAACCTACTTCGATGGTTTGAGCAGTCAAATTTAACCCCCCGCCCCTCAGAACTTTAGTTAAATAAAGCAAATTCTTCTGATATCGAAGCCCGGTTTTAGTTTTGTACTTATCTACATGTATTGTAGATAGGTTTGTTTACAGCAAAATTTATGTTAAAAGTGAGGATTTTGGTTTTTAGATTGAAAATTTTCCTTTCTTGGATGGTGATGCTTCTCGTGTGTCATCCTACTGTGTTTATATTTCGCAATTAATTCGGTTTGCCAGAGTGTCTAGTCATGTAACGGATTTCAACACTCTTAATAAATTGGTCCATGTAACTGCTAAACGTTTTAATCAGGGTTATCGGTATCCTAAACTAATGTAACGACTTTTCTAAGTTTCAAAGACGTTATTCCGATTTAGCTTCTAAATTTAATGTTGGACTTAAATCTCTTCTTCAACAAGGCCTATCGGAATCCGAATATTATGCTGACTTAGAATATAAGTTCAGAAAGTATATGCTTGCGACGACTTCAGTACCCGATTTCGTAAGATCTTTCTTCGATGCAAAAATTTTGGGTACAACATAAATGTTATGTGACAGACTGCATGCATGGTATTTGACCCAATCACGGTAGATAACTATGCGTCCCTCTTTAAATTGCACATCGGCAGGTCAGGCCTCAGATTCTATGACAGTTCCAGTGTAAAGGCTAACTTAAAATCCAATTTAAGGTAATGCTTGTTAGTACCTTATGCTGTGTCTCTGGTTGGGCCCACCAGAGTCCAACTGTTGGTTTTCTTTTGCCCCAGGATTTCAGTTATTTCACGCTGTCGAGTCCTCACCGTTGTTTCATCTCTGTACTTGTTTGATTTTTATGTTCTCGGAACTGTAGGAAGCCTTCTTGCGGAGTGAAAAAATTGTTTGTCCAAACCATGAGAAATAAGTAAGGGCGAGGATTGTGGATTGTGATCATGTAAAATGAATTGAGCACCCTCCCGAAGGATTGTGGCCATGTAAAATCGAATTAATCCACAGCTCCCATCAGAGACACCAAAGGGAAAGAAACACAAACATGAAATAACTAGGCCCAATGGAAACACCAATATCGGAAAGCAAAGTGGACAGTCATTTTCCCACAAAATGGCAAATTGTCTATCCAAAACAAAAAAAAAAAAACTATAAGCGATACACACACTCAAAGACAAACCATAACAAAATAAACCACGACAGAATAACCGCCTTGGAATGTCAGTGAAACGATTTCCACTTGGGGGCTTAAATCGATTTTACACGACCGCAGTCCTCGCCTTTACTTTCGTCGCGATTTAGACAAACAATTTGTTCAGTCCGCATGAAGGCCTCCTAACTCATCAGTGCAACATCTCCGAGAACACACAAATCAAACAACCACAGAGATGACTCGACAGAAAGAAACCACTGAAATGCTGAAGTAAAAGAAAACCAACAGTTAGATTCCGATGGGTCCGACCAGAGACAGAGAATCAGGCACCAACAGACATTACATAAAATTAAACTATTTGCTCAGTAATCTTTTACGCTGGAACCGTCATAGAATCTGAGGCCTGGCCCACCGGCATGTAATTAAATAGGGAAGCAAAGTAGTCAACCGTGATCGGGTTAGCTACCGTGCATGCAGTCTGTCGTATAACATTTATGTTGTGCCCAATCCAAGGTGGTTCTTCTGTCGTGGTTTATTTTTTTTTTTATTATAGTTCGTCTTTGCATGTGTGTATTGCTTATATCTTTATATTTTGGATAGTCATGTGGGAAAGTGACTGTTCTTTTGGCTTTCCACTAGTGATGTTTCCATTAGGGTTTAATTATTTTATGTTGGTGTTTCTTTCCCTTTGGTGTCTATGAAGGGAGATGTGGGGTATTGATTCCTGATCATTGCCTTTCGCTTCTTTTTCTATGCAGGCATCCATATTTTATCTTAGCATACATTTTGTGGTTCACTGACTTTGTGAAACATTGCGTAACCCCAAATGTTCCAGTCCATTTTTTCATAATTTCTCAGAGCTTCATTTATAATAATTGGTGCAAACTTGCATCTAGCAGATGGCAATCTAAATGCAAGCAGCCATAATTGACTTTCACCTACATTTCAGGGTTAACCGACCGAGCAATCGCACAACCCTAGCTCCAACCCTAATGTTAAAGCACATTTTTAAAGAGCTATAAGAGCTGTATTGACCCTTCTTCCGCTGAATAATTAATTAAGCCGCACCCATTTCTGACGTTGAACCAATCAGATTACTCATGGTTCAAAGTCAGAAATGGGTGCAGCTTAATTATTCAGCGGGATAAGACACCAATTTCTGACTGGGTTAATTGGATCGATTCCTGATCATTGCCTCCACTTCTATTTTGAACCAATTAGATTACTGGCTCAAAGTCAGAAATGGGTGCGGCTTAATTATTATTCAGCGGGATAAGGATTAATCATCAGTTGATGTAATTTATTCCTACAAATTCACAAACGGATCTTGATCTACACTGTTTATAAAGGCAGGGATTGTCGTGAACAGCAGGATAAGGGATAATGGTACTTGGTGCACATTCACGCGGACTTGCATCAATAGGTTGCAACTTGAAGGCAAGCGTCAGTGTTTGACATTGACCAATTTTTGTAGGTACTGTCTATGAAATCGATTCACAAATTGTTGTCAGTTCTTTGATTTCTTTATTTCTTTCGAAATAGAGGTGTCTAGGGCTGACTAATCGGAGCTGAAATGATACTCGATTATCAGTCATGCAATTGTGATCGATGATCGATTAGTAATCACTGAAGTTTTGATCATAATTTTACCTTCCTGGCTTTGATTCTTGCCATATGTTATATAATATATATATTTCGACAGGCGGGCCTTAGCAAACAGTATAGACCCTGATGAGACGCCGCGTTCTGCGGTGTCTCATCAGGGTCTGTAGTGTTTTCCACTCATCCAGCTATTTTAGACACAACTTTGGGTAGTAAATTATGCTTATCAAATAATCGATTATTAGCAAATCAGTAACGATAATCAGTTTAGTAGAATTTATCGATTTATTAATTGATTATCAGATTAATCGTGCCAGCCGTAATGTGTCTCAGTGTCTTTCAACTGGCATTATCGCATTCGAGTGCCATTCACTAACTGTCATTTTTTTCTAATTAAAGGCTTTTGCAGATGTATCCTGCCTGAAGGAACATGAAGGTACACACAGGGAAGATCGCCCGTTCGTTTGCGGTTTGTGCAGCCTCACCTTTAAAAGTTCAAGATACTTGACTCGACACATAAAGGCTCATGCTATTGACAATGAAGCTTCTAAGACCGAAACGGTTGTCAAACTGTTCACATGCACCACTTGTGGAAAACAATTCAGACAAGCACATACTCTCCGATACCACATGGCAATCCATAGTGGCATTGTACGTTATAGATGCACGACATGTGATAAAGGATTTATGGAGGGTTCAAAGTTCAGGCAACATTTGCAAAGACATACTGGAGTTAGTCCCTATGTTTGTAAAGTTTGTGATAAATGTTTTGGTACAGCATTTTCACTTCGCCGCCATGCTCTTATACACGATGGAACTAAACCTCATAGCTGCCATCTTTGTGGGAAAACGTTTGGCCAAGTCAGTCATTTTAAGGAACATCTACAGAGACATTCTGGCGAGCGTTTGCATGCGTGTGATCAGTGTGATAAACGTTTTTACAATGGTACCGAACTGAGGAGGCATCAACGGTTCCATAACGGAGAAGCACTGTTCACTTGTACGATTTGCGATAAACAATTTGCTATACAATGCCATCTCTGGTATCATTTGCGGAAACATGAAACAAGTGTATCTGAAAATAAGGGAGATAAGTCAGATTCGAGGACCAAGAATTCAAGTGATAATTATAAGGAAGCTGTCCAGTAAATATGTTCTATAAAAGGGTTATCCTTTGGAAGCAAGGAATACACCACAGAACTGAAAAATATGGAGTGTACATGTTTTCTGGGCCAGACTTGCTAGTTTCGGCCAATTAGGCCTCATCAGTGACCCTCAGACATTTTCAAAATTCCACAATGGAATCAATGATCCCAAAGGACAAGAAAAAATAATCTACACGATGATGTAGGGCAGGGAGACGTTTTACCGCCGCCACACATTCCCACACACCAGCTATAGTGAAGTTAAATATTTTCTATAAAAGGGTTACATTTTGGAAGCAAGGAATACACCACAGAACTGAAAAATATGGAGTGTACATGTTTTCTGGGCCAGACTAGTTAGTTTCGGCCAATTAGGCCTCATCAGTGACCCTCAGATATTTTCAAAATTCCACAATGGAATCAATGATCCCAAAGGACAAGAAAATATAATCTACACTATGATGTAGACACAGACAAAGAAGAGACATGACAACACTAAAATTCCTATATTAAGACCACCTTTGGGACTGTTCAAAAGTGAACAGTTCCAAAGGTGGTCCCTGGCCAGGGAACATGGTATGCAGAAAACACAAAGAAAAAATAACTGCAACCTTCTAACTAAGCTTTTTAAAGCAGCATTTGTCTTACTTTTAGGTGGTCGTAATAGCGGAATTCCACTGTACTTGTGTAGCCTGTGGTTAAAGATTTAAACTGTTGGGTCCACTCACAAACCATGTCGCAAAACTCTAGAACAATGGAGATTGTCAATCTGTGATAAAGTAATTTGGACAGTGCAGAATTCATAATTCACGGGTGCACGCATTCGAGTTCGACACGTGAAAAAGACTCACACGTCTGTAATGTTTGCGAGAGAAAGTTTACGACAGGATTCTTTCTCCGTCGTCACGTCACAAACTTTATATCCTTGTTGTCTGGCAAGAGACTAAATCATGATTACCGATTTTAAGAGCATAATGACATTCACTTTAACAGGTGTTGGTTTATGTGTGGGCTGTGTGGAAAACAGTTCTACAATGCAAAAAGAAGACGAAAACAAAACAACAACAAAAAAAAAACAACAACAAAAAAAAACAGAAAACCTGAAAGCGCAGTAATATACATCAATGTCAAAAAGCGAACGATGCAAAGTTTGACCTGCCGAAATTGTTAAAGTTTCACCTGAAGACAGTGCACAGAGTAGGTTCTACAAACAATGCGGACAAAGAGACTAAAACAGTAAAACGCATGGAAGACCCTGTGGCTACCAGCCAGTATGAAGAAACGCCGTCTCAACAGACTCAAAAAGACCAGAATGAAGATATATATTTGGAAGAAGAATCAGATTCAAAGCACTGGTGGGTCGGTTGTTCCTGGATGCAAGCTGGAATAATGGTCCTAAACATGGACAGACTGTTTCGTTTAATCCCTTATTTCACGTGCTTTAGTTTTAGATCATGATCAGGCGTCAGCGACCACTTTTTAGCTCGCCAGGGAGCTTATAGGATAGGCGTTTGTCTGTCGTCGTCGTATTTCGTCCGTAGTATGTAGTATGTCTGACGTCAACACTTTTAAACGACATCTCAGAATCGACTGGGCAGATTGGGCCCAAATTTCATCTGTAGCATCCTTGGGCTGGGGGATTGAAAGTTTGTGTTTTTTGTTTTTTTTTTATGAAAATCGGCTCTTTAGTTTTGTTGCTATGGCAACTTAGAGTTTCCATATACTTATAATGGGGGAAATTGATAATTGCATTTACTGCCAGTCATTGCGGATATTTTTACAAAACTTTTATAGAAATGTTTCTACAGTAAACTTCTCTCAGCCACATGCTTTAATGCCAACCTGAGGGTCCCGCAGGTTGTGCCGATGCCATGCCCCACCCCCTCCACTTCATAAAAGGCCATATATCTCAGAAACCCTTCAGATAGATCCCCACGCCTAAACCATATATATTCTTGTTCCTTTCGATAAGAAGCGTTCAGTGACGGTAAAATGGTTATGTTTAGATTAATATTATCATGAATCAGGGTTGAGGACTCAACAACAATCCGACGTCAGAGCAGAAGAAAACTACCAGTTAGATCACGGAGGATCGAACCCAGGAAAAATCCGGCTCCACTCTTCCCGAATTAGGATGGGACCGTCATCCAAGAGTCCGTAGTCTGGCCCACCGCCATGCAACCAAAGAGTGAAGCAAAGATGGGCCGGGGGCCGGTTACATATTCTTGGTCCATATGTTAAAGCACACTGATACCTGCCGGAGTTGGCAACATTATTTCGTTGAGCTTGATTATGAAATGTTTTCTACGGCCATTCTCTCCCTTCCGCTGATTCAAGAAAGGGATTTTTCCGTGTCTGGTTAATAACTTTCTTCTTGCTGGATGGATTGTTATTTTTCTTATTTCTACTCTAAACTATAGATTGTGGGTACTCGTAAGAGCCGCCTTGATGAGTTGAGAAGAAATAAGAAAACTATAACAATTCTTCACCTTAAAATTTTAGTTTTGTTGGCGGTAGAATGTATGTGTATATACTGGCAAATGAAGTTCAATGTGCCCAAACGCCATTCAATGAGGATGTCACGGCACCCACGAAACAAGCAGATTAAATTCGACTACTCAATACTCAAGCATTCATTGGAGCAAGTTTTATCCGCAAAATATCTTGGCATCACCATTACTGGCAATTTCGATTGTGATCAACACATTTCTGATATTACATCAAAGCAACTAGGACATTGGGATTTCTCAGACGTAATTTGGCTTTTGCACCTAGGCAGACAAAGGATGTTGCATTGGTTCGACCTCAACTTGAGTATGCATCACCTGTTTGGCATCTCCATGTAAAGCTCAGATTCAATAATTGATGTTCAGAAGACGGCTTCTCGATGGACCTGCAGGAGATGGCGGAACAAAAGTAGTGTTGGTGAAATGCTTGATGAACTTGATTAGCCATCGCTGGAGGCCCGGCGTGAGCAGTCTTCTTTAACCTTAATAAAGATAAATGCATCAAAACTAAACAACAGTCAATATCGTAGTAATCAGGCCCTGAAAAAATCCTTCTTTCCCAGAACTATTCCTCAGTGTAATAGTCTTCCCTTCTCTTCGGTAAATGCCGAATCTGCAGAAGAGTTCAAAGCCCGCATGGTATAGATTGGGACTCGGAGGTATACTTTTTAGTACACCTCTGAAACAGATTGTAAATACAGTAAAGAACTCATCCATTGCATTTTTCTAAATGTAGCGAACCACCTAACTGAGGTAATGGCCAAATGTGTCAAATTCTGTATCTGTTAAACTCGTGGGAACTAGAGCGTGTTTTGGGAGCTGCCGCGATGATGTGGGAGCTACTCTGCCTGAAAATTTCGGCATTTCCCCTTCACTGTACATGGATTGATCAAATTTTTTACATCTAAATGATGAATGAGGGCTGACATACCTAGAGCATGCGCCAAATGATCTCGTTCTAAGCGAAAACTTACAAAACAATTGCTTCATTCATTCGCGCTGACATAAAACTAGTCAGATAACACTGTGCTCGATTTTGTTACGGTCGCCTACTTTCAGCAACGTTTTTTTTGTCATATCTCTTCAAGGTAAATCATTATAACATTGAATAGCATCGCTGAAATTTTATATTAATCTCCCATTCTTCTGCAGTAAATAAAAACTCACAAGGGTACCTACCTTTGTTTAGATTTCGGGTCATAGGAACTATCGCGAGAGTTCCCGGATGTGTCGTGGGAACAAAAGTACGTTAACGCAATTTCGCGATAGCTCCCCTGGTGCCCACATGTGACATGGCTACCAGTGGACAGTGCCCACATGAGCTCTGGTGAGCATATTGGCTCATGGGCCTCTTGTTTCCAATGTCTTAGCACATGGGCCCAATCCTGGTTCGGCAAATAACCTTTTATATTACATATATAACGAAGAAATACCACGATTTCACAATGAATTAAAAATGATATTCTAATGCACTTGCGTATGTAACGCGACGTCTGATTGGATAACGTCAAAAATTTGCGACCGTATATTCTGCGATATACTGTCAGAAACCCGACGTCATCACGTAACGTAGCTTTTTATTTGCTGGCATTTGGTTTTACATAGCTCATAGCGCTTGCCGCTTTCTGCAGAATAGTGCAATTTTTAACAAAACACACGAATAAGTGCATTAGAATGGAGATAACTATTGAAAATTGTCATTTGGGGAGGTAAATCGTCGGTTTTACAGCCGCAAATTACGTTTTACGGCTCCTCTGACGCGTCGCCGTAAAACGAAATTTCCGACCGTCAAACCTCCGATTTACCTCCCCAAATGACAATTGCCCGAAATCACTTCTGGCCTAGGAAGATTTATTTCCTCCAAGGAAGTATTTCTCTGTAGCCGGTTCAGCTTTTCCAATGCAATCTATATATATATAGACGCGGGAAAGTTTCATTCATGTCGACTAGTTGTTCATGACGTGATGTTAACGGCGTCCCAGAAAATGTCAACAACGCTGAGAATGTATGACATTTAACTCGGAGGCAGCGTTGAAATAAAGATTGTCTGGTCATTACCACTGAATGAGGCGTAAGATTGGTTACGGTATTCTCGCATTTTTAATTGCTTTATCAATAATAACTTTCATGTAGTTCTTCTATTGGTTATTCAGTACAATAGAATGCGCTTTCAAGATGGCGTTTAAAAAGTTTTTGTTTCAGTCAGCTTATGTGTCACTGCGCATGGACTTTATGTTGAGAATGAACTGTACTAAGAATTAGATGTAAAATGATCAATCAGCTCTATCAAAATGCATATCCAGTTTATTGAATCAGCCCATTGTAAATATGTGATTTATAAAACCCCGAAAGTTGAAAGTTCGATAAAGAAAGCCCACTCGTTTCTTTATCTGATCTTCAACCATTATAAATCCCATATTTAAAACGGGCTGGATATTAAACTCTATATATTCATTTGCTGTAGAAATCTCGAGTGCCAAGCTTAACCAGGCTGCCTACAAACAAGGCCACCAAGGCCATCGACTCTCGTCATAATAACAGATCCATGAAATGAACACCTCCCTAAACCCCAGTTTATATAGAGAAAACTTGGGTTTACAGGGCTGTATATTATTTTTTGACAAAGGTTGTAGGCACTCCACAATGAGGTTGTTCTAACACTGTATAGGTCATTTTGGAGACGTTGCTTCCAATTTTGTGGGACTTTTACCCGACATTTAGATGAAATGACGTCTCAAGCCCTGTCGCCCATTGAAACCAACAGGGTTTATAAGCATGTACGGTCCGACTCGCACCGCTTTACCTGGGCAGGCTTAGATCCTCTAAGCGGTTTACCAGTACTCGTGTGTGGTCGGATTTCTGCTCTAAATGGAAGCATCACGCAGCCCATCTATTTCTTCAAGCCCCGATGGGCGGGGCCCGGGTATTTATAAGAAAAATGTCACAAATTTTCTTTGGAAAAGTAGCCATTTTGGAGATATGAAAGTATACACCATGTCTCACACTGTGTGTTATTGTAATGTAAGTGGTACTGGAAATGCCTTAATTTTAGGTGTTTACAAAGCAGTATGGACTCTAAATGTCTAATCCAAAATAAATAAACAATTCCTCGTTGCTAAATAGAGAAATTCGAAGTATGAGAAAAATAGTTATATATGTGCACCAATTCTCACTTGTGTCGCACAGAATGTTTGGCTTGATGATATCGCGGTAAAGCTCGAATATGGGTCATGCCATATCAAAAACTGGGTCACAAGGTCAAATTTCGTTAAAACCCTGTGTGCACCCTAGAGACCAGTTTTGCTTCAATCTTCATGAAGCTTCATTTGATTGTTTGACTTGATGATATCTCAGTTAAGTTCGAATATGGGTCATGTCGGATCAAAAACTAGGTCACTAGGTCAGATTTCGTTGAAACATTGTGTGCACCCTAGAGGCCACATCTTTGCTTCAATTTTCATGAAACTTCACCTGAATGTTTGACTTGATGATATCTCGGTCAGTTTCGAATATGAGTCATATCAGATCAAAACTAGGTCACAAGGTCAAATTTCGCTAAAATCTTGTGTGCACTTGAGAGGCAACATTTTTGCTTTAATTTTCATGACACTTGTTTCATGTGGGTTTACGGCGTCCCGCAAACCCCCATGCTGACAAGACAACCGAGCGTGATCTCTGACAGGTGTACGGGCAGCTGTGGGGTAAGACACAAGAAAGATATCAAATTAATGGCATGAATTATTTACAGTATCTATATACAACACTTACTAACACAAAACATAACAATTTGTTGCTTTTTGTCGCACCTGCTTTAGCAGGAAGACATAGGCGTGCAAGTTTCCGTCCGTCTGTCCGTCCGTCCGGTGGTCCGGTGGTCTGTCCGTCCGTCCGTCATTCCGTCAACATTTTACACTGGATGTCTTGTCTACACTTTTAGACCGATCATTTGGAAACTTTGCATGTGCTTTCGCCATGGTATGAGGATGCGCATGTGGTTTGGACTTAATCTTCGAATCAATTTTTGTCACTTTTTCCATATTGTGAATTTAGTCATTTTTAGGTATGCGATACGTACCTCTTGTCATCGCAACTCCTCTTACACTTTTATACTGATCATTTGGAAACTTTGCATGTGCTTTCCCCTTGGTATGAGGATGCGCATATGGTTTGGACTTAATCTTCGAATCAATTTTTGTCACTTTTTAGCTCACCTGTCACGTAGTGACAAGGTGAGCTTTTGGGATCACTTTTTGTCCGTCGTCCGTCGTGCGTGCGTGCGTGCGTGCGTGCGTGCGGCCGTCCGTAAACTTTTCTTCAAACGACATCTCCTCCTAAACCACTGATCGTATTTTGACCAAACTTCACAGGAATGATCCTTAGGAGGTCCCCTTTCAAAGTTGTTCAAATGGTTCAGGTCCGTTGCACATATAGGTCACAGTAGCCAAAAATAGATTTTTTTCACCGCAATCTTAAAAAATCTTCTTCTCTGAAACCGCAAGGCCCAGGTCTTTGATATTTGGTATGAATGAAGCTTCATCTAGTGGACCCCTACCAAGATTGTTCAAATTATAGTGCTGGGGCCAAAAATGCCCCCGCACGGAGGCCCTTTGGTTTTACATGGGTTTATATAGGGAAAATCTTTAAAAATCTTCTTCTCTGAAACCGCAAGGCCCAGGTCTTTGATATTTGGTATGAAGCTTCATCTAGTGGACCCCTACCAAGATTGTTCAAATTATAGTGCTGGATCTAAAAATGCCCCCGCACGGGGTCCCTTTGGTTTTACATGGGCTTATATAGGGAAAATCTTGGAAAATCTTCTTCTCTGAAACCGCAAGGCCCAGGTCTTTGATATTTGGTATGAAGCTTTATCTAGTGGACCCCTACCAAGATTGTTCAAATTATAGTGCTGGAGCTAAAAATGCCCCCACACGGGGCCCTTTGGTTTTACATGGGCTTATATAGGGAAAATCTTTAAAAATCTTCTTCTCTGAAACCGCAAGGCCCAGGTCTTTGATATTTGGTATGAAGCTTCATCTAGTGGACCCCTACCAAGATTGTTCAAATTATAGTGCTGGGGCCAAAAATGCCCCCGCACGGGGGCCCTTTGGTTTTACATGGGCTTATATAGGGAAAATCTTTAAAAATCTTCTTCTCTGAAACCGCAAGGCCCAGGTCTTTGATATTTGGTATGAAGCTTTATCTAGTGGACCCCTACCAAGATTGTTCAAATTATAGTGCTGGATCTAAAAATGCCCCCGCACGGGGGCCCTTTGATTTTACATGGGCTTATATAAGGAAAATCTTGAAAAATCTGCTTCTCGGAAACCGCAATGCCCATGTCTTTGATATTTGGTATGAAGCTTCATCTAGTGGACCCCTACCAAGATTGTTCAAATTATAGTGCTGGGGCCAAAAATGCCTCCGCACCAGGGCCCTTTTGTTTTACATAGGCTTATATAGGGAAAATCTTTAAAAATCTTCTTCTCTGAAACACAAGGCTTAGGTCTTTGATATTTGGTATGAAGCTTCATCTAATGGACCCCTACCAAGATTGTTCAAATTATAGTGCTGGAGCTAAAAATGCCCCCACACGGGGCCCTTTGGTTTTACATGGGCTTATATAGGGACAGTCTTTAAAAATCTTCTTCTCTGAAACCGCAAGGCCCAGGTCTTTGATATTTGGTATGAAGCTTCATCTAGTGGACCCCTACCAAGATTGTTCAAATTATAGTGCTGGGGCCAAAAATGCCCCCGCTCGGGGGCCCTTTGGTTTTACATGGGCTTATATAGGGAAAATCTTGAAAAATCTTCTTCTCTGAAACCGCAAGGCCCAGGTCTTTGATATTTGGTATGAAGCTTTATCTAGTGGACCCCTACCAAGATTGTTCAAATTATAGTGCTGGATCTAAAAATGCCCCCGCACGGGGGCCCTTTGATTTTACATGGGCTTATATAAGGAAAATCTTGAAAAACCTTCTTTTCTGAAACCGCAAGGCCCAGGTCTTTGATATTTGGTATGAAGCTTCATCTAGTGGACCCCTACCAAGATTGTTCAAATTATACTGCTGGGGCCAAAAATGCCCCCGCACGGGGGCCCTTTGGTTTTACAAATTATATTGCGAAAACTGGGGTTTACGGGGGTAAACATTATTTTCTTTATTTCTGCTGCAGGACATGGGTTGTGGGTTCTCGTTGGGGCCGCCTCAATGAGGCGGTTCTAACGGGCGCCCAAGACCTTTGCTTAGGGTGGGAATGGGAAAATATCAAAAATTGTCGTCAGAAATGCCTTTTTTTGAGGTTTGAAAAATGTACTATATCACACGGATGTGTTATCGTGATGTAGGTGGTTTTGTACTGTTATGGAGCTGGCCTTTTCACTACATCGCCGTACTGTTTAACACAACAAATATTATTGATCCTACTGTTAATAAATCTTCCCTCCAGATCTGTGGATAGAATGACGTTACTTGTTCGAAACACGTATCAATTGGTATGCGACTTTTGACCTTATGCACATTTTTTTCATGTCTGCTGATTTTTTTTTTTGTTTGTTTTTTGTTTTTTCTTTGCTTCCCTGCCCTCACATTTATACTACTATGATGCCACTTAAGGCGGCATATTCTGGTGGAGTTGGGCCGGCGCGCGGCGGGACCTACAATAGAGCACGGGCGCCCTGTGGGGACTCTGCTTGGAGTGCGCGTATGCGCAGTCTGGTCGGGGACTTGGGTGTGCACTCCGCGGATGGCAAGGGGCCCGGTGCCCCAACGTGCTGCAGAAGAGGTCTCTGGTTGGACTGTGTGGATGCGTGGGGCTGGTCTGTTTTTTCGCCGGGCGTGCGTGTGGGTTGTGGGGAGTGCTGTGCCCCGGCTCAATTGTCTCAGAGTGTGAGTTTGCCCTTCTCAACGTTTTAAGATGTTGTACTGCAATAGTGCAACTAAGTGAGGTAGGGGAGCAAACTTTAAATATTCCACACCTGCATAGGACAGTGTTTTCAATATATACCGAGGGCGTTGGCATTAAAAGCACATGCCGGGTCCGGGAGGTGGGGCTGTTGGGCCCGCATACGCTTTGATTGGGGTCTCGTGTTGGCGTTCTTGTTTGTCTTTTGTTGTTTTGCCGGGTTTGTCTTTTAATATATTGCTATGGTTGGAGCTTGTGCCGCCGTGGGTAGATCATGAGTGTGGGGCTTTTAAATGCGGTATTGAGGAGCGCCCTTTTTACCATCAGGTTGGCCCCAATCTCGCTGTCGCTTGTTGGGCCAAGCTAATTTTGTGCCGTTTCGGACGGTTGTATGTACCTCTTTTTATTAACTAGCTACCCTGTATTGTTGGAGGTCATCGTATTAATACTGAGGTCGGAAATCAATAGTCAATGGTCAGGTAGTTCCGGGCTGTCCCGGCTGCAGGTCCGCGGTCAGCTGTGTGGGCCCTGGCTTTCTGGCTCGGGTCTATGAAGTGGACCTCGGACCTGTGGCTGGGCCGGTGCGAGGTTGCTTGACAGATGACATTATAATATTGCTTTTTCATTCGCTGCAATCCCTGTTATTTTGCTACGTTTTGACATCGATATGAAATAGTGAAAGTATGGTCTAAGGATACTGATATGGGCCCTGATGGTGGGGTGACGTCCACTTATATTTGACTTTCTTATTTTACTTATATATGTTTGCTGGACGTGTCTTGCGGTGGTAGGGGTGCTCCAGTTACGGCGGGGTGTAAGGATGGCTAGGGACGCTGGCGGGTGACCTGACTCTAAGCGTCTGTAGTCTGGGTACGAGGTTGATTGGAGAGTATTGAGCTTCCCCTGAGGGACCCGACGTGTGCTGTTTATTATAAGATAATATTGGATAAATGGTGTTATTGTTTTTCCATTTTAATGGTAAACTATCAAAAATATTCCAAAGACGCCACTTTGGCTCTGGGCTGTAGGCAGAGAGTCAACGCGGCGTCTGTGCCGGTTGTCGGAGGTTCGGATACTGGGTTCGGGTGGCACGGGAACGTCGAGTTTTGAGAATTGGTTTTGATGTCTACTGTCTCCGGGCCTCAGGATGGTGGCGTCCGTCAGCCGAATTTCAGGGAAGATGATTTAACATCACATCTTTTTCAATTCACCTCTGTGACTGCCAAGGCTCTGGATATGCCATGTAATATATGTTATAAATGTCTTTATGTCTCTGTGTGAATGAAAAAAAAAAAAAAAAATATTGTTCAAATTATAGTGCTGGGGCCAAAAATGCCTCCGCACCAGGGCCCTTTTGTTTTACATGGGCTTATATAGGGAAAATCTTTAAAAATCATCTTCTCTGAAACACAAGGCTTAGGTCTTTGATATTTGTTATGAAGCTTCATCTAGTGGACCCCTACCAAGATTGTTCAAATTATAGTGCTGGAGCTAAAAATGCCCCCACACGGGGCCCTTTGGTTTTACATGGGCTTATATAGGGAAAATCTTTAAAAATCTTCTTCTCTGAAACCGCAAGGCCCAGGTCTTTGATATTTGGTATGAAGCTTCATCTAGTGGACCCCTACCAAGATTGTTCAAATTATAGTGCTGGGGCCAAAAATGCCCCCGCACGGGGGCCCTTTGGTTTTACATGCGCTTATATAGGGAAAATCTTTAAAAATCTTCTTCTCTGAAACCGCAAGGCCCAGGTCTTTGATATTTGGTATGAAACTTTATCTAGTGGACCCCTACCAAGATTGTTCAAATTATAGTGCTGTATCTAAAAATGCCCCCGCACGGGGGCCCTTTGGTTTTACATGGGTTTATATAAGGAAAATCTTGAAAAATCTTCTTCTCTAACCACAAATCCCAGGTCTTTGATATTTGGTATGAAGCTTCATCTAGTGGACCCCTACCAAGATTGTTCAAATTATAGTGCTGGGGCCAAAAATGCCTCCGCACCAGGGCCCTTTTGTTTTACATAGGCTTATATAGGGAAAATCTTTAAAAATCATCTTCTCTGAAACACAAGGCTAGGTCTTTGATATTTGTTATGAAGCTTCAGCTAGTGGACCTCTACCAAGTTTGTTCAAATTATAGCCCTGGGGCCAAACATGCCCCTGCTCCGGGGCCCTTTGGTTTAACATAGACTTATATAGGGAAAATCTTGTTTTACATAGACTTCTATATGCAGGGTAAACCTTTAAAATCTTCTTCTCTGAAACCAGAAAGCCCAGGTCTTTCATATTCGATATGAAGCTTCATCTTGTGGACCTCTACCAAGATTGTTCAAATTATAGCCCTGGGGCCAAAATTGACCCTGCCCGGGGCCCACTTGTTATACATTGGATCAGGTGAGCGAACCAGGGCCCTCTGGGCCCTCTTGTTCCAGATTGTGAACTTAGTCATTTTTAACCTTCAATTGGTATTGGGTTGGCACCTCTTGTCATCGCAATTCCTCCTACACTTTTATACCAATGATTTGGAAAATTTGTATGTGCTTTCGGCATGGTATGAGGATGCGCATGTGGTTTGGACTTAATCTTCGAATCAATTATTGTCACTTTTTCCATATTGTGAACTTAGTCATTTTTAGGTATGCGATACGTACCTCTTGTCATCGCAACTCCTCTTACACTTTTATACTGATCATTTGGAAACTTTGCATGTGCTTTCCCCTTGGTATGAGGATGCGCATATGGTTTGGACTTAATCTTCGAATCAATTTTTGTCACTTTTTCCAGATTGTGAACTTAGTCATTTTTAACCTTCAATTGGTATTGGGTTGGTACCTCTTGTCATCGCAACTCCTCCTACACTTTTATACCAATCATTTGGAAAATTTGTATGTGCTTTCGGCATGGTATGAGGATGCGCATGTGGTTTGGACTTAATCTTCGAATCAATTTTTGTCACTTTTTCCATATTGTGAACTTAGTCATTTTTAGGTATGCGATACGTACCTCTTGTCATCGCAACTCCTCTTACACTTTTATACTGATCATTTGGAAACTTTGCATGTGCTTTCCCCTTGGTATGAGGATGCGCATATGGTTTGGACTTAATCTTCGAATAAATTTTTGTCACTTTTTCCAGATTGTGAACTTAGTCATTTTTAACCTTCAATTGGTATTGGGTTGGTACCTCTTGTCATCGCAACTCCTCCTACACTTTTATACCAATCATTTGGAAAATTTGTATGTGCTTTCGGCATGGTATGAGGATGCGCATGTGGTTTGGACTTAATCTTCGAATTAATTTTTCTCACTTTTGCACATTGTGAACTTAGTCATTTTTGTCGTACCTGCTTAGCAGGAAGACATAAACGTGCAAGTTTCTGTCCGTCCATTTGTCCGTCTTTTTTACCTCACATATATAGGCTATGGATTCATCACAAAGCCCTATATTCATTTCTTCTGCCTTAAATAAACTTTTATTTTTTTGTGTGGGGCAGGTGGGGAGCAGGTGCGACATCAACTTCACCAAAGTTGAATCTCTGGTGTAGCCAACCCACGACGTCCGCCCCGAAGGCAAAACAATGTTCTGTGCTCGGAACGGGTGACGTGAATGCCTACAGAAGCAAACAACAAAACAATAACAAAAACAAAAAAAAGAAACAACACAAGACGCGACTGGCCAGTTTATAACTTAGGGTGAATCCCCCTCTCGCGTGAATCTCCCTCTCGCGAACTAGTGTAAACTAGTCTGTCGACATTGTTGCCGACCACAGGTTGATATGTACTATTTGGCGGTCGCGCACTAGCTTGATTCGCCTGAATCGCCTGCAGGTTATTTATTGGACCTCTTCCATTTGAATGGTCTCACATTCGTTTCATAATGTTACGAGCTGTTTATATTGGTTCGTGCTGGACCCTAACCCATAGCGTCGTACCAGTACCTGCTGCTATATGGCAGGGAGCAGCAGGTCACTACACATTGTTGTGCCTTTCAATATACTTTCACTTTCCCGTCTCAATGTTGTGGGTATTCGTTACAACTTGACCTGCTGCTAAAGTGTTCGTTTTTCTCAGGGTTTTAATATCTATGAATACTACCGGAAAATCATGCATACTCATATTAGCTTGCTAAAAGTGTGGGGAGGTGGAGATACCGTCCACAATTGAAGCTAGATAGCAAAAATCGAGTAGATAATGGATTTGCGTTCAAATAGTATATTTCCCATAGGAAAAATGATGAAACGACCCTATAAATCAATGTCATGACTCCTGTCAAAACGAACACCCACACAACACGTGACGGGAATGAAAATCATATATGGCACAATTTGGCGGTTGGCGATTTTTAGGCAAATTTTATAGAACTCAGCCTTATAGCGCCCCCCTGTATTGTAAAAACAGATCTCCACAAACCACTCATGCATACATCGTATGATATGTGCATGACTTGTGCATGGAGCAGCACATTTTGCCTACCATATTTCACCTAAAATATTTCACTCGCACCGCCCTACCATATACCTACTAAATAATTTAGATGTGCATAAGCACCAGAGAGGTTTCCTATTCCATCTCGTAACAAAGGTTTCCCCTTTTGGAGAAAAAACAATCAGAAATGTTTTTTCATTGTGTACAGAGATGGAATAGGATGAACCTATCTAAACAAGACAGCTATTTACACAACAACCGTGCGAAAATTACCTACTAAGGTAGTCTGCCCCCAAATTTCCTTAAGTAAAATTTAGCTTTTTAGGTTATGGTGGTCTGCCCCAGAATTTTCCTGTTCCCCTGACACTCTGTTGTTTGTTAGAAAACGTATATCGTTTTAATCTCACTGGAGGTGGCCTTGCTGGCTTAAATGATTTGATTGTTTTCACAGGTTCTGACATAAATGTGGTACATATAATTTGGTCTGTCTGACATGTCAGTCCTGCAAGGCGCTGTTCTCTCAGCCCTTCTGTCTCCTCACTCTCCTCTGACGTTTGTGTGTGTGGGACGCTAACGTCACCGTCACTTTCCGGTTGCTCTGCAGTTTGAAAACTGCTGTCTTCAAATGAAGACTCGTCGACGTCATTTCTGTCATGACTGTCTGTCGACATAATAGGTTTAAAGATCAGACAATGAGACGTCACAGTCTGACGCTCAACATACTGTTTCAGTATATTAGCGTGATATGTGTTAGCATTTCCATTGACGTCAATCTTATAATCCATTCTGTTCACTACCTCAACCACTTCATAAGGACCTTTCCATTGAAGCAATAATTTATTACTGTCTGTCGGTAGTAACAAAAGCACTTTATCGCCGACGTCAAATTTACGCGACCTCGCGCCTTTATCATAATAAGCTTTCTGCTTAATCTGAACCTTCTTTAAATTATCACGCGCTAATTTGCATGTCTGCTCTAACCGTTCCATTAGCTCAATAACGTACTGATACGTCGAAAGAACTTGCTCATCGCGTACCTCTTCAGCCCATAATTCTCTTAATATTGCCATTGAACCTCTGACGTTACGTCCGTATAACAACTCAAAAGGGGAGTATCCTAAAGACTCTTGTGGGACTTCCCTAACCGCAAATAATAAAGCTGGAAGATATTTATCCCAATCTTTTGGACGTTCAGCACACATGCGACGTAACATCTGCTTTAACGTAGCGTGGAAACGCTCAATCAAGCCGTTGCAAATTGGGTGTCTCGGACTACACGTTAACTGTTGAAGAGAAAGAAGTCTGCTGACTTCTTTCATTACCTCAGCAGTAAACTGTGATCCACAATCAGTCAACATTTCATCAGGAATGCCAACCCTACTAAGCATTTCAATAAGCGCTTCCCCGACACGTTCCGTCTCAATACTCGGTAAAGCTATCGCCTCTGGATACCTTGTCGCATAATCTATCATGGTTAAAATATACCGAGATTTCCTATCAGATCGAGGCTCAATTGGACCAACTATGTCCACTGCCACCCACTTAAATGGCGTATCAATCAATGTTTTCCTAGAGGTACTTTAGTGACCCGACCTTTCTGAATGGTTCTCTGACAAATATCACAAGATTTAAAGAATCTAGCGACATCACCGCAAATACCGGGCCAGTAAAACTCAGTTACAACTCTATCCATTGTCTTCCTAATACCCATATGTCCAGACATAAGTGTTTCATGAGCCAGTTTCAACACCTTTCCTCGGAAACTTTGAGGGACCACAAGTTGGAAAGAGACTTTGTTACCCTTGGTGAACTCCCTATATGCCAAACCTTTTTTTCTCAATAAACCTAGTTTCACCTCGGTTTAAACCACGACTCACAGTCTTGTTCCCAGATACAACCCTTTTCCTGATGTTTTCCAAAGTTGGATCATCAACCTGAGCATGCTTAAAAACCTCCTTGTCATCGTTAATGATCTGATCGGGAACCTTAAGTTTTCTGTAAGGCTTCTCATCCTGCCTAGTTTGAGACCTAGTTACAGCCGCAGCTGAGAAATGAGATATATCAGGAAGTTTTGATCCATCAATGTTACCGATAACCAAATCGTACAACGTATCATCCATACACAAAGCTTCAGTTTTCCCAGTGAAAAAAGGACAATCAATGTCAATCATTGCCAAAGGATACCTTTGTGTGGATTCATCAATCAACGTAACATTTGATTCCTTTCCTATTAACTGACTATCCGAAACCAAACTTCTCCGAACGACACAGCCTGTACACCCAGTATCTCTTAATACAACCACCTTTTTATTATTAACCAATCCTTGTGCCGTCGGTAACCTTGCCTTTAAGAAGTAACAGACACCTTCCCTAGTTTCCTTACTACACTCCTCCCTATCCGAAATCAAAGGATCACCAACCTTATTTTCAAAAATACTTCCAATCTCATCACCTTACCTAGTTACTTCCGTTTGACAAAAACGAACTTGGTGTGCTGCGCCACGTGGTGTGCTATTATTTTTACCGCGTGCGCGAAAAGACCCTCTAAAATTACCACGACCACGTGTATAACCACGACCTACATTCTGCGTATTCTCATTCTTAAGCTGAGAACCTTGAGTCTCTACGCGCGTGTTAAAATTTTCCTTAACACCGCTATCCTCAATTCCAGTTGCTCCTACCTCTGCGCTATATAATTGTTTTCTGTCGGGGTTCTTAAAACATTTAATTGTTAAATGCCCCTTACCGCATATGCTACACTTGATATCCGATCTACCACTCGGTTTGTTCGAGTCAACTCTGTCCTGTTTACCCTGCGCTGCGCCTCTATTATCGCGTTGCCCCTTATTAATGCAACTATACACGCCCCCGCGCGCTTCTGCAAACAAATCTGCCTCTCTAGCCATTTCATCTAAATTACCAAACTGTTTTGGCTTCAGATGTACATACAGTTCTCTATTACATGACTCCAGGAACTGATCCCTTGCCATGAAATCACAGACAGCCGGAAAAGATTTTTCTATCTGCCATATTAAGCCATTTTTCTAAATAACTTCTCAGTCTACTACTGAACTGTATGAACGTTTCTGATTTCTCGGGCCTACTATAACGAAACTGCTTCCTAAATCAGCGCTCTGTCATATCAAAATTCTTTAATAAAGCGTCCTTTAACTTATCATAATCAGCCGCATCCTCATTTGAAAACCGGTCATATACGTCAAGTGCGCGCCCTTTGAGCAATGCACTTAAATATGCGGCCCAAACACTCTTATCCCACTTATTAGCCATTCCCATTTATTAGCCGTAGCATATTTCTCAAACCTAGATAAATAACTATCCATTTTATCTTTACCCTCTTCAAAATAAGGTAACTTAGGATCCCGGGCATGAGCCACCATCTCAGCTTTTTGCTTTTCAAATTCTAGCTCGAGCTTCGTTCTCTGCATTTCTAATTGGTTCCTTAATTCTTGGTGCTGTAGCTCAAACCCATGTTTTATTTGTTCTAAATGGGCCTCACTTATCTCTTTTGCCTCCCTTTCACTCTTAATGCGTGCCATTTCAAGTTCCTTATTAACATTCAACATAGCTAGTTCATATGCCCTTTCCTTTTCCTTTTCCGCAGACCTTAACCTTTCTAAATCCCTTTGCTCTTGCCTTTCTGCCCGCTCAATATCTTGCTGCTCCTTAACAAAACCTTGTAACTCCTTCCCCTCATATCCTAACTCCTTTCCCATTTGCATTAAACGCTCCATTATTGATAACGTAAATCTCACGTTACTATCAAAACCACTATAAACTGATCAGTTATGATCAGTGTTGATTGAATGGGCTTAACTAAAACGTTAAGATATGTGTTATACGCGTTAATCTAACTAAAACGCTAGTTATTAAAGCACACGCGATTTGAAATGTCAAATGCTTTCAGCAAAGTATGACGTTGCGTACTGGTAGTCTAATATGACGTCATAAACTGACGACGTTTACAGTAAAATGCTACAATCCGAAGTTTCATCACATTACAAAACTCCGATCATAACTAGTCACCATTAATGTTTCTATTACGTCATACCCAACCTCAAGCCACAGCGTAAATATTAACGCTACCGTTATGTCAATGTCAGTAAATTGTTAACGTCACTACGTCAGAACCATGTGTGGGTAAGATCAATTAGTAACTGCAGTTTAACTTAGTAGAATGTCAGGTAACACAATTAAGTGGGGTCTACTTATATTTTTCGTTACATAGAAAAAGTGGGGTTTGCCTTGCCTTCCTGCTCAGAAATTATAAACTTGTCAGTATCCATTTAGTTGAATACATGGGTTTCGCACTTCATCAACGCAGGAAGGAAGATTCAAGTTAATTTCTAAATGTGGCTGTCAATGCATTTTTTTTTTTGAAATTGATGTTTCAGAGCATCAATGTGCTGTTCCACAGCCGGGAACACCAGCCAGAGATCAAATCGCACTTCTGACACCAAATGTTACATGTGGGTTTACGGCGTCCCGCAAACCCCCATGCTGACAAGACAACCGAGCGTGATCTCTGACAGGTGTACGGGCAGCTGTGGGGTAAGACACAAGAAAGATATCAAATGAATGGCATGAATTATTTACAGTATCTATATACAACACTTACTAACACAAAACATCACAATTTGTTGCTTCTGTAGCCAACCCACGACGTCCGCCCCGAAGGCAAAACAATGTTCTGTGCTCGGAACGGGTGACGTGAATGCCTACAGAAGCAAACAACAAAACAATAACAAAAACAAAAAAAAAAAGAAACAACACAAGACGCGACTGGCCAGTTTATAACTTAGGGTGAATCCCCCTCTCGCGTGAATCTCCCTCTCGCGAACTAGTGTAAACTAGTCTGTCGACATTGTTGCCGACCACAGGTTGATATGTACTATTTGGCGGTCGCGCACTAGCTTGATTCGCCTGAATCGCCGGCAGGTTATTTATTAGACCTCTTCCATTTGAATGGTCTCACATTCGTTTCATAATGTTACGAGCTGTTTATATTGGTTCGTCCGCCCTTGCTGGACCCTAACCCATAGCGTCGTACCAGTACCTGCTGCTATATGGCAGGGAGCAGCAGGTCACCACACATTGTTGTGCCTTTCAATATACTTTCACTTTCCCGTCTCAGTGTTGTGGGTATTCGTTACAACTTGACCTGCTGCTAAAGTGTTCGTTTTTCTCAGGGTTTTTATGTCTATGAATACTACCGGAAAATCATGCATACTCATATTAGCTTGCTAAAATCGTGGCGAGGTGGAGATACCGTCCACAATTGAAGCTAGATAGCAAAAATCGAGTAGATAATGGATTTGCGTTCAAATAGTATATTTCCCATAGGAAAAATGATGAAACGACCCTATAAATCAATGTCATGACTCCTGTCAAAACGAACACCCACACAACACGTGACGGGAATGAAAATCATATATGGCACAATTTGGCGGTTGGCGATTTTTAGGCAAATTTTATAGAACTCAGCCTTATAGCGGCCCCCTGTATTGTAAAAACAGATCTCCACAAACCACTCATGCATACATCGTATGATATGTGCATGACTTGTGCATGGAGCATCACATTTTGCCTACCATATTTCACCTAAAATATTTCACTCGCACCGCCCTACCATATACCTACTAAAATAATTTAGATGTGCATAAGCATCAGAGAGGTTTCCTATTCCATCTCGTAACAACACTTCACCTTAGTGTTTGACTCGATGATATCTTGTTCAAGTTTGAATATGGGTCATGCCGGATTAAAACAAGGTCAGTAGGTTAAATTTCGTAAAAACAGTGTTCACCTCAGAAACCACAGTTCTGCTTCAATCTTCATGGATCTTCGCCTGAATGTTTGACTTGATGATGTCACAGTCGTGTTCGAATATGGATCATGTGGGATAAAAAACTAGGTCACTAGGTCAAAGTTCGTTAAAACATTGCGTGCACCCTAGAGACCACAAATTTGCTTCAATTCTCATGAAACCTCAGAATGTTTGACTTAATGATACCTCAATCAAGTTCGAATATGGGTCATGTCAGATCCAAAATTAGGTCATCAGGTCAGATTTCGTTAAAACCTTGTGTGCTTCGATCTTATAAAAAAACTTGACATGGTGATATCTCAGTCAAGTTTAAATATGGGCAATTTCAGATAAAAAAAATTAGGTCAGATTTTATTAAAATCTTGTGTGCACCCTAGACAGCATAATATTTCTCCAGTCTTCGTATCCCTTTGCAAAAATGTTTGACCTGATTATATTTCTGTCAAGTTAGAATGTAGGTCATGTCGGATCACGTCGGATCAAAACCAAGGCCAATTTTTGTTAAAACCTTGTCTTAATGATACCTTTGTCTGATTAAAATACTGGTTATATGGGGTCAAAATAATGTCAGATTTCTGTCTCCAGAGGCTACAATTTTGCATTAATCTTCATAACACTTTACCAGATGTCTAACTTGATGATATGTCATTCAACTTACTATGGTTTGTGTCATATAACTAGGTCATATTTCTTTTAAACATTCTTTCTCTAGAGGTCACAGTGTTGCATCATTTGTCGGGTCAAAGACTAAGTTATCATGTCAAATTGCTTTAAATAACTCAGGTGAGCGAATAAATGGCCATCGTTGCCCTCTTGTTTTATTCTTGACGAGAAAACGGTATCGCTTTCCCCGCCTGAGAGCGATGCACGCAGGCTGTTGGTGTGATCCCATGATCCAGCCAAGAGCGTGTGTCTGTTTGCGTTTTACATCCAACCGACCACTAACGTCATGTTTGTTTGTTTGAATTGAGGTTTAACGCCCCCGTCAACACTGTAAAGGGCATTTTGGAGACGGTGCTTCCAATTTTGTGGGACTTTTACCCGACATTGAGATGAAATGGCATCTCAAGCCCTGTCGCCCAATGAAACCAATAGGGTTTATTAGCGGACCGCCTCGCAACGCGGTTCCTGGACAGGCTTAGATCCTCTAAGCGGTTTACCAGTACTAGTGTGCGGGCCGGATTCAGCTCTGCGTGGAAGCATCATGCAGCTCATATATTTCTTCAAGCCCCTATTGGCGGGGACCGTCCACTAACGTCATATGGAGACGAGACTTCGGTTTAATTCTGGAGAAGCCCGGAATCGACTCCACGACCCCAAGTTTGCGAGGAGGGTCGCTTATCCACTGCAGCACGGAGACTTCCAATTTCCCGTTACGAATGAAAATAACGAATTAGTTACACTGCAGTCTTTTCGCGACATTTTGTACATTGTTGCAATGATTTCCAAATAATTCTTTTGCAACGGACGCCGTAGGAAGTTAATGTTTACTTGTGACGTCATTAAACGCGTCGATCTGCACGTACTAATTGATCACAGTGCTCACGCGGACAAAGTTAACGCCATATTAGATTGCGAGTTAAGAATGGAGGACAATGAAATAAAGTTCCGAATAAATTAAAGATAATTAAGTTTTGGTTTTTGTTATTCATTAAATGAAAATTATTGTTGTGCATGAAATTATTTTGTTTTTATTTCTCTTTGCAGTTATTCCAAGATGTCGGACCTCGCAATTGAGGGAAGGCGGGCGCGAGAAGTAATATACTATGTCAAATAATTCCTGCAATACTTTTCAAAGTGACGTCTTTAGCTTTAACAATTACTCTGAAACACTCAGATATAGGGCAAACGTTTGGGTTTTATTAAACTTTTATTTATTAAACCCCGTATAGAAATTTCAAAATGGAATCATGGCTAATATACATAGAGCGTTACGTCGTTTTCTGCCACTAATCGTACAAACTTGCTTGTGTGCCCGCCCATAAAAGTCGAAACGATACTGAATCAATTGTGGGACGCTGTGGTGCAGTGGTAAAGCATTAGATTTGAGAACGAGAAGTAGGCGGTTCCATTCCCGCAAGCGCCTTGTGTTGTTTCCTTGAGCAAGAGACTTTATTCACATTGCTTTGCACTGGTTTATACCCAGGAAGAGGAAGAAAAACAAGAGGCCCATGGGCCACTATGCTCACCAGAGCTCAGGAGGGCACGGCCCAATGGCAGCCATGTATTTTAACATGATATCATTTTAATCTACTAAATGAACCCCCATGTCCAAATGAGCACCCATGTGGACTCAGTATCTGAAACATTGGGCCTTTTATGAAGTAGAGGGGGTGGGGCATGGAGCCCTGGTTGGTATCACTAAATGCGTCTTATCATAAGGAACAAGAATATATATAGTTTAGCAGTGGGGATCTGTAGGGCATCTTAAGTGGTGGAGGAGTTGGGGCATGCCCTGTTGATCCCAGGAAAGCCCAAGATTGTTGTCCCTGAATGTGTCTTATCATAAGGACCAAGTATATATATGGTTTAGGGGTGGGAATCTGAACGGTTTCTGAGATTTGAGGCCCTTTTATGAAGTGGAAAGGATAGGAATGGCCCATGCGAACCCCCCTACAGTAGGTGTGCAAATAATAAGGAACAAGAACATACATGATTATGGGGTGGGGATTTGAATGGTTTCTGAAATATAAAGCCTTTTATGAAGTGGAAGGGCGGGGCACATTGCCTCAGCACAAAGTGGCCCACAGGTTGGTGTGATTGAACGAGTCTTATCATAAGGAACAAGTATATGGTTTAGGGGTGGGGATCTGAACTATTTCTGAGATATATGGCTTTTAATGAAGTAAAGCGATGGGGCATGGCCTGGGCATGCCCTGGGGACTCACAAGCTGGTGTCACTGAATGCGTCTTATCATAAGGAAGATGAATATATATGGATTTAGGGTGGGGCTAAGAACAGTTTCTGAGACATAAGGCCTTTTTTGAAGTGGAAGGGGTGGGGCAAGGCCCCGGGAGACTCCCAGGTTGGTGTCAATGAATGTGTCTTATCATTAGGAACAAGAATATATATGGTTTAGGGGTAGCCATCTGTAGGGTTTCCCAGATATTGGGAGATTATGAAATGGAGGGGGTTGGGCATGGCCCCAGCACATCCCTGGGGACCCCCAGGTTGGTGTCACTGAATGTGTCTTATCATAATGAACAAGAATATATATGGTTTAGGGGTGAGGATCTGAACAGTTTCTGAGATATATGGCCTTTTGTGAAGTGAAGGGGTGGGGCAAGGCCCTGGCGCATCCCTGAGGACCCCCAGGTTGGTGTCAATGAATGTGTCTTATCATAAGAATATATATGGTTTAGGGGTGGGGATCTGTAAGGTTTCCAAGATATTGGGCCTTTTTGGAAATGGAGGGGGTTGGGCATGGCCCCGGCGCATCCCGGGGACTCCCAGGTGGATGTCACTGAATGGGTCTTATCATAAGGAACAAGAATATATATGGTTTAGGGGTGGGGATCTGAATGGTTTCCAAGATATTGGGCCTTTTATTAAGTGGAGGGGGTGGGGCATGGCCTCGGCGCATCCCTGAGGACCCACAGGCTGGTGTCACTGAATGCGTCTTATCAATAGGAACAAGAATATATATGGTTTAGGGGTGGGGATCTGTAAGGTTTCCAAGATATTGGGCCTTTTATGAAATGGAGGGGGTTGGGCATGGCCCCGGCGCATCCCGGGGACTCCCAGGTTGATGTCACTGAATGGGTCTTATCATAAGGAACAAGAATATATGTGGTTTAGGGGTGGGGATCTGAATGGTTGCCAAGATAGTGGGCCTTTTATTAAGTGGAGGGGAGGGGCATGGCCTCGGCGCATCCCTGAGGACCCACAGGCTGGTGTCACTGAATGCGTCTTATCAATAGGAACAAGAATGTATATGGTTTAGGGGTCGGGATCTGAATGGTTTCTGTGATATATGGCCTTTTATGAAGTGGAGGGGGTGGGGCATGGCCAAGGCACAACCTGGGGGACCCTCAGGTTGGCATAAAAGCATATGGTTGAGAGGAGTTTACTCAAGAAACATTTCTATAAAAGTTTTGTCAAAATATCTGCAATGACTTGGCAGTAAATGCCATTTTTCAATTTTCCCCATTATAAGTCTATGGAAACTCTAAGTTGCCATAGCAACCAAACTAATGAGCAGATTTTCATAAAAAAACACAAACTTTCAATCCCCCAGCCCAAGGATGCTACAGATAAAATTTGGGCCCAATCGGCCCAGTGGCTTCAGATGAGAAGATGTTTAAAAGTGTTGTCGCCAGACATACGACGACGACGACGCCGACGACGACGGACAACTGCCTATCCTATAAGCTCCCCCGGAGCCTTCGGCTCTGGTGAGCTAAAAGGCCACATGGAAGATGAGTACATGTACTGAATGTGCTACCCTCTATAAATGAAGTAGATTACTATTATTATTATTATTAGGGCCCCGCACTGAAAGTGTGAGTGCCCTATAGTAATCACTCTGTCTGTCTGTCTGTCCGTCCGTCTGTCCGTCCACAAATTTCTGATAGCGCTGCCGGGGCCCTAGTCAGTTTCACTGACAGCTCTAGTTATTACTATTATTATTATTAATAGTTCGGGTACTAACATGAAAAAAGCCGCTGAAAAGTTCGCACAAGTACGAGTAAGTTGCCGCTTACTTTTTTTTTGTCTTTAATGAACTTTTCTGGAGAGCATTCATCCAAATACTTTATAGGTAAACTCCAGTATTTCAGAATAGATAACCCAAAAGCCTTGAAATTAATTAAAAAGGCATGATCACTAACAAAATAGGGAGGGACTTTTTCGTCATTTTGACGTCGCAACACAGAGGTACTGCAGTTTTAATTTTCTTTGGTAATGTTCCTATTTAAATTACATTTCAATATCAACATAAGGGCGAGGATTGTGGCCACGTAAAATCGATTTAAGCACCCCCCCCCCACACACACACACACACCCACCCCAGCTGACCGTTCCAAGGCGGTTCTTCTGTCGCGGTTTATTTTTGTTATGGTTTGTCTTTGAGTGTTTCTATCGCTTATATCATTTTGTTTTGGATAGCCAATTGGCCATTTTGTGGGAAAGTTACTGACCTTTTGGCTTTCCGCTATTGATGTTTCCATTTGGGTCTGTTGTTTCATGTTTGTGTTTCTTTCCCTTTGGTGTCTCTGATGGGAGCTCTAGGTTAATTGCATCGATTCCTGATTATTGCCTTCACTTCTATTTAAGATACATTCTCTCTATTGCAGTAGTACACTGTAACCATTGCATGCCTATAGAGAATACTAGGTGAGTGTATTTTGATATCAAGTTTATCAGGCAAGACTTTGAGAACGCTTGTAGAATCGCGAGGCTTGCCGAGCGATTCTGCATGTGTTCTTGAAGCCGAGCTTGATAAACTTGATATCAAATGACACGATTTTGGTATTCTATCTATCAGTTTATCCCCTTGTACACTCTTAAATTAGCAATTTACGCTCACTCAGTGCGTCCGAGCATTCTGGCGGTCGATATATTTAGTATCAGCTGTCCATATTTTTCCTATGATTTTTTTTTTCAAGCAAATTTTTATATGTTCCCCATTAAAGTCACTTGTCCTGAGATAGCATATCTTTATCAGGTCAATGCGTTATAATGCAAAATATATAGGGGGAACTGATAAAAAGGAATATCGTGATATGTATGTTTTTGACGGCACTCATCTGTAAATTTGTGCCTGCGTTTCAACAGGTTTATAACTACACAGTAACATTATGCAATATTGAACATTAGAAAGAATTAAACACTAATACAGGAAATTAAAACATAGTTTTGAATAGAGTGTTACTTTTAAAGGGAGAGCCCTTGGTCACGGGGTTAATACCATTTTCTATACTGTGTTGTCGACCGAGCCGGTACTGTGTAAAGCTGCTGTCGACCGAGAAATACGGTTTTCGACCGAGCAGTACGGATGTCGACAGAGGAGGGTCTTCGATTTTGATGCACTTGGAGAGGCGAAAACGTTAGTTTAAACATTTACAAACGATGTCGGTGTTTTAAAGAGACAAGCTGTTAATTGTCTGTTCACTTACAGAGAGTCGTGAGTCTGAAAAACACTATAAAATACCGGTTCTTTCGAAAAAAATCAGTTTTCACAGAATATCATTAATCTAATGCTTTATGAAAAGTAGAAAAGCAATAAAACACCATATATATTTTATCTACCATTTACGCTTCAACAACAACGTGGGTTTGACATAATTCATGCACTCTGAGAGTTTTTATAGACCTTTGAAAAATGTCGGGATACGGATGTCGATTATTAGAAATACGACCGTCGATGGTATCCTAGTCTGATTGATACGGCTGTCGACGAAATATAAAAACTACATTTCATGTACTGCTGTTAAAATACATGATTTATTCTATGATTATTACTGAAATCTGTACTATTAGGCAGATTTCACTGGGAACCATGAAGAAGACGGACCTAATGATCAAGAGTCAGCGCTCTTAACCACTAGCCCACGGAGGCCCGTTGTTTAGGTTTTGAGCTCAGAACTGCAAGCGCATGTGCAGAGACGAACATTTCTCAACCAGTGCCATGACAAACAGTAGGGTTGATCAGCAGACATTACGAAAACATGCCTATTAAAATAAATTGAAAATTTTACCCTAAAACAAAAATGAAAATTTTCAGAAAAAAAATCTGATACTTTTTATATTACTGCTCAAAAATAGATTGTGTGAACGCGGGGTTCTAACAAGTACCCAGAATCTATTTATATGAGCAGAAATATGAAAAATAAGGTTTACCCCTGTAAACCCCAGTTTCCCTATATTAAAGTGGGGTTCAAGGGGGTCAAAATTATATAGGCGTGTTTTCGTGATGAGCTCCTTTGCCGACTACCCAAAATTCCTAAGCAGAAAAGCTCTTCAGTCCACGTGACTATCACAGACTTGTCCGAATAACTTTTTTTGTAGAAAACAGCCGCAGTGACTGAGGTCAGAGTGTTGTGTAAGAGGGTTATCTTGGAATCATAGGTTGGGCTTGGCAAACAGTGAAGACCCAGACCAGACGCGACAGAATGCGGCGTCTGATCAAGATCTACACTATATACTTAAAATCGGATTCCAAGGGTAAATTAAGCAGTTTAAATCACAGTCCAGGACTTTTCCGACCTATAGTCAGCGACAATCGACCCAGCAGTACTCTTAGTGCTTTGATTTTGCGTTTGTTATGTGTGCGCAAGTGCATATTTAAGTAAAGGAAGTATAAATGGTTAACGCTGAGCAGAAATCGACCATACATGAGTAGTGGTAAACCGCTCAGTGGGTCTTAGCCTGCCCAGGCAAAGTGGTGCGAGTTGGATCGTCCGTGCATATAATGACATTCTATCTCAATGTCGGGTAAAAGTCACACAATATTGAAAGCAGCGTCTCCAAAATGACCCAAATAGTGTTGACGGAAACATTAAACCTCCCTCAAACAAACAAACAAACATAACCAGATAACTGTACCGACATGTTAAGATAGTTTATCAGTTGTCTATGTTGATATTAGAACAGACTTTTTGCCATTCCTAACGGGGATGGGGATGACCTATTGGTTTTCACTGGGCAATGTCTTGACATGTCCCGTGCTTAGCTGTATTTGAAACAAAAGTCACCTATCAGCGGTAATATGGTTTCATTCTAATAAGCTGTTTGGAATTGGGGGTGTACAAATGCTGACGGGTGGTCAATGTCAGTATGGTCGTCGTGATTTCCTCACCAGATGCAGTTTTGCAGCCAGTGTCGGACCCTGGATAACACAACGCAGAACTGTTCAAGACCGCTGTATCCTATAACTTGTCTACGGAAGGTTTTCTAAGATTTTTTAAAAAAACTACACGTGTATATTTAAACGAAATTCAATAATCGGCATAATATGATTTAATAGAGAAGAAGAAGAAGAAGAAGAAGAAGAAGAAGACAGTACCACACACCTGCGTCACTGTCACCACCAACACTTCCAATATGTCTTGGGATGGCTTTGTTGAACCGTAAATTTCTCATTTCGTAAATTTCACACCCAAATTTACATATGGTCATTTCCGCCCCCGCCCATCGGGGCTTGAAGAAATAGATGGGCTGCATGATGCTTCCACGCAGAGCTGAAACCGTCTGCACACTAGTACTGGTAAACCGTTTAGAGGATCTAAGCCTGTCCAGGAACCGCGGTGCGAGTCGGCCTCGTCACTGCTTATAAACCCTATTGGTTTCATTGGGCGACAGGTCTTGAGATGTCATTTCATCTCAATGTGGGGTAAAAGACCCACAAAATTGGAAGCAACGTCTCCAAAATGACCTATACTGTGTTGACGGGGACGTTTAACCTCAAATCAAACAAACAAACATATGGTCAATTTCGAAAAATGTTGATGTCTGATTTTTCTGACGTATAAAGAATTGGTAAGTATTCGTCACACCTGTGAAAAACTAGTGCGACTTTTTATAGGGTGTAAAGAATTGGTATCAATTCCTCACACATGTGAAGAATTTGTTGACAATGTCTGACGTGTAAAGAAATGGTAAGTATTCGTCACACCTGTGACCTGTGTTTATGGGGTGTGGAGAATTTGTACCAATTACTATTACACGTGTCTTACATGTAAAGAACTGGTACCGATTCCTCACACATGAGAAGAATCGGTACCAATTTCTCACACAAGAGTATAATTGATACCAATACTTCACACATGTGAGGAATCGGTACCAAATCCACACAGAAGCCTCCGTGGTGTAGTGGTTACGCTACTCGCCTTGTAAACTAGGGGTCGCAGGATCGATCCCTGGCTTCTCCGGACTTTCGGATGAGTCTTTAAACCGAGTTCCTGTCTCCATATGTCCTTAGTTGTCGGTGGGACGTAAAACTCAAACACTAACTCACTCACCAAATCCACACACATGTGAAGAATCTCAATTAGTTGGCTACCAACTTTCACTGGCTGTAATAGTTTCTGAAAAATTAATTATTTTAATTTTTCCTATAGAAAAGGATAGGTTGTAAAATTTGACCGTATCTGGAGATCAGTTCGGGGTAATCCTAAGATCATCATTTGAACACATTATGATGTGCTGGAGTCCTATCTGTTACATATAAAGATTCTTGACTGGTCCTAGAGAAGCTTTTCAATGGTTTAACCATATATGGGTGTGGTAGCCATCTTGGTCATGTGACCCAGATGCCGCGAACAAACTAGCCTTCCCCCTACCCAAAGAGGTTCAAAACATATTGGCTTTGATTGGCCAATCGGTTTTCAGACATTACGAACACACGTATGGGGCGCCGTTGTACTATTTAATCCATATTTATAGATAGTCATAAATCGAATTATGGATATCCATAAATCAGCCGAATAAAGGAAATCCATAATTCGAATTATGGATATCCTTAATTCGATTTATGGATATCCATTATTCCTCTGATATAGGGATATCCATAATTCGAATTATGGATATCTATAATTCGATTTATGGATATCCATAATTCAGATCGATTTATGGATATCCACAATTCGAATTATGGATATCCATAAATCACCGCCAAAGCTTTTGGTTTAATGATTTCTCCCTAAAACACGCGATTGTTTACTGTAAAAAAATCTTCAAAATCTTCAAGGTCTTCATCCTCGCTGGAAGATGATGGTCGATCAAAGGGAACTATCTGCCGTGCAGCCTTTTCAGCTCGTAAGGCTTCCAAAGCAACGCACGGCATACGCTGAACGCCCGCCATGTGTGCAGTTGATTATCGGAACCAGCCGTAAGATCTGGAAATTCCGGCCAACGCATCCGGTCCCTCTGGTATCACCTCTATGAGGACTGCGCACCTAATCGGACGTAAGATTATAATGATCCAAACAGGCAATCTGTGCATGCTTTCTGGAGAAAAATGCATATGGTCGTTATATATAGTATTAACATATATCCATATAACACTCTATTTGACGGCCCCTGCCCATCGGGGCTTGAAGAAATAGATGGGCTGCATGATGCTTCCACGCAGAGCTGAAACCGACCCGCACACGAGTACTGGTAAACCGCTTAGAGGATCTAAGCCTGCCCAGGCAAAGCACTACGAGTCGGCCCGTTCATGTTAATAAACCCTATTGGTTCATTTGGGCGGCAGGGCTTGAGATGTCATTTCATCTTAAGGTCGGGTAAAAGTCCAACAAAATTGGAAGCAACGTCTCCAAAATGACCTTTACAGAGTTGACGGGGACGTTAAATCTCAAATCAAACAAACAAATACTCTACTTGAGATGTATGGAGTACCAAGCAGATTCAGATATATCTCATGGCCCCCGCCCATTGGGGCTTGGAGAAATAGAGTTGGCTGCATGAGCTGAGAGTACTGGTAAATCGTTTAGAAGGTCTAAGTCTGTCCAGACAAAGTCGTGCGAGTCAATGGGCGACAGGGATTGAGATGTTTGTTTGTTTGTTTGTATTTGAGTTTAACGGCACAGTTAACACTAATTTAGGCCATTTTGAGCCGGTCAGTTTACCTATCCACCATTTTCCTGGGCAGGCTTAAACGTAAGCAGTTAACCAGTACAGTGCACATTCTTTCGCCAGAAACTTACAACTGCCCTTCTTGAATCAGCGGAAGGGAGAGAATGACTGTAGAAAATATTTCATGATCAATCTCCTAGAAAGAATGTTGCCTACCCCGGCAGGTATCGACCCCACTTCCTCCTGATCACCAGTCAGACGCGCATCCGATTGAGCTACCGAAGCCGGCGGGATTGAGATGTCATTTAATCTCAATGAAGGCTTAATGACCAACATACCTGAAAGCAACGTCTCCAAAATGCCCTAAATAACAGTGTTAGGGACGTTAAACCTCAAATCAAACAAAACATATCTCTCCCACACCATAGGCCACCACTAAGCCTACCCGACATTACCTCCACCTCCATCCCGGCTTTTATTACACACCTAAATTGGAAATCTGACGCGAATAATCGAGTTTTTTTTTTTTTTTTTTTTTTTTTTGGGGGGGGGGGGGGGGTGGGGGGGAGGGGGGTGCAAAGGGAGCAGTCATTATTCATTAGGTTTATTTGCAGAGGAGAATTATGGATATGCATAATTCGATTTATGGATATCCATAAATCGGCCGAATAATGGATATCCATAATTCGAATTAAGGATATCCATAATTCAATTAATGGATATCCATATTTCGATCTTGAAGAAATATATGGGCTGATATGGGCTGCATGATGCTTCCACGCAGAGCTGAATCCGGCCCGCACACTAGTACTGGTTAACCGCTTGGAGGACCTAAGCCTGTCCAGGAACCGCGGTGCGAGGCGGACCGTCCATGCTGATAAACCCTATTGGTTTCATTGGGCGACAGGGCTTGAGATGTCATTTCAGCTCAATGTCGGGTAAAAGTCCCACAAAATTGGAAGCAACGTCTCCAAAATGACCTTTAAAGTGTTGACGGGGACGTTAAACCTCAAATCAACCAACCAAAATCTAAATTAATGATACCCATAATTCGATTTATGGCTATCCATAATTCGATTTATGGATATCCATAATTTGATATATGGATATCCATAAATCAGCCGAAAAATGGATATCCATAATTCGATTAATGGATATCAATAAATCGAATAATGGATATTCATTATTCGATTTATGTATATCATTAATTCAAATCGATTTATGGATACCCATAATTCGAATTATGGATATCCATAATTCGAATTATAGATATCCATAAATAATTATGGATATCCATAAATAATAATGGATATCCATAGTTCGAATTATGGATATCCATAATTCGAATTATGGATATCCATAAATGATTATGGATATCCATTAATAATTATGGATATCCATAAATACGGAATAAATAGTAAAACGGCGCCCCATAAACACGCCTCTCAATATGAAAATACTGAATTTTGCTTATTTCTGCTCTAAACATAGATTCAGGGCCCTCGTTAGAATAGCCTCGACGAGGCGGTTCTAACGAATACCCACAGTCTGTTTTTGCTGAAATTAGAAAAATAATATATACGCCTGTAAACCCCAGTTTTACTATATAAAAGTGGGGTTTATGGGGTCAATATTACAAAGGCGTGTTTCGTGATGGATTGGACGGCGACGTATGCCGGGGCATGAGTATACTCACTTGCTGAGCTTGCGGCTAGGGTGAGCTAAAAACCTAATGACCAATCTCATTGGTGACGGGCCTCCATGGCCTTGTGGTTAAGAGCGCTGACTCTTGATCATTAGGTCTCTCACCGCTGTGGTTCGAGCCTCGGTCGGGTCACATGTGAGATGCAAAGTTCTGCAACGGAAGGTCAGGTGGTTTTTCTCCGGGTACTCAGGTTTGACGGGGACATTAAACCTCAAATCAAACAAACAAAACAAAGCAACGATAGTTTATTATCAATCAGCCATTTCAAACAAACAAACAAAGCCTGGCGAAGAATGCAACAGTTATTTTATTGTTTAACTGGGGTTAATTTCCAATAAATCTGTCCCTTACACTCTCTTTGAATCATCGACATCCGTACCCAGTAACGTCGACAACTGTACCCCGCAAACTTTCACTACAACGACAGCCGTATCGATGAAACTATAAACAGTTCCACAGATGCATATAAAGACATGTTGACACACAAATAAAAGGTTATCGGGAAGTTAATGATGTATCTGCATCATTTCGTCCTTTATATTCCATGACACTGAATAAGAGCCACGCATTTCTCCGGAAGTACTTATTTTATATATTTTCCCGTTTAATTCCGCTCAGCGTCAAAACAGGCTATTAGTCAGACTTCCAAAACACTTGAAACAACAGCAAACTATTTCACAAACGATTTGTCATCACAAAAATGGTCAGACATACACAGAAATAATACAGTTACAGCGAATTTATCGACTAACGCCTCTGTCGACATCCGTACTGCTCGGTCGAAAACCGTATTTCTCGGTCGACAGCAGCTTTACACAGTACCGGCTCGGTCGACAACACAGGATCCCCCACCTGAAAGCGATATTTGCCTCGCCTAGCTAACGGGGAACATGGGACCACATACCCCACCTGAAAGCGATATTTGCCTCGCCTAGCTAACGGGGAACATGGGATCACATCCCCACCTGAAAGCGATATTTGCCTCGCCTAGCTAACGGGGATTATAGGACCACATCCCCACCTGAAAGCGATATTTGCCTCGCCTAGCTAACGGGGATTTTGGGATCACATCCCCACCTGAAAGCGATATTTGCCTCGCCTAGCTAACGGGGAACATGGGACCATATCCCCACCTGAAAGCGATATTTGCCTCGCCTAGCTAACGGGAAACATGGGATCACATCCCCCACCTGAAAGCGATATTTGCCTCGCCTAGCTAACGGGGAACATGGGACCACATCCCCCACCTGAAAGCGATATTTGCCTCGCCTAGCTAACGGGGAACATGGGACCACATCCCCCACCTGAAAGCGATGTTTGCCTCGCCTAACTAACGGGGAACATGGGATCAATTTCCCCGTCTGAGAGCGATATTTGCCCGAGCCGTTAGACGATGGTAAATATCGCTTTAACCCATTTAGTACCGGAAACCCAAAACGGGTACCAGGGCAAACAGTGCAGGCCCAGATCAGACGCCGCAGAACGCGGCGTCTGATCAGGGCCTACACTGTTTGTAAAAAGTTCAGCCATTTTCCTACTAAATTTTGAAGAAAATCACAACCCGACACCCCCAAATTTCGAAATGGACTCCTGCTATATATAAGGAGGAAGATTCCATTTGGTACAAAAAGGGTTAAGGCGGGAAATGTGATCCCATGTTCCTCGTCAAGAATCAAAATACTGCAAAGCTTTTTTCACGACAGTTTGTGCATCGTTACAATGTTTTCCAAAGATTTCTTTTGCAGCGGGCGTCATGAAAACTACATGCAATCAAACAGGCCCTGTTTGGTGACGTCATTTCCGTAAACAAGTTGTTTTTTTTAAAACTCTCGAAATAAAATTAAATAAAGTGTGTTTTTTCCAAGAAGAAGAAGTTGTTTTGCAAGAAGTTGCATCAGTTTGATTCATTTCAACGGACCTTTTACGGCTACAAAAGGAATTCTCTGGATATTCGTTAGTTATCAAGAAAAATAACTTTGCAGTTTTTGACAGTTCATATTGAGAAATCAGCTGATTCCGGAGGAGACCTTCTTTCAATTGTTAAGCTTTCGACAACAAAGGGAAAATTGAAAACAATCAAAAATTGAAGAAAATCAGTTAGTTTGGAGAAAAACGGTAGGATCTTTCTTTTCTTCTCAGATAATACTACCAAAAATACCATGGCAGCTTAGATATATGCAAATGAGTGGCAGATAAGAGTCTACATTTTAAACTTACATAAAATTAATTCTATATAACTTAATATACTGACTCTTGAGGCAAACTAAAGTAAAGCAAATCAAAATGTGTGAATGCTTGGAAAACCTAACAATTGACTTATCAATGGATAAAATCAATAAATCCTACCCCTCACATTGTTTACCAGCAAAACTCAACAAAAGAAATGGAAAAGCAAAGCGGTGCGCTTTCGAAGAAATCCGTCTAAATTATTATGAAAATGAGGCAAAAATGGTGGCATTCTATACAAATCGACCCCGGTTGCTAGCATGGATCAAAGCGCTTGAGATACTGTATTATAACAACTTGGGAGAAGAAGATGAACTGAATGTTGTCTGGCAAGATCAGCCTGACAGATGGACTGATTCTGATTCCTCAGCAAATATGATAGTGATTGCGCTGCACTCTAACATGTGCAGCATTGATGAAAATTCCCTACAGTACCAACTAAGATTTTTCATCACAACAGGTACCATTCAGCTTCAAGGAAACAATGTTAGCATGTTCATATCTGAACATTTCCCAAAACTGAAGGCCTTAGTAAAGATTATTCTTGGGGAAGCAGACCAAATATGCTCAGAGATTCGCCAAGAACATCAAACATCAGACGTAATATACACCTGCGGTAATGGTCAAATGTGACCGACGCAGTATCAGAAGATAGATAGATAGATAGATAGATGAAGAGGAGACCCAGCCCCAAACTGTAAACTCTAAAGAGACACAGCCAAAACCAGATTACTCTGAAGAGACCCAGCCAAAAACAATCCAATTTGAAGAGGCCCAGCCAAAACAAGAAAACTCAGAAGAAACATGGCCAAAAACCATAGACGGCGAAGAGGTGAATATTCTCACCAAATTTACGAAAGTGAACAACTGCGAATTACATGTCCAAGAAAACTCAATAGACCAGGTTGAAGTCAGTCCCTCAGATGACGAAGACAATGAAGTTCAAATCAACTTCAATTTATTCGCGAATAAAATTGGAGACAAAAAGGGAGAACATGAAGAAAGTGGTCTTCAACACGAATGTAAACCCATAAATGAACAGAAAGATTTTAAAAAGCTGAAGGGAAAACTTGATGATCAAGAAAAAATGAATGAGAAGATACTCTCAACATTGAATAGAATAGAAGGTAAATGCTGCCAAATATCAGAATTACGAGATGATATCATACAGTTAGCAGAAGAGAAGGAGTCGATAAAGATCAGAAGCAGCAAGATTGAAAAAAGAGTTTCATCAATAGAGGAAAACCTCACCGATGACAGTAGACAAACAGCCCAGCGGGAACAAGAATTCAAAGAAATGGGGATTAAACTGCAAGACTTGCAAAAACTTATGGTTGCTGGACGTGCTTCAAATGAAAAGGACAATGAAATAAACATTCTAAAGGGAAGGATAGTGGAATTAAGAAATGAGAAAGAAAGCATGAAGTTAGAACAGAAAAAACTTACCAACTCAATCACAGGTCTTGAAAAGAAGATTGAAAATAAGGATACAGATATCAATAAACTCTCAGAAATTAATGAAAAGCTGAAGTTAGACAATGAGAAACTGGAAGAAGAAATCTGCAAGTTAAAGAATGAAAGAGGCACTTTAACGCAAGAGGTGAGTGAACCTGTGATCTTAGTCAACGACAACAGTTCAACTGAAGAAATTTACTGTAATGTGACAACTAAAAATCTGTATACACCATTGAAAAACATTGAGGATGATTGCAGCACAGAGGAAGAGGATATCTCAAACACAGATGTAACAATCATCGGTGACTCGCATGGACGATCATTAGATCCTAAGAGGATGTATAAAAATAAGAACGTCGAAATAAAAGTATTGGATGCCCAGAAGAAGAACCTTGACGGGACTGCTGAATTCTTTAAATTGGCGCAGTCAGTTGGAAAAGAAACAGTATTGATAGTAGGAAATAATGACATAAATGATAATTCAGCTGATACAGTGATTAAAAAGTTCCGTACAGTCAGAGACCAGTTCTTAGAAAAATTCCCATCGAGTAAATTGAACATTGTTCCTATCCTACCCCGTCTTTATAATGAGCGGTATAATAGGGAAGCATCAGATGTAAACTCTAGACTGCAAGAATTAACTTCTGATCGTACCAGCATTGTCAATTTGGACGATTTCTCACCGGTTGACAGGACACTGTTTAACAAAGACAACGTGCACTTGTCAAAGCAAGGCAACCTAATGCTAGTCAGACTGTTGAAAACTCATCTTAACCCCAAGCTTGGACTGCCATCATACTCTTCATATTCACAGAAAGACAATCTGTCGAGACCCAACCCGCAATATGATGGTGGATGCAACCCTCAGTGCAGTGGTACATGTAACCCTCAGTCTGGTGGTGGACATAACCCTCAGTTCCATAGTGGACGTAACCCCCAGTTCAATGGTGGACGTAACCCCCAGTTCAATGGTGGACGTAACCCTCAGTTCCAGAATGGACGTAAACCTCAGTTCAGTGGTGGAATTAACCCTCAGTTCCGGAATGCACGTAACCCTCAGTTCCAGAGTGGACATAACCCTCAGTTCCGAAGAAGGCATAACCCTCAGTTCAGTGATGGACACTATCCCCAGTTCGATGGTAAACGCAACCGCCACTTTGGTGATGGACGTAACCCTCAGTTCAGTGGACGTAACCCTCAGTTCAGCCATGAATGTAACACACAGTCAGATGGTGATAGTATGGGTCAGTTCCATGATGCGCGTAGCCCTCCACATACAGAACAAACATTTTTAAATAACACAAACCATCCATTTAAGAGCATTGGTTTGAGTGAACGTGACATTCTAATGAGACTCTTGGGCCTTTAAATGTTTACAAAAGTCCTTTTGAAACAGTTAACAACATCAAGTATATATAACATGCCATCATTACTTCAATGACTTGAATTGAAATTATGTTAGATTTGGTTGTTAAGATGTAGTTGCATCTTTTCACATTCATATTCTCATTTACTCATTCTGTCGGTCGACTAGATGATCTCTACATATATTAAACATCTCATACATTTCAACTCATGCTAAGTGTTGAACTGCAATGTTGTTGTTCTATTTGTATCTATGTACAGTAGGAGTAAAGGTAAAGGGTTTAAATAACCATTACTTGCTACATTTGTAATTTCTCACTTTTAAACCAACAAGCATTTTAATAATCTAGTATTTTTGTGTTTGTTGGTTATTTGTCCAAACGCATGTGTGTGTATGTGACTTACTTTAAATTACAACAACATTGTATCATTGCCAAGTGTCTATGAAAATTTCTACCAAAACAATTATAATGAAAAAGAAAGTGAATTCTTTAACTTTTAAAATATGGAGATGATTTTTTTTTTTTTGTGCCAAATTAAATAATGAAAAATAAACTTTCTGATTTTTAATTTTTGAAGTAGACAAAAAATCTGCTCACTCATTTTATCACATGGAATATGTTTAATTTTGCTTGTTGGTATATACATGGTTTTTCTCAAGAAAAGCTACATTATGATAAATTTTACGAAAAATTTGATATTTTTGGTTTAACTGAAACTTGGACTAGTAAGGAATCAACTATTATTCTCCCAGACTACAGAGCATTCACCGTTCATGGTTCTAAAGGGAATAGGAAAAAAGGGCGACTTTCAGGGGGGCTTGTCATTTATATAAGAGAGGTACTAGTTAATAAATGTTTTGTTCAAAGAATAAAATCATCAAAGAATTTCATTTGGCTGAAATTGAGCAAGACTGCATTTCAGTTTGATTTTGACATATTTCTATGTGTTTTATATATACCACCTAGAGTAAAGTCAGTCTGTCCAGAAAATGATGAGATTTTCGAAAGTTTAAAAACTTGCATTCGAGACTACTCAACAAAAGGAAAATTAATTTTGATGGGCGATTTCAATGCCCGAACTGGGAGTCTAAATGACTTTGTTGAATTAGATGAAATTTCTCGACTAGATCATGACTTATTACCTTCCAACTATTTGGAGGACATCATTCTTCCCTCACGACAAAATGTAGATCAAATAGTGAACGATCAAGGGAAATATTTACTTGATACTTGCATTGAATCAAAATTGCGGATACTGAATGGGAGAATAATTGGCGATTCCTTAGGTTATAATACTTACTTTGGTCCAAGGGGGAGTAGCACAATTGATTATTTCATAGTTTCTGAAGATTTATTTAAGATATTTGAGTTTATAAATGTTCGTCCTCCATCTGAATTGTCTGATCATTGTGTCATATGGTGTGGTATGAAAACTAATGTAACATATACCGAAGTAAGTGATGCTCCTGAAAATGTTTATGCTAAATTACCTGGTAAGTTCATTGTTGATGAATCAACAAAGCAGAAGTATATAGAATCTCTGTTAGATGTTGAGTCTTCTGATCTACTTCAAAAGTTTTTGAATGATGTTGAAAACGATGCAGTAGATATTGAAACATTGACAAATCAATTTTCTGGAATTATTAATCTGTCTGCGCAAAAGTCTGTTGCGTTCAGAATTTACAGAAATCACAAAAAGAAGAAAAAGTTCAAAAAGAAGTGGTATAATAACAATTGCTATATTATGAAAAGAGAACTCAGGAAACTAGGCAGACGACTCCAAATGAACTCTAATAATTTTGATCTCAAATTTGCTTTTCACAAGTTAAAGAAAGAATACAATAAAACGCTTAAGATGACTAAGAACGCGTTTTATAAAGCAATTATTGAACAGTTGGATACGTTACACGAAAATGACCCGAAAGCTTTCTGGAAAACTTTAGATCACCTAAATAATAAATCATCAGATAACACTAGCCCAATTCCATTATCAACTTGGTATGATTACCTGTCTGAGCTGTATTCAGAGAATAATTCTGACCTAGATTTAACTGATCTTGAGGTGAATACTGAACACCCACTTGATTTTCCTTTTACATGTAAAGAAGTACGCTCAGGCATATTAAAACTTAAAAATAATAAACAGCCAGGGATTGATTTAATTCTGAATGAATTCATGAAATATGGAAAAGATATACTTCTGCTTCCAATTGTTAAATTATTTAACAGAATTTTAAAATCTGGAACTTTTCCAGATAGTTGGAATATCTCATTAGTCTCCTTTTTACCAAAGAATAATGAACTATATGATTGTGATAACTATCGTTGTTTGAGTTTGACAAGTTGCTTGGGGAAACTGTTTACGTCATTACTTCATACTCGCTTACACAGTCACATGGAAAATAACGACTTGTATAATAAACCAGTGCTTCAGCTGAAGTGCACGACCCGCCGGATGCTTTTAGCTTTATGAGTGTTACCATATATGGGTATGGCGGCCATTTTGGTCATGTGACCTGGACATAAAACGGTTCCCCCAATTAATGCGCCTTATCGTAAGAGGCAAAAATATATCTTATACTTTAGTACTGTATTCTGAATCGTTTGCAGGATAAAATCCAACACAAAAGCATATGTGTCAAAGTTTGACCTAGGCACAAAGAAGGTCAAGGTCAACCCAGGGTCACCATTTTAGCAATTTATGATGGGCCTACGTTCCAGATGCTATTTATCAAGTTTCGTGGAAATCTGCACAGTGGTTCTGGAGAAGACTATTTTTGAAGGGTTTTTACCAAATATTGCTTGGCGGCCATTTTGGTCATGTGACCTGGACCCCATGAGGAAATTTTGGTTTCCCCCATCCCGTAGAGGCTCCATATGAAATTTGACTTCAATCGGCCCAACGATTTCCGAGGAGAAGCAGTTCGAAAATTTTCACATTTTTCGCCTCGGCGAGGCTGTACTAAATGGAATGTAATATTTCGCAAGTTCATTGATAAGATCTCATTGATATTTATCAGTATGCCAAAAATTGTTTAAATATTCCAAGCGGTTAAGTCACTATCACCAATTTTCACAAACGGATTACGGACGGACATATAGACAGACCATATATGGCTTGGCGGCCATTTTGGTCATGTGTCCTGGACCCCATGAGCAATATTTGGTTTCCCCCATCCCATAGAGGCTCCATATGAAATTTGATTTCAATCGGCCCAACGGTTTCCGAGGAGAAGCAGTTCGAAAATTTTCACATTTTTCGCCTCGGCGAAGCTATACTAAATGGAATGTAATATTTCGCAAGTTCATTGGTTAGATCTCATTGATATCTATCAGTATGCCAAAAATTGTTTAAATATTCCAAGCGGTTAAGTCACTTTCACCATTTTCACAAACGGGTTACGGACGGACAGACAGACAAACCATATATGGCTTGGCGGCCATTTTGGTCATGTGACCTTGACCCCATGAGCAAATTTTGGTTTCACCCATCCCATAGAGGTTCCATATGAAATTTGACTTCAATCGGCCCAACGGTTTCCGAGGAGAAGCAGTTCGAAAATTTGCACATTTTTCGCCTCGGCGAGGCTATACTAAATGGAATGTAATATTTCGTAAGTTCATTGGTTAGATCTCATTGATATCTATCAGTATGCCAAAAATTGTTTAAATATTCCAAGCGGTTAAGTCACTATCACCAATTTTCACAAACGGGTTACAGACGGACCCAAAGAAGGTCAAGGTCAACCCAGGGTCACCATTTTAGCAATTTATGATAGGCCTACATCCCAGATGCTATTTATCAAGTTTCGTGGAAATCTGCCCAGTGGTTCTGGAGATGACTATTTTTGAAGGGTTTTTACCATATATGGCTTGGCGGCCATTTTGGTCATGTGACCTGGACCCCATGAGCAAATTTTGGTTTCCCTATCCCATAGAGGCTCCATATGAAATTTGACTTCAATCGGCCCAACGGTTTCCGAGGAGAAGCAGTTCGAAAATTTTCACATTTTTCGCCTCGGCGAGGCTATACTAAATGGAATGTAATATTTCGCAAGTTCATTGGTTAGATCTCGTTGATATCTATCAGTATGCCAAAAATTGTTTAAATATTCCAAGCGGTTAAGTCACTATCACCAATTTTCACTTACGGGTTACGGACGGACAGACAGACAAACCATATATGGCTTGGCGGCCATTTTGGTCATGTGACCTTGACCCCATGAGCAAATTTTGGTTTCCCCCATCCCATAGAGGCTCCATATGAAATTTGACTTCAATCGGCCCAACGGTTTCCGAGGAGAAGCAGTTCAAAAATGTTCGAAAATTTGCACATTTTTCGCCTCGGCGAGGCTATACTAAATGGAATGTAATATTTCGTAAGTTCATTGGTTAGATCTCATTGATATCTATCAGTATGCCAAAAATTGTTTAAATATTCCAAGCGGTTAAGTCACTATCACCAATTTTCACAAACGGGTTACGGACGGACAGACAGAACGACAGATTGACAGACTGACAGAATGACAGAATGACAGAATGACACGGTGATTTTAGGGCACTCTTAGAAAAAACCGACTTCAGTCGGTTGCTTTTTCTGCGGGTCGTGCAATTCCAGGCAGGATTTAGACCGGGTTACAGAACGACAGATCATATATTTACTATTAAAACAATTATTAATAAATATTTATTTAAATGTAAAAGAAGAATCTATGCTTGTTTCGTAGACTTTTCAAAAGCGTTTGACACAGTTTGGCGCTCAGGACTATTTCAGAAACTACTAACTTTGGGGATAGGGGGTAATTTTTACAAAGTTGTGAAATACATGTACTCAAATTCGAAGTTTGTAGTGAAGAAAGATAACATTTTGTCTCAAACTGGAAGTTACGCAAGAGGGGCACGTCAAGGTGATAGTCTGAGTCCCTTACTTTTCAATGTTTTTATAAATGGCATAGATGAAATATTTGATCAAACTGTCTCTGAACCCGTAGTTTTAAATTCTACCTAACTCAATTGTTTGATATATGCAGATGACGTGCTCCTACTATCTGAGAGCAAGGAAGGTCTACAATCCTGTCTGGATTCGTTGCAAATGTACTGCGACTACTGGAAGCTAAAAATTAATATTGATAAATCCAAAGTTATGATTTTCAGTGCAGGAAAGATCAAGAAAGAAAATTTTCAGTTCAAACTTAATGATTCAGTTATTGAAATTGTTGATAAATACAAATACCTAGGTATATTACTTTCCTATAATGGAAATTTAAAACATGCTGCTGATCACATGTATCAAAAAAGTTTAAAGGCAGTATTTTCACTTAAATCAAAATTACTTGATTATGATTCAATGAGCAACACTTTAAATTTAAGCTTTTTGATACTCTTATACGCCCGATTTTAACATATGGGGCTGAAGTTTGGATTGGTGACTACAGCATAAAAGAGAAAACTCTCGACACATTGCCTTTTGAGAAAATTCAAAATCGATTTTGCAAATATTTACTAGGTGTACATAAGAAAGCATCGAATATAGCGTCTAGACTGGAGTTTGGTCGAGAACCAATACTTAATTATATATGCTCACAAACGTTTAAATATTACTCTCGTTTGTGCCAGCTTCCAGAAGATCGCTTACTGAAAGAGGTGTTTGAACTGGATAGAACATTGAGTCAAGAAGGGTACAAATCATGGTATTCTTGTATATGTAACTTTATGCAGAGATTTTCAACTACTGAACAAGAAGTACAGTCTTGTAACATGTCAGAGATCATCTCTACTAAATACTCATCAAACATAAATAAGGAATTATCGCATATGAGAAATCAGGTTCAGGATAATAAACTAAATACTTTTTCAAATATTTATACACAATTTTCTTTGCAAAACTATCTGTCTTTTGGACTTCCAAAATCTAAAACTAGAGAACTTTCGAAGATTAGGATAAGTGCTCATGACTTACTTATAGAGCGAGGTCGTTACTTTAGACCACCTGTTCCTCGTGAGAGTAGAATTTGTACCACTTGTGATACAATAGAAAACGAGGAACATTTTATACTTTATTGTACGAAAAATTCTGATATAAGAATTAATTTATTTCAGAAATTGAACATTGAATACCATGGCTTGATTCCAAATACTGACGCATCATTGAAAGCTCTTGTCCGCTTAATGAACCCAGTAACTATAGAGGAGACAAAATATATTTGTGACTTTATAACGGCATCTCTCAGCCTAAGATAATTTGGAATGCTCATTATTATTTCATACCATTTCATCACATTCATCTCGAATTGCATTGTTAATTATCGTATATTGTATACATGTCTTGGAGGACACCGTCTATTATGTCGGTTTTCTAAATAAATCTTGTATCTTGTATCTTGTATCTTGATCACGGTGCTCAGTGGTAAATTTTACCAGTTGCCCCGTATATTAATTGCATTGGAACACATTGACCTGATAAAGATATGCTATCTCAGGACAAGTGAGCTTTACCAGGTCAACGTGACATTGTACTTTTATGAATGAACCGGGCTACTAGAAACAAAATGGAAAAAATGTTATTATTACTGGAAAAAAATGGAACAATTACTTGAATAAAATATGATAGGAAAGAATATGGTCAGCTGATACGACATATATCGACCTGCGGAATGTTCGGATGCACTGAGGACGATCGAAAACTGATCGTAAATTGCTAATATAAGAGTGTACAAGAGGGTAAACTGATAAATAGGATACCAGGTGAGTGTCTTTTGATACCAAGTTTATCAGGCCAGGCTTCGAGAACGCATGTAGAATCGCTCGGCGTTGGAATGAGAGTTTTTTAATGAAAAACAACGAAATAAAGTACAAAATGAATAAAAAAAATAATTTCTTTTATTATTAGTATTTTAGCTCACCTGAGCATGAAGTGCTCAAGGTAAGCTATTTTGGTCGGCTTATGTCTATCGTCCGTGCGTGCCTCCGTCGTCAACCTTTGCTTTAAAGGACTTCTCCTCCTTAACGAGTGGATGGGTTTTGAAATAATTTCACAGGAATTATCCTTGGTTGACCTTGTACCAAAATTGCTCAAACCGTTTCGCTCGGATCAACAAGACGACCAGAAAACTAAAACTAGAAAAACCTTTAAACAACTTCTCCCCCTTATCCAGTGGGTGGATTTTGAAGTGTTTTCTCATGAATGTTCCTTTGGAGACACTCTTCTAAAATTGCTCAAACCGTTCCGCTCGGATGCCCAAGATGGCCACCAAAGCTAAAGAAGAAAAAAACACACCTTTAAACAACTTTTTCATAGCCAGCTAATGGATTTTGAAGAAAAAAATCACATGAATGTTCCTTGGGTAAGCCTCTACCAAAATGTCTTAAACCGTTCCGCTCGGATTGAACAAGATGGCCACCAGAGCTAAAAATAGAAAAACCTTTAAACAACTTCTCCTTTACAAATGGATGGATTTTGAAATAATTTCACTGGAATGTTACTTCGGGTTTGCTTCACCAAAAATGCTCAAAACTGCCCGCTCCAATGAACAGGGTGGTTTTCTTGGCCAAAAAAGTTTAAACGACTTTTGCTCTAAAACAATGAATGGGGTTTGAGATAATTTCACAATTATGTTTCTTGGGTGACTGTCTACCGAAATTGATCAAACCGTTCCGCTCCGATTGAGCAAGATGGCACCAGAGATAAAAAATAGAAAAAAAACAACAACAACAAAAAAAACATCGTTTATACTTTTGCTCTTAAACCGGTGGACTGAGTTTGAAATAATTTCACAGGAATGTTCCTTGGGTGACCCTTTACTGAAATTGCTTAAACCGTTAAGCATCGATGAACAAGATGGCCACTAGTGCTAATAATAATAATAATAATAATAATAATAAAACGTTAAGCAATTGACTTCTCTTCTCCTAAAGTGAAATAATTTCACAGAAATCTTACTTTGGGGGATCCTCTTCCATAATTGTTCAAACGGCTCTACCATGATAAAGAAGGGGGCCACCAGTGCTTTAAATTAGAAAAAAAAACAACAAAACAACTTTAAATGACTTCTCTTCCTAAACATGGAGTTTTGTTTTATAAATGATTTCACAGGAATGATTTTGTGTGACCATCTGTCAAAGTTGCTCAAATTGTTCCGCAAAAACTTATATAAAAACTTTTAAAAGACTTATTTTACAAAACAAACAAACAATTTTATAGATATGTTCCAATAAAATCGCTAAAATATTGTGGTGCATGAAATTATTTTTCTTTTATTTCTCATCAACTATGCAGAAATTCCAAGATGGCTTACATCGCATTTCAACGAAGGCGATCGCGTGAGGGTAACATTTTATTTTTGCTCACAGGGAACATGGAAAATAATTGCCCTTGCGCTGTTCAGTAAAAAGCTTGCAAAGTTATTTGCAGTATAACAGATTTCGCCATCACTGGTTTATTCATATGCTTTGTTCATACGCAATAAAATGGGGTGACCCATTTTTGTTAGCTCATCTTTCGTGCGTCCGGCGTAAACTTTTACATTTTTGACATCTCCTCCAGAACCATAAGTCCGATTGAGGTGATACTTGTTGGATGGTCGGGGTGGGGGTGGGGGTGGGGGGGGGGCGTGGCTATTGCTACAATCGCGTTACTATATAGCCATTGCGACCATCTTGAGATTCTTGAAACGACATCTCCCGAACAGAGAGTTGGATTGAGCTGAAATTTGATGGAGGCATCGAGCAAATGGATGTTCAGAATTGCTACAATCGTTCTGGCAGCCATCTTGAAATTCTTTAAACGCCATCTCACAAACTATAAGTGTGATTGACCAGAAACTAGATGTGAGCCAGCGGTGCGACATGGATATCCGTTTCGATACCAAGGGTGACCGTTATGGCGGACATTTTATAATTCTTCAAAGTCGGATTGGGATACAACTTCATGGGAGACATGGGGGCGAAATGGGGATTCAGAAATGCTTAACCGTCCCATTCAAATATCCATGATGACCGCCGTGGTGGTTATCTTGAAAATGTCCAAACATTCATGTCGAAAACAAACCTGTATAATTTTGACCCCCTTGAACCCCACTTTTATATAGAAAAACTGGGGTTTACAGGGGTACACTTTTTAGCTCACCAGAGCCGAAGGCTCCGGGGGAGCTTATAGGATAGGCAGTTGTCCGTCGTCGTCGTCTGCGTCTGTGTTTGTGTCTGCGTCGTCTGCGTCGTCTTCGTCAACATTTTCAAACGACATCTCCTCTGAAGCCACTGGGCCGATTCAGCCCAAATTTCATCTGTAGCATCCTTTGGCAGGGGGATTGAAAGTTTGTGTTTTTAATGAAAATCTGCTCATTAGTTTGGTTGCTATGGCAACTTAGAGTTTCCATAGACTTATAATGGGGGAAAAAGAAAAATGGCATTTACTGCCAAACCTTTGCAGATATTTTGACCAAACTTTCATAGAAATGTTCCTCGGGCAATCTACTATCTGCCATATGATTTTAAGCCTACTGCTCATTTCTATTGGTTGCCATGGAAACCATAATAAAAAAAATAGAAAAAAATACTTCAAAAATCATCTCCTCAGAAACCGAATGCTCCATTAGGCTGAGAGTTTTTGGAAATATTCACCATATTTGCCTTTATAGGTTTTGTGTTTTTTATAATTTGGCTCTTTAGTTTGGTTGCTATGGCAACTTAGATTTTCCATAGACTTATAATGGGGAAAATTGAAAAATGGCATTTGCTGGCAAGTTATTGCAGATATTTTGACAAAACTTTTATAGAAATGTTCCGTGAGTAAATGTCTCTAAGCAATATGCTTTAATGCCAACATGGGGGTCCCCCAGGTTGTGCCTTGGCCATGCCCTATCCCCTCCACTTCATAAAAGGCCTTATAACTCGGAAACCATCCAGATCCCCACCCCAAAACCATATATATTCTTGTTCCTTATGATAAGATGCATTCAGTGACACCAACCTGGGGGTCCCCCGGTATGTGCCGGGGTCATGCCCCACCCCCTCCATTCCATAAAAGGCCCAATATCTTGGAAACCTTACAGATCCCCACCCCTAAACCATATATATTCTTGTTCCTTATGAAAATATACATTCACTGACATCAACTTGGGGGGTCTACTGGGATGCGCCTGGGCCTTGCCCCACCCCTTCTTCTTCACAAAGGCCATATAGCTCAGAAACCATTCAGATCCGCACCCCAAAACCATATATATGCTTGTTCCTTATGATAAAACGCATTCAGTGACACCAACCTGGGGGTCCCCCGGGTTGTGCTGGGGTCATGCCCCACCCCCTCCATTTCATAAAAGGCCCAATATCTTGGAAACCTTACAGATTCCCACCCCTAAACCCTATATATTCTTGTTCCTTATGAAGAGACTCATTCATTGACACCAATTTGGGGGTCTTCCTGGGTGCGCCGGGGCCTTGCCCCTGCCCCTGCCCTCCACTTCACAAAAGGCCATCTATCTCAGAAACCATTCAGATCCCCGCCCCAAAACCTTATATATTCTTGTTTCTTATGATATGACGCATTCATTGACACTAACCCGGCGGTCCCCCAGGATGTGCCAGAGTCGTGCTCCACCCCTTCATTTCATTAAAGACCCAATATCTTGGAAACTTACAGATCCCCACCTCTAGCCATATATATTGTTGTTCCTTATGATAAGACACATTCATTGACGTCCACCTGGAGGTCTTCCGGGTCAAGCCAGGGCCTTGCCCCATCCCACCACTTCACAAAAGGTTATATATCTCAGAAACTGTTCAGAGCCCCACCCCTAAACCATATATAATTATCTTCTTTGTGATAAGCCACATTCAAATAACACTAGCTTGGGAGTCATCCGGACTGCCTGGGTCATGCCCAACTGCTTTACTTCATTAAAAGCCATCTATCTCAGAAATCATTCAGATCCCCACCCATAAACTATAATATTCTTGTTCCTTATGTTAAGACTCATTCAGTCGCACCAATCTGGGGGTCACTTTGTGCTAAGGCAATGCGCCCTGCCCGTCCACTTTAAAAGGCCATATATTTCAGTAAAAAAAAACATTCAAATCCCCACCCCATAATCATATTATGTTCTTGTTCCTTATCAATAGCACACCCACTTGGGGGTCGCAGGGGCTATTCCTCTCCTCTCCACGTCATAGAAGAGCCTCATATATCAGAAACCATTCAGATTCCCACCCATAAACCATATATATATATTCTTGGTCCTTATAGGGACAACAATCTTGGGCTTTCCTGGGATCAACAGGACATGCCCCAGCCCCTCCACCGCTTAAGAGGCCTTATAACTCTGGTATACAGATCCCCACTGCTACACCATATATTTTCTTATTCCTTATGATAAGACGCATTTAGTGATACCAACCAGGGCTCCATTGGGTCCATGCCCTATACCATCAACTTAGTAAAAGGCCTAATGTTTTAGATACTGAGTCCAGATGGATGCTCATTTGGATATAGTGGTTAATTTGGGAGACTTTATAACTGGTAGATTAAAATGGTATCATGTTAAAATACATGGCTGTCATTGGGCAGTGCCCACCTGAGCTCTGGTGAGCATAGTGGCCCATGGGCCTCTTGTTTCTTATTTCTGCTCGAAAATATAGATTGTGGGTACTCGATAAAACCGCCTCGATGAGGCGGTTCTAACGAATACCCACATTCTATATTTTGAGCAGAAATAGGATCGAGGCGGTTCTAACGAGTACCTAAAATCTATATTTTGAGCAGAAATAAGAAAAATATCACAATTTTTCATCTTAAAATTTTCGTTTCAAGTTTTCAGCGGTAAAGTTTACAATGTATTTATATAGGCGTGTTTTCGTAATGAAATACCCACAACATAGGTTTATATGGAGAAATAAGGAAAATTATCCTTTAGTTATCAGCAGATACCCACCTTATCTGGTGCTGCGCAGTGTATAAAGATACAAGTCATGCTGATCGTTAAACCTTTTCATCACTTAGTGTCCTATTCAGTGTTGTAAATAGGGGATTAGTTCAAAACAATGTTTGTTTGTTTGAATTGAGGCTTACCGCTATTTATGTCTTTTTGGAGACGTTGCTTCCAATTTTGTGGGACTTTTACTCGACATTAGGATGAAATGACATGTCAAGTTCTGTGGCCCAATGAAACCAATAGGGCTTATATGCACTGAACGGTCCGACTCGCACCACTGCCGGAGCAGGCGTAGTCGTCTGAGCGGTCTACCAGTACTCCTGTGTCGCCAGTTTTTGCTCTGCGTGGAAGCGCCATGCGGTCCAATCTATTTTTCCAAGCTCCGATGGACAGGGGCCTCAAAACAATGTACTCTTGATGTGATTATTCGTTATGAGCCGTCTTATTAGGATGTACTCTGCTTGCCTGTACATATACATGAGTCACCGGTCTACAAAATTGCAATGGCTAACCTTTTCTTCCAGCTAGAGGACCAGTACAGGCAACAAAGCAGTGTTGAATTAGCCGTTTCGCAGGGATCAGCACTTTTGCAATCCTGTTGACTGGCCCTTTTGGGGGACATTGGTAAACATTGCAGACCCAGATCAGACGCCGCAAAATGCGGCGTCTGATCTGGGTCTACACTGTTTGCTTAGAGAACATACATTATTGAAAGAAACCCCCCTGACACCCCTATAATTGAAAATGGACCACTCCAAACCTATTAGGTGCAAGATTCTATTGTCATATATGGGGTAAGAATTGTGACTAAATCCCACATAAGCAAGAATTCAAAGGCAACTTCAGAAACCCAGGAGAGAAGTGGTTAAAGTATTGAAAATGGGGTAAATTGCACACTACGAAAAATATAGGTACATTGTTGACACGTTAGTTATTATGCGGCTTCATGTCCTGTAAATTATGCAGCCAAACAGTCTATGGGTACATGTCTACCTATATCATATCTATATTAATACACAATAACATTATAAATTTCCTTTTTAACGTTCTTCGGTGTTCTATTCAGTACTCTGTCATCATGAATTTCAAAACACAAGCCAAAGATACGGATTATGAGATCAGATGTGGCATCGGTCCGTTTCATCCGCCATGTTTGCAGCGTCTTGTAGGAATAAGAACGTTCATCGGGGTGTTTGGAATGCTGACTTTAATGTCATGGGCGTTATACACAGTGACCGTTTCACAAATAACAAACATCGAGAAAGCGTTTGGTTTAAGCAGTTCAGAGACTGGCTGGCTAATGACAATATGGGAGCTTGGTTACTTACTGTGTACATTAGTGGCGAGTTATTTTGGACCACGAGCGCACGTGCCAGTAGTAATTGGGCTTGCAACTGTTGCGTGTGGCGTTTCGGGCGTAATAGCAGCCATGCCTCATTTCTTTGTGTACGCTGATTCCTTTCACAGTTCAGCAACACAAACAAACACCACGACAGAAAATGTCAACTTATGTCGAAATGTCACCAACATGTTTAGTTCCACTTCATCTGATCCGCTGTCAACCGAATCTTCAGGATCTACACAGAAGACTGCGGCTTATTCTTTACTAATCATTGGGGTCATTTTACAGGGAGCCGGTAAAGCCCCGTGTTATCCCTACTCCAGCAAATATCTGGACGACAGCGTTAACAAGCAAAACACGGGATACTATGTAGGTAATGATTTGCAGTTTGTTCAAGGATTATAGCTACGCCTGTCAAATTTTTCGACTTTTCTTTTACAAGGGAGGCGACTTTCAGGACTTTCTGTCGGCTATAAGCTGAGCCTCGCTTAAACGGGATCTTGTTTGTGTGTATTGGAGTTTAACGACCCAGTCAACACTATTTTAGGTCAGTTTTGACCCCGTCAGTTTACCTATCCACACTTTTCCTGGGCAGGTTTATACGTAAGCGGTTACCATCTTTCGCCAGAAACTGTCAACTGCCCTTCTTGAATCAGCGGAAGGGAGAGAATGACCGTAGAAAAGCTTTCATGATCAATCTTCACGAAAGAATGTTGCCGACCCGGCAGGTATCGAACCCGCGTCCTCCCGATCACCAGTCAGAGGCGCACCCGACTGAGCTATCGAGGCCGGCTAAAAGGGGTATACTCTTTAAGGAAAGAATTTGCTCCGGCGGAGCAAATTCTTTCTTTTAGGAGTAGACCCTAGACTGGAGTCAGAAGCATTGACATGTTCGGGTGAAAAAAAATCTATATTCTCATATTTAGTGAAATTATATTTCTTTAATATAGAAAAAAATCTATCTCTTACTGACCACATGTTTCATAAAACAGAACTAGCTATAAGAATATGAATTATACTTTCACAAAATAGAAGGGAAGGCAATAATCTGAAATCGATACAATTAACCCACAGCTCCCATCAGAGACACCAAAGGGAAAGGAACACAAACATGAAACAACAGACCCTAATGGAATCATCAATAGCGGAAAGCCAAAAGGACAGTTACTTTCCCACAAAAAAAGCCATTTTTCACAAAGACATGATTAGAATTTAAAAACATGTTTTAAGGACTGGTGCCAGTCTAAGTAGACCCTTATTGATAAGGGAGATAATATTTTGGGAAGAGTTGCTTCTCCTGAAGGTGAAACCATTCTTATAAATCTTTTCTTTAAGGGCCCATTATGCCTTTCGAGAAAAAAAAACTCAACTTAGAAGTACATGTACCTCGGATTCAAAGAACGCCTTACTTTCTAGATAATGTATCCGATAAACCTGGTGATTTCCGCCATATTTCTTTTTATACCTCGCCACACGATAGTTGTGGCGTAATTTATTATACCCTTTGGTGTCCGTTCTCGCTTCGTTTCCAAATTGTTGGGTAAAATTCATCAACATGTGTCAGACTTGTGGTCCCTGGCATTTACCGTTAAATAGATTTGGCTGTTATTCCTTTATTATATGAAATTCCACATTTGGGTGAAACTTCACAGATAAACAAACCACTTTAGCATACACAGTCGCACTTTTTGGCACTTAAGTTATCTGCCCTTGCTATATCTTAATAGTTCTTGACTAAATGCAAACACTTGATGACGATTGCTTTAGATATATACGGCACCAAAGAAAGCTCTGGCCATTGCGGTTCTTGAGTAGTATGTAGCTATTTTATTACGTATATGAAATAGGTGGATGATATTTCAAAGACATACCAAGCACTTCTTAAGTTGATACGTTTTTGCTAGGACTGTTACGTTTTCAATTCCACTTCAGTTATTTGCTCGATGTGTCTAAAATAGTATTCGGCCTTTGTACGGGCCTCTCTCTTCGCTGTGGTTCGAGCTCGCTCGGGTCACATGTGAGACGTCAAGTTCTGCAACGGATGGTCAGGTAGTTTTCTCCGGGTACTCCGGTTTTCGCCCACCTCTGGTTAACGATCGGCTCGATATGAGTGAAATAATCTTGAAAGGGCCGTAAAACCAAAATATAAAAAAATAAATAAATAAATAAAATCGGCCTTTGTATCTGTTCTATATGTGTCACCTCGATGAGAAGCCTCCGTGGTGCAGTGGTTACGCTACTCGCCTTGTAAACCAGGGATCGCAGGATCGATCCCGGGCTTCTTCAGACTTTCGGATGAGTCTTTAAACCGAGGTCCCGTCTCCGTATGACCTTAGCTGTTGGTGGGACGTAATCACTCACTCACTCACCTCGATGAATGCGAGGCTAAAGGATGCATGCCGTCACTCTGATCAGTTCAGTCCTTGAGTTAATGTATCTGAAAAATAGGTTGTCCCAATTGAAGACAAAAAAGTGCCCGTTCAGGATCATTTTACCAGCCTTAACTTAGAGCCAATGCCCACCAGGACTGTCAGTGCTTTGATCCCCTTGGTCATCGGAAATTAATAACAAATCAAAGTACTAACAGCACTGATTGTCCATCACGAAAACACGCCTATATTAGTTTGATTCCCCTATAAAGTAAAACTGGGGTTTACAGGGGCAAACTTTATTTTTCTTATTTCTGTTCTCAAATATAGATTGTGCGTATTTGCTAGAACCGCCTCGATGAGGCGGTTCTAACGAGTACCCACAAGCTATATTTTGAGCAGAAATAAGAAAATATCATAATTTTTAATCTTAATATTTTCGTTTTTTCGGCGGTAAAATTTACAGTGCGTTTGTATAGAAGTGTTTTCGTAATGCTAGGTGTATGCTGGTAAATTCCTGAAGGAAGACTTAGACTGTTTCGCTTGACCCTTAAATTTCTGTACTGTAAGCAAACCGTGTAGACCCTGATCAGGCGCCGCGTTGTGTGGCGTCTGATCTGGACTGCACTGTTTGCAAATGCCCTAGTACACGATCCCAGTCCAGATTAAACTTTTTACACACCACACTGGCATCACAAGGAGAATACTAGCATTGCTATAAGTAACCGGAACGGCGGTACCGGGATTTTGTAAATGGTCAGAGATAGTCACGTGGATAAGAGCAGGCGGGAAACTTCTGAAGTTAGTATTTTTGGTCGACTGATGTTAGCTTGGGTAGATATCTATCAATGAGCTATCACAAATCGAATTCCATTACGAAACCACGCCTGTACAAATACATTGATACAAATACAAAAACACAACGATTTTAGTTGAAAAATGTGATATTTTCCTTTTTTTCTACTCAAAATATAGATTGCGAGTACTCTTTAGAACTACCTCGGTGAGGCGGCTCTAACGAGTACCCGCAATCTATATTTTAGAGCAGAAATAAGAAAAATAAGGTTTACCCCTGTAAACCCCAGTTTTACTATATAAAAGCGGCGTTCAATGGGGTCAATATTATATAGGCGTGTATTCGTGATGAAAGGCACATTTCAGGCTTTTAAATGGAACTTTGATAATTGTCCAACACATTACAGGGAACGTTCGGTGGTTTACGCTGAAAATAATGTCTTGTTTACTTTTGCATGAAATTACGAAAGCCTAGGAGGACCACTTTCAAAAAGAAAAAAGAACTTTTCTCGTTATTACGAGATGACTATGTCGTTATTACGAGATAACTATGTCGTTATTACGAGATAACTATGTCGTTATTACAAGAAAACAGTCGTATTAACGAGATACTATCTCGTATTAACGCGATACACGCCTACGGAGCGATAGAATGCGTAACCATTGGGTAAGAACGTGAAGCAATTAGAGCGACATCCGGTGAGGAATTAGATCGCTAAAAAAGGTAAAGAAACTGGGCATTTTCTGTGTTTCATAAGTTATATAATTTTTACGAGGAAGTTATTTTAAAAACGGGGAATTACATTCAGGAGCCCATTGATATCGGCATCTTTGGAGTAAATACCAAATCCCGTACTTCACACATTTTGGCTAAATTTAGTTTCTCCTGCTGAAGGTGAACTCAAGCCTTGGAAAACGAGTGGTTTTTCGAGGTGTTTGTTGCCTTTTATTTATTACTGCGCCTTGCTACAAGTTCAGCGTATTAACATGCACACACAATAAACATATATGGTTATATGTGTTGTGGATATTTTGCTTGTCAATGCAGCACTAGCGAGAAATCACCACGGAAATCTCTTCGCAGAAATTAAAACTCCAAAACCTGTTTTATTTCATTTCAGGACCATTGATAAAACAAACACAGCGTAAAAGTCAGTGAAAATCATTCGGTACTATGATTCTGGAGACTGAAAATGTTTCCATAAAATACTATGTCATTATCGAATCAATAGCGCACTGCTTATCAGGTTGGCTAAAAATGGTTCCGTAGAACAAGGTGCGGGTGATTCTGGGGCCGTGGAGATGAAAATAGATCCGCTTTATAGTTGCAAGTTTTGTTATCATTTCTATAGATCAAATGCGTAACCAACCATTTTCGACCTTTTCGTGGTGATTTCTCGCTAGTGCTGCATTGACAAGCAAAATATCCACAACACATATAACCATATATGTTTATTGTGTGTGCATGTTAATACGCTGAACTTGTAGCAAAGCGCAATAATAAATAAAAGGCAACAAACACCTCGAAAAAACATCGTTTTCTAAGGCTTCAGTTCACCTTCAGCAGGAGAAACTAAATTTAGCCAAAATGTGTGAAGTACGGGATTTGATATTTACTCCAAAGATGCCGATATCAATGGGCTCCTGAATGTAATTCCCCGTTTTTAGCTCACCTGGGCCGAAGGCTCCAGGGGAGCTTATAGTATAGTGGGTCGTCCGTCGTCCGTCGTCCGTCGTCCGTCCGTCGTCCGTCCACACTTTTGAGCAGCTATATCTCCGTATCCTGCAGGCTGATCTCAATCATTTCTCATCTGTAGCATGCCTCTGGTGGGGCATTGATGACATAAACTTTTTTTTGAAATCGCTCTAAAACTTTGGTTCCTATGGCAACCACAAGGTCCCATAGACTTTCTATGGGAAAATGCTTGTCATCACCGTAGCGCCTTCAGTTTTGATCAGATCTTTCTGAAACTTATATGTAAGGTGACTGGGGTTAAAAACTCGGATGAGTTCGAAAACCGGCCAAGTCGGCCCATTTATCATAGAGTTACGTCCCTTTGATTGCTGAAAATGCCCATTTTCGACCTTGTCATCACCGTAGCCCCTTCAGTTTTGATCGGATCTTTCTAAAACTTTAATGTAATGTGGCTGGGGATAAAACCTCGGATGAGTTCGAAAACCGGCCAAGTCGGCCCATTTATCATAGAGTTACGTCCCTTTGATTGCTGAAAATGCCCATTTTTGACCTTGTCATCACTGTAGCCCCTTCAGTTTTGATTGGATCTTTCTGAAACTTATATGTAAGGTGGCTGTGGATAAAATCTCGGATGAGTTCGAAAACCGACCAAGTCGGCCCTTTTATCTTAGAGTAACGTCCCTTTGATTGCTGAAAATGCTGATTTTTGACCTTGTCATCACTGTAGCCCTTTCAGTTTTGATCCAATCTTTCTGAAACTTATATGTAAAGTGGCTGGGGATAAAATCTCGGATGAGTTCGAAAACCAGCCAAGTTGGTCCATTTATCACAGAGTAACGTCCCTTTGATTGCTGAAAAGCCGATTTTTGACCTTGTCATCACCGTAGCCCTTTCAGTTTTGATCGGATCTTTCTGAAACTTATATGCAAGGTGGCTGGGGATAAAGCCTCAGATGAGTTCACATACGGGCAAAGATGGCCTATTTATCATAGAGTTAGGTCCCTTTGATTGCTGAAAATGTTGATTTTTGACCTTGTCAACACTGTAGCCCCTTCAGTTTTGATCGGATCTTTCTGAAACTTATATGTAAGGTGGCTTGAGATAAAACCTCGGATGAGTTCGCAAACCGGCCAAGTTGCCCCATTAACTATATAATTATGTCCCTTTGATGGCTAAAAATGTCAATTTTTTACCTTGTCATCACCGTAGCCCCTTCAGTTTTGATCGAATCTTTCTGAAACCTATATGTAAGGTGACTGGAGATAAAACCTAGGGTGAGTTTGAATACCGGCCAAGTTGGCCCATTTATCATTGATTTACGTCCCTTTGATTGCTGAAAATGCCGATTTTTGATCTTGTCATCACCATAGCCCCTTCAGTTTTGATCGGATCTTTCTGAAACTTATATGTAAGGTGGCTGGGGATAAAATCTTGGATGAGTTCGAAAACAGGCCAAGTCAGCCCATTTATCGTAGAGTTATGTCCCTTTGATGGCTGAAAATGTTGATTTTTGACCTTGTCATTACCGTAGCCCCTTCAGTTTTGATCGGATTTTTCTGAAACTTATATGTAAGGTGGCTGGGGATAAAACCTCGGATGAGTTCGAAAGCTGGCCAAGGCGGCTCATTTATTATAGAGTAACATCCCTTTGATTGCTAAAAATGCCAAATTTTGACCTTGTCATCACCGTAGCCCCTTCAGTTTTGGTCGGATCTTTCTGAAACTTATATGTGAGGTGGCTGGGAATAAAATCTTGGATGAGTTTGAATACTGGCCAAGTCTGATCGGATCTTTTTGAAACTTACATGTAAGGTGGCTGGGAATAAAACCTCAGGTGAGTTCGAATACCGGCCAAGTCAGCACATTTATCATAGAGTGACGTGCCTTTGATTGCTGAAAATGCCTATTTTCGACATTGTCATCACTGCTGCCCCTTTAGTTTTGAACGGATCTTCATGAAACTTACAAACAAGGAAGTCAGGCACTTCCTTAAACTTTGAATCTGTTAGCTCAGGTGAGCGATACAGGACCAAGCTAGCTTGGTCCTCTTGTTTAAATAACTTCCTCGTAAAAATTATATAACTTATGAAACACAGAAAATGCACAGTTTCTTTACCTTTTTTAGCGATCTAATTCCTCACCGGATGTCGCTCTAATTGCTTCATGTTCTTACCCAATGGTTACGCATTCTATCGTTCCGTAGGCGTGCGATAGCTATCTCTTTATAACGAAATAGCTATCTCGTTACAAACGAGATAAATAAGTAGTCTTCAGCAACAAAGTTTTCAGCTACTAGTGCTAAATATAGAGGGGGCTCAGAGAAAAGTGCTTTTGGCACCGACGAGAAGATCCGAACTAACAACACCACTTCCACAAGAGCATCTGCATTAAACACATGCATATACACAGGCATATGGACACGCGTACACAGAGGCATACATACAGACACACACGGGCGTACCCTCCCCGCTCAGCACCCCCACGCACATATTAGTAATGATTGTGACAGGTGGCAGATATTGTTTATGCTGCTTGGTTGGCTCATATCATATGTCCCTCTCAACAACAATTCAGTCGTTCTGAGATGGGACCTCGGTTTGAAATCTCATTCAAAATACGAAGGACCAAGGCATTCGTCTACGACACCTTATGTTTGTTTGCTTGAATTGAGGTTTAACGTCCCAGTCAGTACTATTTAGGTCATTTTGAAGATAATGCTTACAACTGTGTGGGACTTTTACTAGACATTGAGATGAAATGACATTTCAAGCACTGTAGCTCATTGAAACCAATAGGGATTATATGCATGGACGGTCCGACTCGCGCCACTATTCCTGGGCAGGCTAAGAACCGCTAAGCGGTTTTTTACCAGTACTCATGTGCGGTTAGTTTCAGTTCTGCGTGGAAGCATCAGGCAGCCCAATCTATTTCTTCAAGCCCCGATGGGCGGGGGCCGACACCTTATGTATGCGGCGAGAATGAGTAATTACTTGAAAAATCAATGGATGTTTCTTCTTCGTCGTCGTCTTCTTCTTCTTCTTCTCCTTCTTCTATGATGATATTGAGATAATTATCTCGTAATATTGAGGTAATTTTCTCGTAATTACGAGTTAATTTTCTCGTTATTACGAGTTAATTATCTCGAAATAACGAGTTAATTATCTCGCAATAACGAGATAACTAAGTCGTAATAACGAGATAATTAACTAGTAATAACGAGATAACTAACTCGTAATTACGAGAAAACTAAGTCGTAATAACGAGTTAACAAACTCGTAATAACGAGATAATTAACTCGTTATAACGGGAATTGCAACAACATCCAGAAGTCTTACAAGGGCCATTGAGACCTGGTTCCAAGTGATCCTCGGTACTTTAGCTCACCTGCCTGTCAGGGCTCAGCAAGCAATAATTATGGGAATCTGTTTTGGCAGTGGTAGCAGGGGCGTAGCCAGGCAAATGGTAAAGTTGAAGCCCACGCCGAAGGCGTGGGTCGAGTGCCGCAGGCACGAGTGGGGGAGAGCACGAGAGGGGGGTTGCCCCCCTCTCGTTGGTGGGGGTCCGGGGGGCCTCCCCCGGGAAAATTTTGAAATTTTAATACGATTTGGTGGTCACTGGTGTCATCTGGAGGGGTATTTTTACTTATCTCTTATCAGACTTTTTCGCCTATTTGTTTGATTTTTTCGGTTACTTTTATATGGAAGTCACACTTCAATAAAGCCAACACTCCGATTAAGGCCCTTTTGTGGTTTACTTTTGTGGTTTCGTGCATCTGAGTTGTTGGAAAAGTTGGTTGTCGCAATATGATCCACTGTTGCGGGGAAGGAGTTGGTTGTTTGCTGTTAAGTTTTGAGGTTTTGGTGGTTCATTTATAAAGAAGGGCACCACGATACGGACCGAATATTTGCTGGTTAGATTAGCTGCATCAGAACCACAACGAGGGTCAGGTACTAAGATCTTTTAAGGCAGCCCTCAAATGATTTTGTTGCTCACCCTTCCAATGTGTGTTCTCCCATCCCGTTGTTGGCTTGGATGGTTTGTGTCCTTGATTGTGGCATGTCCTGGGTATCTTCATTTTGTAATTTTAAGTGTCAATTTCGTATTCATTCTTCCTTCTGATAATGAGATGAGTTGTGTTCTTTAACTGTGGCTGTTTCTTGGCCTTTCTTATTATCATTGGCAGACTGTTAGAGTTTTCCACTCAAGGCTTTGCACGCTTTGCAAATAAGTAATTTTAACTGTATGCATGAAGTGCATTTATTTCATTAACATGCTCGTTGAGACGCGTTGACACAATGAGCATGTTCATGATATAAATGGACTGTATATAAAGCAGACTAAGGACCTGCTGGACTGAGAGCTAATGACAAAAATACTTTTTGAGGAATTTTTTTCGTGTGGTTATTCTAAAGGCCATTTCATTAAATGTTGCTGTAATCATGCAGTGCAGACAAATATTGTACACTAAAGATTCCCGACACTTCAAGATAAACTGCAAACTCGAAACACCTTAGAATCGTCTCTGACAATAACCATTTTCGGTATGAGAATTGATGTGCCACCTAAACCCAAGCGCAAGTTCACCCCCAAGACTAAAAGTTTGGAAGCTGAAATAATCTCAGACAAGAAATCATTTCCAGGAGGTTTTCAGCCAGCATGTGATGCTACCACTGAGGATATATGGAACAGCATCAAGAACGGTCTGCTCAAGACAACTGAAGAGGTGTGTGGCACAACTCGGCCCCACTGCTGGCGTCGCGAAACCTGGTGGTGGAATGAGCATGTTAATAAGCTCATTGCAGCCAAGCGGCAAGCCTTTAAGGCATGGAAGACTGGTAAGGGCACTCGTGCATCATATCTTGCGGCCAAACACATAGCCAGACGTGCGGTGCACCATGCTCGCCGAGAAGCTGAGAAGGAGATCAACAAGAATATTGACCCTAAGTCCTCAGAAGTATACCGCCTTGCTAACTAGATGAGAACAGAGAATGCCGATGTTGTAGGTGATAAACCAGTAAAGAATGATGCAGGGGAGATGTCAATGAGTGAAGACTCAAAGCAGAGGGCCTGGTTAGAACACTACCAAAGGCTACTCAATGTTGAGTTTGACTGGGACCCAGACCACCTGTCTGATGAACCACCAGTGGAAGGGCCGCCCATCCCAATCACTATTGATATGGTTAAGAAGGCTATCCCTCAGATGAAGACTGGCAAACACCAGGCCCTTCTGGCATAGTGTTGGAGATGACCAGAGATGCAGGTGATACGGGTGCCTCAATGATCCGCGACCTTCCAGCTGCAATCATCCGTGATGGAAAGGTACCCTCTGACTGGGAACAGAGTTTCATTGTCTGTCTCTACAAGGGCAAGGGCGATGCATTGGAACGGGGCAAAAACCGTGGTCTCAAGCTGACAGAACAGTTCATGAAAGTCCTGGAGAGGATTGTGGATGGCCTCATTAGGCAGTTTGTGTCCATCGACGATTCCCAGATTCGCTTCGTCCCAGGAAGAGGCACAACAGATGCAATTTTTGTTGTACGGTAGCTGCAAGAGAAGTATCTTGCGCCCAACAGGAGACTCTACACGGCTTTTGTAGATCTGGAGAAGGCATTTGATCGAGCGCCTCGGAAAGTCATCTGATGGGCACTAAGAAAACTTGGAGTCGACGAGTGGATTGTGCGACTAGTCCAAGGGATGTATGCTAATGCTCGGAATCGTGTCCTTGTTGGTGATGGTTTTAGTGAAGAATTCGAAGTGAAGGTGGGTGTTCATCAAGGCTCTGTTCTCAGCCCACAGCTTTTCATCATTGTGCTTGAAGCCTTGTCATGCGAGTTCCGCTCTGGAGTTCCCTGGGAGGACCTGTATGCTGATGACCTTGTCATCACAGCTGAATCCCTTGAGGAATGTGTCAGGAGGCTCTTAACTTGGAAATACGCAATGGAGGCGAAAGGGCTGAGAGTGACTGCAGGAAAAACAAAGATCATGATCTGCGGTTCAGGTCTGGACCTCCTATCAGCAGCGGGTGGTTGCGACCTTTCAACCACATCACGTGTGAAAACAGCCTGGAAGAAATTCAAGGAGTTGCTGCCAGTTCTCTCTTCCCGCCACCTCTCGTTCAAGACACGTGGCCGTGTGTACAGCTCTTGTGTGCGGAGCGTAATGCTCCATGCCAGTGAGGCATGGCCATTGATAAAGCCAAACCTTCAACGTCTTCAGCGGAATGACAGGGCAATGATCAGACAAATCTGCAATGTCAAGCCACAGGACACTGTCACCATCAGGTCCAGTGAGTTACTTGAGCGTCTTGGCATTGTGGACCTGGACCTCATCCTGAAAGAGAGAAGGCTCCGCTGGTATGGACATGTGGAAAGCTCCAACGGTGCAGTCAAGACTGGCTGTGGCATACAGGTAGGTTGAAAGCGAGGGCCTGGAAGGCCCAAGATGACCTGGAAGCAGCTGACAGAAAGAGATTGCAGAGAGTGGAAGCTCTCTGGTATCGATCCTCATGAAAGACAGGCCTGGAGATCTGGTGTAAGATCTGCCATGTGTGCAGCAAGTCAGCTCTCTGGAAGGGGACCCACTTATGTGGGCGTTGCCTCTGTACCTGCACGTTAAACAAAAATCCGTTGATGATGATGATGAGTCGCAGGTGCCTTCGAAAATGTGACATAATATTTTTTGGTAAATTCTTATGTAAAGGCATACTTGGCAAAATATTGTTGAAGCCCGGGCTTCCGGGCTTCCGCCTGGCTACGCGCCTGGGTAGTGCTGTTAACAGTGCATACCACTTCCTCATTTACTACCATCTTCTCAAGTAATCACTCATTCTGGTACATAAGGTGTCGTAGAATAATCCCTGCTTATCAACCTTTTTAACGTGATTTTAAACCAAGGCCCCGTGTCAGTATGGTCAGAGATGAGAGAAAATGACGTTATCTTGTTTACGTTTAAGAATCTAAGAGTAACGTCATGAAACGGCGGCTATTCACGGTCAGATTCAGCTCTGCGTGGAAGCACCATGCAGCCAAATTAATTTTTCCAAGTCCCGATGGACGGGGACGACATGTATCCACAACCATGGAGCTAAATTATGTTTGAATTTACACAAAGTGAGAAGCCCCTTCAGACCATGACTTGCTCCGGTCCTGATGCTACAAACCTTCTCCCACGCCCAACCCACTCAAAAATGAAGCCGATCCTGCTCACAAATTCCAAATGCAAACAATTGTTGGCATTATAAAATTCTTGAGCAGGACAAGCAACATTCTTCGCTCATTTGAACACACAAATTGTCTAATTTGTTTAAATACTGGAAATTATGAGCATTACAAATTTCATGCTCAACCAAGCCGAGCAAGAAAAAATACCCACAACCCGGGACCAGACCTAGAAGAATCCTCATTAAGAACTCAAAACCATGCAATAATGGGAGTGTCAGGGACTATATGGGACGGAGCACAGCATGTGAGTGCACCCAGCAAAGGCCAAGATCAGACTGCGCATCTGCGCTGTCTGATCCGAGTCCCCCACCAGCCATATTGAAAAAATACCAGACTGAGTACATAGTGAAGACCCCGACTAAACTGTACATACCAACAGGCCTTTCCGAATCTTTACAGGGTATTTTATGGCCCTCCCAACAGCAATGTAGTCATACTAACATGGGCCCTTGGTTTAAAATCGCATTAAAAAGACTATTCTTCGACACCTTATGTACCAGAATGAGTGATTACTTGAGAAGATGGTAGTAAATCAGGAAGTGGTACGCACCGCTAACAGCACTACCACTGCCAGAACAGATTCCCATTATTATTGCTTGCTGAGCCCTGACAGGCAGGTGAGCTAATGTACCGAGGATCACTTGGAACCAGGTCTCAATGGCCCCTGTAAGACTTCTCGTTATAACGAGTTAATTATCTCGTTATTACGAGTTAGTTATCTCGTTATTACGACTTAGTTTTCGCGTAATTACAAGTTAGTTATCTCGTTATTACGAGTTAGTTATCTCGTTATTACGATTTAGTTATCTCGTTATTACGAGATAATTAACTCGTTATTAAGAGATAATTAACCTGTAATAACGAGAAAATTAACTCAGTATTACGAGAAAATTAACTCAATATTACGAGATAATTATCTCATTATCACCACAGAAGAAGAAGAAGAAGAAGAAGAAGAAGAAGAAGAAGAAGAAGAAGAAGAAGAAGAAACATCCACTGACGTCCCCAGTAATTACTCATTCTCGCCGCATACATAAGGTGTCGGCTCCCGCCCATCGGGGCTTGAAGAAATAGATTGGGCTTCCTGACGCTTCCACGCAGAACTGAAACCAACCACACATGAGTACTGGTAAACCGCTTAGAGGTTCTAAGCCTGCCCAGGAATAGTGGCGCGAGTCGGACCGTCCATGCATATAAACCGTATTATTTCATTGGGCGACAGTGCTTGAAATGTTATTTCATATCAATGTTTAGTAAAAGTCCCACAAAATTGTAAGCAATGTCTGCAAAATGACCTAAATAGTATTGACAGGGACGATATACCTCAAATCAAGCAAACAAACACAGGTGTCGCAGAAGAATACCTTGCTCCTTCGTTTAAAACCGAGGTCCCGTCTCAGAACGACTGAATTGTTGTTGAGAGGGCCATGAAATATGAGATAAACAATACCTGCCACCTGTCACAATCATTACTTATAAGTGCGTGAGGGAGGTGAGGGGGGAGGGTACATGCGTTGGTTGGTTGGTTGGTTGGTTGATTGGAGGTTAAGCATCCCCGTCAACACTGTAAAGGTCATTTTGGAGACGTTGCTTCCAATTTTGTGGAACTTTTACCCGACATTGAGATGAAATGACATCTCAAGCCCTGCCGCCCAATGAAACCAATAGGGTTTATAAGCATGGACGGGCCGACTCGCACCGCTTTGCCTGGGCAGGCTTAGATCCTCTAAGCGGTTTACCAGTACTCGTGTTGCGGTCGGATTCAGCTCTGCGTGGAAGCATCACGCAGCCCATCTATTTCTTCAAGCCCCGATGGGCGGGGGCCGAGGTACATGCGTGTGTGTCTGTCAATGTTCCTCTGTGCACGCGTGTCCATATGCCTTGATCTGTGTGTGTTTAATGAAGGTGCTCTTGTTGAAGTGGTGTTGTTAGTTCGAATCTTCTCGGCGGTGCCAAAAGCACTGTTCTCTGAGTTCCCTCTAGCACTGGTGTGAGTGAGTGTGCTAGGTCGGGTATCCAGTAGCTGAAAACTTTGTTGCTGAAGATTACTTATTTATCTCGTTATAACGAGATAGCTTTCTCGTTATAACGAGATAGCTATCGCGTGAATACGAGATAGTATCTCGTTAATACGACTTAGTTTTCTCGTAATAACGACAAAGTTATCTCGTTATAACGAGAAAAAATTTCTCGTTATAACGACTTAGTTTTCTCGTAATTACAACGTAATTATCTCGTAATAACGACATAATTATCACGTAATGACGACATAGTTATCTCGTAATAACGAGAAAAGTTTTTTTTTTCTTTTTAAAAGTGGTCCTTCTAGGCTTTCGTAATGAGATGTCCTCACTTGAACGCGATTTGCTTATAACCGTTGGGTCCAAGGCATGGGTATAAACCACCCAGTAAACTATTATTTAATATGCAAGAAAACATTGCTCATTCTTTCTGAGGTCGTTGACCAGGAAAGCATGGTCTCATTATTATAGATGTTTGTTTGAATATATTTAAACAACAGACATCATTCTAAGGTTTCTTATTAGATATGGGTTAATGAAATTTTCTATGACAACCCACAGTGTCAGTACACGACACTAAGTACCACATTCGCTGTTGTCGGTCATCTCACAATACGGGGTTCAGGTTCATTTCACAAGACGGGGTTCATCTCACAAGGCGGCTTTAGCCCATATATGCCGAGCGTCCCATAAAAAGGAAAGTAACAAATAGTCTAGACCCTGATTAGACGTCTCGTCAGGGTCAACACTGTTTGCAAAAAAAAAGTGTGGGCTTTTTTCAAACAATGACTGAAAGAAATAAGACACCCTTAAACTAAAAACTGGATTTGTCCAAAAAATAAGTGGATGGTCCAATTTATTACAACATATATACATACATAGTACATACATATGCATCAAAGGATTGGATGTAGGCACAGTCCAATATAACATACATAGATAAAATATAGTCATTCTACCCCATAACGAAAACACGCTTATTCCAATAGTTTGGAAATTTTATCAGCAAAAAAAAAAAAAAAAAAAGAAAGAAAAGAAAATTTTCTGACAAAAAATTCTGATATTTTTAATATTTCTGCTCAACACAAATTTTGGGGACTCATTAGAAACGCCTCGGCAAGGACCCGAATCTATGTTGTTGAGCAGAAATAAGAAAATAATATATACACCTGTAAACCAGTTTTACTATATAAAAGTGGGTTTTTAGGTCAGTTCCATGTATGGAGGTGTCTTTTTATGGGATGCCGTTTTACTATTTAATCCGTATTTATAGATATTCATAATTATTTATGGATATCAATAATTCGAATTATGGATATCCATAATTCGAACTATGGATATCCATTATTATTTATGGATATCCATAATTATGTATGGATATCCATAATTCGAATTATGGATATCCTTAATTCGAATTATGGATATCCATAAATCGAACTGAATTAATGATATCCATAAATCGAATAATGGATATCCATTATTCGATTTATGGATATCCATAAATTGAATTTGTATATCCATTATTCGGCTGATTTATGGATATCCATAAATCAAATTATGGATATCCATAAATCGAATTATGGATATCCATAAATCGATTTATGGATATCATTAATTTAGATCGAAATATGGATATCCATAAATCGAATTATGGATATCCTTAATTCGAATTATGGATATCCATTATTCAGCTGATTTATGGATATCCATAAATCGAATTATGGATATCCATAATTCTCCTCTACAAATAAACCTAATGAAAAATGACTGCTCCCTTTGCAAACAAAAACAAAAACAAAAAATCTCGACTATTCGCGTCAGGTTTCCGATTTAGGTGTGTAATAAAAGCCGGGATGGAGTTGGAGGTAATGTAGGGTAGGCTTATTTGTGGCCTGTGGTGTGGGAGAGAGATGTTTTGTTTGATTTGAGGTTTAACGTCCCCTTCAATACTATTTAGGTCATTATGGAGACATAGCTTCCAATTATGTTGGGCATTAAGCCTTCATTGAGATGAAATGACATCTCAATCCCGCCGGCCTCGGTAGCTCAGTCGGAGCTGCGTCTGACTGGTGATCAGGAGGACGCGGGTTCGATACCTGCCAGGGTCCGCAACATTATTTCGTGGAGATTGATCAGGAAATATTTTCTACCGTCATTCTCTCCTTTCCGCTGACTCAAGAAGGGCACTGTGTTAACTGCTTACGAATATGCCTGCCCAACAAAAGTGTGGATAGGTAAACTGACCGGCTCAAAAATGACCTAAATTAGTGTTGACTGGGCCGTTAAACTCAAATACAAACAAACATCTGGATCCCTGTCGCCCATTGTCTCGCACGACTTTGTTAGGACAGGCTTAGACCTTCTAAAAGATTTACCAGTATATACTCTCAGCTCATGCAGCCAAATCTATTTCTCCCCGCCCCAATGGGCTGGGGCAGGAGATATATCTGAATCTGTCTGGTATTCCATACACCTCAAGTAGAGTATCATATGGATATATGTTTTTTTTGTTTGATTTGAGGTTTAACGTCCCCGTCAGCACTGTTTAGGTCATTTTGGAGACGTTGCTTCCAATTTTGTGGGACTTTTGCCCGACATTAAGATGAAATGACATCTCAAGCCCTGTCGCCCAATGAAACCTTTGTTTGTTGGTTTGATTTGAAGTTTTACGTCCCCGTCAACACTGTAAAGGTAATTTTGGAGACGTTGCCTCCAATTTTGTGGGACTTTTACCCGACACTGAGATGAAATGACATCTCAAGCCCTGCTGCCCAATGAAACCAATAGGATTTATAAGCATGGACAGGCCGACTCGCACTGCATTGCCTGGGCAGGCTTAGATCCTCTACTCGGTTTACCAGTACCCATGTGCCATCGGTTTCAGCTCTGCGTGGAAGCATCATGCAGCCCACCTATTTCTCCAAGCCCCGATGGGCGGGGGCCGATGGATATTTGTCAATACTATATATAACGACCATGTGCATTTTTTCTCAAGAAAACATACACATATTGCCTGTTTGGATCATTATAATCTGACGTCCGACTTTCAGTGTCCTTAGGTGCGCAGTCCTCATAGAGGTGATTCCAGAGGGCCTGAATTTCCAAATCTTACGGCTGGTTCCGACACATGGCGGGCGTTCTGCGTATGGCGTCCGTTGCTTTGGAAGCCTTACGGGCTGACAAGGGTGCACGGTAGAGAGGTCCCTTTGACTGGCCATCATCTTCCAGCGATGATGAAGCCCTTGAAGATTTTGAAGATTTTTACATTAAACAATCACGTGTCTTAGGGAGAAATCATTAAACCAAAAGATTTGGTGGTGATTTACGGATATCCATAATTCGAATTATGGATATCCATAAATCGATCTGAATTATGGATATCCATAATTCGAATTATAGATATCCATAATTCGAATTATGGATATCCATAAATCAGAGGAGTAATGGATATCCATAAATCGAATTATGGATATCCATAATTCGAATTATGGATATCCATAAATCGAATTATGGATATCCATAAATCGATCTGAATTAATGATATGCATTAATCGAATTATGGATTTCCGTAATTCGATTTATGGATATCCATAATTAGATTTATGGATATCCATTATTCGGCTGATTTAAGGATATCCATAAATCGAATTATGGATATCCATAATTCGATTTATGGATATCTATAAAAACGGATTAAATAGTAAAAGGGCACCCCATATCTTTTTACCTGTCCATCTGATTGAAACACGTGTTCATAAGTGACCAATCGAAATCTGCGTACAACTGTAGGCTAGAATAACTTCGGGCCGTGCAGTAAGCTGTAACTATTGCAGGTATCATTTCAAGTATTGGTATTATTGGTCTTGTCATTGGATATGGCATGGGGAGCCTTGTCAACAAGACGTATGTCACTTTTGAGGGTAAGTCTAGTTCACTTAACTTTCCACACGACTTAAACCTAAATAAATACAGTAAAGTTCCTGTATTAAGACCACCTTTGAGACTGTTCAAAAGTGGTCTTTAAGACCACTTTTGAACAGTCCCAAAGTCGGTCTCTGACCAAAGGACACTGTATGCAGAAATTACAAAGATGGAATGACTGCAGCCTACTAAATAAGCATTTTAAAGCAGAATTAGTCTTAATTTTAGGTGGCTTTAAAGGCATTTATTCTTGTAACAAGGTAGAAGCCTTCGTGGTGTAGTGGTTACCCTACTCGCCTTGTAAACCAGGGGTCGCAGGATCGATCCCGGGCTTCTCAAGACTTTCGGATGGGTCTTTTAACCGAGGTCCCGTCTCCGTATGACCTTAGCTGTTGGTGGGACGTAAAACAAACACTCTTGTAACAGTAGCACACACCGTGTGTTCATATATGTTTTATTGCCCCTTGTGATATACTGTCTATAGCAGATCAAAGGCGACCCTTAATTGGGAAATAAGTAGCTCTTGTTGAATCCCCTGACTGAGGCACTTAAGGGGAAAATCAATAATGTACACTATAGTCAATAGGTAGTAAACTATCGAGTTTCACCCAGGAGGCCCCTTACCTGTTTAAGATAGAGGGCCCTTCTTCAGACAGCACTAAGAGCTACATTCTATATATTATGTAATGAAATGATAGTCCTCAATAATCAAGATTAAATGCCTTTACTAGCGGAATTTTGCTTTATAAGATCTTCAAAGATCTTCAAAGATAATTTAACCCTTATCCTGTTACACCCAACCACTCCTACCTCTTCAAACAATGTAGATCCAGATGAATGGCTCTCATTTGATCGGGAGCTACACTGTCATTCTGTTTGTGAAACGAACAAAACATTGCATAAAGCAATTTGATTGGTTGATAGTCAGAAATGGGTGTAGCTAAACTAATTTATTCAGCTGGATAAGGGTTAACAGATATTCAAATGTTGGTAACATTTGTGGTTTAACCGCTAGACTGCCAATCGCGACTTTGCGGTATTTTCATTTTTTTCCCCTACTTTCAGAGAAAATACGACTTGCCATTTCATGACAGACGATTCACATGAAATGGCAGGCCTGATTTTCTATGGAAAAAATATAAATATAGAATGCCGACTGCTTTGCAGTTCTGTGTGGCGCTTTATTAATTAACACTTTCAGCAAAAAGACATTAAGCTGTGATTAGACAACACTTTCAGCAAAAGACATTAAGCTGTGATGAGACAACAATTGCAGCGAAAGACATTATGTTGTGATGAGACAACAGTTGCAGCGAAAGACATTAAGCTGTGATGAGACAACACTTGCAGCGAAAGACATTAAGTTGTGATGAGACAACACTTTCAGCGGAAGACATTAAGCTGTGAGGAGACAACACTTGCAGCGAAAGACATTAAGCTGTGATTAGACAACACGTTCAGCGAAAGACATTAAGCTGTGATTAGACAACACTTTCAGCGAAAGACATTAAGCTGTGAAGAGACAACACTTGCAGCGAAAAACATTAAGCTGTAATGAGAACTGGCCAGAAATAATGAGATACCATGCATATGCATTAACTATTATTACAACAGAAACAACCATTCCCCTTAATACTAGTTCAAAACAGGACACTGGCAAACCCTGCAGGCCTAGACCAGAACATGCCCAGCAGGTCCATGACGTGATTTTGACGTCACATCAACGTCGGTGCGACGTCATGACATTCATGCAACGTCACATCAACGTCGGTGCAACGTCGTGACGTTGCACCGACGTTGATTTGACGTTGCCCTAGCGACGCGTGCCTGCTGGGTGATCTTCACTGTATACCAATGTCAGTGCCTTCGCTGTTTACCAACAGAAATGAAGGCAATGACAATCAACCCACACCTCCCATTAGAGGCACCAATGGGAAAGAAACACAAACATGAAATAACTAGACCCTAATGGAAACATCAATAGCGGAAAGCCAAGGACAGACATTTTTCCACCACAAAATGGCCAACTGGCTGATATAAGCGAGACGAACTCTAACAGAAATACGAGGGCGAGTCAACAACAACAACAACAAATAAAACCTAACTTATTTCTGGGTGAGATCGATTTCTTTTTCGATATGGTAGGGTGACAATCTGGACCAAAAAAATGGGAACCCATACCCCCCCGTATAACAAGACAAGTCATATACCAAAATGTTCGTCAGGATCAGTAGTATCTGAAACTGCCGGCATAAATTGGCATAAATGATGGCGAGCTGAGAAATCCAAGATGGCGTCCAAGATGGCCGCCATAGCTGTAAATTCCAGCTTTTCGTAAAATATGATTATTAATACCACAAATCATCTTACAAACTTATTTTAATTTATTTTTCTGGTGTAGAAAGAAGATTTGTGCTAGAATATAGAATAACTGTTTAGGTTTGACTTGAAAACCGGTGAAAAAATGATATATTATTGTTTTTGTGTCTAGTTTCATAGGTGATACATAAAAGCAATTCTGAAGTTTCAAAATTTAAACAGTTTTTACATATAAATTGTTTTATTTTAACTAAAACACTATTCTAAAATACATTTAACACTATTCTAAAATACATTTATTGTTGGTTATGACTTTTTTACCATCAATTAAGCCCCAGGATTACCCCACCCACTCAGTTAACCTGTAAAATTCATTCACATAAATGCTGACACACAAGGGATTTGTAGGCGTCTGCTTCATTTCAGACAATTAAGTAGTAGAGGACATTCACAATAATGCTTAGTTCTGTTTTCATATTGTCACGAAAACATGCCCATATGTTTTTGACCCCCTTGAACCTCACTTTTACATAGAAAAACTTGGGTTTTCAGGGGTAAGCATTTTTTTTCTAATTTATGCTTAAGGACATAGCTTGTGGGTGTTTGGCAGCATCGTCACGTTGAGAGCTTTCTAACGAGTCCCCGCCATCTATGTTTTGAAGAGAAATAAGAAAAATTTCTTATTTATCTGAATGTGTGTGTGTGTGTGTGTGGGGGGGGTGATGGGGTGACGGTAGTAAAATCTTCCATTGGATTTGAATTATGTGTGTTTTCATGTTATATTATGTATTTAGCCATTTGGAAACACCACCTCTTTATAATACTTTGTTCTTAATCCAAGCATAAACATCTTAGTTAAACAGTGTTATATCCAAACAAAAAGGTAGAATAGCGTAAAATAACTTCCTTTACATGTTTTTTTTTTTGTCATTTTTTCTATGCAATTAGTTAGGGGTTTGGACTTTGAACAGTGTTATATAAAAATGTATTATAAAATGATTGTGCTGTACTAATAGGCCAAATGAGACTACAAGTACATGTTTTAAAACTGTCATAGTCCTCGGTACAGTATTAAAATGAGCTAGTATTGTTTTGTTTGTTTGATTTGAGGTTTAACGTCCCCGTCAACACTGTAAAGGTAATTTTGGAGAATTTGCTTCCAATTTTGTGGGACTTTTACCCGACATTGAAACGAAATGACATCTCAAGCCCTGTCGCCCAATGAAACCAATAAGGTTTAAAGAGTACATTGTTGTACTTTCTATAAGCAAATGCAGTCATCACAACTCTGATCAGGCTATTTACAACCATATCAGTTAATAGCTAGGGGCTGCTTCTGTCTTTCTTATGACCTGTGGAATAAATAACCCAGTCTCAGAATCAACCATATGCTCTAGGTCTATAGGGCAAGACAAATTAATCTTATATTTTATAGCTCCCCATCAAATCAGTAGCTGATATGTACACCTGTACAAATGGAGCAAAAAAAAAAATATTAGTTGGTGGTAGATGACTATGTCTAACTCTGGATTTTTGGAGCACCATTGTTGTCTAAAGTGTTTGTCTGAACGGCAAACCTACAGAAAAATTGCTGCTGCCTTAACTGGCCCTGAGACATTTGACTCAATGCCAAGGTCTGAAATCTCTTGAAGCTTGAAGTCTGGATTAGGCATTTTTCTTGCCTATACTATGTAAAGAAGAGCAGGTTTCACAACCTGTAAGGCAATACAGACAGTATAATTGCCCTTTCATCTGGCTCTAGCTTCCTTAAAACATTGTGAACTGGAATACATGGTGCAGTCAGCATGAATACACTTCCTGTCTATCTTGAAGAATATGTTATCAACATGTAGCTGGCTAAAATGAAACAGAAGTAGATCGAAAACATGGGTATATGGACTGACCAGAACAGCTGTGTTATCTCCCAGAGAACCTGCAAACTGCAGGTGCAAAATCATTCTACTATCAGCTTCTTCATAGTTGTAATCGAGTAAATGCTGAGCAGCAACAACCTCACTGCATACTTTCAGAGATTTGTTCTCAAAATAGAAGTAAAGCAATTATCAAGAATCAATACAATTAATTTACACCTCCCATCAATGACTCTAAAGGGAAAGAATCACAAACATGAAGTAACTAGAACTTAATGGAAACAACAACAGAGGAAAGCCAAAAGGACAGTTACTGTCCCACAAAATGGCAAACTGGCTATCCAGTTATATTATAGGAATCACCCACGATGAAGTTATGAACAAGCCCTTATAAGATGGTTTTTATCCTGACCCATTACTGCTAAGTATGCCATGCATAGTTGCAAGCTCTTCTAAACACCATACCAATACACAGGCTTATAATAAGCCTATTAACAAGATGCTGGATTTATTTCACAATGACAGTTTAAAATTTATTGAACCATTTTCCCTGACATTTGGACAATTTTGTTTGTTTGTTTTTTATTTGAAGTTTAACGTACCCATCAACACTGTATAGGTCATTTTGGAAACGTTGCTTCCATTTTTGTGGGACTTTTACCCGACATTGAGATGAAATGACTTCTCAAGCCCTGTCGCCCAATGAAACCAATACAGCTTATAAGCATGGATGGTCCGACTCGCACCGCTTTGCCCGGACAGGCTTAGATCCTCTAAGGGATTTACCAATACTCATGTGCGGTCGGTTTCAGCTATGCGTGGAAGCATCATGCAGCCCATCTGTTTGTTAAAGCCCGATGGGCGGGGGCCGAAGACATTTGGACAATATAGCTACTGGAGATGAAGTTCCTCAAGAGATAGAGAAGTTTGATAAGTTGCCATAGAATGGGTTGCCATTTGAGTCATTCATGCAGGAAAGGCTCATACCCATAGCTTGTTAGGCAGTCCAAAGAAAACAATCTTATGAGCCTTTGTCTGGGTCAAAACTCCTGACTATGAGTGATATCAGGTCAATGATACAGGTGTCTGGGGAAACCAGTCTGAGGAACTGACTGCCACCGGTGAAGAGATATATCCTTTCTATACATCAATTCATTCATTCAATGTCTTCTCTTTCAAAAATGCGCATGATCACGCGAGTTTGTTTACAGATGAAGAATGTATAATGTCTACCAATAAGTCGGATTTCCTTGAAAAACTAGAAAGACTTGCTGGTTGTATAGTATTTGACGGGATGTCTGTACTTAAAATGTTGCAGCATTCATCATGTCTCAAACTGACATATCAACAGATGACTGCTATGTTTTGGTCTTACAGTCTGCTTACCATTATTTGGGTAGCTACCATTCACTTCAGTTTTGACAGGAATGAAGCAAACAGTCTCAAATCACAGACCCAACAAAAGTGTGGAAAGAATGTTCCTTCACCCGCGCCTGTGTCTACGAGGAAAAATATAGTAACTGGTGACTGATAGATTCTTTCAAGCAGTAAAAGCAAGAACGAACTGACAATGCTTTACACTAGGTACCTTAACGAAAACTGCCATGAGCTTCTTAAGAAGAATGCTCCTGTTGTTGGTGCAGGTTGACTTAAGAACAAGGCTCTGAAGTTTCCACTGCTGTTGTTCATGAACTTTATTCCAACCGTGAAGAAGCTGATAGTAGAATGATTTGCAACCAACAGTTGCAGGTTCTCTTGTAGTTAACGCAGCCCTTGTTGTCAGTTCTGATACCGAAGTTTTCTTTCTACTTGTGCATCACTTTAACCTGCTTTATGCTGATGACAGGTAGAAAAGTTATTCATGCTGACTGCACCAGGTATATTCCAGTTTGGACTGTTTTCAGGAAGCTAGAGCCAGATGAAAGTGCAATTATGCTGTCTGTATTGCCTTATGGGTTGTGATACCTGCCCTTCTTTACATAGTACAGGCAATTCACGTTCTGCCTAAACCAGACTTCCAGCTTCAAGATATTTCAGATCTTGGGACTGGGTCAAATGTCTCAGGGCTAGTTAAAGCAGCAGCAATTTCTTTTTAGTGCACAGGACCTGGTGTGCATATCAGCTACCAATTTGATAGGGAGCTATAAAATCTAAGATTAATTTGCCTAGCCCAGTAGACCTAGGGTATACAGAGTAAACTGCTTAGAGATTCTAAGCATGCCCAGGAAAAGTGGCGCGAGCTGGACCATCCTTGCATATAAAACCTTTTGGTTTAAATGTGTGGCGGGGTTTGAGATGTCATTCCATCCCACAAAAATTGGAAGCAATATCTCCAAAATGTAATATGACTGATACAGTGTTGACGGGGATGTTGTACCTCAAATCAAACAAAATATAACCTAATTGTATAGCATATCCTCTTTATAACACGTTTTTATAACACAGTTTTGGATATAGCACTTCATAATCCCCAAAACTTAGCCAGTTACACAGCAAAAATTACAATAAAAGTCAGTTTAGATCAATTTGATAAACACTATTTTGCTATTTTGTTTGGATGTAGCACTGCTTAATTAAGACGGTTAATGTTCAGATCCCGAAAACAGTGTTATAGAGGTGTCGTATCCTAATGGCTGATCATATAATAAAGTATGAAAGCAGAACTAAGCATTAGTTTCAATGCTCTCTTCCACTTGTTGTCTAAAATGAAATCCTCACCTGCAAATCCCTTAAGTGTGAGTATTATGTGAATGAATTGTACCGGTAAACTGAGTGGGTGGGGTAATTCTGGGGCTAAATTGATGGTAAAAAAGTCACAACAAACCATAAATGTACTTGGGAATAGTGTTAAATATATTTTAGAATAGTGTCTTAGTTAAAATTAAACAATAGATTAATAAAAACTGTTAAAAAGTTTGAGACATCAGCATCGCCTTTATGTACCACTGATGAAACTAGACACAAAAACGATGAAATGTCTTTTATTTCCCCGGTTTTCAACTCAAACCTAAGATGTTTATCAATATTCTAGCACAAATCGTCTTTCTATACCAGAAAAATAAATTAAAATAAGTTTGTAAGATGATTTGTGGCAATATTATGCGAATGAATTTTACTGGTAAACTGAGTGGGTGGGGTAATCCTGGGGCTTAATTGATGGTATAAAAGTCATAACCAACCATAAATGTATTTTAGAATAGTGTTAAATGTATTTTAGAATAGTGTCTTAGTTAAAATAAAACAATAGATATGTAAAAACTGTTTAAATTTTGAAATATATGAATTGCTTTTATGTACCACCTTGGAAACTAGACACAAAAACAATAAAATATCATTTTTTTCACCGGTTTTCAAGTCAAATCTAAAAATTTGATCTATATTCTAGCACAAATCTTCTTTCTACACCAAAACAATTAATTAAAATTAGTTTGTAAGATGATTTGTGGTATTTATATTCATATTTTACCCAAAACTGGAATTTACAGCTATGGCGGCCATCTTGGACGCCATCTTGGATTTCTCAGCTCGCCATCATTTATGCCAATTTATGCCGGCAGTTTCAGATACTACGGATCCTGACGAACATTTTGGTATATGACATGTTTTGTTATACGGGGGGGGGGGGGGGGGGGGGGGGGTATGGGTTACTACCAAAAATAGTGGACTTTTTGGCCCATTGTCACCCTACCAATATAATTGCCCTCTAGAATGATACACTTGGACCAACGCTGTTCCAGTGCCATCAGCTCAGAACTGAAGAAGCCAAGGTCCTTGTCTCCGACCCACTCTTAAAGTGCTGCAACAACTTCTTTGTTGGACCGGAAATGACGTCCACGGATATCCTTTTTCAAGTTTGAGAATACGAAATAGTCACTAGGAGCTAAGTCCGGAGAATAGGCGGGGTGCGGAAAGGGCTCGTAACCATTCCGCTCAAAAGTATCCATTGCAATTTTGCAAGTGTGGACTCCTGCATTGTCCTGTGGAGCAAAATCCCTTCGGCGTTTTTCGCGGATCGCAGCTCTCAGTCAGTCGTGCAAATTAGAGTGTGTGAACTTGGTCTGGAGTTGGGAATTCGGTTTATCACATGACGTCGCGTCTGAGTGTAATAACGCCATGTAATAAATTTGATAATCCACTAGTGGATTAAATATGCAAATTAGCTAGATACGCTCCATAACGTTACATGTACCACGTCCTTAACGACGTCGCGTTTACTAATGCCGGAATATTGACAGTTTTGTAAAACAATCGTGAATAAAATGCGTTTTAAATGTCATATGATTAATAGAATCTTGAATTCGTGCTCATGTATTATTGAATTTATTAAACTCGTTGAGGAAAAGGGATAAAATGCGAGGCAAGCCTCTCATTTTATCCCTTTTCCTCAACTCGTTTAATAGATTCAATAATACATGAACACTCATGTAAGATCCTCTATAATGCCCATAGTGTGTATAGTGGGTTGGAATTCTCATAACGATACTTATACGGAATGAATCGAATTCCAAACTCAAAATTCCAAGCCAACTTCACAGACTTAGCAAATTTGCAAAGTATGCAAATGTTATTGTACTTTTCATTGCTAAGAAGTCCAACATTACAACGCCTTGTGTGTTGCCATCACCTTGCCAGCAGAGGGTTGCGTTTTGAACTTCTTTGGTCTCGTAGACACCGGCCCTACCCTCTGGCGACTTTGAGTTTTATTCTTTGGCTCATAATAATGGACCCAGGTCTTATCTACAGTCACCAGACGTGAAAGAAAATCATCTTCCTTTGACCTAAACCGCTTCAATAATGCACTGCATACTGATGCTCTGATTGCCATTTGCTGGTTACTAAGGGATTTTGGGACCCAACGGGCTATTAGCTAGCGATACCCGAGCGATCATGTGAAATTGTTGAAACGTTACTATGTGAAATGTGTAATGCATGTGCTATTTCTTCCACTTTAATGCGCACGTCAGAGTACACCAGATCCCGTACTTTGTTACACATGTCTTCATCGGTGGCATCTGATGGAGATCCAGATCTGGTTTTGTCTTCTTAATACGTTCTACCGCGTTTGAATTCCCCAACTCAGAATTACGATGGTACAGAAGACCCATAAACATTTGTCAACTCGCAAGGTATTTCCTGATCTGTTTCCGTTTCAAATACAAGTACCGAATTACAGCACGGTACTCAACTTTTGATGAAAAGCTTGCTTTTGCATCGATAGCATGTTTGACGTTCAATATCTTAAAATGACTGACACGATAAGGTTGCAATTTTGCCCTCATGCCTAAAACATGTATTGAAGTAATGCATGGAAATCTTGGTTGTCTCGGACAATTGGAAATGGGATAGGCTGGTTACTTATTGACTTGCCCTCGTAATAAACAGTTCATTTTGTTGTTTTGACTGATTAGAGAGAAATAACACACTCGTGTTCTAAAACTCGTTCGCTATCGCTCACTGTTTTTTTTTTTACTCGGAAGCCATGGAACACTTGGGATAGGCTGGTTACTTATTGACTTGCCCTCGTATTTCTCTGTGGGCGGGTTCTGTGTGTGTGGGGAGGGGGGGGGGGGGAAGCGGGGAGGATGGCGACTTTATTCGACTTTACGCGGCCGTAACCCCCGCCCCTACATCCGTTGCTTTCTACAATATCTCATTTACGGATGTTAGGCATATTCTAATTTATTGTTACTATAAATAATAATTATTATAATTATCGCTTCTTTTACTACTACATATACCACTACTACTACTACTCTACTACTACCGCTGTTGCTGCTGCTACTTTTACTACTACTACTACTATTACTAGTACTACTACAATAACAACAACACTACTATTACTACTACTACTACTGCTACTACTACGACGACGCCGATAAGGACGTCTAAAATTAAACCAACAACAAAAACAACAACTGCTACTACTACCACTTCGATTACAACTACATGTATTATCATTGTTATTATTATCAATCCATATAGGCGTTGACATTGGTCCTGAAGATCCCCGATTTATCGGAGCATGGTGGCTCGGCTTCATCGTTCTGGGGTTAGCGACCATCGTTATTGCAATACCTCTGATATGCTTTCCAAGAACACTGAAACCAGATGGCAACATACAAGAGAACGGTTTTATACCTGGCCATCAGAAGAAAGTGTTTGTTTTGAGAAAGGAGCTTAAACGTACGTAATCTGTTGTACAATGTTTTTTCTTTCTTTCTTTCTTTCTTTTGCTTATTATCATTATTATTATTATTATTATTATTATTATTATTATTATTATTATTATTATTATTGAAAAGTAAAACCGTCGCTAGCGATTTTACGTTAAAATCGCTGGAGACAGTGAATTATCTAAAACTGACAGCGGTTTTACTAAAACTGGTGACAGTTAATTGTCAGTAGTCACTCCATTATCATTGGTAGTTTTATAATTATAATTTATCATTATTATTATTATTATTATTACTACTATCGTATGTATATATGTGTGTGTGTGTGTGTGTGTGTGTGTGTATGTGTGTGTGTGTGTGTGTGTGTGTGTGTGTGTGTGTGTATGTATGTATGTATGTATGTATGTATTACCTCGTCTGTTTTTAGCTCACCTGACCGAAGTTCATGGTGAGCTTTTGTGACTGTGAGATGTCCGGCGTCGTGGTTCGTCGTCCGTCGTGCGCCGTCCGTGCGTAAACTTTTCTTGTGAACACTTTAGAGGCCACATGATTGGTCCAATCATCATCAAACTTCGTCAAAGTGATAATCATGACAATATCTCGGTCAAGTGCGAATATGGATCATGTCGGGTCAAAATGTAGGTCAGTAGCTAAAATCCTAGAAAAACATTTTGAACACTCTAGAGGCCATAGGTTTGGCCCAGTCATCATCAAACATGCTCAGAATGATTATCTTGACGATATCTCGATCAAGTTCGAATATGCCTTATGTCAGATCTGAAAGTAGGTCAGCAGGTCAAATTATAGAAAAACCTTATGATCACTATAGACGCCACAGTTTTAGTCCAATCATCATCAAACTTGTTCAGAATGATCATGTTAAAAACATGTCTGTCGAGTTTAAATATGACACATGTCGGATCAAAAAGTAGGTAAGTAGGTCAAATTTTAGAAGAAGAAAAAAACCTTGTGAACACTCTAGAGGCCACAGGTCTGGCCCCTGCTCAGAATGATCATTTTGACAATATCTCAGTCAAATTCGATTATGGGTTATGTCGGGCCAAAAGTAGGTCAGTAGATCAAATCATAGTAAACTTGTGAACATTCTAGAGGCCACAGTTTTGGTCCCACCACCATAAGACCCATTCAGACTGATCATGTTGACAATATCTCGATCAAGTTCGAATATGGGTCATCGCGGGTCAAAAAATAGGTAAGTAGGTCAAATCATAGAAAAACCTTAGAAAATCATAGAAAACCTCTAAAAACCACAGTTTTGGTCCAATCATCATCAAACTTGCCAAATATGATTCTAATAACAACATCTCTGTCAGGTTTAAATATGCCGGGGGCATGTCGGATAAAAAAGTAGATCAGTAGGTCAAATCATTGATAAAACCTTGTGAACACTCTAAGGGCACAGTTTTCGTCCAACCATCATCAAACTTGCTCAGAATGTTTATCTTGACAATATCTCGCTCAAGTTTAGTATAGGTCATATTTGATCAAAACGTCATTTGGGCAAATCGTACAATAACCTTGTTAACACACGTGAGCCCACAATGTTGGTCCAATCATCATCAAACTTGTTATCCCCTAGCACAATGAAGTGGCGAGTGGATATAGCATTTGTCCTGCACGTACATATACTTGCTTGCGCAAATGCGTGCATACTTTTCATCACTCAAGCGCCTACAGTTATTGATAGAATTTAATACAACTTCACACAAATGTAGGGTATGATAATATCTAAAGTGACTTTGACTTCCAGGGTCCTGGGCTCAAGGTCAATGTCACTGGCTATTTTTTTTTTTTTTTTTTTTAAAACTTTGTCGTCACTCTAGTGCCTACATTTATTGATGGACTTTAATATAACTTCACACAAATGTTGGTTATGATAATATCTTGAGCGAGTTTGACTTTCAGGGACTAGGCTCAAGTTCAAGGTCACTGTGGCTATTTTTCGAACACTCATTGCCAGCACCATAGTGCATACAATTATTGATGGATAACACAAATGTTGTGTATGGTAATATTTCAAGGAAGATCGACTTTCATGGTGCTAGGCTCAAGGTCAGGGTCATTGTAACTATTTTTAGAAAAACTAGTGCCTTCACTTATTGATGAATTTTAATACAACTTCACACAAATGTTCAGTGTGCTAATATCTCAATCAAATCAGACTTTCAGGGTGTTGGGGTCAAGGTTCTTGTGGCTATTTTTAGGAAAACTTTGTCTTCACTCTAGCTCCTACATTTATTGATGGGTTTTAATAGAACCACCTTAATATATTACATACCATTTCATAAAGTTTGGGTCAGGTGAGCGATCCAGGGCCCTCTTTTTTTTTTTTTTAGGAAAACTTTTGAGCCGGCGTCTAAGTTGTCGTTGACGTTCCAATAAAATTACTACCAATTTCAATATTCATTAGACTTTGGAGTGAACCTGAACCTGACCTTTGGGATCATTGATTCCATTGTTGAATTTTGAAAATATTTGAGGGTCACTGATGAGGCCTTATTGGCTGAAACTCGCTAGTCTGGCTCAGAAAACATGTACACTCCATATTTTCCAGTTCGGTGGTGTATTCCTTGCTTCCAAAGGACACCTCTTTCTAGAACATATTTAACGTCACTACAGCTGGTGTCTGGGAATGTGTGGCGGCCGTCAAAAGTCTCCCTGCCCTACATCACAGTGTAGTTTATATTTTCTTGTACTTTGCGATCATTGATTCCATTGTTGAAATTTGAAAATATCTGAGGGTCACTGATGTTAATAGGATATTCCGGAGGCCAGCGCAAACCATAGCTCCGCCTAGTCAATCTTATCTGCGACTACTATACCAGACAGATTATGACACAACAAGTGTGCAGGTATCCAATCAGATACAATTTCCACTTTCAGTAATTGGCACCTGTCCAATAAGAGATAGTCTATCACACGTATTCACCTTTGACAAGTCTGGAGTACAAAGAGTTTGGTGAAAGTTAGATGTATCTTTCTGGTGCATTGACCTCTGAAATTACATCAGAATGTACCCCTTTGCTACATTTGACTGATAGTCTAATGGATATTGATACCGGTAGTAACCTCGGCTGTTACTTCAAAAGTATTTGACCTGGCCTCATGAAACTTCATACACATACTCTTCAACACAAGAGCTATACATTCTGATCAAGGGCCATAACCTTAGTGTTGATTTTGATCTGAATTATCTACCCTTCTATTTTTTGAAACACAGTTTTTCCTCTCATTTCAATATTAATTATAACAGAGCCTTCGATCTTCACATTGATGTTCCTTGGGATAAGATCTTTCCATTGATACCAAACGCTTTAACCTGTGACCTTGAACTTTGACCTATTTTTCGATAATTTAACCAGAAACTTTAACCTTGGTCATATTTCCGAACATATTTTGGCATACCTTCATGAAACTTCACACACATACTCACCATCACAAGAGCTACATCCTATCCAAATACCATGACTCTATCATGCAATGTGACTGAATAATTTCCCCTTTTGCCTCCGTTTTTTTTTTTTTTTTTTTTTTTAAACGTTTTTGTCACTCATTTTAATACCACTAATAATACAGCCTTGAAACTTCACATGGACGTTTTTGGGGGTCAAGACCTTTTCATAAATGAGCCCCGCCAAGCGAATGTGTGTCTTCGAGCATTCCGTCATGACAAATTTTAACTGCGCATGCCCTGTCATTCAGAAGGGCCAGGGACATGTCTTTCTGTCTGAAGGTTCCTCTTGATTCACTGCTTGTATGGGCGAGCAGCGAAGGTTCTGGCGAGACTGCGCGGATGCGCAGGCTCGCCTGAACCTTCGCTGCTCGCATAGGCGATAAGTACCAAAATCGCTTGACGGGGCCCAAATATCAAGCTTTTAGATCTAGATCTGTGACCTTGGACCTATTTTTCAAAAATGTAACCTAAAACTTTAACCTTGGCCATATTCCCAAAATTATTTGCCATAGCCCTGTAAGACTTGGCACAGATCTGATCACAAGAGCTTTTGATTTACAGTCGAATTTGAAGATTTTATGTGGAGTTTTAGGGTGTTTTACAATTTGCCATTGGAATCGTAAGTTATACAAGCAGGTTATTTCATTGCAATAACATTTGCCGGGTCCCTCGAAACATATTTGAACGCTCTGCCTAGCGGCCCCATGTTCAAACAGCTTCCTCGGGACCCGGTAAATGTTAATGTATGAACAGCTATGGGAAACAACGTTGTTTCAATGTTGATTCAACTTTGAGTGCCTGTTGGGGAACTTTTTGTATTTCAGAAATCGGTGGAACGGTCGCCTCCATCTTGAAGTCACCAGTGTACACCTTGGTCCTTATATCGAGTGTTTTACAGGTCTTGGCGTTCTCCAGTTTCCTGAGTTTTGAGCCTAAATATTTGGAAACACAGTTCTCCATTCCAGCATGGCAGTCCAACTTGATAATAGGTATAGACACATTGAAACCTCAGTCACTCGAACAATAATGATTATTGCCCTTGTGGTTGGGGAATAAGACGATTTGTCCACCGGAGCAGGTAATTGCTCGAGGGTGAATCCCGAGGGAAATTTTTACCTGTCGAGTGTGAACAAATCATCATATTCCCCATACACAAGGGCAACAAATTTGTTATGCCGAATTCTGACTTCTAGAAATTCTTTCAGTGAATGCACTTGTACTTTTGAGCAGTGACGTCAGGGGGGAATATTGCAAGGGAATATGATAATTTATTGCCCTGCTCTCGACTAATCAGAGTTCTAGACTAGCTAATTAACCCATTTAGTACCGAAAACCCCTAAAGGGGTAGCTGGCAAACAGTGAAGGCCCACCGCAGAACGCGGCGTCCCATCAGGGCCTAAACTGTTTGCAAAACGTTCGGCCAGTTTCCATATGGATTTTGAAGAAAAAACAACCTGACACCCCTAAATTTTGAAATGGACTCCTGCTATATATAAGGAGGAAGATTCCATTTGGTACACAAAGGTTTAAAGAGGTATAATGATCAATCAGAGCTAACTTGTTTGCGCGCTTTTGTAGATCACTGTATGTAGTACTCTGTCTTCCCTTTCTTTAAAATATTTCAGTTTTTTCCACTTGATTACTGCATTAACTCACTGATATCCAGTTATGTCCCTTCCTTCCTCGTTGGGTACTCGACAGTGATCGACAATTTTTATGACACTGATAAGTGATTATTTTGGGTTAGCCCACTGCACGCTCAAATAATTTCAGTGCGCGTACCATATTTTCTTTCCATTATTTAACGAATAAAACTCCAAAACTATATAAAAAAACTTTCCACACTCTCCTAAAACTCCTGAAATACTTATAAATCGAAGCAGAGAGTTATAAAAATCACGCAAAACTCAGGGCCTCCACTGTTTGCGTAAAGTTGAGTCATTTTCGAAATATATTTTGATGAAAACACAACCTGACACCCCTAAATTTTGGAATGGACTCCTGTTATATATAAGGAGGAACATTCCATTTGGTACAAAAAGGGGTTAAAGTTTGACTGTATAATGTGTTAGTCATGAGAAAACCGGCATCTGTCATTGCGAACAGGAAATGCGCAGTGACACAGCTTTATAACTATCTTAATGTTCGCTGCTATGATAATACACCCCTCACTAAATTTTCAGACACTTACATCATCATGCTAACAAGTCCGTGCAATGAATACCCGTCTAAACCCCACTTTTTATAAAGAAAACTGAGTTTACAGGGGTATACATTATTGTTCTCATTTACGCTCAAAGACATCGGCTGCCCTACCACTTCAACGAGGCGGCTCTGATAAGCACCTACAGCCTATGTTGGGAGTATAAGTGAGAAGAATATCACAAATTCGTCAGGAAAAAAAGCCGTTTTTATCATATGACCTCGCGTCTGAGAGTGTTATAACGCCATGTAATAAATTCGATAATCCACTTGTGTATTGAATATGCAAATTAGTTAGACATGACCCGCAACGTTACATGTACGGCGTCCTTAACGACGTCGCGTTTACTAATGGCGGAATAGTGACATTTTTGTAAAACATTCGTGAATAAAATGTGTTTTAATGTTATATGATAAATAAAATCTTGCATTCGTTTTCATGCATTATTGAATTTATTAAACTCGTTGTGGAAAAGTGATAAAATGCTCGGCAAAGCCTCGCATTTTATCCCTTTTCCTCAACTCATTTAATAAATTTAATAATACTTAAACAATTATATAAGATCCTCTATTTTGGCACGTAATAATGCACTATGTCTCACGGGTGCTGGATTGTGTCAGACCGAAGACACGTGTTTTTGTTGTTGTTTTTTATTTTATACAGCCCTTTCAAGATTATTTCGCTTATTTCATACTGATCGTTAATCGGGGGTTGGCGAAAAACGGAGTACCAGAAGAAACACCACCTGACCTTCCGTTGCAGAACTTGGCGTCTTACATATGGCTCTAGCGGAGCGCGAACCAAAGTGGTTAGAGACCTAATAATTGGCGTCTCACATGTGGCCCGAGCGGGGCGCGAACCAAAGCGGTAAGTGACCTAATTAATAAGAATCAGCGCTCTCATCCATAAGGGCACGGAAGACACGTTTTATCATGATGGGGCAAATATATATAGATTATTCATTCTCCTAGTTGAAATATGGGATTTATAAACCGAGGGAGGTAAAACAATCCGATAAAGAAACGAGTGCGAAGTACGAGTTTCTTTAACGGATTGTTTTACCTCCCGAGGTTTATAAATCCCATATGTCAAATAGGAGAAATGTATAATCTGTATATTACATGCACTTCCATAGACTTTTAGGAGAGTTTGGATCTTGAATTTTGGATCTGAATGCCCATTCAGTTGACTGTTTACAGCCCATGTAAACGGTTCAATCAGCGAAGTGTTACAGAATCTGTGTGGAAGAACAACTGGATGGGCGCCATTTTGAAAGCGCTTTCTACAGTTTTGAACAAAAATAGAAGAAACAAATTGTTTCAGTGATAAAACAAGTAAAACGTTAGATTAAATAAAGCAAAACTTACATCCTAATCAATGGTCATATCCATGTTTTCTTTTGTTTCAGCGTTGCATCCGACTCAAACGTCACGCATTCTGAACGTCTGTTGATATTTCTTAGACGCCATTACAATGACGTCATGAATAACGTCGCCGTGGTTGAAACTTTCCCGCGTTTGAACAGAACAATTTCACTGCAAAGCGGTATCTCGTATCTTGTACATAAAGTAGTTCCAGCTGAAGGGATTTATTTCCCCGGCTAAGAGGAAATATTTCTTCCTAGCAAAAAGGAAAATATCAAGTTTATGTCTGATAGAACTCCTGGTATTTCTCTGTTATGCATGTAATATTTTTTTTTTCTTTCAGGTGTTGCGGGAATATCATCTTTCTTTATCGGCAGTCTAACCGGAGGATATGTTACCAAAAAGCTAAAGATGACGCCTTACTTGACTCTCAAAATTATTGTCGTCGCCTACACCCTTGTGGTTGGTTTATTGGTTGTGTTGATGTTCCTCGGTTGTGAACAACCAGATATCATACACCCGTAAGCATTACAAGTTTTCATATACAATTTTCCATGCAATACGTTTTAGGTTCCTTTCCAAGTATACAAAGGGTATGTTTGTCACACCCGCGAGTTAACTCCTGATCCTTGACATGCGTTTGAATAACAAGGTGTTCAACAAACAAACATACAAACAAACAAACAATCCCTATATTCATCATGAAACCTTTACTGTCATTCTCTCCCTTCCGTTGATTAAAAAAGAATTCATTGAACTTGTAAACCGCCAAGGTAATCTGACTGGCTCGATATGACCTAAATAGGGTTTACTCGGGGGTTTACTAGGCAGTCAAAATGTTAAGAAAAAAAAAAACTGCTGACATTTTCACATTTTTATGAATAAGAATTACTTAATGTAACTTCGAATAGCAAGAAAACCCATAGGAAACATAGCCATGTTTCAGTTGTCCTTTTGGGTGCGCCCCGAATGAACCCGAATTTTGGCTTTTTGCAAAATGCCCATTTTAACGAGTAATTGACAACAGTGCCGGTCCAGATCAAATGCCGCCGTCTGCAGCAGTCTGATCGGGGCCCACGCTGTTTGCAAAGGGTTTAACTATTTTCCAAATGAATTTTAAAGAAAATCCTAAATTTTGAAATAGTCTTGTGCTTATATGATGTAGCAGATTCCATTCAGTACAAAAGGGTTAAAAGTACTCAGTATTAGAAGATATACAGGGTTCGATTATGTTCGCCCGGGTTAAGAATACCGGGTCATTTTGGGGGTGCTGAAGTTATTTTCATTGTAGAAAATATCTTTATCGCATTTCTTTTGCTGGTGCATTTTAGGGCATGCAGGATTTTAAAAAAAAGCGGGTGCGGGTAAAAACCGTTACTACCGCGGTTTCCTGCTGGAGACGTACCGCCCCAAACTGTCACAAAATCGGGACGATTCGCCCTAGGACGCAATTGTTCCCATCCCGTAATTATTCTACCTATGTGTTCTAAGTGGGGATATGTAACGGAGAATCAAGTGACACCAATTTTATTGATACTCTGTTAATAAAGGAGATGGTGAAAGATAACACTTTAGAAAGTATTTGGAAAAGAAATCTGACTGCTCTGTTTCTGATGTTCTTGAAAACATGAATATATAGCATTTATACATTTATATGGCTGAATTACTTGCAAGATATGATGAATAGAGGATCTTACATGAACGCCCATGTATTATTGAGTTTAGTAAACGAGTTGAGGAAAAGGGATAAAATACGAGGCTCTGCCAAGCATTTTATCCCTATTCCTCAACGAGTTTAATAAATGCAATAATACATGAGCACGAATGCAAGATTCTATTTATAATATGACATTTTAAACGCATTTTATTCACGATTGTTTACAAAAATGTCAATATTCCGCCATTAGTAAACGCGACGTCCTTAAGAACGTCGTACATGAAACTTTACGGGACGTATCTAGCTAATTTGCATATTTAATCCACTAGTTGATTATCGAAAATATTACATGGCGTTATTCCACTCCCAGACGCGACGTCATATGATAAAGGAATATAAACGTTTTCCTGAAATCGAAAATGATAATAACCACAACAACGATGAAAACAATTTTGGTGACCAAACAGTCCCTCAGTACCAGCTGTAGTTAATGTCTTCTGTAAAGATTTCTGCTTTGGAAACAAGACGTACATCAAAGACACGAAAACCGTCGAGTGTACAAATTTTCTGGATCAGATTAGCTAGTTGTTTCGTCAAATTAGGCCTATAGTGCATTTTTCACAGCTCCAAATTGGCTACTTTTCTGATGAAAACCTGTGATATTTCTCATATATATACTGCAGACATAGGTTGTGGGTGTTCGTTAAAACCGCCTCATTGATGCGGTTCTAACGAGTACCCACAATCTATATCTTGGAGAAAAATAAGAAAAATAATGCATACCCTCGTAAACCCAAGTTTTCTCTATATAAAGTGGGGTATAGGGGTGTCTTCATTTCACGGACTTGTTCACGTGATGACAAACAATCGCCCAATCAGCACTATCAGTGCTTTGATTTCTTTTAAAGGTATGCTGAGTTTTCAGGGAGCCAGTCATGTGATTGTTCTGGTGTGCAATACCTCCCAATCTGTGGCGCAGATGACAGAAACTACTACTCCTCCTGTCACGCAGGTTGTTCGGAAGGAACTTTACATGTAAGTACAGTAAAATTCCTATTTTAAGACCACCTTTGGGACTGTTCAAAAGTGGTCTTACAGACTACTTTTGAACAGTCCCAAATGTGGTCTCTGATCAGAGGACCACTGTATGCAGAAACTGCAAAGAAAGAATGACTTCAATCACTAAACAAGCTTTTTAAAGGATTTGTTGATTTGATTTGAGGTTTAACGTCCCCGTCAACACTATATAGGTCATTTTGGAGACGTGACTTCCAATTTTGTGGGACTTTTACCCGACATTGAGATGAAATGACATGTCAAGCCCCGTCGCCCAATGAAACCAATAGGGTTTATAAACTCTTATCGCTTTGCCTGGGCAGGCTTAGATTCTCTTTACATGTAAGTATTTCCGTATGACAAGTGCAATAATCGCAAAGATTCAGGGGACCTGCACATATGTACAGTCTAATACTATTCACATACGTGATGTATGCTTCGATGAAGCTTCATACAAAGTGACTGATATCTGGTGACGACAACATATCAGAGATACTTTATACGCTAGCCCATCCGAGTTTATATTTTCCAAATGTACAGCAAGCGTTTTCCATTCTATTTTTTTGCACTGTTGTCTATTCAGGGTCGCTTAAAAGTCATGTAAAAGAAACACGTACATTCATGTTAGTCTCAGATTTTCTTTGTACTGGTGTCAGTTGTTCAAAGCATTATTAGCGTAACGAGCTCCTTAGGGGTCAGATTGGTAACTGTTCTAGCAATTACAATATCTAATATAGTGTTATTTTTGCTGAAAAATGTGAGCAGCTTTTGCATTGCAAAAGCTGCTCACATTCTTTCAGCAAAAATATTAGCATATTTGCCATAGTTAACGATCAAAGGTTTAACGATACGTTAACAAATGACTTCTTTAGTTGTGAACATTGCCCCCGCCCATTGGGGCTAGGAAAAATAGATTGGGCTGCATGATGCTTCCACGCAGAGTTGAATCTGACCACACACGAGTACTGGTAACTACTTAGAAGGACTAAGCCTGTCCAGGTAAAGCGGTGTTCTGGTTTCATTTGGCGACAGATCTTGAGATGTCATTTCACCTCACTGTCGGGTAAAAGTCCCACAAAATTGGAAGCAAAGTCTCCAAAATGACCTAAATAGTGTTGACGGGGACGTTAAACCCAAGTTCAAACAAACAAATAGTTTTAGACAACTGACCCCTGGTGTTTTTCCGTCATTGTTGAAGGGTGATGATTTTAAAGATTTCATGTTTATTTTCCTGCAATCTGGGTCTCTTCCTAAAGGGATCTTCTCTTAAAGGAAAGCATTTGTTGTATAAGAGAAACATGTTTCTTTAAAAGTAGAGCCTTCTTGATAAAGGAGACACACTATTTTGAAAGAGTTGCCTCTCCTGAATGCGTATCCATCGCCATTAAAGTTGCTATGTCGGAATGCAATCGGGCACGCCAGGTTCTGCTAAATGATATTCTACTCCCCCACGGTCAGGAATATAGGCATAGTCATTTTCTTCACGTGTTCTGTTTTTATTTACGTGAAAGTAAAAATGGAGTTTCTTATACACCATCGGTCAGAATCGCCAAGTATTACTACAGGCCGGTTGTCAGTTAATAAGTTTATCTTGGAACTTAGTTGTCAAAATGGCACCGTCCAGCTTATCTTCCACCTAGCTTCTGTAACACTACGCTGTTTGAACCGTTAATATTAGCTGTAAACAGTCAACTGAACGGGAATTCAGATCCAAAGTTGAAGATCCAAACTGTACTAAAATTTTATGGAAGTGCATGTTATATATAGATTATATTTTTTCCCTATTTAAAATATGTGATTTATAAACATTGGGAAGTAAAATAATCCGTTAAAGAAACTCGTGCTTCGCACTCGTTTCTTTATCAGATTGTTTTACCTCCCTCACACTCGTGTTTTACCTCCCTCGGTTTATATATCCCATATTTCAAATAGGAGAAGGAATAATCTCTATATAATCATTATTATTCCCTTTAGGTGTTCAGCAACTGTACCATGATTCCTGGAGGAACGGCCACCTCTGGTCTGTGTCCAAGTGGCTGCAGAATGCTGTGGCCTTTCGCTGTCGTTAAGTTTGTTCTGTCTGCTATAGATGCTCTCGCCTGGGTTCCTTTCTTTCTGATATTTCTCAGGTAAATAGAATAATACAAAAGAAAAAAGATAATTGTTGAGTTGTCTTGATTTTGCTTTGTTTGTTTGAATTGAGGTTTAACGTCCCCGTCAACACTATTTAGGTCATTTTGGAGGCGTCGCTTCCAATTTAGTGGGACTTTTACCCGACAGTGAGGTGAAATGACATCTCAAGCCCTGCCACCCAATGAAACCAGAAGGCTTATCTGCATTGGACGATCTGACTCACACCGCTTTGCCTGGGCAGGCTTAGTCCGTCTAAGCGGTTTACCAGTACTCGTGTGTGGCCAAACTCAGCTCTGCGTGGAAGTATCATGCAGCCCAATCTATTTCTCCAAGCCCCGATGGGCGAGATGGCTTGATAATACATGGAATTGGAACACCTGGCACATTTTTCCGCCATTTTTCAAAGGCAGACAACTTTCGGAACTTCCTGTTTTCTTTTCTATAGGCTCAGTCTTGCTGAAAAAGGGGTCTATTCTTAAAAGAAAGAATTTGCTCCTTAAGCGCAGATTCTTTCCTTTAAGAGTTAACCCTTATTTACATGGGAGACAAAAATACTTCTGCAGGAGTTGCTTCCCCTGAAGGTGTTCCCATTCCCCGTGATACAACAGGAACAATAAAAGTAGAATGAGTTGGACTAATAATAGTAAATGCACATAGAAAGTAAAATTTGCTAAGCATAAAAATTACTACGTTTGGGAGGTTTCTGGGCAATATTGTCACTGACATAGAGCAACTTTTATAAGTCTAGAAATAAGTGATCTATTGCGTACACACCGTTTGTTTGTTTGTTTGTTTGTTTGTTTGTTTGTTTTTATTGGAGTTTAACGGCCCAATCAACACTATTTAGGTCATTTTTGAGCCGGTCAGTTTACCTATCCACACTTTTCCTGGGCAGGCTTATACGTAATATTTAAACGAAACAGTCTGTGCCACTTGCCTGTCAATACTCAGACACAATCGACCCACCAGTGCTTTCGGTGCTTTAACCCCGCTATGCATGCGGGAACCGTAAAGGGGTACCTTGGCAAACGATGCAGGCTCAGATCAGATGCCACAGAACGTGTTGTCTGATCAGGGCCTGCACTATTTGCTAACAGAATTTTCAGTAAGAAATAGAATGAGAAAAGGAAAGGCCTGACACCCCTTATTACTTACTTTTCTACTGTATGCCTTATATGACAAATAGACTTGCCCAACATATAGCATTGGAAGAGTCCACTAGTATACAATGGGCTAATTACTAATGTGAATCTAAGTAAGATTGCTAATAACCACGCGACTATCACTACTAATATCAAAGCACTGAAAGTACTGGTGGGTCGATTGTATCTGAGTGTAGATTGGTAAAATGGGCCTGAATGGGGACTTAGACTGTTTCGTTTAACCCTACAATTCCTGTACTGCAAGAAAACCGTGTAGACCCTGATCAGACGCGTTTTTCGGCGTCTGACCCTTAAATTACTGTACTGTTAACGAACAGTTTAGACCCTGATCTGATCTGGGTCTACACTGTTTGCCAAGCCCAGCCCATGATTCCAGTTGACTCTTGATCATAAGGTCTCGAGCCTGGTTCGAGCCTCGCTCGGGTCATATGTGAGACGCCAAGTTCTGCAACGGAAGGTCATGTGGTTTTTCTCCGGGTTCGCCGGTTTTCGCCGATCGGCTCGATCTTAGTGAAATAATCTTGAAAGGGCCGTGAAACCAAAAAATAAAAAAAAACAACATTTCTACGGAAAACCCGTTAACGCAAACACGCTGACCCTCACTGTGATGGAACTCTACAAATAAGTCACCTGGGGCCAGTTGTTCAAAACTAACGACGTCGTTAGTTAACGTATCGTTAAAACTTTGATCATTAAATATGGCAAATATGCTGAAATTTTTGCTGAAAAAATGTGAGCAGCTTTTGCAGGCGCAAAAGCTGCTCACATTTTTTCAGCAAAAATACCAAAATTTACGAAATTGTACTTGCTAGAAGAGTTAACAATATGACCACTAACGAGCTCGTTAAGCTAACGACGCTTTGAACAACTGGGCCCAGGATTTCCTTAGTGATCATCACATGGACCAGATAGCGTTTTGCGGAAATTCAGGTAGCGGATATTTATAGTCGCGCTCGTAGGGGACAATTGGGATCACCATGCCTCATGTCAAATCAAGGGACCTTACCTGTACTGGCAGTTTTACCAGCTCCCAAAATCCCGGAAAAAAACAACTTAAAATTAATCCAATTTGTATTATTTATTTTTCTTAAATTTGACATTGGAAGAAAGAAAAATCATTTTTCTACATGTATTTTCTGTCACATTTTTCATTGCATACTGGATGTTTTAATTACTGCAGTTTAAAATCAGATATTGCTGCGTATTTTTGCTAACTTACTATTGAAGTTTTTTTGATTGATTAATTTGAGGTTTAACGTCCCCGTCAACACTGTATAGGTCATTTTGGAAACGTTGCTTCCAATTTTGTGGGACTTTTACCCGACATTGAGATGAAGTGACATCTCAAGCCCTGTCGCCCAATGAAACCAATAGGGTTTATAAGCATGGACGGTCCGACTCGCACCGCTTTGCCTGGGCAGGATCAGATCCTCTAAGGGGTTTACCAGTACTCGTATGCGGTCGGTTTCAGCTCTGCGTGGAAGCATCATGCAGCCCATTTATTTCTTCAAGCCCCGATGGGCGGGGGCATATTACTATTGAAGTTCATTAGACATATATAGGGTCCTATTTCATTCTAAAATCGACCAATCTTAATTTGATGAAATATGTATAAAATTATATTCAAATTAACGGTAAAATATTGATTGCACGACCCGCAGAAAAAGCGACCGTATGAAGTCGGTTGATTTTCTAAGAGTGCCCTAAAATCACCGTGTCATTCTGTCAGTTTGTCTGTCCGTCCGTAACCCGTTTGTGAAATTGGTGATAGTGACTTAACCGCTTGGAATATTAAAACAATTTTTGGCATACTGATAGATATCAATGAGATCTAACCAATGAACTTGCGAAATATTATATTTCATTTGGTATAGCCTCGCCGAGGCGAAAAAAAGTGAAAATTTTCGAACTGATTCTCCTTGGAAACCGTTGGGCCGATTGAAGTCAAATTTCATATGGAGCCTCTACGGGATGGGGGAAACCAAAATTTGCTCATGGGGTCCAGGTCACATGACAAAAATGACCACCAAGCCATATATGGTCTGTCTGTCTGTCCGTCCGTAACCCGTTTGTGAAAATTGGTGATAGTGACTTAACCGCTTGGAATATTTAAACAATTTTTGGCACACTGATAGATATCAATGAGATCTAACCAATGAAATTGGAAATATTACACTTCATTTAGTATAGCCTTTCCGAGGCGAAAAATGTGAAAATTTTCGAACTGTTTCTCCTCGGAAACCGTTGGGCCGATTGAAGTCAAATTTCATTAGTATAGCCTCGCCGAGGCGAAAAATGTGAAAATTTTCGAACTGCTTCTCCTCAGAAACCGTTGGGCCGATTGAAGTCAAATTTCATATGGAGCCTCTATGGGATGGAGAAAAACAAAATTTCCTCATGGGGTCCAGGTCACATGACCAAAATGGCCGCCAAGCCATATATGGTCTGTCTGTCTGTCCGTCCGTAACCCGTTTGTGAAAATTGGTGATAGTGACTTAACCGCTTTGAATATTAAAACAATTTTTGGCACACTGATAGATATCAATGAGATCTAACCAATGAACTTGCGAAATATTACATTCCATTTAGTATAGCCTCGACCAAGGCGAAAAAATGTGAAAATTTTCGAACTGCTTCTCCTCGGAAACCGTTGGGCCGATTGAAGTCAAATTTCATATGGAGCCTCTATGGGATGGGGGAAACCAAAATTTTCTAATGGGGTCCAGGTCACCTGACCAAAATGGCCGCCAAGCCATATATGGTCTGTCTATCTGTCCGTCCATAACCCGTTTGTGAAAATTGGTGATAGTGACTTAACCGCTTGGAATATTTAAACAATTTTTGGCACACTGATAGATATCAATGAGATCTAACCAATGAAATTGGAAATATTACACTTCATTTAGTATAGCCTTTCCGAGGCGAAAAATGTGAAAATTTTCGAACTGCTTCTCCTCGGAAACCGTTGGGCCGATTGAAGTCAAATTTCAAATGGAGCCTCTATGGGATGGGGGAAACCAAAATTTGCTCATGGGGTCCAGGTCACATGACCAAAATGGTCGCCAAGCCATATATGGTAAAACCCTTCAAAAATAGTCTTCTCCAGAATCACTGGGCAGATTTCCACGAAACTTGATAAATAGCATCTGGGACGTAGGCCCATCATTAATTGCTAAAATGGTGAATCTGGGTTGACCTTGACCTTCTTTGTGCCAAGGTCAAACTTTGACGCATATCTTTTGTATTGGAAAAGTGAGAATGCATTTTATCCTGCAAACGATTCAGAATACAGTTCTAAAGTATAAGATATATTTTTGCTCTTTACGATAAGACGCATTTATTGGGGGAACCGTTTTAGGTCCAGGACACATGACCAAAATGGCCGCCATACCCATATATGGTAACACTCATAAAGCTAAAAGCATCCGGCGGGTCTAGCACTTCAGCTAAAGCACTGGTTTTTTATAATCTTAAACCACGTTTTCGATATTTAGCGTAGTAATGCATAAATTTATGTCATAGAAACATGTTTCCTATTCACTTCTATATAGTTTGTCACGTAACTTCAATCGGACCCAAAACAATTGTCCCACATGATTCTTTTCACTGTGTGCAAAGAAGCAGAAACCAAGTAAGTTAAACAGCACATCCTAACAAAATGTGTAGATTATTTGGAAAAAAACCCGTCCATTTATGGTAAATTTTCTACTATATATTCTATATCATGATATAGTTTTTCATCTTCTTTGAACCCTAGACAATCTACTAGTTTGGTAATAAACGTCTAATCATTTTTTTTATTATTATAAAAATATTATCGACTTGTTAGTAATGGCAAGTCTATTTGGTAGGGTCTCCGAGTAGTAGTTAAATTGAGAAGGATAGACTAGCCTAGCCAATCTATTTAATACTGTCCATTTTAATGCAAATGATGATTTTGATATCATACCATTCATTTTAACGCCTATTGCTGGGCTTTACAAATTGGTGTAATAATGAACCATGTTAAAAAGAAGAGTGTTTCACAAGTCCCAGCAGGCACATGACGAAATTGTGACGTCACATCAATATCGGTGTGGCGTTAGGCCCTCTATGCAACGTCAAATCCACGTTGAACGTACCACCAACGTTGATTTGACGTTGCCCTAGCGGCGTGTGCCTGCTGGGGACGTAACACCGTGTTTCAACAAACTTGATCTGCTTTTTACTATGAGAAAATACATCGTTTGTTTTACAAATAACAAAATTAGGTTTTCTCAAGACGCGGCTCGAGAATGTCAAGTACTCCAACTGACGGGTGTTTATTTTTTCGGGTACTCCGATCTTCGCATACTTTTGATTAACGAAATAAACAAAAATAATTTAAAATAAATAAATAACATGCAGATAAAGGGACAACTTTACATTGCAGGACAGGTCGTTTCCCAAGAAGGCATTTTCTTGCATGCACAGGAAGAACAAAGGCTGTCACAAAAATCGCTTGCATGCCATATAAATAAAATAATAAAACTAACGTTGTCGGCAGGATTCGAACCTGCGCGGGAAGATCCCAATGGATTTCTAGTCCATCGCCTTAACCACTCGGCCACGACAACACATATTTGAATCACTCTCATTCTGAGTTGTTGATGACAAAACTGAGACTGTCCGCCATGCTTATCTGTCAGCGCCAAAAAGCCCTTTCAATGAGACACGCGAATACTCATATCAGTCAGCCTACACATTCACACAGTCCGATCAGATTTATCATTGATAGCATTAACATTTTACGGCCTCCGTAAGAAGAATGTTGCAAGTCGGGCGGCTACTTTAAACCTAAGGGCCTGAGAGGTCATTTCATCTCAATGTCGGGTAAAATCCCACAAAAATCGGAAACAACGTCCCCAAATGACCTAAATAGTGTTGAAAGGGATTTAAAACTTCTATAAAAACAAACTTATCCTTTTTTTACCATGTTGTGCAAACTGTTCTGTGTCTCTTTAATAGGTGTTTATTCAGCTATCTGGGTTAACTCCGTTATAGGGATTTGCTCAGTTATTGGGGTAGGCTTACTCAATGGTAGCGGTTTACACAGTTGAAGGGATTATCTCAGTTATAGGGGTTTATGCAATAGTGGTTTACTCAGTTGTAGTGGGTTACTCACAAGGTTGGCAAAAAAGCGGGAAATACTCATATTTCCCTGGACAGTGGGAACTACTGAGAAATATATATTTACATAGGTGGTACCAATCGAGACTACGTTGATATACCCCCAACTACCAAGCTATTTGAAAGCAAAATTATTTCAAGTTCATGCAGGGCTTGAAAATTCCACTTGACTGCTTTCAGTGACAAAAAAAAAATGAAGGACAAGTAAAAAGTCTATCTAGTCCTTACAACATTTACCAAAGTTTACGTGCAGTTAGTCATGTAGGACAAGTGAAATTTTGAAGAATTTCCCAGCCCTTTTTATATTGAATAACTTGAAAGATCTTTAGTCCCTTGCCTACATATAGACTGTGTGTAATTTCTTTTCAAACGTGATTCTAAAATATTAGTTTTTAACATTCAGCAATTTCCCTTGACTTGTAAATACATGTTATTTTAATACTTAGGTGAGTATCTGTAGATCAAAAATCCGTTGATGATGATGAGTTTAAGAAACCTTTTATGCTTAAATTAACTGTTTTCTTTTAATACCTGTCTCAAACAAACAATGAAATAATCACACCTTTTAGCATGAGTAGTATGATTAATTGGCAAACTTGCAAACAAACCTTTGATATTTTTTATAAATATCAGACATTTATAAAGAATCTTTCTCCCCCTCGAACCATTAGAGATTGGAATGCCCTTCCCGATTCGATTATTTCGATGGCTGAAGGTGCTGGAGATTGTGTAGCTAAGTTTACCTCTTTGGTTAGAGCTAGGGACTAACGTCCTGGTGTATGAATATCATTTGACGTGTCACCAGTAACAATTCTGATTCTGATTATGAAATAACTAAAAAAAAAATCATATTTCCCACTATTTTCCAGTATTTCCCACTTTTGCTGGAATTTGGAGTATTTCCCAGGACGGACGGTAATTACCGGTAATTACCAGTGGGAATTCCTGCCACCAGTATTTACAGACCAACCTTGGTTACTCATAGGGTTTACTTAGTTATAGGGTGCACTCAATACCTGGTTATAACCACGACGTTGCAGCGACGTAGATGTGACGTTGCACTGATTTCATGACGTTGTACCGACGTTGAAATGACATCACAATTACGTCATGTGCCTGCTGGGAACTAGTGTAGGAAGAAACAACTAACAAATTGTATCTTAAACGTTTTCCATTTTTGATGAATACACCCGACAGGTAAATAAACAGTTGAGCCTTGCTACGAGAACGTGATAGGCCCCCGCCCATCGGGGCTTGAAGCAATAGATGGGTTGCATGATGCTTCCACGCAGAGCTGAATCCGACCGAACACAAATAGGCCTACTGGTAAACCGCTTACAGGATCTAAGCCTGCCCAGGCAAAGTGGTACGAGTCGGACCGTCCATGCATATACACCCTATTGGTTTCATTGGGCGACAGGGCTTGAGATGTCATTTCATCTCAATGTCGCGTAAAACTCCCACAAAACTGGAAGCAACGTCTCCAAAATGACCTATATAGTGTTAATGTGGACGTTAAGCATCAAGTCAAACAAACAAAACAAAACGAGAACGTGATTTATAGCATGGGCGGCAAGCAAAGGCTCGGATCAGCTTGCGCATGCGCGCAGGATGATCAGAGCCGTCACTGTTCACATGAAACTTAGGTATACCTATGTTTATCCATGATGAATAGTATTTGGATCCTGTCTTTCAACAGACACAGACCGATCTGTATTATCACTAGTTTGAGGACCCCGAGGACACGTTTTCTCGTGCTTTGGTAAATGAGTTGCACCCTTGTTGTCACGTTACTGTTTTCTAAGAAGTTTTTGAAATCCCGTGATTTTTAGACTTGACAGGAGTGGTGGCATTAGTGCCAGTCTGGAACACTGGTCCCTCTACGGTTCTTGATATATGCAACCCTGTAGCTTTTCTTTTGAGCGCAGTCCATTGATATTCCAAGTGATAAGTCTTGTGTCTTCAATAAATGCATTGCATTACTTTATCTATCATTTTTATTTTCCCTTTTGTCATGTTTTTTTTTTTTAATTCTGTAACTTTTATTCCAAACTATCAGTAAAAACAGTTTCAAACATTGCAGCCTATCTTTCCATCATCCAACTGGCCCAGGACTCGTGCCGGAACTCAGGTTCAATGTATACACCATTTGCCTGGAACCAGTGGCCTACTTGTTTCTCTTCAATGCCTGAAAAAGACAGGATGATACTAAACTTTTACTTTGCTATATGGTTAAATCCTTCCCACCATGAAGGATAACAGACTCATGAGAGATAATGTTTTCTGAAAAGACTCTAAAATGACACTTTTTTGTTGATATTTTAGCTCAGCTGAGCCGAAAATGAGTTGTATGCATGCCCATGCCCATATATGTTAAAATTCTGGTTCGGGGCTAGAATTGGTCCCATCAGCCATCTTAGAACAAACAGACAGTTACATTTAACAAATGTGAATAAGACTGGTCATTGACACTAATGATAGACGAACTATTATGTTAAAAAATATTTGAAAATCTTCTCCTGGGGCCAATTGTTCAAAACTAACGACGTCGTTAGTACTAACGACGTCGTTAGTTAACGAATCGTTAAAACTTTGATCATTAAATATGGCATATATGCTTGTATTTTGGCTGAAAAAAATGAGAGCAGCTTTTGCAAATGCTCCTCTCACTTTTTCCGCAAAAAATACCAAAATTTTAGATATTGTACTTGCTAGAACAGTTAACAATATGACCACTAATGAGCTCGTTAAGCTAACGATGCTTTGAACAACTGGGCCCAGAACCATAAGTCAGGTGACCTTGAAACTTGGCACACAGCAAAAGGAACTTGCATCACGAAAACACGCCTATATCATTTTGACCCCCTTGAACCCCACTTTTATATAGTAAAACTGGGGTTTAAGGGGGTATACATTATTTTTCTTATATCTGCTCAAAAATATAGATTGTGGGTACTCGTTAGAACCGCCTCAATGAGGCGGTTCTAACGAGTGCCCACAATCTATATTTTGTTCTTATATCTGCTCAAAAATATAGATTGTGGGTACTCGTTAGAACCGCCTCAATGAGGCGGTTCTAACGAGTGCCCACAATCTATATTTTGAGCAGACATAAGAAAAATCTCACAATTTTTCATCATAAAATGTTCATTTTTTCGGCGATAAAGGTGGCAATGTATTTGTATAGGCGTGTTTGCGTAATGAAACCTACAGAATCTATTTATAGATAAAGATCCTGGACTGACCATTACTTATTTAACGGCAAGGTCAAATTTAGCCCCTTAGGCTTTTGAATCGGAAAGGGTTATTGTTAATGCTGACACGATTAATCGTATAATCGATTAATCGACTGATAAATTCTGCAAAAATGATTATCATTTCTGATTTGCTTTTAATCGATTACTTGATAGGTACAATTAACGACCCAAAGTTATGCCTAAAATAGCTGGATGAGTGGCAAACAGTGCAGACCCTGATGAGACGCCGCATTCTGCGGCGTCTCATCTGGGTCTGCACTGTTTGCTCAGGCCTGTCTGTTAAAATATACATATGGTAAAGTGCAACGTATGGTAAGAGTCATGCTCAGACAGTAAGACATTATGACAAAAACCTCAACGATTACTAATCGATTATCGATCGCAATGACAGGACTGAAAATCGATTATCTTTTCGGCTCCGATTTGCCAGCTCTAGTTATTGTTCAAAACAAAGTTAGTTGTATGATATAAAAATAGGTCTTATATGAACTTCTATGACCCAAGGCCACTAGGATTAATTGTCCGACATTTCAAAGGACTTCATCGCTGAAACCGCTGAGCCGAGTTCAATTAAATTTCACGCGAAGTCACCAGGCAATGAGAGGTGGTCACGTGACCAAGATGGGCACCACGCTCATATATGGTATGGACCTTCAGAGGATTTTTTCAGTTCCGCTTGGCCGTTTGCCATACAATTTGGTATGTAGCATCAGATGATTGAGTATCGCCAACCTTTTATTCAAACGATGACCTTAGGTTTATTTTGACAAATTACACAAGCTCTATAGAGCTTTTAATGCGAAAAACAAAGTATCCTTCAAGAGTTAACAATACTTACCTGCCTTCATTTATCTTCCTAGAACTACTCCTGATAATGCGAGCGTCAGCCAATGGAGCTCCAAGTACAATTTTAAGCCTTTGGTATGGCACGGCCTGGGATCGAACCCGCGACCTCCCGATCCAAAAGCGGACGCTCCACCACTGAGCTACCGGGGCTCATTTTGTCTTGTTTGTTTGTATTGGAGTTTAACGGCCCGGTCAACACTATTTGAGGCCCTTCTTGAATCAGCGGAAAGGAGAAAATGACCGTAGAAAAAATTTCATGATCAATCCCTACGAGGTAATGTTGCCGACCCCGGCAGGTATCGAACCGCGTCCTCCTGATCACCAGTCAGACGCACATCCGATTAAGCTACCGAGGCCGGCTATCGGGGCTCAATATGTGCGTGCGTGCGTGCGCGCGCGCGTGCGTGTGTGTGTGTTGAAGTCCCCAGTAATTTTACTACTGTCCGTCCAAAGGCGGTCGTCCTCTTTTGCATTGTCTTATTTGTTTGTTGGCTTTGAGCCGTTGGTTCATGTTTCGCCTAATGTTTTTGTGTGTGTCTCCATATCGCTTACTTTGTTTAGGTGACTTTTCTTACTACAGTCGAACTTCAATGGCTCGAACACCTTTGGGATCTCGAAAATCTGTTCGAGACAGGGGTAGTTCGAGCCACTGAGGTTTACTGCCAGGAGGCATAACGTGATACTTTTAAACATCCTTTCGGTGTTCTATGATGAAAATGTACGCTGTGTGTACTCATTAGAATCGCCTCATCGAGGCGATTCTAATGAGTACTTACAGCATACATTTGCAAGATAAAAGACTAAAATCTCCTTAATTATCTCCCTCTATTTCTTATGTAGAAGATTTCGCTAGGGACTCAAAAATGTGTTCGACATATCCATGGTAAACGAGTCATCAGTGTTCGAGCCATCGAAATTCAACTGTAGTTAGAACCCATGGAGTCACATTACGAATGATCCTCGACAACTTTGTCATAGAGGTATATAGCCACCTGCTAAGCCGGATTGTGGAGTGTTTGTTTATCACTCCTGTGGCCCAGGCTTTATCACCGACCGGGTACTAAATTTTTGGCACCTATTACATTGGACGCCCAACGTCATCACGAAAACACGCCTATATAACTTTGACCCCCTTGAACCCCACTTTTATATAGTAAAACTGGGGTTGACAGGGGTAAACCTTAATTTTCTTATTTCTAATCTACAATATAGAATATGGGTACTCGTTAGAACCGCCTCGATGAGGCGGTTCTAACGAGTACCCATAATCTATATTTTGAGCAGAAATAAGAACAATGTCACAATTTTTCATCTTAAAATTTGTTTTTTTCGGGGGTCAAGTTTACAATGTATATGTATAGACGTGTTTACGTAATGTGGTATGCAATTGTTACAGTAGCATACTATCTTCTAAAGTTTACCGGAGTATTCTGGGATACGCATTCACCTTATTTGCATTATTCCTGATTCCTAGTCTGAAGATTATCCACAGGACAGTGACGTTTCATCAGAAAACTTAAAAGAGCCCTCACAGTGGCCTAAATCCACTTATACCCTTATAAGCAAGCTTAGCGCACCTTCGGTGCTTAATAAGAGAATATGTGGATTCAGGCTTGTTTTAGTGTTAATGGTTAAACGTCAATGTCCTATGAATTATCAGTATTGGGAAAACAGGTAACCAGACCCCCTGACCTTCCAAGGTCAGGGGGGGGGGTCTGGTTACCTGTTTTTCCAATATTGATAAAGTGTAAGCTGAGACCCAGCAAATAATGCAAAAATCGTGAATAACATAGACATGTAAAAGTGTTATAAACTCCAACTAATGTATCACCAAACGTACCTGTTATACTAATATTCTGATTCTGAGTAGAATCATCGCTGATTTCAGTTGAAGTGTTTCTAATTGTCTCTGTTTGTTGGACGAGTCTTTGATGCGCCTCTCTCACTTTGGCAGGTAGAATGATTCCCACGTGTATCCGATCACTGTACGTCTCCGATGTAGATTTGGCCTTCCAATCTTCAATCAAATATCTACTCCATACAGGCCTGTGTATATTTATCCAATAACCAGGAGGCTTTGGTTTTGCTCCTTCTTGAGGTAGAAGCAAATCTTCATATGATTTGCTGTTCTTTGATTTCCCAGTGTTATAACGGCTTGCCAATTCTGTCCAATAATTTGGACGATATTGTTCATATATAATATTATGCCTTTTCAGTATATCTGATGAGCACACGGTTTCTGGAAAATCATCTTGCTTCGCGTCCCCTGCATCTTGACTTGAATTTAGTTTTGTTGCCTCTGGAAGGCTTGTCAATTTTTCTATGCTTCTGTCCCCTCTTTTGTTACCAGACAAGCAGTATGGCTGTACTTCAACTTTATTTAGTTCTTTTTGCCAGTCGTCAAATTTTGATCGATCGTCTTCCCTTCTATTTTCAGTTTCTTTTCCATCTTTAGGTTCCGATGTACCCCTTTTCTTCTTTCTTCCTGAGCAATAATTTTCTTCTGTTGTAGAGGATTTACAAGTTATGCCCATTTTTATGCTTTAATTGTATACTCTGTTCGCCTTGTCGAACAAGGATCACGTCTTTACGTTACGCGGACGTTAATATGTTACGTCAGTTGTTCAAAACTAACGACGTCGTTAGTTAACATATCGTAAAAACTTTGATTATTTATTATGGCAAATATGTTAATATTTTTGCTGAAAAAATATGAACAGCTTTTGCAGTTGCTCACATTTTTTTCAGCAAAAAATACCAACATTTTCGATACTGTACCAGCTAGAACAGTTAACAATATGACCACTAACGAGCTCGTTAATCTAACGATGCTTTGAACAACTGGCCCCTGGTTGTTACACTGCACAAAAAATAAATGTTGTTTTGGTATTAAAGCACAGTGCGGTCATAAGCAGCGATCAAATGCTTTATAGACAGACAACAACAAATAAAGGTTATTCTACCTTTTGTCTAAATTACAGGATGTTTGAAAGATTAGCACGAATTTGTTTATGGATTTGCATGTCATGAGCGAAATATTTCTAGTGTTTATTAATGAGAAAGTTCAATACATACATGCAGGCAAAGTCTGGGATTCAAAATTTTAGTATTTTTTTTTTTTTGGGGGGGGGGGGGGGGTTAGGAAAAAGCTGGTATTTTTATGGGTCTGGTCATAGGCCTACAGCAGTTTTTTTCTGGAGGTCACTTCTAAGACTGAATATTTTATTGGATGGGGGGGGGGGGGGGGGGTGGGGGTATCAATTATCTGTGGTATTCTTTTGGCTTTAAATGCTTAATGCGTATTGTTGACATATTAGAAGCTGCTTTAATTATGCTTTTATTTTCCTTGCTGCATAATAATTCAGTGACTTTTTACACGAGTGGTAATCAGAAGAACTAGCTCGAAAATGAGTCGTCGAATCAGGCCTCGGTCATCTGATGAAAGTTTCATCTTCAATTTTTGAGGGCACTGTCTCCATGTCGAGTGACCTAGCTCCTTGTCGAGAAGACTAGCTCGGACAGTAATTTCGTCATAAGTCGCAAGTTACGTAATCACGACCAAACTATTTTTGCTTATTTCAAACTTTCCATGTTCATTTCACCAGGGAGGTTGCTTCTGTAGGTGTGAAGGGCGTACTTTTGACGGAAAATGAAAAATCATCGACCAAAATCTCCGTAATGACATAAATTGACAATTTTTCGGGTCCGTGATAAAGAAGTTTCCTTTCATTCATACTCCAGCGTTGCAAATTTTCATGGCAAATTCTAGCGGGGTACACAGTTAAATCATTTCTATGTAGCCCTGCATTGTCGGATTTTTTTTATAAACAGCTTACAAAGAATAAAATGGTGATACAACTCTTCGAGACCTACCTTTGTTCACGAGTTTCTTGGTGATGGAGCTAGCTCGAGTGTTAGTTTAGTTTAATCATATTTTATTGCATATAATAATAAGCAACGGGGTTGGGCCACAAGTTCTCTAATATTAGTTACGGCCCTTCCCCTACAGTTACATACACAGTTTCATTAAGCACGTGGTAATAGCAAACACACAATAAAGAAAAAACATATGTTAGTCGTGGTAGCCGTACATAAGAGGAAACAGGTAAACATCAACAGATGGATAATTTGGTTACATTAAGAATTATTAAATCGTTTTGTGTCTTTAATGAACTTTTGGACAGCATTGAAAATAAGTGAATTTTCTAATCCGGTCAAAGATCCATCACCGTATAGAATTGTATTCAAGTTTAAAGGGTGAAAGGCCCTTGTTGTCTGAAACATTATAACACGTTCTGTTTGAAAGTAAGGACATTTGAAAAAGAAGTGTTCAGCGTCTTCGACAACTTCTGAGCAATTGCAGTATGGAGTAAGACTAATGTGGTTCGAATATAAATCACCTTTAAGGTTACTACATTTATTCCTGATCCGAGCATGCATTATTGAAGAGAACCTTTCACCAGAAAGGAAATATACGGGAACTTTAGGATTTTGAGGAGCATTACATTTAAGTTGTTGTTTAAAAGCAGAAACACTTCCATCTGCACGAACATTGTTATCAAGAGAGTTCCATAGAGAGATGGAAGACGGAATACAGGATTTTTTGTAAATTTCAGTGCGAGTATATGATACTGTAATATTGTTGCTATTTCTTAATGGATAATTTGATACTTCTCTAACTAGAGGGGGAATAAGATCAGTTATATATGGAGGAACTGTATCGTTATAAACTTTGTACATGAAAACCATTTTCTGTTGCTTACGCCGATCAGACAAGGGTACCCAACCACATTCCCTATAAAGATTTACTAAAGACACTGACCTTGTAAGACCTGTTACAACCCTAGCAGCTTCATTCTGTATTTTTTCTAAACTTTGCATGTCTTGAACAGAACAGCCATCCCATACTATTGAGGAATATTCAAGAATAGGTAGTACGTACGAAATATATATCTGGTTTAAAGCAGATCTACTGAATTTATATTTTAATTTTCGCATAATCCCTATGACTTTGGATGCACTAGTTATTATATTTTCTACATGTGTTTGCCATTGGCCATTATTACTAAATGTTAAACCCAGATGCTTATGATTTTCTACGAACTTTATTGGGGTATTATCGAAGAGAATCTGGAGGTAGTTTTCGAATTTTTTTTAAAGTGAAAAATACTGCCTCGGTTTTTAAGGGATTGAAGGTGATCAACCATCTGGTCCATTGCTTAGCCCACGCAGAAAGAATAAGTAAGTCGTGATTTATGATTCCTTCTATATCAGCAATTGAGGATGCTGCACAAAATAGTGAGCTGTCATCAGCAAAGAGCCGCGTCAAACTTAACAGAGAGTCTGAAATATCATTTACATGGATAAGAAATAAAAGTGGCCCTAGCACGGAACCTTGAGGTACCCCAGCATGTATTCCTCTAGAATTTGAGGTACAAGACCTAATGACAACCTTTTGACTTCTATTACTTAGATAGTCTTCAATCCAGTTGAGAAGAGAACCATTAATTCCGTGTTGTTTTAATTTAAAAATGAGCCCTTTATGCCACACCCTATCAAAGGCTTTTGATACATCACAAAATACCATACATGAAAACTGGTTATTATCAAACGTTTGACATATATGCTGGAAAATATCAATTAACTGAAAAGTAGTAGAGTGGTGTGGTAAAAATCCAGATTGGTATCTGTATAAGAGGTTGTTCTCATGTAAGAAATTGTACATGTTTTATGTGCTATTCTTTCTTGAAAGAGTGTTCCCGGATGTGTCGAGGGAACACATTTCCATTGACTCATTTTCGAGCTAGTTCCCCTGATTACCACCCTGTTATAGTAATTACAGTGCTATACTGTTAGAAAACTGTTTAAAGCTCTTATGTTACCAAATACAATCATTATAGGCAGAAATTTGTTAAAACACATTTTGTTTTCTTTACAGAAGGCAAGCCGGTATAATTTGGGAACATTTTTGGGGGTATGCTAAAATTTACAGATATTTTGGGGTCTGATGATATACTGGGTATTTTGGGGGGTACACTGTCAATTTTGGTGTTTTTGTGGGGTCGAGCACTAGATGCTGGGTCCCAGCCTATGTAGCAGTCAAACTGTAGGCTAAGATCTAAACAGAGATTGGGCAATGTTAAAGGAATCCGCCAGACTTAACGATGAAATCTTTCTGTTTTCTTGCTCGGTCAAGTTTTCCATTTCAAATAAGAGATCTTTGACTTTGGGCAGTAGGGCTTGAGATGTCATTTCATCTCAATGTCAGGGAAAAACTAAAAATCGATGACCTAAATAATGTAGGCGGAAACGTAAATTCTCAACAGAAACGACACAAACATAGGTGTCTGTGTGTGTGTGTGGGGGGGGGGGGGGGGAGACTAGCGCTGCTATAAATTACCAGTTGCTAAATTACCCGTTAAAGCGCCCCATTAAGAGAGAAGTATTTAGCTCAATGTTTGTCTGAAAAAAATAAATAAATACGCTCTTGGTGTTGCACTGGCAGCATTTTTCGCCAAGGTTTTCCAATTTATTAATTTATTCTGTATACATGCTTATACTAAACAGGACCAGCATAACAAATTAAGTTTTCTGCATTTGCAATATTTCGTCGAGAATATTGACGCGCACTAGTGTGCAAAACAAGCTTTGCTGGAAAGTTTTGATTTTCATGTTAAAACATTTTGCACACTTAACATTAGCCATAAGACGCTGGCAAGCAGTGAAGAACGCTGCGACTGATCAGTGACTTCACTACGTGCTTACGATATACATTCTTTTGTAAAACTTACAAGAAATAAAATAAATCACACACCCCTTAAGGGGAATGGGAACCCCTTCAGGGGAGGTAAAACCTGCAAAATATTTTTGTCTCCCATGTCAATAGGGGACAACTCTTAAAGGAAAGAATTTGCTCCTGAGGAGCAAATTCTTTCCTTTAAGAGTTCACCCCCTTTTTCGGCGGGACTGAGCCTATAGAAAAACGAACAGGAAGTCCTTTGAAAAAATGGCGGAAGATGTGCCAGGTGTTCCCATTCCCCTTGAATTGAAATGGAGCTTCACAGTCTGAGTGCAGATATCACAGACAGTCAGACAGACAGACAAAACTTTATTCTCTTAAGTCAACTTAATGACATACAAGAAATTACATTAGGCATATATATATGTAAAATGATGTGTTTTTTTCGGGGGGGAGGGGGGGGGGGGTTCAGCTTACACTGATCCAAAGTATCTTTGCTATAGTATCATGACTTATATTTCAAGGATACAGGGAGAACGTGCAGTTCATACATATATCATCCTTAGTTCATGGTGCTTGCAAAGATAGCGTTGAGTTGATATGGAATTCAGTGATATTTTGACTCGTATATGACAATACAATCTTCCACCTTACAAGACTGGGGTGGTCCACTTCCAACAATAGGGGTGTCAGGCTTGTTCTGTTCGTGGTAAGCTCCACAAAAATCCGTGTACTTTGTGCAAACAGCGCGGACCCAGATCAGGTGCCGCATTACGCAGTGTGTCATCCAGGTCCACACTGTTTGCTTATGTCCCTCAAAGGGACGCTAAGTATGAGTTATGCACATGTATTCGTGCTGTCATACATAGTCATAAAAAGGTTTCCATCCCTTGCATGAACAGAAGAAGGTTTCGAAGGGCTGTTGTTAGTAGACATATAATAAAAGTGATAATTCCCAACATGCACTCAGCGTTGGCTCAACTTTGAATCAGTGTTGAAACAACGCTGTGTCAACGTTTCCTGCAACGCCATTAACACATACAGTCGAACTTCAATGGCTCGAACACCTTTGGGACCACGAAAATCTGTTCGAGACGGGGGTAGTTCGAGCCACTGAGGGTAACTACCAGGAGGCACAACGGAATTAATTTTGGGACTTCTTTTCGGTGTTGTAAAATAAAAATGTATGTTGTGCGTACTCATTAGAATCGCCTCATAGAGGCGATTCTAATGAGTACACACAGCATACATTTGCAAGATAAAAGTCGAAAATCACCGTAATTGTCCCACACTTCTTATGTAGAGGAATTCCCTAGGGACTCAAAAACGGGTTCGACTCAGTTATGGTAAACGAGCCATCGGTGTTCGAGCCATCGAAGTTCCACCGTACTTCAGTGTGCTCACGGGTCCCCGCCATAAAAGATTGGGCTACACGATGCTTCCACGCAGAGATGAAACCGGCCGCACACGAGTACTGGTAAACTGCTTGTGTCTAAGTGTACTCAGGGAAAGTGGTGCGCCCCTGCATATATAGACGCTATTGGTCTGTTTGGGTGGTAGGGCTTGAGATGTCATTTCATCTCTATGTCGGGTAAAAGTCCCTCAAAATTGGAAGCAACGTCTTATTAGAATGATTAGAATACAACTCCCAATGTCTGCATTGAGAAGCTATGGGACAACGGGCATCCATGTAGCACACATTAAAGCCTCAGACCAGCCTGCACATTTGTGCAGGCTGTCTGAGTCATTACTGTTCGCAAATGTCCAAAGACGTGCTTTCGCTTGACACGGCTTTTAAGTAAGTGTAATAAAAAGCTAAGTTATAGTTTGTCATTTTTACTTGCAATCTTTCTTTCTTTTAGAACTGCGACCGAAGAACAAAAGGCTCTGGCTCTGGGCTTATCAGCTGCGGTTACTTCTGGCTTTGGTAAGATTCTCCTACCTGCCGGGGCACATGATATTTAGACAATGTCACATAAATGTCGAACCGACATCAAGATTAACTCCGTTGCATCCAATTGGTACTATGCTAGTGCAAGCATATTATTTTCAATATACGAGGACTGTTCCAAATATAATGCCACTTTTATTATTTTTCCTTCACTACAAACATTAAAATCTGTTTTACTTCCTCTGCCATTCACAGTAAACCCTGTCTACCTGAATACACCTTTTAAGCCGGTCAATCCGCTTTTGGAAGCAGTTTTCATACCCTTCAAAAGATGCAATTGTATCTCATTCCTTGAGTTTCGGAAACAGATAATAGGTCGCAGCGGGGCCATGTCCTGTGAAAATGTAGGATGTGAGGATGTGGTAGGACGGTGACCTTATCTGACTCCAAAACTTCAGTCACACGGTGTGCCTTGTGATCGGGTACTAAGGAGCATATGTCCTGTTTGGGGGTGGCGAGTGTCGTAGTACTTCTTCAATTTTCTTAGAACAACATTTTGCTGTGATTGTTCTACCGTGTGGCACCGGAATTTACATGACTGGACCCTTATTACTGAAGAAAACACACACACACACACACACACACACACACACACACACACACACACACACAAGAAAAAAAATACAAATCCTTCTTTACCGTTTCGTGATTGGACGTTTCGCATTTTTGGTGGCCCGAATTCTTTTGCGACACTTCCGCTTTGGTTCAAAACGGTAAGCCCAGGCCTCGTCTTCAGTGATTAAATTTTAGCCTTTTTTGCTATATTTTGATATTTTGGATACTTTTTCAGGTTGTGTGTGTGTGTGTGTGTGTGTGTGTGTGTGTGTGTGTGTGTGTGTGTGTGTGTGTGTGTGTGTGTGTGTGTGTGTGTGTGTGGCATTGGCTATACGGATGCTCTTTCAGTGTTCATCTGTCGCAAACGGGATATCCGGGCCATCTTGCATTTACTTTCCTAAGTTGTAAATGCTTCTTTGGTATTTCAAAGAAACATTTACAACTTTGGAATTAGCCCTGTCGTTAGCACGAGTTCATTTATTGCGATGAAAGCTTCAAGCATATTGAATCGCTTTCGAACACTCATTCCGGGTTTGTCACCTGGGCTAATTGCCTCTCTGTGAATCGCCCGGGGTATCTTTTTACAGGATATTGCGGGCTTTTCGATGTTACTTTTAGAAATTTATGTTTCAGGCCAACCTGTGTGAGCAGCATCTTTAAGTTACGGCTGCCCGCTCCTAAATTTAGCTACCCACTTGCAAATCGTCCTGTAAATATTTGGTCCTCGCCATAGATATCGCATACCTCACGGTATATACTGAGTTGCGACCCACCTGTTAAAACTGAGTTGTGACCTACTTTTTATATAGGCCCTAATTTCAAGCTAACGAGCGTGTCTCCTTTTCACAATGAATATGCTATAGGGAAATGTACCCTGTACAAAGGTCAGCGAAGTTGTAAGGAAGGTTTTTACCTATATTGTTCTATAATGCTCACTCTATCGAAACGAGGTGGTTTTGAGCACACATTGCACCGATGCGAAATAAAACTTAACTATCGTTAATTTTAGAACAATCCTCGTCCAATATAAACGCAGTCTTGATATGACGTCGCCTCTATAGGTTTTATGCGTGCTTGAGAGATATTTAAAGAAGAAAATCGAAGTTAAGCATTGATTATTTAATTTGTTCGATCATTTATTGACGTTTCCACTATGAAATATCCCAGTGCCTCCACGGATATCATCACGAAAACACGCCTATATAATTTTTACCCCCTTGAACCCCACCTTTATACAGTAAAACTGGGGTTTCCAGGGGTAAACCTTATTATTCTTATTTCTGCTCTAAAATATAGGCTGTGGGTACTCGTTAGAACCGCCTCGATGAGCAGAAATAAGAAAAATATCACAATTTTTCATCTTAAAATTTTCATTTTTTCGGCGATAAAGGTTACAATGTATTTGTATAGGCATGTTTTCGTAATGTATTAGTTAGTCAGACCCACAAAAGTCTAAAAGATGACAAAAAATGTGTTCGACCAGCTACAAGTGCTGACCTGCACATCCACCCTCTGTCCATTACGAAAACACGCCTCATGATACAAATACAATGTTAACTTTACTGCTGAAAAAAAACACGAAAATTTTAAGATGAAAAATTGTGATATTTTTCTTATTTCTGTTCAAAATATAGATTGTGGTTACTCGTTAGAACCACCACATCGAGGCGGTTCTAACGAGTATCCACAATCTATATTTTAGAGCAGAAATAAGAAAAATAATGTTTACCCCTGTGAACCCCAGTTTCGCTATATAAAAGTGGAGTTCGAGGGGATCAAAATAATATAGGCGTGTTTTCGTGATGTCTGTAGTTGTGACATTCATTCACCAGAAGGGTTGTATAACATGGAAAATTAGTCCCGAAGTGAATACAGAATCTTATTTTCTGGTGGAATCTTTCAGAACATTCAAACCTCTGTTTTATGTCCATTGGAAATATCATTTCTTGTAATGGAGAACTTCAGAGTCGTTGGAGTGATGTTGAAATCCCACATTCGCATCTTAAAGGTGCATTATTGAGCTATCTGGAACAAATGCTTCCAAAAATAAAATACATATAGCCGGTATTTTTCTTTAAAACAATACAAAGGGACCGGCCCCGATAGCTCAGTTGGTAGAGTGTCCGCTCCGGGGAACGGGAGGTCTGGGGTTCGACCCCGGGCCGCGACATACCAAAGTCGTTAAAAATGGTACTAGCTGCTCCTCGTTTGGTACTCAGATTTACGGGGTAGAGCTAGGACTGGTCGATCCAGTGTCAGGATAATGTGACTGGGTGTGGTATCATGTAATGTGTCTGGGACATGATACTTCAGTGAGGCAGCACTATAAACGTGAGCATTGAGCTCCCTGTCGCAACCAGACACCGTCGTGATATGACTGAAAAATTGTTGAAAGCGACGTTAAACCCGAATTCACACACACACACACACACACAATACAAAGGAATGCATTTTATGCAAAAATGCGAACAATTATGATGACAGGTAAACGAGTTTGAGAGGGAATCCCTAACTAGGTTTTGAACACTAGTTAGATCTATTTTTAGTTCGTGACAAAAATAGAATCCCCATATATGACGTTATGCGACGTAATATGACGCTGAATACCATGCCATAAGTAACGACACTCAGAGACGATACTGTCGCCATGTATGTGTAAAGTTACAGATTTATTTTTAGAACAGAAATTCCGAACACATGTTCAGAGCGAAGGGTAAACACGAATGAAAACGACCATTTTCACAAAGTTCTGAAGCTGTATTTGGCTCCAAAAGTGTACACATGACAAAGGAGTATGCATTGAAGATAAAAACCAGAAAAAAATTGAGACCCGGTAGCTCAATAGTGCACCTTTAACTTTCCCAATAGCCCTGCTCTGAACTTTTCAATTTCTTCTTCGAACAAGTCTCCCCGAGGTTCCCAAACACAACTGCGGGCGAACAAGGCCCGAGTTTAAAAAATAAATCGTGCATAACTTGAGCATGGAAATTTCAAAGCTTGTAAATATCAGACTATCAATATTTTGGGCGTTTTTTCATGCTCAAATCAGCATTATATTAAACTGGCAGCAATCATGAGCGGGACAAAAATGCATGTAGTGTATTTTAATATTTATAAGCAGGACAAAATTCCTTTTCATCTGAGTTGAGCACTAAAAGTTTATAAAAATGGAACCTGCTTAGATCGGCGGATAATGACATTTTCCCTGTTCATGGTCACAAATTATTGCTAGAATTTTAATATTATTAATAAGGACAAAATATTGCATTTTTAATATGTATGAGCAGGGCATATTTCATTCTTATGTGAGTTGAGCATGAAGAAAAGGTTATGTAACCTATTAACCTTTGTCCTACTGTCGCTTTTAACATCCGGGATCGATCCCGGGCTTCTCCAGACTTTCGGATGAGTCTTTAAACCGAGGTCCCGTCTCCGTATGACCTTAGCTGTTGGTGGGACGTAAAACTCAAATACTCACTCACATCCTGATGACATGAATAAAATGCCCATAAGAACACCGGAAGTTGCGTATTCGCATGCTCATCAGATTTCGCTGGAAGCTGGATTTATACAGTGAAAGTCCGCTATTAAGAGCACCTAAAATTTAGACTAATTCTCCTTTATAAAGCATACTTAAAAAGTTTCAGTAATTCTTTCTGTGTGTTTTCAGCTCTCAGTGTCTTCTAGTAAGAGACCACCTTTGGGACTGTTCAAAAGTGGTCTAAAAGACCACTTTTGAAAGACCACCTTTGGGACTGTTAAAAAATGGTCTAAAAGACCACTTTTGAACAGTCCCAAAGGTGGTATTTTTATAGAAATTTTACTGTACTTCTTGCTTTGCCGCGTATCATTTCATTTGATTTTTCTGTCTCTACAGCATGGTTGCCTGGTCCAACAATTGGAGGCAAGCTCATAGACAGTACCTGTCTGATATGGAAGACTGCCTCCAACTCCGGTGTGTTCTGTGGCCAATATGATATCGTTGCGCAGAGATTCAAACTCCACGAGCTGATGATAGGGTTCCGCGTGGGCAGTCTCTTGTTCCTGGTTGCGGCGATGGTGATTGCAAAAAGGAATAATCATTGGAGACCGGACGAAAAAACAGCAGTGCTTCAGGAAAGAGAAATGATGATGAAAGGTGGACAGTCGTAACGTAACATAGGAACAAATGTGGCAGCTCATGAGAAATTGCACTTATTGCATAGGCGAGCAGCTAAGGCTATGGCGAGACTGCGCATGCGCGCAGTGTCGACAGAGCCTTTGCTACTCGCGCATGCGCAATCTCGCCAAAGCCTTTGCTACTCGCAGGCATGTAGAAGAGATCTTGAGGTCGCTTCATGCAAGAAGTGCATCTCGCCATCTTAAAGTAGAACTTCGATGGCTCGAACCCCGATGGCTCGTTTACCATGGATGAGACGAGCCCATCTTGAGGTTCGAGCCATCGAAGATCGACTGCAGTTGTCTTGCTTATGCGATAAGAGTTCTTTTCTCATGATTTTGCTCAAAATGACAAAAAGTAGTGCTTATTTTTCATGCTGCCACAACGGGAAGGCTTCGTGTACTGAATACCCTATCGAACTAAAGATGAGCATCGTCACGAGAAGATTGTCTTTGGGGTTTGTGACCAAGTAAGGTACAAACCGATCTGTCTATTACGTTACGAAAACACGCCTATACAAATGCATTGTAATCTTTAACGCCGAAAAAAAACGAAATTTTTAAGATGAAAAAGTGTCATATTTTTCTTATTTCTGTTCAAAATATAGATTGTGGGTACTCGTTAGAACCGCCTCATCGAGGCGGTTCTAACGAGTTCCCACAATCTATATTTTGGAGCAGAGATAAGAAAAATAAGGTTTACCCCTGTAAACCCCTGTTCTACTATATAAACGGCCCCGCCCATCGGGGCTGGAAGAAATAGATTGGCCTGCATGATGCTTCCAAACAGAGCCGAAACCAACCGCATATGATTACTGGTAAACCGACCGGCCCCGATAGCTCAGTTGGTAGAGTGTCCGCTCCGGGGAACGGGAGGTCACCGGTTCGATCCCGGGCCGCGTCATACCAAAGTCGTTAATAATGGTCCTAGCTGCTCCTCGCTTGGCACTCAGATTTACGGGGCAGAGCTAGGACTGGTCGACCCAGTGTCAGGATAATGTGACTGGGTGTGGTATCATGTAATGTGTCTGGGACATGATACTTCAGTGAGGCCGCACTATAAAAGTGAGCATTGAGCTCCCTGTCGCAACCAGATACCGTCGTGATATGACTGAAAAATTGTTGAAAGCGACGTTAAACCCGAATTCACACACACACACACACACACACACACACACACACACACACACACACACACACACACACACACACACACTGGTAAACCGCTTAGAGGTTCTAAGCCCGCCCAGAGAAAAGTGCTGCGAGTCGGGCCGTCCATGCATATAAATCCTTTTGGTTTCATTTGGCGACAGGGCTTGCGATGTCATTCCATCTCAATGTCGGGTAAAATTCTCATAAAATTGGAGTAGGGTGTAATGCCGGCACTCCATCCTGGGCACCTCCACGCAGGGAACGTTTTGCTCCACCGTGGAGACGCTCGAAAATTGCAGTTTCAGTTATACTAGACGGGTTCAATTTGTTTTACATTACCGGGGCGAATCGCAATTGTTACTTTTTATTACTAACAGTTTTGTTTTTAGGCCCTTTCACTATCGTTAATAAGAATTGTTTGAAAAACCTGAGTATCCGCAGAAAAAAAACCTGGCCTTTCATTGCAAAACAGTTTTAAATGTATATCAGGTTCTGTCCGTTCGCTCCACGCTGGGAACTTTCCAATAATGCCGGTGCTCCATACTGGGCACCTCCACGCCCAGAACGGCCACTCCTTTGTGTCCAATAGAACGGTTGATTTATTAATTTCATATTAACCCACCCGTATCGAGACCATTAAACTACAGGACCTTAATAATCCTGAGCTGTTGGGCACGTTAGCAGTCGTACCAGAGTTCTAGCGTTCGCTTAAACTGTGCTAGGCGAGGAGCAACTATAACACTTGTTCCTGTCATTGCTCCACGCTGGGCACGTAGCAGTCGTACTGGGTCGTTTGCTTGAAATATGCTGGATTGTAGCGACTGTTAGACCTATTAGGCTGTCCTTTCTCCACGATGGGCAAGTAAGTAGTCGTACTGAAGCAATCTCTTGAACTCTGCTCAACATAAAATGACTTTAGTAAGACCTATTTCTCCCTATTTCTACCCTTATCAAACTGGAGGGTTTGCTTTAACGGTGCTATTGATGGAGCGACTATAAGACCCTTTTCAGCCCTTGCTCAATGCTGGGTGTGTTAGCAATCGAATTGGAGCGTTTGCGTTAACAGTTCTGGACATGGAGCGAATTTAGACCCGTGAGGGTCTGAGAGCAAAATATGAGCTTTTTTATATTTAAAGCTTTTACTTGTAGCAACGTTACTTATTTGAGTTGTTTCCCTTGTTTTATTGGTGGACTTAACGTGTTATTTTATGGAAATTCGTAAACGATCTGATTTATATTTGATTATCCTGAATTTGTTTGCATCATATATTGGTTTGTATGCCTATTGCTCAATGTTTAGATTGACTTTGTCAGACAAATGTTACTCAAAGTATTGCAAACGGATGCAAGGTTACCACAGCATGCTTATAAGATTCATTTAATATATATAGTTTGCGTCAAGCGGGATTAGAATTAGCTACACACTATATATACCATGCGGCTATTCCTGCCGTTTCTTTACGAGTCGTATTGTTTTTAGTGTGTGATTTGCGGTTTAACGCCCCCGTCAAAAGTGTAAAGGTCGTTTTGGAACCTTGCATCCTATTTTGTGGGGTTTTTTTTTACCCGACATTGAGATGGAATGACATTATAAGTTATGTCGCCCAATGTTTATTAGCATGGACGGTCCGCCTCGCACCGCGGTTCCTGGACAGGCTTAGAATCTCTAAGTGGTTTACACGACGCTGGGCATACAATATATATTTCCAGAGTGCTCGCATGCTCTGTTGTGAGAAAAGAAAAACTATCTGACCATTGCCGGCCTCGCTCCTCGCTGGGCACACTATGTATATTTCCAGAGTGTTCGCATGCTCTGTGCTGGGAACAGAAAAACTATAAAAGCATTGCCGGCCTCGCTCCACGCTGGGCACACTATATATCTTTCCAGAGTGCTCGTATGCTCTGTGCTGGAAACAGAACAACTATTAAACCATCGCCGACCCCGCCCCCGCTGGGCACACTATATATATTTCCAGAGTGCTCACATGCTCTGGCTGGGAACACAACAACTATAAAACCATTGCCAGCATCGCTCCACGCTGGGCACACTATATATATTTCTAGTGTGCTTGCATGCTCTGTGCGGGGAACAGAACAACTTAAAGACCATTGCCGGCCTCGCTCCACGCTTGGCACACTGTATATATTTCCAGAGTGCCCGCATCCTCTGTGCTGGGAACAGAACAACTATAAGACCATTGCCGGCCTCGCTCCACGCTGGGCACACTATATATATTTCCAGAGTGTTCGCCTGCTCTGTGCTGGGAACAGAAAAACTATAAAAGCATTGCCGGCCTCGCTCCACGCTGGGCACACTATATATCTTTCCAGAGTGCTCGTATGCTCTGTGCTGGAAACAGAACAACTATTAAACCATCGCCGATCCCGCTCCCCGCTGGGAACACTATATATATTTTTCCAGAGTGCTAACATGCTCTGTGCTGAGAACACAACAACGATAAAACCATTGCCAGCCTCGCTCCACGCTGGGCACACTATATATATTTCTAGTGTGCTTGCATGCTCTGTGCGGGGAACAGAACAACTGTAAGACCATTGCCGGCCTCGCTCCACGCTGGGCACACTATTTATATTTCCAGAGTGTTCGCATGCTCTGTGCTTGGAACAGAACAACTATAAAAGCATTGCCGGCCTCGCTCCACGCTGGGCACACTATATATATTTCCAGTGCTCGTATGCTCTGTGCTGGAAACAGAACAACTATTAAACCATCGCCGACCTCGCTCCCCGCTGGGCATACTATATATATTTCCAGAGTGCTCACATGCTCTGTGCTGGGAACACAACAACTATAAAACCATTGCCAGCCTCGCTCCGTGCCGGGCACACTATATATATAGTGTGCTTGCATGCTCTGTGCGGGGAACAGAACAACGTAAAGACCATTGCCGGCCTCGCTCCACGCTGGGCACGCTATATATATTTCCAGAGTGCTCGCATGCTCTTTGCTGGGAACAGAACAACTGTAAGACCATTGTTGGCCTCGCTCCACGCTGGGCACACTATATATATTTCCAGAGTGCTCGCATGCTCTGTACTGGGAACAAAAACAGCTATAAGACAATTGTTGGCCTCGCTCCACACTGGGCACACTATCTATATTTCCAGAGTGCCCGCCTCCTCTGTGCTTGGAACAGAACAACTATAAGACCATTTCCGGCCTTGCTCCACGCTGGGCACACTATATATTTCCAGAGTGCTCGCATGCTCTTTGCTGGGAACAGAACAACTATAAGACCATTGTTGGCCTCGCTCCACGCTGGGCACACTATAAATATTTCCAGAGTGCCCGCCTCCTCTGTGCTTGGAACAGAACAACTATAAGACCATTTCCGGCCTTGCTCCACGCTGGGCACACTATATATATTTCCAGAGTGCTCGCATGCTCTTTGCTGGGAACAGAACAACTATAAGACCATTTCCGGCCTTGCTCCACGCTGGGCACACTATATATATTTCCAGAGTGCTCGCATGCTCTTTGCTGGGAACAGAACAACTGTAAGACCATTGTTGGCCTCGCTCCACGCTGGGCACACTATATATATTTCCAGAGTGCTCGCATGCTCTGTACTGGGAACAAAAACAGCTATAAGAGAATTGTTGGCCTCGCTCCACACTTGGCACACTATCTATATTTCCAGAGTGCCCGCCTCCTCTGTGCTTGGAACAGAACAACTATAAGACCATTTCCGGCCTTGCTCCACGCTGGGCACACTATATATATTTCCAGAGTGCTCGCATGCTCTTTGCTGGGAACAGAACAACTATAAGACCATTGTTGGCCTCGCTCCACGCTGGGCACACTATAAATATTTCCAGAGTGCCTGCCTCCTCTGTGCTTGGAACAGAACAACTATAAGACCATTTCCGGCCATGCTCCACGCTGGGCACACTATATATATTTCCAGAGTGCTCGCATGCTCTTTGCTGGGAACAGAACAACTATAAGACCATTTCCGGCCTTGCTCCACGCTGGGCACACTATATATATTTCCAGAGTGCTCGCATTCTCTTTGCTGGGAACAGAACAACTATAAGACCATTGTTGGCCTCGCTCCACACAGGGCACACTATCTATATTTCCAGAGTGCTCGCATTGTCTGTGCTGGGAACAGAGCAACTATAAGACAATTGCCGGCCCCGCTCCACGCTGGGCACACTTCATATATTTCCAGATTGCTGGCATGCTCTGTGCTGGGAACAGAACGACTATAAAACTATTCCCGGCCTCGCTCCACGCCGGGCACACTATATATATTTCCAGAGTGCTCGCATGCTCTGTGCTGGGAACAGAACAACTATAATACCATTGCCGGCCTCGCTCCACGCTGGGCACACAATATATATTTCCAAAGTGCACGAATGATCCGTGCTTGGAACAGAACAATTATAAGCCATTGCCGGCCTCGCTCCACGCTGGGCACAGTATATATATTTCTTGAGTGCTCGCATGCTCTGTGCTGGGAACAGAACAACTATAATACCATTGCCGGCCTCGCTCCACGCTGGGCACACTATATATATTTCCAAAGTGCACGAATGATCCGTGCTTGGAACAGAACAATTATAAGCCATTGCCGGCCTCGCTTCACGCTGGGCACAATATATATATTTCCAGAGTGCTCGCATGCTCTGTGCTGGGAAGAGAACAAATATAAGATCATTGTTTGCCTCGCTCCGCGCTGGGCACAATATATATATTTCCAAAGTGCTCGCATGCTCTGTACTGGGAACAGAACAGCTATAAGACAATTGTTGGCCTCGCTCCACACAGGGCACACTGTCTATATTTCCAGAGTGCTCGCATTGTCTGTGCTGGGAACAGAACAACTATAAGACAATTGCCGGCCCCGCTCCACGCTGGGCACACTACATATATTTCCAGATTGCTGGCATGCTCTGTGCGGGGAACAGAACGACTATAAAACTATTCCCGGCCTCGCTCCACGCCGGGCACACTATATATATTTCCAGAGTGCTCGCATGCTCTGTGCTGGGAACAGAACAACTATAATAACATTGCCGGCCTCGCTCCACGCTGGGCACACAATATATATTTCCAAAGTGCACGAATGATCCGTGCTTGGAACAGAACAATTATAAGCCATTGCCGGCCTCGCTCCACGCTGGACACAGTATCTATATTTCCAGAGTGCTCGCATGCTCTGTGCTGGGAACAGAACAACAATTATACCATTGCCGGCCTCGCTCCACGCTTGGCACACTATATATATATCCAAAGTGCACGAATGATCCTTGCTTGGAACAGAACAATTATAAGCCATTGCCGGCCTCGCTCCACGCTGGGCACAGTATATATATTTCCAGAGTGCTCGCATGCTCTGTGCTGGGAAGAGAACAAATATAAGATCATTGTTGGCCTCGCACCGCGCTGGGCACAATATACATATTTCCGGAGCGCTCGCATGCTCTGTGCTGGGAACAGAACAATTATAAGACCATTGTTGGCCGCGCTCCACGCTGGACACACTATATATATCAACAGGGCGCTCGCTTGCTCTGTGATGGGAACATAACAACAACAAGACCATTGTTGGCCTCCCTCCATGCTGGGCACACTACATATGTTTCCAGAGTGCTCGCATGCTCTGTGCTGGGAACACAACACTATAAGACAATTGTTGGACTCGCTCCACGCTGGGCACACTATCTATATTTCCAGAGTGCTTGCATTGTCTGTGCTGGGAACAGAACAACTATAAGACCATTGCCGGCCCCGCTCCACGCTGGGCACACTATTTATATTTCAAGAGTGCTGACATGATAAGTGCTGGGAAGAGAACAGCTATAAACCATTCCCGGTCTCGCTCCACGCCGGGCACACTATATATATTTCCAGAGTGCTCACATGCTCTGTGCTGGGAACAGAACAACAATAAGACCATTGCCGGCCTCGCTTCACGCTGGGCACATTATATATATTTCCAAAGTGCTCGAATGATTCGTGCTTTGAATAGAACAACTATAGACCATTGCCGGCCTCGCTCCACGCTGGGCACATTATATATATTTCCAGAGTGCTCGCATGCTCTGTGTTGGGAACAGAACAAATATAAGACCATTTTTGGTCTCGCTCCACGCTGGACACACTATATATATTTCTAGAGTGCTCGCATGCTCTTTGCTGGGAACAGAACAACTATTATAAGACCATTGTTGGCCTCGCTCCACGCTGGGCACATTATATATAATTCCAGAGCGCTCGGATGCTCTGTGCTTGGAACTGAACAACTATAAGACAATTGTTGGCCTCACTCCACGCTGGGTACACTATATATATTTCCAGACTGCTCGCATGCTCTGTGCTGGGAACAGAACAGCTTTAAGACCATTGTTGGCCTCTCTCCATGCTGGGTACACTATATATATTTTCCAGAATGCTCGCATGCTCTGTGCTGGAAACTGAACAAATATAAGACCATTGTTGGCCTCGCTCCACGCTGGGCACACTATATTTATTTCCAGAAGGCTAGCATGCTCTGTGCTGGGAAAAGAAAAACTATCTGACCATTGCCGGCCTCGCTCCTCGCTGGGCACACTATGTATATTTCCAGAGTGTTCGCATGCATTGTGCTTTGAACAGAACAACTATAAGACCATTGACGGCCTCGTTCTACGCTTGGCACACTATATATATTTCAAGAGTGCCCACATCCTCTGTGCTGGGAAAAGAACAACTTTATGACCATTGCCGGCTTCGCTCCACGCTCGGCACACTATATATATTTCCAGAGTGTTCGCATGCTCTGTGCTGGGAACAGAACAACTATTAAAGCATTGCCGGCCTCGCTCCACGCTGGGCACACTATATATCTTTCCAGTGTGCTCGTATGCTCTGTGCTGGAAACAGAACAACTATTAAACCATCGCCGACCTCGCTCCCCGCTGGGAACACTATATATATTTCCAGAGTGCTCACATGCTCTGTGCTGGGAACACAACAACTATAAAACCATTGCCAGCCTCGCTCCACGCTGGGCACACTATATATATTTCTAGTGTGCTTGCATGCTCTGTGCGTGGAACAGAACAACTTAAAGATCATTGCGGCCTCGCTCCACGCTGGGCACACTATATATATTTCCAGAGTGCCCGCATCCTCTGTGCTGGGAACAGAACAACTATAAGACCATTGCCGGCCTCGCTCCACGCTGGGCACACTATATATATTTCCAGAGTGCTCGCGTGCTCGTATGCTCTGTACTGGGAACAGAACAGCTATAAGACCATTGTTGACCTCCCCCAATGCTGGGCACACCATATATATTTCCAGACTGCTCGCATGATCTGCGCTGGGAACACAACACTATAAGACAATTGTTTGCCTCGCTCCACACTGGGTACACTATCTATATTTCCAGAGTGCTCGCATTGTCGGCGCTGGGAACAGAACAACTATAAGACCATTGCCGGCCCCGCTCCACGCTGGGCACACTACATATATTTCCAGAGTGCTGGCATGCTCTGTGCTGGGAACAGAACGACTATAAAACTATTCCCGGCCTCACTCCACGCCGGGCACACTATATATATTTCCATAGTGCTCGCATGCTCTGTGCTGGCCAGGTCGCTTGAATTGTGCCGGAGATGGAGCGACTGTTATGCCTACTCTTGCCACTGCTCCACGCTGGGCACTTTCACAATCTTAATGGCGTTGTCGCACAGAGCGTGCGACAGATCCAGTAGAATATGTACCGCTCCCAGCGTGGAGCATAAGCAGGAAAAGGTATTATACTTGCTCTGTACCTAGCAAAAGAGCTAGCGACCGATCCAGTAGGACACGTAACGTTCCCAGCGTGGAGCAAGTGCAGAAAAAGAGCTTATAGCCTCTATTTTTCCGGCAAAGAGGAAGCGACTGCTCAGATAGTACTGTCAAAGTGTCCAATAGAATGCGAAACGTTCCCAGCGTGGAGCAAGGGAGGAATCAGTTTTAGAGCTGCTCCGCTCACAACACAGAGAAGCGACTGCTCCAATACAATATGCAACGTCCCCAGCGTGGAGCAAGGACAGGCCGGCGATCCATGCTAGGCACCTCATTTGCTCCACCGTGGACACACTCTTTTCCTGCAGTTGCAGCTATACTTTGAAGCAATAGTTATATAAATTTATCATTGTCAATTTATTAGCTCCCGTTGAGTAGAAGTCAAATTATGACGATTTAATGTAACGATGTAGATGTAGCCTATTATACTTTATAGAAATACGATTGGAGAGCATGCATCTTGTCACTTTCAAGTTATCATTAGCAAAAGTTGATGCTTGAACCTGGCAAGGGAGACAACAATAGAATCGGAACCACAAGAAAAGGTTATTTCATGTTAAACAGCTAATGTCTGCGTTTGACTTCAACAATGTGAAAAATAAATTCCAAAAATAAACAATATTTTTTTCAAGAGTGTTATTTTAATCGTGGTAGTTTTTTTTGTTCGTATTTAATCGAATACTTATCGGCCATGAGGCACCAGCCTTACTTAAAAATACATAGTGACTAATATATATATATTGTTTTGTGAGCATAAAAATGTCATATCATATCGTCAATAAATAAGTCTTGATTACAAACCGTTTTTCAAGTCAAGAAAAATCTATTTTAACTCGGTATAGTTTTTACAAGTTAAAGCTTTTTCTACCGACTATATAGGGCCTTATATGTTGGAAACATTTCAGCTTAGAAATACTACTTCAAAGTGAACACAAATTAAGATGAAGTGTGGCTGTGCTTGCATGGGAGCGGTCGCTTGGTCTGTGCTGGGCACGGAATAACTATTATACATTCCTGCCCTTGCTCCATGCTGGGAACTTTCAGTATATATTATACTGAAGCATTCAGGAGCACGGAGCACGGAGCAACTTAAGACCTAAACCTGCAATTGCTCCAAGCTGAGCACATTACGTACTATAGTGAAACGGTCACTTGCTCTGTGCTGGGCACGGATCAACAATAAGAAAGACCTATTTCTTGCCTTGCTCCACGCTGGGGACGTCACGTGTTCTATTGGATGTTTCGCTGGATATAAGATCTATTCTTGTCCCTGCTCCACGCTGGGAACGTTGCATATTGTACTGGAGCAGTCACTTGCTCTGTGCTGTGAGCGGAGAACTTTAAGACATATTCCTGCCCTTACTCCACTCTGCGTTCGTTATTATACTGAATTTGTTTCTTGCTCTGCGCTGAATACGGAACAACCTGCCCTTGCTCCACGCTGGGCACGTTACGCATTCTACTGGAGCGGGAGCTGTGCTAGACACGAAGAAATATAAGACCTATACCCCGAGAATTGGCGCACCGGAAGTATATAGGGCCTATATAGCGTACTTCGTTGCACCGTGCCAGCAGAGAGCAATCCAGCGTCCCGGAAGAAAACATAGCGTGCCCAGCACAGAGCAAGCTAGAGCTCCGGAAGAAAATAAAACGTGCCCAGTGTGGAGCGAGGCCTATGTCTGTGCGGGGAACAGAACAACTAAAAATCTATTGCCGGCCTCGCTCCACGCTGGGCACACTATATATATTTCCAGAGCGCTCGCATGCTCTGTGCTGGGAACAGAACAACTATAAGACCATTGTTGGCCTAGCTCCACGCTGGATACACTACATATATTTCCAGAATGCTCGCATGCTCTGTGCTGGGAACAGAACAACTATAAGACCATTGTTGGCCTCGCTCCACGCTGGGCACAATATCTATATTTCCAGAGTGCTCGCAAACAGAACAACTATAAGACCATTGCCGGCCCCGCTCCACGCTGGGCACACTATATATATTTCCAGAGTGATGGCATGCTCTTTGCTGGGAACAGAACAACTATAAAACCATTGCCGGCCTCGCTCCACGCCGGGCACACTATATATATTTTCAGAGTGCTCGCATGCTCTCTGCTGGAAACAAAACAATTATAAGACCATTATCAGCCTCGCTTAACGCTGGGCACACTATATATATATTTCCAAAATGCTCGAATGCTATGTGCTTGGAATAGAATAACTATAAATCATTGCTCCACGCTGGGCACAGTATATAGATTTCCAGAGTGTTCGCATGCTCTGTGCTGGGAACAGAACAAATATGAGACCTTTGTTGGACTCGCTCCGCACTGGGCACACTATATATATTTCCGGAGCGCTCGCATGCTCTGTGCTGTGAACAGAACAACTATAAGACCATTGTTGGCCTCGATACACGCTAGGCACACTATATTTATTTCAAGAGCGCTCGCATGCTCGGTGCTGGGAACTGAAAAACTATAAGACCATTGTTGGCCTCGCTCCACGCTGGAGAAACCATATATATTTCCAGAGTGCTCGCTTGCTTTGTGGTGGGAACAGAACAACTATAAGACCATTGCCGACCTCGCTCCACGTTAGGCACACTATATATATTTCCAGAGTGCTCGCACGCTCTGTGCTGGGAACAGAACAACTATAAGACCATTGTTGGCCTCGCTCCACGCTGGGCACACATTTTATATGTCCAGATAGCTAGCATGCTCTCTGCTGGAAACAGAACAACTGTAAAACCATTGTTGGCCTCGCTCCACGCTGGACACACATTTTATATATTTCCAGAGTGCTTTCATGCTCTGTGCTGGGAACAGAACAACTATAAGACCAGTGTTGACCTCGCGCCACGCTGGGCACACTATATATATTTCAAGAGTGCTCGCATGCTCTGTGCTCTTAACAGAACAACTATAAGACCATTGTTGGCCTCTCTCCATGCCGGGCACACTATATATGCTTCCAGAGTGCTCGCACGCACTGTGCTGGGAACAGAACATCTATAAGACCACTGTTGGCCTCGCTCCACGCTGGGCACACTATATATTTTCCCAGAGTGCTCGCATGCTCTGCAGAGCAATATTAGGAATAGGCTTCATATTTTCAAGTTCTGTGGTGTATTCCTTGCCAAAAGTTGCACCGGGGCGGGGCCCAATTTGTTTTTATAGACTTTTATAGGAAAAACCCTTAAAAATCTTCTTGTCTGAAACCAGCTGCAGAAGGCACACTCCAATATTTCTTCTATATTTGGTATGAAGCTTCATCTAGTGCACCTCTAACAAGATTGTTCAAAGTATAGCCCTGGGTCCAAAATGGCCCCGGCGCGGGGCCCACTGTTTACATAGACTTATGTATAGGAAGAGCCTTTAAAAATCTTATTGTCTGAAACCAGAAGCCCAGGTGTTTGATATTTGGAATAAAGCTTCTTCCAGTGGACCTCTACCAAGATGGTTCAAATCATAGCCCTGGGGTCGATTATAGCCCCGTGGCGGGACCCACTGGGTTTACACAGATGTATATAGGAAAAAAACTTTACAAAATCTTCTTGTCTGAGGTCAGAAGGCCCAGATCTTTGATATTTGGTTTGAAACTTCATCTAGTAGATCTCTACCAAAATTGTTCAAATTAAAGCCCTTGGGTCCGAAATGGCCCAGGGACAGGGCCCAGTGGGTTTACATAGACATACATAGGGAAAACATTTTAAAATCTTCATGTCTGAAACTAAAAGGCTCTAGTCTTTGATTGATATTTGGTATGAAGCTCTTTCTAGTGGACTTCTACCAAAATTGTTCAAATCATAACCCTCAGGCAAAAATGGCCCCTTGGCGGGGCCCACTGGGTTTACATAGGGAAACCAGTTTAAAATCTTCATGTCTGAAACCAAAAGGCCCAGGTCTTCAGTATTTGTTATGAAGCTACTTCTAGATGACATCTACCAAGATTGTTCAAATAATAGCCCTGGGGCCAAAAATGGCCCTGGGGTTAGGCCCACTGGGTTCACATAGACATACATAGGGAAACCCTTTAAAAAGCTTCAATCCTTAAGACTTATATAGGGAAGCCTTTAAAAATATTGTCTGAAACAGAAGTCCCAGTTCTTTGATATTTTGTATGAAGCTTCAGCTAATGGACCTCTACCAAAGTTATTCATATTATCGCTCTGGGATCACAGTTGGCCCCGCCTTAGGGGTCACATGTTTTACGTAGACCCATATAGGGAAAACCCTTTAAAATCTTCTTGTCTGAAACCAGAAATTCCAGGTCTTTGATATCTGGCATGTAGCTTTTTCTAGTGGACCTCTACAAAGATTGCTCAAATTATAGCCTTGTGGCCAAAAATGGCCCCGCCCTGGGCCCACTAGTTTTACATAGACTTATATAGGGAACTCCTTTAAGAATCCTCTTGTCCGAAACGAGAAGGCCCAGGCCTTTGATATTTGATATGTAGCTTCATCTAGTGGACCTCTACCAAGATTATTCAATTTATAGTCCCGGAGTCCCGGAGCAAAAAATTGGCCCCGCACTGGATCCCACATGTTTTCCGTAGAGATACGAAGGGGAAACCAGAAGGCCCAGGTCTTTGATATTTGGTATGTAGCTTGATCTATTGGACTTCTACCGAGATTGTTCAAATACTCGGGGCCCACTTGTTTGTTGGTGAATGATGGGAGGTATGGGTTAATTGTACTGATTCCTGAACATTGCCTTCCTTGTCCTCGGTAGCGATAGCGGGGACATACTGTTTTTGTCCTGTCTGTTTGTTTATTTATTTATCTATTTGTTGGTTGTTCAACTTTATCATTGGTCATAACTGTTGAACGGTTTGAGATAGAGCCTTCATTTTTGGCGTGTAAGTTCCTCGGGAAAAGGGCTTCCGACTCATACCAAACATGTTTTACCTATGACCTTGACCTTGACCTGTTACCTACTTTATAAAAAACAAAACAAAAAAAACATTGGTCATAACTTCTGAACCGTTTGAGTTATAGCCTTCATATCTGGCTTATAAGTTCCTTAAGACCAGGGCTTTCGATTCATAAAAAAAATTGATCAGAATCAGAATCAGAATTGTTACTGGTGACACGTCAAATGACATTCATACACCAGGACCTGTGATGACCTGTGTCCTTGACTTTGACCTGTGATCTACTTTAAAGAAACAAATAACTTTTGTCATAACTTCTTAACCGTTTGAGATATAGCCTTCATATTTGGCTTATAAGTTCCTTGGGACAAGGGCTTTCAATTCAAACAAAAAATTTGACCTATGACCTTGATCTTGGTCTGTGACTTACTTTAGAAAAATTACATTGACCATAACTTCAGAACTGTTTGAGATAGAGCCTTCATTTTTGACAGGCAGGTTCCTTATGAAAAGGGCTTCCCACTTATATAAAAATTTTAACCTTTGACCTACATTAAAGAAAAACTAACATTTGTCATATCTTTTGAACCGTTTGAGGTAGGGCCTTCTTAATTAGCACATAAGTTTCTTGTGGCAAGAGCTTCCCACTGCTACAAAATTGTTTGACCTTGATCATGACCTTTTTACTACTTTAAAGACAAATAAGCCTTTGTGGTGTTGTGGTTATACTACTCGCCTGATAAACCAGGGACCGCAGGATCGATCCTCCTTGGCTTGTCCAGACTTTCGGATGTCTTTAAACCGAGGTCCCGTTTCCGTATGACCTTAGTTGTTGGTGGGACGTAAATCTAAAACACACACACTTAAAAAAAATATTGGTCATAACTTTTGAACCGTTTGAGATAGAGCCCTCATATTTGGCATGTAGGTTCCTTGTGAAATGGCCTTCTCACTCATACATTTTGACCTGTGCCCTTGACCCTGACCTACATTATTATAACTTTTGAACCGTTTGAGATAGAGCCTTAATTTTTGGCATGTAGGTGACTTTTGACATGGGCTTCCAACTCGTATATAAATTTTGACCTGTGACCTTGACCTTGTCCAGTGATCTACTTCAAAGGAAAAATGAACCTACCCGGGGACATGTTAGTGTTTCACAAACACACCTTGTCTATATAGAGAAACCTTTAAAATCTTCTTGTCTGAACCCAGAAGGCCCGGATATAAATAACCAGAAGGCCCTGGCCTTTGATCTTTGGCTTTTAGCTTCCAAAAGTGGACCTCTACCAAGATTGTTCAGATAATACCCCTGGGGTCAAACGATTTATACCAAGTCTTAGAGCAATCTACCATGTGAAACTTCAGTTTATAGTATGTAAATCTCTTAGCTCAGGTGAGCGATATAGGACCATTATGATCATCTTGTTTCTTTTCTGTGCTTAGGGCCCCCGCCAATCGGGACTAGGCGAAATAGACTCGGCTGCATGCTGCTTCCGCGTCAATGGCGTACAGATAAACCGCTAGAACATTCCACGCCTGCATGGCAAAAGTGTTGCAAGTCGGAGCCACTACACTTGAACATCCGCGGTTTCATAGGGCAGTGGGGCTTTAGGTGTCATTTTATCTCACATACCACAAAATCGGAAGGATGTGTAAAACTTCTTCAAACAGAAATTATGTATGCTTAAATCATACTAAATAGGATAAATAGCTCGATACATTTTCAGAGACCTGTAAATCCCTGAAAACTCCACAATATTTAGCAAATAAAGACACACCTCAGTCAGGCCGGCTACATACATTTATTACATAACGCCGCTGTTAAACAGTGGATAACGTCATGTAATAAAAATCACACGACCACACTTGTAATAACACATGGCTACTGACGCGTAACCCCACGACGCCATCCATGACAACTCTATTTTTCTCTTTAACGTTTTCAGCAATAAAACCCGATTTAACACCGTTATGTGATAAACCATAAAATCCCATATGAAATGATCACTCGTGTAAGAGTTTACAACACTACGTGTCAACATACTATAGGGTCAGAATTATGTCAAAGAAAAAAAATAAAAAATGCTTCTGCTCTTTAAAGGAAAGGTTTAACATTTTAATAAATATATTAGTGTTCTAGACGGCCAGACTTCAAGAAGGCTGAAAGTCTGCCAGCTCAGGCTTAACAACAAATATACCCATCGTCCGTATGCCCTACGGGATTCGAACAAACTTGTCGAAACATTCATAATAACTAGTTACCAGTGCCCCAACAACCAACCAAAATGACGAGCTGAACAAACAGACGGACGGACAATTAGAGACCTTCCAAGACGGATGCATGAACAGCAGATATTATGTGCAAACCAATGCTTTGTAAGACCTATTTTTACGAAGTGTATCATTTATCAGTATATCACTGAAATTATTTATAAAATATTACTAAAACTTTATATCAAAGAGGTAACATCATATCATTCACAACCCTTGGGAAAACAAAATTAAAATATTATCACTATTTCATCAATATTGCCACAAGAACATCAGAAAATATTCTCAAAATATTCTCACTGTAAAAACAAAGAATAATTTTAACACTAATAACTATTTTCCACACTTAATTTAATTTAATAAAATTAGACTTTTACAAGGGAGGAAATCCGACTATTTCAAGCTTTAACTTTTACAAAACAGTCAACATAGTTTTTCAGAGGCCACCTGAAAATATCACTTCAGTTTCTTATATAAAAAAGCCTAGTGTATGAATGCCATTTGACGTGACACCAGTAGCATTTCAGATTCTGAAGGTAGCTCTAAGGAGCGTTAGAATCGCTGTGCCCCGTCTCAGCCTACAGCTGTCCTCGCTCCATGCGGGACACGTTGACAGTACTACCCGCTGAGCAGTCGCTTCCTCTGCCGGAAACACAGCAAGCGAGACCTACAGCTTGCCTCGCTCCACATTGGACACGTTGACAGTACTAATGTGTAGGAAACACAACAACTGTAAGACCTACAGCTGGCCTCGCTACACGCTATAAGACCTATTTATGTCCTTGCTCCACGTTGGACACGTTATATTTTACTGAAGCGGCCGCTTGCTCCTCGCTGGGAACGTTACGTATTGAGACATATTCCTGTCCTTGCTCCGTGCTGGAAACGTTACATATTGTATAGGAGCGGTCGCTTGGTCTGTGCTGGGCACGGAATAACTATTATACCATTCCTACCATTGCTCCATGCTGGGAACTTTAAGTATACAGTATATTATACTGAAGCATTCGCCTATACCTGCACTTGCCCTAAGCAAGCCGGGCACGTTAAGTTCTATACTGAAGAGGTCACTTGCTCTGTGCTGGGCACGGATCAACAATAAGGAAGACCTATTTCTTGCCTTGCTCTACGCTGGGGACGTCACGTGTTCTACTGGATCTTTCGCTGGATATAAGATCTATTTCTGTCCCTGCTCCACGCTGGGAACGTTGCATATTGTATTGGAGCGGTCACTTGCTCTGTGCTGTGAGCGAAGAACTTAAAGACATATTCCTGCCCTTACTCCACTCTGCGTTCGTTATGTATTACACTGAATCAGTTGCTTGCTCTGTGCTGGATACGGGAGCAGGGATACGGAGCAACCTGCCCTTGCTCCACGCTGGGAACATTACGCATTCTACGTTGCTTGATCTGTGCTAGACACGAAGTAATATAAGACCTATACCCCGAGAATGAACGCACCGGAAGTATAAAGGGCCTATAACGTACCCAGTTGCTCCGTGCCAGCAGAGAGCAAGCGTGCGTCCCGGAAGAAAACATAGCGTGCCCAGCACAGAGCAAGCCAGAGCTCCGGAAGAAAATAAAACGTGCCCAGCGTGGAGCGAGGCCTACAATGGGACTTATAGTTGTTCTGTTCCGAGCATAGAGCATACGAGCGCTCCGAAAATATATACAGTATGCCCAGCGTGATGCAAGGCCGGCAATGGTCTTATAGGTGTTCTGTTCCCAGCACAGAGCAAGCGAGCACTCTGAAAATATATATAGTGTGCCCAGCGTGGAGCGAGGCCAATAATGGTCTTATAGTTGTTCTTTTCCCAGCACAGGGCATGCGAGCGCTCTGTCAGTATATATAGTGTGCCCAGCGTGGAGCGAGGCCAACAATGGACGTATAAGTGTTCTGTTCCCAGCACAGAGCATGCGTGCACACTGGAAATATACATATCGTGTGCCCAGCGTGGAGCGAGGCCAACAATGGTTTTATAGCTGTCCTGATCACATCACAGAGCATGCGAGCACTGTGGAAATATATAAAGTGTGCCCAGCGTAGTGCGAGGCTAGAAATGGTCTTATAGTCGTTCTGTTTCCAGCTCAGAGCATGCTAGCACTCTGGAAATATATATATATATATAGTGTGCCCAGCGTTGAGTGAGGCCGGCAATGGTTTATAGTTGTTCTGTTCCCAGCACAGAGCATGCGAGCACTCTAGAAATATACAGAGTGTGCCTAGCATGGAGCGAGGCCGGCAATGGTCTTATATATGTTCCGTTCCCAGCACAGAGCATGCGAGTACTCTGGAAATATATATAGTGTGCCCAGCGAGGCCGGCAATGGTTTAATAGTTTTTCTGTTCCCAGCACAGAGCATGCGAGCACTCTGGAAATATATATATATATAGTGTGTCCAGCGTTGAGCGAGGCCGGCAATGGTTTTATAGCTGTTCTGTGCCCAGCACAGAGCATGCGAGCAATCTGGAAATATAAATAGTGTGCCCAGCGTGGAGCGAGTTCGGCAATGGACATATAGCTGTTCTGTTTCAAGCACAGAGCATGGTGGCACTCTGGAAAAATATATAGTGTGCCCAGCGTGGAGCAAGGCCGGCAATGGTCTTATAGTTGTTCTATTCCAAGCACAGAGCATGCGAGCACTCTGGAAAAATATATATAGTGTGTCCAGCACAGAGCATGCGAGCACTCTGGAAATATATATAGTGTGCCCAGGCTGGAGCGAGGCTGGCAATGTTCTTACAGTTGTTCTGTTCCAAGCACAGAGCATGCGAGCACTCTAGAAATATAAAGGGTGTGCCTAGCGTGGAGCGAGGCCTGCAATGGTATTATATTTGTTCCGTTCCCAGCACAGAGCATGCGAGTACTCTGGAAATATATATAGTGTGCCCAGCATGGAGCGAGACCGGCAATGGCTTTATAGTCGTTTTGTTCCCAGCACAGAGCAGGCGAGCACTCTGGAAATATATATAGTGTGCCCAGTGTGGGTCGAGGCCAACAATGGTTTATAGTTGTTCTGTTCACAGCAGAGAGCATGCGAGCACTCTGGAAATATATATAGTGTGCCCAGCGTGGAGCGACGTCAACAATGGTCTTATAGTTGTTCAGTTCCAACACAGAGCATGCGAGCGATCTGGAAATATATATAGTGGGACCAGCGTGGAGCGAGTTCGGCAATGGACATATAGCTGTTCTGTTTCCAGCACAGAGCATGGTAGCACTCTGGAAAAATATATAGTGTGCCCAGCGTGGAGCAAGGCCGGCAATGGTCTTATAGCTGTTCTATTCCAAGCACAGAGCATGCGAGCACTCTGGAAATATATATATTGTGTGCCCAGCGTGGAGCGAGGCCGGCAATGGTCTTCTAGTTGTTCTGTTCCCAGCACAGAGCATGCGAGCACTCTGGATATATATATATATAATGTGCCCAGCGTGGAGCGAGGCCAACAATGGTCTTATAGCTGTTCTGATCCCAGCACAGAGCATGCGAGCACTCTGAAAATATATATAGTGTGCCCAGCGAAGTGCGAGGCTAGAGATGGTCTTATAGTCGTTCTGTTTCCAGCTCAGAGCATGCGAGCACTGTGGAAATATATATATAGTGTGCCCAGCGTGGAAAGAGGCCGGCAATGGTTTTATTCGTTTTTCTATTCCAAGCACAGAGCATGCGAGCACCCTAGAAATATAAAGGGTGTGCCTAGCGTGGAGCGAGGCCTGCAATGGTATTATATTTGTTCCTCCCAGCACAGAGCATGCGAGTACTCTGGAAATATATATAGTGTGCCCAGCATGGAGCGAGGCCGGCAATGGCTTTATAGTCGTTCTGTTCCCATAACAGAGCAGGCGAACACTCTGGAAATATATATATAGTGTGCCCAGTGTGGAGCGAGGCCAACAATGGTCTTATAGTTGTTCTGTTCCCAGCACAGAGGAGCGCAGCCGGCAATGGTCTTATAGCTGTTCTGTTCCCAGCACAGAGCATGCGAGCAATCTGGAAATATACATGGTGTGCCCAGCGTGGAGCGAGGCCAACAATGGTCTTAAAGCTTTTCTGTTCCCAGCACAGAGCATGCGAGCACTCTGGAAATATATATAGTGTGCCCAGCCTGGAGCGAGGCCAATAATGGTCTTATAGTTGTTCTGTTCCCAGCACAGAGCATGCGAGCACTCTGGAAATATACATGGTGTGCCCAGCGTGGAGCGACGTCAACAATGGTCTTATAGCTTTTCTGTTCCCAGCACAGAGCATGCGAGCACTCTGGAAATATATATAGTGTGTCAATCCCGGAGCGAGGCCGAGAATGGTCTTATAGTTGTTCTGTTCCCAGCACAGAGGATGCGGGCATTTGGATATATATATAGTGTGTCAAGCATGGGGCGAGGCCGGCAATGGTCTTTTAGTTGCTCTGTTCCCCGCACAGAGCATGCAAGCACTCTGGAAATATATATAGTGTTCCCAGCGTGGAGCGAGTCCGGCAATTGTTTTATAGTTGTTCTCTTCCCAGCACAGAGCATGCCAGCACTCTGGAAATATATATAGTGTGCCCAGCGTGGAGCAAAGCCGCCAATGGTCTTATATTTGTTCTGTTCCCAGCACAGAGCATGTGAGCGCTGTGGAAATATATATAGGGTGCCCAGCGAGGCCGGCCTGTTCCCAGCACAGAGCATTCGAGCGCTCTGGAAATATATACAGTGTGCCCAGCGTGGAGCGAGACCAACAATGGTCTTATAGCTGTTCTGTTCCCAGCACAGAGCATGCGAGCGCTCCGGAAATATATATAGTGTGCCCAGCGTGGAGCGCGGCCGGCAATGGTCTTATAGTTGTTCTGTTCCCAGCACAGAGCATGCGAGCACTCTGGAAATATATATACTGTGAACAACGTGGAGCGAGGCCGGCAATGGTTTAGAGTTGTTGTGTTCAAAGCACATAGCATTCGAGAACTTTGGAAATATATATAGTGTGCCCAGCGTGGAGCGAGGCCGGCAATGGTTTTATAGTTATTGTGTAGCCAGCACAGAGCATTTGAGCACTCTGGAAATATATAAAGTGTGCCCAGCGGGGAGCGAGGTCGGCGATGGTTTAATAGAAATAGACATGATGTGCCCAGCGTGAAGCGAGGCCAACAATGGTCTTATAGCTGTTCTGTTTCCCAGCACAGAGCATGCGAGCACTCTGGAAATATACATGGTGTGCCCAGCGTGGAGCGAGGCCAACAATGGTCTTATAGCTGTTCTGTTCCCAGCACAGAGCATGCGAGCACTCTGGAAATATATATAAAGTGCCCAGCGTGGAGCGAGGCCAACAATGGTCTTAAAGTTGTTCTGTTCCCAGCACAGAGCATGCGAGCACTCTGGAAATATACATGGTGTGCCCAGCGTGGAGCGAGGCCAACAATGGTCTTAAAGTTGTTCTGTTCCCAGCACAGAGCATGCGAGCACTCTGGAAATATACATGGTGTGCCCAGCGTGGAGCGACGCCAACAATGGTCTTATAGCTGTTCTGTTCCCAGCACAGAGCATGCGAGCACTCTGGAAATATATATATACTGTGCCCAGCGTGGAGCGAGGCCAACAATGGTCTTATAGTTGTTCTGTTCCCAGCACAGAGCATGCGAACACTCTGGAAATATATATAGTGTGCCCAGCATGGGGCGTGGCCGGCAATGTTCTTTTAGTTGCTCTGTTCCCCGCACAGAGCATGCAAGCACCTGGTTATATATATAGAGCGAGCCCGGCAATGGACCAAAGCCGCCAATGGTTTTATAGTTGTTCTGTTCCCAGCACAGAGCATGCGAGCGCTCTGGAAATATATATAGAGTACCCAGCGCGGAGCGAGGCCGGCCTATTCCCAGCACAGAGCATTCGAGCGCTCTTGAAATATATATAGTGTGCCCAGCGTGGAGCGAGACCAACAATGGTCTTATAGCTGTATTGGTCCCGGCACAGAGCATGCGAACGCTCCGGAAATATATATAGTGTGCCCAGCGTGGTGCGAGGCCAACAATGGTCTTATATTTGTTCTGTTTCCAGCACAGATCATGCGAGCACTCTGGAAATATATATAGTGTACCCAGCGTGGAGCGAGGCCGGCAATGGTCTTATAGTTGTTCTGTTCCCAGCACGGAGTATGCGAGCTCAATGAAAATATATATAGTGTGCCCAGCGTAGAGCGAGGCCGGCAATGGTCTTATAGTTGTTCTGTTCCCAGCACAGAGCATGTGAGCACTCTGGAAATATATATAGTGTGCCCAGCGTGGAGCGGGGCCGGCAATGGTCTTATAGTTGTTCTGTTCCAAGCACAGAGAATGCGAGGTGTCTGGAAATATAGATAGTGTGCCCAGCGTGGAGTGAGGCCAACAATGGTCTTAAAGTTGTTCTGTTCCCAGCACAGAGCATGCGAGCACTCTGGAAATATACGTGGTGTGTCCAGCGTGGAGCGGTGTCAACAATGGTCTTATAGCTATTCTGTTCCCAGTACAGAGCATGCGGGCACTCTGGAAATATATATAGTGTGCCCAGCGTGGAGCGAGGCCAACAATGGTCTTATAGTTGTTCTGTTCCCAGCACAGAGCATGCGAGCACTCACTTTGTATAAGAATACCCATGCTGAGACGTTTCTGAAACGCATGCCCTATATATTCGTTATAAGAAGCTGTAACTTATAAAAAGACCTTTAAAATGAATTTCACTGGACTCGACTTGAAAACGGAACATTGAAAAAAAAAATATATATATATATATATATATTTGTCAATTTGTATGTTGCAGTAAGGCTGGTGTCTCATAAACTTACAAGTATTCATCGAAAAACAAAACAAAAGGAAAGACAAAAAACTATCACATTTAAAACAGCACATTTGAACGAATATTGTTTGTTTATGTTTTTTATTTTTCATAAATTGTTGAAAATGAAACAGAGAAAATAGCTATTTAATATTGAATAACTTTTCTTGTTGTTCCGATTCTATTGTTGTCTCCCTTGTTCAGGTACACGTATCAACTTTTTCTAATGATAACTTGAAAGTGCCAATCATATAATAATTTACATCTACATCTTTAGATTGAACCTTAATAATTTGACGTCTACTCAACGGGAGCTTATAAACTTGCAATCAAAAATAATTAATGCTTCTATAGATTTTTTTTCAATTATAATGGACGAAACGACCCTGTGAAAATGTGCTCAATGAACCGAGCAGTCTATGTATAGCTGCAACTGTAGAAAAAAGTGTGCCCACGGTGGAGCAAACGTTCCCAGCGTGGAGGTGCCCAGCATGGAGCGCCGTCATTACACCCTGCAGCATATCATTCGAGCACTTTGGAATATATATAGTGTTCCCAGCTTGGAGCAAGGCCAACAATGGACTTATAGTTGTTCTGTTCCCAGCACAGAGCATGCGAGCACTCTGAAAATATATAAAGTGTGCCCGGTGTGGAGCGAGGCCGGCAATGGTTTTATAGTTGTTCTGTTCCCAGCTCAGAGCATGGCAGCACTCTGGAAATATATATAGTGTGCCCAGCGTGGAGCGGGCCCGACAATGGTCTTATAGTTGTTCTGTTCCCAGCACAGAGAATGCGAGCACTCTGGAAATATAGATAGTGTGCCCAGCGTGGAGCGAGGCCAACAATGGTCTTATAGTTGTTCTGTTCCCAGCACAGAGCATGCGAGCACTCTGGAAATACATATGGTGTGCCCAGCATGGAGTGAGGCCAAGAATGGTCTTATAGCTGTTTTGTTCCCAGCACAAAGCATGAGAGCACTCTGGAAATATATATGGGGTGCCCAGCATGGAGCGAGGCCAAGAATGGTCTTATGGCTGTTTTGTTCCCAGCACAGAGCATGAGAGCACTCTGGAAATAAATATGGAGTGCCCAGCATGGAGCGAGGCCAAGAATGGTCTTATACCTGTTTTGTTCCCAGCACAGAGCATGAGAGCACTCTGGAAATAAATATGGAGTGCCCAGCATGGAGCGAGGCCAAGAATGGTCTTATACCTGTTTTGTTCCCAACACAGAGCATGAGAGCACTCGGAAATATATGTAGTGTGCCCAGCGTGGAGCGGGGCCGGCAATGGTCTTATAGTTGGTCTGTTCCCAGCACAGACGATGCGAGCACTCTGGAAATATAGATAGTGTGCGTAGCGTGGAGCGAGGCCAACAATTGTCTAATAGTGTTCTGTTCCCAGCACAGAACATGCGAACACTCTGGAAATATATATGGTGTGCCCAGCATGGAGCGAGGCCAACAATGGTCTTATAGCTGTTCTTTCCCAGCACTTAGCATGCGAGCACTCCGGAAATATATATTGTGTGCCAAGCGTGAAGCGAGGCCAAAAATGGTCTTATATTTGTTCTGTTTCCAGCACGGAGCATGCGAGCACTCAGGAAATATATATACTGTGCCCAGCGTGAAGCGAGTATTCAGCGTCATATTTCTTTTGATTCAGGCATGGCCTAAGCACACAAGGCCAAAAATGAACGTCGCATAGCGTCATATATGGGGATTCTATTTTTGTCACGAACTAAAAATAGATCTAACTAGTGTGCGAAACCTAGTTAGGGAATCCCTCTCAAACTCGTTTACCTGTCATCATAATTGTTCGCATTTTTTGCATAAAATGCATTAATTTGTATTTTTTGAAGAAAAATACCGGCTATATGTATTTTATTTTTCGAAGCATATTTTCCAGATATCTCAATGATGCACCTTTATATCAATTTTACATGGCCACAATCCTCGCCCTTCCGGGCGCTATAAGCACATAGGGGCTACCCTATATAAAGTGTTAATACAGCTAATATATATATCTATTAAATGAATCTCATAAGCATGATGGGGAAACCTTGCATCCGTTTGCAATACTCTGAGAAACATTTGTCTGCCAAAGCCAATCTAAACATTGAGCAATAGGCATACTAACAAATAAAATGCAAAAAAATGCAAGTTGATCAAATATAAATCACATCGATTGCGAATTTCCATAAAATAACATGTTCAGTCATTTATCCACAGTTCACCAACAAACAAGGGAAACAACTCAAATAAGTAACGTTGCTACAAGTAAAAGCTTTCAATATAAAAAAATCGGCCATCACAGGTCTAGCTCCAGAAATGTTAACGCCAACGCTTCAGTTCGATTGCTAACGTACCCAGCGGTGAGCAAGGGCTGAAAGGGTCTTACAGTCGCTCCATCAATAGTACCGTTAAAGCAAACGCTCCAGTTTGATCCTAAATTGCCCAGCGTGGAGCAAGGGTAGAAATAGGGAGAAATATTTCTTACTAAGAGCATAGTTCAAGAGATTGCTTCAGTACGACTACTTACTTGCCTTGCGTGGAGAACGGACGGCCTAATAGGTCTAACAGTCGCTACGCATCCAGTATATTTCAAGCAAACGATCCAGTACGACTGCTATATGTATTGTGCCCAGCGTGGAGCAATGACAGGAATAGGTTTTGCTCCTCGCCTAGCACAGTTTAAGCGAATGCTACAGTACTCTGGTACGACTGCTAACGTGTCCAACAGCTCAGGATTATTAAGGTCCTGCAGTTCAATGGTCTCGATTCGGGCGGGTTAATATGAAATTAATAAACCAACGGTTCTATTGGATACAAATGAGTGGCCGTTCTGAGCGTGGAAGTGCCCAGCATGGAGCGCCGGTGGCATTACACACTGCAACATTGGAACGTTCCCAGCGTGGAGCGAACGGACAGAATCGATATACCAGCATAAAACCGTCTTGCAATGAAACACCAGGTGTTTTTTGCTTTTTTTTTTTCTGCGGATACTCAAGTTTTTTACACAATTCTCATTAACGATAGTGAAAGGACCCTAAACAAAACTTTTAGTACCACGTTCGCAGCGTGGACCAGGCCCATTGTCGCGCTATACCAGGTACGGTGCAAGCTAACTGCTAACGTTCCCAGGGTGGAGCAACAACAGGAATAGGCCCGTTGTCGCCCCCAGATAACAGGTGCTGTTCAAGCTAACGTGCCAGAACCAATCCCAACGTTCCCAGGGTGGAGTAACAACAGGAATAGGCCCATTGTCGTTCTATGACAGGTAGAGTTGGAATAACCACTCCCAACGATCGCAGGCCGGCCTCGGTAGCTAAGTCGGATGCGCGTCTGACTGGTGATCAGGAGGACGCGGGTTCGATTCCTGCCGGGGTCGGCAACATTCTTTCGTGGAGATCGATCATGAAATCTTTTCTACGGTCATTCTCTCCCTTCCGCTGATTCAAGAAATTGCGGTTTTCAGTTTCTGGCTGAAGAATGTGCACTGAACTGGTTATCCGCTTATGTAAAAGCCTGCCTAGGAAAGTGTGGTTGGGTACGTAAACTGACCGCCTCAAAAATGACCTAAATCGTTTTGACTGGGCCGTTAAACTCCAACACAAAACACAAACGATCCCAGGGTGGAGCAATGGCAGGAATAGGACCATTGTCGCTCCACGACCGGAACAACTCAAGCTAGCGTACCAATACGGCTTCTAACGTTCCCAGGGTGGAGCAACGACAGGAATGGCCCATTGTCGCTCCACGACAGGAACAATTCAAGCTAACGTACCAATACGACTCCTAACGTTCCCAGCGTGGAGCAACGACAGGACTAGGCCCATTATCGCTCCATGATAGGTACAGTTCAAGCTTACTTTCCAATACCACTGCCAACGTTCCCAGGGTGGAGCAACGGCAAGAAATCGGCCCATTGTCGTTCCATCACAGATACAGTTAATGCTAACCCTGCAAGCACACTTCGCCAGGGCAACGTCAAATCAACGTCGGTGTAACGTCAACCGACGTTCATGCGACGTTGTATGAACGTCATGACGTTGCATCGACGTTGATGTGACGTCACAATTTCGTCACGTGCCTGCTGGGAACGCACCAATACGACTGCCCAGGTTCCCAGGGTTGAGCAACGGCAGGAAGGGCGTATTGTTCAAGCCTACGTACCAATACGACTGCTAACTTTCCCAAGGTGGAGCATAGAAGCCTCCGTGGTGCAGTATTTACGCTACTCGCCTTGGAAACCAGGGGTCGCAGGATCGATCCCGGGCTTCTCCAGACTTTCGGATGAGTCTTTAAACCGAGGTCCCGTCTCCGTATCACATTAGCTGTTGGTGGGACGTAAAACTCAAAAACACCCATCCCAAGGTGGAGCAACGGCAGGAATAGGCTCATTGTCGCACCACGACACGTGAAGTTCAAGTCTACGTACCAATGCGACTGCTAACATTCCCAGGGTGGAGCAACGGCAGGAATAGGCCCATTGTCGCTCAATTGCAGTTAGAATCCGCCGGCCCCCGCGCATAGGGGCTTGAAGAAATATATGGGCTGCATGATGCTTCCTGAATAGCTCCACCCATTCGATCTTATCTGCGACTACTATAAAAGTCCCACAAAATTGGAAGCAACGTCTCCAAAATGACCTTTACAGTTTTGACGGGGACGTTAAACCTCTAATTACAAAAAAAAAACAATATGACAATATAGACTGCATGCATGGTAGTTAACCCAATCACGGTTGGCAACTTTGCTTCCCTCTTTAATTGCACGCCGGTGGGTCAGGCCTCAGATTCTATGACGGCTCCAACGTAAAGGCTTATTGAAAATTAGAGAGATAATGTCGGTTGATGCCTGAGGCTCTGACTCTGGTCGGGCTCATCGGAGTCTAACTGTTGGTTTTCTTTTGCTCCAGCATTTCAGTGGTTTCTTGCTGTCGAGTCCTCACCGTTGTCTCACCTCTGTGGTTTTTTGATTTTTGTGTTCACGGAGATGTTGCACTGATGAGTTAGGAGGCCTTCATGCGGACTGAACAAATTATTTGTCTAAATCGCGACGGAAGTAAGGGCGAGGATTGTGGCCACGTAAAATCGATTTATGCCCCCCAGTGGAAATCTTCCACTGACCGTTCCAAGGCGGCTCTTCTGTGGCGATTTATTTATGTTGTTGTTTGTTACTTACTGTATGTATCACTTGTGTATTTTGGTTTTGGATGGCCATATGGCCATTTTGTGGGAAAGTAACTGTCCTTATGGCCTTCCTTTGTTTAGGTGGTCTGGTCGCTTAATGTTTGTATTTCTTTCCCTTTGGTGTCTTTTATGGGTGGAGTAAGTTAATTGTAGCAATTCCTGATCTTTGTTTTACTTCTACTTCTCAAAGCAACGGCAGGAATAGCCGCATGTTATAAATAATGTCAATATAGCTGTTTCTAACCCTGCTGCACGCAACACATATATATATATATATATATATATATATATATATATATATATATATATATATATATATATATATATATTAAATGAATCTTATAAGCATGATATGGAAACCTTGCATCCGTTGGCAATACTTTGAGTAACATTTGTCTGCCAAAGTCAATCTAAACATTGAGCAATAGGCATACAAACAAATATAATGCCAACAAATGCAGGATAATCAAATATAAATCAGATCGTTTACGAATTTCCATAAAATAACACGTTCAGTCCACCAATAAAACAAGGGAAACAACTCAAATAAGTAACATTGCTACAAGTAAAAGCTTTAAATATAAAATCCTCATATTTTTCTCTCAGGCCCTCACGGGTCTAAAGTCGCTCCATGTCCAGAACTGTGAACGCAAATGCTCCATTTCGATTGCTAACACACCCAGCATTGAGCAAGGGCTGAAAAAGAGTCTTAGAGTCGCTCCATCAATAGCACCGTTAAAGCAAACGCTCCAGTTTGATGCTAACGTGCCGAGCGTGGAGCAAGGGTAGAAACAGTGAGAAATAGGTCTTAAGTCATTTTATGTTGAGCAGAGTTAAAGAGATTGCTTCAGTACGACTAATAACTTGCCCAGCGTAGAGAAAGGATAGCCTAATAGGTCTAACAGTCGCTACAATCAAACATATTTCCAGCAAACGATCCAGTACGACTTCAGCGTGGAGCAATGCCAGGAATAGGTGTTATAGTTGTTCCTCGCCTAGCACAGTTCAAGCGAACGCTACAGTACTCTGGTACGACTGCTAACGTGCCCAACAGCTCAGGATTATTAAGGTCCTGTAGTTTAATGGTTTCGATACGGGTGGGTGAATATGAAGTCAATAAATCAACCGTTCTATTGGACAAATGAGTGGCCGTTCTGAGAGTGGAGGTGCCCAGCATGGAGCGACGGCATTATTGGAGCGTATAATACCTATTCCTGCTAATACTCCACGCTGGGAGCGGTACATATTCTACTGGATCTGTCGCACGCTCTGTGCGACAACGCCATTAAGATTGTGAAAGTGCCCAGCGTGGTGCAGTGGCAGGAGTAGGGATAATAGTCGCTCCACCTCCAGCACAATTCAAGCGACCTGGCCAGCACAGAGCATGCGAGCACTCTGGAAATATATATAGTGTGCCCGGCGTGGAGCGAGGCCGGGAATAGTTTTATAGCCGTTCTGTTCCCAGTACAGAGCATGCCAGCACTCTGGAAATATATGTAGTGTGCACAGCGTTGAGCGGGGCCGGCAATGGTCTTATAGTTGTTCTGTTCCCATCACAGAGCATGCGAGCACTCTGGAAATATTTATAGTGTGCCCAGCGTGGAGCGAGGCCGGAAATGGTCTTATAGTTGTTCTGTTCCCAGCACAGAGGATGCGGGCACTCTGGAAATATATATAGTGTGCCAAGCTTGGAGCGAGGCCGGCAATGGTCTTTAAGTTGTTCTGTTCCCCGCACAGAGCATGCAAGCACACTAGAAATATATATAGTGTGCCCAGCGTGGAGCGAGGCTGGCAATGGTCTTATAGTTGTTCTGTTCCCAGCACAGAGGATGCGGGAACTCTGGAAATATATAAAGTGTGCCAAGCGTAGAGCGAGGCCGTCAATGGTCTTATAGTTGTTCTGTTCCCAGCACAGAGCATGCGAACACTCTAGAAATATACATAGTGTGCCCAGCGAGGAGCGCGGCCGGTAATGGTCAGATAGTTTTTCTTTTCCCAACACAGAGCATGCTAGCATTCTGGAAATAAATATAGTCTGCCCAGCGTAGAGCGAGGCCAACAATGGTCTTATATTTATTCAGTTTCCAGCACAGAGCATGCGAGAATTCTGGAAATATATATAATGTGCCAAGCGTGGAGCGAGGCCAACAATGGTCTTATAGTTGTTCTGTTCCCAGCACAGAGCATGCGAGGACTCTAGAAATATATATAGTGTGTCCAGCGTGGAGCGAGGCCAACAATGGTCTTATATTTGTTCTGTTCCCAGCACAGAGCATGCGAGCACTCTGGAAATATATATAATGTGTCCAGCGTGGAGCGAGGCCGGCAGTGGTTTATAGTTGTTCTATTCCAAGCACGAATCATTCGAGCACTTTGGAAATATATATAGTGTGCCCAGCGGGAAGCGAGGCCGGCAATGGTCTTATTTTTGTTCTGTTCCCAGCACAGAGCAAGTGATAACTCTGGAAATATATATAGTGTGCCCGGCGTGGAGCGACGCCGACAATGGTCTTATATTTGTTCTGTTCCCAGCACAGAGCATGCGAGCGCTCCGGAAATATATATATTGTGCCCAGCGCGGAGCGAGGCCAACAATGGTCTTATATTTGTTCTCTTCCCAGCACAGAGCATGCGAGCTCTCTGGAAATATATATACAGTACCCTGCGTGGAGCGAGCCCGGCAATGGCTTATAGGTGTTCTGCCTCAAGCACGGATCATTCGTACACTTTGGAAATATATATAGTGTGCCCAGCGTGGAGCGAGGCCGGCAATGGTCTTATGAAGTTCTGTTCCCAGCACAGAGCATGCGAGCACTCTGGAAATATATATAGTGTGCCCTGCGTGGAGCGAGGCCGGGAATAGTTTTATAGTCGTTCTGTTCCCAGCACAGAGCATGCCAGCACTCTGGAAATATATGTAGTGTGCCCAGCGTGGAGCGGGGCCGGCAATGGTCTTACAGTTATTCTGTTCCCAGCACAGACAATGCGAGCACTCTGGAAATATAGATAGTGTGCCCAGTGTGGAGCGAATCCAACAATTGTCTTATAGTGTTGTGTTCCCATTACAGATCATGCGAGCAGTCTGGAAATATATATGGTGTGCCCAGCACAGGGGGGGGGGGTCAACAATGGTCTTATAGCTGTTCTGTTCCCAGTACAGAGCATGCGAGCACTCTGGAAATATATATAGTGTGCCCAGCGTGGAGCGAGGCCGACAATGGTCTTATAGTTGTTCTGTTCCCATCACAGAGCATGCGAGCACTCTGCAAAATATATATAGTGGCCCAGCGTGATGCGAGGCCGGCAATGGTCTTTAAGTTGTTCTGTTCCACGCACAGAGCATGCCAGCACACTAGAAATATATATAGTGTGCCCAGCGTGGAGCGAGGCTGGCAATGGTTTTATAGTTGTTGTGTTCCCAGCACAGAGCATGTGAGCACTCTGGAAATATATATAGTGTGCCCAGCGGGGAGCGAGGTCGACGATGGTTTAATAGTTGTTCTGTTTCCAGCACAGAGCATACGAGCACTCTGGAAAGATATATAGTGTGCCCAGTGTGGAGCGAGGCCGGCAATGCTTTTATAGTTGTTCTGTTCCCAGCACAGAGCATGCGCACACTCTGGAAATATATATAGTGTGCCCAGCGTGCAGCGAGGCCGGCAATGGTCTTATAGTTGTTCTGTTCCCAGCACAGAGGATGCGGGAACTCTGGAAATATATAAAGTGTGCCAAGCGTAGAGCGAGGCCGTCAATGGTCTTATAGTTGTTCTGTTCCCAGCACAGAGCATGCGAACACTCTAGAAATACACATAGTGTGCCCAGCGAGGAGCGAGGCCGGCAATGGTGAGATAGTTTTTCTTTTCCCAGCACAGAGCATGCTAGCATTCTGGAAATAAATATAGTGTGCCCAGCGTGGAGCGAGGCCAACAATGGTCTTATATTTATTCCGTTTCCAGCACATAGCATGCGAGCATTCTGGAAATATATATAGTGTGCCCTGCGGGGAGAGAGGCCAACAATGGTCTTCAAGCTGTTCTGTTCCCAGCATAGAGCATGCGAGCAGTCTTGAATTATATATATTGTGCCCAGCGTGGAGTGAGGCCAACAATGGTCTTATAGTTGTTCAGTCCAAGCACAGAGCATGTGAGCACTCTGGAATTATATATAATGTGCCCAGCGTGGAGCGAGGCCAACAATGGTCTTATAGTTGTTCTGTTCCCAGCACAGAGCATGCGAGGACTCTAGAAATATATATAGTGTGTCCAGCGTGGAGCGATGCCAACAATGGTCTTATATTTGTTCTGTTCCCAGCACAGAGCATGCGAGCACTCTGCAAATATATATAATGTGCCCAGCGTGGAGCGAGGCCGGCAGTGGTTTATAGTTGTTCTATTCCAAGCACGAATCATTTGAGCACTTTGGAAATATATATACTGTGCCCAGCTTGGAGCGAGGCCGGCAATGGCTTATAGTTGTTCTGCTCCAAGCACGGATCATTCGTACACTTTTGAAATATATATAGTGTGCCCAGCGTGGAGCGAGGCCGGCAATGGTCTTATGAAGTTCTGTTCCCAGCACAGAGCATGCGAGCACTCTGGAAATATAGTGTGCCCTGCGTGGAGCGAGGCCGGGAATAGTTTTATAGTCGTTCTGTTCCCAGCACAGAGCATGCCAGCACTCTGGAAATATATGTAGTGTGCCCAGCGTGGAGCGGGGCCGGCAATGGTCTTATAGTTATTCTGTTCCCAGCACAGACAATGCGAGCACTCTGGAACTATATATAGTGTGGCCAGTGTGGAGCGAATCCAACAATTGTCTTATAGTGTTGTGTTCCCAGCACAGATCATGCGAGCAGTCTGGAAATATACATGGTGTGCCCAGCATAGGGGGAGGTCAACAATGGTCTTATAGCTGTTCTGTTCCCAGTACAGAGCATGCGAGCACTCTGCAAATATATATAGTGTGCCCAGCGTGGAGCGAGGCCGACAATGGTCTTATAGTTGTTCTGTTCCCATCACAGAGCATGCGAGCACTCTGCAAAATATATATAGTGTGCCCAGCGTGGAGCGAGGCCGGCAATGGTCTTATAGTTGTTCTGTTCCCAGCACAGAGGATGCGGGCACTCTGGAAATATATATAGTGTGCCAAGCGTGGAGCGAGGCCGGCAATGGTCTTTAAGTTGTTCTGTTCCCCGCACAGAGCATGCAAGCACACTAGAAATATATATATAGTGTGCCCAGCGTGGAGCGAGGCTGGCAATGGTTTTATAGTTGTTGTGTTCCCAGCACAGAGCATGTGAGCACTCTGGAAATATATATAGTGTGCCCAGCGGGGAGCGAGATCGGCGATGGTTTAATAGTTGTTCTGTTTCCAGCACAGAGCAAACGAGCACTCTGGAAAGATATATAGCGTACCCAGCGTGGAGCGAGGCCGGCAATGCTTTTATAGTTGTTCTGTTCCCAGCACAGAGCATGTGAACACTCTGGAAATATATATAAGGTGCCCAGCGTGGAGCGAGACCGGCAATGGTCTTATAGTTGTTCTGTTCCCATCACAGAGGATGCGGGCAATCTGGAAATATATATAGTGTGCCAAGCGTGGAGCGACGCCGTCAATGGTCTTATAGTTGTTCTGTTCCCAGCACAGAGCATGCGAGCACTCTAGAATTATATATAGTGTGTCGAGCGTGGAGCGATACCAACAATGGTCTTATATTTGTTCTGTTCCCAGCACAGAGCATGCGAGCACTCTGGAAATATATATACTGTGCCCAGCGTGGAGCGAGACCGGCAATGGCTTATAGCTGTTCTGCTCGAAGCACGGATCATTCATGCACTTTGGAAATATATATAGTGTGCCCAGCGTGTAGCGAGGCCGGCAATGGTCTAATGAAGTTCTGTTCCCAGCACAGAGCATGCGAGCACTCTTGAAATATATATAGTGTGCCCGGCGTGGAGCGAGGCCGGGAATAGTTTTATAGTCGTTCTGTTCCCAGCACAGAGCATGCCAGCACTCTGGAAATATATGTAGTGTGCCCAGCGTGGAGCGGGGTCGACAATGGTCTTATAGTTGTTCTGTTCCCAGCACAGACAATGCGAGCACTCTGGAAATATAGATAGTGTACCCAGTGTGGAGCGAGGCCAACAATTGTCTTATAGTGTTGTGTTCCCAGCATAGATCATGCGAGCAGTCTGGAAATATATATGGTGTGCCCTGCATTGGGAGAGGTCAACAATGGTCTTATAGCTGTTCTGTTCCTAGTACAGAGCATGCGAGCACTCTGGAAATATATATAGTGTGCCCAGCGTATAGCGAGGCCAACAATGGTCTTATAGTTGTTCTGTTCCCAGCAAAGAGCATGCGAGCACTCTGGAAATAAATATAGTGTGCCCAGCGTGGAGCGAGGCCGGCAATGGTCTTATAGTTGTTCAGTTCCCAGCAGAGAGCATGCGAGCACTCTGGAAATATATATAGTGTGCCCAGTGTGGAGCGAGGCCAACAATAGTCTTATAGTTGTTCTGTTCCCAGCACAGACCAAGCGAGCGCTCTGGAAATATATATTGTGTGCCCAGCGTGGAGCGAGGACAACAATGGTCTTACAGTTGTTCAGTTCCCAGCAGAGAGCATGCGAGCACTCTGGAAATATATATAGTGTGCCCAGCGTGGAGCGAGGCCAACAATGGTCTTATAGTTGTTCTGTTACCAGCACAGACCAAGCGAGCGCTCTGGGAATATATATTGTGTGCCCAGCGTGGAGCGAGGCCAACAATGGTCTTATAGTTGTTCTGTTCCCAGCACAGAGCAAGCGAGCGCTCTGGAAATATATATTGTGTGCCCAGCGTGGAGCGAGGACAACAATGGTCTTATAGTTGTTCTGTTTCCAGCACAGAGCATGCGAGCACTCACTCTGGTCATATATATAGTGTGCCCAGCGTGGAGTAAAGCCGCCAATGGTCTTATAGATGTTCTGTTCCCAGCACAGAGCATGCGAGCGCTCTGGAAATATATATAGTGTGCCCAGCGCGGAGCGAGGCCGGCCTGTTCCCAGCAGAGAGCATTCTAGCGCTCTGGAAATATATTTAGTGTGCCCAGCTCGGAGCGAGGCAATGGCAGGAATAGGTCCATTCCCGCTACATGTCCAGCATAGTTCAAAGAAACGTTCCAATACGACTTCTAACTTACACATGGTTGAGCAGCTGCAGGAATAGGTCCATTGTCGCACCATGTTCAGCACAGATTAAGCAACAGTACCCCTACGACTGCCAACGTACCCAGCGTGGAGCAACGACAGGAATAGGTCCGTTGTCGATCCATCAGTCCAGCACAGAGTTCAAGGAAACGTACCAATACGACTGATATTGTGCCCAGGGTTGAGCACCAGCAAGAATAGGTCGAAAGTCACTACATGTCCAGCACAGTTCAAGGAAACGCTCCAATACGTCGCTAACGTTCCCAGGGTGGAGCAACGGCATGAATAGGACCATTGTTGCTCCATGGCAAGCAGAGTTCAAGCAAATTTTCCAGTACATTAAAACCGACTTGAAATAAATTTAACTTCACGTGATTTGAAAACGGTTTACCTTAATGCATGTAAGACTTAAATTTAGTGTTGAGCTTTCCACAGTAACAAGAAAAAAAAAACTAGCAGTTTGCGAAGGAAATAGATCAATATTTATATATCAGTCGTTATGTTTGTTTAAGTAAAGGTGGTGTCTCAAATTGATAAGTATTTATAATAAAATACGAAAAATAAAGTACCTTAAACGTTTAAAACAACATTTTTTGTGAAATAAATTTACATTATCCTATTTTATTTAGATATTACAGAAAATCAAACGCTGAATGCGGCTATTTAAAATTAAATAGCATTTTCTTGTGGTTCCAATTCTATGGTAATCTCCCTTGCGAAGCTATAAATACACCTGATAACGGCTTTAAAGTGCCAATCGCATTCCTATAAGTATAACAGTCTACACCCGCAACTTTAAGTTGTACGGTCATAATTTGACTTCTACACAACGGGAGCTAAGAAAATGGCAATGACAAATAATTAATGCTTCTGTAGGTTTTCTTTGAATTCAAGGGACGAAAAGACCTTGTGAAAATTTGCTCCAATTTTAATGAACCGAGCAACCAGTCTAAGTATAGCTGCAACTGTAGAAAAAGAGTGTGCCCACGGTGGAGCAAACGTTCCCAGCGTGGAGGTGCCCAGCATGGAGCGCCGTCATTACACCCTGCAGTAAAATTGAAAGCAACGTCTCCAAAATGACCTATACACTGTTGACGGGGACGTTAAACCTCAAATTAAACAAAATCTTCTATATAAAAGTGGAATTCAAGGGGGTCAGAATTATATGGGCGTGTTTTTGTAATGGCGTGTAAATTAAGATGTGGAATCTAGATGCATGATGCCATTCAGTCAGCGAACACAATGGCGCTGATGCGCAAACTGATCTGCATATTTATTATTCGCGAATGCCAAAAGCGGGATTTCCCCATTCTGACGTCATATCAACGTTGGTGCAACGTCATGACGTTTATACAAAGTCACATCAACGTCGGTGCAACGTCATGACGTTGCACCGACGTTGATGTGACATTGCCCTAGCGATGTGTGCCTGCTGGGTCGTATCACGTGGCTCATATGATGTCGCGCCTGCGCGTTTAAAAAGGCCATCACATAGAATAGTGAATCAAAATTTTTATTTATGGCTTCCAACAACTCTTCAGGTCCCCGCCCAAAGGGGCTTGAAGAAATATATGGGCTGCATGATGCTTCCACGCAGAGCTGAATCCGACCCGCACACTAGTACTGGTAAACCGCTTAGTGGATCTAAGCCTGTCCAGGAACCGAGGTGTGAGGCGGACCGTCCATGCTAATAAACCCTATTGGTTTTATTGGGCGACAGGGCTTGAGATGTCATTTCATCTCAATTCGGGTACGAGTCCCACAAAATTGGAAGCAACGTCTCCAAAATGACCTTTACAGTGTTGACGGGGACGTTAAACCTCAAATCAAACAAACAAATCCAACAACTCTTCGTTTACAGATGTAAATTATTCTCAGTCGGGTACATATGATAAAAGGAATCTTACATTTGTGTCCCTTGCATATGATGTTTCAATATGATGTTTTTTGCTCACTAAGGCTTGCCAAGATATGATTTATTGATTGTTTGTGTGAACTCGGGTTTAACGTCCCCGTCAACACTATTTAGGTCATTTTGGAGACGTTGCTTCCAACTTTGTGGGACTTTTACCCGACATTGAGATGAAATGACATCTCAAGCCCTGCCACCCAATGAAACCAGAAGGCTCATATGCGTTGGACGATCTGACTCACACCGCTTTGCCTGGGCAGGCGTAGTCCTTCTAACCGGTTTACCAGTACTCGTGTGTGGTCAGATTCAGCTCTGTGTGTAAGCATCGTGCAGCCCAATCTATTTCTCCAAGCCCCGATGTATGATTTATTGAACTCGTTGTATAAATATCATATGAAATGCCACATGAAAATGAACTTTCAGATTGGCCACATTGCATATATCTTTCCAACTGCAAAATAAAATCAATAAATAAATGCAAGGTATTGTGATCACGCAGTGAATTACTTCTACAGCGTTTTCAACCAGGGTCGTGCTTGATTCGACCTCAAGAATCTTCTGAAGTGGAGAATTTTAAATCAAGTGGCGCCGAAGATTGTTCGGAATGCTCTTCCAAATCTGCTTTTAAAAAGGAAGGGTGAATGGGAGGATCACGTGATTCAATCTGACGGGCATGAACAGAAGAGTCGCTAAATGCATTAAATTTTGACAATGTTGAGAACAATCTCGACACATTAAATTCAAATGCACAAAGGGAATCATAAAAAAGATATACGTCTGCAATTTTCTCGATTTTAAAATAAACCATCAGCTTTTATAATTGCGTTATTCACTATAAACTGTTTCGGCCCAAATTACTTCGCAGGCATGTTTTGCAAATGTAAGTACAATGCGTAATTATATTTAGGGTCGACTTCGATTCGAACTAAAGTAGGTACTCTGGTAGCTACCAATGAATGACACGCGTACCAGCATTGTCAGAGGAACACCTACGGTTGCGACTTTAGTAGACTGCCATGAGAGCATAACTATATGTAGGTCATAGGACCTTCGTTTAAACAAAAGCATCATATATTAATCAACAAAAAGCCTTTTGCAGCTTTTTGACAGTTAGTTAGTTACCATGAAAACGACATTTCCGTCTAAGAACGAGACCTGCCCTAAAAAAAGAAATAGTGACTAAACCCCAGTATTTAAACCCATTCATATTTATACATTCTGTTATCATCGAAACATAAAGAGAGTAATGTTTCTCATTTCAAAACACCTTGAAGAGACATCTGTGACTTGTACATTCGCAGGTCATGCGTTTCCGCCACGACCGCCATATTGAATTCTCTTCAGTACCATAGCAACTCAACCCCAGAATGGAAGACCGATGACGTCACTTTTGTAGCTACCGTAGGTGTTCGGCTAGAGGATCTGAGCCTGTCCAGGAACCGCGGTGCGAGGCGGACCGTCCATGCATATAAACCCTATTGGTTTCATTGGACGACAGGGCTTGAGATGTCATCTCATCTCAATGTCGGGTAAAAGTCCCACAAAATTGGAAGCAACGTCTCCAAAATGACCTATACTGTGTTGACGGGGACGTTAAACCTCAAATCAAACAAACAAACATATTTTTGGTTAGTTTAATGTAGCTACCTGAGTTCCAGGCGAAGTCGCTCTATATGTCCCGCTCAAAGTCAATTGATTTATCGGGAGCCTTCCGGATATCCCGGAAGACCCAGAAGACGGCGAATCAAGTACGACCCTGATTTGGTGAAATTTCTTACATAAAATCTTCGTCACGTTTCTTTGTTACACGAAAAATAAATGTCCCTGGAACAGTTTTGTATCAGTGCAAGTAGCATCTGATGCAGTTTGTTTAACATCAAGATCAACTGATATTGCTAAATTCCCCATCACGTAAAATGAACGGGGGGCTTACAAAATACGTACAGATTATTTTTCCTATTTCTATATTGAGAGTATACGCGGTACTCTTTAGAAGCGCGATTTCAAAAGGCACACACAATTTATGTTTGTAACACAAATGAGAAAAAGTACATGTTTTCATACGGCTTCCACCCATCGGGGCTTGAAGAAATAGATGGGCTGCATGATGCTTCCACGCAGAGCTGAAACCGACCGCACACGAGTACTGGTAAACCGCTTACATGATTTAAGCCTGCCCAGCCAAAGTTGGTCCGTCCATGCTTATAAACCCTATTGGTTTCATTGGGCGACAGGGCTTGAGATATCATTTCGTCTCAATGTCGGGTATAAGTCCCACAAAATTGGAAGCAATGTCTCCAAACTGATCTATTCAGTGTTGACGGGGACGTTAAACCTCAAATCCAACAAACAAACAAAACATGTTTTCATCAGAAAAGTACAACTTGTGCAGACCTGAAAGAAAATATTATCTCATATAAGCGAGTTATTCAAATGCATGAGTGAAAATTCAATCGCCAGTCGTCCGTCCTGCGTCCTTCACTAAATATTTTCAAACGACCACTTGGTATAGGTTGCGCGCATATTTCATATGACGTTAAATAAAATAAATTATCATACATCATTCATACGCACAAGCTATCATAGAATTCTGATTGGTCGAAAGCATGCCACGCACAGGGCAAAATATTTTATTATATTCTCATGCAATATGCCCCTCTGACGTCACTGTTCAAAAGTACAAGCGCATTCACTGAAAGAATGTTTAGAAGTCAGAATTCTGTACAATTAATCATTTGTTGCCCTTGTGTGATAGCTAATATTGCCCTCGGGGTTCGCCCTCGTCATATTCCTCTCACACAAGGGCAATAAATGAATATTGTCGCTAGTGAAAATAATCTTTGTGGGGCACGATTATACAACTTCAAGAGAGGCAACTCCTGCAAAAGTATTTTTGTCTCCCATGTCAAGAGGGGTCTATCCTTAAAGGAAAGAATTTGCTCCTGATGAGCAAATGCTTTCCTTTAAGAATGGGCCCCTTTTTCTGTTGGCCAGCGTCGATAGAAAAGCGAACAGGAAGTCCCGAAAGTTGTCTCCCTTTGATAAATGGCGGAAAATCTACTAGGTCTTCCCTTTCGCCTTAAATTCTGCAACAAATGATTGAAATGTGAAATACAGTGAAACTTCAGTAACTCAAACAATGATATCTCGTTCACCATTGCTGTTTTCACCTCAATCTGGAATCCCTAAAAAATTATTCCAAAAGCTCCAGATATCCATATACAGAGGATCTTACATGAGTGTTCATGTATTATTGAATTTTTTTAAACGAGTTGAAGAAAAGGGATAAAATGCGAGGCTCTGCCTCGCATTTTATCCCTTTTCCTCAACGAGTTTAATAAATTCAATAATACATGAGAACGAATGCAAGATTCTATTTATCATATGATATTTAAAAAGCATTTTATTCACGATTGTTTATAAAAATATCAATATTCCGCCATTAGTAAATGCGACGTCCTTAAGGACGTCGTACATGTAACGTTACGGGACGTATCTAGTTAATTTGCATATTTAATCCACTAGTGGATTATCGAAAATAATACATGGCGTTATAACACCCTTAGACGCGACGTCATATGATAAATTAAAGATAATTTTTTTTTTGGGGGGTGTTTTTTTTTTTTAATTTTATCTTCAAAAGGTATCTTACGGCGATTCTGTTGTGTACAAGCAAAAATGATACTTTTATAGATCGAAAATATGTCTTTGTTTGTTTGATTTGAGGTTTAACGTCCACGTCATCACTGTAAACGTCATTTTGGAGACGTTGGTTCCAATTTTGTGGGCCTTTTAACCGACATTGAGATGAAATGACATCTCAAGCCCTGTCGCCCAATGAAACCAATAAGGTTTATAAGAATGGACGGTCCGACTCGCACCGCTTTACCTGGGCAGGCTTAGATCCTCTAAGCGGTTTACCAGTACCAGTGTGCGGTCGGTTTCAGCTCTGCGTGGAAGCATCATGCAGCCCATCTATTTCTTTAAGCTCCGATGGACGGGGGCCGGAAAACATTGACTTTAAGTCATCCCCACTACCTGGGATAATGATTCCCCTTCAGCGACTCAAACTACGCCAGTCTCGGATTTTTTTTTTCATTATCCCAAAAATGTGTTCGGGCCATTCTCAACAAAAGCCATAAAGAACATAATCTCCGAAATAATAACTACAAAAATCAAAGCACTGACAGCACTGGTGGGTTTATTGTCTCGGAGTATAGGCTGGGAAATGGTCCTGAACGGGATTTGATTGTTTCGCTTAGCCATTAAAGAGAATGGGAACACCTTCAGGGGAGGTAACTCCTGCAAAAGTATTTTTGTATCCCATGTCAATAGGGGCCAACCCTCAAAGAAAAGAATTTGCTCCTGAGGAGCAAATTCTTTCCTTTAAGAGTATACCCCTTTTGCAGTGGGGCAGGGCTGAAAGAAAAGCGAACAGAAAGTCCCGAAAGTTGTCTCCCTTTGAAAAATATCGGACAAATCTGGCAGGTGTTCCAGTTCCCCTTAAATTATTATATTTATGCATGCAGTTTACCCTGATGAGACGTCACGCTCTGTGGTGTCTGATCTGGGTTTTCATTGCTTGCCAAACCCAATGTTTTCTGATCTCACACGATAAGAATAGCGTGGCTATTTTCTATAAATAACCGTTATCTGGATTTCCTACAAATCAGCGATAGTCACGTCGACATCGGCAAGGAAGAGGGCGCCAGGAATAGCTTCTGTGCTTTAATATAGTAACTTGGGTCGTTTGACAAACAATCGACCCAAAATGTCAAACTGTGTGCTCACCATCAACACAACAACAAAAGAAACCGCCACGGGGCGGTCAGTAATAAAAAAACTAGGGGAATGTGGGGCTTCAACGGGGGTATTTATGTCTGAAATTCAATTCCAATATGATAACAATAACATAGTGATCCGCACGAAGGCTTCTTACAGTTAACCCTTAGCCCGCCAGTCACAACAAAACTCGTCTGCTTCATGGTCTGCTGACATATTTTAAAAGTCATTTTTGCAGTCTGATCAGGGTCCACACCGTTTGCCTTTCAGCAAAAAAAAAAAAAAAAAAAAAAATGAAAGGTTTGTTAAGATGGAGACGACATAAGCAGACATTTTCATGTGCATATTTGTTTGTCATCTTAAGGATTAAATAGACAGAAATAGCCGATGCTTTCAGAGAAACCATCAAATCTGTGCACAGTCATGTAAAAAGTTAAAAACAAATACGAGCGAAGACAATATACGCCCCGTCATGGGAAAATCAGTCTTCGGAGTTTGCGACCCGGTTAGACACTAACCAGCCTGCTCAGCTACACGGACTAGCTACCGGATACTAGAGATATTGTATGGGCCCCGTCAAGCGATTTTGGTACTTAGGTCCTATGCGAGCAGCGAAGGTTCAGGCGAGCCTGCGCATCCGCGCAGTCTCGCCAGAACCTTCGCTGCTCGCTCATACAAGCAGTGAATCAAGAGGAACCTTCAGACAGAAAGCCATATCCCTGGCCCTTCTGAATGGCTGGGCATGCGCAGTTAAAATTTGTCATGACGGAATGCTCGAAGACACATATTCGCTTAGCGGGGCTCGTATCATCCAAGCGGCGAACACAAAGGTGCTGATTCACCCAAATATGCCCAGCATCTCTTTTCTGGGAAATTGGCAAACAGTGTAGACCCAGATCAGACGTCGCGTTCTGTGGCGTCTGATCTGGGTCTACACTGTTTGCTTGAACATTCATTTCATAAAATTTGCTACAAACAAAAACAAACCTGACACCCCTATAATTGGAAATGGACTACTCCAAACTTACTAGGTGGAAGCTTCCATTGTCATATATGGGTTAATCCGCGCACGCAGATGTGCACCATTTGTCATAAGCTCCTTGTGCCGTCTCATTACAATCATCTCCGCCAGCTTCGATGCGCGTTCGACTGGCGAATTTAGGTCGCGGGTTCGATACCTACCGGGTCGGCAACACTCTTTTGTGGAGAATGATCATGAAATATATTTTCGATGGTCTTTCTCTCCCGTCCGGTAATCACTTTCTGAAAAAAAAAAACTGGTAAAACTACTACAGAGACAAAAAGAAAGTGCCATAAGCTAGGTAGATTGACCTGCTGGACACGATTTGAAAAGTGTTTACTGGGCTGTTTAACTCTAAACCACCTAAGACTGGTGCAAGCGATCAATGTGACGTTTTCTCAGAAATGATCTATGCCATCGTGTTGCTATGTTTACATATACCTTGCGCTACAATAACAACAGGACATAAATCTGATAATGTCAAAGATTTTTAAACTTAATTACATAGCATAATACATTAAACAGGTAAATAAAATAGTGTATACCTGTAGTTTACACCTGTGTAAAGAGGCGAAGTTTGAGATCCTCCCTTGATCACAAACCGGTTACCGTTAAAATGGTTACCTGTTTAGGTGACATACTAGGATACTTAGTCATTTACACCTGTTCAGATCGATTGGGGAACCAGGTCTATTGTCGTCTGCTAACACAGGCGAGGACAGGTGAATATTGATTGTCAGACTACCGCTCCTGTTAAGACATTTTCATATGGGTGGAAAATAAATAATAATAAGAAACAGGGTAGTTTTCGACTTCTTTTCGTTCATCCGCCCAACGATTCTTGTGAGATTTGAGGAGATAGACCACGATCATGGCGCGAATGGGCAGCTGCCATGTGTGTTTACTGTTTATAGCAATATTTTTTTTACTTATTTCACTGGGACTAATTGTGACGAGCGTTGTGACAGATTTCTGGTATCAGACGAGTAATGACAGTAAAAATGCTACTGTCAAAAGAGATTTCAGTTACCATTTTGGAATGTGGAGAAAATGCTATGACAATGGAGTTCCTACATGTAAGTATTGTCCATTGATTAATTACATTTAAACAATAACAACAAGAACAAAAACATTGTGAAAGGCCGTTCAGTAGTATATCTATAATTAATTTAATTAATTAATAAATCCATTGGCCTATGTATCAAAATCACATGCGATATAATATCGTATTGGATGAGTGTACATTATGTTTTTCACAAGAAAAATGTAATTTTAATGATAAATACCGTGCCCGAGGTTACATGTCTTTTTTCATGCTCAACTAAACTGAGCATGATATTTATGATGCTCATGGTCATAATAAAAGAGGCGATCAGCCAGAATCAGAATGAAATTACCGAATCTGCAAGGGCATTGTTGAAATTGTATTCGGGAAGAAGGCTTCCTTGTAAATATCAGTGGGTATCTGAAATGCCAGAGTGATGATTTCTGCAGCTCCGAAGTGGGGGTTAGTCTTTCGGATGAGTCTTTAAACCGAGGTCCCGTCTCTGTATGACCTTAGCTGTTGGTGGGACGTAAAACTCAAACACTCACTCCGAAGTGGGGGAACAAGGTCATCTTTGAAATGCAGGCAGTCTTGCTTGAGATGTCATGTCATCGCTGTGTTTGGTAAAAAGTCCCACAAAATCGGAAGCAACGTCTCTAAAATTACATAAATGGTGTTGACAGGGAAATAAAACCTCAACACAAACAAGCACTAGAAGCCTGCGAAGGGTAGTGCTTAAGCTGCTCGCCTCATAGAATTGTGGTCGTGGGTTCGATTCCGGGCTACTCCAGACTTTCGGATGAGTCTTTAAACCGAGGTACCGTTTCCGTATGACTTCTTGATGGGAAATAAAACTGAAACAAATATATAGCCACTATACAGTGTAAATGTATAGCTTTTTTTTTACAAATGTACCAGTCACTTCTTCTCGCTCCCATCATCACAAACAAACGGATGTGTGTGTTTGGGGATGGGACAGTGTCTTGGACGTCGGCCTGGTAAATTTTGAGGTGCCCGTAGTTTGACAACCGCAGGGAAAGTAAATGTATTAACCATCACCATGCTGAACTTGACCAGATATGTCCCTTTTTGAACCCGATCCGATTTGAGGTTTAACGTCCCCGTCAACACTGTAAAGGTCATTTTGGAGACGTTGCTTCCAATTTTGTGGGACTTTTGCCCGACATTGAGATGAAATGACATATCAAGCCCTGTCGCACAATGAAACCAATAGGGTTTATTAGCATGGACGGTCCGCCTCGCACCGCGGTTCCTGGACATGCTTAGATCCTCTAAGCGGTTTACCAGTACTAGTGTGCCGGCCGGATTCAGCTCTGCGTGGAAGCATCGTGCAGCCCATATATTTCTTCAAGCCCCTATGGGCGGGGGCGGTCCCTTTTTGAAGATCAAGTGGCTTCTTAGATCAAGAAGCCAGTTGATCAGGATCTTTACTGTTTTCAATTCTGCTTAACACACGGTAAGATTGAATGTGTGTGTGTGTGTGTGTGTGTGTGTGTGTGTGTGTGTGTGTGTGTGTGTACTTGCTACCAATCGGGGAAGTACATAAGAATACACACCTTCGAATCGGGGAAACACCTCCAAACGCGGAGCTCCCCGTTTTGAAATAGCAAGAAATATTGAAAATTCAGTACTAGATGAACCTTAAAAATAGTTTCCTTTGGTAATCTAACACCTTCCCCGTTTTGTAGGTTTAGGACGTATATCTGATACACAAAAGTGTATAACTGCTGATCAATTAAAAGTCTCAAGTGTGTAACACCGATATCGAACCTCCCCGTTTGTGCGGAAAAATTCTTATTCCGCAGAACGGGGAAGTGTTAAGATCTACATTCAATTTGGTTATTTTTCTTTGTTTTGTTTGATTTGAGGTTTAATGTCCCCGTCAATACTGTAAAGGTCATTTTGGAGACGTTGCCTCCAATTTTGTGGGACTTTTACCCGACATCGAGATGAAATGACATCTCAAGCCCTGTCGCCCAATGAAACCAATAGGGTTTATTAGCATGAAGGTCTGCTTCGCACCGCGGTTCCTGGACAGGCTTAGATCCTCTAAGCTGTTTACCAGTACTTGTGTTCAGGCCGGATTCAGCTCTTTGTGGAAGCACCATGCAGTCCATATATTTCTTCAAGCCCCTATGGGCGGGGCCATGATTTTTCTTTAAACAACTTTAAATCAAAGACAATTATTAGGAATGATGCGACTTTTTCAGCGGCTTGAAACTGAGTACATAAGAATACATTGGATATCACTGCCTTTGTGTGTTTGTTTTAACAGTTTCATTGATTGATTTTGTGGTTTAACACCCCGTCAACACTGTATGGGTCATTTTGGAGACGTTGCTTCCAATTTCTCGGAACTTTTACCCGACATTGAAATGAAATGACACCTCAAGACCTGTCGCCCAATGAAACCAAAACGGTTCATAAGCATTGACGGTTCGACTCGCATCGCCTTGCCTGGGCAGGATTGATCCTCTTAGCGGTTTACCAGTACTTATGTGCAGTTGGTTTCAGCTCTGTGTGGAAGCATCATGCGGCCCATCTATTTCTTCAAGCCACGATGGACAGGGGCTTTTAACTGTTTCATTATTATTATTTAATCATTTAAAATCCCATAACTTTATTAATTAAATTATTTCATGGTGCGCCCTATTGCCCCCCTCCCAGACTCCACATCGAGGCTTTGAGAAATAGATTGGGCTGCGCAGAGCTGAAACCGACCGCACATGAGTACTGGTAACTGCTTAAAAGGTCTAAGCCTTCCCATGCACTATCCATGCACATAAACCCATTGAGCGATAGGGTTTGAGATGTCATTTCATCTCAATGCCGAGTAAAGTCCTTCAAAATTGGAATCAACGTTACCAAAATGACCTTAATAGTGTTGACGGAGACATTAAACCCAAATTCAACAAACAAACAATTAATGCCATGGCAGATTGTAAAGTTTTATCGTATGTTTGCAATACAAGAATAAAAAAAAATTGATTATTCTTTTGTACCTGATGCCTCTTTTTGTTTGTGTCGACTTTCATAATTAAGCGCCGTCTAACGTTAATGGTATCTAAACGTCATTAGATTTGCAAGTTCGGGTAATGACCACCCATATAGACACCCAATTTATACAGGTAAAAGTGGGGTTACAGGGGTATACAAAGTATTCTTGATTTCCGCTCATAAAAATAGGAGGCGGATCTAACGAGCACCGATAATCTATGTTTAGACTAGAACTAAGAAAAATCATTATGAAAACACGCCAAATCAAATACATAGAAAATTTCATCACCCAAAAATGAAAATTTTCGGGTAGAAAATTCTGTTATTTTTGGCTTTCAATTTCGATTGGAAGCCATTTAGATTGGATTGATGATACCCCAGAACTAGGAAAGCCCTACAGATAAGACTGCTCTCCACATATTTTCGTAGTGAAAACTCGTTCGGAATTAACAGGAATATGCAGCGCCCGTCGATGTCTATTTATAAAGCGTTTCGAAGAAGTCAAACCAAGAAAAAAAAGTTACAGTAGAAACATATCCTACTTTCCCTTTCGTCCTTTCCAAGCATAGGGATGTCATTTTTGTGGTAAGTTTTACAAAAATGCATGTACGTTGAGCAAACAGTTTAGATCTTCATCCGAAACGGCGTCTGGTCTGAGTTTGCACTATATGCCAATGTCTCAAAAAGGGCCCTTAGGCATATATGGGTTAATTCCAATACTTGAACGTCAATTTAAAAGCAGGATTACTTGATTCCAGTTTCCCATTTCCCGGTAGGATGGTGAAATTATCTTAACTGCCGTAGTAGTAGTAGTAGTAGTAGTAGTATTCTTTATTTGAGTGACTCGTGTCAATACACACACAATTACACAGTATGAAAACTATTAACACAAACTTATAGCATATTGTTTGTTTTGATATGAATCCAAGACACCCAGCCATATGAAATGGCTTATGAGTCACTGTCATGATACCCGAAAATTCACTTGTATTGAGCGCGGACGACTAGTCAAAGTCGTTATTATAAACCCTCAAACCAGCTGGTCCACGACGTCAAAGCAACGCTGCATCAACGTCTAAGCAACGTTAAACGTCGCATTGAAGCCGATACGACGTCGCGTACACATCGTGTACCCGCTCGGAGGTACCTTGCAGAAAATAAATCACGAAAATAACTTATTTGTTCTCAAAAGATAACAGTTTTGTATAAACAAAGCACTCTTTTGAATTACTATTTTATCACTAAGCATAATCATAGTTTGAGTTTTGCAGCATGGTTTAAAGGTGCATTATTGAGCTGTCGGAAAAAAAGTGCTTATTTTTTTTTTTACATATATCGGGTATTTTTGTTTAAATAATACAAATGAATGAGTTTTATGTAATATTGCGAACAATTATGATCACAGGTTAAGTTTTATGAGACGGTTTTCCTAACTATGCTACGAACACAGTTAGTCTATTTTTAATTTCGCGACAAAACTACAACGCGCGTGAATAATGACGTCATGCGGTAAATACCTAGAAAGGTATGCAGGGATCATCTCAACATCGTTACACACAATTGTTGTGACAGAAATCGTAGATCGTAGTATAGTGAAATTCTTTTAAACTTTTTATGCGAATTCCAATGTGTAAAATGGAATGAAATTCCGTCTTTCTCTCTTTCTCTCTTTCTCTCTTTCTCTCTCTCTCTCTCTCTCTCTCTCAGCATGCCATGGCGTACACGTTCCCCAGTGCTCTCTCTCTCTCTCTCTCTCTCTCTCTCTCTCTCTCTCTCTCTCTCTCTCTCTCTCTCTCTCTCTCTCTCTCTCTCTGAAAGTGCTATGGCCAACATGTTGCTAAGTTTTTCTCTCTCACTCATTATGGGCTAAATGTTGAAACAGTGGGTCAACATCGGGCAGACAGCGATACGACGTCGCCATGTCGTATCGCTCTCGGTCAGACGCACCGTTCATGCGATTTACTCTCTCTCTCTCTCTCTCTCTCTCTCTCTCTCTCTCTCTCTCTCTCTCTCTCTGTGGCCTTCATGTTACTCATTCGTCTCTCTCTCTCTCTCTCTCTCTGGCCTTCATGTTGCATTAGTCTCTCTCTCTCTCTCTCTCTCTCTCTCTCTCTCTCTCTCTCTCTCTCTCTCTCTCTCTCGTGGCCTACATGTTGCTCATTGCTTTCTTATCGTGGCCTACATATTGTCCATTCTCTCTCTCTCTCTCTCTCTCTCTCTCTCTCTCTCTCTCTCTCTCTCTCTCTCTCTCTCTCTCTCTGAAAGTGTTTTTGTTTGATTTGAGGTTTAACGTCCCCGTCAACACTGTAAAGGTCATAAGATCATTTTGGAGACGTTGTTTTCAATTTTGTGGGACTTTTACCCGACATTTGGATGAAATGACATCTCAAGCCCTGTCGCCCAATGAAACCAATAGGGTTTATTAGCGTGTACGGTCCGCCTCGCACCGCGGTTCCTGGACAGGCTTAGATCGTCTAAGCGGTTTACCAGTACTAGTGTGTGGGCCGGATTCAGCTCTGCGTGGAAGCATTTTGCAGCCCATATATTTCTTCAAGCCCCTATGGGCTCTGAAGTGCCATGTCCAACATGTTGCTCAGTGTTTTTTCTCTCTCTCTCTCTCTCTCTCTCTCTCTCTCTCTCTCTCTCTCTCTCTCTCATTATGGGCTAGCGCACCACATTGGGCCAACATCGGGCCGACAGCGATACGACGTCGCCATGTCGTATCGCTGTCGGCCCGACGTAGGCGTAGTTCAGATGATTCACACACACACACACACACACACCATTACCTACATGCTGCTCATTAGTCTCTCTCTCTCTCTCTCTCTCTCTCTCTCTCTCTCTCTCTCTGGCAGCGTTGTCAAACTTAGTTGCAGAGATGAATGCCTTGACCTGCTCCATCCTTCGAATGAGGATGTAAGGTGAAAATCATGATCCTGCCCAAACAGCACCAAAAAGATTGTTTTTCTTCTACACTGTTTTTGTAGAAGTAAAAGCCATACAGGGCTAATGTTATTTGTTAACGGTATAAGACGGAAAATAAATATTCTATGTATATATCGTCGGGCCGACGCTTGACCGACATTCTACGCTGACTGGGTGTCTTCCATTAAAGTTAAAGACCCCTACCTCAGTTTAGTTTTGTATTGGACTAACGGCCCAGTCAACACTATTTTATGTCATTTTTGAGCCGGTCAGTTTACCTGTCCACACTTTTCCTGGGCAGGCTTATACGTAAAGCCACGGTCACAAATCACTATTCGATCCCCGCCCGACTACTCGGGGACTGCGATGGGGTGAGATTGGGCTGGAGTCCGGTCGGCGTCCCGCCGGATATTGGGGCGTCGGTGGTGGTCGGGAGGGGCCCGGTTAAATTTTAACTCGTAGTTAAAATTCTCCACGAAAACTCACCGACTTCTAAGTCGGTGGCACATCGATAAAAGTCGAGCAGAGCTCGTACCGACGTCGATGTCGATGGCATCGGCTGGCATCCGGTAGTCGTAAAGCGGACCCCGACCAATCAGATAATCGGGCAGTAATCGGCCGAGGCCCGACAGATGATCAAGCGGAATCCGCTGGACGAATCCCGGTTTCGACTGGCGCCGCTCGATCGCTGATTGACGCTCGACTATATAAGGGCCCGATCTCCGATGGGTGCCAGTTTCTAGCAGACCAGTAGGGAGCATTGTACATAAACGTTTGATAACTGCCCATGCAAAGGACGGTACACGATCCATTGCTTCATCCACCATCAGCGGTAGCAGTTCTTCTCCCGCACACAAGGTTGCAAAGACCACATTGGCACGGTGCCGAGCCCTAAGCAGCCACTCCTGTAACCTCCGGATCCTTTCCTGGGGTGACGGCGGTAGGTGCAGTGGTGGGATAAGAGGCATCTTGTTCCGCTTTTCTTCGAAAGTTTTCCTCGACGTCAAGAAAAAGGATGTTCACCCACCAACAGAGCTGACCCATTTGTTGTATAGGCAGGAGAGGATGCAGTTTATATACCCCTGAACAACTGGACAATTCCCGGCTGGGGTAAACCCGTCCCTTGTCCGGCGGCCGGGAACTGGGCGGACATCTGCGGAACATCGACCGATGCTCGGGGACTAGTTACAATCGCCGGGTATACGGTCGGTAACCTGCAGTGCACCGGCCTATTTCCGCCCGGCGTATACGCCGATGCTTCCCCGCAAAACTTAGGCTGACACCGCCCGATTCCCGGCGGATGTCTCTCTAGGCCCCACACGGCATACTTTTTGCCAAAACCGAGCCAGACACCCATTTCTCGGCTTGGACTGCTCGGCCGACCACAACGTATAGTATAGCTCGGCCGGGGTACGCCGAATTTGTGACCGAGGCATCAGCAGTTAACCAGTACAGTGCACACTCTTTCGCCACTGACAACTGCCCTTCTTGAATCAGCGGATGCCCAGTGGTAGAGAATGGCCGTGGAAAATATTTCATGATCTATCTCCACGAAAGAATGTTGCCGACCCGGCAGGTACCGAACACGCGCCTTTCTGATCACCAGTCAGACGTTCATCCGACCGAGGTACTGAGGCCGAAGATTATCATACGAGATATTTTGGCCAGCAATAATCAAGTGTATATAAATGTAAAGTGCAGATAACTCCATGTCAACAGACATACAACGTCTAAACAACGTCCAAGTCAACAGACATACAACGTCTTAACAACGATGCATTGACGCTGACGCAGCAAAGTCGATGCAACAACGAAATTGACATAGCGTGTAGCATCGGCTCCGGAACTTGTTACTCAAAAGTACCAGATTAATGTGGAAAATGATCATACCGACGGTAACGGGCCTCCGTGGCCTAGTGGTTAAGAGTGCTGACTCTTGATCATTAGGTCTCTCACCGCTGTGGTTCGAGTCTCGCTCGGGTCATATGTGAGACGCCAAGTTCTGCAACGGAAGGTAAGGTGGTTTTTCTCCGGGTACTCTGGTTTTCGCCCATCTCTGATTAACGATCGCTCGATACGGGTGAAATAATCTTGAAAGGGCCGTAAAACCAAAACAAAAAAAAAATAAAATAAAAAAATACGGACGGCAGGTAATGACCTTATTTGGCGTTATTACGTAAAGCTAGAACCTAAAACCACTTCCCATCACGTGAACAAGTCCGTGAAATTAAGACCCCACTAAACCCCATTTTATATAAAGAAAACTGGGGTTTACGGGGAATAACATTAATTTCCTTAGTTCTGCTCCAAGACATAGTCTGTGGGTACTCGTTAGAACCGCCTCAATGAGGCGGTTCTAACGAGCATCCAAAACCTATGTTTGGAGTATAAATAGGAAAAATATCACAAATCTTCATCAGAAAAGATGCCTTTTTTAAGGTTTGAGAAATTTACTATATCCCACGGATGTGTTATCCTAATGCCATATTAACTGAACTTATTTTCTCTGAAATTCTTGTGCCGACATTTTGGAAAGCTTTGAAAAGGTTTGAGGGTCACTGACGAGGCCTTATTGGCCGAAACTAGCTATTCTGGCCCAGAAAACATGTACACTCCATATGTTCCAGTTTTGTGGTGCATTCCTTGCTTCCAAAGGATATACACTTTCGGATGAGTCTTTAAACCTAGGTCCCGTCTCCGTATGGCCTTAGCTGTTGGTGGGACGTAAAACTCAAACACTCACTCACTCACTCCAAAGGATAGCCATTTCTAGAACATATTTAACGTCACTATAGCTGGTGTCTGGGAATGTGTAGAGGTCGTAAAATGTCTCCCTGCCCAACATCATAGTGTAGTTTATATTTTCTTGCCCTTCCAGTGGTGAATTTTGAAATTTTTTAGGGTCACTGATGAGGCCTAATTGGGCAAAACTAGCTAGTCTGGTCCAGAAAACATGTACACTCCATATTTATCCCCACGTTTTTCGAAGAAAAGTGGGGATATTGTTATCGCCTCCGTCTGTCCGTTCGTCCGTCCATCCGTCTGTCCGGCTATCTCCTCCTACACCGTTCATTGGAATTCAACCAAATTTGGTGTGTGAGTTACATACATGAATGGCTTCTGCAAGAGCACATTAATTTTTGGACCAGCCCCAAAGGGTCCCATGAAGCGGTCAAAACGTGGGGATTTGCGATGGCGCGCCATCGACTGCGCGATCTAGTTTACAGTTTTGTGGTGTATTCCTTGTTTCCAAAGGACAACCCTTTCTAGAACATATTTTAGAAGTAAGTAGATGAGAGAAAGTACAAAAAGGGGACAGGGAATTATTGAAAGGTTGTGTGAGTGCTTTTCAGTTTAGACAACATGTACGATAGAAGTTGGTCTTCTGTCTTTCTCGACTGGTAGGCGAGTATCTCTAGCAATGTTAATAATAAGACGATTCATTACGATAACAGGTCCGTGCAATGAACGCCCCTTTAAACCTAACTTTATAGAGAGAGAACTGGGGGTTACAATATTTTGTAACTGGGTATACAATTTGCTGCGTCAGCGTCAATGCATCGCAGTGATGTTGCATTGACGTTGACACGACGTTGTTTAGACGTTGTATGTCTGTTGACATGGAGTTATCTGCACTTTATGTTTACATACACTCGATTATTGCTGGCCAAAATATCTCGTATGATAATCGTCGGCCTCAGTACCTCAGTCGGATGCGCGTCTGACTGGGTATACAATATTTTTCTCATTCCTGCTCCATGGCATACGCCGTGGGTACTCGATAGAACCACATCACTGCGGCAGTTCCAACGAGCACCAAGAGCCATGTTTGAAGCATAAATGAGAAAACTATCACAATTTTTCACCAGAAAAGTAAATATTGTTAAGATATGAAAGAATGCACAAAGTCATACGGGTGTAACATCGTATTGGCTAATAGACGATGATAATCAATTTGAAAAAAAAAAAAAATAATAATAATAATAAAATTCTTTCATGGGAGAGCAGAAAACAAACTGTAGTAACAATATACATGTATTTTCTACAAGATGTGCCTTTTATAGCTAATGGTACAAGTCTACTGCACTATATGTGTGGCAGATAGTCGACGGAAAACAGAACCCTGACACCAAACATAAACATTAAGTCGGAATAGGCCTCATGTTTGGGTAAAAGTAGTTATATGTAGAACATAGAAGTGTAGGCAATGATCAGGAATCGACACAATTTACCCACAGCTCCCACCAGAGTTACCAAAGGGGAAAGAAACACAAACATGAAACAACAGACCCTAATGGAAACATCAATAGCGGAAAGCCAAAAGGACAGTTACTTTTCCACAAAATGGCCAATTCGATATCCAAAACAAAATAAAATAAGTGATACAAACACTCAAAGACAAACCATAACAAAAATAAACAACGACAGAAGAACCGCCTTGGAGCGGTCAGTGAAACGAATTCCACTGGGCTGGGCGAGAGAGGGGCTTTAATCTTAAAGAATTTATCTAACCTGTTGTTTATGAGTGAAATGTATCTCTCGCTAAGCACTTTATTCATAGAAACAAATTTGTTTTCGAATATACAATATTTTGCTAAAACAGAGAGAGAGAGAGAGAGAGAGAGAGAGAGAGAGAGAGAGAGAGAGAGAGAGAGAGAGAGATGTAATTGACCACTTCTGCTTTACCACCGTGTGAAAATAGTATTTTACGATCCTCTAGCGATATTTCTGGATTTACATTTGTGGTCAACCATGATTAAAGTTCAGTCTAAAACGTTCTTACTTTTGGGCATCTAAGAAATAAATAATGGATTTTTTCTGGTTGTTCATTTCAGTAACTACAACCCTGATTTTATTAATTTTAAATAGAAATGAATGTGTTACTAAATTTTTATTATTGATTTTGTATTGAAAGTCGCGTAGTTTTGTCTCGTGAAATGTCTTTAATGCTCTTTTTCCACTTTATCTCCTATCTCCGTTTGCCATTTTGTTTGTGTAATGTATTCGTTTACTCTAACCAAAATATCATAAATAGTCTACTCCCTTTCTTTGAACTAATCAAGTCTTGAAAGTATATGTTACAAACTACATTTTGTTTAAATTTAACAGCAAATACACGATTCATGTGAATTTGATCTTTTCATTCTTTAGAAATACTATTTACTACATGGTGGTAGTCTAAAAATGTGGCCCTTATATCATATTTCGCCTTTAACTGTTCAAAACTATAAAATACCATTTCCTCACTAGTAAGATCGTAAATTGCTCTTATGCCCATATCGCACCTATTTCTTAAAAACAATTTCCCATTACCAATGTGGTCTTTATGTCATAATGGGCATATAAGAATTTGCTTTAGGTTTTCTACGGGGACAGGTTTACAAAATTCCGACAAGCAGAAAATCCTTCAAAAAATGGATTTTTGTAGGTTGAAACTAAATTTCGCCGCATAAGATTTGGTTTGGACATACCTTATGATCACAAAATACTCAACAGCCTGGGAGCGCAGATCTTGTGACACTCATGTGATTCTGCTTGTTTATGACCTTACCAGATCATGATTAAATGGTCAACAAATAGATCTTATCTTGGGTTTAGCATGGCCTTTGGCTAGGTGAATCACATGAAGCTTCTTCGCAAGCTACTGGTACATGGATTAACTATCCAGTGAATTAAGTCTTTTCTGATTGAGAGAAGTCAGACAGTTGCACTTGAATGTGAGTACTCAGATGAGGTTCCAGTTACTTCAGGTGTACCACAAGGATCAGTTCTAGGCACAATATTATTGTTATTATACCTTAACGACCTACCCGACAATGTGTGGTCCCGGGTTCGCCTATTTGCTGGTGACACTGGGGTGTAGCTGACCATAATTCTCCCTGATTATTCGGTCACCCTCCAGAGGGACTTAGACCGCCCCATCATAGAATCTCACTGGGCCATGGAATCAAAACATAGACAGGCGGCATAATGCTGCGTTTTACCAGATCTGCACTTCTTGTTTAAAATGCTGGTATTTAAGTGTTAAACTAACAGTTTTAGATTACAACTAGGATGAAAATTATTTTAGCTGCCCTTTATATTACAGCGAAAGTAACCTTTTGTGAACGGAAAAGAAATTTATGAAAGTACTTTTATCTCAGGACATCTTAAGTTTCCTCAATACATTTGCACAAGAAAAATATAGATGAAAGATTTGCAAGTTGATTTTCCCCAAAATATAATCCTGATTTCCGTTTAAAAATCCATGTCCCACAAGAAAAAGGTTTGGAGGTATAAACGGTTATTACAGCAAGTACTTTCTTGCATTAGCAACATCCCTGTGCCTTTGAAAATAAATGAAATTCTGTATTTTTCACTTTTACCAGGAAAAAAGGAAACCGCTTTATAGACTTTTTAAAAGTTACTAAAACAGCTGCAGATCAATAGTTCACATCAAATACTAACGACTCGGTCAAAGCTTTCTATCAAAAAGGCTACCTGAATTGAAAACCAGATTTTTTTGACATGTTTATTCTCGATGGGCGCCATCATCTCCTTTTCTTGCGGTAAATCTGAAATGCTGAGATTTCATCAATTATGCCTTCCACATTTTATTTTCTCCATCATCAATGAAAATACCTTGAAAAGTCAGCTATGTAGCCTTCTTCATGCGTATACCATAATGAAATCGCCTATCTTGGAAGCCTGTCATCACTGATAAATTAGTGTAGCTGTCAAATTGAAGAGATTTCCATCTTGCCAAATGCAAAAACGTATTCATACGCCTTGGAACTAATTTCCCACCAAAAAAACAATAGTACACCATTGCTTTAAATTTAAAACATAATACTCATATTTGAAACTGTCTTGCGCCTACTTTCACATACTTTCTAACATAATTTGTTCGTTAATTCATGAATAGTATGCCTTCATTTCTGAACTAGTTTCTACGTGTAACATTGTCCTGTTTGTGTTGTTCACCCCTGTTCCCAAGTAAACAAGTTGAAAAGGGTAGATTTCTTTTTTAACTTCTTTCAGCAAAACATATTAAAAGTATTGGGCTTCTATGAAATTTTACCAACCCGCACATTGGTAAGTAGGTGACACAACAGATCATTAATTGGATTAGATAAATATGTCCAAACATCAATTATTTGTTTATGGTGACTCATGTGAACAGAAAACAGCGTGTTTTTGTTAATGGTGAATCTTCAGTATGGGCGCCAGTTTTGTTTGGAGTCCCACAAGGGACTGTTCTTGGTCCTCTATTGTTCTCCCTGTACATCAATGATATTTCCTCTGACATTGACTCAGAAATAAGACTTTTCGCAGATGACTGTGTTTGTTACCGGGAAATTAGAGATACAGATGACACATTGAAACTTCAGGCTGACATAGATGGATTAGGATGTTGGGCCCGAAAATGGGGCATGAGATTTCAGCCAGTTAAATGCAATATTATGCAGATAACAAGGAAGAGATCTAATAAAGTTGAGGCTTCTTACACTTTAGAGGGAACGGTCCTCGAAAATGTGAATTCCATTAAATACCTTGGTGTGACAATCACTCACGATTTGAGATATGCAATATGTGTACAAAGGCGAATAGAACTCTTGGATTCCTGAGGCGAAATCTTCATCAGTGTCCCCAGGATGTGAAAGAGACAGCATACAGGGGACTTGTTCGCCCAATCTTGGAATATGGTAGTTGCATCTGGGACCCAAGCGGAGTGGTCCTAAATGAAGAAATTGAAAAAGTTCAGAATAGAGCGGCTAGATTTGTAACTGGAAATTACTGCTTTGAAACTGGGAGCATGACTGGAATTCTAGGAAAATTAAGATGGGAGTCTCTCAAGAAAAGGAGAAGAGACAGTAGGCTCATACTCTTATACAAAGGTCTAAAGGGTGCTGCCAGCATTCCAACAGATGACCTTGTTCCCCCGGCTAGGCACTGTAGACAGCACCATTCAATGACGTTTCAGACCCTTACTGCAAGAACGGATATTTATAAAGAATCGTTCTTCCCCCGAACCATTAGAGATTGGAATGCCCTTCCGGATTCTATTATTTCGACGGCGGAAGGCGCTGATGATTGTGTAGCTAAGTTTACATCTTTGGTTAGAGCTAGGGACTAACTTCCCATATCACAGGTCCTGGTGTATGAATGTCATTTGACGTGTCACCAGTAACAATTCTGATTCTGATTCTTATGTAACAAATCAATGGGTAAAAATCACTGCTATAACATAGCAGTTATTGGAAGTGATCAGAAGCCTTTTGCACAAAAATCCTGGTGCTGAACAGGCTGCTTTCATTCTTTCAGTTCAAATATGGGGATAAACTGTTTTTATCTTGTTTTTTTTTTTTTTTTTTTTTTTTGGTTTTGGATTTTATTCCAGTATCAAATCATCCACCCAGTAAACACAATCAATAATACAGTGAAACTTTGGTGCAGTGATTCATAAATTGTTATAAATTGCATGAATGAAATACATAAAATGAAATACTAAAAGCACCAAAGAAGGTCAATCATTTTACAAGCTAAATGCAAGAGATTGCAACACCTCAACCCAATCAGTGATCTTACTGCCAACTTGGTAGAACTGGTCATTTTTGGCTACCATACACTGAATTTAAAAATAGTACCAGGTGAAATAATTACATTTTTGGGGGGTGGGGGAGGAATCATTAATTTTCAGTACTATTTAGGTATTTTACTTGAAATTCCACTCTTGCACTGCCTAAAGGCAACCTTTAGCCACAATTCTATGATAGTATTTTACACATTTTTGTTCTGTGGATTAAGATATCATTTTTGCAAAACCATGGAAAAATGCAATAAATTACTAACATGGTGACTTTCCAATAAAAATATTTTGCTTTCATATTCTTACATTTACATGGACTACCATCTGATGAAAAATCTGTTTGGGTAACTATTTGCAAATATGATTTTTTCAGTACCTCAAATGTAGTGAAATAACTGTATTGAGGAACCTTAAATCACCTTCTTTAAAGTAGCTTTTTGTTGTCTGTGGCGTTACTAAACCGTACAAATGTGAAATGGTTAGAATATACAAGATAAAAATTGCAACATGTGTGCACGTGGCCGATTTCGAAAAAAACAACAAAAAAACAGAAGACCATCATGAAAACATGCCTATGCAATTTTGACCCTCTTAAACTCCACTTTAATCCAGTAGAATGGGGTTTGTATGGGTGTACATTATTTTTCGCATTTCTGCCCAAAACATAGATTTTTGGTACTCGTCAGAAACCGCCTGGTCGAGACGGTTCCAACGAGTACCCAAAATCTATGTTTTGAGCTGAATTATGAAAAATAGCAGAATCTTTTATCTGAACATTTTCATTTTTTGGGTGGAAATATGTTCAATTTATTTGAAAAGGCATGTTTTCGTAATGCAAAAAAAAAAAAAAAAAAAAAAAATAATAATAAAAAAAAAATAATAATAATAATAATAATGGCCTCACTCATAATCTTAAATAACTGGAGTATAGTATGCATATTACAGGACCTTCGTTTGAATAAACTCTCGTCAAAGGAATAAACACTTCTCAAAGCATAAACTAACGTCTATTCTAGTTGTAAGTTTCACAAGAACGAAGTAGAAACTATTTCAGCTCACTGAAAACCAAACTTTATTTCGTAAACAAAAACAACAAAAAGAAAAAAAAAGAGAAAAACTTCCCATCACGAAAGGAAAGTTCCTTCCGTTGAATAGACCAATAGGGGACAGACTTTCTTCCAAAGTATTTTCAGTAATGAAACAAAGCGAAAGCAACGACAAAGAATTCTCAAAAGGAAATATGGCCCTGGTGTAGATTTCACATCTCCATCTGTTTCATGCAAAAATAGATTGATTTACGATCAGCACTAGCATTATAATCGATCCCTATGTGATGAAACCAAACATGATAATAACCACGGCCGTTCCTTCCAAACGATGTCAAAATGGTGTCAGTAGTTTCCAAATTTGCAATTTTGTGACGCAAGTAACCGTACAGTTAATTCAGCATTTTTTTTTCCAAGTTGCCGTACTTAAAAAAATCCAAGTTGCCGTACTTGAAAAATCCAATATATATATTTCATCAGCCTAAATACTTTTGTAAGCCTTCATGAATGACGGTTAAACAAATAAAGCTCTTATATCTATCTCAAGACAGGGACATGGATCATTCACACAGAGCTCTTCGTCAATAACAAAACGATCCGGGATTACGAAATTTCCTTAATTAAGCAGACCTTGATTCGAGAAATTCAAGGAATACTAGGTTTTACCAACCTCCCTTTTTTCATTTCCAATATACATATGATCAGTAAGATAGACGATGTGAGCGGAAGATTGCGATTGAACTGGACTAGTTTGTTTGTAGGGGTCCCAGGGGGTGGCAGCATATTCTAGTTTAGGTCTAACTAGTGACTTGTATGCTGTTGCCTTGATGTCCTTTGGGCATGCAGAGAGATTCCTGCGTAGGATAGGAAAGCAGCTGTCTGGCTGTCTGTCGTAGATAGCATGTCATAGTCTAGCTACTAGACCTTGATGTCATATTTACCAATTACCAACCTTCATGTGTGTTTTTATCAAATATGAAACCTTGTTAGACTTTAATCTTGTCTCAGACACCAAGGTCTAGTACAATGCGAATTTTACCTTGCAAGATCCTTGGTAAATGATTGATTACAGCTACAGTCATGAAATGTTTATTGCCTTTCTGTACCCCTTACCGAACAAAAACTGATAAGGCAAACTGGCATTTTAGTCAGAGTATATCTTCCCAAGATCAAATAAGGGGTAGAAGAATATTACTTATTAACTTTAAAATATGATATCCGACTAGAAGCTAGTCTAAGCATGTCAGTGTGACTATTTCACACCAGTGTACTGTCTATAGCCAGGTTTTTTGCTTTACTTCTGGCAATGGATGTTGTATGATGACTCCATTATCTTGCTTTTGTTGCCGATTCTGATGTACTCAGACTAAGTCTTGTCTGGGTGAAAACGCATCTATCAGTCTCTCTCCCATGCTTGTAAATAATTAAAGTCCTCTTGAGCGACAGCAACTCGGTACAACAGGCAGTGATCAGCGAACAGGGGAGACGCGTGGTGGCAAGTCGTTGATTTATATGAGGAAGAGGAGAGTGCCGAGCACTGTACTCTGTGGAACACCAGAAGTAACGGGCGCAGACGAAGAAATCCTCAATTACGACTTTCTGGTATCCATCAGCAATGAAATTGTGCGGAACCTCGTGAAAGGCCTTACTGAAATCTAGTAGGATGACATTTATGCGCTGTGAGTTGTTCATTCCGCCGGCTTGCTATCAGCTGGTACTCACATGACCCCCCCCCCCCCAGCAGGGAGAACGACCCAATGTACAACGAAAGAGCCGATTACTGTGCAGAGTCTCATCCTGCAAACCTGGAGTTTATGTAATAAACTGAGCGAGACAGCTCAGTGGTTAAGCCCAGAGTGGTTAGTGCACCTGACTCAGATGCCAGAGGCCCTCGGTTCGACCCGGCGATGATTATTTCGGTGTCTGAACACCATTTACAGCGATGAATGTCAAAATGCGCACCGCCCTTTGGATCGGAACGTTTAACTGGAGGCACCGGCCCCCGCCCATAGGGGCTTGAAGAAATATATGGGCTGCATGATGCTTCCACGCAGAGCTGAATCCGGCCCGCACACTAGTACTGGTAAACCGCTTAGAGGATCTAAGCCTGTCCAGGAACCGCGGTGCGAGGCGGACCGCCTATGCTAATAAACCCTATGGGTTTCATTGGGCGACAGGGCTTGAGATGTCATCTCATCTCAATGTCGGGTAAAAGTCCCACAAAATTGGAAGCAACGTCTCCAAAATGACCTTTAAAGTGCTGACGGGGACGTTAAACCTCAAATCAAACAAACAAACTGGAGGCGCCCTGTTCAGGGTGAGTCATCCCCTATGCAGGTTAACTGTTTGTTTGTTTTGGGGTTTACGGCCAAGTCAACACTGTTAAGGCCGTTTTTGAGCCTGTCAGTTTACTTTTCCTGGGCAGGCTTATACGTAAGAGGTAACCAGGAGAGTGCACATTCTTTCGCCAGAAACAGACAACTGCCCTTCTTGAGCCAGCGGAATGGAGAGAATGACCGTAGGAAAGATTTCTTGATCAATCCCCGCGAAAGAATATTGCCGACCCCGGCAGGTATCGAACCTGCTTCCCCATGATCAGCAGTCAGACGCGCATCCGACTGAGCTACCGAGGCCAGCGCAAGATTGATGTGTGCTGTAAATCTGCAAGTAATGGTAAAATGTGGCCCGATCCCAGTATCAGTGAGTAGGTCCTGGTGCACGTTTGTTTGTTTGGTTTGAGGTTTAACGTCCCCTTCAACACTGTAAAGGTCATTTTGGAGACGTTGATAACAATTTTGTGGGACTTTTACCAGACATTGAGATGAAATGACTTCTCAAGCCCTGTCGCCCAGTGAAACAAATGGACGGACTCGCATCGCTTTGCTTGCCCAGGCTTAGATCTTCTAAGCTGTTTACCAGTACTCGTTTGCGGGTCAGTTACAGCTCTGCGTGGAAGCATTATGCAGCCCATATATTTCTTCAAGCCCCGATGGGCGGTGCGAATATGGATAGTGTTTCTCTTTTGTTTCGGTATTAAAAAGTTCTTGCTCGGCTCCCATGGCGGGGCTTGAAGAAATAGGTGGGCTGCATGATGGTGCCAGGCAGAGCTTAAACCGACCGCTTAGGAGTATTGGTAAACCGCCTAAAGGATTCAAGCCTGCCCAGGCAAAGCGGTGCGAGTCGGGCCGCCCATTCATATAAACCCTATTGGTTTCATTGGGCGACAGGGATTTTTTTTTTTGGTTTTACGGCCCTTTCAAGATTATTTCACTCAGATCGAGCCGATCGTTAATCAGAGGTGGGCGAATACCGGAGTACCCGGAGAAAAACTATCTGACCTTCCGTTGCAGAACTTGTCGTCTCACATATGACCCGAGCGAGGCTCGAACCACAGCGGTGAGAGACCTAATGATCAAGAGTCAGCGCTCTTAACCACTAGGCCACGGAGGCCCGTAAGCGACAGGGAATGAGATCTCATTTCATCTCAATGTCGGGTACATAAAAGTCCCACAAAATTGTAAGCTAGGTCTCCAAAATTACTTATACAGTGTTGATGGGGACGTTAAACAGTGTTAATTGGGACGTTAACCCTCAAATCAAACAAATCAAAAGGTTATTGCTAGTATCGTCTAATTCTAACAAATACCCACATCATACATGTACTCTCACATGTATGCGGTTTTTGTGTATCTTTGAAACGACCCCATGTCAATTCTCATCGATTCAGAAATTCATCCTTAGATATTGACGGTAAAATTATCTTCTTGCCTGTAAATTGATGCGTTAGCATTTGATAACAGATTAACATGCATGATAGTATTGTGTCAGTGCAGTTGAAAGTCAAATACTTGTAATTTGGACTAAAAATTCTACTTTCCTCAGATGAACCGGAGGTCGCCATCTTATTGTTCGCCGCTGTGATGTTGCCCGGCTTTTTGTCACGTGACAGGAATATTTTTAGATTGAAATTCCCAAAAACAACAAATAAACAAAAATGAAATCGACGATTTTCACAAAGTTCTGAAGTGGTATTTGGTTTCAGAAGATTACAAATGACAAAGCTACATGAATAGAAGAAATAAAACCGAAAAACACGCTTTTCATTTTTGAAGCCCGATAGCTCAATAATGCACCTTTAAATCGGTAAAATTTGCCGTATTCAACGTAATAAGCGTTTGTTGTGGTAACCAATCCTAGGGATCATTATAAAACATCTATGTGCTAAAATCTCATGAACTAGCATTTTCAGTTTTTTACGGAAACACGATTCAAATATATACAGAATTTTGCCACCCAAAAATGAAAATTGTCCGATAAAAAAATTCAGAATTTTTTTTTCATATTTCTGCTCTAAACATAGATTGTGGGTACTGGTTAGAACCGCCTTGATGACGCGGTTCTAACGACTAGCCGCTGTATAGGGGTCAAAATTAGGCAGTCGTGTTTTCGTGATGTGAAACAAATAATCCTTTTTTTCTAGTCCAAATATACGAGCCCCGCTCGGTGTTCTGAACCCCCTAAAAAGGAAAATAATGTACCCCTGTACACCCAACTTTCTCTATATAAAGTTGGGTTTATAGGGTTGTCCAGTACATATTTGTAAAAAAAAATGGATTACAGAAGTTAATTCTGTTACTCGGAGTCTCAAACTTTTCATGGTCACTCAGAATTTTCAGGACGAGTTTATGAAGAGAGTTTGATAGTTGAAATCAGTAAAAATAGTTTTGCAGAGTCCAATTACAGGCAGATAGTCTAAATAGCTGATAACTTATTGTGTAAAACAAGTTTTCCGAGTTGTATTTCACGAATAGAAGTAAATCAATCTAGGGTGGTCTCTATGAAAGTGGTTATCATTTTTTCTTCATTTATTTAGGAACATTATTAACCGTTCCTTTACAAGCGGTGGGTGCAGAGAAAGAGAGTTTTAAAAAATTGCAGCACTTGTCTCAAACTCAGGCAGAAAGAGAACTCATATCCTACCAACATGGTCAATTTTACAAAACATGCCATTGTTCATCTCTGAAATCAAATTGCGTGTCAAACGAGTAATTTAAAAGCTTAACATGGTTCTATCTTTTCTGACAAATTTTCCACCAGCATAAAACTTGTGCGAGTGAGCAGCTCGCCACATTCAGCCTTCGCTGTTCATAAATGCCGATTTTTTTTAACCATTACAGTTAGATGCGGACCGACGTTGCGGTTTTGCTCCTCGCCGCGTCCATGAATATGCTTCTACGTACATTGTCCTCCTTTCAATGGTTTAAGACGGACTGCTAACACTAAAACAGTTTCCGTTAAAGTCATACCAGGAAAATCGTGATTATTTAGAGCGACGTCGTCGATGCAACGTCAAGACGTGGCATGGGCTTCATGGGCATGACATGGGTCTTTTTCACAAAGGCTACCAGCACTGACTCAGGTGAGCCTGCGAGTTCGCGCAGCCTGACCAGAGCCTTCGTTGCTCTCTGACATGTAGAAGAGAAGATGCGTTTTAGTTGGCTACGCACATGCATTTGACAAAATGTATGATTACAGGGAGGTAATACAGAGGAAATGATTAACTTTTTAAGCCCCAAAACCTGGGAAATCGAGTAAAAAAGAATGTGAAAAATAGTTTTTTTTACCAGTTGAGTTCTTTACTTGAAAATAAGTTTGTAAAACAGCACAAATGATTGCTTGCAGGTAAACTTCAACCAAATGGGGATGCCGGCGACGGACGCCGGGGTATAGCAATAGCTCCCCCTTACTTTCGAAAGGTGAGCAAAAATGGCGGATATTTAACTTTACCAACTGGGGAAGCCTTCCTTTTAAAAGGAAACTTTATTAACGGTTTTGCTCCAAACAAATTATGGGAATGGGCAAGAACCGCCTAAGGCGCTAACAACAAGTACCCTATATGTAGTTTTGTCTGTTTAAATTGAGGGTGAATGTCCCCTTCGACACTGTATATGTCATTTTGGAGACGTTGCTTCCAATTTTGTGGGACTTTTACCCGACATTGAGATGAAATGGTAAACCACTTAGAGGATCAAAGCCTGCCCAGGAACCGCGGTCCATGCTAATAAACCCTATTGGTTTCATTGGGCGACAGGGCTTGAGATGTCATTTCATCTCAATGTCGGGTAAAAGTCCCACAAAATTGGAAGCAACGTCTCCAAAATGACCTTTACAGTGTTGACGGGGACGTTAAAGCTCAAATCAAACAAACAAACAAAACTTCTCAAGCCCTGTCGCCCAAATGAAACCAATAGGGTTTATAAGATATAGGTTTATTTAAGAAATAAAGCACAATAAGCCATTACGGCCCATGAGCACATAGTATAACTAGGATACATACAAATATTTCAAACATTTCACGTGATGAAAATGGAAAGTATCATAACTTATCTGTTAATAAATTTGTACATTCATTAATGGACAAATGTCATACATGACAGAGAAATATGCTGCCTAAATACAAATATGCCATATATAACAGGCGCTATATGCATGGCCTAACCCTTATTTTGCTGTTCACGACAACCACCACCTTTGCAAACAGTGTAGGTCCATACCAGATCGCCATCTGATCAGGATTTACACCGCTTGTCTTGCAGCTTATGATCTGAATACACGCAACGTATGAAGTAATCTGATTGGCTGATAGCTAGTGATGGGTGTGTCTCAATTTATGTATTCAGCAGTATAAGGACTAAAACAAAGTTGGCAGGCACTAATCGGAATCATATAAAACCTCATTTCTGATTTCAAAAGACTTAAAAATATATTTTCCTAGTAAATTAAGAAGACGTTTATTGTGCGATGACATCAATTCGGTCAGGTTTACAATATTAGGTCTTTTCCAATAGTATTGAGGTATATAAAGTTTACGTATATCTTTATAAATAGGGCATTCTAGTAAAAAATGGAACTCGTCTTCAAGGGACGAGCATACAACACATTTTCGTTCATTTATAGGTGTCGGGAGTGGTTTATTCCACCTGCCCGTTTCCACTGCTAGTCTGTGAGAGGATACTCTCAACTTTATCAAAGAAAATTGAAATTTTGGTACAGTCATTATATCTAGATATTCATGAAACTGGACCGCCCCCGCCCATAGGGGCTTGAAGAAATATATGGGCTGCATGATGCTTCCACGCAGAGCTGAATCCGTCCCGCACACTAGTACTGGTAAACCGCTTGGAGGATCTAAGCCTGTCCAGGAACCGCAGTGCGAGGTGGACCGTCCATGCTAATAAACCCTATTGGTTTCATTGGGCGACAGGGCTTGAGATGTCATTTATTCTCAATGCCGGGTTAAGTCCCACAAAATTGGAAGCAACGTCTCCAAAATGACCTTTACAGTGTTGACGGGGACGTTAAACCGTAAATCAAACAAAATCATGCAACTGGAATGAACCGAACAAATTGTAAAATCTAGCTCTGCTCAAATCTTGCAAACGTCCATTAATATTTTGAATAAAAGTATCCGTTATCCTTTGTTTAAATAAAGAAATGGATACATTATAATTCCCCACTCCCTGTTGCAACCAAACTTCATAGAATCCCAGTTCTGCCAACAAATTCCTAACTAAAACCGCCCAGTTTATATTATTCGGCTGCCATTCAGCATCATTTACCATCATATTATATACATATCTGATATATTTTGTATCCTTACATGTTAATAATTTAAACCAGGAATTTATAATTGATACTAATCTTTTTGTAATCACTGACTTCCTACCTAGTTCAGAATAAACAAGGTCATTTGGTGTACTTGTTTTAACTCTAAGAATATTTTTCATAAACTGCAAATGTACCCTTTCTATCGCCGGTGCTTTAATAAATCCCCAAATTTCGGAACTATAGCAGAGAATGGGTACAATTAATTTATCAAATAATTCTAAGCGGTGTTTTATGCTTACATCAGTGAATTTATATAAATATTTGTTGATTTTGAATATTGCTGTAAGAGCTTTACCTGCTAGGCTATTTTGTGTTTCGTTAAAGGAGCCACCAGTGGTGAATGTAATCCCAAGATAAACAAACTTATTGACAATTTCAAGTTCATTTCCATTATAATAAAAAGGCAAGCGGCCCCCTTTTCTAAATATCATTACCTTTGTTTTTTGTGTATTAACTTTCAGTTTCCACCTAGTAAATATTTTTCTAAGATGTCTAGACTATTTTGTAGGTTACTTTTATCATTTGCAAAAATAACTATATCATCGGCATATAAGAGGAGAAAAAAGCTTGAACATGCCAATATCGATACCTTCTGCTCCTTTGTGAATAAAATCACTTTCAATATCGTTTAAATATAAAGAGAACAGTATTGGGGACAAACATTCACCCTGTCTAACCCCCAAATAACAAGTGAAATCTCTGCTCACTTGATTGTCAAACTTCACCCTTGATTTTATATTCTAGTAAATAGATTTGATAACAGCTAGCATTTTGCCACGAACCCCAAACTCGACTAACTTAAACCATAATATATCTCGTACCACATAGTCAAACGCTTATAAGCATGGACGGTCCGACTCGCACCGCTTTGCCCATAAGGGGTTAATCAGTACTCGTGTGCGGTCGGGGAAGCATCATGCAGCCCATTTATTTCTTCAAGCCCCGATGGGCGGGGCCCGAACCCTGATTATACTAAATACATGGTTAGTGTCTTTAATAATAAATATAATATGTGAGCCTTAGACAATTTAAAAGAGGCGAGCTTCAGCGAACCCCTATATATTTCAATTATATCCTTTTATTAAAGACACTTATCATGTATTTAGTTTATACCGCAATTCAAAACAATCAAGGACTTTGCAATACTTTAGCAAATTTACCCTTAAAAGACAGCAGACAGTATGGCATAATAAAGGACAGTTGGTGCCATGGCGGGCACACGTACATGTAGTATACCGTCGTGACGTCATCGATTGCAAAGTTTCTGTCGTCACCGTGCCACGAAGACGTAAGAAACATGGACGCTTGAATGGAAGTTAATCAGAGCTTTACATCCTGTATATAAATCTGCAAATAAATAGTTTATTTTAGTTTTAGAACTTATTTTCGAGGTTCAGACACAACCGCAGTAGCAGTGTGCCATTTTATACCGCAATCAGGCATTCTAGTAACCTAATAAAGTGGGTCGAATAACTGCTCGCTATAATCGGCAGTGACCTATGATACTTTCTACTGATCCATAATACGCCTAGTGACCGTTAAAAGACTTTTCAGGTCACTAATTTGCAAGCATAAACAATAACATAAAACCTTTTATACACGAGAAAACAACAAAACCGCAAGTTACAATCTTTACAATATTTATTCAAACAGATTTTCAGAATTTTCTGCTAAATTCTTTGTTTCTCGGGCTTTCCTGGTTTGAATGGTCCGTTGGAATGATTGCGCACTGGTAATGCGGTTGCGTCTCAACCTCGAAAATAATTTCTAAAACTAAACTAAACTATTTATTTGCAGATTTTCATACAGACTGTAAAGCGTTGTTTCCTGCGTCTCTGTGGCGTGGTGACGGCAAAAAAATTTCGGGCTATTTGACGTCACATTATACTATATGTGCGCGCCATGACACTGAATGTCGTTTATCATGCAACACTGTCTGCTGTCTTTTTTTGCTTAAATTTGCTAAATTATTGCAAAACCGTTGATAGTTTTGAATTGCAGTATAAACTAAATACATGATTAGTGTTTTTTTATTATTAAAGACACTAACCATGTATTTACTATATTCCAAAAGACCATGCAAACCAGGAAAGCTCGAGAAGGTAAGAATCTAGCTGAAAGTATGTTTAAATAGATATATCAAAGATTTTAACTTGCAGTTTCGTTGTTTTCCCGTCTATAAAAGGTTGCATGTTATTACGAGGGTAGGCTGAAAAGTTCTCAGCCTGACCAAGATGCAGGCACCGAACAGCCATGAAATTTTGTATTCATTAAATCCAAACCTTTATTACTTGATTTGACTCAAATGAGTTCAAGTTTACCTGCAATAACGTAGAAGTTCTAGACTTTGAAAATTGATACTAGCACTTTTTTGAGAAAATGGACAAAATCTGGCATCGTGGTGTCATCAAGTACCTCCATAAAAAGGGGTTAGCTCCTAAGGACATTCATGCCGATATGGTTGCTACATTAGGGGATGATGCTCCTTCGTATGTAACCGTAAAAACGTGGGCAGCAAATTTTAAGATGGGCAAGGACAGCCTTGAAGATGATGACCGGTGTGGACGACCCACAACGGCAACAACTGAGGAAACCATCAGCCAAGTGCACAGGGCCGTGATGGATGACAGGCGTTTAACTGTGAATCAATTAGCTAACACTGTTGGCATCTCCCGTGAACGACTAGAGAACATTCTACACAGTGGATTAGGAATGTCGAAGGTTTCCGCCAGATGGGTGCCATGGCTTTTGACGCCTGACCAAAAGTTGATAAGACTGAACCTGTCACAAGCCAACTTGGATATTTTTGAAGCAGACCAAGATGGTTTTCTTGACCGTTTTGTCACTCAGGATGAGTGTTGGGTTCATCACTTTGAGCCAGAGACCAAAAGATAATCCATGCAATGGAAGCACCCTGGCTCACCCCCTCCAAAGAAGGCAAAGGTCGTCTCCTCTGCAGGGAAGGTGATGGCATCAGTGTTCTGGGATGCTAATGGTATAAAATTAATAGATTACCTTCAAAAGGGCAGAACAATTAATGGGGAGTATTATGCAGATCTGCTAAAACAATTGCGAAAAGCAATTAAGGCTATACGACCCGGAAAATTGACAAAAGGGGTCTTGTTTCATCAGGAAATGCGCCTGCTCATAAATCGGTTGTCGCAATGGCTGCTGTGCATGACTGTGGCTTCACACTTATCGATCACCCTCCGTATTCACCTGATCTAGCTCCATCAGATTATGTCCTGTTTCCAAACATGAAAAGGCACTTGGCTGGGCAGCATTATCGGTCAGACGAGGAGGTGATAGCTGCTGTGGAGGAGTTTTTCAGGGACCAATATGAGGCCTTCTATACCACTGGGATCCAAGGACTCCAGCATCGCTGGAGGAAGTGTGTGGACAGGAAGGGAGACTATGTTGAAAAATAAGGCACTTTCAGCATGGACAAACCATTGGATCTTGGTCAGGCTCAGATTTTTTCAGCCTACCCTCGTATATACATTTGCAAATTATGGACCTTAAAAGTAGGTCTGGTCTATAAACGGTCACTAGACGTATTATAGGCCAGTAACAATGTTATTATAGGTCACTACCGATTATAGCGTGCAGCTATTCGACGACCTTTATCAGGTATTGCGGTTGGCCTATATATCTTTTTTTGGGCAAAGATACGAACAATATTGTATACCCCTATAAACGCTAGTTTTACTAGCGGTTTAATGGGGGTAAAATTATATAGGCTTGTTTTGGCGATGATGAAAAAAGAAAGAAGGAAAGCAAATAAAACATCCTGTGAAAAATGCTGGTTTCAAGACATGACAAACGCCATTTTAGCGGACGTGAAGGTAATGCTTTTAAAGCCTCTGTACTGGTTATGTCTGCCTCTTTAACATCAATATTAAGAAGATGTTGTTGTAGTGGTAGTAGTGCTGCAGTTGTTGTTTAATGAGAAATTCCCTTTATTGTAATGTTCTTTATCCGTATCTCTACTAGATCTATCAATATTTCTTTTGAAATAAGATACTGTATTATATAATAATTAATATTTCCTATTGACAGATCATATTTTTGCTCACATGAGCACGAAGTGCACAAGTGAGCTATAGCTATCACCCTGTGTCCATGGTAAGAGAGTCGTGCGTGGACCGTCCTCAACCTTTACGTTTTTCATCCGCTACAGCCTACAGTTGTGCTGGCCTCGGTAGCTCTGTCTGGTGATCAGGGGGCCCGCGGGTTCGATACCTGCCATGGTCGGCAACATTCTTTCGTGTAGATTGATCATGAAATTTTTCTACGGTTCATTCACTCTCTTCTGCTGATTCAAGAAGGGCAGTTGTCAGTTTCTGGTGAATGAATGTGGACTGTAGTGGTTAACCGGTAACGTATAAGCCTACCCAGGAAAAGAATGGATAAACTGATTGGCTCAAAAATGACCTTAATAGTGTTAACTGGGCCGTTAAACTCTAACCCAAACAAACAAACAAAAATAGCCTACAGCTGTACTACCGTTACCACGAAACTTTGCCAGAATGTTTGTCCTGATGATATAAGGACAAGTTCGATATGTCTTGTCCGTCCATAGGGGCTTGAAGAAATATATGGACTGCATGATGCTTCCACGCAGAGCAGTATTCGGCCCGCACACTAGAACTGGTAAACCGCTTAGAGGATCTAAGCCTGTCCAGGAACCGCGGTGCGAGGCGGACCGCCCATGCTAATAAACCCTATTTGTTTCATTGGGCGACAGGGCTTGAGATGTCATTTCATCTCGATGTCGGGTAAAAGTCCCACAAAATTGGAAGCAACGTCTCCAATATGACCTTTACAGTGTTGACGGGGACGTTAAACCTCAAGTTAAACAAAAAAACTTGTCCGGTTAAAAACTTAGGAAGGTGAATTTGGTGTGATTTTCGTTTTTCGTTTTTCGATATTCATTTTCAGGTGAAGTTGGTTTGATTTTCGTTTTTCGTTTTTCGATATTCATTTTCAGGTGAAGTTGGTTTGATTTTCGTTTTTCATTTTTCGATATTCATTTTCAGGTGAAGTTAGTTTGATTTTCGTTTTTCGTTTTTCGATATTCATTTGCAGGGGAATTTGTTTTGATTTTTGTTTTTCGTTTTTCGATATTCGAATTGAGGCCGAATATCGTATTTTGACATTCAAAATCCTAGTTTGACATTCGATTTGGCGAAGAAAATCGTATTTTGACATTCAAAATCCTATTTTGACATTCGATTTGGCGAAGAAAATCGTATTTTGACATTCAAAATCCTAGTTTGACATTCGATTTGGCGCTGAATATCGTATTTTGACATTCAAAATTCTAGTTTGACATTCGATTTGGCGAAGAAAATCGTATTTTGACATTCAAAATCCTAGTTTGACATTCGGTTTGGCGCTGAATATCGTATTTTGACATTCAAAATTCTAATTTGACATTCGATTTGGCGAAGAAAATCGTATTTTGACATTCAAAATCCTAGTTTGACATTCGATTTGGCGCTGAATATCGTATTTTGACATTCAAAATCCTAGTTTGACATTCGATTTGGCGAAGAAAATCGTATTTTGACATTCAAAATCCTAGTTTGACATTCGATTTGGCGAAGAAAATCGTAGTTTGACATTCAAAATCCTAGTTTGACATTCGATTTGGCGCTGAATATCGTATTTTGACATTCAAAATCCTAGTTTGACATTCGATTTGGCGAAGAAAATCGTATTTTGACATTCAAAATCCTAGTTTGACATTCGATTTGGCGAAGAAAATCGTATTTTGACATTCAAAATCCTAGTTTGACATTCGATTTGGCGAAGAAAATCGTATTTTGACATTCAAAATCCTAGTTTGACATTCGATTTGGCGAAGAAAATCGTAGTTTGACATTCAAAATCCTAGTTTGACATTCGATTTGGCGAAGAAAATCGTAGTTTGACATTCAAAATCCTAGTTTGACATTCGATTTGGCGAAGAAAATCGTAGTTTGACATTCAAAATCCTAGTTTGACATTCGATTTGGCGAAGAAAATCGTAGTTTGACATTCAAAATCCTAGTTTGACATTCGATTTGGCGCTGAATATCGTATTTTGACATTCAAAATCCTAGTTTGACATTCGATTTGGCGAAGAAAATCGTATTTTGACATTCAAAATCCTAGTTTGACATTCGATTTGGCGAAGAAAATCGTAGTTTGACATTCAAAATCCTAGTTTGACATTCGATTTGGCGCTGAATATCGTATTTTGACATTAAAAATCCTAGTTTGACATTCGATTTGGCGAAGAAAATCGTATATTGACATTCAAAATCCTAGTTTGACATTCGATTTGGCGAAGAAAATCGTATTTTGACATTCAAAATCCTAGTTTGACATTCGATTTGGCGAAGAAAATCGTAGTTTGACATTCAAAATCCTAGTTTGACATTCGATTTGGCGCTGAATATCGTATTTTGCCATTCAAAATCCTAGTTTGACATTCGATTTGGCGAGGAAAATCGTATTTTGACATTCAAAATCCTAGTTTGACATTCGATTTGGAGAAGAAAATCGTATTTTGACATTCAAAATCCTAGTTTGACATTCGATTTGGCGAAGAAAATCGTATTTTGACATTCAAAATCCTAGTTTGACATTCGATTTGGCGAAGAAAATCGTAGTTTGACATTCAAAATCCTAGTTTGACATTCGATTTGACGCTGAATATCGTATTTTGCCATTCAAAATCCTAGTTTGACATTCGATTTGGCGAGGAAAATCGTATTTTGACATTCAAAATCCTAGTTTGACATTCGATTTGGAGAAGAAAATCGTATTTTGACATTCAAAATCCTAGTTTGACATTCGATTTGGCGAAGAAAATCGTAGTTTGACATTCAAAATCCTATGTTGACATTCGATTTGGCGAAGAAAATCGTAGTTTGACTTTCAAAATCCTAGTTTGACATTCGATTTGGCGAAGAAAATCGTAGTTTGACATTCAAAATCCTAGTTTGGCATTCGATTTGGCGAAGAAAATCGTAGTTTGACATTCAAAATCCTAGTTTGACATTCGATTTGGCGCTGAATATCGTATTTTGACATTCAAAATCCTAGTTTGACATTCGATTTGGCGAAGAAAATCGTATTTTGACATTCAAAATCCTAGTTTGACATTCGATTTGGCGAAGAAAATCGTAGTTTGACATTCAAAATCCTAGTTTGACATTCGATTTGGCGAAGAAAATCGTATTTTGACATTCAAAATCCTAGTTTGACATTCGATTTGGCGAAGAAAATCGTAGTTTGACATTCAAAATCCTAGTTTGACATTCGATTTGGCGAAGAAAATCGTAGTTTGACATTCAAAATCCTAGTTTGACATTCGATTTGGCGAAGAAAATCGTAGTTTGACATTCAAAATCCTAGTTTGTCATTCGATTTGGCGAAGAAAATCGTAGTTTGACATTCAAAATCCTAGTTTGACATTCGATTTGGCGAAGAAAATCGTAGTTTGACATTCAAAATCCTAGTTTGACATTCGATTTGGCGAAGAAAATCGTATTTTGACATTCAAAATCCTAGTTTGACATTCGATTTGGCGAAGAAAATCGTAGTTTGACATTCAAAATCCTAGTTTGACATTCGATTTGGCGACGAAAATCGTAGTTTGACATTCAAAATCCTAGTTTGACATTCGATTTGGCGAAGAAAATCGTAATTTGACATTCAAAATCCTAGTTTGACATTCGATTTGGCGAAGAAAATCGTATTTTGACATTCAAAATCCTAGTTTGACATTCGATTTGGCGAAGAAAATCGTAGTTTGACATTCAAAATCCTAGTTTGACATTCGATTTGGCGCTGAATATCGTATTTTGACATTCAAAATCCTAGTTTGACATTCGATTTGGCGAAGAAAATCGTAGTTTGACATTCAAAATCCTAGTTTGACATTCGATTTGGCGAAGAAAATCGTAGTTTGACATTCAAAATCCTAGTTTGACATTCGATTTGGCGCTGAATATCGTATTTTGACATTCAAAATCCTAGTTTGACATTCGATTTGGCGAAGAAAATCGTATTTTGACATTCAAAATCCTAGTTTGACATTCGATTTGGCGAAGAAAATCGTAGTTTGACATTCAAAATCCTAGTTTGACATTCGATTTGGCGAAAAAAATCGTAGTTTGACATTCAAAATCCTAGTTTGACATTCGATTTGGCGAAGAAAATCGTAGTTTGACATTCAAAATCCTAGTTTCACATTCGATTTGGCGCTGAATATCGTATTTTGACATTCAAAATCCTAGTTTGACATTCGATTTGGCGAAGAAAATCGTAGTTTGACATTCAAAATCCTAGTTTGACATTCGATTTGGCGAAGAAAATCGTATTTTGACATTCAAAATCCTAGTTTGACATTCGATTTGGCGAAGAAAATCGTATTTTGACATTCAAAATCCTAGTTTGACATTCGATTTGGCGAAGAAAATCGTATTTTGACATTCAAAATCCTAGTTTGACATTCGGTTTGGCGAAGAAAATCGTATTTTGACATTCAAAATCCTAGTTTGACATTCGATTTGGCGAAGAAAATCGTAGTTTGACATTCAAAATCCTAGTTTGACATTCGATTTGGCGAAGAAAATCGTAGTTTGACATTCAAAATCCTAGTTTGACATTCGATTTGGCGCTGAATATCGTATTTTGACATTCAAAATCCTAGTTTGACATTCGATTTGGCGAAGAAAATAGTATTTTGACATTCAAAATCCTAGTTTGACATTCGATTTGGCGAAGAAAATCGTAGTTTGACATTCAAAATCCTAGTTTGACATTCGATTTGGCGCTGAATATCGTATTTTGACATTCAAAATCCTAGTTTGACATTCGATTTGGCGAAGAAAATCGTAGTTTGACATTCAAAATCCTAGTTTGACATTCGATTTGGCGCTGAATATCGTATTTTGACATTCAAAATCCTAGTTTGACATTCGATTTGGCGAAGAAAATCGTAGTTTGACATTCAAAATCCTAGTTTGACATTCGATTTGGCGAAGAAAATCGTATTTTTACATTCAAAATCCTAGTTTGACATTCGATTTGGCGAAGAAAATCGTATTTTGACATTCAAAATCCTAGTTTGACATTCGATTTGGCGCTGAATATCGTATTTTGACATTCAAAATCCTAGTTTGACATTCGATTTGGCGAAGAAAATCGTATTTTGACATTCAAAATCCTAGTTTGACATTCGATTTGGCGAAGAAAATCGTATTTTGACATTCAAAATCCTAGTTTGACATTCGATTTGGCGAAGAAAATCGTATTTTGACATTCATAATCCTAGTTTGACATTCGATTTGGCGAAGAAAATCGTATTTTGACATTCAAAATCCTAGTTTGACATTCGATTTGGCGCTGAATATCGTATTTTGACATTCAAAATCCTAGTTTGACATTCGATTTGGCGAAGAAAATCGTAGTTTGACATTCAAAATCCTAGTTTGACATTCGATTTGGCGAAGAAAATCGTATTTTGACATTCAAAATCCTAGTTTGACATTCGATTTGGCGAAGAAAAACGTAGTTTGACATTCAAAATCCTAGTTTGACATTCATTTTGGCGAAGAAAATCGTAGTTTGACATTCAAAATCCTAGTTTGACATTCGATTTGGCGCTGAATATCGTATTTTGACATTCAAAATCCTAGTTTGACATTCGATTTGGCGAAGAAAATCGTATTTTTACATTCAAAATCCTAGTTTGACATTCGATTTGGCGAAGAAAATCGTATTTTGACATTCAAAATCCTAGTTTGACATTCGATTTGGCGAAGAAAATCGTATTTTTACATTCAAAATCCTAGTTGACATTCGATTTGGCGAAGAAAATCGTATTTTGACATTCAAAATCCTAGTTTGACATTCGATTTGGCGCTGAATATCGTATTTTGACATTCAAAATCCTAGTTTGACATTCGATTTGGCGAAGAAAATCGTAGTTTGACATTCAAAATCCTAGTTTGACATTCGATTTGGCGCTGAATATCGTATTTTGACATTCAAAATCCTAGTTTGACATTCGATTTGGCGAAGAAAATCGTATTTTGACATTCAAAATCCTAGTTTGACATTTGATTTGGCGAAGAAAATCGTAGTTTGACATTCAAAATCCTAGTTTGACATTCGATTTGGCGAAGAAAATCGTATTTTGACATTCAAAATCCTAGTTTGACATTCGATTTGGCGAAGAAAATCGTAGTTTGACATTCAAAATCCTAGTTTGACATTCGATTTGGCGAAGAAAATCGTAGTTTGACATTCAAAATCCTAGTTTGACATTCGATTTGGCGAAGAAAATCGTATTTTGACATTCAAAATCCTAGTTTGACATTCGATTTGGCGAAGAAAATCGTAGTTTGACATTCAAAATCCTAGTTTGACATTCGATTTGGCGAAGAAAATCGTAGTTTGACATTCAAAATCCTAGTTTGACATTCGATTTGGCGCTGAATATCGTATTTTGACATTCAAAATCGTAGTTTGACATTCGATTTGGCGAAGAAAATCGTATTTTGACATTCAAAATCCTAGTTTGACATTCGATTTGGCGAAGAAAATCGTAGTTTGACATTCAAAATCCTAGTTTGACATTCGATTTGGCGAAGAAAATCGTAGTTTGACATTCAAAATCCTAGTTTGACATTCGATTTGGCGCTGAATATCGTATTTTGACATTAAAAATCCTAGTTTGACATTCGATTAGGCGAAGAAAAAATCGTAGTTTGACATTCAAAATCCTAGTTTGACATTCGATTTGGCGAAGAAAATCGTATTTTGACATTCAAAATCCTAGTTTGACATTCGAATTGGGCCCGAATATCGTATTTTGAAATTCAAAATCCTATTCTGACATTCTATTTGGCTGTCCTGGGCCCCTTTGAGCGTGACCTTGATCCCCAAGGTCAAAGGTCAAAAAGTAGGACATGGGCATATCTTCTAAACCGTTGGGAGTTACACTTCTGAAACTTGGTCATTGGATGGTCCTTGGAATTTAGAGTGTACTCTACCCCTTTGAGCGTGACTTTGATCCTCAAGGTCAAAGGTCAAAAAGTAGTACATGGTCATATCTTCTAAACCGTTGGAATAACACTTCTGAAACTTGGTCATTGGATGGTCCTTGGAATGTAGAATGTACTGGGCCCCTTTGAGTGCTTGCTTGGCACCAAGGTCAAAGGTCAAAAAGTAGGACATGGTCATATCTTCTAAACCGTTGGCGTTACACTTTTGAAATTTGGTCATTAGATAGTCCTTGAAATGTAGGGTGTACTGGGCCCCTTTGAGTATGACTTTGACCCCCAAGGTCAAAGGTCAACAACTAGGACATGTTGATATCTTCTAAACCGTTGGAGTTACACTCCTGAAACTTGGTCATTAGATGGTCCTTAGAATGTCGAGTGTACTGGGCCCTTTTGAGTGTGACTTTGATCTCCAAAGTCACGGGTCAAAAAGGAGGACATGGTCATATCTTCTTAACCGGTGGAGTTACACTTCTGAAACTTGGCCATTGGATTGTCATTGGAATGTATGGTGTACTGGGCCCCTTTAAGTGTGACCTTGACCCCCAAGGTCAAAGGTCAAAAAGCTGGCCATGGTCAGATCTTCTAAACCTTTGGAGTTACAATTCTGAAGCTTGGTCATTGGATGGTCTTTGGAATTCGGAGTGTAGTATCCAAATTATGATTTGACCCCCTAGGGTTATGTAGAGCCGATCGTCCGCTTCAGAAGGGCGAAAATTGTGTTTTGTATTTAACAGAGAGAGAGAGAGAGAGAGAGAGAGAGAGAGAGAGAGAGAGAGAGAGAGAGAGAGAGAGAGAGAGAGAGAGAGAGAAGAGAGAGAGAGAGAGAGAGAGAGAGAGAGAGAGAGAGAGAGAGAGAGAGAGAGTTCAACAAGTATAGTAACGTAACAACACAAAGGACACACTCAAATGAGTCGCCCTCGTCCACCGGAGACTGAAGAAATAGATGAGCTACATGATGCTCCCACGCAGAGCTGAATCCGACCGCATACGAATACTGGTAAACCGCTTAGACGATCTAAGCCTGCCCAGGCAAAGCGGTACGGACCATGCTTATAAACATCGGACGACAGGCTTTTAGACGTCATTTTATCTCAATGTCGGGTAAAACTCACACAAAATCGGAAACAACGCCTCCAAAATGACCTATATTAAGTCCCCACCCATCGAGGCTTAAAGAAATATATGGGCTGCACGATGCTTCCACGCAGAGCTGATCGCGACCGAACATTAGTACTGGTAATCTGCTTAGAAGGCCTAAGCCTGCCCAGGAAAACTGCTGCGAGTCGGCCCGACCATGCATATAAACCCTTTTGGTTTTATATGACGGCAGGGATTGAGAAGTCATTTCATCTCAATTTTGGGTAGAAGTCTCACAAAATGGGAAGCAACGTCTTCAAAATGACCTAAATAGTGTTGACGGGGACGTTAAACCTCAAATCAAACACAATGACCTATACAGTGTTGACGGGGACGTTAAACCTCAAATCAAACAAAACAAAACACTCCAATGCGGTGTCTGATTATGCTCGTTGATTATAGATGATTTTCTAGTGTTCGTTCGAACCAGACTTTTTGTCTGAATCCTTGACCAACGTCTAAGCAACGTCGCATCAACATGAACACGAATACGACGCTGCAAAGAAGATAACTTGACAAATTCATATATTTAAGGTCAATGTCACCCAAATCAAATAAAATATTTTAAGTGGCAATGATATATCGAACCAAGTTCGACCAAATTTCATCTAAGGCGGTCCATAAAGTATGTTCTATAAAAAGTCTATCCTTTGAAATCAAGGAAGACATCGCAGAACTGAAATTATCATCACGAAAGCACGCCTATATAATTTTGACCCCCTTGAACCACACTTTTATACAGCAAAACTGGGGTATATAGGGTTAAACGCTATTTTTTCTTATTTATGATAAAAAAAAAACTTAGATTCTGGGTACTCGATAGAACCGCCCCATCGAGTCGGTTTTATCGAGTCCCCGCAATCTAGCTAGGTTTCGAGCAGAAATAAGAAAAATATCAGAATTTTCAAAAGAAAAGTTATTTCTTTTGGATTTAAATTTCCAATACATTTAGACAGGGCCTGTTTTCGTAATGGAAGTGTGTATGTTTCCTTGGGCAGACTAGCCATTTAGGCCTCATAAGATAAGTGACCCTCCGATATATTAAACATTCAACAGTGGCAACAATGATCCCAAAGGACAAGAAAATATAAATTACGCTATGATGTAGGATAGGGTGACTTTTTTACGTCTGCCTTAACACCAGCTGCAGTGACGTACTATATAAAGATTATCATACGCATTTTTTTCATATTATACCCCATATGAGCTCGAGGGTTGATGTGGGGTATGATATGCAATATGCCTTTTCGCAATACGAAAACACCCCTCTTACCCCCCTTGAACCTTAGGTTTACATAGGTAAAACCATGGGGGTTACAGGAGTATACATTATTTCTTCTTTTCTTATTTCTCCTCTAAATCAGAGATTGTGGGTACTCGATAGAGCACCTCGTCGAGGCGGTTCTATCGAACCCCGCAATCTATGTTTTGAGAAGAAATAAAAAAAAAATATTACGCCGAAAAAAAATGACAACACACATCTTTTATACAGCATCTCATTTAGAGGTTGGCCTGACGTTGCATCGACGTTGCAGTGTGGTTATGTAGGTCGCGATCCAATTTCAACAAAAATACAACGTCTCTACAACGTCGCATTCTGACCTTGAACTGACATCGCAGTTACAACGTTGTATCGATGTTGTGTTGTGTTGTTTGCGACCTAAATACAAACAAATACCAATGTTGATCCGATGTCAGGCGTTTGCTTGGAAAATATCCTAAATCATTAAAATAGTGTTATTTGGCCATTAAATCTAAATCTAAACAAAAATAATTAAATGGAGGCCTCGCTTATGTGGTCCGGCCTCGGTAGCTCAGTCGGGTGCGCGTCTGACTGGCGATGAGGAGGACGTTGGTTCGATTCTAGCCGGGGTCTACAGCATTCTTTCGTGGAAGTTGATCATGAAATATTTTATACCGCCATTATCTCCCTTTCGCTGATTCAAGAAGGGCAGTTGTCAATTCTCGTTCTGGTGAAAGAATGTCCTCACGGACTACGCTCCAGGTTAGTTCACTGCAGAGGAGTCAAGATATTCACCAAAGGACTAGTACGGACTCCGTCTCGTTTAAATTCAATGGAAACTTCACCTCAGATGAGGCTTAAGTTGAGTTCAGTGGAAACTTTGCCTCTGGTGAGTTCTCTGGAGACTTCGCCTTAGGCAAGTATCTTATGTGTTCATGTCAAGTGAGTAAGTTCGCTCTATCAAGCAGAGGTGGGGAGGACATAATTTTGGTGCGAATTCCGTTTGCATCGGTGTTGGCGTCAGTGAACCCTGTGTTAACCAATGTGAAGCCTACATGGTGGCATTGCTGTGTTGAAGGATTTCATTTTAAAGGAAAAAGTCCCAAAACTGTCACTTTTGAGTAAAATACACTGTTTTCTCCGTTTCGCTAGATCCGCCTTCTAATATAGATAAATTACAGTTAAAGGAAACGTTGAGAACGTCCCAGCGTTTTTCTCCGTCATCGGCATCGGTATCCGTATTCTGTATTGGTGGAAAATGTCTAAGAAAGAAATGATGGATTTTGATAAAATTTTGCATATGAATTGATATTGACAATGTCTAGCTTTGGATTGTTACACTGCTTTTCGCGTCAATTTTCAACAGAGTTATGGCCTTAGAATGATGCCAGAAAATGATTTCCGCTCAACATATATCTTAAGAAAGAAATGATTGATTTTAATCAGATTTTGCATAAGAATTGATATCGACAACCTCTAGCTTGGGATTGTTACACAGCTTTTAGCGTCAATTTTCAAAAGAGTTATGGCCCTTGAAGGATGCCAGAAAGTTGTTTCCATTTGATATCTTAAGAAAGAAATGATAGATTTTGATAAAATTTTGCATATGAATTGATGCTTGGGATTGTTACACGGCTTTTGCGTTAATTTTCAACAGAGTTATGGCCCTTGAATGATGCCAGAAAATGGTTTCCACTCAATATCATAAGAAAGAAATGATTAATTTTGATCATATTTGGTATATGAATTTATATTAACAAGATCTAACTTGGGATTGTTAAGCGGCATTTTGCATCTATTTTCAGCAGAATTATGGTCCTTGAATGACATCAAATATTTACTTCAGTACAATATTTTGAGAAAGAAATGATGAATTTTGATCGAAATTTGTATGTGAATTTATATTGACAAAATATAGCTTGGGATTGTTACATGGCATTTTGCGTCAATTTTCAGCAGAGTAATAGCCCATGAATTATGTCAGAAATTTGTTTCCGCTCAATATCTTGAAAACACATTAATGGATTTTCATCAATTTTTGCATATGAACTGATATTGACAACCTCTAGCTTGGGGTTATTACACAGCTCAATTTTGCGTCAATTTTCAACAGCGTTATGGTCCTTGCCCGATGCCAGAAAGTCTAATTAATTTTGATCATATTTATATGTGAATTTATATCAACAAGAGTTAGCTTTGGATTGTCATGCCAAATTTTGTCTCTATTTTTAACAGAGTTATGACCCCTGAATGGCATCAAAAATTCGTTTCTGCTCGATATCTTGAGAAAAGAAATGATGAATTTTGATCTAATTTGGTATGTGAATTGATGTTGACCAAATATAGCTTGGGATTTTTACATGCCATTGTACTATTGCGGGGGGGTATTTAGTAAGCCCTGCTTACTGACATCTAGTTGGTCCTGAAGCGCTCACCTAACAGCTCAAGATCTGAAGGGGTAAGGGACACCCTGGGATCCCAAGATCCATGTCTCTTGGTCATGAATCGCTCACCAGAAGAAGAAGAAGAAGAAGAAGAAAGTAGTAAAACTAGATATTATGCAATTGATGAAATGAGGGAGTGGGGCATGCCCCCGTTGTACACTCTAGGGTCCAAAGATCCATGCCTCTAAATGGCCCTTATCATAATGAACAAGAATATATATGGTTTAAGGGTGGGTATCTGAACGGTTTCATAGATATTAAGCATTTTACCATATATGGGCATGGCGGCAATCTTGGTCATGTGACCTGGACCCAAAATGGTCTCCGGATTAAATGTCCCTTATCATAAGGAACAAGAATATATATGGCTTATGGGTGGGGATCTGAACCGTTTCCGAGATATTAAGCATTTTACCATATATGGGCACGGCAGCCATCTTGGTCATGTGACTTGGACCAAAAATGGCCCCCACTAAATGCTCCTTATCATAAGGAGCCAGAAAATATATGGTTTAGGGGTGGTATTCTAAACCGTTTGTAAGATATCATGCATTTTCACTTTTTCCCATATAAATGCCTATGTGACCAAATTTGGCGTTGGCAAAAATAGGTCAAGGTCATCCCAGGGTCACCATTTATGCAATTTATAATGGGCCAATGTCCCACATGCTACATACCAAGTCTAATGCAAATCGGCCCAGTGGTTCCGGAGAAGAAGATTTTAGAAGGTTTTTTTTTACCATATATGGGCATGGCGATCATCTTGGTCGTGTGACCTGGACCAAAAATGCAAACTTTCGTTCACCCACCCCATGGAGGCTCCACATGTTCCAGAGGAGAAGACGCTTGAAAATGTGAACACACATACACACACGACACAAGACAGACAGACAAACTCTGGCCACCCTGTAAGCTTACCATTGAGCCTTCGGCTCAGGTGAGCTAATAAATGGTTCATATGTGGGGATCTGAACGGTTTCTGAGATATTAAGCATTTTACCATATATGGTCACGGCGGCCATCTTGGTCATGTGACCTGGACCAAAAATGGTCCCCCCACTAAATGCCCCTTTTCACAAGGAACAAGTATATATATGGTTGGTTGGTGGGGATCTGAAAGGTTTCCAAGATATTAAGCATTTTACCTTATATGGAAATGGCGGCCACCTTGGTCATGTGACCTGGGACAAAAATGGTCCCCGGACTAAATGCCCGTTATCGTAAGGAGCAAGAACATGTATGGTTTGGGAGTGGTATTCTGAACCGTTTGTAATATATAATGCATTTTCACTTTTTCCTATACAAATGCCTATGTGACTAAACTTGACCTTAGCATAAAATAGGTCAAGGTCGACCCAGGTCAACATTTTAACAATTTATGATGGGCCTACGTCTTAGATAATACTTACCAAGTTTCATGAAAATCGGCATAGCGGTTATGGAGATTTTAAGGGTGTTTTACCATATATGATTACGGCGGCTATCTTGGTCATGTGACCTGGAACCCATTAGCAAACTTTCGTTCCCCCATCCCATGGAGGCTCCACATGAAATTTGACTTAAGTTGGCCCAGCGGTTTCTGAGGAGTAAAAGTTTAAACATTTTACCATAAATGGACATGGCGGCCAGCTTGGGCATGTGACCTGGGCCAAAATGCCCCCCACCCCACCCCCCCCCCCTCCACCCCCACTAAATGCGCCTTGTCACAAGGAGCAAGAATATATTTGGTTTAGGGGTGGTATTCTAAACCATTTGTATGATATAATGCATTTTCGATTTTTTTCCATACAAATGCCTATGTGGCCCTCGTCCCAGATGCTACATGTCAAGTTTCGTGGAAATCGGCCCTGTGGTTCCGGAGAAGAAGATTTTTGAAGGGTTTTACCATGTATGGGCGTGTCAGCCATCTTGGTCATGTGACCTAGACTGAATGTCAAAATACGATTTTCTTCGCCAAATCGAATGTCAAACTAGGATTTTGAATGTCAAAATACGATTTTCAGCGCCAAATCGAATGTCAAACTAGGATTTTGAATGTCAAAATACGATATTCAGCGCCAAATCGAATGTCAAACTAGAATTTTGAATGTCTAAATACGATATTCAGCGCCAAATCGAATGTCAAACTAGGATTTTGAATGTCAAAATACGATTTTCTTCGCCAAATCGAATGTCAAACTAGGATTTTGAATGTCAAAATACGATATTCAGCGCCAAATCGAATGTCAAACTAGGATTTTGAATGTCAAAATACGATATTCAGCGCCAAATCGAATGTCAAACTAGGATTTTGAATGTCAAACTACGATTTTCTTCGCCAAATCGAATGTCAAACTAGGATTTTGAATGTCAAACTACGATTTTCTTCGCCAAATCGAATGTCAAACTAGGATTTTGAATGTCAAACTACGATTTTCTTCGCCAAATCGAATGTCAAACTAGGATTTTGAATGTCAAAATACGATTTTCTTCGCCAAATCGAATGTCAAACTAGGATTTTGAATGTCAAACTACGATTTTCTTCGCCAAATCGAATGTCAAACTAGGATTTTGAATGTCGAAATACGATTTTCTTCGCCAAATCGAATGTCAAACTAGGATTTTGAATGTCAAACTACGATTTTCTTCGCCTAATCGAATGTCAAACTAGGATTTTGAATGTCAAAATACGATTTTCTTCGCCAAATCGAATGTCAAACTAGGATTTTGAATGTCAAACTACGATTTTCTTCGCCAAATCGAATGTCAAACTAGGATTTTGAATGTCAAAATACGATTTTCTTCGCCAAATCGAATGTCAAACTAGGATTTTGAATGTCAAAATACGATATTCAGCGCCAAATCGAATGTCAAACTAGGATTTTGAATGTCAAACTACGATTTTCTTCGCCAAATCGAATGTCAAACTAGGATTTTGAATGTCAAACTACGATTTTCTTCGCCAAATCGAATGTCAAACTAGGATTTTGAATGTCAAACTACGATTTTCTTCGCCAAATCGAATGTCAAACTAGGATTTTGAATGTCAAAATACGATTTTCTTCGCCAAATCGAATGTCAAACTAGGATTTTGAATGTCAAAATACGATATTCAGCGCCAAATCGAATGTCAAACTAGGATTTTGAATGTCAAACTACGATTTTCTTCGCCAAATCGAATGTCAAACTAGGATTTTGAATGTCAAACTACGATTTTCTTCGCCAAATAGAATGTCATACTAGGATTTTGAATGTCAAAATACGATTTTCTTCGCCAAATCGAATGTCAAACTAGGATTTTGAATGTCAAAGTACGATATTCAGCGCCAAATCGAATGTCAAACTAGGATTTTGAATGTCAAACTACGATTTTCTTCGCCAAATCGAATGTCAAACTAGGATTTTGAATGTCAAAATACGATTTTCTTCGCCAAATCAAATGTCAAACTAGGATTTTGAATGTCAAAATACGATATTCAGCGCCAAATCGAATGTCAAACTAGGATTTTGAATGTCAAACTACGATTTTCTTCGCCAAATCGAATGTCAAACTAGGATTTTGAATGTCAAACTACGATTTTCTTCGCCCAATCGAATGTCAAACTAGGATTTTGAATGTCAAAATACGATTTTCTTCGCCAAATCGAATGTCAAACTAGGATTTTGAATGTCAAACTACGATTTTCTTCGCCAAATCAAATGTCAAACTAGGATTTTGAATGTCAAAATACGATATTCAGCGCCAAATCAAATGTCAAACTAGGATTTTGAATGTCAAACTACGATTTTCTTCGCCAAATCGAATGTCAAACTAGGATTTTGAATGTCAAACTACGATTTTCTTCGCCCAATCGAATGTCAAACTAGGATTTTGAATGTCAAAATACGATTTTCTTCGCCAAATCGAATGTCAAACTAGGATTTTGAATGTCAAACTACGATTTTGTTCGCCAAATCGAATGTCAAACTAGGATTTTGAATGTCAAACTACGATATTCAGCGCCAAATCGAATGTCAAACTAGGATTTTGAATGTCAAACTACGATTTTCTTCGCCAAATCGAATGTCAAACTAGGATTTTGAATGTCAAACTACGATTTTCTTCGCCCAATCGAATGTCAAACTAGGATTTTGAATGTCAGAATACGATTTTCTTCGCCAAATCGAATGTCAAACTAGGATTTTGAATGTCAAACTACGATTTTGTTCGCCAAATCGAATGTCAAACTAGGATTTTGAATGTCAAACTACGATTTTCTTCGCCAAATCGAATGTCAAACTAGGATTTTGAATGTCAAAATACGATTTTCTTCGCCAAATCGAATGTCAAACTAGGATTTTGAATGTCAAAATACGATATTCAGCGCCAAATCGAATGTCAAACTAGGATTTTGAATGTCAAACTACGATTTTCTTCGCCAAATCGAATGTCAAACTAGGATTTTGAATGTCAAACTACGATTTTCTTCGCCAAATCGAATGTCATACTAGGATTTTGAATGCCAAAATACGATTTTCTTCGCCAAATCGAATGTCAAACTAGGATTTTGAATGTCAAAATACGATTTTCTTCGCCAAATCGAATGTCAAACTAGGATTTTGAATGTCAAACTACGATTTTCTTCGCCAAATCGAATGTCAAACTAGGATTTTGAATGTCAAAATACGATATTCAGCGCCAAATCGAATGTCAAACTAGGATTTTGAATGTCAAACTACGATTTTCTTCGCCAAATCGAATGTCAAACTAGGATTTTGAATGTCAAACTACGATTTTCTTCGCCCAATCGAATGTCAAACTAGGATTTTGAATGTCAAAATACGATTTTCTTCGCCAAATCGAATGTCAAACTAGGATTTTGAATGTCAAAATACGATTTTCAGCGCCAAATCGAATGTCAAACTAGGATTTTGAATGTCAAAATACGATATTCAGCGCCAAATCGAATGTCAAACTAGAATTTTGAATGTCTAAATACGATATTCAGCGCCAAATCGAATGTCAAACTAGGATTTTGAATGTCAAAATACGATTTTCTTCGCCAAATCGAATGTCAAACTAGGATTTTGAATGTCAAAATACGATATTCAGCGCCAAATCGAATGTCAAACTAGGATTTTGAATGTCAAAATACGATATTCAGCGCCAAATCGAATGTCAAACTAGGATTTTGAATGTCAAACTACGATTTTCTTCGCCAAATCGAATGTCAAACTAGGATTTTGAATGTCAAACTACGATTTTCTTCGCCAAATCGAATGTCAAACTAGGATTTTGAATGTCAAACTACGATTTTCTTCGCCAAATCGAATGTCAAACTAGGATTTTGAATGTCAAAATACGATTTTCTTCGCCAAATCGAATGTCAAACTAGGATTTTGAATGTCAAACTACGATTTTCTTCGCCAAATCGAATGTCAAACTAGGATTTTGAATGTCGAAATACGATTTTCTTCGCCAAATCGAATGTCAAACTAGGATTTTGAATGTCAAACTACGATTTTCTTCGCCTAATCGAATGTCAAACTAGGATTTTGAATGTCAAAATACGATTTTCTTCGCCAAATCGAATGTCAAACTAGGATTTTGAATGTCAAACTACGATTTTCTTCGCCAAATCGAATGTCAAACTAGGATTTTGAATGTCAAAATACGATTTTCTTCGCCAAATCGAATGTCAAACTAGGATTTTGAATGTCAAAATACGATATTCAGCGCCAAATCGAATGTCAAACTAGGATTTTGAATGTCAAACTACGATTTTCTTCGCCAAATCGAATGTCAAACTAGGATTTTGAATGTCAAACTACGATTTTCTTCGCCAAATCGAATGTCAAACTAGGATTTTGAATGTCAAACTACGATTTTCTTCGCCAAATCGAATGTCAAACTAGGATTTTGAATGTCAAAATACGATTTTCTTCGCCAAATCGAATGTCAAACTAGGATTTTGAATGTCAAAATACGATATTCAGCGCCAAATCGAATGTCAAACTAGGATTTTGAATGTCAAACTACGATTTTCTTCGCCAAATCGAATGTCAAACTAGGATTTTGAATGTCAAACTACGATTTTCTTCGCCAAATAGAATGTCATACTAGGATTTTGAATGTCAAAATACGATTTTCTTCGCCAAATCGAATGTCAAACTAGGATTTTGAATGTCAAAGTACGATATTCAGCGCCAAATCGAATGTCAAACTAGGATTTTGAATGTCAAACTACGATTTTCTTCGCCAAATCGAATGTCAAACTAGGATTTTGAATGTCAAAATACGATTTTCTTCGCCAAATCAAATGTCAAACTAGGATTTTGAATGTCAAAATACGATATTCAGCGCCAAATCGAATGTCAAACTAGGATTTTGAATGTCAAACTACGATTTTCTTCGCCAAATCGAATGTCAAACTAGGATTTTGAATGTCAAACTACGATTTTCTTCGCCCAATCGAATGTCAAACTAGGATTTTGAATGTCAAAATACGATTTTCTTCGCCAAATCGAATGTCAAACTAGGATTTTGAATGTCAAACTACGATTTTCTTCGCCAAATCAAATGTCAAACTAGGATTTTGAATGTCAAAATACGATATTCAGCGCCAAATCGAATGTCAAACTAGGATTTTGAATGTCAAACTACGATTTTCTTCGCCAAATCGAATGTCAAACTAGGATTTTGAATGTCAAACTACGATTTTCTTCGCCCAATCGAATGTCAAACTAGGATTTTGAATGTCAAAATACGATTTTCTTCGCCAAATCGAATGTCAAACTAGGATTTTGAATGTCAAACTACGATTTTGTTCGCCAAATCGAATGTCAAACTAGGATTTTGAATGTCAAACTACGATATTCAGCGCCAAATCGAATGTCAAACTAGGATTTTGAATGTCAAACTACGATTTTCTTCGCCAAATCGAATGTCAAACTAGGATTTTGAATGTCAAACTACGATTTTCTTCGCCCAATCGAATGTCAAACTAGGATTTTGAATGTCAGAATACGATTTTCTTCGCCAAATCGAATGTCAAACTAGGATTTTGAATGTCAAACTACGATTTTGTTCGCCAAATCGAATGTCAAACTAGGATTTTGAATGTCAAACTACGATTTTCTTCGCCAAATCGAATGTCAAACTAGGATTTTGAATGTCAAAATACGATTTTCTTCGCCAAATCGAATGTCAAACTAGGATTTTGAATGTCAAAATACGATATTCAGCGCCAAATCGAATGTCAAACTAGGATTTTGAATGTCAAACTACGATTTTCTTCGCCAAATCGAATGTCAAACTAGGATTTTGAATGTCAAACTACGATTTTCTTCGCCAAATCGAATGTCATACTAGGATTTTGAATGCCAAAATACGATTTTCTTCGCCAAATCGAATGTCAAACTAGGATTTTGAATGTCAAAATACGATTTTCTTCGCCAAATCGAATGTCAAACTAGGATTTTGAATGTCAAACTACGATTTTCTTCGCCAAATCGAATGTCAAACTAGGATTTTGAATGTCAAAATACGATATTCAGCGCCAAATCGAATGTCAAACTAGGATTTTGAATGTCAAACTACGATTTTCTTCGCCAAATCGAATGTCAAACTAGGATTTTGAATGTCAAACTACGATTTTCTTCGCCCAATCGAATGTCAAACTAGGATTTTGAATGTCAAAATACGATTTTCTTCGCCAAATCGAATGTCAAACTAGGATTTTGAATGTCAAAATACGATTTTCAGCGCCAAATCGAATGTCAAACTAGGATTTTGAATGTCAAAATACGATATTCAGCGCCAAATCGAATGTCAAACTAGAATTTTGAATGTCTAAATACGATATTCAGCGCCAAATCGAATGTCAAACTAGGATTTTGAATGTCAAAATACGATTTTCTTCGCCAAATCGAATGTCAAACTAGGATTTTGAATGTCAAAATACGATATTCAGCGCCAAATCGAATGTCAAACTAGGATTTTGAATGTCAAAATACGATATTCAGCGCCAAATCGAATGTCAAACTAGGATTTTGAATGTCAAACTACGATTTTCTTCGCCAAATCGAATGTCAAACTAGGATTTTGAATGTCAAACTACGATTTTCTTCGCCAAATCGAATGTCAAACTAGGATTTTGAATGTCAAACTACGATTTTCTTCGCCAAATCGAATGTCAAACTAGGATTTTGAATGTCAAAATACGATTTTCTTCGCCAAATCGAATGTCAAACTAGGATTTTGAATGTCAAACTACGATTTTCTTCGCCAAATCGAATGTCAAACTAGGATTTTGAATGTCGAAATACGATTTTCTTCGCCAAATCGAATGTCAAACTAGGATTTTGAATGTCAAACTACGATTTTCTTCGCCTAATCGAATGTCAAACTAGGATTTTGAATGTCAAAATACGATTTTCTTCGCCAAATCGAATGTCAAACTAGGATTTTGAATGTCAAACTACGATTTTCTTCGCCAAATCGAATGTCAAACTAGGATTTTGAATGTCAAAATACGATTTTCTTCGCCAAATCGAATGTCAAACTAGGATTTTGAATGTCAAAATACGATATTCAGCGCCAAATCGAATGTCAAACTAGGATTTTGAATGTCAAACTACGATTTTCTTCGCCAAATCGAATGTCAAACTAGGATTTTGAATGTCAAACTACGATTTTCTTCGCCAAATCGAATGTCAAACTAGGATTTTGAATGTCAAACTACGATTTTCTTCGCCAAATCGAATGTCAAACTAGGATTTTGAATGTCAAAATACGATTTTCTTCGCCAAATCGAATGTCAAACTAGGATTTTGAATGTCAAAATACGATATTCAGCGCCAAATCGAATGTCAAACTAGGATTTTGAATGTCAAACTACGATTTTCTTCGCCAAATCGAATGTCAAACTAGGATTTTGAATGTCAAACTACGATTTTCTTCGCCAAATAGAATGTCATACTAGGATTTTGAATGTCAAAATACGATTTTCTTCGCCAAATCGAATGTCAAACTAGGATTTTGAATGTCAAAGTACGATATTCAGCGCCAAATCGAATGTCAAACTAGGATTTTGAATGTCAAACTACGATTTTCTTCGCCAAATCGAATGTCAAACTAGGATTTTGAATGTCAAAATACGATTTTCTTCGCCAAATCAAATGTCAAACTAGGATTTTGAATGTCAAAATACGATATTCAGCGCCAAATCGAATGTCAAACTAGGATTTTGAATGTCAAACTACGATTTTCTTCGCCAAATCGAATGTCAAACTAGGATTTTGAATGTCAAACTACGATTTTCTTCGCCCAATCGAATGTCAAACTAGGATTTTGAATGTCAAAATACGATTTTCTTCGCCAAATCGAATGTCAAACTAGGATTTTGAATGTCAAACTACGATTTTCTTCGCCAAATCAAATGTCAAACTAGGATTTTGAATGTCAAAATACGATATTCAGCGCCAAATCGAATGTCAAACTAGGATTTTGAATGTCAAACTACGATTTTCTTCGCCAAATCGAATGTCAAACTAGGATTTTGAATGTCAAACTACGATTTTCTTCGCCCAATCGAATGTCAAACTAGGATTTTGAATGTCAAAATACGATTTTCTTCGCCAAATCGAATGTCAAACTAGGATTTTGAATGTCAAACTACGATTTTGTTCGCCAAATCGAATGTCAAACTAGGATTTTGAATGTCAAACTACGATATTCAGCGCCAAATCGAATGTCAAACTAGGATTTTGAATGTCAAACTACGATTTTCTTCGCCAAATCGAATGTCAAACTAGGATTTTGAATGTCAAACTACGATTTTCTTCGCCCAATCGAATGTCAAACTAGGATTTTGAATGTCAGAATACGATTTTCTTCGCCAAATCGAATGTCAAACTAGGATTTTGAATGTCAAACTACGATTTTGTTCGCCAAATCGAATGTCAAACTAGGATTTTGAATGTCAAACTACGATTTTCTTCGCCAAATCGAATGTCAAACTAGGATTTTGAATGTCAAAATACGATTTTCTTCGCCAAATCGAATGTCAAACTAGGATTTTGAATGTCAAAATACGATATTCAGCGCCAAATCGAATGTCAAACTAGGATTTTGAATGTCAAACTACGATTTTCTTCGCCAAATCGAATGTCAAACTAGGATTTTGAATGTCAAACTACGATTTTCTTCGCCAAATCGAATGTCATACTAGGATTTTGAATGCCAAAATACGATTTTCTTCGCCAAATCGAATGTCAAACTAGGATTTTGAATGTCAAAATACGATTTTCTTCGCCAAATCGAATGTCAAACTAGGATTTTGAATGTCAAACTACGATTTTCTTCGCCAAATCGAATGTCAAACTAGGATTTTGAATGTCAAAATACGATATTCAGCGCCAAATCGAATGTCAAACTAGGATTTTGAATGTCAAACTACGATTTTCTTCGCCAAATCGAATGTCAAACTAGGATTTTGAATGTCAAACTACGATTTTCTTCGCCCAATCGAATGTCAAACTAGGATTTTGAATGTCAAAATACGATTTTCTTCGCCAAATCGAATGTCAAACTAGGATTTTGAATGTCAAAATACGATATTCAGCGCCAAATCGAATGTCAAACTAGGATTTTGAATGTCAAAATACGATTTTCTCCGCCAAATCGAATGTCAAACTAGGATTTTGAATGTCAAACTACGATTTTCTTCGCCAAATCGAATGTCAAACTAGGATTTTGAATGTCAAAATACGATTTTCTTCGCCAAATCGAATGTCAAACTAGGATTTTGAATGTCAAACTACGATTTTCTTCGCCAAATCGAATGTCAAACTACGATTTTCTTCGCCCAATCGAATGTCAAACTAGGATTTTGAATGTCAAAATACGATTTTCTTCGCCAAATCGAATGTCAAACTAGGATTTTGAATGTCAAAATACGATATTCAGCGCCAAATCGAATGTCAAACTAGGATTTTGAATGTCAAAATACGATTTTCTCCGCCAAATCGAATGTCAAACTAGGATTTTGAATGTCAAACTACGATTTTCTTCGCCAAATCGAATGTCAAACTACGATTTTGAATGTCAAAACACGATTTTCTTCGCCAAATCGAATGTCAAACTAGGATTTTGAATGTCAAAATACGATTTTCTTCGCCGAATCGAATGTCAAACTAGGATTTTGAATGTCAAAATACGATATTCAGCGCCAAATCGAATGTCAAACTAGGATTTTGAATGTCAAACTACGATTTTCTTCGCCAAATCGAATGTCAAACTAGGATTTTGAATGTCAAACTACGATTTTCTTTGCCAAATCGAATGTCAAACTAGGATTTTGAATGTCAAACTACGATTTTCTTCGCCAAATCGAATGTCAAACTAGGATTTTGAATTTTAAACTACGATTTTCTTCGCCAAATCGAATGTCAAACTAGGATTTTGAATGTCAAAATACGATTTTCTTCGCCAAATCGAATGTCAAACTAGGATTTTGAATGTCAAAATACGATATTCAGCGCCAAATCGAATGTCAAACTAGGATTTTGAATGTCAAACTACGATTTTCTTCGCCAAATCGAATGTCAAACTAGGATTTTGAATGTCAAACTACGATTTTCTTCGCCAAATCGAATGTCAAACTAGGATTTTGAATGTCAAACTACGATTTTCTTCGCCAAATCGAATGTCAAACTAGGATTTTGAATGTCAAAATACGATTTTCTTCGCCAAATCGAATGTCAAACTAGGATTTTGAATGTCAAACTACGATTTTCTTCGCCAAATCGAATGTCAAACTAGGATTTTGAATGTCAAAATACGATTTTCTTCGCCAAATCGAATGTCAAACTAGGATTTTGAATGTCAAAATACGATATTCAGCGCCAAATCGAATGTCAGACTAGGATTTTGAATGTCAAACTACGATTTTCTTCGCCAAATCGAATGTCAAAATAGGATTTTGAATGTCAAAATACGATTTTCTTCGCCAAATCGAATGTGAAACTAGGATTTTGAATGTCAAAATACGATTTTCTTCGCCAAATCGAATGTCAAACTAGGATTTTGAATGTCAAAATACGATTTTCTTCGCCAAATCGAATGTCAAACTAGGATTTTGAATGTCAAACTACGATTTTCTTCGCCAAATCGAATGTCAAACTAGGATTTTGAATGTCAAACTACGATTTTCTTCGCCAAATCGAATGTCAAACTAGGATTTTGAATGTCAAAATACGATTTTCTTCGCCAAATCGAATGTCAAACTAGGATTTTGAATGTCAAAATACGATATTCAGCGCCAAATCGAATGTCAAACTAGGATTTTGAATGTCAAACTACGATTTTCTTCGCCAAATCGAATGTCAAACTAGGATTTTGAATGTCAAACTACGATTTTCTTCGCCAAATCGAATGTCAAACTAGGATTTTGAATGTCAAACTACGATTTTCTTCGCCAAATCGAATGTCAAACTAGGATTTTGAATGTCAAACTACGATTTTCTTCGCCAAATCGAATGTCAAACTAGGATTTTGAATGTCAAAATACGATTTTCTTCGCCAAATCGAATGTCAAACTAGGATTTTGAATGTCAAAATACGATTTTCTTCGCCAAACCGAATGTCAAACTAGGATTTTGAATGTCAAAATACGATTTTCTTCGCCAAATCGAATGTCAAACTAGGATTTTGAATGTCAAAATACGATATTCAGCGCCAAATCGAATGTCAAACTAGGATTTTGAATGTCAAAATACGATTTTCTTCGCCAAATCGAATGTCAAACTAGAATTTTGAATGTCAAAATACGATATTCAGCGCCAAATCGAATGTCAAACTAGGATTTTGAATGTCAAAGTACGATTTTCTTCGTCAAATCGAATGTCAAACTAGAATTTTGAATGTCAAAATACGATATTCAGCGCCAAATCGAATGTCAAACTAGGATTTTGAATGTCAAAAAACGATTTTCTTCGCCAAATCGAATGTCAAAATAGGATTTTGAATGTAAAAATACGATTTTCTTCGCCAAATAGAATGTCAAACTAGGATTTTGAATGTCAAAATACGATATTCGGCCTCAATTCGAATATCGAAAAACGAAAAACAAAAATCAAAACAAATTCCCCTGCAAATGAATATCGAAAAACGAAAAACGAAAATCAAACTAACTTCACCTGAAAATGAATATCGAAAAATGAAAAACGAAAATCAAACCAACTTCACCTGAAAATGAATATCGAAAAACGAAAAACGAAAATCAAACCAACTTCACCTGAAAATGAATATCGAAAAACGAAAAACGAAAATCACACCAAATTCACCTTCCTTAAAAACTTGAAGTTTCTGTAAAACTTTGTCCACCCTCTATAGACCATACGTTTGCTTCAATTGACATTAGACGTTATCGTAATGCTTGTCATGATGATATCTCGGTCAAATTTGAATATAAGACATGTTGGATCAGAGCGCTTTTAAACCTTGTTCACAATCTACAGGCCACAGGTTTTGAATAACTATTCATGAATCTGTACCAGAATGTTTGTCTTGATGCTCTATTTCGGTCTCTTAAAATTTCTAATGAGGTTTAGATAAATTTAATTTCGGACGTTTTCCTTCTCCTCAATGAGTTTAAAAGGTTTAATAATACATTAACACGAATGCCAGACTCTAGTTACATATGACACTTAAAACGCATTTTTACGTTATGTGTTTTTTAAGGAACAAACAAAAACAATATTCCACCACAAGGACGTCGTACGACATAACTAAGTAGTTTGCATATTTAACCCACTAGTGAATAACAACCGAATTCAATACATAGAGGATATTTACTTTTTTGAGATGGATACCAAAAATATTTCATCGGGTATCCGTCGAAAAAAAGTTAATTTTCTTTTTATTTTATAATTTATTGGGACACTTACGGTAATTATTGATCGACCGAGGCGGTGACGTCACGATTGTGACCTGGCTACATGACGTCACAACTGTCAGTTTCAAAGCATAAACAAATCGCCATTTTGGATTCAGCATTTCTAGTTCAAAGAATGCTTTTCAAGGTATGTTAATGAATGCGTTGTGCTTATTTGAAGTTAATTTTATTATTAAAGGCTCTACGTGGCATGCAGCCAGCCACTGTAGAATCGATTACATGTGTACCAGTCGGTCGTGGGCGGTTTTTCACGTTGAAAAAAAAAAAAAACACATAAAACACGCTGATTTGAGCTCATATTTCCTCGCACAAACTCTTACTGAGCCATTCAGTGAACTGGTACGCCTTGTAGACCATTTGTAACACGACAGCTTAGCCTAAATCTTAGAGGGAGCATTTAAATTGTGACCGAGATGCGTGTCGGCAAAAATCACAGCGCTGGCGCCTGTTCATTCAGTTTTAATGCCACTCTTCTGTCTTCAAACGTCAAAATATATTCTAACGACATAAGGAATTATTATTCTTAGTAAATAAAAGGAAAATTAACCCTTTTTTTCGACCATAACGTAAACAAAAAAATAGTTCCGGCACGCTACAGTGAAATGATATAAATGGTATCAGTCACATGTGAAATGATACGATATCATTTCACTTGTGGTTGATATCATTTTTATTTGTTTCAGATATGCATTGATTTCACTGCTAAGTATAAAATAAATGACGTTATTACATTTTCAGACGCGACGTCATATGATAATATGCATTACTTCGTTGTTGTAAATTTTCAAGAAAAAAAATAGTTTTATTGTTATGAGAAATGCTTCAAGCATTCACGGGCCTTCGTGGCCTAGTGGTTAAGAGCGCTGACTCTTGATCATTAGGTCTCTCACCGCTGTGGTTCGAGCCTCGCTCGGGTCACATGTGAGACGCCAAGTTCTGCAACGAAAGGTTAGGTGGTTTTTCTCCGGGTTCTCCGGTTTTCGCCCACCTCTGATTAACGAACGGCTCGATATGAGTGAAATAATCTTGAAAGGGCCGTAAAACCAACCCCCCCCCCCCCCCAAAAAAAAATGCTTCAAGCATTCATAATGTAGTTTTCACCCGGAGACATGTTAATGTATTGTTTAGCGTAGGGCCAATGGTAAACAAGACATTACTTGGAAAATGAAGTAAGGAGTAAACGAAGTATTGCATATATAGGTGTATTATTAGGGGTGAAAGTGCTTAGACAGATTTTTTACTATCCTTTAACTAATGAGGAGCTATAAACGCGATGTTGTAGGAGTCCAATGGGCGCAATAATTAGTGAAACAAAACATTTCAGCTCTCTTAATTGTGGCTTCATTAGAATCACGTGCGTCTGGTTGCGTAAAGGTAATGGTTACAATATCTTTCCCAGTGAAGATTTCCGTTTTGTGTTAAGTTGGTTTGAGGTTTAACGTCCCAGTCAACACTGTATATGTCACTTTCAATTTTGTGGGACTTGTACCCGACAATGAGATGAAATGACATCTCAAGCCATGTAGCCCAATGAAACCAATAGGGTTTAAAAGCATTGACGGTTTGACTCGCACCGCTTTTTCTGGGCAGCCTTAGATCGTCTAAGTGGTTTACCAGTACTCGTGTGCGGTCATGTTTCACTCTGCGTCGAAGCATCATGCCGCCCATTTACTTCTTCAAACCCCGATGGGCGGGGGCCACAATGATTTCCGTAAAAGGTAAATAGCCAATGAAATCTAGCATACTTTCACCAAGCCTGGTTTACCAAGTGTATATAAAGACCACCCTCAGTTGTAGAAAATCAGAACACTATGTTCTGTGGAAAGGTACGTAAAACTTTGGGAGCGAGGGCGACAACACAGAACTGAAAATCGTCATTAGTGACCCTAAAAATTTTCAAAATTCCACAGTTGTATCAATGATCCTAATGGACTAGAAAATATCGACCCCCGCTCAACGGGGCTTGAAGAAATATATGGGCGGCATGATGCTTCCACGCAGAGCTGAAACCGACCCGTACAAGAGAACTGGTAAACCGCTTAGAGGATGTAATCCTGCCCGGGCAAAGCGGTGCGGGTCCATGCTTATAAATCCTATTAGTTTCATTAGGCGACAGTGCTAGAGATGTCATTACATCTCAATGTCGGGTAAAAGTCCCACAAAATTGGAAGCAACGTCTCCAAAATGACCTTTACAGTGTTGACGGGGACGTTAAACCTCAGATCAAACAAACAAACAAAGGACTAGATAATATAACCCACACTATGATAAAGGACAGGGAGCCATATTACGACCGCCAAACAATCCCTTAACACCATCGATGGCAAGTTAAATAAATTCGATTGAAAGGTAGTCCTTTGGAAGAAAGGTCGACAACACCGGACTGAAAACCGTCGAGTGGACAAGAATTTTCTGGGCGGGACTAGCAAGTTTCGGACTATTAGGCCTCATCAGTGACCCTCAAAACTTTTAAAATTCCACGGTGGAGATCAGAACACTAATTAACCTTAAGTGGGTATACAAGACATTTACTCACATAATTGAAATCATGCTATTTTGTTTCAAATATAAGTGTTACCAAAGCAAAAATATTAACTCCGCATTTGGCTGTGCATATTCAAAATGTGTTTAATGAACTCCTCGTTTGGGTGTGTATCTTCATAACTCCTCGTTTCGGTGTTTCAAATTGTGCATCCCCGATTCGATAAAAACTTTTTTTTAATATTTTCTTGTACGTATAGCCTTTCAGTAATGCCAATGGGTGATATTCAAGCAAAACGTTGATCAGCCTGTGCATTTGCAATCTGAAGAGAGCACTTAAAGCGATTAATTTAAATGTATATTTTGGGGCACAACATGAACTTCCAACCTAGTCTGAGAACTAGATGGATTGCATACCCAGGTACATGTCTAGCATTTTGAAGGAGGAACAATTTGATCTTGTCTGAATTTAAATTGTGTTAATAATTCTCCTCGTTTTGCTGTGTGTTCGGATTGTGTATCCCCAGTTTGTAGGTAGCCCGTTTTGTAGTAAACATTTCACAATTGTGTATAAAAATCTGTGTTTCCCCGCTTTGGTAGTAACAATTCACATTTCAACAGTTTTTTAATATAGGAAAGTTTTAATGATAAAATTTCAAATTCTAGTTAAACAAATCTATTTTATGCTAAATATATCATTTTTTACCAAAAATACCGAAGCAAAGCTACCTCCGCGTTTGGTAGGTTACAGGCAGACTTCCCCGATCTGTTCACTTTACAAGTATGTGTGTGTGTGTGTGTGTGTGTGTGTGTGTGTGTGTGTGTGTGTGTGTGTGTGTGTGTGTGTGAATTCGGGTTTAACGTCGCTTTCAACAATTTTTCAGTCATATCACGACGGTGTCTGGTTGCGACAGGGAGCTCAATGCTCACTTTTATAGTGCTGCCCCACTGAAGTATCATGTCCCAGACACATTACATGATACCCCCATCCAGTCACATTATCCTGACACTGGGTCGACCAGTCCTAGCTCTGCCCCGTAAATCTGAGTGCCAAGCGAGGAGCAGCTAGTACCATTCTTAACGACCTGGGATCGAACCCGTGACCTCCCGTTCCCCGGAGCGGACACTCTACCAACTGAGCTATCGGGGCCGGTAAGATTGAATCATGCAGCACAAGTAGGGAATGTATCACATTCAAACATTCAGCATGCCATGGCGAGCGTTAAGCACAACATATAAAAGGCGGGGCCGAATCCTCTTCGTCATCGCTCTTAATCTCCTTGTAGCAAATCAGGTCCCTACCCGTGCACTGCTGACTGAAAAGAAACGTTTTCAGTCACTGGTCCGATCTAGTCTCCAACCTGCGACACTGAGCACTGAACTTTCTATAACTACTGGGCGCCTCTCGAGCCCGGCCCGAGGGAAATGGTAGGACACATTGTATGTAACTGATATACAATGTTGATGGACCCGCTCATCGCGGCTTGGAGAAATAGATTGGGCTGCATGATGTTCCCACGCAGAGCTGAAACCGACCGCACTAGTATTGGTAAACCGCTTAGTGGGTTAACGCCTGCCCTCGAGTCGGACTGTCCGTGCATATAAACCCGATTGGTTTCATTGTGAGGCAGGTGGACGTCTTGCAGTGCCACTATGGAGAAAGACCGTGGGATCATGGAGATGTATAACACCAGTGACAGGTATTGAGGTGTGTCATTTCATCTCAATATCGGGTAAAAGTCCCACCAAAACATGGAAGCGAAGTCTCCAAAATTACCTAACTAGTGTTGACAGGGACGTTAAACCACAGAATACACAATTGAGCCAGCTCATAATAAAAGGAAACATGGCGCTTAGGCGGACAGCAAAGGCTCAGGCGAGACTGCGCAAAATCGCAGTCTCGCCTGAGTCTTTGCTGTTCGCAGTCATAAGGACGCTTCGAATCATACAAGAAGTCATGTATCTTGCCCAATTAGCTGGCTGCGCAGGCTCGGCGAAGGCTTTTCTGGTCGCTTATGGGATATTTGACCTTTACTCATGAGTCGGCTCAGTGTTCGATTTATTTTAGATGTTATTAAACATCGAACATCTGCGAAGAATGAAAATACAGCTTTCCTTTCATCTAATAACTTAATTAACAGTAGTTAGTGAAGGTCGTTTCCCACGGCAACTTGTGGTCTTTTGACTGTATCAGATGAATTGAGATGTCATCGCATTACGCCACCACGAATTCCCTAACCATGACCAATGATATCGAGAGCAGATTTTTTCGTTTTATTTTAAGGTCCTTTCAATATTTTTTCACCTATTTCGAGCCGATCGTTAATCAGAGATGGGCGAAAACCGGGGCACCCGGAAAATACATTTTCATCACGAAAACACGCCTTTATAGTTTTTACCCCAGTGAACTCCACTTTTATATATAGTAAAGCTGGGGTTTACGGGGGTATACCTTATTTTTCTAATTTCTGCTCTGAAATGTAGATTGTCGGTACTCGTAACGAGTACCCCAAACCTGTATTTTGAGCAGAAATAAGAAAAAATATCACAAATTTTCATCTTAAAATTTTCATTTTTTCGGCGATAAAGGTTACAATGTATTAGTATAGGCGTGTTTTCGTTATGTTTATTTATATGCCACTGGAACTTGTTAAAAAAGTATCCATAACATATATTTCTAGCAAGAAATGTAAAAAAAAAAAAAATAAAACAAATGATTATCCTCATTACTCTTTCTTACCTGTATGTGCAGATGCAGTGAGCAGATGCAGACGGTTGGTTGGTTGATTTGAGGTTTAACGTCCCCGTCAACACTGTAAAGGTCATTTCGGAGACGTTGCTTCCAATTTTGTGGGACTTTTACCCGACATTGAGATGAAATGACATCTCAAGCCCTGTCGCCCAATGAAACCAATAGGGTTTTTTTAGCATGGACGGTCCGCCTCGCACCGCGGTTCCTGGACAGGCTTAGATCCTCTAAGCGGTTTACCAGTACTAGTGTGCGGGCCGGATTCAGCTCTGCGTGGAAGCATCATGCAGCCCATATATTTCTTCAAGCCCCTATGGGCGGGGGCTTACAGATGCAGACGGCACACATAAATTAAGGTACTTGTGATGGTGAACGAAAATGGCCAGCATTAATACCAACGCCCTGTCTGTAACCTTGAGATCAAGACCCGAACATCATCTCTTGCAGACAGGGTGCGTGGTAAAGTAACCTTCACTGAATCATCGGGCCTGCGTCCACGCCTATTTTGACCAAGAGTAACTACTTTTTTAACAGGAAGTAAGGTAGAAGCTTCTCTTAATGGAAAGTGTTTGTTTCTCATTACGAAAACACGCCTATACAAATGCATTGTAAACTTTACTGCCGGAAAAAATCGATGAAAAAGTGTGATATTTCTCTTATTTATGTTCAAAATATAGAATGTGGGTACTTGTTAGAACCGCCTCATCGACGCGGTTCTAACGAATACCCACAATCTATATTTTAGAACAGAAATAAGAAAAATAAGGTTTATAGAGGGGTTCAAGGGGTCAAAATTATATATAAGCGTGTTTTCGTGATGTGGAGCAATGTCATTATATGTGACGCTATGTGTCCCTAAATCTAGCACTCATGGGACAAGAGATAAATCATTTTATGCGAACTTTAGTGGTTTGTTTTAAATCGAGATAATAATACAAATAGTCATTCAGTTATGTTGTCCCAGTAATGTGTTAAACGTCAAAAAATTTAAAATATTCATAATTTGACATAAAGTATTCACAAATTTGACAGTCTTCGTAGACAGCCCTGTCATCCGTAAGAGAGTTGTATAAATAACCCTCATAGGAAACAGTTGTTTCTGTTGTAAGCAGAAAAATTAATGATTGTTTACAAGTAGGCAGTTTGTTTGACGTTTAATCAAGGGAACAACGTCGATTTAACAGCAACATGACGTTGTGTGCCTGCTGGGAACATACATAATGGAAGCACACGTTGAACAACGGTTAATGTGGGTCCTAAATACAGATCCTCAAATTAATATACTTAAGGGGAATGGGAACACGTTGCACATATTTCCATCATTTTTCAAAGGGAGACAACTTTCGGGACTTCCCGACGTTCCTGTTAGCTTTTCGATAGGTTCAGTCCCACTGAAAAGGGGGACAACTCTTTAAGAGTTGACCCTATTGGCATGGGAGACAAAATACTTTTACAGGAGTTACCTCCCCTGGAAGTGTTCCCATTCCCCTTAATAGTCTTAGTTAAGCTAAAAAGAATGTATTTCTAAAATTGTGTGTTGTTATGAGTGGGCACCCAACCTAACAGCTCACCTACACCTCTTCTGCCTGAAAAAGAGGAGGTACATGTATCATGGCCCATTTATTTAAAGCTTACAAAGTTGTAAGTTAACGTTATTGTCAAACTTTAGCCATGCAATGCTGCAAAATCTTACGCTGTATGCTGAAAAAATATGAGTAGGTTTTGCATTTGCTTAAGCCATTGCAGAAGCTACTCTTTAAAAATTTAAGCCATTTCTTAAATCAATCACTTCAATACTACAGTACCACAGAAACAACATGTAGTGCATGTAGTGGCTAAGCTACTCGCTTCATAAACCAGGGGTCATGGATTCGATTCCGGGCTTCGCCAGGCTTTCTTGTGTGTCTTTACACCGATGTTACGTCTCCATATGATCTTTGTTTTGGTGGGGCTTACAACTCGAACACACACACACACGCGTAATACAATAATCTAGTAATTTGCTTAGTTAACAAAACTGATTGCCCAAAGTCAAAACATGTTTATTGTTGTATTTCTCTTTCTAGTTGAACCAGCCGAGGAGCGCCAGGGCGACTGTGTTTACATTTACAAAAATATGGTCAAGCGAGCAGAGGACACTATGCCATGGGAAGACTACAGATATCTCAGTAAGTGTCGCAGAATTACGAATAAAGTAAAATATATCTCAATAATTATTGCCGAGTTTCGGGTAGAATAAGCCATCAGAACATTGCAGACACAGTAAAATTTCACTATTAAGACCACCTTTGGGGCAGAAGACCCCGTGGTGCAGTGGTTACGCTACTCGCCTTGTAAACCAGGGGTCGCAGGATCGATCCCGGGCTTCTCCAGACTTTCGGATGAGTCTTTAAACCGAGGTCCCGTCTCCGTATGACCTTAGCTGTTGGTGGGACGTAAAACTAAAACTCACTCACCACCTTTGGGGCTGTTCAAAAGTGGTCTTAAAGACTACTTTTGAACAGCCCCAAAGGTGTTCCCTGACGTTAGGATATTGTGTGCAGAAAGCATGAAGAAAGAATTACTGCACCCTTCTAAATAAGCTTGTTAAAGCAGAATTAGTCTTAATTTTAAGTGGTCTTAAAAGCGGAATTTTACTGTATTTCAGTAAATATCGCAGAATTATGGGTGTATTACAGAAAGCCATAAGAAGACTATAGGAAGTAAATATTGCAGATTTACGAGTAAAGTAAGCCATCACAAAACTACAGATATCTCGGTAAATATTGCGGAATTACGAGTTTAAGTAAGCCATGAGTTTAAGAAAGCCATGAAAATTTAAGACCAGAGATATCTCAGTGAGCATTGTAGAATAACGGGTTAAGTAAGCCATTAGAAAACTACAGATAAGTATTGCAGGATTGCGAGTAAAGTAAGCCATGAAAAAACTACATTTATCTCAGTTACGGGAATTACGGGTGAAGTAAACCGTGAGAACACTCCAGCTATCTCAATAAGTATTGGAAAGTAATAGGCCATAAGACAAGACCACAGATATCCAGGTTAGTAAATGAAAATTGTGGGTAAAGTAAGCCGTGAGAAGACTGCAGATTGTAGCTCAGCAAGTATTGCAGAGTTAAGGGTAAAGTAGGCCATGAGAAGGCGACATATCTCAGTAACTTTAGCAGAATTACGGGTAAAGAACGCTACAGATACCTCAGTAGGCATTGCAGTCACGGGTAAAGTAAGCCATGAGAAGACGATATATCTCAGTAAGTTTTGCAGAATTACGGGTGAAGTAGGCCATGAGAAGACAACATGTCTCAGTAAGTTTCGCAGAATTACGGGTAAATAACACTACAGATACCACAGTAGGTATTGCAGTCACGGGTAAAGTAAGCCATGAGAAGACGACATATCTCATTAAGTTTAGCAGAATAACGGGTAAAGTAAGCCATGAGAACACTACAGCTACCTCAATAAGTATTGGAATGAGTGAGTGTTTGAGTTTTTCGTCTCACCAACAGCTAAGGTCATACGGAGACGGTACCTCGGTTTAAAGACTCACCCGAAAGTCTGGAGAAGCCCGGGATCGATCCTGCGACCCCTTGTTTAGAAGGCGAGTAGCATAACCACTACACCACGGAGGCTTCTATTCACGGGTAAAGTAAGCCATAAGAAGACCACAGATATCCCAGTTAGTATTGGAAAATTGCGGGTAAAATAAGCCGTGAGAAGACTGCAGATCGTATCTCAGTAAGTTTTGCAGAATTACGGGTAAAGTAAGTCACGAGAAGACGACATATCTCAGTAAGTTTTGCAGAAGTACGGGTAAAGTAAGCCATGAGAAGACGACATATCTCAGTAAGTTTTGCGGAATTACGGGTAAAGTAAGCCATGGGAAGACGACATATCTCAGTAAGTTTTGCAGAATTACGGCTAAAGAACACTACAGATACCTCAGTAGGTATTGCAGTCACGGGTAAAGTAAGCCATGAGGAGACTATCGATATCACAGTAAGTATTGGAGAATTACGGTAAGTATTGCAGAACTCCTGCAGCTATGCCAAATGTTGATTGATTGGTTCGTTGTCAGGAAACAGTATTAAACGTAACCTTAATGGTTAATGTTGAGTGAAGTTGCCAGAATCCCCCACCCTCCCTCTTTTTTCAACGTTTTAGACGTATAGTGTAAATTGGAGCGACATGGGGCGAGACCGTCATTGCAGGAAACCATTCCATTTATTCCTTAGAGTACCACCCTTTAAGAAAACGGAGACGACACTTCCTGGTCAGATGGATCTTCCGTCAAGATAAACATTAAAAAGCAACTGCATACACGTAATTATACTAGGTCTCGTGTCATATTTCGGATACTAAATCAAGTTCTAGCCATAACCCTGTAAAACACACTACATGTATAACGTTTCATTTAGCAGGAAGAACAGAACAAACTTCAATTGTAAACTTATATGAACTGTCTCACACGAAAAGGGCGTATCACTGGGGCATGTGTGCATGTTTGATAAATTATGGACTGAATTGGGTTTTTGAACCATTAATATAGTGCGCTGGAAAAGACAGCATATTCCGTGTGAACGAACAGCACAGGCTCTGACAGTAGACGAGCAGTCGTGTCTGGACTTTTGCTTGTACGTGTCGCCGCTCTATTACGAACATTTTCTTTAAAAGAAAATATTTCAAATAGTACAATGTTTTTATTGTACAATTTTAAATTGATATGTGAAGTCATTGCAGCATATTTAGACCCAAATAATGTTTATTTATTGTGTTGTCACACTATTTATGACAATTAGGCAGTGGTCCATCGTCCGTCATCGTCAACATTTACAAACATCTTCTCCCCCGAAGCCCATGGACCGATTGAAGTAAAACTTCATGTGGAGCATCCATGGGGGGGGGGGGGGGGGGGGTTGTTCGCGGGGTCCAGGCCACATAACCAAGATGGCCGTCATACCCATATAAGGTAAAAACCCTTAAAATTCATCGTCTCCAGAACCAGTGGGCCGATTGTCATGAAACTTGGTTCGTAGCTTTGGGGACTCGGGGCCCATCATAGTTTGTTTAAATGATGACCTTCGGATGATCTTGACCTATTTTATGCCAAGGTCAAATTTGTTCACATAGTCTAAAATTGTATGGGAAAAAGTCAAAACTGAGTATTTTTGGAAACTTTTGCAGCCCGTGATCGGAAAATTGGCAGAAGCAGTAAGGTAAACGATTGGATGAAACTACAAGAATATTCAATATCATTGTCATTCCATGACCTTGGCCCAAGGTCCACTGGGTCATTTATAGCAAAATTTCATAGCTTTTATGATCAAGGAAATGAACATTGATTTATTTGAGTTTGGTCACATGACCAAGATGGCCGCCATGCCCATATAAGGTAAAAATTCTTAAAAATCTTCTCCGGAACCAGTGGGCCGATTGTCATGAGACTTGGTATGTAGCATAGGGGACTCGGGCCCATCATAGTTTGTCGAAATGATGACCCTTGGATGACCTTGACCTACTGTACGCCAAGGTCAAATTTGGTCACATATGTTTTTACATGTAAATGTATATGCGACATAGTCAAAACTAAGTTGTTGTTGTTGTTGTTTTTTTTTTCGAAAATTATTGCAGCCTACGGTCAGAAAATGAGTTCATGCTATTAGCAAAATGAGTAAATGAAAGTACATGAGTATTGAAGGTCAAGGTCATTGCTTGACATTGAACCATGTTCATTCAGAAAATTTAAAACTGTTTTTGTCAGAAACCACTGGACCAAATGTAACCACCATCTAAAATTAAGACAAAGTATGCTTTTAAAAGTCTATTTAGGAGGGTTTTGGGCACATTTTCTTTGTGTTTTCTACATCCAATATTCTCTTGTGATAGACCACATTTGGGACTGTTCAAAAGTTGTCTTAAAGACCACTTTTGAACAATCCAAAAGGTGGTCTTAATATTGGAAATTAACTGTACCTCTATTTCAGGTTTGGAGAGATCCTGGGTTGCCCTGATGATCACAGCGGGCGCGATGCAGTTGTTCACAATCATTGTTCTGATATTTGGGCTCTGGCCCGGCGATTGTAAAGCAGTAAGGAGGTCGACGCTTTACTTAATAGCTGCTGTTATGTCCCTTTTAGGAGGTAGGTTATTTCATGACTGATATGTCGGAAACCCAGGTAACGGTTATTTAAAGAAAATAGCCGCGAGATTCGTATTGCAGTGAGGTCAAAACGCGGCTTCTGAGCAGGGTATGAACTGTTGGCTTACAGTACTGGAATTAAGGCTTAAACAAAACAGTTTGAGTCCCCGTTCAGGGCATTTTTTCCCGCCTACACGAGACAATCGATCCACCAGTGATGTCAGTGCTTTGATTTCACTTATTAGTATGCTTATAAGTAAACTGGCTGTAATAATATTAATTTCAGAATCTCTTTCAAAGAGACCGCCGTAAAAATCGTATAAAATTACAGCTGTATGAGAAACCTACATGAACGTTCCTAGCGTTTAAATGACGTGTTTGCAACGTCGCATCTACGACATATGCAACATCATGACGTTGTACCGACGTTTTGTGCCCACTGGGCTTTTCACTGACCAATAAGTTAAATCGCGCGCAAATTAAAAGATTTTTGGTGTGCTGCTTAAGGGGAATGGGTACACCTTCAGGGAAGGCAACTCCTGCATTTGTTTGGAACTGTCTCAGCATTGCTAATATATATGTGTCAGTCTTATTAAAGCATCTCATAATGTATGCATGATATTCTGTTGTTAGCAGACAAATAAAGTTGAGAAACCATCTTGGTTCTTATCTAATAATGTGTTAGAAACACAAAACATGATGTTAGCAGTCGGATAGTGTTTGTTCCAAAAGGGAAACAAAAGAACATTCCAAAGGGAATATATTAAAATAAATTCAAAGGAATTTATGACATTTCATGAAAAATTAGAAGAACTCAGTGAAACTCCAAAAACATTAAAATGGCATCAAAATTAACACCGCTTTAGCCAGCCCAACAGGTAACTGGAGGTGTTTTTAATGCTAAATTTGAAAATCCATGTTTGTCCATGATCCCTGAAACAGGACATTGGCAGTGTAGAGTTTCTGTTCAAAACCTTTTCCCCAGCCCACACCCGGAGACAGTAGACTCACTATTGATCTCAGTACCTTGATTGCCTGTTTTTGGCCCATTCAGCATTAATTAGACCATGTCTAAACGGCCCCCAGTCCCCCCCCCCCCCTCAAAAAAAAAAAAAAAAAGCAAAATGCATAATTTAGTTTATTGTGGTAAATCCCTTTGTAATAATCAACTTTATAATGGACCCATCACGAAACCTGTCATCGGGGATTGCGGCCTTATAAGACACAAACCAACCTGCTCAGCTACACAGACATACACGCCTTAACCCTTATCTTGCTGAATATTCATTTAAGCCACACCCATTTCTGTCTATCAACCAATCAAATTACTTGATGTAATTTATTGCTACAAATTCATAAACTGAATGCTAAACAGTATAGATCCAGATCAGATGGCTTCTTCAGAAGCCATCTGATCTGGATCTATACTGTTTGCAAAGATAGGGGTTGTCGTGAACAGCAAGATAAGGGTTAAGATCTAGAGACATTGCACTTTCCATGAAGCGATCACCAAGGTGTTGGTCACACTGCACAGCCAGATCTGCAACTTTCATTGGGAAACTTCGCCTATTCAAATATATTGGTAAAATTTTACCACCAAACAGTGAATTGTTTCAAATATAAACATCCTGATATTTTTCACATTTCTGCTTAAAACATAGATTGTGGGTTCTAGTTAGAACCGGTTCGCCGAGGCGGTTCTAACGCGTACCCACAATCTATGTGTTGGCGCAGAAATAAGAAATATAATGTATAGCCATGTAAACCCCAGTTTTACTATATAAAAGTGGGATATAATGTGGTCAAAATTATGTATGGCAAGTTTTCTCATGACGTGGCTCATAGTACACATAGAGGATATTTACTTTTTTGAGTTGAATACCAAAACTATTTCATCGAGAGTGTTGAAATCATCAGCGTTTTCAAGTTCACGAACGCGAATGTTGAAAACATCAGAATTGCACAATAGCGAAGCATGAGTGGAAATCCTAATGTCTTAAACACACTGGCTGAAATGGTTTTTGTTTTTTATTGAAAAAAAAAAAAAAAAAAAAAAAACACCAAAAACACCATTTCTTTTTGTTTTATACCCAACAAAATAAGTCTGGGCAGCTAATGTGAAATTGTGAAAATATATAGTTTTACAAATAATTTTATTTGTTTCAGAGTTGATTTCAATGCTAAGAAAAAGAATTCTATTACACTGATTTCACTGATTCATTCTTATGATTATTCGAAAATCGAGTGATTATTTCATATTCAGTGATTCATTCCGGTGGCATTTCGAAGAAAATTGATTACTATATCTTTTTTTATTATACGTTCCGATATGGAATTTAGAAAAAAAGTATTATTTATAAAATACGGAACCCTGGAAGGGACATGCAATTTATTTTAATATGTTGTGCGAACAAGATAATATGTTGTGCGAACAGGATAATATCTTGTGAGCACAAGATAATATTTTGTGCAAACAACATATCTTGTGCGCGCAAGTTATTATCTTGTGCGCACAAGATAATATCTTGCTTACACAACTTAATATCTTGCACACACAAGATATTATCTTGTTTCCACAAGTTAATATCTTGTTCGCTTAACATATTATCTTGTTAGCACAATTTAATCAGACACATAATATGTTATGTTGTCCCCACAGGATATATTATGTTGTCCGCACAAGATTTTGTTTGTTTGTTTGGTTTAAGGTTTAACGTCCCCGTCAACACTGTAAAGGTCATTTTGGAGACGTTGCTTCCAATTTTGTGGGACTTTAACGCGACATTGAGATAAAATGACTTCTCAAGCCCTGTCGCCCAATGAAACCAATAGGGTTTATTAGCATGGACGGTCCGCCTAGCACCGCGGTTCCTGGACAGGCTAAGATCCTCTAAGCGGTTTACCAGTACTAGTGTGTGGGCCGGATTCCGCTCTGCGTGGAAGCATCATGCAGCCCATATATTTCTTCAAGCCCCGTACAAGATAATATCTTGTGTGCACAGGATAATATCTTGTTCGCAAAACATATTAAAAAATGTACGTGTCCCTTCCCGGGTCCCGTAATAAAAAGAATTACATGTATTTTATTTTCAGCGATGGCGGGTATTGCAAGTGGTATTTGTTTCATTGCTCTCAGAGATATCGATGATACATCCCGACAAATATACCCGGATGAAGTAGAACGAAGCTACACGTGGTCCTTTATCCTGGCCTGGGCCGGTACAGGCATGGTTCTGATGCAAGGGTTTATATTTCTGTGCCTACTCAGAATGGACTATGACGATGTGGCCGAGTCAAATAACTACAAAACCATGTACAGTGACTAAACAATTGGCTTCGCATGCTTTTTGATGTGGCTCAACAATTATAGTGATATGAGGGGAGATGGGTATTTACCCCCATTTCTGCAAGACTCCTTGTTTATTTTCAGGTGAATTGGCCATGGGGCACTCTTAAAAGGGATCTATTCTTAAAGGAAAGAATTTGCTACTGAGGAACAAATTCTTTCCTTTACATCACGAAAACAAGCTCCCCTTGAACCCCACTTTTATATAGTAAAACAGGGGTTTACAGGGGTATATCTTTTTTCTTATTTCTGCCCTAAAATATAGACCATGGGTACTCGTTAGAACCGCCTCAATGAGGCGGTTCTAACGAGTACCCACAATCTATATTTTAAGTAAAATTAGGAAAAAGATCACACTTTTTCATCTTAAAATTTAAGTTTTTCGGCGGTCAAGTTTGCAATGTATTTGTATGGGGCGTGTTTTCGTAATGAGAATAGATCCCTGTTGGTAAGGGAGACGTTATTGAAAGAGCTGCCTTCCCTGAAGGCGTGACCATTCCCCTTAATTTGGAGAACCTGCTAAACATAGTATCTGGTGTGCAATTTATCCTTAAAACTTGCAAGCATGATAAGAATTGTATGGTTGAGCTGTGCCGCGAGTGCAAACAATATATTGTGAGGAGCAATTTGTGGTTGCGATTGATATTTGAATTTTCATTGTGTAAAGAACTTATGATGCAATAAACAGAGCATTGTGATTTAGTCCAGCAATAGATCTGATTTGACCATATTTCTGGTTTTGCCAGTCTATCCATTGAAACATTATTTTATCACTAATGCCAGTCATGTGCTTCATTCAGAGGTAACCGACTGATATTTGAGTTGCGGATTGATATTTGAATATTCATTGTGTAAAGAACTTATGATGCAATAAAAGTTTGTGGTATCGTCCAGCAATAGATCTGATTTGACCATATTTCTGGTTTTGCCAGGCCATCCTCTGAAACATTATTAATCACTATTACATGCCAGTCGTGATTCATTCACGAGTAACACTGACAAAAACCGTGTTTGTACGTACCATGTTATATCCAAACAGAAATTAATAGATTAATAGAGAAAAATTGCCATTTTTGGTCATTTTTTCTATATAATCTATGCATTTTGGAATCAGTTTTTACCACGCTATACAAAAACACGGTATAAAGAATAGTGTTATTAAGAGGTGTATGTTGAGTTACTAGATGAATTCTTTTGGAATGTTACTCAATAAGTAGCTATTATGAATGTATCTATAAAACTGTGTCTGTCTTATAAAATAAATTTTTCTACATTTTCATGTTTTGTGTCCTGAGAACTGGAGAACAGAATAGTAATACACTGGCTTTCAGCCCCCGCCCATCGAGGCTTGAAGAAATAGATGGGCTGCATGATGCTTCCACGCAGAGCTGAAACCGACCGCACATGCATACTGGTAAACAGCTTAGAGGATCTAAGCCTGTCCAGGCAAAGTGGCGCGAGTCAGATCGTCCATGCTTATAAACCCTATTGGTTTCATTGAGCGACAGGACATGAGATGTCATTTCATCTCAGTGTCGGGTAAAAGTCCCACAAAATTGGGAGCAACGTCTCCAAAATGACCTATACTGTGTTGACGGGGACATTAAACGTCAAATCAAACAAAACAAAACCACGCTATACAAAAACATGGTATAAAGAATAGTGTTATTTAGAGGTGTATGTGTAGTTACAAGATGAATTCTGTTGGAATGTTACTCAATAATGGTTATAATGCAAGTCGCTATTATGACTGTATCTCTAAACCTGTGTCTGTCTTATAAAATATTTTTTTTATACATTTTCATGTTTTGTGTCCTGAGAAATGGAGAACAGAATCGTAATACAGTGACAACAGTTGCTGTGGTGATTAGAGGGATGTGATGGGTGATTTATATTGATTGGTTGGGTTTATCCCATCGTATACTGGTGGACTCTTCCATTGCAATATGTTGGACAAGTCAATTTGTCATATAAGGGGTGGTAGGCTTATTTTTCGTTTTCATTCTATTTCTGATGGAAAGTTCTATTAGTAAATATTGAAAACCATGATCAGACGCCGCGTTCTGTGGCGTCTGATCTGAGCCTGTACTGTTAGCCAAGGTACCCCTTAAGGGGTTTCCTGCATGCAATGAGTTTAATTGTTTTGGGTGTAACGATAGGTCGATCCTTGTGGGTCATTTTTTGTCGACCCAGAGAAAGGGAGAAGAGATAGAAGAGCTAGTAGAGAAGGATAAAGACGAAAAGGTATGGAAGTGTAGAGAAAGAATTAACAACACTCCCCCTCCATCCCTACTAGCTGCAAGGACGGCAGGCCTTGCCCAACAGTAATCCAATATCACTTTGACGCCCGAGTGATGCAATATACACGTCACCTTTGCCTCGCCCACCCTAGTGAGTTATGGCGTTCCATAACAGTTAATGCTGTCTTTCAGTATGATCGACATTCTCAGCCAATCAGTTGAGCTTTTTTTCTCATTTCTGTTCCAAACAGAGATTGTGGGTGCTCATTAGGATTGCCTCACGAACAGAGGTAAGTCTTACAATCTATGACTTACGACAGAAATAATGGAAAATTGTGTATACCCTTTCACACACTGGTAAAGGCAAGCGCGCAGGGTAAGGAACAAACACACCGGATAAGGAAATTTTTCCGCTCAGGGTAAACAAGAAAATGGCGGAATGGGTATCACATGTGCAGGTTTGTTGTTGTTCTAGATCTCGTGTGATGGTTACTAATCAATACGGCTGCTCATATTAGCTTCACGGAAGACACATATTATTCACAAATTTATCTTCGATGGTCCGAATTCGACAGTTACATCCAGTCAAACGGAGAACCGGACACAGTGGAGCTACTCCACCGCGAAATCTCATTATTTTACATGAAATGCTCTTCTGGGAAGATGGCATGCAATTTTTTGTTGGTTGTAGACAGACACATGATAAATCGGACTGTTGCAAATACGATTTAAGGAAAATTTGAAATTAGAAGGCACACAGTGAGAAATCCTAGTTCAATTTTCAATACAACGCCCACGGGCAAGGAAATGGGTACAACGCATGTGATAAGACACACAATTTTCGGGGAAAATGGTTGTTGTATGGTCGTAGCACTAGGAAATGTCCATCTCAGATTAGGTTTCCCGATATAAATAATTAGTCCTACATAGTTTAAAGCATCAATTGTGATGTTCAAAGTTTTTGTGCATTGTCTTGGCATGTGCATCGCTCTGGTTCTAGCAATGTACTCCACCCCCCCCCCCCCCACCCCCCACCCCCCCACACACACATTACCATACACTATGAATCTATGGCCGATTCGGCCCGGACGATTTGACCTATGAGAATTCGGCCAAGGAGAATGTGGTCCGTAAAAATATTGGGTAGGACAACTTGGCAAGGGATAATGTAATGTCCTGTTCAAATTGACATTTACATTTTTCTGGTTTGTTTTGAGTAATGCCTCTTGTTTGTTTTAGAGTTTAACGGCACTGTCAACACTATTTTAGGTCATTTTTGAGCCGGTCAGTTTACTATCCACACTTTTCCTGGGCCGGCTTATACGTAAGCGGTTAACTAGTACACTGTACATTCTTTCGCCAGAAACTGACAACTGCCCTTCTTGAATCAGCGGAAGGGAGAGAATGGCCGTAGAAAAGGTCTCATGATCAATCTCCACGAAAGAATGTTGCCGACCCCGGCAGACCAGCAGACGCGAATCCGACTGAGCTACTGAGGCCGGCATAATCATTCAGTTACCAATACATGCACATACTTGAATAGTTGCCTTGCCCATCGGGGTTTAAGAAATAGATGGGCTGCACGATGCTTCCACGCAGAGCTGAAACCGACCCACACACGAGTACTGGTAAACTGCTTGGAGGATCTAAGCCTGCCCAGGCAAAGCGATGCGAGTCGATCCGCCCATGCTTATAAACCCTATTGGTTTCATTGGGCAGCAGGGTTTGCGATGTCGTTTCGTCTCAGTGTCGGGTAAAAGTCCCACAAAATTGGAAGCAACGTCTCCAAAATGACATTTACAGTGTTGACGGGAACGTTAAACCTCAAATCAAACAAACAATATTTGTCTTATATCCGACGACGAACTGCGTACAAAGGGCCTGTTAAGATATCCAATTATATCTGCACCCCCCCCTCCAAACACACACACACACACACCGGAATATTTGTTTCATAAATGTTGTATGGTGACTGATAGCCAAAGGAAGTTATATGAAAAGATACAGCTTCAAAGAAAAACAAATCAATAAAATGTTTGGTCATTCACAAATAAGGTATGTTTTACCATGACTTTACCCCTACCCCTAGCTGATTTTGACCAAAATTGCAAAATATGTCACCTTTATGGCTTTCAAAATATAACAGCCTAGCCTTGCCTGTACATATTTTATATTTTGTATACAGATAAAGTTTTGATTTGTTAACATGTGGTGAAAATAAAAAAAAAAAAATGAAAGGTTGCCTCTGTGTTTATTTTTTCATAAATAAAATTTTGGTCATTGTCAGAAATGTCAACATAAAATTGCCATAATTACGTTCATAGTAAAGCTAAATATATGTTGTTATCACTCATTTTCTTAGTTAGAAACCAAGGAATAATTTGATACTTGTTTCATTTTGATCCTGTAATTTTTCAGTTTTCGTATATCTCCATGATAACGCAAGTGGGTGGGGTAACAAGATACGACTCACTTAGTGTACAAACGATGAGCAGTGCAACCTGATATATTAATGCGCCAATTGAAACCGGGTTTCTAAGGGCACTTTCTATTGTCTTTTTCTTTCGAAGGAGTATACTTTTATCACACTTTTCTTACTATTTTCGTCATAATTTATTAACTCAATACAGACACAACAAACGTCAAGTTGTTCTGAAAATACTTGAAGACGAAACAACTCGTTTCTGTGAATGTTTCCATTAACGAAGCCTGTTAGCAAGTGAAACGTCGCACACTGAAGAGGATTTGAGTGAGGGTCAAAAAGAAGCTAAATCATATCAGGCCCTTTAATGACCATGTAATAGGTATGTCTCACGAATTATGCGAAGTTATCTACCTTATTTTCAGCCAAAAGAACAAGCATGCAATTTTCTACCAGAAATACTGCATGGACAAATACATCATTTCTGTAATTCATGATCGCGACGAACCCAATCCATCTATCTCCATAGGAGATGATTATATTGCTAGAACCACAGCAATGCGCATGCCAAGACAATTCACACAACCTTTTGATGATTCCTAAAGGTCACAATTGGTGCTTTAAACTATGTAGGATTATTTATTAATATCGGAAAACCTAATCTGAGATGGAAATTTACTAGTGCTACGACCATACAACAACCATTTTCCCCGGAAAATTTTGTGTCTTATCATATGCGTTGTACCCATTCCCTTGCCCGTGGGCGTTGTATTGAAAATTGAACTAGGATTTCTGACTGTGAGCCTTCTTATTTCAAATTTTCCTTGCAAATCGTATTTGCAACAATCCGAGTTGTCATGTGTATGTCTACAACCAACAAAACAGTGCATGCCATCTTCCCAGAAGAGCGTTTCATGTAAAATAATGAGATTTCGCGGTGGAGTAGCTCCACTGTGTCCGGTTCTCCGTTTGACTGAATGTAACTGTCGAATTCGGACGATCGAATATAAATTTGTGAATAATATGTGTCTTCCGTGAAGCTAATGTGAGCAGCCGTATTGATTAGTAACCATAACACGAGATCTAGAACAACAACAAACCTGCACATGTGATACCCATTCCGCCATTTTCTTTTCTATCCTGAGCGGAAAAATTTCCTTATGCGGTGTGTTTGTTCCTTATCCTGCGCGCTTGCCTTTACCAGTGTGCTTTCAGGCTCTTTTTCTAACGAGTACCCACAATCAAGGTTTTTGGAGCAAAAAATAAGGACATTTATGTTCGCCCTTGCAAACCCAATTTCTAGCTGTATAAAGTGTGGTTTGCCGAAGTGTTCATTTCATGAACTTTATAACACAATGGAGCATAAAGCACCATTATTATAATGAGCACTGTTATTACTTAACAAGCAGTGAGAGTGGTTTTCAGCTGATTAAGCGGTCTGTGTTATACTTGGGGGACTTTTGGCGCTTTGTGCTGCATCTTTTTACCTTTTTATATTAGTGCAAAACTGCTTTTGGGTGTAAAATAGTTTTTTGTTTTGTTTTATTTTTCGAAAAGAAAACAAAAATCCAGAATTTTTAAGTTTATATTACCGTAGAATACCGTAGAATGCTTGGTTGGCTCATAAGTAAGGTAAAACCTTTACTCGCCTACATCTTCTCATATTCTTACAGTTTTTGTGTGTGTGTAAATTTAGCTAACAGATATTATGAACCAAAACATTAACATAACTCTGGCATATTAGTGTATATGTGTTCAAAATACACGTCAAATTTGACAGCAGGCCGAGGTCAAGTAGACATGCTGAGTACTCTGTATATGGAATTTGTAACGTAGTGAGGGTTTGAGTTTTACGTCTCACCAACAGGTAAGGTCATACACAGACGGCACCTCGGTTTAAAGACTTATCCGAAAGTCCGGAGAAGCCCGGGTTGGATCCTGCGACCCCTGGTTTACTAGGCGAGTAGCATTAACCACTACACCACGGAGGCTCCTGAATATGTAACATAGGCCAAACCGTTCTGTGATGAAACGTCCAATGAGACGGAAGACCGTCTGTCATTCAAGCTGTCCCATCCCTATCGATCTGCATCTACATTGTTTACAAAGGTGGGTGTTGCAAGAAATGTAGGACACTGGACCTATTTTTTATTGCGATTGGTAATTGAGCCATCTAATTTTGCACAAAAAAGGCGCGTGCAAACACCTTCGAAATAGTTTGTTACTAGAGGTAGCATTTGGACGGTTATTGTCCACAGGCCAGGCGCTTGGTCCGTTGATTTGTGCGAAAAACTTGTGGAATATGTAAAAAGTCAAAACATGAGTAAAAAATCATACTGGAATAGAAAGCTAGACAATGTTCACAACAAACCAGCACCATTTTCTCGGTACACATTAAATGACAATTGGCACAGGCACAGTTTTTGACACAGGAAGGTATAATTCGTACGAAAAATAGAAATGGAGGCAATGATCAGGAATCGATACAATTAACCCACAGCTCTCATCAGAGACACCAAAGGGAAAGAAACATAAACATGAAACAACAGACCCTAATGGAAAAATCAACAGCGGAAAGCCTTTCCCACAAAATGGCCAATAGGCTATCCAAAATAAAATAATATAAGCGACACAAACACCCAAAGACAAACCATAACAAAAATAAACCGCGTCAGAAGAACCGCCTTGGAACGGCCAGCGGAAACGAATTCCACGGGAAATCGATTTTACGTGACCACAAACCTCGCCCTTGCTTCCGTCGCGACTTAGACAAATCAAACAACCATAGAGATGAAACAACGGTGAGGACTCGACAGCAAGAAACCACTGAAATGCTGGAGCAAAAGAAAACCAACAGTTAGACTCCGATAGGCCCGACCAGAGACTGAGTATCAGGCACCACCCAACATTGCATTGAATTAGATCTCTCTAATTCTCAGTAAGCCTAAGGCATGCAGAATTTCAACAAAGGCATGCAGAATTTCAACAAAATGACGCAGAACACTTGGATCAAGCCCCATTGTGATCAACACGTCAAATTAGCCCGGATAGACTTTAGTCGGAACAACTCACACTGTCACACCAACTCAATGATTTTTAGCTCACCTGAGCAAAGCTCAAGGTGAGCTTTGGTGATCCCCTTTTGTCCGTCGTACGTGCGACGTGCGTCGTCAACATTTACCTTGTTCATCCTCTAGAGACCATAAGTTTGCTTCAATCTTCATGACACTTTACCAGAATGTTTGTCTGAGTTGATGATATCTGGGTCAAGTTCGTATATGGTTATGTCAGGTCAAAAAGTAGGTCAGTAGGTCAAATCATAGAAAAATCTTGTTAACACTCTAGAGGCCAGTTTTGGTCCAATCGTACTCCAATTTGCTCAGAATGATCATCCTTACAATATCTAGGTCAAGTTCGAATATGGGTCATGTCGGGTCAAAAAGTAGGTCAGTAGGTCAAATCATAGAAAACCCTTGTTAACACTCTAGAGGCCACAGTTTTGGTCCAATCATCATCAAACTTGCTCAGAATGATCATCTCTACAATATCTAGATTAAGTTTGAATATGGGTCATGTGGGATCAAAAAGTAGGTCAGTACGTCAAATCATAGAAAAAACATTGTTTATACTCTAGAGATCGCAATTTTAGTCTAATTATCATCAAACTTGCTCAGAATGATCATCTTGACAATGTCTAGGTCAAGTTCGAATATGGGTCATGTGTGGTAAAAAAGTAGGTTAGTAGGTTTAGATCAAAATGGGGCTTGACCCAGGAGTTCTGAATTTTGCATGCCTTAGGTTTAAGTTCATACAAAATATAACTTCCTGTGTCAAAAACAATGCGCATGTACCAATTGTAATTTTATGTGTACCAAGAAAATGGCACTAGCTTTCTATACCAGTATGAAAATATTTTGACTCCCTACACATTCCACAAGATGTTCAGACAAATCAACGGGCCAAGCGCCTGTGTTATTGTCCCTTGATTTCAAATATAGCTTATTTCTGAAAATCATGAGGTGGAAGGTGAGAATTAAGTTTCAAATATAGCTAATTTGAATAAATTATGAAAATTTATTCAAATTATTACCGATGTAATCCAAAATATCATGGTCTCTGAACCGATTTTCAAGATGAAATCAGTTTAAGGACGCTTTCACTCTTCACGATAAACAAGAGTATATTTATAAAGGCCAATTATTTCGACTTTTGCGCATGCCTTTTTATGCAAATTAGATGGCCAGATTACCAGTCGTCTGGTGGACAACATATCTACAACATGATATCTGATTGATGACTGTATTTTGTATGGCTCAAAAGCTAGCATGTTCCCAGCAGGCACATGGCGTAACTGTGCCGTTGCACCGACGTTGATTTGACGTTGCCCTAGCGACGTGTGCCTGCTGGGTTCAGACACCCATAAGGTCCATTTTCCCCTGAAATGTCCCATTATGAAACTGTACAGAATGATGTGAAACTACCATGGGAAAGACAAGCTTCAACTTCTGGGTGAATAAATTGTAAATCCAATGAAGTTGGGTGATGCTCACTTAGGTTGCCACTTTCTCTGCTTTTAATGCTTCAATTATTTTATAGAATTCGGATTGAGATTTCATAGACAGCTTATTCAGGCGATTGTTATTGTTTGTTGGTGGTCCTTCATCATCATTTTGGTTCCATTTTTTCAATCGATAAACACTGTATTAAAATATGCAGCAAAGACTATTCTTGTACACTGGTTTTAAGACATTGATACAGGCACAAATGGCAAAGCCGAGCTGCACTGAATGAATATTCTGAAAGGTCCTTTCCTCTGTACAGTACTGCATAATCATTAGTTTGCATCCATCGCCACAGTGCCTGATTGAAATGCCGGCCTCGTTGGCTCAGTCGGATGCGCGTCTGACTGGTGATCAGGAGGACGCGGGTTCGACTCCCGCCGGGGTCGGCAACATTCTTTCGTGGAGATTGATCATGAAATCTTTTCTACGGTCATTCTCTCCCTTCCGCTGATTCAAGAAGGGCAGTTGTCAGTTTCTGGCGAAAGAATGTGCACTGTACTGGTTAACCGCTTACGTATAAGCCTGCCCAGGAAAGTGTGGATAGGTAGAATGACCGGCTCAAAAATGACCTAAATAGTGTTGACTGGGCCGTTAAACTCCAATACAAACAAACAAAACAAAGCCTGATTGAAATGAAAATAACACTCACAAATTAGTGTTCCTGGCAAAAAAAAGTCGAACACTCTAGATGTATTGTTAATTCAAGTCTACAAGAATTTTAAATACAGTCCAACTTCAATTGCTCGAACACCTTTGGGACCACGAAAATCTGTTCGAGACAGGGGTAGTTCGAGTCACTGAGGGCTACTGCCAGGAGGCATAACAAAATACTTTAAGACATCTTTTCGTTGTTCTATAATGAACAATGAATGCTGTGTGTACTCATTAGAATCGCCTCATCGAGGCGATTCTAATGAGTACACACAGTATCCATTTGCAAGATCAAAGACGAAAACATCCAAATGCAACATTTTACCCTCCCTATTTCTTATGTAGAGAAATTCCATAGGGACTCAAGAACGGGTTCGACTCAGCCATGGTAAACGAGCCATCGGTGTTCGAGCCATCGAAGTTCTACTGTACTGGGGTCAACCATGGTTTTCATGCATTAACAGCTGCCGCATCCCAATAATAGTATTGATAAACCGCTTAGAAGGGCTTAGCATGTCCAGGCAAAGTGGTGCGAGCCGGGCCGTCCCTGCATAGAAACCCTGGCGTTAAGACATGAGATGTCTTTCCATCTCAAGGCCGGGTAAAAGTCCCACATAATTGGAAGCAACATCTCCAAAATGACATAAATAATGTCGACGGGGACGAAAAACTTCAAAACACACAAAACAAACTACTTGATGCTCTGTGTCTGGTTGGGGCCCATCAGAGTCTGTTGGCTTTCACAGTTTGCTCCAGCATTTCAGTGATTCATTTCTGTGATGGTTTGATTTTTATGTTCTCGGAGATGTTGCACTGATGGTTAGGAAGTATCATGCGGACTGAACAAATTATTTTTCTAAATAGCGACGGAAGGGCGAGGATTACGGTCGTTTAAAATCAATTTTACAACCCCCCCCCCCCCACCACACACACACACACACACACACACACACACACCACCACCACCACTGAAATTCTTTTTTCACTGACCGTTCCAAGGCGGTTCTTCTGTCGCGGTTTAATATCCTTATTGTTTGTCTTTGAGAGTGTGTAGCGTATATATTTATATCTTTTTTGTGGATAGCCCGTTGGCCATTTTGTGGGAAAGTAACTGTCCGTTTGGCTTTCAGCTATTGATGTTTCCATTAGGGACTAGTTCTTTCATGTACCGGTATGTGTTTCTTTCCCTTTGGTGTCTCTGGTGGGATGTGTGGGTTAATTGTATCGATTCCCGATCACTGCCTTCACTTCTATTTTGCCAATTTTCTTTTCTGAACTGTAGAGAAAAATAACATTTGTTTGATATCTGCAAATATTCTTTTGAAGTATTAACTAAATTTTCGTACAAATCAAGTTGTCAAATCTCTGTTGCAGAAGTGTTTTCAAGGCCATGATAACATTTATTTCTACAATGTTTTGGAAATGTTTGATACTGATAACCCTGTTTTTGACGTTTTCCTGATTAAAATCAGCTGCGCTCAGTGAAGTCATCAATACTACATCTGTAGCAATTAAAACGGATGTTGTGACATATTAACCCCTTTGGGACGCCATTATCAAAGACAGGGGGATTTACAAGCCATAGCTCTAAACAATCACTTATCATCATAAATTTTTAACATTTTTAACAAAACAGTACAATAGGCGATACAGTAAAACTTGTGGCCACCTCTATTGAGCGAGCAACCTGTTTGAAGCAAGCTTGTATTCAATTTCTCTAAAAGCCACATAGCAACAAATAGTTGGTGTTTTGTGATAATTGAAGGATAGTTGTTGTAACCTATGTTGTGGTATTCATTAGAACCGCCTCTGAATACCCACAACATAGGTCTTTATGGAGAAATAAAGAAAACTATCATTCAATAATCACAAAATAACTACCTTATCTGTTGCCATGAAGCCAAATGCATTAAAACTCATCTCTTTTAAGCATGAGCCTGGTTCAGGGGAGCTAATAATGTCTGCTGCCCGTTAAAATATTTTAAATAATATTGGCTGTGTTGATTCAGCAGCCAAAAGTTCGTAAGTATATATTCTGAGTGTATTTTCAAACATTAAATAAATACATGTATGTTTATTTCTTAACACATTCTACTAATATCTGACCGGTCAGTAATTGACCATGATGCTAAATGATTGCATAATTGCTTCACACATAGTTACTGACTCGTTTATCTATAGAAGGCGAACCAAGACAGCCTTATACACATTAATCGCAGCTGTGTCCAGTCTCTGGTGTACTAATATTTTATTTGTTCCATGATCACGTGATGGCCGAGGTTTTAATTATGCCCCCAACTTCGAAGAAGTTGATGGGGCATATTGGTTCTGTCTTGTCCGTCTGTCTGTCTGTCCATCTGTCCGTTACGCTTTCATTTGATAGAAAACTAAATCTTCTGAATTAACAGATGGTTTCTTTTAATTGTAAGCGTATTAAAAAGACAGAAAGAGAGGAAATTGACAGTATTGCCCTGCGAAGTGTTTATCATGTATAGAACTTAAGTTATCACATTTGTAAAAGCCTATGTGATTATACTACTTGCCTCATAAACAGGAATCGTGGGTTCGAACCCGGGCTTCTCCAGACTTTCGGATGAATCTTTAAACCGAGACGGCCCGTCTCCGGATCACCTTAGCTGTTGGTGGGACGTAAAACACACACACACACACACACACACACACACACACACACACACACACACACAGAGCACATTTTTGAGACATACTCTGTGCTTTGAGTGACTTTCGTTCCTATTTGGCCATGAAAGGATGGAAGTCCAGATCAGTAAACATCCGTAAATGAATGTGCATTCAGATCACGGTGTCTCGTAATATACCTTAAATGTTTTAACCCATATATGCCTAGCGTACGATTTTGGGACACTGACAGTGTGGACATAGATCAGACGCCACAGAATGCGTCGTCTGATCTGGATCTACACAGTTTGCATAACGCACATAATATTTTTTTTCAAAAACTCAGACAAATCCGACACATTAACCACTCTTTACGATAACAAGTACGTGATATAATGAACACCCCTGTAAACCCCATATTTTTATAGAGGGGTGAGTGAGTGTTAGTTTTATGTCCCACCAACAGGTAAGGTCATACGGAGACGGGACCTCGGTTTAAACACTCATCCGAAAGTCTGGAGAAGCCCGGGATCGATCCTGCGACCCCTGGTTTACAAGGCGAGTAGCGTAACCACTACACCACGGAGGCTTCTATTTCAAAGAGGAAACTGGGGTTTGCAGGGGTATACATTATTTTTCTTATTTCTGCTCCAAGACATAATTATACGGGTATATGGGTTAATACTACAGAGACATTTTAAAAATTAAACCTTAAAGAACCAAACCGTTAGGAAATGTTTTATTTTCTTCTTCCTCTTTTTGTTTTCTTCTTCATCTTCTTCTTCTACATGTACTTCTTCTTCAAGATATAATGTTTAGGCAGACGATTCGCATGCAATTTGTAGTCTGATGTCTTTGAATAATAATTAAAAATTATAGAATTTTATCCACTACTACAGTAAAATTCCTAAACTCCGTTCAGAAAATCTGAATCATCGATTTTTTTCGTTTCTTCCTTTGAATACTCATTTTAGCCCATACATCACTATGGGAAAGTTGTAGACCTCACCCTTCGCCGATTTCTCCAAAAAGTCATAAGCCTCTGCGACAGCCAGGAAAGGCTGTGATTATTTGGAGAAAATTGTAAAATCTAAAGTTTCGTTCACAGACTAAGACATTCTGACAGGTTCGACACACCCTTTTCAACCATATATAGAAGTGGTTACTGCTCTTGTAAATTACAAGGGCGTTTATATTTTATTTGCACGATCACTTCATTGAAAATCATTGGCTGTGACACCACGTCTGATATCGGTATAATTCATTTTGACCACTGTTGACAACACATCGCGCTAGTGGCTCCCCGTTCCTAGTGAGCTTCTATCTAACCATTCGAATGTAAAGTATGTCGTAATTGCATATCTATTTATAGAGTGCATAGCATGGATTTGAATATGCATTATTTTACCTGACAATCATCATCAAATGGACAGTCTGTGGTCTCATTTCTTTGTTTTGCAATTTTCTACAAATAACCACAGCCTTTCCTGACTGGCGCAGAGGCATACGACTTGCTGGAGAAGTCGGCGGAGAGTCAGGTCTAAAACTTTCCCATAGTGATGAATGGGCTAAAATGAGTATTAAAGGGAAGAAACGAAAACATCGATGTTTCAGATTTTCTGAACGGAGTTTATATTAAGACCACCTTTGTGACTGTTCAAAAGTGGTTTTGAAGACCACTTTTGAACAGTCCCAAAACGGGCCTCCATGGCCTAGTGGGTAAGAGGACTGACTCTTAATCATTATGTCTCTTACCACTGTGGGTTCGAACATGGCTCGGGTCACATGTGAGACGCCAAGTTTTGCAACGGAAGGTCAGGTGGTAATCCGGCTTTCGCCCACCTCTGATTAACGATCGGCCCGATATGAGTGAAATAATCTTGAAAGGGTCGTAAAACTAAAACCATAAATTGAACAGTCCCAAAGGTGGTCCCTGACCTGAGGAGATTGTTTGCAGAAAACGTGAAGAAAGAATAACAGCAACCTTCTAAATAAACTTTTTAAAGCAGAATTAGTCTTAATTTTAGGTGATCTTAATAGCGGAATTTCACCAGTAAAATTCCTATATTAAGACCACCTTTGGGACTGTTCAAAAGTGGTCTTTAAGACTAAGACTCTTGATAAGTCTGTGTGGGTAAACAGTCTGATTTGAGTCTTCTCTGGTCGCTCGTGCGCAAGCACCGTTATGCTTGGCGCGAACCATTTGTTCACAGAATTGTGTCACGACACGAAGAAAGTGTTTTGAGGGACATATAACCAATAATGACACAGATCAGCATGTGCTATATCGAAATCGCCAGAAGCCGCTGTTTGATCTGGACTTGGGTAGGTACAATGGAAGTTATGAAACCTTATGCTGACAGCGGAGGCTCCGATCAGACTGTGAGTATGTGCATGGTGCTCTTAGACTCAATGTTATAAGCATATTTCCCTCATAGCGTGTCTCAGATACACCACAACCTCTTTATAACACTATTAAATTGGGTCCAAAGCAGAAATCGTGTTAGTTAAATAACCGTGTTATATCCAAACAAAAATGTATAGATTATACAGAAAAATGACCATTTATGGTCATTTTTCTATATAATCTGTACATTTTTTATCCATCTTGAAACCGTGTTATATCAAAAACCGTGTTATAATGAACCGTGTTATAACGAGGTTGTGGTGTATATCCAATTTCACATAAAATCCTATCTGCTATCTGGCATAGAAATCTTTAGGCCGCATTTGGGCTGAATACATGTGTCAAAACAACACATTTCTGCTTCAAACATAGATTGTGGGTGCTCGTTAGAACCGCCTCCAGAGGCGGTCCTAACGAGTGCTAACAACCTATGCTTTCAGCAAAAATAAGAAATACAATCTATGTAAGTATACCAGAAAAAAACGAAGTCCCGCGCCCATCGGGATGGGCTTGGAGATTAAATAGATTGGAGTGCATGATGCTTCCACGCAGCACCCATGAGTACTGGTAAACCGCTTAGACGGTCTAAGCCTGCCCAGGTAGAGTGGTGCGAGTCGAGATGTCATTCTATCACAATGTCGGGTAAAGTCCCACAAGATCGGAAGCAACATCTCCAAAATGACCTAAATAGTGTTGACGGAGATGTTAAATCTCAAATCAAACGAACAATATACCATAGAAAAAAAACAACATTTTTTTAAATACAACGGGGACGATAAATCTTAAATCAAACAAACAAAATACCATAGAAAACCCAGTTTTTTTAGATACAAAGTAGTGTTTACAAGAATATTATTTTCACAGACTTTCTTAATTGTTGTTAACATGATGTAACACGAGAATGATGCACTGTCATCATGATATATTAAGAACTGCAGTCAATATAACTTTTTCGTTGCATGGGCTTGTAATGTGATATTAGAGATGAATAGCTCGCTCATAAAACTGCCGCTGACAGACCAGAAGCGAACAAAACGCAAGTTTTATCTGTCAACTTGAACTGTGTTTTCTTTTCTTTTGCCTTCTCTCTTGACGTGGTATTTTGCCACTTCGCTGTAATCTGAAACAAAACAGAATTAGTAATTAAGGGTAACGGACACACTTACTCATCCCGTGGGAGACAATCTCCAAGGTTAAAGACGATTTCTGATGAGGCAGAGGAGACGAGTCCTTTTTACAGACGACTCACCTTTCACACGCCATGTGGACGTCGCGTGGGGAACGCCGCGAGACCGCCGACGCTTGCGTTGTCGAAATGGATTGGTTTGGGTATGGTTCTGATATGGTCTAGCGAGGCATTTCCCAATGGTATAAAATAGATGACTGTGGTAAGTGGGCAATCTAACAGCATTAACGTTGCCACGTCGAATCGCTGTCGGCCCGGCGTTGGCCCGAAATTCTTTGCTGGCTGGGTTCAGGTATGTCCCCCATAGAGCGCCTGTAGACAATCTGGACAGAAGGTAGTGACGCCGGAATCTCCCTGCTAACCACAGCCCTCGCCCAATTGAGAAATCCAGTGTTAGATTTTGGTTAGATTTGCGGTTTAACGTCACCGTCAACATTGTATAGGTCATTTTGGAGACGTTGCTTCCAATTTCGTGGAACCTTTACCCGACATTGAGTTGAAATGACATCTAAAGTCCTGTCGCCCAATGAAACCAATAGGGTTTATAAGCATGGACGGTCCGACTCGCACCGCTTTGCCTGGACAGGCATATATCCTCTAAGCGGTTTACCAGTACTCGTATGCGGTCGGTTTCAGCTCTGCGTGGAAATTTATTTCTTCAAGCCCCGGTGGACGGGGGCCTCCGTTGTTAGAAGAATGACACAACATTCAAATCGGGATATTAAATGCATTTATAAACTTTTATTAATAATGCAACGAAGAATAGGGACAGAAACAGCAGCAAGAGGCGTGGGTTGGAATGGGACCATGGGATACTTGGTCATTTCAGTCAGTCAATTTTCGTTTACAATTTCGGGGGCACCTACCACAACGAGCTTACATTTCTGACGAGTTGTTAGTCACAAATGAATGAATTTTAAGAAATTTGTTCACTACATCAATATAGTAATACATTTCAACAATCTTTACAAACTTTATTTTAATCCAGCATAAAAGGTTACCGTGGATTTCATTTTCCGTGGCCTAATACCCAAGATATTGCTGAAACCAATATGAGCTTGCCATTAGGTGCATAGCTTTTAATTCTGGCTCAGTGGAGGATCTTGCAAGGCATTCAATAAAATGTGACAGAAACCTGCTGGAATAAAACAAGTGAAAATAAGGAAATAACAATAGGACAGTGACGCATGCTTTAGTTTTGAGGCAATTCACATAGATCTGAGATTTTTCCTATGTAATAGAAAAAAAGTCTCGGGTTTACAGCTAAAATGATTTATTGAAAAAAAAAAAACAAAGTCTTGACACCAAACGGATGACCCTGCTTCTTTCAGAAGAATCTGATCATGGTCAACAAACATTTCATGTTTGAGATACTGTTAAAATCCTAAAGATTTGGACACCTTGAGGACTTGCTGTAATTCTCCTAAAATTTTAACAAATTTGTTTCACGGACCAGCAAGGAATCCAAAAAGTGCAGACCGAATGACAAACAGTGTATAATTTGATCAAACTGGTCCAGTTGTCTGACCTGGGTCTGCACTGTTTGCTTAAGTCTATCTGTCTACAGGCGCTTGAAGTTTGGTCCATCAAAATGTATTGAAAATGTCCAAATATAAAGACTCTGGTTCAATTATGAAAGGCTTAGTGCCACTTTTAATTTTGAACCTTATGAACTAGATCAACTTATGGATAGAACTCCAAGCTCATGTGATCTGTCCAATAGGATTATTACAGTAATCTGTCAAAATACATGTATCAAGGTTAAATTTCTTTTTAAGAAAAAACAACATATGTATAGGCCTACTTCATACATATACCTACCTGTCCATGTACCTCTTTACAATAGCCAGTGTCCAGTCCAGACACTGTAAGACTTAGAGATGAACAGTGATGTATGTATTTCAACAATTCATTGTTCTCTTCATCTTCCTCTCCAAGGTCAGTGTTTACACCCAGGACCAGCATACCTTCTTGGCAGTCCAGATAAAATGACCTCAGATAATGCACTAAACAAATCAAGTCCTTTCCGGAGCACCCTAAATCAACTAGAACAGATAAATTGTCTATGATCAAGCTTGGTAGTTTCGCCGAGTCATTCTTCAGAGACTGTAGATGATCGGTGATAAATTTAAAGAGGTTCTGAATGTTTATTTTAGCTGTGCTTTCAAGAAGGTTGTCTTTGTCCCCTTGTGCTATATCTACGTCTGATATTGATCCTAATAATTTGAGCCCATCAATGAATAAGAACCTTCCTTGTTTTGTTGCTGCTGTCAGATTGCATCCTGTCTTGTTACCAACCGAGTTAAAATGATTGAAAGACTGTGTGAAACTCAACAAACAAACTTTACTGTCCGAAGTGCCTCTCAGTAGAAACGAGAGGAAATGATGAAATAAAAATGAGCTATCAGCACATCTTTCGCACACACCGATAAGACTAAAAACGTCACTGGTTTCTGAGCCAAAGCTTACAAAACTGTTTATATCCGCAAACATTCTAAAATCTGTGTACGCACACCTTTTTACTTCTGACAGGCGCTTGAATATTACAAAAGATCCGGTTGTGTGACAGTGAAAAATGTGTATATTGTGTAAAGACTAAACATATGGGACTAGCATCAGCGTCATCATCATTATTATAATTATTATTATTATTTTTATTATTATATCCGTTTTATTTGAAACAAAACGGGTCTACTACTTTCATCACGGGTGTTCGTCCGGACGTCCGTCTGTCCGTTCGTCCGTCCTTCCGCCCGTCACAAACCTTGTGGGCACAAATACTTTTTATTTCTTCCCTAATGGTCAACAAACTTGATATGCATATTGCTTAGGAACTGCAGATGTGCATAAGGTAATCTGAATTTTGATCTGAACCACTTGGGTCATGATGTGAGGTCAAAGGTCAAATTTTCAAGAAAATGCTTGTGAATGCAGCTTCTTTTTTTATTTCTTGCCTATGGTCACCAACCTTGGTACACATATTGCTTAGGAACTGCAGGTGTGCATAAGCGTATTCAAATTCTGATCTGAACCCCTGGGGCCATGGGTGAGGTCAAAGGTCAAAGTTTCAAGAAAATGCTTGTGAATGCAACTTCTTCTTTATTTCTTCATGTATGGTTGCGAAACTTGCTACACATATTGCTTAGGGACTGCAAATGTGCATGAGGGTATCCAAATTTTTATCTGTCCCCTGGGGTTATGGACTGATGTCAAAGGTCAAGTTTTCAAGAAAATGCTAATGAATGCAACTACTTCTTTATTTCTTCACCTATAGTGGCCAACTTGCTACAAATATTGGTAGGGGACTACCGATGTACATTTTAAACTCTTCTTCCTAACATTTGTTCACCTTCATTTTACCCTTTTTATTCTGCACTATCTCACTTTTTTCTCTTACTGACACATCATGCGCAATCACATTCAAATAATACTCGGAAGAAGGTTTTGAATAATGGGAAGATCGGAAGAGGGTTTTGAATTATGAGAAGATAGATAGATAGATAGATAGATAGATAGATAGATAGATAGATAGATAGATAGATAGATAGATAGATAGATAGATAGATAGATAGATAGATACGTTCGTTCATCAAGCCGTCAACATTTGCGACCACCCTATCGTTCACCCTAATGTTCAAGTCCGTCTCTCAAGAACTTTAAGACTCGCGGCTTCATTAATGGTACTTCGTATAAACAGGCATCCAGGGATGGCAACTTTAATTCTGGCATCCATATTTTTTACCTTGGCCTACATTTTATGCTGAAATGACTTTGTGATATGTTCGTCATCCCTAGCGTTCACCCTTTTGTTCAAATCCATTTCTCAAAAACTATAAGAGCTTCATTATTGATACTTGGTACAAACTTTCATCTAGGAATGAAATTTTAATGCAAGCAGCCATATTTGATCTTGACCTACATTTCCCGGTTTACTGGCTTTGAGAACTATTGTGTTAACCCAAGGTTCAATGTAATGTTCAGAACCATTTCTCAAGAACTATAAGAGCTTCATTAATGATACCTGGTATAAATTGCGTCCAGGAATGACTATTTTAATGCAAGCATCCATATTTGACCTTGATCCATATTTCATCAACCCTAGCGTTCACACCAATGTTCAAGTCCATTTATATATCAGATTCCCATCGCCAGGAGTGTTCCGTGTATTGTCAGCTTCAGTGATTCAACAGAGCCACCTCATTCGTCATGATCCACGAACGACGTAGATCCGGGCATCAGGAAATACTATTATTTTATTTCACTTAGTGAACACTTGCAAAACATCACCTGAACAAGCCCGTGGAATGAACACCCAAACCCCACTTTAAACAGAGAAAACTGGGATTTACGGGGGTATTCATCATTTCTTCTTATTTCGGATCCAAGATATAGGCTGTGTGTACTCGTTAGAACCGAGGCGGTTCTAACGAACACCCACAACCTATCTTTGCGGTATAAATAAGAAAAAAAAAATAAACCACAGATTTTCATCAGAAAAAGTAGCAATTTTGGAGATGTGAAAAAACGCAACATGTCGCACGGGTGTGTTATCGGTATGACAATGAAATCCATTGGCTACCACTCAGGAGGCACACGTCGCTAGGGCAACGTCAACGTAGGTGGAACGTCATGGCGTTGCACCGACGTAGATTTGACGTTGCATAAACGTCATGACATTGTACCGACGTTGAGGTGACGTCACGATTACGTCATGCGCTTACAGGACATTAACACCAACAAAACATTACGTATACAGAAAAAAACTGAACGGTACGAGTAAGAAAAGTAACCAGCATCTTTTCACCGACGCTGTATTTACAATTATAGAGAAAATAATAAAAATCAGCGCACTGACAGCGCACGTTAGACGATTCACAGTACGCACACGTCGCTAGAGCAACGTCAAATCAACGTCGATGCAACGTCACGACGTTGCACCGACGTTTGTTTGAATTGAGGTTTAACGTCCCCGTCAACACTGTATAAGTTATTTTGGAGACGTCGCTTCCAATTCTGTAGGACTTTTACTCGACATTGAGATGAATTGACATCTCAAGCCCTGTTGCCCAATGAAACCAATAGGGTTTATAAGCATGGACGGTCCGACTCGCACCGCTTTACCTGGGCAGGTTTAGATCCTCTAAGCGGTTTACCATGCAGTACTCGTGTGCGGTCGGTTTCATCTCTGCGTGGAAGCATCATGCAGCCCACATATTTCTCCAGGTCCCTTTGGGCGGGGGTGGGGGGGAGCTCAATTGATAAACAACCGACCCGAAAATAAACTGGACTTTTGAAACATGAAAATATTCCGTCTAACAATGGGCCACATAGAAAGAACAGGGCAAGAACCACCACATTAGAACGGCCAGTAGCGATAGTCATTGTGCAATCGTGATTGTGTTAAAAACTGGGCACTTTGAAGCAGAATGAGTCAGTCATAAATTCGATAACTTTAAAAGTAACTGACGCTCACAAATGAATATAAAAGCATCTGAAGATACCTAAAATGAGTGAGTGAGTGTTTGAGTTTTACGTCCCACCAACAGCTAATGTCATACGGAGACGGGACCTCGGTTTAAAGACTCTTCCGAAAGTCTGGAGAAGCCCGGGATCGATCCTGCGACCCCTGGATTACAAGGCGGGTAGCGTAACGGGTTTCTGGTCAACTCGTACCTAAGTCAACTCGTACCTCAGTCAACTCGTACCCGAATTTGGTCAACTCGTACCTTAGTCAACTCGTACCTAAGTCAACTCGTACCTTAATAAAAATAAAATTTGTTTTGGGGTAAGTTTGGCTTAAGTACACATATATACAGGTCAACTTTATGGTCTATGCTGAATCCTGATCCTTTTCCCGACGATGAAGACGATACATAGTGTGTGCATGACGCCATTACGCACGTGCGCAAAAATGGCGCCTTTCACGTGTATGACCCCCATATCCCTTTAGCCAGACATAATTTATGGGTGCTCTTTAGAACTATCCCTGTGGGGCAGCTCTAACGAGTGCCAACAATCTATGCTCCAGAGGGATGTGATTGGTACATAACACCATGCTCAACATAAGACGAACTTCATATGTAAATGAAAATAACGAGAAAAATATAATTGTAGAACTTACATTTCATGCTCAGTTGCAAATAAAATGTAGTTATACAATTATAATTTATTCTCATATATGCTCAAAACATAAAAGTTGGCTAACATAAATGTTGCATATTCCTTATTACTGTTACTTTACGATAACACACCCGTGCAATATGGTGCGTTTTTCACATCTCCAAAATGGCAATTTTTCTTACGAAAATCCGTGTTTTTTTTTTTTTTCTTATTTATACTTCAAACATAGGCTGTGATCTTTAGTTGGAACGACTCTAACGAGTACCCTCAACCTATGTATTGGAGCATAAATAAAGAAAGATAATGTATACCCCCGTAAACCCGAGTTTCTCTATATAAAGTGAGGTTTAGGGGTGTGCCCATTGCACGGACAAAACCGGTTACATGTAGGCGGGTATTCACCTTATTTGCATTATCTGCTGGTCCCTTGTCTGAACGTTAACAGTGTTGGAAAAACAGGTAACCAGACCCCCCTGACCTTGAAAGGTCAGGGGGGTCTGGTTACCCGTTTTTCCAATATTGACAATGTGCAAGCTGGGAGCCAGCAAATAATGCAAATATGGTGAATAAACACAGCGGGATGTACAGGTAGCACAATAAAAATAAACTCAGTTATTTATATAATTTTATTGCTTAAATTATAAACATTTGTTATACCGTTTAACTAACAAACTCTTACATAAAAACAATCATCACGAATGCAAGCCCATATGAATTTGTCCCTCTTAAAACCCACTTTTATATATAAATAGTTAAACTGGGATTTAGTTTTAAGTTTTGTCAGAACAATAAAAAGCCGCTCGCCGGCAATTAAAGCAATTAAAAACAGTCTTTAATGAAGGACGATTACATTAAACTAGTACCGATAATCGTTTTTTACACCCACATTAATCGGTACACGTTAACTAAAGTGTTAATTAAATTAACCCAAATGGAATCTTCCATCTTATATATTTCGAAATTTAGGGGTGTCATGTTGTGTTTTCTTCAAAATTTATTCGGGAAGTGGCTATACTTTTTCAAACAGCGTCCGCCCTGATCAGACGACGCCGCGTTCTGCGGCGTCTGGTCTGGGCATTCAGTGTTTGACTACCCAAATGGAATTTGCCATCTTATATATTTCGAAATTTAGGGGTGTCAGGTTGTGTTTTCTTCAAAATTTATTCGGGAAGTGGCTAAACTTTTTCAAACAGCGTAGGCCCTGATCATACGACGCCGCGTTCTGCAGCGTCTGATCTGGGCCTGCAGTGTTTGACAAGGCATCCCTTTGTGGGTTTCTGATACTGAATGGGTTAAAAGTGAATAATATTAAAATAATAATAATAATAATGATAATAATAATAATAATAACAATAATAAATATAATAATAACTAGAGCAGGTTGATGGCGCGCCATCGCATATCCCCGCTTTCTGCGGCGTCGGATCTTGGCGTGCAGTATTTGACAAGGTACCCCTTTGTGGGTTTCAGGGACGGAATGGGTTTAAAATGAATAATACTAATAAAATAATAATAATAATAATAATAATAATAATAATAATAATAATAATAATGAGAATAAAAATAATAATAACTAGAGCAGGTTGATGGCGCACGATCGCAAATCCCCGCGCTGTGAAAACCATGTTACAATAAAAGGACCCAAAGTACTTCTTTCTGGCCTCCGGTGAACTCAAGACATGTCTCGGGGCAAGTTATAACCCATTTCAACTATTGTTCGGAAAAAAAAAATAGAGTACCCCACCTACCCCTGGGGTACGAGTTGACCAAAATAGGTACGAGTTGACTAGGGGGTACGAGTTGACCAAAGAACGGGTACGAGTTGACCAAAAACAGGTACGAGTTGACTCAGGTACGAGTTGACTTAGGTACGAGTTGACCAGTTACCTTCTGAGGTCGGGTATAGCCAAGGCCGCGCCGGGCCGGGAGAGCCGCCGAGCCAAAAATGCCGATACGAAGATTTTGATTTTCGTCTCTTGTTACAATTAAGATATATTGTAGTCCGTTGGGTATCAAATTATTATAAATAGTATATTTGATAACTGCACGACCTTTTATCTCTCTACACTGTTTTATTTTTTTTTTGTAATAACCGTTTTGCCGAAATTGAGGAGTATAAAAACCAAGGCCGGGAAAAATGATAATATTTCTTAATTTCTTTCAAATTTACAGGTTAAAGTACTTCTTTTTGTCCTGAAAATATTTGAATTTGATTATTGGCATCGTTTGTCCATTTAAAAATATAACAAACATATAAAACTAACTAAAATTTGAAATTTTCTTATTTTCTAATTATTTCTGTCTTTAGATTGACTTAATTAAAGAAAACGACCGAAAAGGATCGAAAGGGAAGAAAGTTTTGTTTACTGCTAGCTGGAATTAAAGAAAAATAAAAATTACATTTTTTCTCTGTATCATTTTAATATACACATACATGTTAACAAATATTACAATCAATTTTTTTATATTTCTTTAATTCCAGCCAGCAGTTCAATACTTTTTTTCCTATTCGCTACATTTCGGTCGTTTCCTTTAGTTGAGTTAATCTAAAAAATAGAAACCATTAGAAAATAAGAAATTTGATCACTTAAGGTGATTTTGATATTTTTGTTATAGTTTCTATGTGCACATGATAAAAATAATCAAATTTAAATAACACAAGGGGAAAAAAATTATTTAACCGATAAAATCGTAAGAAATTTAGAAATGTTTCCATTTTTCTCGGCCTTGGCTTTTATACCCCTCAATTTCGAAAAAAATAGTTACTTCAAGAAAATAAAACAATGCAGAGAGATGAACCTTCGTATGGTTATCAAATATGTTATTCATAATAATTTTATACCAAACTGACTACAATATATATCTTCGTTGTGACAAGAGACAACGAACATCTTTACCTTTGAAGATGACAATATAGATCCCGATAGTCCCCAAAAGAATGGTAAAGTTAAAAAGTTTTGGTCATTCGTAAAGTCCCTGAAAAAGGATGCGTTTGGGATCACTTCGCTAAGGGAAAATGGAATTCTAAAAACAGATGCGCGATAAGGCTAATATTTGCAATAAACAGTTTCAATCAGCATTTACGCGTGAAACTGATGGTGAGCTACCATCTAAAGGTGCAAGTCCGTTCCCCTCTATGGGGGACATAACAGTTGACCCCAATGGGGTCGCTAAACTGTTAGGTAAGCTCAAGATACATAAGGCATCTGGGCCCGATGACCTGAATGCCAGGGTACTTAAGGAATGTAGTGCTGAAATATCTCCTGTGTTGGCCTTTATCTTCAATCAATCACTTGCACAGGGCACTGTACCAGATGACTGGCGACAAGCAAATGTAACCCCGGTCTATAAAAAGGGGGAAAAATATGATGCAGCAAATTATAGACCAGTGTCGCTAACATGCATCTGTTGCAAAACCCTGGAGCATATAATAGTAAGCAACATCAACAAGCACTTAGCCTTTGAGAGCATTAATGCTGACTGTCAACATGGTTTCCGGAGTCAAAGGTCTTGCGAAACGCAGCTTGTTCAATTTTACCATGACATTGTGAGCAATCTGGATGGGGCCATAAATCGTGGCCACAAACAGACTGACTTGATCATCATGGACTTTGCTAAGGCCTTTGACAAGGTACCTCACAGAAGGCTATTACATAAACTGGAGTACTATGGGATAAGAGGATCCACGCATAGGTGGATTAGCTCATGGCTCTCTGGGCGCTCACAACAAGTTGTACTTGATGGCCAAGCGTCTGATCCAGTCCCTGTTTTATCTGGAGTCCCCCAAGGTTCGGTCCTTGGACCGGTCCTTTTCTTGGTTTTCATTAATGATCTCCCCGATAATATCAGGTCATCGGTCCGTTTGTTTGCTGATGATTGTGTCCTGTATAGGAACATATATTCTCCTTCTGACTGTCTTATTTTACAAGATGACCTGGATCAACTTGCACAGTGGGAGGCCGATTGGCAAATGAAGTTCAATGTGGCCAAATGTCACTCAATGAGAGTGTCACGACACCCTCCGGACAAGCAAATTAAGTTTGACTATACTCTTCACCAGCAAGTTTTGGAGCATGTTCAATCCGCCAAATATCTTGGTATCACCATCACTGACGATCTTGATTGGGGTCAACATATTTCAGAGATTACATCTAAAGCAACTAGGACTTTGGGATTCCTTAGACGGAACTTGGCTTTTGCACCTAGGCAGACTAAGGATGTTGCATATAAAACATTGGTTCGCCCTCAACTCGAATATGCATCACCCATTTGGCACCCTTATGTTAAAACTCAGACTCAGCAGGTGGAGAAGGTGCAGAGGACAGCTGCTCGATGGACCTGTAGGCGATGGCGAAATAAAAGTAGCGTCGGTGACATGCTTAATGAGCTAGAGTGGCCGTCCCTGGGGGCCAGTCGTGAGCAGTCCTCTTTAACCTTCTTCTACAAGATACACTCTGATTCAGTGTCTATTGATAAAGATAGGTACTTGACCCCTGTAACACTGTCGACCCAAACAAGGGCATCAAAAGTAAACGACTCACAATATCGTAGATACCAGTCCTATAGTGATGCCCTGAAGAACTCGTTTTTTTCCTAGAACTATTCCCCAATGGAATAGTCTTCCCTCCTCTGCGGTGAATGCCAAGTCCGCAGAAGAGTTCAAAGACCGCACAGTGTAAGATTGGGTCTCAGAGGTATGCGTTTTAGGATACCTCTGTTATGCAGATTGTAAATAGTTTTAAGGACGCATCCAGTGCCTCTCTTTTTTTTTTTTTTCCCCAGCTAAATTCTAAATTTAGCCACCCAATCAACTGAGGTAATGGCCAGATGTGACCGACTCAGTATAAGAAGATAGATAGATAGATAGATAGAGACGAAATATAAAATCTTTGGATCCGCATTTTTGGCTCGGCGGCTCGGCCCGGCCCGGCGGGGCCTTGGCTTTTATACCCGACCCAATTCTTTCTTTCTTTCTTTCTTTCTTTCTCTCGATACTGTTTTCGGTCAATTCTGACCATGGTAACAGGTTTGGGGTGTGGCACAAATGTTTTCAATCCCCACCCCCAAAAAGAGCTTTGTGACACAGCCACCAGCAGATTAAAACTATTTACAAGAAGCCATCAGGGGAAGGAATCCATGCCTATCCCCTGCCCAACCCTAGGATATTATATTTTGGCCTTAAACCCATCAACTGTCTCAGAAGAGACAGCTTCGATTGTAAGGCCATTCCAAGTTGCAATTCGGATTCTGACACAATTTCTAAATTTTATTCCTCATAACTTTATTTTTTCCACAATTATAATAATAATAATAATAACAATAATAATAATTATTATTATTATTATAATTTTTGAAACTGAGTCACGATTTTTTATTCGTGACGTATATTTTTCAGACACACTCATAAGCGCGATTTTCGAAGGAGAGTTTTATTGTAAATAAACAGATAAAGATTGATTTAAAAAGTCATTCATGATTTGAAAATTCGCAGACGTTCGAAAAGCAATCAGGTTTGAACTGACACCTACAGCGTCTTTGTTTGCACCGTGTGATATTTGAAATCGCTTCTAAATTTAAAGGTTCGCCGTTTCGCCCCAAGACGTTTCGAACCACAGGGGCCAGTTTCAAGCTTTTTGAGAGGAAAGATATTGGAGGTTTTAGGAATTCCGTTTATGACGTCATTCTTGCGCATGCGGAAAGTACTGGCCGTCAATTGAAACGGCCATCGCTACTCAAATGTATTGGCGGAACTTAAAATGCTAACAAAATTCAGACATTTTAAGAGAAAATACACCCGTTTACTTTGAAATAATGTCTCGAGAAGGAAAGAATGATATTTTACTTTTATAACTGAAATTCATTTATCCTGGATAGGTTTTTAATTGGCGAAAATCTCTTCGTGAATGACCCATGTCAATGGATTGAGACACCGTTATTCACAAAAGCTCACTTACAAAATAAGTTTTTACGTAACTTATCGTCTTATCGTAACTTATCGTTTTTACGTAACATACGGACAGAACTTTGATCTATCTATCTATCTATCTATCTATCTATCTATCTATCTATCTATCTATCTATCACTTCAATGTCACATGACCGTTAAGTTGAGAGACAGAGAGATGGTTGACGGACAAACTGACAGTAGACAGACATGCGACAGTCAGACCGACTGACTGAATGACTAATGGATGGACGAACGGACAGTTAGACAAATAAACATACTGACAGTCGAAAAAACAAATGAGTGGACTGACAGATGGGTGTCGAGTCAACGATGGCTCGACGTCATGCCGTCGACACCCACTCTAACTCAATTCAATGTCACATGACCCGGCGTTGAGATGAGAGAGAGGTTTGACTGAAAAACTGACAGACAGACAGATGACAGAGAGACCAACTGACTGAATGACTGACTAACAGACAAACGGACGAACAGTTCGACAGAGAAATAAACATATTGACAGTCGAAAAAACCAATGAGTGGACTGACAGACGGGCGTCGAGCAGCTGGCGTCGAGTCAACGTTGGTTCGACGTCATGCCGTCGATACCCACTCCAACTCACTTCAATGTCACGTGACCGTTGAGATGAGGAGAGAGGTTTGACTAATCCTTTATAAGTCATTAACCCTTTTTATCAAATGGAATCTTCCTCCTATATATCAGGAGTCCATTTAAAAATTTAGGGTCACCAGGATGTGTTTTCTTCAAACTTTGTTTGGAAATTGGCTTGACTTTTTTGCAAACGGTGTAGGCCCTGATCAGACGCCGCATTCTGGGCCTGCACTGTTTGCCAGGGTACCCGTTTTTTTGTGTTTTTGTTTGCGGGGGGGGGGGGGGGGGGGGGGGGCAGGTTCTGGTACCAAATGGATTAATGTAAGGGCTGGGCAGGTTGATCAAATCTACAAATCTACCAGATTTTACTGTAAAATCTTGCACTTGTGAAGGAGTGTTTCATTCTCGTGCACTGAAAGGGTGTTCTACGTTTGTTTTGAATCTCACTGAGTCTTGAAGGGTCCATGACATTTTATCAAGCAACGCCGTATTATCGCCAACGCAATGTTCTGACGTTTCATCGACGTTGCAAAGTCAAATTCAGTGCATTACTTTGATGTTGGTTTGATTGATGTAGACACGACATCGTTGACACGTTACAGTCGGCTGACGTGGAGTTATTTAACGACATACTGTAATTTACATTTATCTACGCTCGCTTATTACCGGTATGCTAAGAGAGATAGAGAGAGAGAGCAACGTGTAAGCCTTGGCACACTCAGAGAGAGAGAAAGAAAGAAAGAAAGAGAGAGAGGACCGCATTGGGTCATACGTACAATATATCTGTAAGAGCAGTTAACTAAAAAAATAACACTTCGGATTTGTCATGAAAAACACAATTTGCGATTTTGACCCCCTCAAACCCCATTATTATATTGTAAAACTGGGGTTTACAGGGGTAAACATAGTCTGGCTCCAGACCCTTTCTTTACTTCTTCTCTTTTTCTTTTTTTCTGGAAGGGACATAAAGCTTGCATGGCTTATAGAATTTTGTTTTACTTAAGTCCCTTGGCTAGAAAGAAAGGGTCTGGTAACAAGTGAAATTGGTCTAGGCAGAATTCTGCCTGCTGACCTTTTTACCTTGTTAAACTGAGGGCAATAAAATTTGTTAAATAAACTAATGCTGCTAATGGCCTGTATCATATTTCCTGGAAGTCAGTACATTTTAAATACTGAGGCAGAGCTTTCACATTCTCAAGTTGAAGTGGGGCTGAGACTGTTGAAAATTCATGTCATAATGCACTTTGTCTATATATGTAATTGATCAGCCTGGTTATCAGTGCATTCTGATTTATCTTCACTGTTACTTAAACCTTTTTGTACCAAATGGAATCTTCCTTCTTATATATAGCAGGAGTACATTTAAAATTTAGGGGCGTCATGTTGTTTTTTCTTCAAAATTTATTTGGAAAATGGAGCAAACAGTGGAGGCCCTGATCAGATGCCACGTTCTGTGGCATCTGATCTGGGCCTGCACTGTTTGTCAGGCTACCCGTTTGGGGGTTTCTGGTACTAAATGGGTTAATTATTCTAAAGACTCCCACCAGAATCTGTTGCCACCAAAAACTTTATTAGAGTATGTGTAACCCATTTATGCATAAAAGGGACATTGGTAAACAGTGCAGCTCCAATGTTACTGTTTATGTTTTGTTCTGTTTTACTGCCCTTTCAAACTTATTTAGAAATGATCGTTAACCAGAGGTGGCGAAAACCAGAGTACCCGGAGAAAAACACCGACCTTCCGTTGCAGAGCGATGTGCGAAACATAAAGTGAAAATTAATAATTATTTGAATTGTATATAACAAAATATTTTTTATTTAGTACGCAGAATTAGACATTTTATAATGGGCCTTCACTGTTTGCGTAAAATTCATTATTATTATTATCATTATTATTTTTTTTTGTAGAGTCCAGAAAGCATAAATGGGTTCAAGAAATTGTTGTGTTAGCCTTTTTTCTCTTTTAGGCAGATAGGAGCTTTTTAGCTCACCACAGCCGAGGGCTCCGGGGGAGCTTATAGGATAGGCAGCTGTCCATCGTCGTCTGTCTCCATTTTATAAAAGGCCCAGTATCTCAGAAACCTTTCATATCTCCACCCAATAACCATATATATTCTTGTTCCTTATGAAGAGATGCATTCATTGACACCAACCTGGGGGTCTCCCTGTGTGTGCCTGGGGCCTTGCCCCCACCCCTTCACTTAACAAAAGGCCATATATCTCAAAGATCCCCACCCCTGAACCATATATATTCTTGTTCCTTATGATAAGAAGCATTCCGTGACATCAACCTGGGGGTCTTCTGGGATGTGCCAGGGCCATGCCCAACCACTTCATTTCATAAAAGGCCCAATATCTTGTAAATCTTGCAGATCCCCACCCCAGAATCATAAATATTGTTGTTCCATATGATAAGACTCATTCATTGACACCAACCTGGGGGTCTCCTGGATCAAGCCAGGGCCTTGCCCCACTCCTCCACTTCACAAAAGGCCATATATCTATGAGACTTAGAAACCATGCAGAGCTCCACCCCTAAACCATATATATTCATCTTCCTTATGATAAGACACATTCAAATGACACCAGCTTTGGAGTCCTCAGGGGTGCCCAGGCCATGCCCCACTGCTTTACTTCATTAAAAGCAATATATTTCAGAAATCATTCAGATCCCCACCCCTAAACTATAAATATTCTTGTTCCTTATGATAAGACTCATTCAATCACACCAACCTGGGGGTCTGTTGTGCGTGGACAATGTGCCCCGCCCCTCCACTTCATATAAGGCAATATATTTCAGAAACCATTCAAATCCCCACTCCATAATCATAAATGTACTTGTTCCTTAACAATAGCACACCAACTTGGGAGTCCGCAGGGGCCATCCTCTCCTCTCCACTTCATAGAAGGGCCTCATATATCAGAAACCATTCAGATTCCCACCAATAAATTCTTGGTCCTTATAATAAGACATTTAGGGACAACAATCTTGGGGTTTCATATGATCATTAGGGCATGCCCGATCCCCTCCACCGCTTTAGAGACCTTACATTTCTGGCATACAGATCCCCACTGCTAAACCATATATATTCTTGTTTCTTATGATAAGATGCATTTAGTGATACCAACCAGGGCTCCATTGGGTCCATGCCCCACCCCCTCTACTTCATAAAAGGTCTAATGTTTCAGATACTGAGTCCACATGGGTGCTCATTTGGATATGGGGGTTCATTTGGGAGACTTTATAATTGGTAGTTTAAAATGATATCATGTTAAAATACGTGGCTGCCATTGGGCAGTGCAGCCTGAGCTCTGGTGAGCACTGTGGCCCATGGGTCTCTTGTTTCCTGATCCCTCATTCAATATCATGAGTGGGCTTGGAGAAATAGATAGGGCTGCATGATGTCGGCTTTCGTGCAGAATTGAAACTGACAGCACATTTCCGCTTAGAGGGTCAAAGCATGCCCAGTAAAAGTTGTACAGGTCGGACTGTCCCTTTTTGTGGGCAGTAGGGCTAGAGATGTCATTTCATTCCGGTCCCATCAAATTTAAAGCCTCGATGAGGCAGTTCTAACGTGTACCCACAATCTATATTTCGAGCAGAAATAAGAAAAAATATCACAATTTTTCATCATAAAATCTTCTTTTTTCAGCGAAAAATTTTTACTATGTATTTGTATATGGGTGTTTTCGTTTTGTTTGTTTGTTTCCCCATCAACACTGTAAAGGTCAATTTGGAGAAGTTGCTTCCAATTATGTGGGCCCTAGCTCAAACAAACCATACAGTTTACATTTTAATTCTCTCTCTGTAGTTGTGAATAGTGGCAGTAAAGGATTCCAACAGAATATTCAGGGAACTTTCAGAGATAAGAATCTGTGTTTACTTTATGGCTGTTTTATAGCATCCTAATTACTTCCAGATTTTATCTAAATATTTTGGAGGTGGATCATATTTCAGAGCCTTCTACGCTTGTTACCAGTCGTTTTTGTTCAGGGAAAGGTTAACTTGAAATTGGATTAAAGAGGAACAGGATTGAATAATGTAAAGAATGAGAGAGATAGATATAAAACAAAAACGACTGGAGCCAGTCTAGGGTAAACATTATTTTTCTAATTTCTGCTCAAATCATAGATTGCGGGGACTCGATAGAACCGCCCCGCAATCTATGTTTTGAGCAGAAGTAAGAAAAATATCACAATTTTTCATCTTAAAATTTCCATATTTTGGCCGAAAAATTGATAACGTATTTGTACAGGAATGTTTTCGTGATGCGAAATTTCACACCTGGCAGCATATCGCCAAAAGTTTAAAAGAATTCCACTGTTTTACTCTGTAATTAACACTTTCTTTGTCCCACTGCCGACTAGTTGACGGCCAGGGCTTTTCCCGTTCTATTTTTAGAACCTGAAGTACGTCAAGAAAAAAGCTCCTACATGTATACTATCCTATAATATATATGTCATAGGGTATAGGTATATAGCACACTTGTACTGCCTTGCGGTACAAGCCGGCTTTTATAGCTACGCGGTAGAGTGTTGGCCTGTCGATCTGGCAGACCGGGTTCGATCCCCGCCCGAGTAAAGGTGATGGGATTTTTTTCACCTGTTACATATATCTATATTATTATAGGATAGTATATCTTTCCTCTTAAAAATCTTGAAACTGGGCCCTTCGAACATTGTTTTTTTTTCTTCTTTCTACCTACCTTGAGTCTGTAACGTCTGACCAATACTCACAGGTGAACATTACATACACACCAGGATTGCAGGATGAAAGCCTACACAGTAATCATATGGGGCTCTCCCATCAGGGCTTGAAGAAATAGATGGGCTGCATGATGCTTGTACTCCGAGCTGAAACCGACCTGCACACAAGTACTGGTAAACTGCTTAGAGGATCTAAGCTTGCCCAGGCAGAGCAGTGCGAGTTGGACCGCCCATGCTTATAAACCCTATTGGTTTCATTGCGTGTCAGGGCTTGAGATCCAGCATCAGAGCCAAGTGCACTAACCACTGTCAGAGCTATCACGCACCACTACAGACATTTCGCTGTTTTTTTTTAAATTGAGGTTTAACATCCAAGTAAACACTATTTAGGTAATTTTGGATTCATTGCTCCAATTTTGTGGGACCTTTACCAGACATTGAGATGAAATTTTGTTCTAGGGGCAATCCCGCAAAGTTTGGATGCTCTCAGAACCTTTCCGCTGCGTAAGCTTGATTAACATGTCTTACCTGACCTGTGGCTGGTTTCCACCTTCTCCAGAACATTTGGCAAAGTCTATCTGCATTTGACCCTGTACTTAAGCCATCACAATGCTTCACAACTGTGTTTAAGAGCTGGGTTCAAGCTCAGAAACAACTATATGTGTGTTCAGGGACCCGGAAGTTCGTCCATCCCAGGTAAAGTTCGGACAAACAAACTTTTCCCTGCAGTAGAAGTTCGGACTTGATATTGTTTCCTAATTATATAAATAAATTTGAAACTTGCGGGACACATTCGTAGATATAAGCCCTGGGACAATGCTCGATACTCAAATGGGTACCAAAACTCAAACAAAAATTGTTGTGAAACGGTTTAAGCATACACTTTGCTTTGGAAATACAGTGTAAAGGAAAAGGCCTTAGGGTAGGGGTTTCAAATCATGCTGAAAAAAACAAAAACAAAAAAAAAAACATCATTCTGACATGCAGGATAGTCAAATATTTTATAAGGATGTAAAAAATTGAAGCTGATCAGATATTACCGTGAAAAGGTATTGACATGATTTTACAGAATTTCGGAACACTCTGTTAAGACTTCGTTCAAGCGGCAATACCCAGTTTGGAGACCAATCACCACCAAATGTGTTACTAAGAGCTGCATGACTGTGTGTATAAATCCCCTTGTCCTTGGGTTGGCCTCACCTTGTGATTTTGGCACATGCTAAACCTTTCATTCTATTTAAACACATTTTGAGCAACTAAAAACTTCATCCATAAACCTACATGTAACATCGTACTGCACCAACTGCTTCAGGTTTATCCTGGTAGTTGATAGTTTGATTCAAATAGTGACATCTAGTTGCAAGTGCATTGATGCTTGTTTCATATGCATCATTAATTATGTCATTTAATCCGCGTCTGGCAGCATCAAAGCGGGGCAAACTGCAGCACAAACAATCGTTTTTGATAAATATCCGTTACATGACATGAAAACATTATTAGCATATCAAAAAGGTAAGACATCATGCATTTGAACATATCTATAACCACATTTTATTGGTGAGATTTAGTCAACAACTGGAGTTAACCAGGGTCTTCATCACAGGCTTGTGATCTTCATGATGGTGACAATATCATTATAAGACATTTTTCTTGTATAGATATGTCCTACCAGTAATTGTACAAGAACCATGAGCTGAGAGTTTTGGTAAAAGCAATGCAACTTTTGCAATATTCAATCTGTTAAAGAAGATCTTGTAGTGCTTGATAAAGCTACGTTTTATCCCGGAAACATCGCATGAGAAACCCACAACCTGTCTACAATGTAAACAGACGGACAGACGGAAGGATAGACAGAAACTTGACTGCCTATGTTTTCCTGCTAAAGCAGGTGCAAAAAAAGATTGGGGCTTGATATAGAAACCTGGGGAACACCAGCCTATATAATCTTCCTGTTGGATATGACACTAGGAAAAAATGAACATTGTCTCCAAGATAATCTTCAAACCAACCGTAAGAGTGGCTATGATACCAATTGCTTTTAATTTACATAATACTATACCGGTAAGTCCTTTGTGCCACACATGACCAAACGCTTTTGCTGATATCCCAGAAAAATACTCTGACTTCTATACCAGAACTGAAGGCTAGACTTAATGTGTTACAAAGGTTTGCCAACTGATTGATAGTAAGGCTGACACGATTAATCTTATAATCGATTAATTGATCGATAAATTCCACAAAAATGATTATCATTTCTGATTTGCTTTTAATCGATTACTTGATAAGTACAGTTTAGTACCCAAAGTTAGGCCTAAAATAGCTGGATGAGTGGCAAACAGTGCAGACCCTGATGAGACGCCACATTATGCAGTGTCTCATCTGGGTCTACACTGTTTGCTCAGGCCTGTCTGTTCAAATATACATATTGTAAAGTGCAACATATGGTAAGAGTCATGCTCAGACAGAAAGCCAGACAGGTAACATAATGACAAAAACCTTAGCGATTTCTTATCGCTTATCAATCGCAATGACAGGACTGATAATCGATTATCTTTTCAGCTCTGATTAGCCAGCCCTAATTGATAGTGGAATTGCCTGATGTAGATAAAATTACAGTAAAGCCTGGCTGGTGTTGGCACTGTTGGGTCAAGATATTGTATATCATAAATTCAAGTATGTCAACCAAAAGCTACATTCGACCGAGTGGTTTTCGACTAAATGATGTGCACCGTCAAAAAATACCTTGGTGGTTTTGTTTGATTTGAGGCTTAACATCCCCGTCAACACTGTAAAGGTCATTTTGGAGACGTTGCTTCCAATTTTGTGGGACTTTTACATGTACATGTACCTGACATTGAGATGAAATGACATCTCAAGCCCTGCCACCCAATGAAACCAATAGGGTTTACAAGCATGGGTGGGCCGACTTGCCCCACTTTGCTTGGGCAGGCTTCCATCCTCTATGCGGTTTACCAGTACTCATGTGCGGGTCAGTTTCAGCTCTGTGTCGTGTGTGGAAGCATCATGCAGCCCATATATTTCTTCAAGCCCAGATGGGCGGGGGCCACCTGGGGTGGTATAGGAGAATAAAATTGGCCATTAGTGGGAGGTTATCACTTTTTGGGATAGACCATCGGTGGAATTTCCACCGTAGTTGTGTGTAACTGTGAGTGAGTGATGCAGGACATCGTAGTCCTATTGTTTCTTAACCCGTAAATGCCAATCATGACAGTTGTGATCTGCTTTGTCGTCTGCCCAATTTCTTTGAAATTAGTTTCTGCAAACAGTGTGGACCCAGATCAGACTGCTCCTTTAGGAGCAGTCTGATCTGGGTCCACACTATTTGCCTGAATGCAAAAATATGTTTAAAAAGTTTACAAAAAATTCAGCAGACTACATAAGCAGAAGGCATTTTCAGATGTAGTTTTTCTCGGCGTCTTAAGGGTTAATTTTCTGATGTCAGACGGGAAAAATAGAGCTTGTGCCATAACATCACAGAACAGTTATTTGTCTTTTTCTTTTCAGTACCACAATGGCGCAGGCAGCGTTTAACTTTCCAACCTTATCAATACCAGATATACTGACAGGGTTATCTGACATGTTTGGTTTAAACATCGATGAAGGATCATTTAAAAGACCTGATGTAAGTAAATCATAGCTCCAGATTAAAGGGGGAAGCCTCTGTGCTGTAGTGGTTATGCTACTCGCCTTGTAAACCAGGGGTCGCAGGATCAATCCCGGGCTTCTCCAGACTTTCAGATGAGCCTTTAAACCGAGGTCCGGTCTCTGTATGACCTTAGCTGTTGGTGAGACGTAATTCGAATTTGACAGGTAGTTGACAATTGACATATAAGTACATGTGTTTGAGCAACAGTCAGACTAAATAGTGTTGAATGTCATACTGTGGATTCGACATAGATTGATTTTGCCAACATTACTTACCATAAATTAATTCTCAAGTGAATAGTCACTACGTATACAAGCAGCTAAAGCTCCTAGTGATAAAATGTTGCATTATTAGCAGTTTCATCGGGCCTCTGTGGTCTACATGTAGTGGATAAAAGCGCTGACTCATAATCAATAGGCCTCGCACCACTGTGGTACAAGCCTGGCTCAGAACACATGTGAGACGCCAAGTTCTGCAACCGAAGGTCAGTTGGTTTTCTACGAGTTCTCTGATTTTCACCCACCTCAGTTTAACGATCGGCTCGATATAAGTGAAATAATCTTGAAAGGGCTGTTAAACCAAAGTCAGTTTCACCTGGCCCCAGTTGTTCAGGACAAACAAAGGTATTAGTTAATGCATCATCAAAACTTTTATATGGCAGACATATACATGTTTTGTTGAAAAATCGAGTAGCTCTTGCACTGAAACTGAATGACAAACAGTGTAGATCCTGATCAGATGGCTTCTGAAGAAGCCATCTGATCTGGATCTACACTGTATGCAGAGATAGGTGTTGTCTTGAACTGGAGGCTACATGTTAAAAGTATTTGCTTGAGTTATTTAGTTCTTATGATAGACTATGACATGAAAGTTATAACAAAAGATGCATAGTTGAAAAAATCTGCGTCTCAGTTGGGATTCAAACCATAGCCGCTCAGGTGAAAGTCTAGTGCTCTAACCTCTGAGCTGAAGAGTCAACTCCCTGACACAGTTGTCAGAGATTGGGTATAAACCTACATGTATAAGCTATGCATGATCTACCAAGGTCATAGCCACAGATAAGGTAAGTACATGTATTTTGTGATAATTGTAGGATAGTTTTTGTCAGTTCTCCATGAAAACCGAAGTTGTGGGTATTCATTAGAACCGCCTCTTCGAGGCAGTTCTAATGAGTACACACAACATAGGTTTATACGGAGAAATAAGGAAATCTATCGTTCGATTATCACAAAAAACCTACCTTATCAGGTAGATAATTGATGATAGAAGTTGCAGTCCTGGACAGTTAAAGGGTGTCTGTCAGGTTGAGTTATTTCATTGTATGGATAAATATTGAGAGTGGCCGTACCTTTCACAAGGATTGAAGGCCCTGATCAGATGCTGTGTTCAGGCATTGGATCAATAAAGATTCAGTGTTCAAATAGGATTAATCTTAACTGCACTTCAAACACTTTCTCATTCCAGGCAGCTCACTGGCAAGACATATTTCTGAAAATTTTGTGTGAAGTGACAGGTAGCCCCATAGACTCTCACATACAGGTAACTGTCATATTTTTTTTGTTTGGTTTGAGGTTTAATGTCCCCGTCAATACTATACATGTCATTTTGGAGATGTTGCGTCCAATTTTGTGGTACTTTTACCAAACATTGAGATGAAATGACATCTCAAGCCCTGCCGCCAATGAAACCAATAGGTTTATATGCATAGATGGTTCTGACTCACATCACTTTGCCTGGGCAGGCTTAGATCCTCTAAGCAGTTTACTAGTACTCACATGCGGTCAGTTTCAGCTCTGCCTGGAAGCACCATGCTGCCCAATCTATTTCTCCAAGCCCTGATGGTTGGGGGCCCTGTCATATTGTAACAAAGAGACTTGGGGTACTTCATAGCTGCAGGAGTACTTAGGAGAATTCTCAGATTTTTTTAGCTCAACAGAGCAGAAGGCCTTATGGAAGCTTATAGGATAGGCAGTTGTCCGCCATCGTCGTCGTCTGCGTTGTCGTTGTCCTCTGTCATATGATGTCAGCATTTTCAAATGACATCTCCTCTGAAACAGCTGGGCTGATTGAGCCCAAATTTCATTTGTAGCATCCTTGGGTTAAGGGATTGAAAATTTATGCTTTTTACGAAATTTGCTTTTTAGTTTGGTTGCTATGGCAACTCAGTTCCAATAGACTTATAGTGTTGAAAATTGAAAAATGGCATTTACTGCCAAGTCATTGCAGATATTTTAACAAAACTTTCATAGAAATGTTCCTTGAGTAAACTTCTCCCAGCCATATGCTTTTATGTCAACCTGGGGCTCCCAAATGTTGTGCAGGGGCCATGCCCCTTCCCCGCCACGTCATAAAATGCCATATACCTCAGAAACTTTACACATCCCCACCCCTAAACCATATATAGTCTTGTTCCTTATGATAAGACGCATTCAGTGACAACAACCTGTGGGTCCCTAGGGATGTGCCGGAGACATGCTCAACCCCCTCCACTTCATAAAATCATAAAATGCCATTTGTCTTGGAAACCATCTGTCCCAATATTTAGGATCATTACGGTATCACCAGACACCTACACCTGTGTTTATACTTCAATTTATGTTTTTTAGCAACCATTGATGGTGCAAGACTTTGACTATCCAGAGTTGCATACAGAAAGTATCCCATTGATGCATCTGACCATTTGCATGTAAGTAGTTTAGGATTTCTTGCACACCAGATAAGGAAATCCATAGTTTTAGCTTCGGATAGAAATTCTATTCTAACCCTGGTTGTCTTACCCAAAATTGAATATTCTTGCATGTTTGATAATGCACTGGTTGACTACGACCTCATATGTGCCGTCGTTATGGTTGACATCACAGCAGTTACGAGACATCACTAAACATCACTGTAATATCGTCACAATATGCAGACAACAGCAACTGAAGCGACTGCAGTATTAAAAATCCACGCTCAGAATTGGAAGGTATGCAAGAAAAAGAATCCTACATGGGTGTTAGGGCTGGATAGAGAAATCCGGCCCTCGGGATCACTGACTGGCATCACTCGGCAAGCCTCATGATGCCGGACAGTGAACCTTCTGCCAGATTTTTCCATCCACCCCTCACATCCATGTAAGATTCTTATATCTTCCCTTAGCTTCAGAAAAGGCTAGGTAACAAAGATAATTCAGGGATAATTTTCTCTATTTTTTGTCAGAAACAAATTGTGGGTACTTGTTAGAATCACCCGGTAGAGCCCATCACTCTATGATTCTAGCAAGTTCTCACATACCGTGACATGGTAGAATGGGAAACATCACATGAACAAGTCTGAAATAAACGTCTCCCTAAACCCCACTTTATATAGAGAAAATCGTGGTTTACGGAGTATACATTTTGTTTCTTATTTAATATGCTCTAAGACATGGGTTGTGGGTACTCGTTAGAACTGCCTCAATTAGGCGGTTCTAACAAGCACCCACAAACTATATTTGCAGAATAAATTAGAAAACTATCATGAATTTTTATCAATTTTGGAAATATGAAAGAATGCACTATGTAACACAGGTGATGTGTTTTTGTAATTAAAGGAAAACATCCCAAAGTTTTCTTCTTTTCCCTTCTTATCTGGAGCTATGTAAATTTCCAATGGGAATAGTGAAGGAACAAATTCTTTATTTGACCAGTTTAACTTTTATATGGGAAATCTCATAATAGAACATTGGCAAACAGTGTAGCCATTTTTTAAAGTAAATTTCAGGCCTCCTAGCAAAACCTATAATAACCTTCAATCTGAATGACAAACAATGTAGATCCTGATCAGATGGCTTCCTCAGAAGCCATCCCATCTGGAAGCCATCTGATCTGGATCTACATTGTTTGAAAGATAAGACATATCGGGGCTGAATATTTTAATTAGCCATGCCCATTTCTGACTGTCTGCCAATCAGATTACATGATATAATATTTTTGTTCAAATATGCAAACTGAATGAGAAATAGTGTAGATCCTGATCAGCTGGCTTCTGAAAATGTAGGAGTTGTTGTGAACAGGAGGATAAGGGTTGACCACTGTCACTCATAATGTCCTGATTTCAGGAAGAAGATCATGCAAGGTATTGGTGTTCCAGATTTTGGCCATGGTGATTTGTCTGTTCCAAGTAAGTACCTCTAGTCAAACTTCAATGTCTCAAACAGCTCTGGAATCAGCTGGCCTGGGTTGCTTAGTCTGATGCACATCCAACTGGTGATCACAGGGTTCGACATTAACCAAAGACCGATCAGGGCTTTATCCAGGTATTTTGGGAAAAGGCCCCTGGGCAAAATTGGGAAAAAAAATACCGACAAAATACAAAAATTGGGAACTCAATTTCATTGGAGAAATGACAGGACGATCAATTTGCCCCTGGGCAAAATTGGGAAGAAAATTACCGACAAAATACCAAAATTGGGAACACAATTTCATTGGAGAAATGACAGGACGATGAATTTTGCTCATGATAGTCATATGAATTTGATAGCTAAGCAGTGCAATACAACTGTAGCTTCACAGTGGTGAATTTTCATCTTGACTATCCAGTGTTTTCTCTGTTCCTTTTGTTGTGGCTTTTATTTCTTCATTTTTTGGGGGGGGGGGGGGGGAACATAGTGAACTTTGGAAAAATTTAGGCTATTTGGCATTGGGAATGGGGTCGAATTTCGACCCTGCTGAACAGGCAGAAAATGCCCTGCCGATGGACATTGTCTAGTGAAAAACTGGTCAGCTCTAGTAAGGTCAGTGGTTGGCTGGTCCAAACAGTCCAGTTAAAAATCTGCCACCACAGTAATTAAAATCTATGTTTTTAACTCTGTTCACCATAAAATGTTTCTTTTTTCAGTTTGTTGCTGTAGTTTTACTATGTAAATAAATAATAATAGAAATATTCAGATGACTGTAGAACTAATGAATCACTTTAGTATGATTATCATTGTTATCATTTCTTTGGTCCAGTTGAACTTAGATCAGGTCCAGAGTATCCCTAGAGTTACAGGACCACATTGTCCATTTATTTAAAAAATTAATGTTGAACCCTTGATCAGGAGGGCACGGGTTCAATAACTGTCTGGGTTGGCAACATTCTTTCATGTAGATAGATCATGAAATTTTTTCTACGATCATTCTCTCCGATTCACTGATTCAAGAAGGGCAGTTGTCAGATTCTGGCAAAACACTGAAAGAATGTGCACTGTACTGGTTAAGGTTCCTCAATACAGTTATTTCACTACATTTGAGGTACTGAAAAAATCATATTTGCAAATAATTACCCAAAAAGATTTTTCATCAGATGGTAGTCCATGTAAATGTAAGAATATGAAAGCCAAAGATTTTTATTCGAAAGTCACCATTTTAGTAAATTATTGCATTTTTCCTTGGTTTTGCAAAAAAATGACATCTCAATCCACAAAACCACAATGTGTAAAATACTATCATAGAAATGTGGCTCAAGGTTGCCTTTAGGCACTGCAACAGAGGAATTTCAAATAAAATACCTAAATAGAACTGAAAATTAATGATTCCCAAAAATTCAAAAAATGTAATTATCTCACCTGGTACTATTTTAAATTCAGTGTATGGTAGCCAAAAAGGACCAGTTCTACCAATTTGGCAACAAGCTCATTGATTGGGTTGAGGTGTTGAAATCTCTTGCATTTAGCTTGTAAAATGATTGCCCTTCTTCGGTGCTTTTAGTACTTCATTTTTATACCCGCTTTTTCGAAGAAAAATCGGGTATATTGTTTTCGTACCAAAGTTCGATCCGGCGTCAGTCCGTCCGTCTGTCCGTCTGTCCGTCACGTTTCTTGTGATTGGATCTCCTCTGCAACCACTGAAGTTACACTTTTGAAACTTTGCATGTGGATAGAACATGGAATGTAGATGGCAGTGGGCAACCTTTTTGTGACCTTGACCTCAACATGACCCCAAGGTCAAAGGTCAAAAATTATGATTTGCCATATCTCCTAAGCTATTGGAGTTACACTTCTGAAACTTTGCTTATTGGATGGTCCTTGGAATATAGAATATGTCAGGTTACTTTTTGTGTGACCTTGACCCCAAGGTCAAAGGTCAAAAAGTATGATATTGCCATATCTTCTAAACTATTAGAGTTACACTTCTGAAACTTTTGTTATTGGATGGCCCTTGGAATATAGAATAAATTTGGATACTTTTGGTGTGACCTTGACCTCAACATGACCCCAAGGTCAAAGGTCAAAAATTATGATTTGCCATATCTCCTAAACTATTGGAGTTACACTTCTGAAACTTTGCTTATTGGATGGCCCTTGGAATATAGAATATGTTGGGCTACTTTTGGTGTGACCTCGACCCCAAGGTCAAAGGTAAAAAAGTATGACTTTGCCATATCTTCTAAACTATTGGAGTTACACTTCTGAAACTTGGTTATTGGATGGCTTTTGGAAAATAGAATAAATTGGGATACTTTAGGTGGATTCAACATAACCCCAAGGTCAAAGGTAAAAAAGTATGACTTTGCCATATCTTCTAAGCTATAAATGTTACACTTCTGAAACTTCGCTTATCAGTGAGAATGTTCTTTGCAACTTTTTTTAACTTACATGTAGTTTTGGCTAGCTAATACATAGTCATTAGTGTTATTAATAGAAAAAGCGGGTATTTGCGAAGGTTTACCATCGACTGCAGATCTAGTATATATTTCATTCATGCAGTTTATAACAATTTATGCAATCACTGCACAAAAGTTTCACTGTGTTACTGATTGGGTTTACAGGATGGGTGCTTTGATATTTGATAAATCAAAACCAAATAATTGAAAAGAAGATAAGCCAACAGTTTATCCCCATATTTAAACTGAAGGACTGAAAGCAGCCTGTTCAGCACCAAAAGGCTTCTGATCACAGCCAATAACTGCAATGGTATAGAAATTATTTTTACCCATTGATTTGTTACATTGGTTCACATGAGCCACCATAAACAACTAATTGATTTTGCACAGGTGAACTTCTGGACAACACAAAGTTTATATTTATCAAATCCAATTAATGATCTGTTATGTCACCTACTTACCAATGTGTAGGCTGGTAAAAACTCATAGAAGCCCAATGCATTTAATATGTTTTGATGAAAAAAGTTTCAAAAATCTAATTTTCTCAATTTGTTTACTAGAAGCTGGGCCGAACAACACCAACCTGGAAAACGTTACACATAAAAAATAGTTCGGAAATGAATGCATACTATATACATAAATTAACGAACAAATTATGTTAGAAAGTACGTGAAATTAGTTGCAATACAGTTTCAAAAATGAATATTATGTTTTAAATTAAAAACAATGGTGTACTATAGTAATTTTTGGAAATTAGTTCCAAGGCGTATGAATACGTGTTTACCTTGGCAAGATGGATATCTCTTTCAATTTGACAGCTACAATAATTTATCAGTGATGACATGCTTCCAAGATAGGCGATGTCATAATGCTATATGCAGGAAGGAGGCTATAAAGCTGAATTTTCAAGGTATATTCATTGTTGATGGGCAAAATAAAATGTGGAAGTGGCACAATTGATGAAATCTGAGCAGTTCAGATTTACTGCAAAAAAGGAAGATGGCGGCGCCCATGAAGAAAAACATGTCAAAAAAAAATTCTGGTTTTCAATTCAGGTAGGCTTTTTGATAGAAAGCTTTGTCCGAGTCGCTAGTATTTGTTGTGAACTATTGATCTGCAGCTGTTTTAGTAACTTTTATAAAGTCTAGAAGGCATTTTCATTTTTTTCCTGGTGAAAGTGAAAAATACAGAAATGCATTTATTTTCAAAGGCACTGAAATGTTGCTAATGCAAGAAAGTACTTGCTGTAATAACCTTTAGCACCTCCAAACATTCTTCTTCTGGGACAGGCATTTTAAAAGGAAATCAGGATCATATTTTGGGAAAAAATAACATGCAAATCTGACACCTATATTTTTCTTGTGCAAATGTATTGAGGAACCTTAACCGCTTACGTATAAGCCTGCCCAGGAAAAGTGTGGACAGGTAAACTGACCGTTCAGGCTTGTGACTGAGCCATTAAATTTCAATACAAACAAACAAACAAACAAACACCTCTGGGACCATGTAAGGATGAAAATGTATTTGAGATTATGACAAGATAGAGGTAGTTTGAGCCAGTGAGAGTAAGGAGTAGTAATTTGTATAATTTAAGTACCTTAAAAACCCTAAGAATTCAGACACCTTGAGGACTTGCTGTAATTCTACTAAAATTTTAACATATTTGTTTAACCATCAAGCAAGGAATGCAAAAAGTGCAGATGGAATGACAAACTGTGTAGACCCTGATCAGACTGCTCCTGAAGATCCTACCCTTGCTTCTGATCTGGGTCCACACTGTTTCCTTAGGTGTGTCTGTCCCAATACTTAGGATCATTATGCAAGGTTGGGCGGTCAAAACTGGGGGCGGTTTTAACCGGTGGTTTTAACCGGTTAAAACCGTCCCGGTCAATACTCCCAAAGTGGTCAATACTGGTCGATTGAAATATTGAGTGGTCAACTGAATAATTTTAGTGTTAAAAAAGCAAAGCTACTGAAACTACATGTATTTTGATGTTTTACTCTCTTTGCTGGAGGCTGATCATTTGATAGATTTGATAGAGTTTCAGGTTCAGATGTTATTTCTTCAAGTGGCCTCTTAGCAATACTTTCTGGGTTTTTTTAGCCCTAGGCATTTTTGTCTATGACTCCTCAGTCTTAAGATCTTAGCACAAACTTCAACACCTTGGACTGTTTTTTTTTTTTTGTTGTTGTTGTTGTTATCTTCCAAAATAGTGAAGAAGTTCTAAACTGGGTCTTTAAGTTTCATTCATTTTTGACACCTTCAGTAATAGCTTGATGATAAGATTGTCCATTTTGCATATAAATCAAAATTTCACACATTATGAATAAAGCCTGGTGTCAGTTTATAATACCCCTATTAGGGAAATGTAATTGGTCAATTTAGCAATCAGATCTTTGCCACACCCACTGCTGTGGCATGTGTTAGTCTGTTTTGACAGCAATTTACAGGTGTTGCAGATATTTTTAAATATTCAAAGACATCATTGAATCTTCAAATATTGTTTGGTTAATAAATAAAGGACCTTTCATAAATCCTTCAAAATCCATGATACATTTAGCTTATTCATATTCCTGTAAATCAAAATATGAACAATCAATCTAACCTATAAAGGAAAAAAGAATAATTATAAAGATTGTTTGATTGAAAAGAACAGGCCTGTCTACAGTTCAGTGAGTCAATCGACCAGCAATAATGTCTTTTGACTTTTGATGAAATAAAAGATACCTCAAATAATTACTGTTATTAATAAAAACTATTTTGTCTTGTCCAGTGATGAAAATATAATCTAACATCATGTACATGATGTAGGGGGAAAGCTTTTATGACCAGTTTAGCAACAGTACAGAGGTATATACTCCAGTGATTTAATCGACCACCAATCGACCAGTATTGACAGGTTAAAACTGGTTTTAACCACCGGCCCGGTCAATACTCATATTTACCGGCTTTTTGCCAACCTTGTCATTATGGTACATAGTAATTCTTTCCTTTTTTCTATGAACATACGAGAGAGCATTAAGGTGATTCTAATAAGTACATACTCAGTGACTCAATTTCAACATAATTTTCAGAGATTTGCCTCATGTCCCATACTAAAGTTCCTAGAAAAATTATTTCTTTCTGCAGAACAAGATAGCTGCTGGAGCTTTGTTTTTTGAGTTGAGTTAAGGTTTTAAAACCCTGTCAACACTATTTATGTAATTTTGAGACATTGCTTCTGATTTTGTGGGACTTTTACCCGACATTGCAATGATATGACATATCAAGCTCTACCACCCGTAGAAACCACTAGTGTTTAAGGAGCAGTAGGACTCGCATTACTTTTCCTGGGAAGCTGCTGGAGCTAAAAATAGAGAAAAAAATGGTTAATAAATCTCTGTTTAGGATAGTAGCATGATTTTCAAAATAGTTTCACAGGAATGTTCCGCTTATGCCCCACCAAAATTGCTGAAATGGTTCCACTTCAGTGAAAAAAGATAGCCTTCAGTGCTAGAAAATAGGGAAAAAAAACCCAACCTTTAGTCCATATCTCCTCTTTAAACCGGTGACCCTGTCAATTCTACAAGTCATGAAACGTCTTGAGAGTATATAGGGCCATCATGGCCACCATTCTCTTTGGAGGCATTTTTGGGATTTGTCTCTTTTTCTGAAGATTCATTAAAGAGGATCTCATAAGTGGCCATTTTTTGAGTGATCCTAACCTTGAGTGAGGATGCTTATTGCACACCATATAAGGAAATCTGTGGTTTTAGCCAAGGATAGAAATTCTGCTCTTACCCTGGTGTTCTTACCCGGTATAGTGCACAAACAATAAATGCTAAATGAAGTAAAATAGAAATTTATGTTCTGACCCTGGTGTTCCGACCCAAAATCGAATATAATCGCGTGTTTGATAAATGCACTAGTTGATTACGACCTCGTATGCGCCGTCCTCAAGGATGACGTCACAGCAACGTCACTTAACAGTCCTGCAGTGTCAACACAATATGGCGGACGATGGTAACCGAAGTGACTGCAGCATTAAAAATCCGCGTTAATAAATCAAAGGTATGCAAGAAAAAGAATCCAATATGGGTGTGAGGGGTGGATAGAAAAATCCGTCCCCTCGCCCACTGTCCGGCATCACTTGGCAAGCCTCTTGATGCCGGAAAGTGACCCTTGGGACGGATTTTTCCATCCACCCCTCACACCCATATAAGATTATGATGCCAGACAGTGATCCCGAGGGACAGATTTTTCTATCCACCACTCACACCCATATTGGATTCTTTTTCTTGCATACCTTCCATTTCTATTGCAATTTTTAATGCTGCTGTCACTTTGGTTACCGACGTTCGCCATTTTGTGCTGACACAACAGGAATGTTTAGTGACGTCATGCATGACGATGCTGCGCATGAGGTCGTAATCAATCAGTGCATTTATCAAACACGCAATTATATTCCATTTTCGGGTCGGAACACCAGGGTCAGAACATAAATTTCTATCCCAGGGTAAAATCATGGATTTCCTTGTCTGGTGTGCAAGATTCTTATATTATCACACTGGCTAACAGTGAAGACACTGCAGGACTGTGCCTTAGCATAAGCAGGACTACTGTAAAAATCAACAAATAAAAAATCTAATATGGTGTTCTGTTCAAACCCCCTGGATGACTGTGCCGTGCTGAGAACCTCAGTGTCTACAACAGAACTCTATATCAGATTCTTATATTATCACACTGGCTAACAGTGAAGAGTAAGGCTGATACGATTGATCATAGAATTGATTAATCGATCAATAAATTCCCCAAAAATGATTATCATTTCTGATTTGCTTTCAATCGGTTACTTGATATGTACAATTAACTACCAAAAGTTATGCCAAAAATACCTGGATGAGTGGCAAACAGTGCAGACCCTGATGAGACGCCGCATTTTGCGGCATCTCATCTGGGTCTACAGTTTGCTCAGGCCTGTCTGTTCAAATATACATATGGTAAAGTGCAAAATATGGTAAGAGTCATGCTCAGACAGAAGGCCAGACAGGTAACATTATGACAAAAACCTTAGTGATTACTAATCCATTATCGATCGCAACGGTGAGACTGATAATCGATTATCTTTTCTGCTCCGATTAGCCAGCCCAGTGAAGACACTGCAGGACTGTGCCTTAGCACAAGCAGAACTACCATAAAAATTCTAAAAATATGCACACATTGAGGTCTTGCTGTAATTTTCCTAAAATTTTAAATTCGTTTTTTGATCCAGCAAGGAGTCCAAAAAGTGCAGATGGAATAGCAAACACTGTAGATCCTGATCACACTGCTGCTCTAGGAGCAGTCTGATCTGGGTCTGCTCTGTTTGCTTTGGTTGTCTGTCCCAATACATAGGATCATTACGGTATGCTTTAGCACTCTATCACCTGTTTGTTCAGGTTACGTGCAATTTAAGGGCCTAGAGGAATTTCAGGGAGAGAGATCAGGGTCCAAGGTTTTAAACTTTTTTTCATGCTCAACTCGTTATGGCATGAAATGTTTTTAAAATGCCAGCACTTGTTGGTATTTTAAACAGATGAGCAGGACAAATAACTTTTCTGCTGATCTGAGCAAGAAACTTACTTTATTTGTTTACATTTTAATATTTATGAGCACTACAAATTTCATGCTTATTTAAGTTCAACATGAAATTGTTTTATAACCTAGGGACCTGGGCTCTGTTTTCTTTTTTTCATGCTCAACTCTGCTGAGGGTGAAATTTGTAGTACTCTTAAATGTTAAAATCTGAACAAATGAGGCAATTTGCCTGCTCAGATCATCTGACAGTGCTGTTTGCTCTGTTCATAAATTTTGAAAAGCTTACATGTGTTGGCAGGACAGATGTCATCCTGAACTGAGTTGAGCATGATGAAAGTCTTATAATCTTGGACCTGTGTCAGTGAAACTAAATACATTTATCATGCCCCGGGATTTGTAACTGGCCTGCTAGAAAATATTAAAATCATTGCCAAAATTGTCAGATTGTAGGAATTTAAAATTTATGAGCAGGACAAAATTCTTTCCTGCTCCAGAATAGTAGATTTTCTCCTGCTCCTGAGAATAATGTTTTCTCTGCTCCTGAGAAGGGAATTCATGCCTGCTCCAGAGGAGCAATGTCTCTTCTGCTAATGAGCAAATTCTTTCCTGCTCCTGAGGATCAAATTCTTTCCTACTCCAGAGGAGCAAATTCTTTCCTGCTTCTGAGGTGCAAATTTTCTCCTGCTCATGAGGAGAATTGTCTCCACAGCTCCTTACGAGAGAGTTGGCCTCGGTAGCTGTCGGATGCACGTCTGACTGGTGATCAGGAGGACGCGGGTTTGATACCTGCCGGGGTCATATTATATAGGGAGTAGTCTTACTGAGCCATTTTGAAGATGCCATGTACTGCTGGGCAAGTGGCTGAGACTTGCATTTGTCAGGTCCTGAGCTAAATATAAATGTTTAGAATTGAAATCTTGTTTTCTGAATTCCAGATTTTTAGCTCACCAGAGCCGAAGGGTGGGGTGGGGGGCCTTAACCTATTTTATGCCAAGGTCAAATCTAATCACATAGACTTTTGTATAAGTAAAAGTCAAAATTGAGTATATATTGGAAACAGTTGCAGCATGTGATCTGAAAATTGGTAGATGCAGTTAACTAAATAAGTGGATGAAGCTACATGAGTATTCAAGGCATTTCTGGACCTTGACCCAAGGTCATTCAAATATGAAAATTTAATCTTGTTTTCCACATAAACCACTGGGCCATTTGTAACCAAATTTCATATGAAAGCTATGAGGAACAAGGAAATGCAAATTAATTAATGTGAGTTTTCCTACATGACCAGGATGGCCGCCATGCCCATATAAGGAAAACCCTTAAAAATCTTCTCTCCACAACCAGTGGGCAGACTTGTAATGATACTTGGTATGTAGCATTGGACTTGGGCCCATCATAGTTTGTATAAACGATGACCCCCAGATGACCCTGACCTAATTACCTCAAGGTCAAATTGTCACATTAGATGGGAAAAAGTCAAAACTGAATATTTTTGGAATAAATTGGTAGATGCAGCTAGCTAAATGAGTGAATGAAACTATAGGAGTGTTCATGGTCAAGATCATTCCTTGATCTTTGCCCAAGGTCATTCAGATATAGAAATTAAAACTTGTTTTTCCACAGAATGAGTCATTTGTAACCAAATTACATACAAAGGCTTTTAGGAACAAGGAAATGAAAATAAATAATTTGCGTCTGGTCACATGAGCAAGATAACCCATATACCCATATAAGACAAAATTCTTCAAAGATCTTCTCTGGGACCAATGAGCCTTGATATGTGGCATCATATTGTGTTCAAATATTGACCCTCAGGTCACCTTGACCTATCTTATGCCAAGGTTATAATATTTAGGGCCCCGCACTGAAAGTGTTGGTGCCCTATAGTAATCACTCTGTCCGTCCGTCTGTCTGTCCGTCTGTCCGTCCACAAATTTTCCTACTCCTCTGATAGCGCTGCCGGGGCCCTAGTCAGTTTCACTGACAGCTCTAGTTCACATTGATTTTTGTGTGAAAACTATGTACATGTTATTTTCAGAAACTATTGCAGCTTTATTGTTATGTATTAGCCAATGGCCTTAGGACCTATTGTGAGCCTAGTGGCCCATGGGCCTCTTGTTTTCTTTAGTATCAAGGGTTCTTCAGGGTCAGAGTGTTAGGGCAAACAAACTAGAATTTTATTGGCATGTCTCTTATACTCTTGTATTTTTCAGCATCTCGTAGGCTTCAGAAGTTGTGCAGTGCTTTGATCAACTACCAGAGATTTAGGATGACAAAAATAGATACCTATGTTGCCATGAAAGCAGGAATTGTAAGCATACCTCAAGAAAAGGGTTGTGAGGGAATGGGAACTCCTGGCAGATTTTTTCCACCATTTTTCAAAGGGAGACAACTTTTGGTTCCCTTTTCTACAAACCCTGTCCCACTGATAAAGTGGTCTTAGAATTTGCTCCTCAGGAGCAAATTCTTTCCTTTAAGAGTTGCCCTACATTGACATGGGAGACAAAAGTACTTTTGCAGGAGTTGTCTCCCATAAAGGTGTATCCATTCCCCTTAATTGTCCTTAATATCTGGAGCTATGATTGTAAGTGTGAAAGTACATTCTTATGATAACATTTTCAGTGTATTCCCAGAAATGAGGTAACAATAATGGTCCCAATAATTGACCATTTGGATATGATGTAGTTTGCACTTCATTGAACTTCTCTGAGTCATATGATCTCAGTGAAATCAAATGAAATCAGAATAAACTAAAGTTCTCTACAATATGATTGGATGTTGGAGAGGTCTTGACATTAATGGGTCCTTTTCTGCTGTTAACCCTTATCATGCTGTTCACGGCAACCCCTATCTTTGCAAACAGTGTAGATCCATTTCAGATGGCTTCTGAAGCCATCTGATCAGGATCTGCACTGTTTTGCCTTCAGTTTATGAATTTGTAGCAATAAATTACATCAAGTAATTTGATTGGTTGATAGACAGAAATGGGTGTGGCTAAACTGAATATTCTGCAAGATAAGGGTTAACAGAACATTGTTCTGTTTCAGTTTTTGGCCCTCATACCAGCTTAATCATCAAATTATGGAAAATAGGAATGTTTGTTTGTATTGGAGTTTAATGGCCTGTTAACACTATCTAGGTCATTTTTGAGCCGGTCAGTTTACCTACCCACACTTTTCCTTGGCAGGCTTATACGTAAGTGGGTAACCAGTACAGTGCACATTCCTTCACCAGAAACTGACAATGGAAAATAGGAATGTAAAGATATAAACAATGAATAATTCATACCCACTCTCACACACATGCACACACCTCAGTAAGTAATGAATTCATGTACCAGGAAAACCAAAAGCCACCTTCTGTCATTAAATAGTCTCCCTATGACAGGGGCCAGAACCTACATCATAGCACTCTGATATTGCACATACAGTCAAACTTCAATGGCTCAAACACCGTTGGGGCCATGAAAATTTGTTTGAGACAGGGGTAGTTCGAGTCAATGAGGGTTGATCTTAGAGCCAGGCCAGGAGGCATAATAATGACATCTTTTCAATTTTCTTCAAAATAAATGTATGTTGTTAGTACTCATTAGAATTGAAGCCTCTGTGGTGTAGTAGTTACGCTACTTGCATTGTAAACCAGGGATCGCAGGATCGATCCCGGGCTTCTCCAGACTTTCGGATGAGTCTTTAAACCGAGGGCCCGTCTCCTTATGACCTTAGCTATTGGTAGGACGTAAAACTCAAACACTCACACTCTCACTCATTAGAATTGCAACATACATTTTCAGGATAAATAAAGCCATTATCCCAAATATATTAATATCTGCAGTTATGGATTGTTTTGCCTAGGAACTCTATAGAACAAGTAAGAAACAGCTGTGGTAAACGAGCCATTGGTGTTTGATTTTGGTTTTACAGCCCTTTCAAGATTATTTCACTCATATAAAGCCGATGGTTAATCAGAGGTGGGCGAAAACCGGAGTACCCGGAGAAAAACCACCTGACCTTCTGTTGCAGAACTTGGCGTCTCACATGTGACGCGAGCAAGGCTCAGTCACAGCGGTGAGAGACCTAATGATCAAGAGTCAGGGCTCTTAACCACAAGGTCATCGGTGTTTGAGCCATCGAAGTTTTACTGTATTTGAAAGTCATTCATTTTGTAACAATCAAGATGAGTGAGAGCTCCATATAAGTAGTGATAGCTCCATATAAGTAGAATTCTGGGATACTTTTTTCTTATTTCTCCAATAAACCATGTGATGGTGCTACTTTCTTCTAAACCCTTTGATAGAGTTGGTTGATACTTACACTGTTACATACTGGTCTAAAGATTTCATTGATGCATTTCCAACCCCCTACAATGTCCTTGAGGTCAAGGTCACAGACTTAAAAAAATTTTACATTTGGTTAAAGTTTTATGACAAAGTTTATAGATGCCTGTATCATGTATGTTCTAAACTCTTAAGACAAATTCAAATGAAACTTGCATCGATGTTGCATACCAGTCCAAAGATTTCATTGATGCATACCCCACCCAGCTGCTTCCCTCAGTTTCAGTAACATTGATGCCCCCAACCCTTCAGTAACTTTGATGCCCTCACTCCCTTGGTTCATTTAGAAATTTTATGTTTGGTTTAGCTTTAACAAGCACATATATAGATTCTTATACCTTCCTGACTTCTTCATTCATATTACATAAAGCTCAAAAGATATATTGCAGGGCGGCGCTGGCCGGGGGTATACATGACCCACTGATGGCTTGCTCTAGTTATGCTTGTTATCTGGCATCATCTTTAGGTATGACTTAATTCAAGGTCGAAAAATGACATTTCCTTCGTATTTCAGCAAAGTTTTTATTGGAGATATGAACAGGCAGTGTTACAGAGTAGGTAAAACAGAAAAAAAGACAGTTCCAGAATCATGAAACAATTGTGTACTTGTCACTACAATCACAGGGCTGGAAAATTCTTCAAAATTTTACCTGTCCTGCAGGACTAAGGGCATAGGAACTATGCAAAATACCTTCTCATTCTCCAAAATTTTTACTCGTGATATTGAGCCGACCAGAGGAATTTTCCAGCCCTGAGTGAGGCATTTCCAATGAGGCGTTTAAAGAAACAATATTTTAGTTTTGGGAATTCATTTAGTACTAAGCCAAGAATATTAACCAGCACCCCAAAAACCAGGTAACGTGTTACAGTGTTATGGTAAACAATGAGTGCATAAATTTCAGCCAGTGCTTTTTTTTTTTTAGTTAATTTGGAGTTATGAGGGACTTTTAGGAATGTAAACTATCATGTGAGTGTTTAGTAATTTTTCCGCCATCACCTGCATCCAACTATATGAACTTCATGTTTTTGAAAATGGACTTTGAAAGTGGTATGGTGATGGAAATTTGTTGAATTGTGCTGTAAACATTCGAAAAGTCATCCTACAATTACAATGAATGCTATGTTGTTGAACTAGAAGTCATGAAATGCGTTATTCTGTAAAGGGCTAACAGCGGAAAAGGAATCGATCATCTCCTTCTCACGCCAAACCATGCAAAAAGGTGAAAAACCCTCGTTCAAAATCAGCTCTATATGATCTTTGGTCGGAATCGGACCACTGGTCAGATATTGCTTCCGAGAACACGGACTGCAGTGCACTTAATCGAACAACTTCACACAACACAACAACATCACACAGCACAACAACCTAAAGTGATCACAGGAGCTACAATCTTACCAAGTTGCATAACTCTATCATGCAATTTGACTGATTTATCTTCCTTTATGACATCCAAAAAAACAGGGGCCAGTTGTTCAAAGCATCGTTAGCTTAACGAGCTCATTAGTGGTCATACTGTTAACTCTTCTAGCAAGTACAATATCGTAAATTTTGGTATTTTTCCTGAAAAAATGTGAGCAGCTTTTGCGTCAGCAAAAGCTGCTCACATTTTTTTCAGCAAAAATTTCAGCATATTTGCCATATTTAATGATCAAAGTTTTAACGATACGTTAACTAACGAGGTCGTCAGTTTTGAACAACTGGCCCCAGAAGAGCATGGCACCGCTTGCGTTGCTCTTGTTTAAATATGGTTTGTGGATACTTGTTAGAACCACCTCAATGAGGCTGTTCTAATACATGCAAACAACGTATATTTTGACCCAAAATAAGAAAAATATCACTATTTTTCACCTGAAAATTTTAGCCTTTTTTTTTTTTGGCAAAAATTTTTTCAATGTACCATATTTGTATAGGCGCATTTTTGTTATGATCCATCCATCTCAACATCATATTTTGTCTATTTCTGTCAGGACCAGCAGAGAGAGCACCACGAGACATTGTTGAAAAGAAATGAAGAATTAAAACAAAAGATCAATGGTATTAAAGCTGAGAGAGCCCAGCAGGAACCTGAAGTTCTTAAGGTAATTAATCTGCAAAGGGGGCATTATATCAAAGTCCTTTGTCTGTCTGTCTGTTTATCCTTCTGTCTGCTCCATATCTCCTGAACCCTTTGACAGATTTTTAATCACTTCTGTCAAATTTTTCACTTAGCCAGCTGATGTGCAGAACCCATAAATAAACAATGCCGACTACTCAAGGTCTATGTCACAGTTGAAGGTCACAAGTTTCAGCCTTGAATTTTATGTTGGTTCAAAATCTCCTTTACCCCTGGAAGGATTTTCATTAAACTTTGGTGATTGGGCTAAGTGAGATGATGTGCAGAAGCCATAATTCAACCACATTGACTTAAGGTGATGGTCACAATTTAAGGTCATGAGCTTGAGCCTTAAGTTTCGTGTCCACTTTACATAATATACTATCTCTTACCGCTTCAAAGATTTTTGTGGAGTGTGGGGTGGGGGCGGATTATCGCAATGCCCTTCATCTGTCCGTAACACTTTCTTGTCTTCTCCCTGTCTCCTGAACCCTTAGATAGATTTTTAATACTTCGATCAAATATTCCTCCCAGTGAGCTGATGTGCAGAGCCCATAAATAAACATTGCCAACTCTAGGTCAAGATAACATTTGAAGGGCACAAGTTTCAGCCTTGAATTTTGTGTCCGCTCCATATCTCCTTTACCCCTGGAAGGATTTTCATTAAACTAAGTTAGAACTTAGAACTACAATTCAACCACAGTGACTCAACCATGCCGATTCAAGGTGAAGGTTACAATTGAAGGTCCAAGTTTGAGCCTTGAATATTTTGTCTGTTCCTTATCTCCTTTACCCATTGAAGGATTTTCAGTAAACTTTGGTCAAATATTGGCCTAAGTGAGATGATGCTCAAAACCCATAACTCAACCATGCCGACTCAATGTGAAGGTCAAAATTGAAGGTCACCAGTTTGAGCCATGAACATCCTGTATGCTATATATCTCTTTTACCCCTTGAAAGATTTCATTAAACTTTAGTCAGATATTTTCCATGGTGTGCTGATATGCAGATCCCATAACCACATCATGATGACACAAGGTGAAGGTCACAGTTGAAGGTCACAAGTTTGAGCCTTGCATTTCCTGTCCACTCTATATCTCTTTTACCCCTTGAAAGATTTTTCATTTGACTTCTGTCAAATATTTGCCTCAGTGGGAAAATATGCAGAACCTCAGTCATGCTGACTCAAGGTCATGGTCACAATTGAAGGTCAAGTTTGAACCTCAAAATTTTTGTCCTTACCGTTGGATGTATCTGTGTTAAACTTTGGTCCAATTGTAGCCGGGTGAGCATCGGGTGATAATGAAGACCCAGACAATGGAATTCTGAGGGTTGTTTATGTACAAACAAAACGGTGTCCTACAAACAAACAAACACTAATGACAATACACTATCTACAGGACAATACAAATAGCTACTGCTTAATATATTCAGCAGTATATATAAATCACCCACCTATATTAATATGGATGAATGACAACAGTCAACATTAAGAGGCAATATGCACAGAAAACGGTGAACGACAAGACACAGTCTGCTGGGATGAAATGCATGAATGAGTGGGGATTTTGGGGGTTGTAAATACATCCGTATATGCAAAAATATTTTCAAAATGTTTGCAAAAAAAAATTCAGCAGAAGACTTAAGCAGACAGATTAAGTTTTTCTCGGTGTCTTAAGGGGTAATATTTCCAGCAGTTTCATTGATTGGTGTTTGATTGATCATCTGTCACTGGTATGGGCTGATAATTAATCAAAAGTTATCACTTCGAATTACAGGTGCAAGAGCAGAAAGAGCAGATGAATGCCAGGATGCAGGAACATCATCGGAGTCGGAACGCCATTCAGAGACAAATCGCAGAGGTCAAGACAAGAAAAGAAGAGAAGAAGTCCCAAACAGTATGTGTTTTATCACCAGAAACCAATTTTTACTACTGAACAAAAAAAAAAAAAAACTGAAAAAAGGGTATTTCGCAATTTGGTAGTTGCCTCAGTGATTTCACCTGTCAATCGCACAAGACTATATCTTTTTTTTTTTGTAAACAATGTCAGATTACTAAAACATAATATTTTGCCACTCTGTCTCTGTGTTTTGGACTCCTTGCTGGATCGTGAAATAAACTGTCTAAAATTTAAGGAGAATCACAGCAAATCTTCAAGATGTCGGAATTTTTTTAGGATTTTGCAGTAGCTTGCTAGGTACCCAAAGCGGTCAGTATCTGTAAATCATTGCAGTCGATCTGGTATTTATCCTACTGAGTGAAGTCTCCATTGTCAGTAGATTTCGCAGCTGCAACACTTTGAAGAATCCGGGGAAAATATTGGAAGTTTTGAGTTCTGATCGTATAAACTCACTGAATTTCGATCCCATATCTTTGAATGAAAACACTGTGTATTATACACAGCAAAATACTGTGAATAGGTTTTGAAATTTTACTGGATTTGGATTTCTTGAAAACTTAAATGGATTAGGCTGAATATTGTAAAATTATGGTATGCCTAAAATGGTAAAATTATGCTATCGTAATTGTCCTAAGTATGGGACAGGCACGCCTAACCAAGATCAGACTGCTCCTGAAGAGGCAGTCTGATCAGGGTCTACATTGTTTGCCATTGTCTCTGACCTTTTGAACTCCTAGCTGGATTGTAAAACGAAATTGTTAAAATTTTAGGATAATTACAGCAAGTCCTCAAGGTGTCTGAATTTTTAGGATTTTTACGGTAACAAGACTTGTCATATAGGCTTAACTTAAAAGCTTTTAATTTACAGTTTCCAAATGCAGCATAAGTTACAAAACAAAAAGGAAGTACAAAAACAGAAAAGTTTTGATCAGATGCAGGTGATGCGGGTGCCTCGATGATCCGCGACCTTGCAGCTGCAATAATCCGTGATGGGAAGGTACCCTCTGACTGGGAACAGAGTTTCATTGTCTGTCTCTACAAGGGCAAGGGCGATGCATTGGAACGGGGCAACTACCGTGGTCTCAAGCTGACAGAACAGGTCATGAAAGTCCTGGAGAGGATTGTGGATGGCCTCATTAGGCAGTTGGTGTCCATCGACGATTCCCAGTTTGGCTTCGTCAGCAGAGTTTTGACCCTTGAATGATGTTGAAAATGTGTTTCCCTTTTATAACTTGAGAAAGAAATGATGGATTTTAATCAAATTTTGTATATGAATTGATATTGACAACCTCTAGTTTGGGATTGTTACACAGCTTTTTGTGTCAATATTCAACAGAGTTATAGCCCTTGCCTGACACCAGAAAGTCATTTCTGCTCAATATCTTAAACATATGATTAATTTTGATCATATCTAGTATGTGATTTGAAGTTGACAAGCTCTAGCTTGGGATTGTTACTGGCCTTTTTGGCTTTTTGCTTCAAGCAGAGTCATGGCCCTTGAATGATGTTGAAAGTTTGTTTCCACTCAATAGCTTAAGAAACTTATGATTGATATTGATCAAATTTGATATGTGAATTTATGTTGGCACTACATAGCTTGGGACTACATTGGTTTTTGCATCAATTTTCAAAAGCCAAACCTCCAACATCTTCAGCAGAATGACAGGGCAATGATCAGACAGATCTGCAATGTCAAGCCACAGGACGCTGTCACTATCAGGTCCAGTGAGTTACTTGAGCGTCTTAGCATTGAGGACCTGGACCTCATCCTGAAAGAGAGAAGGCTCCGCTGGTATGGACATGTGGAACCCTCCAACAGTGCAGTCAAGCCTGCCTATAACATACAGGTAGATGGAAAGCCGGGGCCTGGAAGGCCCAAGATGACCTGGACGCAGCTGACAGAAAGAGATTGCAGAGAATGGAAGCTCTCTGCTATCCATCCTCATGATAGACAAGCCTGGAGTTACAGTGTAAGATCTGCCATGCGTGCAGCAAGCCAGCTACCTGGAAGGGGGCCCACTTATGTGGACATTGTCCCCGCACCTGCACGTTAATCAAAAATCCGTTGTTGATGATGATGATGATTCAGCAGAGTTGTGGCCTTTGAAATTCGTTTTCGCCTAATATCTTTAGGAAGAAATGATGGATTTTGATAAAATTTGGAATATGACTTCATGTTGGCAAGATATAGCTTGGGACTGTTACACAGCTTTTTTGCATCAATTTTCAGCAGAGTTATAACCCTTGAATTACCTAAAAAATAATTATTGCTCAATATCTTGAGAAAGAAGTGATAGTCTGAATTGTACTGTTGCGTGAGGTATTTTGTAAGCCCTGCATACTGACATCTTGTTTTTGTCGCACCTGCTATTAGCATGGCGCGATATAGGCGCCCGGTTTTCCGTCTGTTCGTTCGTCTGTTCGTCTATCTGTCCGTCCGTCCGTTTGTCAAGGCGTCAACATTTGCGACCACTTTAGCGTTCACCCTGAGGTTCAAGTTTATTTCTCAAGAACTATAAGAGCTTCATTAATGATACTTGGTACAAACTTGTATCTGGGGATGACAACTTACATGCAAGCATCCATAATTGACCTTGACCTACATTTCATGGTTCGCTGACTTTGTAAGATATTGCGACCACCCTAGCTAGCGTTCACCCTAATGGTCAAGTTTATTTCTCAAGAACTATAAGAGCTTTATTATTGATACTTGGTACAAACTTGTATCTGTGGATGGCAATTTAAATGCAAGCATCCATATTTGACCTTGACCTACATTTCATGGTTCACCGACATTGTAAAATATTGCGACCACCCTAGCGTTCACCCTAATGGTTAAGTTCATTTCTCAAGAATTATTATAGCTAAATGATACTTAGTACAAGCTCGCATTTAAGAATGGAAACTTTTGTGCAAGCATCTATGTTTGACCTTCACCTACATATCATGGTTGGGTGACTTTGCGTCCCCACAGGCGCGACATAGCCTTCGGCGGAATTCTTGTTCTTATGTCTCATCTGAAAGAGTGCAGCAGGGCATCAGAAATAAAATTTAACCCTTATCTTGCTGAATATTCATTTAAGCCACACCCCTTTCTGTCTATCAACCAATCAAATCACTTGATTTAATTTATATGCTACAAATTCATAACTGAATACCAAACAGTGTAGATCCTGATCAGATGGCTTCTTCAGAAGCCATCTGATCTGGATCTACACTGTTTGCAAAGATAGGGGTTGTCATGAACAGCAAGAAAAGGGTTAAGAGGGTTGACTAAATTCAGTTTATTGAAGTTGGACTTTATTTCAGGATCAGTTGAAACTGACATTAGTTAAAGCTAAAGAAGAGGAAGAGAAGCTAGCAATGAAGATTGTTCAGTCGCCAGAGCGGGTCAGACATGAACAAGAAAGAATGGAACATCAGCTGAATGATTTGAAAGATGGATTTGAGATGAAACGTCACAGACAGACAGAGCTAAAGACACAGCGAGAGAATGTCCGCAAGCGGGCCACTGATGCTGAGAAAGGTCTACAGTTATTGGAGGCAATACATAGAAGCAACAACAAGGAGAAGTAAGTTTTTTTTTTTTTTTTTTGTAGAAATTCAAGATTTCAGTTTAAATGCTTCAGAATGAATAAACTTGCAATTAGTATAATACTGACCCTTTAAAAAATCCTCCAGGAAAACATGCCTATATAACTCTGACCCTCTTGAACACTAGTTCTAAAAAGTAAAATTGCAGTATACAGGGTAACCTTATTATGCTAAAGTTGGGGACATATTTCTTCTGTGGCTTGTCCATCCAGTTATCTGTTCCTTTGTCCGTAAGTCACACTTTCTTGTGCATAGCATAACTTAAGAACCATGTATGCCAGTGTTTTGAAATTTCATTTATGGATTCCTCATGAAAAAATAATGAACCCATATTTTTTTTATTATCAGAATTATCTCCCCTTTTTGAGCTATTTCACTCTTTAACTCACCTAAGGGTGAGCTATTGTGATTGGTCACCGCCTGTTGTCGCCGTCCATCCATCTGTCCATCCGTCCATTCACAATTTTTTTAAACAACATCTCCTAAACCACTGAACAGATTTTGACCAAACTTGGCAGAAATAATCCTTGCGTGGTCTTCTCTCAAAGTTGTTCAAAGAATTCAATTCCATGCAGAGATCTGGTTGCAACCATGGCAACAAAGAAGGGAAAATAAGAGAAAACCTTTAAAATTCTTGTGTGAAACCAGAAGGCCCAGTACTTTGATATTTGGTATGAAGCTTCATCTGGTGGACCTCTACCAAGATTGTTCATATCATAACCCTGGGGCCAAAAATGACCCAGGGGTCGGGCTCATAGAAGTATATAGGTAAAACCTTTAAAAATCTTGTCAGAAACAAGAGAGCCCAGATCTTTGATATTTGGTTTGAAGCTTCATCTTGTGGACCTCTACCAAGATTGTTAGCATTATAGCCCTTGGGCAAAAATGGCACCGTGCCAGGGCCCACTGGGTTTACATAAACTTACATAGGCATAATCCTTTAAAAATTCTTCTTGTCTGAAACCAGAATGCCCAGGTCTTTGATATTTGGTATGAATCTTTATCTAGTGGGCCTCTACCAAAGTTGTTCAAATTATAGCCCTGGGGCTAAAAATGGTGCTTGGGCAGGGCCCACTGGGTTAACATAGAGGTATATAGGGAAAACCTTTAAAAATCTTCTTGTCTGAAACTAGAAGGCCCAGATCTTTGATATTTGTTATGAAGCTTCATCTAGTGGCCCTCTACAAAGATTGTTCAAATTATAGTCCTGGGGCCAAAAATAGCAACCGGTCAGGACCCACCGGGTTCAAATAGAGTGATATAGGGATTAGGGAAAACCTTAAAAATCTTCTTGTCTGAAACTGAAAGGCACAGGTCTTTGATATTTGGTGTGAAGCTTTGTCTAGTAGACCTCTACCGAAAATGGTCCTGGGTCAAAATTTGGCCCTACCTTAAAGGTCACGTTTTACAATGACTCGTATAGGGAAAAACCTTGAAAAAAATCTTCTTGTCACAGGCACAGGTGTTTGATGTTTCTTATGTAGCTTCATGCCTAGAGGTCAAGAGGTCAAAAATTATGGTACTACTTAAAAGGTCTTGTTAAATGTGAAATAGGAAAGCCTATCAGTTACCATTCAAAAGTTTTGCCCAAGGTTTTTACGGACATAAACAGACAGACCAAAACTATATGCCCCCCCACTCCCCCCGAATCTTTGAATACAGGGGTGTAACAAGTGAAAGCAATGATCAGGAATTGATACAGTTACTTCACACCTTCCATCCAAGACATCAAAGAGAAAGAAACACAAACATGAAATTAACATCATATAATAATAACGCTACAGGCGTAAAGCCAAAATGGCCAAGCTGCTAAAGTTGATTATTAATATTATTATTGCTATTACTATGAATAGCCAAATAGACAAACCATAGCAACAATAAACTATGACAGAAAAACCGCCTTAGAACTGTCAGTAAAAAGTAAAAATTATTTTATGGGGGTGTTGGGGTGGCTAAAATCGATTTTTGCATAGCCACACTCCTTTCCCTTGGAACTGTCATAGTTTAGTAGTTTAGACAAACTTGTTCATTCCGCATGAAGGATTTCTGGCTCATCAGTGCTCACAGAACATAAGAATCAAACAAATACAGATATAAAACAACGATGACGACTCGACAGCATGAAATAACTGAAATGCTGGAGCAAAAGAAAATCAACTGGTGGGCCTGACCAGAGACACCCTATGTTGGGGGTATTCATTAGAACTGCTCACTGAGGCGGTTCAAATGAATATCCACAGTGTAGGTAATAATGGAGAACAGACAGAAATTATCATTCATTTGACATCCAAAAACCTACCTTATCAGATTCTGTTCCTGTTGTATAACATTTGTATTTCAGTGAGATTGATGCAGAGATAGCTCATATAGGGGACAAATACCAGGATATGGATCTACAAAGACTACCATGTATAACATTTGTATTGCAGTGAGATTGATGCAGAGATAGCTCATATAGGGGACAAATACCAGGATATGGATCTACAAAAACTACTTTGTATAACATTTGTATTTCAGTGAGATTGATGCAGAGATAGCTCATATAGGTGACAAATACCAGGATATGGATCTACAAAAACTACTTTGTATAACATTTGTATTTCAGTGAGATTGATGCAGAGATAGCTCATATAGGTGACAAATACCAGGATATGGATCTACAAAAACTACTTTGTATAACATTTGTATTTCAGTGAGATTGATGCAGAGATAGCTCATATAGGGGACAAATACCAGGATATGGATCTACAAAAACTTGAACTGAGCACCCGTAATGATCAACTCCAACATATGTTGACGTCTAGACAAGAGAAGATGGCCAAACTTTCATTACAACAGCAGAGCAGAATGAAAGTACTTCAGGAACAAATTGCATTATTAAAAGAGTAAGGCTTTTTTGTCCCCACAATGGGTTGTCAATGTGTCAATGTTCAGTGTTTGAAGCATTTTATAGTTTACAAAACAATGGTAGACAAGTGAGTCTTTTGGTCACTTAATCCCTATTCAATTTGTGTTCAGTTTTTCTCATTTTCATATACAGTAAAATTCCGCTATTAAGACCACCTAAAATTAAGACTAAATCTGCTTTTAAGAGCTTATTGAGAAGCATTCAGTTATTCTTTCTTTGTGTTTTCTACACCTTGTGGCTCCTACTAAGAGACCACCTTTGGGACTGTTCAAGAGTGGTCTTAAAGACCACTTTTGAACAGTCCCAAAAATGGTCTTAATATAGGAATTTTACTGTATATTTTTACTGCTGTTGAGTGTTACTTATCCAGGAAACATGCTGTTATGATATAAAAGTAGCCAATAGGCTTATATATACCTTGTGGTTTTGAGTGTAGTCTCTTACCCCAGTTTATATGGGTAAACCCAAAATGGGGTACTGGAAAAATGTTCTGGCCAAGATCAGACACTGTAGAATGTGGCATTTGGTCACGACCTTCACCGTTTGCAAAACGTTCAGCCTTTCATAAAATACAGTTCAACTTCGATGGCTCAAACACCGATGGCTCGTTTACCATGGTTGATTTGAACCTGTTTTTGAGTCCCTAGGGAAATCCTCTACACAAGAAACTGGGGAATAATTAAGAAGATTTTTGTTTTTTATCTTGCAAATATATGCTGTGTGTACTCATTAGAATTGCCTTGATGAGGCGATTCTAATGAGTACACACATTGTTATAGCATACATTTTCATTATAGAACACTGACAAGATGCCCAAAAGTATCATGTAATGCTTCCTGACAGTAACCCTTCTGTGGCTCAAAATACGAGGGTCCTTCAAATATTTTTGTCACTAATAGGTTTCCGTAGTTTTATCATGTGTTTCTGATAACACTTCACTGCACTTTAATAGTCTTTCAAATAGCTATTGATAACAGTTTATTTCGTGCATATTGCTTTTATAATAACTGATATAGGTCAAATTGAAATACATGCAGTCATATACACTGGCCAATTTATGAGTTACATTGTAAGATGGACAGAAAAGCTGAAATTTGCAGCTACATTATATGCCGTGTTAGGCTTGACATAGGTTCAAGTCAGAAATTTTATGAATTGTGTGGCATGTATGAACCTCTTGCCATACCAAAGCACACAGTTTATCGGTGGGTCAAAGCTTTTAAAGCTGGTAAATCTTCCGTCAAAGATGATGCCCATGTTGGTAGGCCCAAGACCTCCATCATTAAGGCAACCATCACTGCTGTAAAGGCAGTGGTCGAAGAAGATGCACGACTGTCAGTGAAAGAGATAGCTAAATGCATTGGTATATCCGAAGGCAGCCATTCTGACAAAGTACTTGGGCTTTTGAAAGATTTGCGCTAGGTGGGTGCCCCATTTGCTCACTGAGGAGCATGCACCGTAACGTAGCTTTTATTGTGCACTAGCTCAAATAGATTATAATATTTTTATTAATTTTAGGCAGCGTGAAACTGTGATGCAAAAACAGTCGTCTGAAGCAAGAAAGAAGAGCCAGAAATTAGAGTATAAGAGAAAGAAAGAAGAAGAAATAAAACAAAAACAGAATGAGATTGATCTGAAAATTCAGAAATTGATGGAAATGTATTCTCGTTTGTTAGAATGTGTAAGTTTAAATAATGTTTTCATTTCTCGAACATGGCAGGAATGACAGTAGCCTGTCCAGGAATTGTTGATCTGTTCTGCTGTACCTGTGTTAACCATCACGTGAACAAGTTTGTGAAATGAACACCCCACTAAACTCCACTTTGTATAGAGAAAACTGGGGTTTACCGGGTGTATACATTATTTTTCTTATTTCTGATCCAAGACATAGGTTGTGGGTATTCGTTAGAACTGTCTCAATGAGGTGGTTCTAACGAGCACACACAACCTGTGTTTGCAGTATAAATAAGAAAAATATCACAGAATTTCATCAGATACATAGCCATGTTGGATGTAAAAAAAACACGGTATGGGCCCCGTCAAGCGATTTTGGTACTTATCGCCTATGCGAGCAGCGAAGGTTCAGGCAAGCCTGCGCTTCCGCACAGTCTCACCAGAACCTTCGCTGCTCGCTCATACAAGCGGTGAATCAAGAGGAACCTTCAGACAGAAAGCCATATCCCTGGCCCCTCTGAATGGCTGGGCATGCGCTGTTAAAATTTGTCATGACGGAGTGCTCGAAGACACAAATTCGCTTGGCGGGGCTCGTACTGCATGGGTGTTTATCATAATGATTTTTAACATTTATGGTTTTTATGCTGCTTTTGACAGAACATGAACTGCATGGGTAACCCATTTAGTACCAGAAACCCCAAAACGGGTACCCTGGCAAACAGTGCAGGCCCAGATCAGATGCTGCAGAACGTGACATTTCATCAGGGCCCCCACTGTTTGCTAAAAGCTCAGTCATTTTACGTGTAAATTTTGAAGAAAACACAACCTGACACGCCTAAATTTTGAACTGGACTCTTGCCATATATAAGGAGGAAGATTCCATTTGGTACAAAAAGGTTAAGAATCATGTCCTTGCTGCCATTGCTATTAACTTCATATATTTTTGTAGGTAGTGACAGCAAGTGTAATTTGTTTGATTTGAGGTTTAATGTCCCCATCAACACTGTAAAGGTCATTTTGGAGACGTTGCTTCCAATTTTGTGGGACTTTTACCGGACATTGAGATGAAATGACATCTCAAGCCCTGTCGCCCAATGAAACCAATAGGGTTTATGAGCATGGACGGTCCGTCTTGCACCACGGTTCCTGGACAGGCTTAGATCCTCTAAGGGGTTTACCAGTACTAGTGTGCGGGCCGGATTCAGCTCTGCGTGGAAGCATCGTACAGCCGATATATTTCTTCAAGCCCCTATGGGCGGGGTTGTCAGCAAGTGTAATTAAAAATTTTATAGTCAAACACCATGAATTATGACAGGAAAATTTAATGTTAACTGATTTACTACAAAATTTTATATACATTTTATAGGGTAAGCAAAAATTTTAAGGCAATAATAGCAGTTTTGAAATTTATCAGGGCAGTATGCCATATGTGACATGTTTAACCCATATTTATATATAACCCGCACTATGTTTTTGCTTATTTGGGGCTAATGTTCTAAATGGAAAATTCTGGTATATTACACACAAGGAAGATTTGCTGAATCTTTTGTTGAGACTCGAATAAAACTGATAAAAAAAAATGTGAAGAAAAATGTACCTAGAGTGCCTTCAAGAAGATCGTAGAAACATGCTTGCTATAGTCATATTCTAACATGCTTTTAACATGTAGTACCTGAAAATAGCTTCTGATGCAATTAATTTTTGTTTATCTTATTTATTCTTTATTTATTTACAGATTTATGCATTTATTTGTATCATTTACCAATGTTAACCCATTTTGTACCGGAAAAGCCAAAACGGGTACCCTGGCAAACAGTGCAGGCCCAGATCAGACGTTGCAAAAAAGTTCAGCTGTTTTCCAAATAAATTTTAAAGAGGTTCCGCTTGGTACAAAAAGGGTTAATATTATCCCTTCTCATTGTTGATTATTGCAGTCATGGATGTTGCTCAACATATTAGTGGATCTTTTAATTTAGACCAAGTACTAGGTGAAGGCCTTGATATTTTCTGTGTCCAAATTATGTGTAATCTGATCAAAGGAAAAATTTTTGGTGTTTTGGTGTTCATGAGTGAAATAAAATTTGATCTTATACTAAAAAGAATCAAATTTTCTGTTTCTTACATATTTCAAAACGGCAATATTTAGCTTCACCAATCGTGTCACTCACTGTCAGAGAAAACTAACTTTTTTCCTGGTCGTTTCGCGTCAATTTAGTGGTGTCCAACGTATTTACTGGGTATAATATTGGGTGTAAACTAAAAGTTTGCACCTGACAAATAGCCTGGGATGGCATTTCTATGAATGGTTAATGAAATAATTGAGAGATTAGTTTTCCAAAGAAGGTGTGGACAGATCTAACGTTGAGCGACAAAATATATGTGACATCAGCGTCGAAAATGACGTCATTAACATCCTTGTGACGTGTGAACGGGCTTAGTGTTAATTCTATTACAGTTCTTTGATTTTCAATCATCTGACAAAGGAAAAACTGACCACATAATTAGATTTTGAGAAAAAAAAAGTAGTCCCAAACAGTGAAAAATAAAATTGATATCAGTCACTGTTTGAAACAGTGACAATATCGTTTTCAATTTCACTGAGAAATCTCTATATTTCATTGAAAAGCATGTAAGAAATAACTTTTTGGCCAACCTTTGCGAGATTACCAGGCGTGCATATGGGAAGTCATGGACAAAGGAAATTGCATTTTGTTGTTATTTTTTGTTCATAATAGCAATACAGCCCCTATTGTTTCAAACAGTGACAATATCGATTTCAGTGAGAAATCACTATATTTCACTGAAAAGCATGTAAGAAATGGTAATTTTTCTATATAATCTACAAATTTTTGTTTGATTGTTTAACATGGTTTCTGCTTTGGATCCCATGAATAGTGTTATAAAGATAACATAGTGACAAAACTTGTTTAACCGACATTTTCACTGGAACGAATCCTTACATCAAGAAGAGAATGATTTACAGAGTTATTCAATAATATTTTAACTATTTAATACCCCACGAAATAAATATTGTAGATATTTGTTAGAATTGCCTTGCGAGGTGATTCTAACAAATGTCCACCACATTTGTTTCTTGGAGTAATTGAGGGAAAAGTCCTTCATTACCTATTATACTTCCCCAAATTGGGATTCTTTCATTTCAAACATGCCTATACAAATACATTGCCACCTTTATTGCCGAGTATATGAAAATTTTATGATGAAAAATTGTGATATTTTTCTTATTTCTGCTCAAAATATAGAGGCGGTTCTAACGAGTACCCACAATCTATATTTTAGAGCAGAAATAAGATGAAGCGGTTCTAACGAGTGCCCACAATCTATATTTTGAGCAGAAATAAGAAAAATAAGGTATACCCCCAGAAACCGCAGTTTTACTATATAAAAGTGGGGTTCAAGGGGGTCAAAATTATATAGGCGTGTTTTCGTGATGATAGCCACAAATTCGCTATAGTGGCAAATTGTAAGAGAACAAATACTGTCATTATAGTGAGGGTCCTCTGAAACTCCAATTTTTTTTTCTCGTTTTTCAGAATGATGAGTTTGACAGACCATTTGAAAACTTGCCAGGAGAAGTAAAGAAGTGCTTTGAAAGAGAGAGCTGATGTGGTCTTCTGTCATATGTTGAACATTATATCAAAACAGTGGAGCAGTATATTTGAGTCAACTCATGGGAGCCGGCCTCGGTAGCTCCGTCGGATGCGCGTCTGACTGGCGATCAGGAGGGTGCGGGTTCGATACCTGCCAGGGTCGACAATATTCTTTCGTGGAGATTGATCATGAATTTTTATGCCCCCAGAATCTAAGAGATTCGGGGGCATATAGTTTTTGGTCTGTCTGTCTGTTTGTCCGTTTGTCTGTTTGTCTGTCTACAAAAACCTTAACATTGGGCATAACTTTTGAATGGTAATAGATAGAGCTTTCATATTTCACATGTGTATACCTTATCACAAGACCTTTCCAGTGGTACCATAATTTTTGATCTCGTTACCTTGAACTTGACCTTTGACCTATTTTTTTTCAAAATTTTTAAAAACATTAACATTGGCCATAACAACATGCGCTGTCCGGGGTTATCAGTGTTTCACAAACACATCTAGTTTTCTACAGCCATTCTCTCCCTTCTGCTGATTCAAGAACGGCAGTTGTCAGTTTCTGGCGAAAAAATGTGCACTGCTCTGGTTTACCGCTTACGTATAAGCCTGCCCTGGAAAAGTGTGGATAGGTAAACTCACCTGTTCAAAAATGACCTAAATAGTGTTGACTGGGCTGTTAAACTCCAATACAAACAAACATACAAACAACTTATGGGAAAAGTGTACTTACTGATAGGGGACTAGAAAAGGCTCAGGCAAGCCTGCGCATAAGTATCCCTCTTCCCAGAGCCTTATAGCAGGAGCCCATTTCAAAATTCGGGTGTGTCATGTTGTGTTTTCATCAAAATTTATTTGGAAAAGGACTGAACTTTTAGCAAACAGTGTAGGTCCTGATCAGATGTCGCATTCTGCGGCGTCTGATCTGGGCCTGCACTGTTTGTCAGGGTACCTGTTTTGGGGTTTCTGGTAAAAATGGGTTAAGACCACCTTAGATTAGGAATTTTGTTTTGAAAACCTTATTTTGTAGGTTTCAGTTCTTCTTTCTGGGTGTTTTCTGCATACAATGTCCTCTGGACATAGACAACCTTTGGGACTGCTCAAAAGTGGTCTCAAGACCACTTTTGAACAGTCCCAAAGGTGGTCTTAATATAGGAACTATCCTGTCATTGCATGCAAGACATACCATAAGTACCATAACAATTCTAAAAATCAGGCTTCGTATTTTTCAGACATTTGCAGGATTTCAGGCTTTTAGCACTAGATTTTTTCCTTGATTTCAGGCTTTTAGATTTTGATTTTCCCTGCTATATTCTGTTTAAAATGACTGTTTAACCCTTAATTTATTTAGCCACATCCAGTTTGTAACTGTCAGCCGATCAGATTACTCAAGATGTAATGTATTCATTGAGTTCACAAGCTGTATTACAAACAGTGTAGATCCTGATCAGATGGCTTCTTCAGAAGCCATCTGATCTGGATCTACACTGTTTGCAAAGGTAATGGTTGTTGTGTTCAGCAGGATAATGGTTAAGACTGTAAAATCCGGACTTTCAGGCATGGAAAAGCTGGGTCAGTATGAGGCCTGAAAAATGCAGACACCTTGAGGACTTTCTGTATTTCTTGTAAAATTTTATGAAATTTGTTTCACGATCAAGCAAGGAGTCCAAAAGATGCAGACTGAATGGAAAACAGTGTAGACCCAGATCAGACAGGGTCTGCACTGTTTGCTAAGTCCCAATACTTAGGATCATTACGGTACATAAATCCCAGAATGCTAAGAGCTCTTTTCTCATGTTAGCTCATTGATTTGTTTGTTTGTATTTGAGTTTAACAGCCCAGTCAACACTATATAGGTAATTTTTGAGCCGATCAGTTTACCTAGACACACTTTCCCAGGCAGGCTTATACGTAAGCGGTTAACCTGTACAGTGCACATTCTTTCCCCAGAAACTGACAACTGCCCTTCTTGCATCAGTGGAAGGGAGAGAATGACCGTAGAAAAGATTTCATGATAAATCTCCACGAAAGAATGGTGCCGACCCCGGCAGGTATCGAACCCACGTCCTTCTGATCCCCAGTCAGATGCGCATCCGACTGAGCTACCAAGACCGGCTGTTAGGCAAATGGCCATTGATGTTTGTGTAACATGTGCAATGTTGTAGCTAATATAAATATCAGATCTTGTAAATAGTCCATGAAATGAGAACATACAAGCATTTTTCTGTTTTCCACTTTCATTCTTTTTTCTTCCCTGTCCCTCTTTCTTTCTATGTATTCTGTGGTCACATTGACCATTACTGACAGGCGTACATTACACACACTCGAGGTTTACAAGATGAAAGCTTTGATACACAGTTATCATGTTAATGATATTGAACCTGCATATGGGATGACTCTTTATGCACAGAAGGTTCTCAGTAACATCCCAGTATGAAGAATGGAAAATAATTGTGGATTCATGCATCCAAATTATGCCAGTGAGGCATGATTGGATATCAAATTTTTTCACTACTTTCTAGTCATTATCCACCTTCCGGTGATTCAAGAAGGGTAGTTGTCAGTTTTTGGTGAGAGAATGGTCAGCAACTATGTTCGTTTCTTCTGAAAGAATGTGCACTGAACTGGTTAGCACCTGTATATAAGCCTGCCCAGGAAATGTGTGGTTATGTAAAGTGGTCACTTTGGCATAAAATTAATAGTATCCATTGGGCCTTTAAAACTCCAAATCAACAAACTGTGTACCCTGAAGAAAAGTTTTTATGCCCCACCAAAAAGGAGGGTATCGTATAGCTTTGGGTGCGGATCATGCTTGCATTGGTGTCAGCATTGTTTGAAGCATTATATCTCCAGAACTGACAGATGGTTTCTTACAAAAATGGTTTTAGTACTAGGATGGAGAAAAAGCAAGGTCATAAACTCACAGAATTCTCTAATATTTGGGCAAAAATATGTTGCCTACAGCCTATCTCCCGAATGAGTTGTGATCAAACTTGTTAGAGTTCATCACTGAGACCTTCTAAAGGATGGATTTGTTTTTTGTGACCTTGGCCTCATTTTCAAGTTTATAGGCTCGAAGAAAAGGTCTCATTCGGATAAAAATAACTTGTCTGTACTCTATCTTCTGAAAGAACATAAATTGTGGTAAAACTTGGAATAATATATTATTGCAATAAAACAAAGACTTAATTAGATTTGGTCTTTTTGTCATGCCTGCTTTAACCCTTTTTGTACCAAATGGAATCTTCCTCCTTATATATGACAGGAGTCCATTTTGAAATTTAGGGGTGTCAGGTTGAGTTTTCTTCAAAATTTATTTGGAAACTGGTTGAACTTTTTGCAAACAGTGTAGGCCCTGATCAGACGCCACAGTCTGCGGCATCTGATCTGGGCCTGCACTGTTTGCCAACTACCCGTTTTGGGGTTTCCAGTACAGAATGGGTTAAGCATGGCGTGATATAGGAGACTTGGTTTCCAGTTTTTGATCAGTTCTTCTGTTTGTCTGTGTATCAAGCCATCAATAATTGCGTTCACCCTTATGTAAGAGTCCATTTCTCAACAACTATTTGAGCTTAATGATACTTTAATAGTACAAACTTGCATCTTTGGATGGCAATTTTATGCAAGCATCCATATTTGACCTTGACCTATATTTCATGGTTCACTGATGTTGTAAACTGTTGTTTCAACCCTAGTGTTCACCTTAATGTAGGAGTCTATTTGAGCCTCATCAATCATACTTGGTATAAACTTGCATCTTGGGTTGACAACTTTAAAGCAAGCATCCATATTTCATTTGACCTACATTACATGGTTCACTACTTTGTTAACTATTGCTTCAACCCTAGCGTTCACTTTAATATAAAAGTCAATTTCTCAAGAACTATAAGATTTTCATTTATGATACTTGGTACAAGCTTGCATCTAGGGATAGCTATCCTAATGCAGGCATCCATATTTGACCTTCTTCTTCTGCCAGTTAATAGCCTCCTTCAACGTTCTGAAGATTATGCTATGTTGTGACACATCCGGGAAGGAACAATACATCCGTTGAGAAGTTACGTCAGTCTGGCCAAATACATTCCAAAGGTTAAAAAGAAGTCTTTATGTACAATTAAAAACATCTGGTATTGGTCAGTGGATCAGAGTGTCACCATAGCCTTAAAGGCGTCCAGTGACTCTGCTTCAACGGTAGCTGGAGGCAGCGCATTCCAGTCCCGAACTGTCCTGGGAAAGAATGACATCTTTCTTCTTTCTGTTTTACAGCTGGGAACTTGGTAGGCTCTGGGATGAGAATGCCTGGTGTTTCTCTTCTTAGGTGGTAACAATCTCTTGTCTTTGTCGATGGCAACCAATCTTCTGTCTACCTTATACATCATACACAGCCTGGCATCTCTCCTCCTTTCCAGTAGTCTTCGCCAGTGCAAGCTGCTGAGCATATCCGATACACTGGAGGCGTTTCTGTGTCTATTCTTGACATATCTGGCTGCCCTCCGTTGTACCATCTCTAGTTTCTGTACGTTTGTCTGGGTGTGAGGATCCCATACTGTGCTGGCGTACTCCACTAAAGGCCTTGACCTACATTTTATGGATCACTGACTTTATTGTGTCAACCCAGGGTTCGACATTAACCCAAGACCTATGGACATTGTCTAGTGAAAATAGTCAGGTCTAGTAAAGTCTGGGGCTCGGTGGCCGGAATGGTTCATTTGAAAATATTTACTGAATCCATGTTTTTAACTCATTAACAAGAAAATGGGTTTCCTTTTTCAGTTTGTTGCATGTAAATAAATAATAGTAATCTGATGACTGTAGAACTAGTGTATCACTCTTAGAACGATTTTTATCAGTTCTTCGGTCCAGTTTAACTTAGATCAGGTCCAGTGCATCCCAAGAGTTACAGGACCACCTTTGTCCTGTTATTTAAAATGTTATTGTTGAACCCTGCAACCCTGGTGTTAACCCTAATGAAAGTGTCCATTTCTGAAGAAGTATAAGAGCTTCATTAATTTGATACTTAGTGCAAGCTTGCATCTAGGGATGACAAATTTTATACAAGCATCCATATTTGAATTTGATAGTCTAAATTTTATGGTTCACTGACTTCGTACACTATTGTGTCAACCCTAGCATTCACTCTAATGTAAGAGTCTGTATCTCAAGAACTATAAGAGGATACTTGGTACATTAATGATACTTGCATAGTCGAAACTTGGTACAGGATATCATGGAAAAATAACCAAAAAACAAAACAAAATCATTTAAAAGGTCACAGTTTTTTGTTGGTTATTATTGGTTGGGAGCTGGGGTCATGTTCATGGTGGGGACTTTGTTTTCTTGTGATATTATTTCTGGTTGCATGTTTTTGCAAGCACTGTTATCTTATAATTATAAGGTTTTGTTCAAAGAGTTATGAACACAAGAAAAAAACAGACAGCATCTTGTTTAATTCCACAAAAAATATGTCATATACATGAATAGGCTGAAATTATATGAGCCACTTCATGACAAAAACTGTTTTTGCACATAAGGGTCCAGTTATTCAGTCTTGTTAGCTTAACAAGCTCGTTAGTGGCTGTATTGTTAACTGTTATAGCAAGTACAATATCTAAAATTTGGTCTTTTTGCTGAAAAAATGTGCAAAAGCTGCTCACATTTTGCAGCAAAAATATAAGCTCATTTGCCATATGAACGATCAAAGTATTAACAATATGTTAACCAACGACATTATTAGATTTGAACAGCTAGCCCCTGGACAGTCAGATTTGTACCTAAGTGTTAGCTGCTTGGATCGTACAATACGTCTAGTTTCTACATCACGAAAACACGCCTATATAATTTTGACCCCCTTGAACCCCACTTTTATATAGTAAAACTGGGGTTTACAGGGGTAAATCTTATTTCTCTTATTTCCGCTCCAAAATATAGATTGTGGGTACTTGTTAGAACCGCCTGGCGAGGCGGTTCTAAATAGTACCCACAATCCATATTTTGAGCAGAAATAAGAAAAATATCACAATTTTTCATCTTATAAATTTCATTCTTTTGGCGATAAAGGTGACAATGTATTTGTATAGGCCTGTTTTCGTAATGTATATCTAAACTTTCAAGACTCTTGCTAGTCTGAGTAGCTGAGTAGGCTGGTTTGTGTTTCACCTGGTCAAGAACCCCAAAGACAGATTTTCTTATGATGAGGCTCAGATAATTGTTAAACCTTCAACTTCAAAATTTATTTCTTTACCCTTGTCCTGCTGAATATTTAAATCTGCCACATCAACTACCAATTATCAACCAATCAGATTACTTGATGCAAATTATTGCAACAAATGTAAAATCTGAACGACAAATAATGTAGATCCTGATCAGATGGCTTCTTGAGAAGCCATCTGATCTGGATCTAAATTGTTTGAAAGAAAGGGCCCGGGCTCAGCAGGAAAGGGGTTAATATTTGTCATGGTAAATAATACATGTAACCTCTAGCCGTTTTAGAGTTATGATTCAGGTATTGTGCCGGGCCCACGCTCAAGGCTGTGAACAATAGATTGGGCTGCATGGTGGTTCCACACAGAGCTTTAACCGACTACACATGGAGTACTGGCTAACTGCTAAGAAGGTCTAATGTTTTGAAAAGGGGTAATCCTTTGGAAGCAAGGACTTCAGCAGATAGAAATAGGTACCCTGGCAAACAGTGCAGGCCCAGATCAGATGCTGCAAAATGATCAGGGCCTACACTGTTTGCAAAAAGTTCAGCGATTTTCCAAATAAATTTTGAAGAAAACACAACCTGACATACCTAAATTTTTTAATGGACTCCTACTACATATAAGAAGGAAGATTCCATTTGGTACAAAAGGGTTAATGACTCAGTATTTCACTTGGCATGTCTAAAGCTCAAGCTGATGAAGAGAAGAGGTTAATTAAAGGATAATTTTTTTCATTTCTACAAAAAAATCAGTGTTGTGGGTACATCTTATGACCACCTCAGTTAGGCATTTCTCTGTCTTCTGCCATTTTGCCATTATAAAGAATCTCAATAAGGAGGTTTATAAGAGATAATAATGGAATTTAATGGAATTTTACTTACTCCAAGAAACAATTTGGACATTTGTTAGAATGGTTTCTTACCAATATCCACAACATTTGTTTCTTGAATTATTAAAATATTCTTGCTTATGTTGATATTTCTGTCTTATCTTGGGCTAAGGATTAGTTCCATTGAAATTGTCTTTAAAACAAGTTTTGTTGTTATATCGAATGTGGAAGCCCCTGCCCATAGTGGCTTGAAGAAATATATGGGCTGCATGATGCTTCCACGCAGAGCTGAATCCGGCCCGCACACTAGTACTGGTAAACCGCTTAGAGGATCTAAGCCTGTCCAGGAACCGCGGTGCGAGGCGGATCATCCATGCTAATAAACCCTATTGGTTTCATTGGGCGACAGGGCTTGAGATGTCATTTCATCTCAATGGCGGGTAAAAGTCCCACAAAATTGGAAGCAACGTCTCCAAAATGACCTTTACAGTGTTGACGGGGACGTTAAACCTCAAATCAAACAAACAAATATATCGAATGTGGGTATAAAGAAGGTTGACTGTACCAGAAATATAGGGTTCTGAAGAGGAATTAGGAAAATTATCCCTTGTTTATCCTTTATTACTCCACTAATATGGAGCCAAGGTCTACCGGACTATTACCAACTTTTGCACTCGTAACCAGTGATCTGAGTTTTCAGGACAAACGATGAAGTCTGTCAACATGGTTCTCTCTCTCTCTAACATTAGTTCAAATATTGTTTGTTTGTAGTAGTTTCTGCCTAAAAGTCTTCCCTCTATTAAAGTTCTCTATCCTATTTTTTGGGAGTTTTCATCTTCTTTATTATATGTCTGATATTTGGTTTAAATAGTTATATGATTGTCTTTATAATATTCATTTCACCAGTTATATATGTTATGTGCAAGTTAGATGGGAAACAGATTTATATAAAACTGTCAGCTTCTTTCTTATTAGTTTGCTGCCTGATTGTATAGTGGTTTTCTCCAAGCACTCATGGGTAGATGCAGTATTATAGAACCAAATGAAGAAAAAAACTAGATGTATATTGCACAGTTGTATTAAAATCTGTAGGAGTCTCTCTGGGTTCATATTGCACAAATATTATACATACATGTATGAATATTCATCGTTCAAAGAAATCAAACAAAAACGTTTCAACAAGAGTCTGTTTCTAATTAATTGTGAGAAACAGTGAGAATTACAAATGAGCAAGCGCATGACAAAATCTACAAGAAGTCTTGAGCGACCAGTGAAGACTCGGATCAGCCTGCACATTTGCTAGGTCTGATCAGAGTCTTCGGCCTTCGCTGATCGCATGTACCTACTATAGACTAATATCTATGCAAAGAGACATAAGCATAAGGTTGTGTCATAGTGGATGGGTGCGCAGGTTGATTTGAGTCTGTGCTGGTTACACCATTTTGTATTGCGCTGGCTCAAATGTTAAAAACAGAAAACAACTCGCTTTAAAATCTGGGCCCAGTTGTTCAAAGCATCTTAGCTAAACCAGCTCATCAGTGACAGAAATGTTAGTTGTTATAGCAAGTTCAATATCTAATACTCTGGTATTTTCGCAGAAAAAATGTTTAGCGCAAAAGCTACCTTTTTCAGCAAAAATATGAACATATCAGTGATACTAAATGATCAACAGTTTTAACAAAATGTTGACTGCCATTGTTAGTTTTTGGACAGATGGCCCTGAAAACGCTATACTACATTTACAATAAAATGTCTATTTCATAAATAAGAAGGCAAGTGTCATCACAAAGGGAGATAATTGTATCGAGGAAAATGCAAAGTTTAATACTGCTTTTGAAGAGTCTCAGCTAAACCAACCCTCCCATTGGCTCCTGTCCATTGGAGCTTGGAGTAATATATACTACTCAAAGTTTGATAGGGATCACTTTTTTAATGCAAAATAATTTTTGGATGAATTAATCAGCTGAATCCAAATTTGATACATAATGATAGAAAACGTATCCTTCACAAAACCTAGTGATTAATTTTGTCATGGCATTAAGTCCGAACTCGTGGAGTCCGTTTCTGACAGTTTGTGTAGAAATTCGTACTCCAGTTCCGTTCATAAGCTCGTTACGCAAACGCGTAGCGTTCAGGAACCGTTGACGTCGAGACTGAATCAACAAGAAACGGCCCTGACGTTGAGTTGTAGCCCTTTCTCGACCCTGCCGCGGCTGTGTGAAGGATTTCCGTGGGTAAGACGCCGACTCCACATTCGTGAAAGCACGCTCTGAGACACATTCAGAATCCCAGCAACATGACGTTGAGAGACGCAAGATTCCAACATTCCGACGCAACTATTCATTTCTTCGGGGCTCAGACGGTTTCTTAATTGTCCCCCTAGGCATTTTAGTGTTTCACAAATCAAATGAAGTCCTTTTTACGCTTGGTAAAGGAACACTGACAAGTTTGATTGGTCTGTTGGAAAGCAGTGTTACGCAAGATTTTGGGGGTGCATGAATTCATTTGCGAATTGTGAGAAGTGTACACTTTTATGAGTACTGAACTGCACACAAGTTTCTGCTTAAGATATATATCAATATACCGAGTACAAATTCTGTCAAGAACTTATAAATTTTCTGTGCAAAATTTGGTACATAAAAAGTGATCCCTATCAAACTTTGAGTAGTATATTTGGCTGCATGATGCTTTATCACAGTACCGAAACTGATTGCACACGAGTAATGGTAGACAGAGGGACTAAGCCTGCCCAGGCAAAGTGAGGCAAGACAGATCATCCAGTTCAGAGGCTTTCTGAAGAAGCATTTGATCAGGATCTACACTGTCATTGAGTCCGCAAAATTGAATAAATTACATCAAATAACTTGGTTGATATTGAGAAATGGGTTTGACAAAATTAATTTATTCAGCAGTACAAGATTAAAAATATTCTAAATAATCTGAAAGAAAAAAATCAAGGTGATATGCCTTCATTGCATATTTATCTTCCTAATGCAAAGGCTTAATATGTGTAATATGTTGTGCAGCCGTGTGTGATATTATTATTCATGGTGTACTTGATGATGTTTACTGTAGAAAAACAATCAGAAGTTCGCTAAAATACAACTATGAAAATACAGAAAATTTGTTGGCATTATTCTTATTTTTCCCCTTGGCTAGAATAACTTGGAATGTCCGGATTTCCATTGGCTGAAGAGTTACATCTGGTGGTGCTCTTTCATAATAAACACCACTGTCTTTGTCTTTGATATCTGAAAAGACAAACATTGTACTGTAGTCGTTGCCCTTCAGCTGGATTAAGCGAAAACTTTCTCCAGTCTAATGTGCACAGCAGACCAAGATCAGCCTGAGTAGCCATACAGTTGAATACGTCTGATTTGCTTTGTTTGGATACTTGTTGATCCCATTTCAAAAACACCCTTTGCAAATATAGTGAAAAATTTCAGATAAAAGATTCTGATGTTTTTCATTTTTCTACTCGACAAGGCGGTTCTAACGAGTAGCCACAATATACAATGTATGTTTTTGAGTGGAAATAATAAAAATAATATTTACCCCTGAAAACCCCAGTTTTACTGTATAGTTTTTCTATATTTCTTTCCCTTTGGTGTCTCTGATGGGAGCTGTGGGTTTATTGTATCGATTCCTGATCATTGCCTTCACTTCAATTTTAAGGGGTGTCAAAATTATATTTTCCTGTGAGGCTGTATTCTAATTAATCAATTTGCCCCTTCAACTCTAATTAAGCAATATTGAGCCAATCACTTTACCTAATCACACTTTTTCTTGACAGGCTTAGGCATAAGCCGTTAGCCAGCAAAGTACACATTCTTTCCGAAAACTCACAGCTGCCTTTTTAGCTCACCTGGGCCGAAGGCTCCAGGGGAGCTTATAGTATAGTGGGTCCTCCGTCGTCCGTCCGTCGTCCGTCCACACTTTTGAGCAGCTATATCTCTGTGTCCTGCAGGCTGATCTCAATCATTTCTCATCTGTAGCATGCCTCTGGTGGGGCATTGATGACATAAACTTTTTTTCGAAATTGCTCTAAAACTTTGGTTCCTATGGCAACCACAAGGTCCCATAGACTTACTATGGGAAAATGCTTGTCATCACCGTAGCCCCTTCAGTTTTGATCAGATCTTCCTGAAACTTATATGTAAGGTGGCTGGGGATAAAAACTCGGATGAGTTCGAAAACCGGCCAAGTCGGCCCATTTATCATAGAGTTACATCCCTTTGATTGCTGAAAATGCCGATTTTTGACCTTGTCATCACGGTAGCCACTTCAGTTTTGATCGGATCTTTCTGAAACTTATATGTAAGGTGGCTGGGGATAAAACCTCGGATGAGTTCGAAAACCGGCCAAGTCAGCCCATTTTTCATAGACTTACGTCCCTTTGATTGCTGAAAATGCCGATTTTTGACCTTGTCATCACGGTAGCCCCTTCAGTTTTGATCGGATCTTTCTGAAACTTATATGTAAGGTGGCTGGGGATAAAACCTTGGATGAGTTCGAAAACCGGCCAAGTAGGCCCATTTATCATAGAGTGACGTCCCTTTGATTGCTGAAAATGCCAATTTTTGACCTTGTCATCACTGTAGCCCCTTCGGTTTTATTCGGATCTTTTTGAAACTTATATGTAAGGTGGCTGAGGATAAAAACTCGGATAAGTTTGAATACCGGCCAAGTGGGCCCATTTATCATAGAGTAACGTCCCTTTGATTGCTGAAAAACGCCAACTTTCGACCTTGTCATCAAGGTAGCCCCTTCAGTTTTGATCGGATCTTTCTGAAACTTATATGTAAGGTGGCTAGGGATAAAACCTCGGATGAGTTCGAAAAATTGGCAAGTCGGCCAATTTATCATAGAGTAACGCCCCTTTAATTGCTGAAAATGCCGATTTTTGACCTTGTTATCACGGTAGCCCCTTCAGTTGTGATCCGATCTTTCTGAAACTTATATGTAAAGTGGCTGGGGATAAAACCTTGGAAGAGTTCGAAAACCGGCCAAGTCGACCCATTTATCATACTGTTACATCCCTTTGATTGCTGAAAATGCCGATTTTGGACCTTGTCATCACTGTAGCCCCTTCAGTTTTGATCCTATCTTTCTGAAACTTATATGTAAGGTGGCTGGGGATAAAAACGCGGATGAGTTCGAAAACCGGCCAAGTCGGCCCATTTATCATAGAGTTACATCCCTTTGATTGCTGAAAATGCCGATTTTTGACCTTGTCATCATGGTAGCCCCTTCAGTTTTGATCGTATCTTTCTGAAACTTATATGTAAGGTGGCTGGGGATAAAACCTCGGATGAGTTCGAAAACCGGCCAAGTCAGCCCATTTTTCATAGACTTACGTCCTTTTGATTGCTGAAAATGCCGATTTTTGACATTGTCATCACGGTAGCCCCTCCAGTTTTGATCGGATCTTTCTGAAACTTATATGTAAGGTGGCTGGGGATAAAACCTTGGATGAGTTAGAAAACCGGCCAAGTAGGCCCATTTATCATAGAGTTACGTCCCTTTGATGGCTGAAAATGCCGATTTTTGACCTTGTCATCACTGTAGCCCCTTCGGTTTTGATCGGATCTTTTTGAAACTTATATGTAAGGTGGCTGAGGATAAAAACTCAGGTAAGTTTGAATACCGGCCAAGTCGGCCCATTTATCATATGTTCACGTCCCTTTGAATGCTGAAAAACGCCGACTTTCGATCGTGTCATCACGGTAGCCCCTTCATTTTTGATCGGATCTTTCTGAAACTTATATGTAAGGTGGCTGGGGATAAAACCTCGGATGAGTTCGAAAAATTGGCAAGTCGGCCAATTTATCATAGAGTTACGCCCCTTTAATTGCTGAAAATGCCGATTTTTGACCTTATTATCACGGTAGCCCCTTCAGTTGTGATCCGATCTTTCTGAAACTTATATGTAAAGTGGCTGGGGATAAAACCTTGGAAGATTTGAAAACCGGCCAAGTCGACCCATTTATCATACAGTTACATCCCTTTAATTGCTGAAAATGCCGATTTTTCACCTTGTTATCACGGTAGCCCCTTCAGTTGTGATCCGATCTTTCTGAAACTTATATGTAAAGTGGCTGGGTATAAAACCTCGGATGAGTTCGAAAACCGGCCAAGTCAGCCCATTTTTCATAGACTTACGTCCCTTTGATTGCTGAAAATGCCGATTTTTGACCTTGTCATCACGGTAGCCCCTTCAGTTTTGATCGGATCTTTCTGAAACTTATATGTAAGGTGGCTGGGGATAAAACCTTGGATTAGTTCGAAAACCGGCCAAGTAGGCCCATTTATCATAGAGTTACGTCCCTTTGATTGCTGAAAATGCCGATTTTTGACCTTGTCATCACTGTAGCCCCTTCGGTTTTATTCGGATCTTTTTGAAACTTATATGTAAGGTGGCTGAGGATAAAAACTCGGATAAGTTTGAATACCGGCCAAGTCGGCCCATTTATCATAGAGTAACGTCCCTTTGATTGCTGAAAAAACGCCAACTTTCGACCTTGTCATCAAGGTAGCCCCTTCAGTTTTGATCGGATCTTTCTGAAACTTATATGTAAGGTGGCTGGGGATAAAACCTCGGATGAGTTCGAAAAATTGGCAAGTCGGCCAATTTATCATAGAGTTACGCCCCTTTAATTGCTGAAATGCCGATTTTTGACCTTGTTATCACGGTAGCCCATTCAGTTGTGATCCGATCTTTCTGAAACTTATATGTAAAGTGGCTGGGGATTAAACCTTTGAAGAGTTCGAAAACCGGCCAAGTCGACCCATTTATCATACAGTTACATCCCTTTGATTGCTGAAAATGCCGATTTTTGACCTTGTCATCACTGTAGCCCCTTCAGTTTTGATCGTATCTTTCTGAAACTTATATGTAAGGTGGCTGGGGATAAAACCTCAGATGAGTTCGAATACCGGCCAAGTCGGCACATTTATCATAGAGTGCTTTTGATTGCTGAAAATGCCTATTTTCGACCTTGTCATCACTGCTGCCCCTTCAGTTTTGAACGGATCTTCATGAAACTTACAAACAAGACAGTCAGGCAGAAAGCTTGGTAGAGTTTGAAAACTCTTGTTTTTGAACTTGTCATCACCATAGCCACTTCAGTTTAGATCGGATCTTCTTAGCAAGTCAGGAATAAAAGCTTGAATGAGTTTGAAAACCGGTGAGGTCAGCCTGTTTATCATAGAGTTACATTCTACTTGATTTGCAGAAAATGCTTACCCTGTCATCACCATGTCCTCCCATAAAGCCTTCAGGAAAGGTTGGCACTTCCTTAAACTTTGAATTTGTTAGCTCAGGTGAGCGATACAGGACCAAGCTAGCTTGGTCCTCTTGTTTTAACAAGAGAGAGAGAATGACGGCAGAAAATATTCCATGATCACTCTCCCAGAATGAATATTGCTGACCTGTGTATATTTGCTGAAAGAAATATGAGTAGCTTTTGCAATTGCTATATTTTGCTGAAGTTGTTTACAATTGCAAATATTTTAGCTGAAAAAATAGAAGCAACATATTTTTCAACAAAATATTTGTATACAGTTCTCGCTAGGATTTTAAGAATCCATCCTTGGTAAATATTGGAGTCAAATCTGAAAAGTTTGACATAAAACAAGATGTGTTTGTGAAACACGAACATGTCCCCGGGCATGGTCATTTTTTATTCAAAGTTGCTCACATACCAGATTTTTGTTTGTGTGGGAAGCCCTTGACACAAGAAACTTACATGCCAAATATGAAAGCTCTATCTTAAACGGTTCAAAAGTTATGAACAATAATATCTTTTCTTTAAAGTAGGTCAAGGTCACAGGTAAAAAAAATGCATGAATGTAAAGCTCTTGTCACAAGGAACCTACTTGCCAAATATTAAGGCTCTATCTTAAACAGTTCAAAAGTTATGAACAATTTTATTTTTTCTTTTAAGTAGCTCAAAGGTCAAGGTCATGGTCCAAACATTTTGCATGAATGAAAAGCACTAATCAGAGGGAACCTACATGCCAAATATGAAAGCTCTATCCCAAACGGTTGGAAAGTTATGACCAAAATGTTTATTTTTTAAGTAGGTCAAAGGTCAAGATCGCAGGTCAAAATTTTTGCATGAATGTAAAGCATTTGTCACAAGGAACCTGCATGCTAAATATGAAGGCTGTATCTCAAACGGTTCAAAGTAATGAACAATGTTAGCTTTTTCTTTTATGTAGATCAAAGGTCAAGGTCACAGGTCAAAAATTTTTGAGTGAATGTAAAGCTCTTGGCACAAGGAATCTACATGCAAAGTTTGAAGGCTTTATCTCAAACCGTTCAAAAGTTATGACCAAAATGTGTTGTTGTTTTTTATTTTAAGTAGGTCTAAGGTCAATTTTTTTGCATGAATATAAAGCTTATGTCACAAGGAACATACATGCTAAATATGAAGGCTGTATCTCAAACGGTTCAAAAGTTATGACCAATGTTAACTTTTTCTTTTATGTAGGTCAAGGTCGCAGGTAAAATTTTTTGAATGGATGTAAAGCTCTTGTCACAAGGAACCTACATGCAAAATATGAAGGCTCTATCTCAAACCGTTCAAAAGTTATGACCAAAATGTTATTTTTTTAATTTTAATTAGGTCAAGGTCACAGGTCAAATTTGTTTGCATGAATGTAAAGCTTTTGTCACAAGGAAAATACATGCTAAATATGAAGGCTGTATCTCAAGTGGTTCAAAAGTTATGATCAATGTTATTTTTTTCTTTTAGGTAGGTCAGAGGTCAAGATCACAGGTCAAATTTTTTTGCATGAATGTGAAGGTCTTGTCACAAGGAACCTTCAGGCCAAATATGAAAGCTCTATCTCAAACGGTTCAAAAGTTATGGCCAACGTTAAAGTTGTCCACGTACAAACAAACAAACAGACAAGGCAAAAACAATATGTCCCCGCTATCGCTACCGGGGACATAAAAAACTTGGGAGTTTTCGGCGACACACGAAAATTTAATTTTTACAGACATTTTTAAAATTTCTTGTTGTGCCCAGTGCTTTCACTAACGGACGTTCTTGGGGTTTTACTCCCGAAAATGCATTGCATAGTAGTATAGTATAGTAAGGCATATGCCGAAATTCAATACCAAAGACATCCGAGTTTGTTCCAAAATTACGTTGTCCACAGAAAAAAACAGCAACAAAAACAAAACTAAAAGAAAACGTGTTACCATTGAAATTGAAAGTCTGCGTTTTAATCTGTTGCCGCCAGCTAAATCGGACCACAACTGAAGCTTATACTGCAAATGACGACTCAGAATCAATAACCTGTCAGGCAGCTGGGACTTGGCCACTTCTGAAGCAGCTGAAGTCTTTAAAGTTGTCGATAATTTTAATCCAGTAAACTCAGTAGCCAATTAAGACAGCTTACACAAAAAGAATTATTAAGAAGAACCGCTAATGGAGCGTCAATTGCCAGATGTGTTTGATGATGTACAGGTGTCTTGCATTCATCAGCTGTTAGGAGGTTATTGAAATTGTTTCAGCCGCACATTATGTTTGCCAAGACTGGCTGTAAGTACTCTCGCTGTCACGTTTTAATTTGCAAATACGCCTGGCTACGTGTTAACAGTAATTAATTATAATTAGCATTTTTCTTTCTTAATCGCCCATTTCTACACTGATCGCATTCTTCAATTATGCCATCAACATTTTGTCAGCTATCAAATTACCACAATCCAATCCGAGAACAAAAACTCAATAAAGTGTAGTTCAGCCACATGCTTGATTTGATCAAAACACACCTGCATTCTCGCTGAGCGCAGCATTGCAATACTATCCAGCTTACTGTCCTCGTTAGTTAATGCCTGAACAAGATTAGCGGAAATCTTTTTTATCTAAATGCGGTAGTCAAATCTGGAGACTGGTTGAACACCCCTGTCACCTTTTGCAGTGCTTTAACATACTGTCACGAACGTTAAAACAAACTACAATTATTTAGAATTCATGGCAGGGAATATTACGGGTAAAAGGAAAAAAGCCAAAACAGGCATAAAACATACCTGATTCGGCGTTTCCTATAACTCTGGTATATTTGTGCAGAGAATGTTGCAGACCTGGCAGATTGAGTAAGCGAAGACTCTGCTGAGATCATATGCTCAAAGACACCTTTTTACTTGACATGCATCACGAAAACACACCTATATAATTTTGACTCACTTGAACCCTTTTTATATAGTAAAATGATGAGGCGGTTCTAACAAGTAACCACAATCTATATTTTGAGCAGAAATAAGAAAAATATCATTTTCTTCTGATTTTTTTACAGGTAAAATTTGCAATGTGTTTGAATAGGCGTGTTTTCGTGATGGACCAAACTAGAAAAGTACAGCTACAAAGGCTCATGCAATAATGGCTTTTTACATGGCTCATTCAAACTCACTCTTGTGCCCAAAGAGATTTCTTCCCATGGCTCCAGATTTTAAATTTAGAATAACTTAGGGAGTTTGCTCTCTTTTTTGTATCGTGTGTTTCGAGGCGGTTCTAATGAATATCCACAATACATTTTTATGGAAAATTGACCAATTCATCGTTCAACTATATCAATTACCCACCTTATCTTTTGCTATATGTATATAATTTGGATTCCAGTGTTAAGTGACATGAAAGTACAGGAGCAATGAAGAAATATAGGTCATAATTTTAACGAGTCCAACAAATGTACAGCCTCACAAATCTGACTGGTTTATAAGAATGTGCATTATTTTCCTCATTTCTCCTCAAAAAACACAATTCGTGCCATATCTTTGTGGATACTTGCAAGAGCGCGAACTCCCACAATCAATGTTCAGGATTTTTCCCTGTAAAAGTTCAGGACCACATCCGGTGAAAATGATTTCACACCATAACCTTGTTATAAGACAGCTCATTATGAGACCATGTTGGTTATAATATGGTTGAAAGATTAATCCCAAAATGACAAATATCCATAAATTGTATATAATATAGTAAAATGAACATAAAAGGTCAGCTTATATATAATTACAGTTTCATTTGGATATAATACAGTTGCTTGAATAGCATGGTTTCTTCTTTGGATCATAACCGCAGAGTTGTAAAGAGGTAGTATATTGAGGTATCATCAGCTCAGTATCAGTTCCTTAGTGCTGAGGTTGATACTGCGGTGTTGACGTCAGCACTCAAGTACTGATTTAAATAACTATATCTTTAATTTTCTAATTTTTCTAAAACAAAGCCTGACTTGTCAGGTGGACATGTATCTTAAAGGATTTGGTTGCCACTTTTTGTAATATTTTACATTTTGCAAGTCTCGCTACTTTGGACATCTCCTTCCTGTTGCCCGGGACTTCCGTGGAGTGCGGGCCATGTTTGCTGATGTTGGCTCGGTGAGGGACACCTATAAGTCCGCGTGTAGGCGTCCCTTGCCTGGTGCCTCCAGTTGACCTGTCTCATAAGCTACGTCAGTCGGTGTGTGCTCGGAGGGGAATGTGCTGTGTTTGCAGGGTCTTGTCCGTCATCCGTTTCGGTTTCAAAACATTGGGGTTGCGACACACTGATGAAGATTAAATATCAGAAAGGTCTCTGTGTCACCAAATTTGGTATAGTTAGGCCTTAATTGCAACCACTGGGTCGGTATCTCTGCTGGTGGATGATTAATTCGTCCCCGAGGGTATCATCAGCTCAGTATCAGTTCCTAAGTGCTGAGGTTGATACTGCGGTGTTGACTATATAATAACTAAATAACTATATCTTTAATTTTTGCAGTATAAATTTCTAATTTTTCTAAAACAAAGCCTGACTTGTCAGGTGGACACGTATCTGAACGGATTTGGTTGCCACTTTTTGTAATATTTTACATTTTGCAAGTCTCGCTACTTTGGACATCTCCTTCCTGACGCCCGGGACTTCCGTGGAGTGCGGGCCATGTTTGCTGATGTTGGCTCGGTGAGGGACGCCTATAAGTCCGAGGGTAGGCGTCCCTTGCCTGGTGCCTCCAGTTGACTTGTCTCATGAGCTACGTCGGTTGTTGTGTGCTCGGAGGGGGATGTGCTGTGTTTGCCGGGTCTTGTCCGTCATCCGTTCCGTTTCAAAACTTTGGGGTTGCGACACACTGGTGAAGATTAAATATCAGAAAGGCCTCTGTGTCACCAAATTTGGTATAGCTAGGCCTTAATTGCAACCACTGGGTCGGTATCTCTGCTGGTGGATGATTCGTTCGTCCCCGAGGGTATCATCAGCTCAGTATCAGCTCCTTAGTGCTGAGGTTGATACTGCGGTATTGACGTCAGTACTCAAGTACTGATTTAAATAACTATATCTTTAATTTTTGCAGTATAAATTTCTAATTTTTCTAAAACTAAGACTGACTTGTCACGTGGGACATGTATCTTAGCAGATTTGGTTGCCACATTTTGTAATATTTTAAATTTTGCAAGTCTCGCTACTTTGGACATCTTTTCCTGATGCGCCGGCCTCGGTGGCTCAGTCGGATGCGCGTCTGACTGGTGATCAGGAGGACGCGGGTTCGACTCCCGCCGGGGTCGGCAACATTCTTTCGTGGAGATTAATAATGAAATCTTTTCTGCAGTCATTCTCTCCCGCTGATTCAAGAAGGGAGTTGTCAGTTTCTGGTGAAAGAATGTGCACTGAACTGGTTAACCGCTTACGTATAAGCCTGCCCAGGAATGTGTGGATAGGTAAACTGACCGGCTCAAAAATTACCTAAATAGTGTTGACTGGGCCGTTAAACTCCAGAACAAACAAACAAAACCTTCCTGATGCCCGGGACTTCCGTGGAGTGCGGGCCATTTTTGCTGATGTTGGCTCGGTGAGGGACGCCTATAAGTCCGGGGGTAGGCGTTCCTTGCCTGCTGCCTCCAGTTGACCTGTCTCATGAGCTACGTCGGTAATTGTGTGCTCGGAGGAGGATGTGCTGTGTTTGCCGGGTCTTGTCCGTCATCAGTTTCGGTTTCAAAACTTTGGGGTTGAGCCACACTGATGAAGATTAAATATCAGAAAGGCCTCTTTGTAACTAAATATGGTATAGTTACGCCTTAATTGTACATGAATATCTCCTCACAATGCCATATGACACATGTTCTTAATGTAAATATACAATGTTGTTACTCAAATGGATCCATATGTATTTTTCTGAATCAGGTCTAAATTATATGAGCAAAAGTAATGGTTCAGAACACTCTCTGATCACGCATGTAACATTCACTGTTGCCTATTATGGCTCCATTAAGTTTGGCATAGACAGCAGCAAAATAATCTTACCATTTGAGTCCCCTGTTTTCCATTTGAGCCTGTGCAGGTCAGAGAGTTTGAGATTAGCCCCTAGTGTCAGTTCCTCAACGCTGTCTATTGTAAAAGGCACAAACAGATTCTGAAAGAAAGAAAGTCAGCCTTGCTCAGAAATTCTGCTTGGTGTGGATAAATGGTTTAGCAATGGAGTGCAGAAAAATAAAATAACCAGTAAGTACAGTTAAGATTGCGATAAACTTGTCCATTTACGCGTATTGTCCGCGTGACACGCGCATTGCGTGCGTGTGAAATTATCGCGTTTCAATGCGCGGTTCATCGCGTTCATACGCGATTTCAACGCGTTAAATATCAGCCAATAAAAGTGATCATTTGAAACGCGTTAGGTAAATTCAATACGCGTTTCTGTGCGAGAGAATTTCAACCAATAAGAATACAACAGGTATGTGACGATAAAATGAGTGTTTGCGAGAGAAAACGGGCCAATCAAAATTCTCGTTGCTTGTATGTTTACTATTATGTTTTTTTTTTTTTTGTTGTTGTTTTTTTAATTCGTTCGTGAATTAATGACAGTATATTAAATTGGTCTTTCTTATCAGTTGTGATTCCTTCGGATAAACAAACACACCTACATTTTGTATTGCATAACACCTTTAGAGATAAAACTCACTTGGGGGTATTCTGAAGAATGTCATATAGGTAGGGGACCAGGTGAGGGTAATTATTTACGCTGGGATATATAATTTACAAGCCACCGCTATTTACTGGTTAATGGCGGCTCATCAGAACCACTTTGTCATGGTGTTGATGGCTGTTTCTAACAAGTATCCACAATCTATGTTTGGAGCAGAAATAGGAAAAAATATTGTAGACGCCTGAAAAACATTTTTTTAACCCATATGACAATGTAATCTTCTACCTTACACGTTTGGAGTGGTTCAGTTTCAATTATAAGGGTGTCATGTATGTGCTGTTTGATGTAAGTTGTACCAAAATGTATGTTCTTTGAGCAAACAGTGCAGACTCAGATTAGACGCATCGTTCGAGACGTCTTATCTGGGCCTACACTGTTTGTCAATGTCCCAAAAAGGGCCGCTAGGAATATATGGGTGAAAGTTGATATCTCGACGCACACTGGTCATACTTATTTAGTATACAATGTTATCCATAGCACCAGCCACTTCGGCCAGGCCCTTAGGTGTGGTGTGTGTGTGTGTGGTGGGTTGGGAGGGGGGGGGGGGGCAATGATAAGGTCACACTAAAAGTTTTGCAACAAAATTCCTTAATTACCACTGGCCAGTACTCGAAAATTCTTATAACAAAGTAAGTTGTTTTATTTTTCTATGTTTTTTTTTTTTTTTTTTTTTTTTTTTGAAAATTACCTTTCAGAATTATTTCCCTTATTTCGGGCCGATCGTTATTGAGAGGAGTAGTACCCTGAGAAAAAAATCCACCTGACTCGTTGTTGCAGTTCAAATGTGGTCTGAGGGATTTTGTTCAGTTTCTATAAAACTGCGTGTGTGAGAGTTACTTTAGCGTCCCACCAGCAACTGAGGTAATATGGAGACGGGACCTCGGTGTAAATACTCATTTGAAAGTCTGGAGAAGCCGGGAATCGATTCAACGACCCTTGCTTTGCGAGGCATTATAAATCTGGGACATTGAACCTGAATAAATATGGAAATTAGCTCGCATATGCTGGCATCACATTAAGGGCTGTCATCAGAATGTTCCATCAGACTGCATAGCTCGACTGGAAAAGTGTCATTTAGGTCATGCGCGTGGACGGGCATCACAGAAGCACGCCTATTCAGATATATTGAAGTTTTATAAATAAACAAAAAAAAAATGAAAATTTTCAGATCAAGAATCTTATATTTTTCATATCTATGCTCAAAACAATGATTTGGGTACTCGTTATAACCGCCTCGACGTTCGGTTCGATTCTAACCAGTATCAAGACTATGTTTTGAGCAAAACTAAGAAAAATTATACATGCCCTTGTAAGCCCAAGTTTTGCGATATAAAAGTGGGGTTAACATCACGAAAACATGCCTATATAATTTTGACCCCTTGGACCCCAACTTTATATAGAAAAACTGGGGTTTACTTGGGTATATCTTATTTTTCTTATTTCTGCTCTAAATATAGATTGTGGGTACTCGTTAGAACCGCCTCGATGAGGCGGTTCTAACGAGTACCAACAATCTATATCTAAATTTAGATTGTGGGTACTCGTTAGAACCGCCTCGATGAGGCGGTTCTAACGAGTACCAACAATCTATATTTTGCGCACTCGAGGTGGTTCTAACGAGTACCCACAATCTATTTTTTAAGCAGAAATAAGAAAACTATCACAATTTTTCATCTAAAATTTTCGTGTTTCCGGCCGTTAAGTTAACAATGTATTTGTATAGGCGGGTTTTCGTACACGGACGTGTTTCCGTGTTCAATACCCCGTAAACCCAACTTTTCCCTAAATAAAGTGGGGTTTAGAGGGTGTTCATTAATAGGATTGTTGACCAGATGGAAAATAAATTAAGAAAAAGGCAATACAATAAATAAATAAATGAGCCCTTCTGTGAGTGAGTGAGTGAATGAAAAATGTTTATTTCTGGTCTTGACATCTTAAATAAGTGAAGATAATGAGGTGTTATTTTAACCCATTGTATGCGGGAAACCACTAAATGGGTACCTTGGCAAACAGTGCAGGCCCAGATCAGACGCCACAAAACGCGGCGTCTGATCAGGGCCTGCACTATTTGCTAACAGAATTTTCCATCAAAAATTTAATGAAAACGTAAAAATGGGCCTGACACCCCTTATATCAAAAATGGAATTATCCAACATATAGCAATGGAAGAGTCCACTAGCATACAATGGGTTAACTAACTAGCTTTATAGCTCCCAGGTGCACCTGGGTGTCATAAAACTGTGATCAATAAACATCCTGCATTTTGGTAGTCAACTTCGTCAACTTCAATCACTATGCAGTACCTATATTTTACCATTTACCCCGAGGCAAATTGCACAGTTTTACTGCAACTGAATAAATGTCTTGTCCATTTACCTTTATTTTCTCTGTTTCAATTAATTCTGTTTATGGTTTTGGAAGTAATCAGATAGGTTTAATAAAAAAAAACTTAAACGACCTAAATTGGATGAAAAGATAAGAGTGAAATAGTTACGCGGTATTGATTGGTTGCTTTGGACACGCGGAGAAGGATGTATCTTCGTTATCGACACGCATGCCTGATTGGCTAATCGGAAATCGCGATTTACGCGCAGTATCGCGTTTTTCATAAAGAAAATTCATTGGCTAAAATGTAATTCGCAGTTGAAACGCGTGAACTGCGCGTGCGTTCTCCCGCGTTACAAACGCGAGACAAGTGAGTGTGCGCTGACAAGATAATCGCAAGCGTATCTGTAAGGACATTGCTTATAAAATATAGTATGGTAAATGATTCTTCTGGCCCAGTTTTTGAAATATCTTAAGCTTAACCCTTGTCCTGCTGAGCCCGGATATGTCTTATCTTTCAAACAATGTAGATCCAGATTAGACGGCTTCTCTAGTTTTCACCCACCTTTGATTAACGATCTGCTCGATATAAGTCGAAAAAACTTGATAGGGCCGTAAAACCGAAAATAAAGAAAGAAATGTGAGTAGCGTTTGCAATTAAAACTTTTTTCCAGCAAAAATATGATTCTTTTGCCATACTGATTAGTCAAGTTTCAACATAACATTAACTAACAGCGCCGAGTTGTTCAAAGCATCATTAGCTTAACAAGCTCGTTGGTAATCTAATATTAACTGTTCTAGCAAGTACAATGTCTAAAATTGTGTTATTTTACTTAAATATTTTTCAGCAAAAGTTTTAGTGTATTTCCATATTAAATGATCAAAGTTTTAACGATACATTAACTAACAACTGGCCCCATAATTTTAAGGCATGGCTTTAACATCAAAAGTAGTTTAGGTCGTAGTACCAAAGAGTTAATCCAAAATCGTTAGTCCATAGACAAAATGGCAAAAATTAATGTTCAGATCAACAGAAGAGTGTAATCAGGCGTCCGCGGATATTATGCATTACTTGGTAAGCAAGCTTCGCCCACCATGCCCATCGAACCGAACAAAGAAAAGATGTAAATGCCGGGAAGGGTATGTCCGAGATTTTGGAAGTCTTCCTATGGCTTTCCATTGGCAAACATTATAAGAAATAATTCTGGAAATGGCCACGTACGGATTCACAAGATCATGGTGCCTCCCATAAAACTTCTTTAGTGTTGATACCAGTTTGGTTTTTTGATACCCCTGGCGTAACAACCTGATAGTGAGCACCTTCCCACGTTCCATAAAGTCCTGATACTTTGAACAGGCTCGAGCATAACGGATTAACTGTGAAACGTAAACTCCATATGCTTGTGCAGACGGGATAATACTGCTCAGGAAGGGAAAGTTAACAATGGGAAAGTTGAAGTCATCTCGTTTATCGTACAGCCTAGTAGTAAGCTTCCCGTTGCCAATATTGAGATAACAATCCAAGTATGAGGAGGAGGTTGCAGTCTGTGTTGTTTCCTTAATTTCAAGTTCACATGGATAGATGAATTCCAAGTACTCTGCAAATTTAGCATTTTTCAGAGACAATAAATCATCTATATATTTGTGGGTGAAATTGAATTGTTGTTCAAGACGTTTCTTGCCTGCTTTGAGGAGACCTTGTACAAACTCCGCCTCATACGAGTACAAGGACAAGTCGGCAAGCAACGGTGCACAATTAGTACCCATTGGTATGCCAATTGTTTGCTGAAATAATAGGCCACTGAACTCCACGAAAATATTGCCAATTAGATATTCCAGCATCCTTATGACATCTGCAACAGTGTACTTTTGTGGTGCATCAGAGTGATCTCGAACGAAGTATGTGTCTTTGTAGCCAAGGACAACAAAGGGTATCCTAGACCAAGTTGTTCCAAACACTGTTAGTGTAACAAGTACTGGTACAATACTTTTGTAATTTTGCTGAAAAATGTCAGCTGCTTTTGCATATTGCGAAAGCTATTCACATTTTTTGCAGCAAAAGTATTAGACGTTTTGTCATATTAAATGATCAAAAATAAATAAAGTTTTAATGGTAAGTAAACTAAAGAGAACGTTAATCATAACAACTTGCCCCTGTTGTATATGAAGGCATCCGATTTGTTTTGTTTCGTTTTGGATAACCGTATATTAATTTAATCTTTACAATAAGCAGTTGCTTGTAGTTAATATATGTTTTGGACATATTTGTTCAAAGAAGTAACTGTTGATATGCTACAAAGCAACCATTGATCTCTAATCGTTACCCTTTCCCTCACTTATGAAAGTGATTTACTTATCTAATGAAATGTTTGTCAGAATAAATCCTTTCTCACCTGAAGAGCTACAGTGGCTGGCTTTGACAAGTCTGGATCTTCCCCCTTCTCATAAATATGCTCGAGTCGCAGCAAATATGGTTGGGTAGGCTGTGGCTCAAAGGTTGGGCCACCCCATTGCTCCAAGGTCAGCATGTGAACATTTGGTGCTAGGGGATAAGTCAAACCTGACCACTGGAAAATAAAGTACCTGATAAACAAATGATGTTGAAAATAATATATGACAGGATATGGTATAGCAAAAAATTTTTGGTTTGCAAACAATGTTTTACATGTACCTCTTAAGATAACATACCTGTGAATCATACATAGTGCATTCCCTGCAGGCACAAAACGTTGACTCAATGTTGAACTAACGTTGAAACAACGTTTTTTCAACGTTAGTTCAACGTTAAGTGCCTGCCAGGTTCTCTCATTGCCACAAAACTGACATTTTTTCGGTTGAAATATTTGATATTTTTTCTTCTTTTGCAAATATAAATTGTGGTCTTTAAGAATACACTACACCAGGATATCAAATTTTCTGCATTTTTCACAAATTACATTTTCTGGATCTTTTGTTTTATTTTTTCACAGCTTATGTTAAAAAAAACATGACTTTCTGTCTTTTTTTATAAGCTTGCAATTAAAAGAAATGCAGCATGAACTATAAATCCCAGAGATTTATTAGCATTTAGGCCATTTAAAAAATTATGGTGTGGAACAAAAATAGAAACTGGTACATCTGAGACAAGACATATCTTTGGTTAATAACAATAAAACTCCATTGTTTCATCTCCAATCAGTTTACAAGTCTGTAACTAGGTGTGAAGCAATTATGTAATTATTCAGCATCACGACCATTCATTTACCTGTCAGCAATCGATGTATGCCTATCAGTAGAATATGCAACTTTTGAGAAAATATACATGTTTAATGACTGAAAACACACCCAATATTAATGAATTTTTGTAAGCACATATTGGTAAATTGGGCAAGGGGCTGCTTTATCAGCCCGGCCAATCTTATTTAAAATAGTTTTAACGGCTGGCAGACGTTTTTTAGCTTTTTGAAAAACTAATATTCTGTGAGGGTGGCTCTCTTCAAAGTGATTCAGTTTCTTAAACTAGTGCCCAAATTGCATTCTGTTTGGCACAAATGTTCTTTAGTTTATACTAATTTATTTAAGTTCGATTGCGATGAAATCTTCAAGCTCTCAAACACTCTTTCCAGATGTTATAACACGTGCGCGAGAGAGGCAGTGACTCCTTCACCACTACACCACTACTACCATTTACACCTGGGTGAACCGGCCCCGATAGCTCAGTTGGTAGAGTGTCCGCTCCGGGGAAAGGGAGGTCACGGGTTCGTTCTCGGGCCGCGACATACCAAAGTCGTTAAAAATGATACTAGCTGCTCCTCGCTTGGCACTCAGATTTACGGGGAAGAGCTAGGACTGGTCAGGACAATGTGACTAGGTGTGGTAACATGTAATGTGTCTGGGACATAATACTTCAGTGAGGCAGCACTATAAAAGTGAGCATTGAGCTCCCTGTCGCAACCAGACACCGTCGTGATATGACTGAAAAATTGTTGAAAGCAATGTTAAACCCGAATACACACACACACACACACACACACACACACACACACACACACACACACCTGGGTGGAGTGGGGCAGTGGTATTACTTGTCTTGCCCAAGGACACACCTCGTCTCCAGTGGCCAGGTTCGAACATACAACCTCTCGATCATAAGTCGTACGCGCTAACCACTGAGCTATCGAGGCTGTCAATGTTCTTTGAAAACACAACTTGATAAATGTATATCAGAATTTTGACATCTTATACAGAGCAATTGGTACAAAATGAATCCAAAATGTAAAATCTCATAGTTTTACTTTTTCTTTAATAACATTAACACATCTTTATTTTACAATACATAACATAACTTTTATCAAACTTTACTTTCTTAGCTTCATTTTGGTGTATAACATAATAGGCTTGCGTCTTGTAAAGTTTGAATAAGAACCATTTAAAAATGATCACAGTCCCAAGGTGTTGCCTACCCTTAATGTCTCATCTATTTCTTAGAGCAAACATAAGGAATACAAATTAACCTTGGTTACTCCACCCTTCCCTATATAAAGTGGGGTTTTACAGGGGCATTATATGGACATTTAAATTTGATGTTTGCATAAAGCATTTTTGTTTTGTAACTTGAAGATTTTGTTAAACAAGAGTGCCATGGTTGCCCTGGATAACTAGCCTGAGTTCAAGACGTCCCATAGCTTATGGAAATAAAGGAGTCACAAGTTAAAGGAAATGTGGACTTTTTGCCAATTTGAGATTTGAAGGCCATCTTTTTTATTTAGATGGAACCCTTTCAGAAACATTCTGTGAATTTCTTTAAAAAAAAAGCCATTGGCCTAAATGTTGTTTAAAGATTTTGCTATTTTCAGCTCTGGCAAAACAATTTAAGCAATTTTGCCAAAGTAGCATAAGGGTAGAGGATCATCCAAAGAATATTTCTCTGAAAAAAAACTTGAAATTGCGCCTTTTGCCTTTGAAATGTCCATAAAAGGTTTTTTTTTATTTTTAGCTCTGGTGGCCATTTTGTTCAGCAGAACGGAACGATTTTAGCGATTGTAACGATTTTAACGATTTGAGATTGTAAATTTTCCTTTTTTGGATGGTGATGTTCCTCGTGCGCCATCCTATGGCGTTTATATTTCGCAATTAATTCGATTTGCTAGAGTGTGTAGTCATGTAACTGACTTCAAAACTCGTAATAAATTATTAACGGCTAAACTCCTTAATCAGGGTTATCGGTACCATAAACTACGCAAAGCCTTTTCAAAATTTTATAGACGCCATTCTGATTTAATTTCAAAATTCAATATTGGACTTAAATCTCTTCTGCAACAAGGTCTATCGGAACCCGAATTTTATGGTGACTTGGCATATAAATTCAGAAAAATATATAACCGCAATGACTTCAGCACCCAATTTCGTAAAATCATTCTTCGATATAAAAAGATTGGGTACAACATGGATACTATACGACAGACTGCATGCATGGTAGTTAACCCAATCACGGTTGGCAACTTTGCTTCCCTCTTTAATTGCACGCCGGTTGGTCAGGCCTCAGATTCTATGACGGCTCCAACGTAAAGGCTTATTGAAAATTAGAGAGATAATGTCGGTTGGTGCCTGATGCTCTGTCTCTGGTCGGGCTCATCGGAGTCTAACTGATGGTTTTCTTTTGCTCCAGCATTTCAGTGGTTTCTTGCTGTCGAGTCCTCACCGTTGTCTCACCTCTGTGGTTCTTTGATTTTTGTGTTCACGGAGATGTTGCACTGATGAGTTAGGAGGCCTTCATGCGGACTGAACAAATTATTTGTCTAAATCGCGACGGAAGTAAGGGCGAGGATTGTGGCCACGTAAAATCGATTTAAGCCCCCAGTGGAAATCTTCCACTGACCGTTCCAAGGCGGCTCTTCTGTGGCGATTTATTTATGTTGTTGTTTGTTACTTACTGTGTGTATCACTTGTGTCTTTTGGTTTTGGATGGCCATATGGCCATTTTGTGGGAAAGTTACTGTCCTTATGGCCTTCCTTTGTTTAGGTTTCCATTATGGTCTGGTCGCTTAATGTTTGTATTTCTTTCCCTTTGGTGTCTTTTATGGGTGGAGTAAGTTAATTGTATCAATTCCTGATCTTTGTTTTACTTCTACTTAGCAACTGTAGTAAATGGTCACTAGAGAAATATTTCTACAATGAAATTATTTTGAAATTGGGCCATTTGCTTAGATGTAGTTTAAAGTTTTTTTGTATTTTGTAGCTCTGGTGGCCATTTTGTTAAGCAGAGCCAACCCATTTTTTTTTTAAATTTTGGTAGAGCGTCACCCAAGGAATATTTCTGTTAAATTATTTTGAAATCGGGCAATGGGCTAAAAGATGTCGCTTAAAGGATTTTTTTATTTTTAGCTCTGGTGGCTATTTTGCTTAACAGACCATTTCAGCAATTTTGGTAGAGGGTAACCAAAAATAGTAGTGAAGGCAATGATCGGGAATCGATACAATTTACAAACTTCCAAGGGTAATAACGCAAAATATAAATGCTAGAGTTGTGGTTCTTGCTCTTCGCATGTCGTCTACTGATGACTGATATCCATATGAAGTTTCATGCATTAAAGATTTTCAAGTTATAGAGCAGACACGTTTTTGTGCTAGACAAACTTCCAAAGGAAATAACTCAAACAGTATTAATGCAATAATTATGGTTCTTGCACTCTGCACGTCGACTAATGTTGATTTATAATCAATTTAACATTCGTGAAGATTTCTTGAACGGTCTTAAGTTACAGAGCGAGCATGATTTTTCTTGAAGATATTTTGAACAGGTTTAAAGTTAAAAAGCAGACACACGTTTGTGATGGACAAAGTTTAAAGGGAAATAACTCAAAAGGAAAGGCGTGTTTGTGAAACACAAAATGTCCCCAGGCCAAAGTCATTTTTTCTTTAAGGTAGGTCACAGGTCAATTGGGGCGGGGTATGATTGGGAAGCCATTGTCAAAAGAACCCCAAATGCCATAAATGAAAGCTCTATCTCAAACGTTTCGAAAGTTATGACCAATGATAAAGTTGTTCAACCAACCAACAAACAAACAGACAGGGCATAAGTATTATGTCCACACAATTTCTACCGGGGACATAAAAAATCAACAAAAACACAATGTCGTTGTGAAACACGAACATGTTCCCAGGCCGAGGTCATTTTTTTCTACAAGGACACAGGTCAATTGCGTGTGTTGGTTTGGGGAGCCCTTGTCACAAGAAAACCACACGCCAAATATGAAGGCTCTATCTCAAATGGTTCAAAAGTTATGATAAGTAGGTCACAGGTCAAGGTCGGACAATTTTTAATCAGTTGGAGGCCCTTGTCACAATGAATCGTTTTGTGGGTGGGACGCCCTTATCACAAGAAAACTACATTCCAAATATGAATGCTCTATCTCAAATGTTTCGAAAGTTATGATAAAGTAGCCCATACGTCACGTTCACTGGAAAGCCCATGTCAAAGGAAACCCTCATGCCAAATGTGAAGGGTCTGTCTCTGACCTTTAAAAAAGGACAACGTTTAAGGTCATGGACAAAATTCTTTTGTATCAGTGGGAATCCCTTGTCACAAAGAACATGTATGCTAAATATGAAGAATCTATCCTTACACAGTTCAAAAGTAATGATCAATGTTATTTTTTAAATAGATCAAGGGACAATTTCAAGGTAATAGGTCAAACAGTTTTGTACCACTTGTTTTACATCAACTCTTTACCAAATTTTCGAGGGTCTCCCCTCTTCATCAGGATTATATGGACACTGCACCCTACATTTTACATGACTTTCCAATATGGCCTTCCACTGTTCGAGACATCAATTCCATGACGTCAGGACATCACGGCGTCAAAACGCCATGCAACCTTTGGCACGACGTCAAAAACATTGGCAATGTCTTTCAAAGACACCAGAGGTACCTACCACATTACACATCCCACCGCCCCCGCCCATCGGGGCTTGAAGAAATATATGAGCTGCATGATGCTTCCACGCAGAGCTGAATCAGACCCACACACGAGTATTGGTAAACCACTCAGAGGATCTAAGGATGCCCAAGCAAAGCGGTGTGAGTGTCGGACGGGCCATGCTTATAAACCCTATTGGTTTCACTGGGCGACAGGGCTTGAGATGTCATTTCATCTCAATGTCAGGTAAAAGTCCCACAAAATTGGAAGCAACGTCTCCAAAATGACCTTTACAGTGTTGGCGGGGACGTTAAACCTCAAATCAAACAAACAAAACAAAAAAATGCTGTAAACGTAACCACAATAATATGATCCCAATATAAATAATTAGGTAAATATCTTAATTACGAATCTGAAAACAACCTACTCATATATAAGCCTGCGCACAACATAACCTACGTTAAGGATCGTGCAACCAGCGAAGACTCAGAACAGCCCGTGTATTTGCGCAGTCTGATCAGAGCCTTCGCTGATCGCATGTACCTTCTACAGCCTGCGGGCTATTCAAAGAAAGTTACACGGCATCTCTTGTTTTAGTAAATAAATGAGCAGACCGATCCGAGTATTTGAAGGTCACTCATCTCTTTATAGGCCCTGACGTGCGCCGGCTCATACAATCAGATTCATAAATTTAGTCATCTATGTGTGAATAAAAGAATGGATGAATGAATGAATACAGCCACGACCCATACATGAGGAATCTCTTGCCCTTATGTATGGGGCGTTGCTTATCATTCATTCATTTATCATCCATTCTTTTATAAGCACATAGACGACTAAATTTTATGTTGCACACAATCTGTTTATATCGAAGAATGATTTTCGAAATTGGGTACAGAAATTGTTGAAAGTATTTACTTTTACTGAATTTATATACTAAGACACCAAAAAATTGTTGCAGAATAGATTTAAGTCCAACATTGAATTTTGAAATTATATCGGAATGAGGTCTATAAAATTTTGAAAAGGCTTTGCGTAGTTTATAATACCGATAACCCTGATTAAGAAGTTTTGCGGTTAACAGTTAATTATGAGCGTTAAAGTCAGTTTCATGACTAGACAGGCTGGCAAATCGAATTAATTGCGAAATATAAACGCCATGGGATGCCGCACGAGGGCCATCACCATCCAAAAAAGGAAAATTTACAATCTCAAAATCAAAATTATCGCATTTATCATAAATTTTCCAGAAAACAAACCCATCGACATAGATGTAAATCCAAAAACGGGGCCTCGCTAACAGAAGAATTTGCTTTATATATCTAAGTTCTGGAGGTAAATTCGACTGATCAAACCATCGAAATAGGTATTATCAATTTTAATAAATCATCCAAATATCCGGAAGTCGAGCTAAATGCTTCAATAATTTCAGATTGGTTTTCAATGGAAAGGGACATCATGAAAAATAGAAGTGAAGGGATTGATCAGGTATCGATACAATTAACCCAGAGCTCCCATCAGAGAACACAAACATGAAACTAGACCATAATGGAGACATCACTAGCGGAAAGCCAAAAGGACAGTTACTTTCCCACAAAATGGCCAATCAGCTATCTAAAATAATATAAGTGATACACACACTCAAAGACAAGCCATTACAAAAATAAACAATGACAGAAGAACTGCCATGGAGGGAGTGATCGCTTGACCGCGGTAAGGGCGAGGATTATGGCCATGTAAAATCGATTTAAGCCCTCCAGTGGAATTCTTTCCACCGACCTTTCCAAGGCGGTTCTTCTGTTGCAGTATATTTATGTTGTTGTTTGTTACTTACTGTGTGTATCACTTGTGTCTTTTTATTTTGGATGGCCATTTTGTGGGAAAGTAACTGTCCTTATGGCCTTCCTTTGTTTAGGTTTCCATTAATGTCTGGTCGCATCATGTTTGTGTTTCTTTCCCTTTGGTGTCTTTGATGGGTGTAGTAAGTTAATTGTATCGATTCCTGATCTTTGTTTTACTTCTACTTTAAAGACTCATCCGAAAGTCTGGCGAAGCCCGGGATCGATCCTGCGACCCCTGGTTCACAAGGCGAGTAGCGTAACCACTACAACATGGAGGCTTCTAGAACCGCCTTGGAATGGTCAGCTGCTTAAATCGATTGTATGTGACCACAATCCTCGCCCTTTTCCCGTCGCAATTTAGACAAATAATTTGTACTCTTTCAAAACAAAATAAGAACAGATCAGCCACATGGGGTACGCATTTCATAACATCGAAATACCCACTATTTGTCAAAATAACTTAGTACCAAACCTTATGTAAATATTGTCAAGTAGAAAGGTGAGAGCTTCACACACTTTCTGACGTGACCATAAAGTATAATTTTTATGCTCTTCAGAAGTGAAAAAAGTATTTCTTACAGTACATGCAAGATAGAGGGAATCTTCCCTCTGAAATATACATTCAATTAAACCGTTATTTTTTCTTTTATAAGATTATGAGAACGATACCATGCCTGTGCTCCGGCTGCATTCCGGCTGACACTGGAAAGACTTGTACTATTTATAATGTCCCGGCTGGGCTGTAAATGGATGTTAGATTAGCTCTAAAATAATTTCAGATACAACAAATACAATATGATTAACCAAAATCAAATTTTGCTGTACATACCATTGTGTGGAAATACTCCTCATACTCAGATTGCTTGTACGTTGTTGTTGCAAAGGATGGAATTGGTGACATATACTGCTTCAATCCAAAGTCACGGTGTTTCTTTGGAGACGCAGCAATCGTGTCCAAAAACAGGAATGCTTTCACTGGAAAAACAGTGAACTACAATATCTTTAAGCGTTCTTTAAATGTCCATTAAGGCGAGTGTATTTGTGATAACTTCAAAACAGCTACATTGTATTGCCCTTTGCACATAGATTTTTGTTTAACAATTAACCAATGAAAAGCGACATTTCACGATGACGTCTGGTTTTTACAACATATCACTGGATATACTGTCACACGACAGTGATCGATAAAACCTATCTATTAGTGGAATTTATTTACATTTTAAATAAACATACGGGTAAGGAATAAGTGGTTTGCGGTCTTTAATGTGCAAAAGCTGCCGAATTTCGACAAGAGTAACAACCCATTTTGTTGTCTATATTTTTTTTGCTTGCAGTTAACTTAAAAATACACAGAACACCAAAGGTTCTTTATTGTGTGTGTGTGTGTGTGTGTGTGTGTGTGTGTGTGTGTGTGTTTTTGTGAATTCGGGTTTAACGTCGCTTTCAACAATTTTTCAGTCATATCACGACGGTGTCTGGTTGCGACAGGGAGCTCAATGCTCACTTTTATAGTGCTGCCTCACTGAAGTATCATGTCCCAGACACATTACATGATACCACACCCAGTCACGTTATCCTGACACTGGGTCGACCAGTCCTAGCTCTACCCCGTAAACCTGAGTGCCAAGCGAGGAGCAGCTAGTACCATTTTAACGACTTTGGTATGTCGCGGCCCGGGATCGAACCCGTGACCTCCCGTTCCCCGGGGTTCTTTATTGTGGCCAACTAAACTCATTTTGGTTCGAGAGCTATCAGGCCCGAACATTTCTGAAAAACAGAATGAATTTTTAGCCAGCAGTTCCTTTACTTTATTTAATATCAAGGTGATTCTTCACATATATTTCTACAGAGAGCAGACTAAAGATTACACATTGTGGGCAAGGGCTGAAACTCCAACCATTTAAGTTTTTGGAGTATCTGTCCTTTATAAATACGGAAAATGAATTACGGCAAAGTCATCTGGAAAAAGTGAAATATTCAATACATATACGTGTACAAGAATTCCTGTAACCGTGGAGTTCGTATGTATGGATACTGAACTCACCAAAAGCAACTAATTAATGTGTAGTTGGCATTGTTGGTTCAACATTATTTGTTTGATTTGAGGTTTAACGTCCCCGTCAACACTGTAAAGGTCATTTTGGAGACGTTGCTTCCAATTTTGTGGGACTTTTAACCGACATTGAGATAAAATGACATCTCAAGCCCTGTCGCCCAATGAAACCAATAGGGTTTATTAGCATGGGCGGTCCACCTCGCACCGCGGTTCCTGGACAGGCTTAGATTCTCTAAACGGTTTACCAGTACTAGTGTGCGGGCCGGATTCAGCTCTGCCTTAGAGCATCATGCAGCCCATATATTTCTTCAAGCCCCTATGGGCGGGGGCCATGGTTCAACATTAACATCTAACATAAATCTATTTGCAGTTAGGGCATTTTACCCAAGGATCATATCTCTGCCCATCAGTTCTACAGCCATTTAGCCATTACATTGGTTTATCTCAATTTAGGTTACATTGTCAAGCAGTGTGTGGGTGTGGTGGAGTATTGTTGAGTGTCTGTGATGCCTTCGAGAGGGCTTTGAATCAGAAAAATCAACATTTTACACAGTCAATATGCATGATGAAGGCTTACTTCTTACAATGAGTCCTTTGCCATCAGAGCCTGTCTCATTCAACGGTTCCCCGACTCCAAGGCAGTCATCATACAGCAGACGTCGATGCAGCTGAATAAGAAATAGTATGACGGAATGTTGTACAGATATATGCTAGCATTATTGCAATGGTTGCATGATTGAACTTTTCGATTTATTATTATCACAAAAGTCATAATGCACTTTAAAAATGTCGACCAAAGCACCTACCACAGGCCATCTAAACGTCTCCAAACTGACCTTTACAGTGTTGACGGAGACGTTAAACCTCAAATCAAACAAACAAAACGGGCCATGTCAACTGACAAAGGCTTTCATTACACAATTTTTTATAACTAGAAACACATTTATATGAAAACGGACTGTAAGTAAATCAACGTATGAACAACTATGTAATATCAGAACAGTTAGATCTTCCATTTCTAGAATGAAATAAGGACAAATTAATATATGATATGAGTTATGACATGCGAACATAACGTACAGCAAATCCGCCGATCTGTGCTGGCTGAGTCTTTGCCGTGCGCTTTAGGATATCCAATAACTTCCATCTACATGCAGATAGGGAATATAAGCATCTAATATGGGGTTCTGTTGCTGAAATTCGTTTTCAATTCGACGGGTTGGAGACATGTTTCCAACCCGAGGGGGGACCGTGCTGAGGGGAACTTCGGCCTGGTCATCCCAATGGTTGGAAACGCCCATCCACAACAGAGCCCATATTAGATTCTTTTACTTGGACAACACTACCGGAAAATTTTCATTTTGCTTTATTTAATGTTTTATATTTCGCGCATCATACTGGCGCAGTATGCCTGGGTAAGAACAGCAAGGTAAGAAAAGAATTTCTGTCCCAGGCTAAAACCACGGACTTCCTGATCTGGTGTGCAAGAATATTATTTACCTACTGATTGTGAACGATAGCTGATTTTTGTCTTCAACCTGCGTTATCTGAGTACTTATAGTCGATTGCAGTGGCTACTATGTACGTTTATGAATTTGTTTGCAGGAATGCCAAATCGTATCTCAGCCAGACAAAATGAGGCGAATAATCTTTTAACACGCTCAAGATTGTGCAGGCACAAAATTATGGAGAAGCATATTAAAAGTACCACCATTATATGAGCCCCGCCAAGCGAATTTGTGTCTTCGAGCATTCCGTCATGACAAATTTTAACTGCGCATGCCCAACCATTCAGAGGGCCAGGGATATGGTTTTCTGTCTGAAGGTTCCTCTTGATTCACTGCTTGTATGAGCGAGCAGAGGCGATAAGTACCAAAATCGCTTGACGAGGCCCATATCATGTCATAGCAAAAGTGAAGGTGTTTTGCGTTTTTGATATATATAACTTACCATGATTTCTACTTGTCCATCTTTTATACTGCTACCTCCATGCGACCTGTCAGTCATCACTGTAAATTGAGTACCTGCCGTCTTATCCTGTTGAATAAATGAGGCTACACACTTTATGTTCTGTATAATACAGGAAATGATGGAATCTGACTCATGTGTTGTCATTCTGTCATGCAATGCCGCAAGTGTGACATCATTCATGAAGCCAAACTGAGGTGTGCAATACCGAAAATCAAAATAACTGATGTGCCAAAGATGATTTGTTTGAATGATATAGGACAATATATTTTATTGCTGTCCAATTGAACTGACGCTTTGAATGGAAGTGACGATTTGAGATAATTGTTCTGCCTCTTGATATGGACTGTAGTTATCAATGGGCCAGTCAGCTACCTTTGCATTGCTTACCTATGAAACATTCTTATAATCATGGGGTGACTGCTTACCTGAATGTAGATTCTGCTGTTTACAGGGTAGTAATTTCCAGCAACAGGTTCTGTTTGGTTTAGTTTCCAAGTTGGTCGGTAATCCCGTCTGCAAAGAGACTTTGATATTCACAAATTGGTTTGATATTTGATATGTAACCGTTTTAATAAGTTCTGAAAAGGTAATTCCTTGGAAGCATGGAATGCAGAACAGAACAGAAAATCATAAAATGAACAAGTAGTTTTTTTTTACTTACCACACTAGCTAGTTTCAACCAATTGGGCCTCGTCAGTAACACTCAAATATTTTCAAAATTTCGAAACAGAATCAATGATCCGAAAGGCCGAAAAATATCAACTACAGTATGATGTAGGACATGGACAATTTTCACGACCGTCACGCATTCCCTTCACACCAGCTGTAGCGGAGGTAATATGTTATAGAAAGGTTATTCTTTGGAATCACGGAATAATCTACAGAGCTGAAAGTTTTTTAACCCTATAGACCGATGCAGGTATCTATGCATACAGTGAGATCCAGTCCAGATGGCTCTTTCCTTTCACCTCCGGATGTTTACTACTAGTTGGGCGCGCTTTGATTTAAAAAACGTTGTAAATGGAGAGACCATAATAAATTACCTTTATTAGTTGTATTTACCGTAGTTTTTTTGTTGTGGATGTCCACGTGATATCACTGATGGTAATTGTTATTAAAAGAAAGCAGACGAGCTATTCCTAATGTGAGGCCGGAGTAATGATTGAGAGGGTTATCTATAGAATGGGGTCATGTGTTGGGTTTGGTAAGCAGTGTAGATCAGGGTCTAGACTGTTTGCTTACAGAATAGGAATTTAAGTTAAACGAAACATCTCCTCCTACGTTAATGGTCCAATATCAAAATAATTTCACAGGGTTGCTCCTTGTGGAACCCTCTACCAAAACTGCTAAGATGGTTCTGTTCCACTGAACAAAATGGCCAACAGCGCCAAAAATAGAGTCAATGGTGCAATTTCAAACCCAATTCACAGAAATGCTTCTCTTTTATTTTTTGTCCGAAAAAATGATTAAACGGTATGGCTCATCTTAGGTCTGTTCTATTGAAACATCCCATCTCAAAGTAGTATTATTGTACTGATGATTGATGGTGGTGGTTGGGTGAGGCAAATGTGATGTGTATTTTGCATCCAACTAATATTGGCTTACAGTAGGGCAAGGCCCACTGTCCTCGCAGCAGGTATTGGTAGAGGGGGGGGGGTGTTGTTGTTTCTTCTGTTTTAACACTTCCATACGTTTTGTCTTTCTCCACTATCACTCACTTTCTCCCTTTTTCTGGGAGACGACACAAAATGACCCACAAGGGTTGGCATGTCATTAAAGGGTCATCCTGGGATCTTTCCTGTGAAATTATTTTGAAATCGGACTATTAGCCTAGGAGGAGAGCAATTTTGGTAGAGGTCACCTAACAAATATTCCTGTGAAATTATTTTGAAATCGGACCATTAGCCTATGTCATTAAATGGTTTTTCTAAGGTTTTTTCTATTTTTAGCTCTGGTGGCCATTTTGTTTAACGGGGCAGAACTATTTTAGCAATTTTGGTAGAAGGTATTCCAAGGAACATTCCTGTGAAATTATTTTGAAATCGGACCATTAGCCTAGGAGGAGACAGCATTTGAAGGGTTTTTTTCTATTTTTAGCTATGGTGGTCATTTTGTTCAGCGGAACGGAACCATTTTAGCAATTTTGGTAGAGGGTCATGCAGGGAATATTCATGTGAAATTATTTTGAAATCGGACTATTAACCTAGGAGGAGATGTCGTTTAAAGGTTTTTCTATTTTTAGCTCTGGTGGCCATTTTGTTCAGCAGAGCGGAACCATTTAAGAAATTTTGGTAGAGGATCACCTAACAATTTTTCCCATGAAATTATTTTGAAATCGGGTCTTGCAGGGAATATTCCTGTAAAATTATTTTGAAATCGGACAATTAACCTAGGATGAGACGTTGTTTAAGGGGTTTTTTTATACCCCCGCATACGAAGTATGCAATGGGGGTATATAGTTTTTGTCTTTTCCGTCTGTGTGTCCGTAAACAATTATTTTGTGTCAAAGATATCTCAGGAACTGCTTCACATAGAAACTTGAAATTTTGCACACATGATCAGTATGACTAGTTGTATTGTGGGAAAGAAAATAAGGGCCAAGGGGTCAGGCCTTTAAGAGTTATTTCCCTTTGTAGTTCTTGTTTCAGCTGAGGTAATGGCACTGGCTGGGGGTATACGTGCCCCACTGGGCACTTTTGTCTAGTTAATTTTAGCTCTGGTGGCCATTTTGTTCAGCGAAGCGGAACTATTTTAACAATCGTGGTTGAAGTATATCCAAGGAACAGTCCTGGGAAATTATTTTGAAATCGAGCCATTAGCCTAGGAGGGGATGCAGTTTAAAGGGTTTTTTTCTATCGTTTGGTCTGGCGGTCATTTTGTTCAGCGGAGCGGAACCATTTTAGCAATTTTTGTAGAGGGTCACCTAAAAATATTCCCATGAAATTATTTTGCATTAGCCTAGTAGGAGATGTCGTTTAAAGGTTTTTCTAAGTTTTTTTTTTTATTTTTAGCTCTGGCGGCCATTTTGATCAGCGGAGCGTAACTGTTTTAGCAGTTTGGTAGAGGGTCATCCAAGGAACATTCCTGTGAAAATATTTTAAAGTCGGACCAATAGCCTAGGAGGAGATGTTATTTAAAGGTTTTTATGCCCCCGCCATTCGAAGAATGGTGGAAAGGGCATATAGCGTTGCCTCTGTCCGTCCGTCCGTCCGTACACACAAATGGATAGATAGGTGGCTATGAACTTGGACAGAATCAATGTAAGTCAATGAGAGAAAGTGCGATTTATTCCGTTAGACACATAAAAGGTCTGTTATGTGGTTAAAATTAGCCACCTAAGTATCAATCTTGCTCAAAATAGCCACATAAGTATCCATTTGTGAGAACTCCGTGCGTCCGTCCGTCCGTGCGTCCGAAACTTAAACGCAGTCAATAACTTCCTTATTTCTTGATGGATTTTAAAATTACTCGGCAGAAATGTTAACCATCATGAGACAACGTGTCACGTGCAAAACCCAGGTCCTTACCTCCAAGTTCAAGGTCAGACTTAGAGGTCAAAGCTCAAAAAAAGGGTCCGAAACTTAAACGCAGTCAATAACTTTCTTATTTCTGGATGGATTTTGAAATTACTTTGGAGAAATGTTAACCATCATGAGTCGATGTGTCATGTGCAAAACCCAGGTCCCTACCTCCAAGGTCAAGGTCATACTTGGAGGTCAAAGGTAAAAAAAGGGTCCGAAACTTAAACGCAACCAATAACTTACTTATTTTTGGATGGATTTTGAAATTATTTTGAAGAAATGTTAACCATCATGAGACGACGTGTCACGTGCAAAACCCAGGTCCTTACCTCCAAGGTCAAGGTCATACTTAGAGGTCAAAGCTCAAAAAAAAAGGTCCGAAACTTAAACGCAGCCAATAACTCTCTTATTTCTGGATGGATTTTGAAATTACTTTGTAGAAATGTTAACCATCATGAGTCGAGGTTTCACATGCAAAATCCAGGTCCGTACCTCCAAGGTCAAGGTCATACTTGGAGGTCAAAGGTCAAAAAAGGGTCCGAAACTTAAACGCAGCCAATAACTTACTTATTTTTGGATGGATTTTGAAATTATTTTGAAGAAATGTTAACCATCATGAGACAATGTGTCACGTGCAAACCCAAATCCATACCTCCAAGGTCATACTTAGAGGTCAAATGGCATAAAAAGGGTCCAAAACTTAAACACTGTCAATAACTTTCTATGGATGAATACGAACATAGACATATTTTCGGGCGGGGGCATCCGTGTCCTATGGACGCATTTCTAGTTCTATTATTAACTCTGTCGGCCATTTTGTTCAGCGTAGCGGAACCATTTAAGCAAATTTGGTAGAGGGTCACCCAAGGAATATTCCTGTGAAATTATTTTTAAATTGGCACTGTGGTTTCGGAGGAGATTGCATTTGAAGAAATTGTTGACGGACGGACGGACGACGGACATAAAGCGATCACAATAGCCCACCTTGAGCACTTCGTGTTCATGTGAGCTAAAAAACGTTATAGTCTTAAACAGAATCACTAGATTAAGATAGGAAATTAATAAATAGTTCTAAACAAAGTGTTTCTTTATAAGAGGGACCACAAATATGGTACCGCAATGTCACTTTTTATTCCTCAAAGGGTGATATCGTATGCATATGATGATTTCAATGTCGGATTAAAACAATTTTTCTTCAAGGCCAATCAGAATCAGAGTTTTATGGTGACTTAGGATATTTACAACGAATGGTTGTATAAAAATAAAGTTTTGATGTCTATCAAATTAATTATTTAAACATTTTTAAATATACTGTGCATTGCGTTTTATTCAGTTCATTATAAATACGCCAATATTTCGAAAATACTTGGATATATTTAGTGTTTATTTACTTTCTTTCTAGCATTTCTCGTCCATTAGCGTCTGTATAAAATAGCTCGTTTGTTGCCATATTAGTTTCAAATCTTGCAATAACCTCTTTCCCAACCTTGTCACTGCAAAAGAAATAAGATTTAAGACAATCTATTAAAATGAGAATTCTCTTCAACGCTGTACTTGTTACATATATTCCCTTCAAATCTTGCAATAACCTCTTTCACAACCTTGTCACAACAAAAGAAATAAGATTTAAGAAAATCTATACAATAATAGTTCTCTTGTTCTCTGTACTTTTCACATACATTCCCTTCAAACTGTGTCATAACAATAAGACATCATAGAAGCGACGTTTTTATACCGTTGCCCTTGGAAACGAAAATAGGCGTCTTAGATTGATTAAAACTTGAGGACGAGGTTAATTTTTAACGTTGCTAACCGTTCTAATCGGATGGTTATTTTTCATTTCAATCTATGTGACCTGTTGTTGCACGGGTATTTTCATATTTAGTTCAGTGTGATATATTGTCGTTATCTTCTGTTACCTCTGTAGAACCGTAATCACCTCTTCGGGGGAAGAGAGAGCTGGGGAATTTGCTGTGTATTTTCTGTCTACGTAGCGTTTTTGCTCTTCCATTTTGTGTCATTGGTATCCTATTCTATGATTGTGACACTTCCTGACCATCTTCATTTGTACGTTGGCAAATTAATAAGTAACCAGTCTATCCCATTTTCAATTGGCCGAGAAAACCAAGATTTTCATGCCTTGTTTCAATACATGTTTTAGACTTGAAGGCAAAATTGCATCCTTATCGTGTCATTCACTCATAAGATATTGAACGTCAAACATGGCTAGCGATACAAAAGCAAGCTTCGGTACTTATATTTGAAAGGAAAACAGGTCAGGAAATATATTGCGAGTTGACCAATGTTTATGGGTCTTCTGCACCATCGTATGCACAAGTTAAATTCTGGGTTGGGGAATTCAAACGCGATAGACGTCTTAAGAAGACTAAACCAGGTCTGGACGCCCATGAAGAAATGTGTAACAAAGGGGTGTACGAAAGTACGGGATCTGGCGTACTCTCATAGGCAAATTAAGGTGGAAGAAATAGCGAATTCATTACATATTTCACATGGCACCGTTTCAACAATTTTTCATGATCACTTGGGTTGCTCAAGCAGTCACAAAGTCCTTTAGCGACGAGCAAATGGCAACCAGAGCATCAGTGTTTAAGCAGTTTAGGTTCAAGGCAGATGGTTTTCTTTCACGTATGCCCCATTCTTATGAACCAGAGGTCGTAGGGCCGGGTATTTGAGGCCAAAGAGGTTCACAACGCAACCCACTGCTGGCAATGTGATGGTAACTGTATTTTTGGACTCACAGTGCATTATTATGTTGGAATTTCTTGCAAAGAAAAGTACAATAACTGGTACGTATTGCCGGCCTCGGTAGCTCAGTCGGATGCGCGTCTGACTGGTGATCAGGAGGACGCGGGTTCGATACCTGCCGGGGTCGGCAATATTCTTTCGTGAAGATTGATCATGAAATCTTTTCTACGGTCATTCTCTCCGTTCCACTGATTCAAGAAGGGCAGTTTCTGTCGAAAGGATGTGCATTGTACTGGTTAACCACTTATGTGTAAGCCTGTCCAGGAAAAGTGTGGATAGGTAAACTGACCGGCTCAAAATGACCTAAATAGTGTTTACAGGGCCGTTAAATTCCAATACAAACAAAACTTGCTCGTATTATGCAAATTCGTTCGACCAACTGAGAACTGCGATCCGTGAAAAATGCCGAGGTAAACTCTCCAAAAGGCTTCTGCTCCAACAGGACAATGCAAGAGTCCACACATGCAAAATTGCAATGGATGCTGTTAAGCGGAATGGGTACGAGCTAATACCGCATCCAGTCTATTCTCCGGACGTAGCTCCTAGTGACTATTTCCTATTACCAAACTTGAGAAAAGATATCCGTGGACGTCAATTCCGGCCCAAACGAAGAAGTCGTAGCGGCAGTAGAGGAGTGGGTCGGAGACAATGACACTGGCTTCTTCAGTTCTGGGCTGATGACACTGGAATAGCGTTGGTCCAAGTGCATCATTCTAGAGGGCAATGAGATAGATCTCACCCAGAAATACACTACGGTACCTTTACTGCTCATTACGATAACAGAGCCGCGTGTCATAGTGCATTTTTATATCTCCTAACTGGTCATATTCTTGCTGAAAAGTGCGATATTTTTCTTATTTAAAGTCCAAACAAAGGCTGGGGTTCTCGTTAGAACTGCCTCATTGAGGCGGTTTTAACGGGTACCCACAACCTATGTCTTGGGCCAGAAATAAGTAAGATAATTTATTCCCCAGTAAACCTCAGTTTTCTCTAAATAAAGTTGGGTTTTGAGGAGTGTTCATTTCACGGACTTGTTAACTTTATGTGGTTGTCCCTAGGCGTTCGCTCAATGTCAGTTTCTTAATTCATGTTATTAGATCATGTATTGTTTTCCATTCATAGTGTGTACCTTCATGGTAAAATAGAAGTGGAGGCAATGATCAGGAATCAATATAATTAACCCACAGCTCCCATCAGATACACCAAAGGGAAAGAAACACAAACACGAAACAACAGACCCTTAAGGAAACACCAACTGCGGAAAGCCAAAAGGACAGTTACTTTCCCACAAAATGGCCAATAGGCTATCCAAAAAAAAAAATATAAGCGACACAAACACCCAAAAACAAACCATAACAAAAAATAAACCGCGACAGAAAAAAAGCCATTCTATGTTTTCGGTGACTCGAGATGGCTGTGTCCTTTGTTCGTGGTTTTTCTTGAGTAAATTTGTCTTTTTATATCATTTTAATTCTAGGTAACTAAATAACAACGCTTTAATTATTGCATTTGAAAGCAAAGAAAACACGCACGAACATGAAAAAACAAAAATCATGTTTTCTGGGCCAAACTAGCCGGTTTATAGACATTGTTTAATTTCGAAATATTTAATAATCCTGGATTAATATAATTGTAAAGAACAGAAACAATTGTTTGAAGAGAAATTGACCTTGTCTGGTACCATTCGAACTATTTTACATCGGCGCTGTTTTGTTTATCAACTGAAGAAAGAAACACTCACTCGATTGGTATTGGCCCAACCGTGTATTCAACTTCAACAAAATCAGCATCTTTATAAAGACGAGTAACTTGTGTAGCCCATGGACTGAAATTTACATATGTTTCTTTCACAAGTGGACCCTATAAAGCAAGAAGAAATACAACTGTACAAAGTAGAGCATGGAGGATTTTCTAGCTTGGATTTCATAAATTTAAACTAATGACTCAACCCTGCCCCAGAAAATAAGTTTCAAAACAGCTTATAAACCCTATTGGTATCATTGGGCGACAAGGCTTGAGATGCTATTTCATCTCAATGTCGGATCGAAGTCCCACAAAAATTGGAAGCATTGTTTCCAAAATGACCTATACAGTGTTGATGAAAATATTAAACCCTAATTCAACAAACAAACAAAATCACCACAGTGTGCCTCCTCTATTGTCCAAGATAAAGAAAACCTTTAATTGTTGTTGTTATTGTCGGGCTATGCATGTTTCGTAGTACATAAACCTAGCATCTTTTCTATACGGAGGTGAAATATTACAAGGCGTGCATGTCAGTGTTAGATTTGTATGTTTGCATACATGACTTACGTCCCCGTCAACACTGTTTCGGTCATTTTGAAGACGTTGCTTCCGATTTTGTGGGACTTTTATTTTATTTATTTTCAGAGTGTAAAAACGAAATCTATATTTGATAAAAAAATCTACAAACTTCCAAGTAATAATAACTATTATGTGTTTGAAGAAAGAAAAAAATCCTCCTGCGATGATTTGAACTCACGACCTTTTGATTCAGAGTCCAAAGCTCTATCTACTGCACTATATAGAGCTTGCAGGTATTTTTTTATCCAGGGAAATACAGTAGCTAATACAGAGGAAATGATTAACTTCTCAAAAAGACCAATTTAAGCCAAACAACCTCATCCCCACCACGGGAAAAGGAGTTACAAAGAATATGTATTATATTTTTTGTACCAAATATTAATTTTATCTGAAAATAAATTTGTAAAACATCACAAAATAATTGTAAAATATCACAAATAAGAGCTTACAGGTAAACTTTAACCAGATGCCGACGCTGACGACGGACGCCGTCCGTTATGGCAATAGCTCCCCCTTACATTCGAAAGGTGAGCTAAATATCAATTTGTCGTCTGCTAAATTATCCCAGAAATGCAAGGTAATGATATGATAGTTGGGAAAAAATTTATAAGCAAGTGTGATGGCATGGACAAAAAGAGTAAGTTTACCATCAAAGTTTTGCCCGCGGTGTGGACCCATTTGTGAGCGTCGGAGGTATTTGGTCTAAATACATAAGCTCCTGATGGCTGGAACTTAGCATCGCTGCAATTTCCGGGATGACCATCGTAGTAATACATTTCCAAACTAACATTGGTCTCAACGCCGCTTGCAAGATTTTTCATGCTCTTCAATTTTCCAGTTTGCCCATCATATTTCAAAGATATACGCTGAAACAAAAGTTTGCCCATCATATTTCAAAGATATACGCTGAAACAAAAGTTGCATTAAAGGCAATTTTGACGTTAGAATTAGTACCTTTTATGGAAGTCGAGAGTCCTAAAATTTGATACTCTTTCATTAAATATGTTTTATAAATATGCCTTCTCGAATGTATATTACAAGCATTAATCACTTATAAACTCTTTGATGTAGAATAGCGTGGAAAACGCATTCCTGTACAAGTTTTGTGTACATAATTACGATGAGCACTTATTTCTCTGTTGAACTTTTTCCGACAAACAAAGTTGCCGTACACATAGAGAAAGAATAAATGCCGGCCTCGGTAGCTCAGTCGGATGCGCGTCTGACCGGTGTTCAGGAGGACGCGGATTCGATAAATGCCGATGTTACAACTTTCTTTAATGGAGATCGATCATGTAATCTTTTCATCGGTCATTCTCTCCCTCCCGCTGATTCAAGAAGGACAGTTGTCAGTTTCTGGCGAAAGAATGTGCACTGTAATGGTTAACCACATGTGTATAAGCTTGTCCTGGAAAAGTGTGGATAGGTAAACTGACCGGCTCAAAATTACCTAAATAGTGTTGACTGGGTCGTTAAACTCCCTCAAATACAAACAAAAACATAACAAGAAAGAATACAGGAGCCCCCAACGAGGTACCTCGGCAATGACGCTACTTAAACTGTCTCTTTGGCTGTATAATTGTGATATTTTAATTACCTGAACACGTAGCAACCACAGTGGCCCCAAGAAAAGCACCGCATTCACAGGTATCAGGAAAGAGGGACCTGTCTACTAACACATAGCAATAAACAGTTGTTATCCCTTATTCTGCTGAATGAAGTAATATAGCCACATCCCTTGCAGACTATCAACCAATCAAATTACTTGACACAATGTATCTTCTTATTCATGAACTGCATGACAAAAAGTGTAGACCAGATCTGACCTGCATCTACGTTGTTTGCAAAGATAGGAATGGTCGTGTTCAACAGGATAAGTGTTAATATAGCATTTTGATCATTTGGTACGGCATATTTCCGAATAGTGTGCTAAAATGTGAGCAGCAAAATACTTCAGTGACTATATTCATGTGATACTTACTTCCTGGAACAGTTTATGTTTCAACCACTGACAAGTTCGTTAAGCTAACGGTGCCTTGAACATCTCGGCCCAGGAAGCTGTATTTCTCAGTATGTATCATATGTAATGGTACTGATTTTTCTAAGAAGATGGTAGCATTTTAAACATCTAAGAACCCCATGATGGCGTCAATAATGCAGGGGCATATGTTAGAAAGTTTTAACAAATGCACGTGCATTTCTACTCGAGCTTCGTTTCTAAAGTGAATAATCGGAGTGAAGTTGAGTGCAAAGTCGTGTTTAGACGCATATTAATTTTGAAGTTACGTTTTGACACAACTTAAGGTGCGCCCCACAGGTTTAATATGGCCATTAAAATTGTACAGGGGTACTGTGCCGGCGCAAAACAAAACCTTCAAGAAGACCTGTGTAAACAGCGACGACTCAGCCTATGCATCCGTGCAGTGTCTTAGCTGTTCTAGTCTGTGGTCTAACGAGCAGCATCTTTAAACGCATCCATCACGTGAACAAGTCCGTGAAACCAATATCCACTAAACCCCCACTTTAAGTATCGGGGTGGTTGGGTGAGGCAAAGGATGACATGTATCTTTCGTCACTGGGGCGTCCAACTGATATTGGCTTACAGTTGGACAAGGCCTTCTGTCCTTGTAGCAGGTAAGGGTAGAGGGGGTGCTGCTATTTCTTCTGTTTCTACACTTCCAACCATTTTTCTCCTCCTTTGTTCCGCATTTTCATCTCGTCTTCTATCTCTTTTCTCCCTTTCTCTGGGAGGCGACACAAAATGATCCACAAGGATTGACGTGTCGTTAAACCCAAAACAATCAAAACCCACTTTAAGTAGAGAAAACTGGGGTTTAAGTGGTATCGTTATATTTCTTTCTGCTTCAAGACCTAGGTTGTAGGTACAAGTTAGAATCGTCTCAATAAGGCGTTCTAACGAGCACCAACAACCTATAAAGAAACAATGTCACGGACTTTCATTAGAAAAGTAGCCTTTTTGCAGATGTGAAAAAAAGCACAATGTCGCACGGGTGTATTATCGTAACGGTAGACTAGCATGATGCGCAGACTGGCTTGGGTCTTCACTGGACACATATTTGACCTCATGTAGGTTTTGTCATCATGTGGCTCATTTATAACAGAACAAAAACTTACGTTATTCGAAATTGTTATGTCTTTATCACCCAGTAATGACCGCAGTCTTGAACTCTGCTTGAATTTAAGGAATTTACCTGCAGTGAAGAACACAAAAATGTAAAAAACAAAAATATATTTTTATTTTTTTTTTCATTTCGCTGAAAGAGAATTAACTGAAGACCACTTTTTCCTTAGTACCCTCTTTTAATTTCATTTCAGCAACAAATGTTACTGACATTTAATTATATCAAAACAAAGGCTGCAACTTTGTTCTGAAATCATTTGAACTCATAAGAAAAAGGTATTAGCGCAAACGCGCTGTTTCACCAGATCCTCTGATGCCTGCAGACATTAAATAGAGACACTGAGGGTGCTACATGAAAACCTTTATGCGTTTAGCCCTAACAGTAGTTTTTCATCCGCACATATGAATTAAATCAGAAATGCTCATTACGAGAGCACACCTATTTAAATATATTGAATTTTTTTGCGCCTAAAAAGGAAATTTTTTAGATAAATATTCGCTCTATCGGCCATTTTGTTTATCCGAGCGAAACGGTTTAAGCAAATATGGCATAGTGTCACTCAAGAAATATTCATGTGAAATTCTTTCAAAATCATAGCTGCTTCCTTTGATTGCGGCCTTCCTGAATGATATTCTCTTATTAGTTAGGTCATTTAATGGTTTTTTTCTATTTTTAGCTCTGACAGCCATATTTTTCATCACAGCGAAACAGTTTAAGCAAATTTGGTAGACAGTCACTCAAGAAGAAATTTCAAAATCCAACCACTGGTTAAGGAGGAGAAGTCGTTTAAAAGATTTTTTCTACTTTTAGCACTGGCTGTCAGCTTATTTATCGGGGCAGAACAGTTTGAGCAACATCTAATGAACATTCCTGTGAATTTATTTCAAAATTCATCCACGGGTTAAGGAGGAGAAGACGTTTAAAGGTTGCTAATTTTCGCTCTGGCGGCCATTTAGAAGCCTCAGTGGTGTAGTGGTTACGCTACTCGCCTTGTAAAGTAGAAGTAAAACAAAGATCAGGAATTGATACAATTAACTTACTCCACCCATAAAAGACACCAAAGGGAAAGAAATACAAACATTAAGCGACCAGACCATAATGGAAACCTAAACAAAGGAAGGCCATAAGGACAGTTACTTTCCCACAAAATGGCCATATGGCCATCCAAAACCAAAAGACACAAGTGATACACACAGTAAGTAACAAACAACAACATAAATAAATCGCCACAGAAGAGCCGCCTTGGAACGGTCAGTGGAAGATTTCCACTGGGGGGCTTAAATCGATTTTACGTGGCCACAATCCTCGCCCTTACTTCCGTCGCGATTTAGACAAATAATTTGTTCAGTCCGCATGAAGGCCTCCTAACTCATCAGTGCAACATCTCCGTGAACACAAAAATCAAAGAACCACAGAGGTGAGACAACGGTGAGGACTCGACAGCAAGAAACCACTGAAATGCTGGAGCAAAAGAAAACCAACAGTTAGACTCCGATGAGCCCGACCAGAGACAGAGCATCAGGCACCAACCGACATTATCTCTCTAATTTTCAATAAGCCTTTACGTTGGAGCCGTCATAGAATCTGAGGCCTGACCCACCGGCGTGCAATTAAAGAGGGAAGCAAAGTTGCCAACCGTGATTGGGTTAACTACCATGCATGCAGTCTGTCGTATAATATCCATGTTGTACCCAATCTTTTTATATCGAAGAATGATTTTACGAAATTGGGTGCTGAAGTCATTGCGGTTATATATTTTTTCTGAATTTATATGCCAAGTCACCATAAAATTCGGGTTCCGATAGACCTTGTTGCAGAAGAGATTTAAGTCCAATATTGAATTTTGAAATTAAATCAGAATGGCGTCTATAAAATTTTGAAAAGGCTTTGCGTAGTTTATGGTACCGATAACCCTGATTAAGGAGTTTGGCCGTTAATAATTTATTACGAGTGTTGAAGTCAGTTACATGACTACACACTCTAGCAAATCGAATTAATTGCGAAATATAAACGCCATAGGATGGCGCACGAGGAACATCACCATCCAAAAAAGGAAAATTTACAATCTCAAAATCAAAGTCATCGCGTTTATCATAAATTTTGCACAAAACAAATCCATCTACAATAGACAGATGTAAATCCAAAAACGGGGCCTCGGTATCAGAAGAATTTGCTTTATTTAACTGAAGTTCTAGGGGGTAAATCTGACTGATCAAACCATCAAAATAGGTATTATCAATATTTAATAAATCATCTAAATATCTAGAAGTAGAGCTAAAAGCTTCAATAATTTCAGATTGGTTATCAATGGAAAGCGACAAAATAAAGTCTCTTTCATAACAATACAAGAACAGATCAGCCACAAGAGGTGCGCAATTAGTACCCATCGGAATACCCACAATTTGTCTAAATAACTTAGTACCTAATCTAATATAAATATTGTCAAGTAGAAAGGTGAGGGCATCACACACTTTCTGACATGACCAAAGTGTATAATTCTTATGCTCTTTAGAAGTGAAAAATGCATTTCTTACATTACATGCAAGATAGAGAGAATCTTCTCTGTGAAAAGTCCATTCAATTAAATCATTAAGCTTTTCTTTTATAAGATTATGAGGAAGTGTAGTGTAAAGAGTGGAAAAATCGTAGGTAGACAGACTAGAAGCACGAAAATGTCTAGATTTCAATTTATTTAAAACCTCATTCGAATTTTTTATAGACCAAAACAGATTTCTTCCTGATCTTTCAAAGACTTTATCACAATATTTAATTACATACGTTTTTATAGCAGTAAGACAGGAAGTTAATAATTTAGAAAGTTCAGTGGTAGTGCAAGAGCTAGAATTTGCATAAAACCGTGCTTTGTAAGGTTTTTTATGAAGTTTTGGTAACCAGTATAGCGTAGGAAGCTTGTCTTGGCCTTCGTTAACACACACAGCAAACTTGGTGGCTGAAAGACAGGGGTCGGAGGATCGATCCCGGGATTCTCCAGACTTTCGGAGGAGTCTTTTAACCGAGGTCCCGTCACCGTATGACCTTAGCTGTTGGTGGGACGTAAAACTCAAACACTCACTCACTCTGGCGGCCATTTGGTTCATCCGAGCGGAACAGTTTAAGCAGTGGTGGTAGAGAGTCACCCTCGGCCGCCGCCCATCGGGGCTTGAAGAAATAAATGGGCTGCATGGTGCTTCCACGCAGAGCTGAGTACTGGTAAACCGCTTAGAGGATCTAAGCCTGCCCAGGCAAAGTGGTGTGAGTCGGACCGTCCATGCTTATAAACCCTATTGGTTTCATTGGGTGACAGGGCTTGAGAGGTCATTGCATCTCAACGTCGGGTAAAAGTCCAACACATTTGGTAGCAACGTCTACAAAATGACATTTATATTGTTCACTGGGACGTGAAACATCAAATCAAACAAACAAGAGAGTCACCCAAGGAACGTTCATGTGAAAATATTTTAAAATCCATCCACTGGTTGAGATGGAGAAGTCATTTAAAGTTTTTTTTCCAAAATTAGGTCTGGCGGCCATCTTTTTCATCCGAGTGGAGCGGTGTGAGCAATTTTGGAAGATCGCCATCCAAGGAATATTCATGTATAATTTTAAATCCATTCACTGATTAAGGAGAAGAAGTTATTTAGAGATTTTTTAGCTCCGGTGGCCATCTTGTTCATTGGAGCGAAACGTTTAAGCAATATTCCTATGTAATTATTTTGAAACTGGCAAGTGGCCTTGGAGGACATGAGGTTTTACGGTCTTTCAACTTTAGCTATGGCGGCCAGTTTCTTCAGTGGAGGAACCATTTAGGCAATTTTGGTAGCGGGTCTGGGAACATAGGAATATTTCTGTAAAATTATTTCAAAATCCGTTCCCCGGTTTAGGAAGAGATGTCTTTTAAGTAAATTGTTGATGTTCCCCGGTTTAGGAAGAGATGTCTTTTAAGTAAATTGTTGACAGACGAGAAGTCGTTTAAAGGTTTTTCTATTCTAGTTCTGGCGGCCATCTTGTTCATCTGAGCGGAACGGTTTGAGCAAATTTGTCAGAGCGCCTCCCAAAGAACATTATTTTAAAATAGCACCAGTGGCCTTGGAGGTGTGTGTGTGTGTGAATTCGAGTTTAACGTCGCTTTCAACAATTTTTCAGTCATATCACGACGGTGTCTGGTTGCGACAGGGAGCTCAATGCTCACTTTTATAGTGCTGCCTCACTGAAGTATCATGTCCCAGACACATTACATGATACCACACCCAGTCATATTATCCTGACACTGGGTCGACCAGTCCTAGCCCTACCCCGTAAATCTGAGTGCCAAGCGAGGAGCAGCTAGTACCATTTTTAACGACTTTGGGTTGTCGAGGCCCGGGATCCAACCCGTGACCTCCCGTTCCCCGGAGCGGACACTCTACCAACTGAGCTATCGGGGCCGGTGGCCTTGGAGGAGATGTCGTTTAAATGTTGTTTTTTCTATTGTCAGCTCTGGCTGCCATTCTTTTCAGCTGCGCGGAACCATTTAGACAATTTTGGTAGATGGTCTTCCAAGGAACAGTCCTGTAAATTATTTCAAAATCCGTTCATCGGTTTAAGGAGATGTCCTTTAAGTAAATTTTTGACAGATGAGAAGACGTTCAAAGATTTTTTTTTGGCTCTGGTTGCCATCTTGTTTATCCTAGCGGTATGGGTCGAGCAATTGTGGATGAGGGTCAGTCAAGGCACATTCATGTAAAATTATTTTGAAATTGGACCATAAGCTGTTGTTTTAAGGCTTTTCTATTTTCAGCTCTGGTCGGACATTTTGTTTTGCAGAGCGAAACCATTAAGGAAAAGTTTGGTAGAGGGTCACCCATGGAACATTCCGGTAATTAATTTCAAAATTCATTCACATGTTTAGGAGAAATGCCTTTTAAGTAAATTGTTGGCAGGCGCACGACGCACGACAGACATTGAGCGGTCACAAAGGCTCGCCTTGAGCCTTTGGCATAGGTGAGCTAAAACGGCGCGCATTTTACTTGTACTTAATATAGCTTATTTCATTAAACAAAACTTGAGATTTCATCAGTGATTCTGATTGCGGTACATACGGTCGCAAAGCTGAATCTTTGCATGTAGCACATGCTTCTTACTGTGACTGGATTTAATGACATCTGAATTTATTCACTGAACGTACTTGGGGACATTTTGATGAAGTAGGTACTGTATCCTAGAGCTGGCAAAGACACCTGGAACACTAGTTCATAGTTGGCGAGGGACCCCTTCCTCTCTGGAATACTCTTAGTTCTGCTTGTAATTGGAATCATCTGAATGAAATGGTAAAGAATGATGTTGATGGATTATAAAACATTCTAGAAACACTTATGCCGAACAAAAATATTGCGACAGACATAACATACGTGCCGTTTCAGGAGAAATCTTATTTTCTGGGTTTTGCCGCTAAACATTGTTACAATCCAGTCTATTCACTGTCATAAGAGTCACCAACACTTTGAAAAGGTCCCATAGAAGTCTCATGCGAACAGTGTAATTTTAGGCTCACATTTGGAAAACACGCCAATACAAATATGTTATACGGGCATGGACAAAGTTGCCTTCGGCAACTTTGGTGTGCACGCCTATAGTTAACGTGCGCGTGCATTTCACCAGCCCATCTCTCTCAGCTGATCCGTCCCAAAATTACGAGATCTCGCGAATTGAAAACTGGCAAGAAACGCTTACATTTTTGGTCGGATTTTTTTCTCTTTCCATAAATGTTCAAGATCTCTCTAAATTTCAAGAACTATAACGTATCCTTTTTAACAAATAATTGCGTTTAAAAAAATAATTCATTTTCCCGCGTTTGTAAAAAATTCGTGACCGGTTCTAAATCATTGATCAATGTTATTCAGGCGATACTTTGATAGGAGGACATTGAAAGGCTAGTTTGTACAAACGTGGAAGTATTTGTAAAAAATTTGTTTCTGTCAAAAATTCTATATTTCCACGACTATGCTGCATTCTTCACAGATGTGGGTGCATTTGATTTTGTGAAACACACAAGATTTTGTAAAACACACACTGGTACACTATATTTCCTAAACTGATCCTGATTCAGACCATACATCATGCCAAATTGCCTGGCAAGTTCATATGGTGTTAGATATCTATCTATCTATCTATCCAAACTACAGTACATTTTTTGCCATTCATCTAGCAGATGATGCAAATGGAGCGTGTTTGCATCTGGAAATAATCACTGCCACCACGAATCAAACCGGGGGCCTCTAGCGCCAGAGGCAAGTGCACTAACCACTGATCTATCTATCTATCCTGTGATCGGTCACATTTGACCATTACACGCAGGTGTACATTTAGTACACACAAGGCTTCTAGGCTGAAAGCCTTCACAGTTGTCCGAAAGACGGTGCGCTTTTTGCCATTCATCCAGCAGATGATGTCAATGCCTAGCTTCGGAGGCAATTGCACTAACCACTGATCTATCTATCTCTCTATCCTGGGATCGGTCACATTTGACCATTACTAGCAGGTGTACATTTAGTACACATAAGGTTTGTAGGATGAAAGCCTACACAGTTATCCAAACGACGGTGCACGTTTTGCCATTCACCCAGCAGATGATGCTAATGGAGCGTGTTCGTATTAAGAAATAATCACTGCCACCAGGAATCAAACCGGTGGCCTCTAGCGTCCGAGGCAAGTGCACTAACCACTGATCTATCTATCTATCTATCTATCTATCTATCTATCTATCTATCTGTCTGTCTATCTATCTATCTATCTATCTATCTATCTATCTATCTATCTATCTATCTATCTATCTATCTATCTATCTATCTATCTATCTATCATTTGCACTGAGGACTTCTGTACCTCACAACATGACATTAGTTAGAGATCCCGACCATAGACTTACATCCAGTAGATAGATAGATAGGGCCAAAAATGCCTTGTTTCCGGAAACCCTACCGGCTCTACTTTTTTGGGCCTACCCAAACTTTTTTAGAGACCTCTGAGAATTTTTCTTTGATTTTAAGGGTGTTTTTCAAAGAATTTATGCTTTTCCCATACCAAAAAAGTTTTCAAAAAAAATGTTTGCCTTCCTATCTACCCAGAAAATTATTTTAATGTTTCCGGAAACAAGACATTTACTTTTTCGACCTAAATACCTAACACCATATGAACTTGCCATCGAAATTCGATCAACAGTGAAGGCCCTGATCAGATCTGCATTCTGCGACATCTAAATTGGGACTGCATGCACTGTTTGCCAATTTGATATTCTTTTTGGGGAAATTCTGTACAGAAAGGGGCTAACATGACAGGTCGACTTAAACACTGTTAAACTGATGATGTTAGGCAAACTGCCTGAGTGGTTGGATATACATTGTATATTCTAAATAGTGTCCAATGGGTCGTTAAATTAACATAATCAGCCAGATTCATTCAAAGGGCTAGGGTCGATAAGGGCCGTTTTTGGCCTCAATTTTTCAGAAAAATCAAAATCGTGTGTTTTGTTTTGTTGATATCCGTTAAAACACAATACCATATAAAGTTTCAAGAAATGCTGTTAGAACGTCGGATCGTGCGCGTGTATTGCTATGGTGACGTCACTAAGGAAGGACGAAACGCCATTTTTCCTGAAATTTTATCTATTTTCGCACGTTTCCACGGAAAATTAAGTTCCGCACCACCCCTCAACCAACCTAAAAAATGTCGCAAAAGGAAGATAACTTCAAGTTTATCTTAACACCAATGTTTGGTGTTGGTTGAGGGGTGGTGCGATAGTTAAAATTATAAGAAAAAAGATCCTTGACAACAGTAAAAAGGCTTTGCGAAGCAAACACATATTGAATTTTGATACAAAACGAAGCATTTCTGTGCGTTTTCTTCCTTCTTGTTTGTTGGAATATTTTGCGACGGCATTGATTTATATTTCAAACTAGACCTGGGATGAATCAGCATAAAATTTGCTAGATCAAACTAGATTAACAAATTATCAAAATCTTGAGTTTAAAAAAAACTTCTATAAGCCTACTCGTAGGACAAAAAGACAATGAAATTACGTTACAAAAGAATATATATATTGATGTCTTTCTGATAATGTTTTTTTTTTTCTTTCTTTTTCTTTTTTGGTTTTGTTTCCATGAACTTGAATAGCCTCCCTTGCAATTCACGGTATCTAACCAGATGGTCAAGTTGCGGTCGGGTTTCAACTGTCATACGAAAGATTTGAGAGTTTTCAGGATCAAGCTTAGGGAATGATTCTTCTGTCACAGATGACCTCCATTAAACGCCCACGGATCCGAACGACTGTGCACTTTGTGGAATCATCGTCTATTTTTTTTTTTTTTTTTTCTTTCAACTGATACTTCGATCAGTCTGTTTGTTTGATTTGAGGTTTAACGTCCCCGTCAACACTGTAAAGGTCATTTTGGAGACGTTGCTTCCAATTTTGTGGGACTTTTACCCGACATTGAGATGAAATGACATCTCAAGCCCTGACGCCAAATGAAACCAATAGGGTTTATAAACATGGACGGGCCGACTCGCGCTGCTTTGTCTGGGCAGGCTTAGATCTAACCGGTTTACAAGTACTCGTGTGCGGTACGGTTTCAGCTGTGCGTGGAAGCATCATGCAGCCCATATATTTCTTCAAGCTCCGATGGGCGGGGGCCACAGTCACATTTGACCATTTAGGCTAATACTCGCAGATGTACATTACACACACTCCAGGTTTGCTGGCAGTAATCATGTAATTACGGGAGGGATCTTTAACCTGCACAGGGGATGGTTCTGTCTGCACAGGGGACCTCCTGTTAACGTCACGAAGGACGGTGCACTTGTGGCATTCATCCCTGCAAATAACGCTAGACTAGTTGAGCATGATGGGACATCGCAATTTTATTACCGCTGACGGACATCGAACCTGGGGCCCCTAGCATCAATGGCAAGTGAACTAACCACTGAGCTACCACGCTCAAAGAGAAAGCGCTGTTCTATATCTCCATTGCTCTGCTAAAATTGCAAAGAACGGATTGTATGGTACTAGACAGCGCGCGACATAATTTGATAGCACACGATCATCGATTGTACAATTCGGGAACAAGAGTATTCTTCTAAGACCTCTAAGTATGACCTTGACCTACGGATCTGGGTTTGCACGTGACACATGTTCAGGAACCGCGGTGCGAGGCGGACCGTCCATGCTAATAAACCCTATTGGTTTCATTGGGCGACAGGGCTTGAGATGTCATTTCATCTCAATGTTGGGTAAAATCCCACAAAATTGGAAGCAGCGTCTCCAAAATAACCTTTACAGTGTTGACGGGGACGTTAAACCTCAAATCAGTCAAAAGACGATCTTACACGAGTAGTCAATTCGGGCAATTTTCAAGGGTTTAAAAGTTACAGCGCGTGTAAAATTCTTATTATTTTATACTTATTAGTAAAATCAAGCCGGCCTTGGTAGCTCAGTAAGATGCGCGTCTAACTGGTGATCAGGAGGACGCGGATTCGATACCTGGACAGGCAACAGTATTTCGTCCAGATTGATCAGGAAATCTTTTCTACGATCATTCTCTCCGTTCTGCTGATTCAAGAATGGCAGTTGTCAGTTTCTGGCGAAAGAATGTGCACTCTACTGCTTAACCACTTCCGTATAAGCCTGTCCAGGTAAACTGACCGGCCAAAAATAATCTACAATAGTGTTGACTTGGTCGTTAAAACTCCAAATCAAACAAACAAACAAATCAGTAAAATTAACGCATAGAATGATAGTTTCTCATTGCGTAAAGATCATCACCGTGTTTTTTTCGTAGTCGCAGTCTGGTTGCATTTGATGTTGAACTAGAAATGCGTCCATAGGACACGGATGCCCCAGCCAGAAAATATGTCTATGTTCGTGTTCATCCATAGAAAGTTATTGACTGTGTTTAAGTTTTGGACCCTTTTTATACCATTTGACCTCTAAGTATGACCTTGACCTACGGATCTGGGTTTGCGCGTGACACACTGTCTCATGATGGTTTACATTTCTACAAAGTAATTTCAAAATCCATCCATAAATAAGAAAGTTATTGGCTGCGTTTAAGTTTCGGACCCTTTTTTGACATTTGACCTCTAAGTATGACCTTGACCTTGGAGGTACGGACCTGGGTTTTGCACGTGACACATCGACTCATGATGGTTAACATTTCTACAAAGTAATTTCAAAATCCATCCAGAAATAAGAAAGTTATTGACTGCGTTTAAGTTTCTGACCCTTTTTTGACCTTTGACCTCTAAGTATGACCTTGACCTTGGAGGTAAGGACCTGGCTTTTGCACGTGACACGTCGTCTCATGACGGTTAACATTTCTGCGGAGTAATTTTAAAATCCATCAAGGAATAAGGAAGTTGACCGCGTTTAAGTTTCGGACGCACGGACGGACGGACGAACGGACGGACGGACAGGGGCAATGCTATATGCCCTTTCCGCCATTCGCCATTCTTCGAATGGCGGGGGCATAATAAAACACAATTCTAATGCATTTGCGAATGTAAGGTGGCGTGTGAATGGATAACCACAAAACTCTCAGACCGTACGATACACTGTCGAAAACCCAACATCATTACGTAATGTCACTTTCTATTAGCTGACATTTGATTTTACGCAGCTCACAGTGCTTGCCGTTTTGTGCAAAAATAGCACGGTTAAAGAAACAACCGACTAAGTGCAGTTGAATAGGGATAACTGTATTGCAAAATTCCCATTAAGGGAGGTAAGTTGGCAATATTATGGTCGCAAATATCGTTTTACGGCTCTGCTAACGCGTCGCCGTAAAACTAAAATTCCAGTCGTAAAAAACGCCGATTTCCCTCCACAAATATCAATTTAGATACAGTTATCCGCTTGTTTACACTTCTTTTAAATACCAGACATGTTTAATCGAGTCAGTTGAAGTCATCAGAATTTTTAATCGTGAGAATTTTAACATATGAAATCATGCCTTTACCATGTTTACTTCTTATTACCCTCTTGTAGTCGCTGGCCTCGGTAGCTCAGTCGGCTGACTGGTGACCTGGACGACGCGGGTTCGATTCCTGCCGGGGGCATCAACATTCTTTCGTGATGATTGATAATGGAATCTTTTCTACTGTCATTCTCTCCCTTCCGCTGATTTAAGAAGGGCAGTTGTCAGTTTCTGGCAAAAGAATGTTCACTGTACTGGCTAACCCCTTTATATATAAACCTGCCAGGAAAAGCGTGGATAGGTAAACTGACCGGCTCAAAAATGACCTAAAATAGTATTGACAGGGCCGTTAAACTCCAATACAAACAAACAAAACACACTTTTTGTTGAGATTTGTTGTATATTGTGTACTGCATGGGAAAGAAAATAATAAAGAATGCGGAAATGCAAGAAATTACAATAATTATTATGTTAAAAACTGCGTTAATAACGTTAACCATTATGTCAAGGTCAGACGGCTGTTTACGGTCAGATTTATGACCCAGGTAGTCAAGGTTTCTGTAGAAATGAGCGGCATGTGGGCTTGGATATTAAGCAAAAGGTTTACAAAATCTAAACAAATCTTTCGTGTGCTGCTATAATTTATTAAACCAGTTCGACAAAAATTCATCAGCTCGTTTTTGGGACCTAATGGAGACGTTATCTTAAAAAAAAAAAAAAAAAAAAAAAATAACGGTCACCAAAATCCGAACAAATCTTTGGAAGGATACAATTACACATTGTATAAAGTTTGACCAAAACTTATAAAATCGTTCATTTGATAGGATCCAGTCAATTTTTTTTGTGCAAAATGCGACAGTTTTCGGGAGTCTGTGACCTTGAAAATAAGGTATAGGTCGCGAAAATCGAATAAAATCTTTGGTCGGCCGCAATGATATTTTGTACCAAATTTTATTGAATTCCGTCGATTTGTTGAAGAGATGGGTTGTAGACTAGCGTGTATGACTTTTCTGAAGTAAAAGCCTCGTTTAGCACAAATTTGAATGAAAAGCAGGATGATATACGCCACTTTAACAATCAAAAAGAAGGCAAAAACGTGTTTTGTCGGGAAAAACGGGGTCTTTCTTTCAGCACGTGTTGCCATGGCAACGGACTTCAAAGGTGGAAACTGTTTACATTTTTCAAAATCACAACTCATACTATGTCATTTGGCAAAATATTAAGGATTTTGAAGATGAGGCCAAAAACGGCCCTTATCGACCCTAGCCCTTTCAGGTCACAGCTAGGATACAGGATATAAGTATGGAGCACACTAGTATTATGACTGTCATGCGGTATAAACCAGCTTTCATGGGGACATGGTAGGCCTTCTGCTTATCACTCAGACAGAGTTCGATTCCGTTCTGATACAGATGCGAAGGCAATGATCAGGTATTGATACAACATAACCACACCTCCAATCAAAGACACCAAAGGGAAAGAATGTCGTGATTTAGACATAATTTGTTCAGTACGCATGAAAGTCTCTTATCTCATCAGTGCAACATCTCCGAGAACACATAAATAAAACAAACACAGATGTGAAAGAATGGTGAGGACGCGACATCAAGAAACAACTGAAATGCTGGAGCAAAAGAAAACCAAGTTACACTCAGATGGGCCCAACCTTCCGTCCATCATTTCTCCTCAGTATCTTGTAAACAAATTTATGGTTTGATAACAAATTTTGCATGTGAATTGATATTGACAACCTCTAGTTTGGGATTGTTGTACAGCTTTTTACCCTGCGTCAGTTTTGCCATTTATCTTGAGAAGGAAACAATTGATTTTCATAAAATTTGGAGTATATCTCTATCTCTATATACTGCCATAGGCCTGCAAGGACATTCTAGACAGGGTCGCGCGTCAAGCAAGGATCAGACAGAAAGTTAATGTAAAATGAGAAAAGGAAAGCTGATATAGTGAAGTGGTTAAAGATGACAGGTTAAAATAGATCATAAGTGAAGTTAAAATCAGGTTAAAAACAACTTCCTCTGGATCTAGGGCCTTGAATGCTGTAGTCTACCAACTGCATCCTTGAATAAGTCAAGGGTTGGCAGACAAACAGTATTCTGGGGCAAGGCATTCCACTGAACAATTGCAAGGGGATAAAATGAATAGTTATAAAAATCGAGATGTCTGAATCTGTCTGAAAGCCAATGGGTGACAGTACCTGGAATTGGAATTCATTAGTTGAATGTAATCAGGGAGTGGTACTGCCAAAAGACCATGAACTAACTTGTAGAAAAAGCAAAGACGTGCATCTGCCTTTCTTTGTTCGAGGGACCACCAACCTAATTCCTGGAACATGCCCGTTACGCTTGACCTATAATCATAATTATTAGTGGTCCATCGGCCAGCTCTTCGTTGGACATTTTCAAGTTGGAGTATTTTTCCTCTGGTATGGGGATCCCAGATTTGGGCCACATACTCTAGCTTTGGGCGTACCAGTGTTTTGTAGGCAGTCTCTCTGACCGTTTGGTTTTTGACTTTGATGTCTCCTTTGATGAATCCAAGGATACTGTTTTCTTTGGCAGTAATTCTGTCGATATGGGAATTCCATGATAGGCCACTGGAAATGTCAATCCCCAAGTATCTTGCACTGTTGACAACCTCAAGGACATGGCCGTGCAGTTTGTACGAAAATTTACTGGTTTCTTAGATACTTAGAGGGGTTAAACTCCATGTCCAACTTGGATTCCCACATAGTCAGTCTGTGCAGGTCCTGCTGCAGACGCAATCCGCACGTCATCCGCATCTCCAACTGTCAGATACACAGCAGTGTCATCCGCAAACAGACATACTTTTGAGGTTAGCTCATCTGGTAGGTCATTGATGTATATGTGGAACAGAATCGGGCCCAGGACAGAGCCCTGTCGGACACCTGAATTCGCTGGTACAAATTCCGATTCCTCACCATCAAGGACCACATTCTGCGAGCGGTTACCAAGGAAGGCAGCACGAATCCAGCGGAGGGCGTTGCCTCTGACCCGTACTGATGGAGTTTCCAAAGAAGTTTTGAGTGGTTCACCTTGAGTATGAATTTATGTTGGCAAGATATAGCTTAATAGGGACTGTTTCATGTTTTTAGCTCACCATCACGTAGTGACGAGGTAAGCCTTTGGGATCACTTCTTGTCCACCGTGCGTGCGTAAACAAATATTTCAAACAACATCTCCTAAACAACTGCTCGGATTTTGACCAAACTTCACAGGAATGGTCCTTAGGTGGTCCCCTTTCAAAGTTGTTCAAATGGTTCCGGTCCGTTGCACATCAAGGTCACAGGAGCTAAAAATAGATTTTTTTTTTCACCAAAAACTTAAAAAATCTTCTTCTCTGAAACCAGAAGGCCCATGTCTTTGATATTTGGAATGAAGCTTCATCTAGTGGACCCCTACCAAATTTGTTCAAATTATAGTGCTGGGGCCAAAAATGCCCCCGCCCCGGGGCCCTTTGGTTTTAAATGGGCTTATATAGGGAAAATTTAAAAAATCTTCTTCTCTGAAACTGCAAGGCACAGGTCTTTGCTATTTGGTTTTAAGCTACATCTAGTGGACCCCTATCAAGATTGTTCAAATTATAGTGCTGGGGCCAAAAATGGCCCTGCCCCGGGACCCTTTGGTTTTACATTGGCTTATATAGGGAAAATCTTTAAAAATCTTCTTCTCTGAAACCGCAAGGCCCAAGTCTTTGCTTTTTGGTATGAAGCTTCATCTAGTGGACCCCTACTAAGATTGTCCAAGTTATAGTGCTTGGGCACAAAATGCCCCCGCCCCGCGGCCCTTTGGTTTGATATGGACTTATGTAGGGAAAATCTTTAAAAATCTTCTTTTCTGAAACTGCAAGGCCCAGGTCTTTGCTATTTGGTATGAATCTTCTACTAGTGGACCCCTACCAAGATTGTTCAAATTATTATTGTGCTGGGGCCAAAAATGCCTCGCCCCAGGGCCCTTTGGTTTTACATGGGCTTATATAGGGAAATTCTTCTCTGAAACCGCAAGGCCCAGGTCTTTGCTATTTTGTATTAAACTTCATCTAGTGGACCCCTGCCAAGATTGTTCAAATTATAGTGCTGGGGCCAAACATGCCCCTGCTCCGGGGCCCTTTGGTTTGACATAGGCTTATGTAGGAAAAATCTTCCAAAATCTTCTTCTCTGAAACTGCAAAGCCCACGTCTTTGATATTTGGTTTGAAGATTCATATTGTGGACCTCTACAAAGATTGTTCAAGTTATAGCCCTGAGGCCAAAAATGCCCCCGCTCTGGGAAAAATCTTGAAAAATCTTCTTCTCTGAAACCTCAAGGCCTAGGTCTTTGATATTTGGAATGAAGCTTCATCTAGTGGACCTCTACCAATATTGTTCAAATTATAGACCTGAGACCAAAAAATGCCCCGCCTCGGGGCCTTTGGCTTTTACATAGACTTATATAGGGAAAATCTTTAAAAATCTTCTTCTGTGAAACCACAAGGCCTAGGTCTTTGATATTTGGTGTGATATTTCATCTAGTGGACCTCTACCAAGATTGTTCAAATTATAGCCCTGGGGCCAAAATGCCCCCGCCCCGAGACCCTTTGGTTTTACATAGACTTATATAGGAGCTTTTTTCGTGACGTACTTCTGGTTCTAAAAATAGAACGGGAAAAGTCCCAGCCGTCAACTGTCGTATTGCTTCAAGGCAGTGGGACAGATAAAGTGTTAATTACAGCATAAAGCAGTGGAATTATTTTAAACTTTTGGCGCATTCTTATGTAAGATAATGTGAGAAACACCGATATGCCGCCAGATGTGAAATTTTGCATTACGAAAACATGCCTATACAAATACATTATCAATTTTTCGGCCAAAAAAATGAAAATTTTAAGATGAAAATTGTAATATTTTTCTTATTTTTGCTCAAAACATAGATTGCGGCGACTCGATAGAACCGCCTCGACGAGGCGGTTCTATCGAGTACCCACAATCTATGTTTTTGAGCAGAAATAAGAAAAATAATGTTTACCCCTGTAAACCCCAGATTTACTATATACAAGTGGGGTTTGAGGGGGTCAAAATCGCACAGGCGTGATTTTCATGATGGCAAATCCAAAGTGTTATTATTTTTAGTTAACTGCTCTTAAAGATACATTGTACATACAACCCAAACAGAGTCCTCTCTCTCTCTCTCTCTCTCTCTCTCTCTCTCTCTCTGTTGACGGGGACGTTCAACCTCAGATCAAACAAACAAACAAACTCTCTCTCTCTCTCTCTCTCTCTCTCTCTCTCTCTCTCTCTCTCTCTCTCTCTCTCTCTCTCTTAGCGTACCAGCAATTAGCGAGCGTAGGTAAATGTAAATTACAGTTTAACGCCACGTAAACCGACATGTAGCGTGTCAACAACGTCGTGTCTATATCAAACCAACATCAAATCGATGCACTGAATTTGACTTTGCAACGTCGATGAAACGTCAGAAAATTGCGTTGGCGATATTAATACGGCGTTGCTTATATTCAAAACAAACGTAGAACATCCTTTCATTGCATGAGAATGAAACACTCCTTCGCAAATGCAAGGTTTTACAGTAGATTCTGGTGAATTTGTAGATTTGTTCAACCTGCCCAGTCCTTACATTAAGGGCTTCTTGGATACAGGGATCACATTACAATAACACACCCGTGCAACATAGTGCATTTTTCACATCTCAAACATGGCTACTTTTCTGAAGAAAATCTGGGATTCTTTTCTTATTTATACTGCAATCATAGGTTTTGGGTGTTCGTTAGAACCGCCTCAATCGTTAGAACCGCATCATTGAGGCGGTTCTAACGAACACCCAAAACCTATGTCTTTGAGCAGAAATAAGAAAAATAAAGTACACCCCCGTAAACCCCAGTTTTCTCTATATAAAGTGGGGTTTAGGGGGTGTTCATTTCACGGACTTGTTCACGTGATGAGTCAGACCTATCTCTCATCTAAACGGTCACGTGACATTGAATGGAGTTGGAGTGGTTGTCGACGGCGTGACGTCGAGCCAACGTTGACTCGACGCCCGCCTGTCAGTCCACTCATTAGTTTTTTTCGCCTGTCAGTATGTTTATTTGTCTGTCTAAATGTCCATCCGTTCGTCTGTTGGTCAGTCGTTCAGTCAGCCGGTCTGTCTGTTTTCTGTCTGTCTATTGTCAGTTTGTCAGTCAAACCTCTCTCTCTCTCTATTTATCTCCCTCTCCCTCTCTCTCTCTCTCTCTCTCTCTCTCTCCCCAACGGTCATGTGACATTGAAATGAGATGGAGTGGGTGTCGACGGCATGACGTCGAACCAACGTTGATTCGACGCCCGTCCGTCAGTCCACTCGTTAGTTTATTTCGACTGTCAGTATGTTTGTCTATCTAACTGCCCGTCCCTTTGTGTGCTAGTCAGTCAATGTGTTTGCCTGTCCGTCAGTCTGTCATATTACTCAAATGTAATGTAAATCAGTTTGTTTTAGGAGATGATATGTATAAGCCTCAGACTTACTCTCAGATCGTATTTGTCAGTTCCAATGGTTTTAATTGTACATGATGTTTGCTAGAAATAAAATATTGTTGAAACCAAAACAAACGTAGCCAGTCCACAGGAATGTTCAATTTATTGAAATTGCACATGTAGACACATCGCGGGACATTTTTAACTGCATTTCTAGCCAGATCGTTGGACATTCTTTTTTAAATTGCACATGTAGACAGATCATTGGACAGTTTTCTCACAGATCTAAGTTCTGTCCGTCTGTGGTAGCTATACGTGGATAGCGAATAAAACGAAAAGTTACGTACAAACTTATTTTGAAAGTAAGCTTTCGTGAATAACAGTATCTCAAGTCATTGACATGGGTCATTCACGAAGAGATTTTCGTCAATTAAAAACGGATCCAGGATAAATGAATTTCAGTAACAAAAGCAAAATATCATTCTTTCCTTCTCGAGGAATTATTTCAATGTAAACGGGTATATTTTCTCTCAAAACGTCTGAATATTGTTAGCATTTTATGTTCCGCCAATACATTTGAATAGCGATGGTCGTTCAATTGACGGCCAGTGCTTTGCGCATGCGCAAGAATGATGTCATAAACGGAGTTCCTAAAACCTCCTATAGAAAAATCTTTGAAAATCTTCTTCTCTGAAACTGCAAGGCCCATGTCTTTGATATTTGGTATAGAGCTTCATCTACTGGACCTCTACCAATGTTGTTCAAATTATAGACCTCGGGGTACAAATGCCCCCGCCCCCGGGACCTATGGTTTTACATAGACTTATATTGAGAAAATCTTTGAAAATCTTCTTCTCTGAAACAGCAAGGTCCAGGTCTTTGACAATTGGTGAGAAGCTTCATCTAGTGGACCTCTATCAAGATTGTTTAAATTATAGCCCTGAGGCCAAAAATGCCCCCGCCCCGGGGCCATTTGGTTTTACATAGGCTTATTTAGGTGCTCACTTGTTACTCTTTGGATCATGTGAGCGATCCAGGGCCATCATGGCCCTCTTGTTTTTTTTTTTTTTTTTTGTTTTTTGTTATTTTGTTTACATCAATTCATTTTCAACAGAGTTATAGCCCTTTAATTTTTAAAAAAATGATTGCTCAAAGTGATATTTTAAATTGTACTGTGTGTGTTGGTGGGGTGGTGTTGGTGGGGGGGGGGGGGTGCTGGTATTTTAGTAACTTTAAGCCGAGCATTAAATAAAAGTTATAACTATAATACAGAGATTAAGATTCCCATGAGTTATCAACCAATCTGTTTAATTGCTTCAGAGTGTTGTTCAATCACTATCCACTTTATTCATTTCTGTACAAATGATTTTGTGGAGAGATTTTCTTTGTTAATTTTAAATTGAAAATCCCTGACCATAGTGTTGATTGATTGTTGAAATGGACATAGTAATAACCATGCCTGTGACTAGGCAGTGCCTAATTTTATATTAAATTTTACCGCCGAAAAAAAAAACACGAACATTTTAAGATGAAAAATTGGGATATTTTTCTTATTTATTCTCAAAAAAAAGATTGTGAGTATACGTAAGAACCGTCTCATCGAGGTGGATCTAACGAGTACACACAATCTATATTTTAGAGCAGAAATAAAAAAATAGGGCTGCGTTCTTAACTATGGCCTTTCCTGAATGACCTTTCTTACCCTGAAAACCCAAGTTTTATTATATAAAAGTGGGATTCAAGGGGGATCAGAATTATATAGGCGAGATTTCGAGATGAGGAACTATATCAATGGTTATTGGGTATGGTCGCATCTGAAGCTAAACCGGTGAAACCATTGTAAGACTGAAGATTCATGTCAACAAAACATTGCTTCCAAAGCCAAGAAATTTTGTGGCTCTTAGGCAAATTTCTCTTACAGTATTTGATTTCCATATTGGTACATGTACAAAATAAACAATGATAGAACAATTAGGATTACAACAGGCTTGTTAGCTAATTTTGTTCTTCGTTCAAGGGCTATATCTTCTATATGACCATAGTTCAAAATAGGCCGACACAATGAAGATAATTCTAGGATATGTTTCTGATTCTCCATTCTAACAAATACAATATTCTATCAAGAAATAGGGAAAATAACTATTGGTTAGCCCTTAGTACACTAATATTGCAAGGCTATTATTGACAACAAATATTTTATGGAATAATAACGAAAACCGTCCCGAAATTAATCTCGTTTCTTTCGTTACGAAAACACACCTATACAAATACATTGTGAACTTTACCGCCGAAAAAAAAGAGAAAATTTTAAGATGAAAAAATTGTGATATTTTTCTTATTTCTGCTCAAAATATAGATTGTGGGTACTTGTTAGAACCGCCTCTATATTTTAGAGCAGTAATAAGAAAAATAAAGTTTACCCCTGTAAATCCCAGTTTTACTATATAAACGTGGGGTTCAAGGCGTGTTTTCGTGATCTTATCCGAAGCTATGGTGGCTTATTTATATCATTCTCATTTTCCTTGCTTTTCGCGCGACTATACAATAGAAGGATAGTAAAAAAACATCAGAAAGATATAAAGTTCCAGGAAAGAAAAATCAGCACCAACAGCATTGTTTTACCCAATAAAGTTTGAAGGCTTTCAACAGGCTCTCTTTAACCACTGTGTCTGAATGCAATCTTCCGGCTTATAATTTTAGACAGATTCATTCACTTCTAGTTAAAGGGGATTATGTAGCGCTAAGACACCACACCATCATTTTCGATAATTTTACATTCTATATTTATGTTGCTTTGTCGCGCTTGCCTGCAGGCTTTCGTGTCTTTGAATGGTTTTGTACGTTGCTAACATTTTAATGTACTTTGGAATTGCTACCCCTTCCTTAAAGAATGTTGTACTTAAGAAAAAGATCAGATCTAAATGTTTATTTTGAGTGATAAATCACAGTACATAGGTCAGTTGTAAAGTACTATAAAATCACGAGCGCAGCGCACGTGATATGTCTTCTTACAAACGACCGATAACCTGTGACTTATAACAAATAAAACTAGAAATGGTGTTTGTAAAACACAATGCCCCCAACCTTTGCTTGTCCTTAGATGGCAAAATATTCAACAAACATTGTTAAAGACTCAAAAACATACAACAAGAATTCCCCTGAAGGCTATGTCGCGCCTGTGGGGGCACAAAGTCACCAAACCATGAAATCTAGGTCAAGGTCAAACATGGATGCCTGCATAAAAATTTCACTCCTAGTTGCAAGCATGTACCAAGTATCACCAATGAAACTCTTAAAAACAGACTCTTACATCAGGGTGAAAGTTAGGGTTGTCACACTATTTTACAAAGTCAGTGAACCATAAAATGTAGGTCAAGGTCAGAAATGGATACTTGCATTGAAGTTTCAATTCCTAAATGCAAGCTTGTACCAAATACAACTAATGAAGCTCTAATAGATCTTGAGAAATGGACTCTTACATTAGATAGAAAGTCAGGGTGGTCGCAATAATTCACAGAGTCAGTGAACCATGAAATATGGGTAAAAGTCAAATATGGATGCTTGCGTTGCAGTTGCAATTCCTAGATGCAAGTTTGTACCAATTATAATTTAAAAAGCTTTAATAGTTTTCGAGAAATGGTGAAAGTCAGGGTGGTTGCAATAATTCACGAAGTCAGTGAACCATGAAATATAGGTCAAGGTCAGATATGGATGCTTGCGTTGAAGTTGCAATGCCTGGATGCAAGTTTGTACCAAGAATGATTAATGAAGCTCTAATAGTTCTCAAGATATGGACCTGCTGACAAGATTTTATTAAAAAAAAACATGGCATCGCATGCGATGCAAATCCCCCTCGCACAAGACAACTTCGTTAGTGGAAAACACTGAAATGGCAAAAGTCCAACTTGCTTGAGATATTGTCATATGCAACATTTGTGTAAAGTTTGTTTAAAAATCCATCCATAAATGTAGGTTCTAGAGTGATGACAATATTTAAATAGTCATAGGGACCTTGACTTGAGGCCATGGCCGCGGAGTAGATCTTGCTCAAGATATTATCATAAGCATCTTTTGTGTGAAGTTAGATTAAAATCATAAATGTAGGCAGTAGAGCAATGACAAACTTTTTCTAAAAATAGCCATAGTGACTTTGACCTTGAGGTCATGACCTTGAAAGTCAAAGCAACTTGAGATATTACCATAAGAAACATTTGTGTGAAGTTCTATTAACATCCATCAATAAATGTAGGCACTAGAGCGATGACAAAGATTTTCTAAAAATAGTCACAGTAACCTTGACCTTGAAAGTCGAAATAGTTCGAGATATTGTCATAAGGAACATTTGTGTGAAGTTATACTGAAATTGGTGAAGAAATGTAGTCGCTAGGGCGATGACAAAGTTTTTCTAAAAATAGCCACAGTGACCTTGACCTTGAAAGTGGAACTCACTACAGATATTGTCATAAGGAACATTTGTGTGAATCGATTTTGAAATTGGTGAAAAAATGTAAGCGCTAGAGCATGAAAAAGTTTTTCTAAAAATAGCCACAGTGACCTTGACCTTGAAAGTCGAACTCTTTCGAGGTATTGTCATAAGGATCATTGGTGTGAAGTTATATTAAAATCGGTGAAGTAATGTAGGCGCTGGAGCGATGACAAAGTTTTTCTAAAAATAGCCAAATGACCTTGACCTTGAAAGTTGAAATGGCTTGAGATATTGTCATAAGGAACATTTGTGTGAAGTTATATTGAAATCGGTGAAGGAATGTAAGCGCTAGAGCATTGACAAAGTTTTTCTAAAAATAGCCACAGTGACCTTGACCTTGAAAGTGGAACTCGCTAGAGATATTGTCATAAGGAACATTTGTGTAATTGAAATCGGTGAAGAAATGTAGGCGCTAGAGCGATGACAAAATTTTTCTAAAAATAGCTACAGTGACCTTGACCTTGAGGTCATGACCCTGAAAGTCGAACACACTTGAGATATTGTCATAAGGAAAATTTGTGTGAAGTTATATTGAAATCAGTGAAGAAATGTAGGCGCTAGAGCAATGACAAAGTTGTTCTAAAAATAGCCACAGTGACCTTGACCTTGAGGTCATGACCTTGAAAGTCAACCTCGCTCAAGATATTGTCATAAGGCACATTTGTGTGAAGTTATATTGAAATCAGTGAAGAAATGTAGGCGCTAGAACGATGACAAAGTTTTTCACAAATTACCAAAATGACAAAGGGCCATAACTCACAAAGTATTTTTCGGAATTTTGTCAAAAGTTAATCAGTTCATCTACTCATCACCACCAATCTATTCACCAACTTTCAAGGCTCTAGCTCCAATAGTTTTTGAGATATCTTGCTGACAAGATTTTATTAAAAAAATTTCAAAGGGCAATAACTCTTAAAAGGGGCATAATCCGGACGAGAAGTAAAATACACGTCAGCTAATTTTCCATGAGGAATCCATATATGAAATTTCAAAACCCTAGCATACACGGTTCTAAAGATATGCTATGCATCACTTTTAGCATACATTACAATGGGCACAAATTACCAAAATGACAAAGGGCCATAACTCACAAAGTATTTTTCGGAATTTTGTCAAAAGTTAATCAGTTCATCTACTCATCACCACCAATAGATTCACCAACTTTCAAGGCTCTAGCTCCAATAGTTTTTGAGATATCTTGCTGACAAAATTTTATTAAAAAAATTCAAAGGGCAATAACTCTTAAAAGGGGCATAATCCGGACGAGAAGTAAAATACACGTCAGCTAATTTTCCATGAGAATCCATATATGAAATTTCCAAACCCTAGCATACACGGTTCTAAAGATATGCTATGCATCACTTTTAGCATACATTACAATGGGCACAAATTACCAAAATGACAAAGGGCCATAACTCACAAAGTATTTTTCGGAATTTTGTCAAAAGTTAATCAGTTCATCTACTCATCACCACCAATAGATTCGCCATTTTCAAGGCTCTACCTCCAATAGTTTTTGAGATATCTTGCTGACAAAATTTTATTAAAAAAAATTCAAAGGGCAATAACTCTTAAAAGGGGCATAATCCGGACAAGAAAAAAATACGCGTCAGCTAATTTTCCATGAGGAATCCATATATGAAATTTCAAAACCCTAGAATACACGGTTCTAAAGTTATGCTATGCATCACTTTTAGCATACATTACAATGGGCACAAATTACCAAAATGACAAAGGGCCATAACTCACAAAGTATTTTTCGGAATTTTGTCAAAAGTTAATCAGTTCATCTACTCATCACCACCAATCTATTCACCAACTTTCAAGGCTCTAGCTCCAATAGTTTTTGAGATATCTTGCTGACAAGATTTTATTAAAAAATTTCAAAGGGCAATAACTCTTAAAAGGGGCATAATCCGGACGAGAAAAAAATACGCGTCAGCTAATTTTCCATGAGGAATCCATATATGAAATTTCAGAACCCTAGTATACACAGTTTTAAAGATATGCTATGCATCACTTTTAGCATACATTACAATAGGCACAAATTATCAAAATGACAAAGGGCCATAACTCACAAAGTATTTTTTGGAATTTTGTCAAAAGTTAATCAGTTCATCTACTCATCACCACCAATATAATCACCAACTTTCAAGGCTCTAGCTCCAATAGTTTTTGAGATATCTTGCTGACAAGATTTTATTAAAAAAATTTCAAAGGGCAATAAATCTTGAAGGGGGCATAATCCGGACGAGAAAAAAATACGCGTCAGCTAATTTTCCATGAGGAATCCATATATGAAATTTCAAAACCCTAGCATACACGGTTCTATAGTTATGCTATGCATCAAAAGCGTAACGGACGGACGAACGGACGAACAGACGAACGGACGAACGAACCAGAAGCAATATGCCCCTCCAACTTTTTCAAAGTTGGAGGCATAATAAACACTAGAACTGATCTATTACGACTCTAACACACGAAAAATCGACAATAATTTAGCTGATCCCTTCATCTTTTCCCAAACTTGCGCCATTGTTAGTAGAACTCAATCCAAATTTTTGACTCAGTCGCACAAATGTGTCCTTTTGGAATGTTTCTGATGTAAAAACAAATACGAATATTCACACGCTCACTCTAATTTGTGTTTGCTCACCTGATTCGGTATTGTTTCACCATCTGGATTTGTTACAGTGTAGGCACTTCCGATGACGGGTAGTCTCATCCAGTGAGTGACTTCACGTCCAAGTGGGTTGTACACAGTCATTATAAACTAAAATAAATATGTACGCAGAATTGGGAGGTAATCAGCACTGGCAAAAATAAAGAAGAGTAAAGATAATGAGTGGCGTCTATAAAACGTCTCCCTGCCCTTCATCATAGTGTGGTTATATTTTCTATTCCTTTTGGATCAGGGACTTCAATGCGGAATTTTGAAAATATTTTAGGGCCACTGATAAGGCCTTACTGGCCGGCCGAGAAAATTTTGTACACCCCTTGGTTTTCAGTTGATTCAAACGAAGTTCCCTTTTCTCAGAACAGTTATTTGAAAAAACGAATGAAAACTTTCTAATAAACTCATGAATGTAACGCAGCATCTGAATGGGTAATGAAAATGCGACAGTACACTGGTGGTAGCGGTGGGGTGGAAACAGTGCCACTTGCCTGTTGTACAGACTACGCCCTCGACTTCGCCTAGTGAGGTAAATGTGACTGCGAAACGAAAGGGGCGAAATGCAACGGTAATTGATATATACAACTTCTACAGCCTTTCTATTGGAGCCTTTTAATGTTTGGCTTTTTCACGAAGTTAATCAACTGATATCGCGGTTAGTACCTCGAAAGGTGACGCTTTGCTTGACTTCGTGGACGGGCAAACGGGAGGCGATCACATAAAATTTTGTTTGGAAATTTGGCTTAAGACTACAAACAGTGTTTGCCGCTTTTGTCTAAAAGCAAAATAAATTGTCAGTTTAATGGAGGCAAATCGTTTAATGACTCCGCAGATGTGTCGCTGTAACGCAAAATTTACAATGGTAAAACCACGATTTACATCCCAAAATGACACGTCTAAAACCGCTTAGAATGTGTAAGCCTGCCCAGGCAAAGTCTGCTAGTCTGAACGTACCTGCATATAAACCCTACTGGTTTGTTTGGGCGGTAGGCCTTAAGATGTCATTTCATCTTAATGTCGGGAAAAAGTCCAAAAACATTGGAAGCAACGTCTCCAAAATAGTGCTGACGGGGACGTAATACCTCAATTCAAACAAACAAAGACGCGTCTAACTAGATTGAGCTGTCGTGTCGTTGGAGAACAACTAAAATACCACACAAGCGTCGTATTTTGTTTATGATTCGAAATCGTGGGGTGTCGCAAGGGTGCAAAGCCGTGTATTAAGTTTGGTGGAAATCGGTAGGTGAGCAGAGACTTTAAATAAACAACAAAAATGAGTTCCTTTAAGAGCAATGAAAACATTGATAAGAAAGAAGATGGGCCATACTACGTAGTTTCGGCTAATAAAGCCTCATCAGTAACGCTGTAATGATCCGACAACGAAAGCCAGAGGAAACATACTGCAATTTTGCGAATTTCGAATAGGCAGTCGATTCAAAGACTGATATAAATCAAAATGGGGTCCAAATAATTAAAAACATGTCTAGAATATGAATCTAAACGAATAATTGATTTCTGATTTCTCAGAATATTCACGCTGATCTCAAAGGACCAAACGTAAAATATAAACTGCACTATGGTTGATGTACGGGGAGACGTTTTACGGCCGCCACACGGCACAACACCAGCTGCAGTGAAGGCAAATAAAAATCAAAAATGAGTTCCTTTAAGAGCAATGAAAACATTCATAAGAAAGAAGATGGGTCATACTACGTAGTTTCGGCTAATAAAGCCTCATCATTGACCCTGTAATGATCCGACAACGAAAGCCAGAGGAAACATACTGCAATTTTGCGAATTTCGAATAGGCAGTCGATTCAAAGACTGATATAAATCAAAATGGGGTCCAAATAATTAAAAACATGTCTAGAATATGAATCTAAACGAATAATTGAAGGGGTTAGTGCAAGAAGGTACCTAAGTCCATTTTTGGAAAAATCTGAGATATTGTTATTTTCAGATATATCATACCAAGACCTACAATATGATATATAGTTTGATATGCTTTATTTCTTTATTGGCATTAAAAATGGCAGTTACATTGAATCTTTGGAAGGGTCCTAAGTCCAAGGTCGTATCTTTGGTGCAAGAAGGGGCCTAAGTCCATTTTTACCACAAACAACTTCGAGTTATCGATGTATGTGTTGTTCATTTGTTTCAGCTCTTTGTTTTAAGAAACTTATAAGGAGTCTACAAAAGATAAAATATACATATTCAATAAAATGTAATAGGTTTCTGCTCTAAACAGAGAAAACTATGTCCTTTAAACAATGGACTTAGGCCCCTTCTTGCATAAACAACCATGGACTTAGGCCCCTTCTTGCATTAACACATTATTGAAATTAATGAATATCTGCAATATACTTCGGACTATTTATGCGATCTTTACACCATTTCATATCATAGAATATATCAACAGAACTATTTATTTAAAATAAGAAACACAAAATATGAAATTTTCGCAAAATACTTTGTTTTTCGCGTTTTTCTCAAAATAATGAAAATGTGACTTAGGTTCCGTTCCAAGGCGGCTCTTCTGTGGCGATTTATTTATGTTGTTGTTTGTTACTTACTGTGTGTATCACTTGTGTCTTTTGGTTTTGGATGGCCATATGGCCATTTTGTGGGAAAGTAACTGTCCTTATGGCCTTCCTTTGTTTGGGTTTCCATTATGGTCTGGTCGCTTAATGTTTGTATTTCTTTCCCTTTGGTGTCTTTTATGGGTGGAGTAAGTTAATTGTATCAATTCCTGATCTTTGTTTTACTTCTACTTTGCATATCAGGGCTGTTTTGTTTGTGCCGTGTGGCGGCTGTAAAAGGTCTCCCCGTACATGCATTTAATGCTCTTATTTTTCCAATCCTCAGGGATTGCTTATACAATTGCTTTTCACTGTTCCATCAATTGACATCCTTTAGATACCTGTTGAAGGTCATTATTAAACCGATGTTCGTTCCTCGTTGTATAACAACTGCTTGTTTGACATCCCTGTACTTTAAGTAGACTAGGATGTTTTGTGGGCTTTTGTTGTACCTTCCTTCTATTCGAAGGAATCTTCTTCAGTAATTTTATATGCTGTTTTATTTATTTATTTAATAACCGGTATGAACATCGCTTTAGTATTGACGGTATCACAACCTTACTAACCAAAATGAGTATTACAAATACATTTAAAATATCAATATCACCCCTTAGGTTACACTCTGCTTCTTCTGTACGGATTCCCCATTCTATTAAGAACTTTAATACTATGTTGCCTTCGGTATTGGTTAGACCCTTAAATTTGTCTTCTGTAACTTCAGTTAATCTCAAAGGAGCAGGCAATACCAATGTTTTTGGGAGTAGTCTTCGTATAAGACTATCTCCTCTCAAATCGCCCATCCTTCGAAAATATACTAATCCGTGGAAAAGAAGTGGAATGTATCCCAGTATTTCTAAGTGCAATGCCAAGAGGTGCAGATGTTGTTCGCATTTAAGCACTGCGTCTACCGTTACTTCATCTGTAAACGGTAGACGCTTCTCTGTAGTTAACATGTCTGATTTGACATGACAGTCTACAGATTTAATTTATCTAATTACTTGACGTGCTACAAACTGTAATATGCAGTACGTCGGTCAAACTAACCGCATGCTTAAAACTAGATTGAACGAGCATTATCGTAGAATGAGTAAGCCTAAGAAAACTGACACTTTCTTGTACCGTCACTTTCGACGTACAGGTCATTCTGTAAATAACATTGTTATACAACCAGTGGAAAAACTTTATTACGATGCAAATTCTACAACTAGATTCAAAATAATCAAAAGACATGAAGCTGAATTGAAATGGATTAAATTTTTACAGACCCCTTTTCCACTGGGATTTAATGACAACATTTATCATGAGGGTAATATTTCCAGAATGCCGGACTTTGATATTTTCTCACTCCTGGAATGTCGAAAACGCAGAACTAGATCTCACGGCACCAGGAAAAATGGTAACTTTAAACGTAAAACACGTGCGTTTAAACGAAACAATACTAGACTGAAGTGACTGTCAATTATATTATTAAACCATGGACGCCACTCTATGCTTTCATTTTTAAGTTCATTACCCGTTTCTGTTTTACGTCTTCTGGACACCGAGGCGAATAAATTCTACGATAGTTCTCATCAGTTATATGATGCGGCTCTCTTAACTAGAGGCTATACTCAGCATACTCTCCGTCCTTACATTGATTCTGAAATTAATCATAAACGCCATTTCTTCAAAATATCCTTCATTAATAAGGGTATGGATTTTATAGATTTGCCCAGTATCTTCCGTGAGAGATCGGTGCTTTCTTCCATTCCTGCTTATTTTCAAAATACTGAAACACCTATAATTTGCTATAAATATAACAAACCTGTTAGATCTATCATTTTTAATTTCAATAAACTTGTTTCAGATCTTGATATTGATACTAATACTCCTGATTCATGTGATTGTAAAAACTCAAAGTATTGCTATCCTGTTGCTGGTCATGTAATTACTGGCAATTTGAAAATTATTCCTGATTCTAGGATAAGGAATATAATTTCTAAAGGACCGAAATATCGGTTTCCTTCTAAAATTGATTTCAGTAAATGTAGAGATGAAATCGCTGCTTCCTTGAATGAATTCGGTAATCGATGGTGTAAGCGAGAGTATGTTGAGCATAAAGCCCTTAAGGACTGGAAACTTAGCATTTTAAAACTAGTAAATAAACGCATTTCTTTCTATTCTCAAAATACTAACTTATTACCTCCTAAGCCCAAGACGTCTTTACGTCATCTTAAACTAGGTATTCAAGAATTTCATAAGAAGTTTGTTTTGGCCCCTGCAGACAAGGCCGCTAACAACGTCGTCGTTGTGTGACGGCTCCACTATGTTAACACCCTTAAGCAGGAGCTTGGTGGTACTATGGCCTATGAACTTCAGCCTTTAGCTGAAGAGAGAGTTATAGTAGATAAACATGTTTGTCTTTCAGCCACCAAGTTTGCTGTGTGTGTTAACGAAGGCCAAGACAAGCTTCCTACGCTATACTGGTTACCAAAACTTCATAAAAAACCTTACAAAGCACGGTTTATTGCAAATTCTAGCTCTTGCACTACCACTGAACTTTCTAAATTATTAACTTCCTGTCTTACTGCTATTAAAACGCATGTAATTAAATATTGTGATAAAGTCTTTGAAAGATCAGGAAGAAATCTGTTTTGGTCTATAAAAAATTCGAATGAGGTTTTAAATAAATTGAAATCTAGACATTTTCGTGCTTCTAGTCTGTCTACCTACGATTTTTCCACTCTTTACACTACACTTCCTCATAATCTTATAAAAGAAAAGCTTAATGATTTAATTGAATGGACTTTTCACAGAGAAGATTCTCTCTATCTTGCATGTAATGTCAGAAATGCATTTTTCACTTCTAAAGAGCATAAGAATTATACACTTTGGTCATGTCAGAAAGTGTGTGATGCCCTCACCTTTCTACTTGACAATATTTATATTAGATTCGGTACTAAGTTATTTAGACAAATTGTGGGTATTCCGATGGGTACTAATTGCGCACCTCTTGTGGCTGATCTGTTCTTGTATTGTTATGAAAGAGACTTCATTTTGTCGCTTTCCATTGATAACCAATCTGAAATTATTGAAGCTTTTAGCTCTACTTCTAGATATTTAGATGATTTATTAAATATTGATAATACCTATTTTGATGGTTTGATCAGTCAGATTTACCCCCTTGAACTTCAGTTAAATAAAGCAAATTCTTCTGATACCGAGGCCCCGTTTTTGGATTTACATCTGTCTATTGTAGATGGATTTGTTTCGTGCAAAATTTATGATAAACGCGATGACTTTGATTTTGAGATTGTAAATTTTCCTTTTTTGGATGGTGATGTTCCTCGTGCGCCATCCTATGGCGTTTATATTTCGCAATTAATTCGATTTGCTAGAGTGTGTAGTCATGTAACTGACTTCAACACTCGTAATAAATTATTAACGGCTAAACTCCTTAATCAGGGTTATCGGTACCATAAACTACGCAAAGCCTTTTCAAAATTTTATAGACGCCATTCTGATTTAATTTCAAAATTCAATATTGGACTTAAATCTCTTCTGCAACAAGGTCTATCGGAACCCGAATTTTATGGTGACTTAGCATATAAATTCAGAAAAATATATAACCGCAATGACTTCAGCACCCAATTTCGTAAAATCATTCTTCGATATAAAAAGATTGGGTACAACATGGATATTATACGACAGACTGCATGCATGGTAGTTAACCCAATCACGGTTGGCAACTTTGCTTCCCTCTTTAATTGCACGCCGGTGGGTCAGGCCTCAGATTCTATGACGGCTCCAACGTAAAGGCTTATTGAGAATTAGAGAGATCTAATTCAAGGTAATGTTGGTTGGTGCCTGATGCTCTGTCTCTGGTCGGGCTCATCGGAGTCTAACTGTTGGTTTTCTTTTGCTCCAGCATTTCAGTGGTTTCTTGCTGTCGAGTCCTCACCGTTGTCTCACCTCTGTGGTTCTTTGATTTTTGTGTTCACGGAGATGTTGCACTGATGAGTTAGGAGGCCTTCATGCGGACTGAACAAATTATTTGTCTAAATCGCGACGGAAGTAAGGGCGAGGATTGTGGCCACGTAAAATCGATTTAAGCCCCCCAGTGGAAATCTTCCACTGACCGTTCCAAGGCGGCTCTTCTGTGGCGATTTATTTATGTTGTTGTTTGTTACTTACTGTGTGTATCACTTGTGTCTTTTGGTTTTGGATGGCCATATGGCCATTTTGTGGGAAAGTAACTGTCCTTATGGCCTTCCTTTGTTTGGGTTTCCATTATGGTCTGGTCGCTTAATGTTTGTATTTCTTTCCCTTTGGTGTCTTTTATGGGTGGAGTAAGTTAATTGTATCAATTCCTGATCTTTGTTTTACTTCTACTTAGGTACCTTCTTGCACTAACCCCTTCAATTGATTTCTGATTTCTCAGAATATTCACGCTGATCTCAAAGGACCAAAAGTAAAATATAAACTGCACTATGGTTGATGTACGGGGAGACGTTTTACGGCCGCCACACGGCACAACACCAGCTGCAGTGAAGGCAAATAAAAATCAAAAATGAGTTCCTTTAAGAGCAATGAAAACATTCATAAGAAAGAAGATGGGTCATACTACGTAGTTTCGGCTAATAAAGCCTCATCAGTGACCCTGTAATGATCCGACAACGAAAGCCAGAGGAAACATACTGCAATTTTGCGAATTTCGAATAGGCAGTCGATTCAAAGACTGATATAAATCAAAATGGGGTCCAAATAATTAAAAACATGTCTAGAATATGAATTTAAACGAATAATTGATTTCTGATTTCTCAGAATATTCACGCTGATCTCAAAGGACCAAAAGTAAAATATAAACTGCACTATGGTTGAAGTTCGGAAACGGCTAATTTCAGCACTATTTGAAGGACAAAGGGTCATAAATCCCGTGATATGCGATGGTCGAACTCGTGCGAGGTTTCACATGGCCAACTTTCGATAACTGGGTCACTCTATTACCTGGACGACCGATACACAAAAATGCATTGATTTAGATAGGAGATTACTTTTTAACAATCTATTTCAAACGTATTGTTAAAGACATGAACTTTTTTTCAGTCGGCAGTGAATGCTACATTATAACCCGAGCAAGCTGATATTTTTTCCGTGATTTTATCGCCAAAACAAGCTGGTCCTTTTTCGGGTTATTTGTTACAACCATTGAAATGATTAAGTTATATAGCAAAATGAAGAAAAACTGACGATGAAATTAAATATGGATAAAGATTAGTACGTGCTTTTGAGATTTGATGGATCATTTTCAGTCGGGGTCGTTTTTCTCAATATCAGAGGTTTACATTGATGTAAATTTACTTAGTTAATGCACAACTTTTTGTGTTTTTTTTTTTAGTTTGAAATTAGCAACCCTTTTATCAAAATTGGTTGAAACGGTAATCCGGGAATGTACGATAAATCCCGGAAACTAACGAGCAGCCGAGATACTGAATGACTTATGACTTAATTGTCAATGATTTATGGTTAATTGTATCGATTCCTGATCATTGCCTTCACTTCTATTTTTCATGCTATTTATTTATTTTTTATTTTAACCTATCCCACCCCCACCCCCTCTCCCCGCTCCCGCCATCCCACCCCCACCCCTCGAAAAAGTTATGATTGTTACTCCAACGATGTGATTCTAACGACTACCCACAATTTACGTTTTGGCGCAGCAATGTGAAAAATGTCAGATTTTTTTGGTGTATTATTATTTAGGTGGTGAAATTGCTTGAATATGCGTGATTTCATAATGAGGATCCTCTTATTAGACTACCCATCATAACGGGCCTCCGTGGCCTAGTGTATAAGAGCGCTGACTCAATCATTATGACTCTCAGCGCTGTGGGTTCGAGCCTCGCTCGGGTCACATGTGAGACGCAAAGGTCTGCAACGGAAGGTCAGCTGATTTTTCTCCGGGTACTCCGGTTTTCGCTCACCATCGATTAACGATCGGCTCGTTATGAGTGAAATAATCTTGAAAGGGCCGTAAAACCAAAACAAAAAAAAAACGACCCATCATACAATTATAGACTCTCACGCTACGCAACTCTGTTGACCTTAAGGTATTATTAACGAAGCTTCGTTAATTCCCCTGATTTACCTGTATTTGCCAGTATTAAAATAGTTGGAGATGAGGATGAAAAGCCATGTATCAAGTTTGGTGGTAATCGGTGGGTATACGCGTCGAATTTTGACGATAATAGAACTCGAGTGAGGTCTCATGGATGCAATGCCATGTATCAAGTTTGTTTGAAATCGGTAGGTAAACACAGACTATAGAGTCCGGAAAAGGATATTTTCAGCATTATTTGAAGAACAACTCCCTTGATACGTGTCTGATTTTGATGATGATCCAACTCGTGTGAGGTCTCACGGATACAGAGCCATGTATTAAGTTCAGTAGAAATCAGTAGGTAAACACAGACTGCAGAGTCCGGGAATGGCTATTTTCAGCAATATTTGGAAAAAAAAAAACAAAGGGCTGTAACTACCGTGAAAAGCGTCGGATTATGATGATAGTCGAACTCGTGCGATATCTCAATGATGAAAAGTCATTTATCAAGTTTGGTGGAAATCGGTAGGTAAACACAGACTGTAGAGGCGGAAACGGCTAATTTTAGCATATTTGAAGAACTAACGGCCGTAACTCCCGTGATATGCGTATGATTTTGAGGATGGTCAAACTCGCCCGAGGCCTCATGGATGCAAAGCCATGTATCAAGTTTGATTGAAATCGGTTTGTAAACACAGACACAGGGACCTGATACTCTGTCTCTGGTGGGGCCCAACAGAGTCTAACTGTTGGTTTTCTTTGGCTCCAGCATTTTGCAGTGTTTTCTTGCAGTTGAGTCCTCACCGTTGTTTCATCTCTGCGGTTGTTTGATTTTAATGTTGTTGGAGATGTTGCACTGATGAGTCAGGAAGCCTTCATGTGGACTGAACAAATTATTTGTCTAAATCGCGGCGGAAGTAAGGGCGACGATTGCGGCCTCGTAAAATCGATTTATAACCCCGTCCCCCCCCCCCACCCCGATACCCCCTTCACCCGCACACACACACCAAATGGAATACTTTTCACTGTTTTACTGACCGTTTAAATGCGTTTCTTCTTATTTTTTGTTACAGTTCGTCTTTGAATGTGTGTATGGCTTATATCGTTTCATTTTGGATAGCCAATTGGCCATTTTGTGGGAAAGTAACGGTGCTGTTGGCTTTCCGATGTTGGTGTTTCCATTAGGGTTTAGTAATTTGATGTTTGTGTTTCTTTCGCTTCGGTGTCTCTGGTGGGAGGTGTAGGTTAATTGTATCGATTCCTGATCATTGCATTTATTGCACGACCCGCAAAAAGCGACCGACTGAAGTCGGTTGATTTTCTAAGAGTGCCCTAAAATCACCGTGTCATTCTGTCAGTCTGTCCGTCCGTAACCCGTTTGTGAAAATTGGTGATAGTGACTTAACCGCTTGGAATATTTAAACAATTTTCGGCATACTGATAGATATCAATGAGATCTAACCAATGAACTTGAGGAATATTTCATTCCATTTAGTATAGCCTCGCCGAGGCGAAAAATGTGAAAATTTTCGAACTGCTTCTCCTCGGAAACCGTTGGGCCGATTGAAGTCAAATTTCATATGGAGCCTCTATGGGAAGGGGGAAACCAAAATTTGCTCATGGGGTCCAGGGCACATGACCAAAATGGCCGCCAAGCCATATATGGTAAAATCCCTTCAAAAAAAGACTTCTCCAGAACCACTGGGCAGATTTCTACGAAACTTGATAAATAGCATCTGGGATGTAGGCTCATCATAAATTGCTAAAATGGTGACCCTGGGTTGACCTTGACCTTCTTTGTGCCTAGGTCAAACTTTGACACATACGCTTTTGTATTGGAAAAGTGAGAATGCATTTTATCCTGCAAACGATTCAGAATACAGTACTAAAGTATAAGATATATTTTTGCTCCTTACGATAAGGCGCATTTATTGGGGGAACCGTTTTAGGTCCAGGTCACATGACCAAAATGGCCGCCATACCCATATATGGTAACACTCATAAAGCTAAAAGCATCCGGCGGGTCGTGCACTTCAGCTGAAGCACTGGTTTCTTTTCAGAGTCTGGAAACGGCTAATTTCACAATTATTTCAATAACAAAGTACCGTAACTCCCATCATACATGTATGTGTCGGATTTTGACGATGCTCGAACCTCTTCCTAGCTGTCATAGATGCAAAGCCATGTATCAAGTTTGGTTGAAATCGATAGTTCAGGTCTACACAGACTGTAGTCCGGAAATGGCTAATTTCAGCATCATTTGAAGAATAAAGGTCCGTAACTCCCGTGAAAGTATAGGGACGGACGCACGCACGCAGAGCCAAAGGATGCACGGTCAAACTGAATACAGTATATCTCCCCAGTTATCCCCTACATGACCGAGTTGGCGAAGCAATTATTCAATACAATTGCTTTCAGCTGAGTGAAATTTCAGGGTTAGCACGGAGGCATGTAATTGATTTGCCCAAATTTTACGAAATAGTGAACAATTAACCTCCTGTAGAGTAGATGTGCAGGCAAAGATCAGGAATCGATACAATTAACTCACACCCACATCTAAGACACCACTGGGGAAAAGCGACTAATCTAAACAAAATAATAATCCTTGTACTTTATGTAGTTGATCATTTAATGCAAGAGTAATTTACTACCCATCTAAAGTGTAATCCAATTACAGTTATCACTTCTTACCTGTTTGTTGATTTCTGTAAAATTACAAGCGCTTATAAAGAGTAGATTACAAAAGCTCTGTTCTGGTGGAACTTGAGTTCCTTTCCGCATCAAGACTTTGTATGCATCATTTATCACTTTCTGAAAGTAAAAAAGTAAACAAATAAAAAGTTAAAAAAGATAAACCTTAAATTGAGCATATAAGATATATTATTAAACCTCACGTGACTTTCCCATACAAAACTTCCATAGGCCTGAGGGTGATAATTTGACTATCACACAGCAATCATTTCGACTATTACATGCGCGGAATTGGGTGCGCGTATGGCTCGTTTCTTCAGGAAAGCTGGAGAAAAGATTCTAAACCAAAAATTGTAAAAGAAAAACAAAACAAGAAAGATGTGTTTGTGAAACACGAACATGTCCCCGGGCAAGGTCTTTTTGTTTTTTCAAAGTTGGTCACACATCAAGGTCAAGGTCACGGGTCAATTTGTTTTTGTTTTTTTTTGCATTTGCATGAATGTGAAGCTCTTGTCACAAGGAACCTACATGTCAAATATGAATGCTCTATCTCAAATGGTTCTAAAGTTATGACCAACGTTAAAGTTGTCCACGTGCAAACAAACAAACAAACAAACAGACAGGGCAAAAACAATATGTCCCCGCTATCGCTACCGGGGACATAAAAAAGTCGAGAAATGTTGGCACCAAAATGTTTCTTTTGATTTAATTAAGAAAAAGCATACCCACTCTTTAGGCTTGGTTGATATTCATATTCCTCTGGGTGACATTTTTCACTATCATCCTCCCAGGAATGTAATATTTATACATTAACATATATAAAAAAAAACCTTCTCATTCTCTAATTTTCGTTCCGCAGCTGATACCTATGGCTGGAGTAGATGTTTGACTTACTGCATGACTTAACATGTCTAAGAGCAGCAAAGGCTCCAGAGTGATCACTTCTGCACAGACTCGCCTGAACCTTTACTGGTAATTTATGTGATGAGTATCATTTCATCATGACCTGAATAATTATATTTATACTATCAAAACGTGATAGTATGATTATCTTGCATTTATAGTATTTTATTTGTTTTCTGTTAGGTTCATGTCATTATATTTCTCCCTTTTTTGAAAGTACTGTTCGATTATGTCAACGGAAAAAAATAAACACAATATAATATGCAATAATTCTCAACCGAATCCTTCTCTCTAAACCTGACAGTGACGTCTATTCATCACGAATGTACTCCTTTCAACGGCGTTGACGAATGCCAAAAAACAACAAGAAAAAGCTGACCTGGGACGGTGAGCAGCAAAACTAGTGGCAAGTACTGGCTTTAACTCCGGAGATACAGTATTCAAATTTAAACACTGAGATTAATATATTACCTGGCCTTCAAAGACGCCCTTGCTGAGTCTTTCCGCATAATCATATGCGACAGCCTGCTTTTCTGTGCCTCTGAAAAGTTTGCATAAAATGACTTTTAGTTCTGGGGGTCACTGAAGAGGCCTAATTGGACAAAACTAGCTAGTATGGGCCAGACAAAAAGTTCACTCATCAGTTTTCAGATCTGTGCTGTCGTCCTAGCTTCCAAAGGATTACCTTTGGACATACTTAATTCCACCACAGCTGACGTTAAGGAAATGCGGTAGTAAAAAGTCTCACTGTCCTTCATCATGATGTTGGTTATATTTTCTAGTCCTTAAGGATCAATATTTCTACTCCGAAATTTTGAAGACAACTGAGGGTCACTGATGAGGCCTAATTTGCCGAAGTTAGCTAGTCAGGCCCAGAAATAACTTGTCCACTTGACAGTTTTCAATTTTGTGTTGTCATCCTTGATTTCAAAGGAAAGCCATTACATTTCAATTCGTTCCTCACATAACTACAGTATACAGTGCAATGACATCGACGATAACTTCTAACTTTTGGCGAAACTGTCATTTTATCTCACTATTTCATTGTTAATACATGTATGTTTGTGACGCAAGTGAATCCACTATAAACATAGTGTATTTGCTCATGAACAAACCCAGTCTTCGTCTTATTTCATGGAACAATAGTAAGACGTTTAGTCAGTTTGAACACAAAATTTTGCTAATGAAGTGTTAAAACATATTTGTTTCAGAAATATAGAACATATTGTATGGCAAAACTGACGCTAAGGTGTACCTTTTTAGTCTATCAAAAAGCAACAAGCCAACACTTCGTCTTGATGTGCCGGCTGATCGCAAGGGTCCGGTACGACCCATAAGATGTTTAACCCGTATATGCCTAGCGGGCAATTTTTGATGGACATTGGCAAACAGTATAGACCCAGATCTGACGTACATTTTGGTAAAACTTAACCACAAACAAAACTAACCTGATACCCCTATTATTGGAAATGGATCACTCTAAACTTATTTAGGTGGAATATTTTGTCGCGATTTATTTTTGTTAAGGTTTGTCTTTGGGTGTTTGTGTCGCTTATATTATTTTATTTTGGATAGCCTATTGGCCATTTTGTGGGAAAGTAACTGTCCATTTGACTTTTCGCTATTGATGTTTTCATTAGGGTCTGTTGTATCATGTTTGTGTTTCTTTCCCTTTGGTGTCTCTGATGGGAGCTGTGGGTTGACTGTATCGATTCCTGATCATTGTCTCCACTTCTATTTTTTAATCATATGACGTCGCGTCTGAGAATGTAATGACGTCATGTATTCAATTCGGTAATCTACTGGTGGATTAAATATGCAAATAAGTTAGATATCTCCCGTAACGTTACACATACGCCGTCGTTTATTAATGGTGCAATATTGACATTTTGTACGGAAAACGTGAATAAAATGCATTTTAAATGCCATATGATACATGTGAAAAAATCTTAATACATGAACATTCGCGGAGAACTTTATCCCTTTCCCTCACCGCGTTCAAATAATTCAATATTACTTGAACATTTGCCAAGCATTTTATCCTTTTTCCTCAACTCGTCAATTAAATCCAATAATGCATAAACATTCGCTGAGCATTTTATCCCTTTTCCTCAACGCGCTAAATAAATTCAATAATACGTGAAAACTCCTGTAAGATTCTCTATGTCATATATGGATAATTACTTACGAGATGCCGTCGTGATGCTGCACTACTCCCATTGCTTCCTCTGAAAAAAAAAACAACACAAAAATGGCAAATGATAAAACTTTTCGCGTTTCTGAACTTACTCCAGCTTTGACTTGAGGCAATTCCTTTCTTAGGTTAATTCTTAAAACTATCATTAACATGACAGCAAGCGGTTTTGAACCTGGTGAGACTGCATATTATATGCCGTCTCCACTGGTCTGGATCGGCACTGTGTGAGTGTGAATTCGGTTTTTATGTCGCCTTCAACAATTTTTCAGTCATATCACGACGGCGTCTGGTTGCGACAGGGAGCTCAATGCTGACTTTTATAGTGCTGCCTCACTGAAGTATCTTGTCCCAGACACATTACATGATACCACACCCAGTCACATTATCCTGACACTGGGTCGACCAGTCCTAGCTCTACCCCGTAAATCTGAGTGCCAAGCGAGGAGCAGCTATAGATAGTACCATTGTTAACGACTTTGGTATGTCGCGGCCCGGGATCGAACCCGTGACCTCCCGTTCCCCGGAGCGGACACTCTACCAACTGACTGGGTCGACCAGTCCTAGCTCTAGCCCGTAAACCTGAGTGCCAAGAGAGGAGCAGCTAGTGCCATTCTTAACGACTTTGGTATGTCGCGGCCCGGGATCGAACTCGTGACCTCCCGTTCCCCTGAGCGGACACTCTACCAGCTATCAAGCCGGTCTGGATCTGCACTGACTGCATAGTAACTGTACCAATACTGAGCAAGGAAATGGTATTTAAAGGGTAATAAATTGAAATTTGGTATGAGAGCACAACAAGGTACATATTAGAAGTTTTGTTTTGTTTTGTTTTCAAGATTTTTTCACTTATTTCGTGCCGATCGTTAATCAAAGATGGGTGAAAACCGGAGTACCCTGAGAAAAACGACCTAATCTTCTGTCACAGCGTCTCACATATGATCTGAGAAAGGCTTGGAATGGACTCCTGCTATATATTAGGAGGATTTTGTTTGTTTGTTTGATTTGGGGTTTAACGTCCCCGTCAACACTGTAAAGGTCATTTTGGAGACGTTGCTTCCAATTTTGTGGGACTTTTACCCGACATTGAGATGAAATGACATCTCAAGCCCTGCCGCCCAATAAAACCAATAGAGTTTATAAGCATGGACGGACCGACTCGCACCGCTTTGCCTGGCCAGGCTTAGATCCCTAAGCGGTTTACCAGTACTCATGTGCGGGTCGGTTCAGCTCTGCGTGGAAGCATCATGCAGCCCATATATTTCTTAAAGCCCCGATGGGCGGGGGCCTATAAAGAGGAAGATTCCATTTGGTACAAAAAAGGTTAAATGATAGCAAAAAATGCTTTTTTTCGGAGGAATATTTTTGTTTGTTTTATTTTTTCTGCTTCAAACATAGATTGTTGGTGCTTATATGAACCGCCTTTTTAACCTTTATCTTGCTGTTCACGACAACGCCTATCTTTGGAAACAGTGCAGATCCAGATCAGATGGCAGGATCTACACTTTTTGACATTAAGTTTATGGCTTTGTAGGAATAAATTACATCAAGTAATTTGATTGGTTGATAGACAGAAATGGGTGTGGCTTAAATGAATATTCATCAAGATAGAGGTTAATATAGAATAAGGATATAATATTAACCCTGTAAACCCAACTTTTCTCACTATAAACTGGGACTGAGAAGGGTGGTCATTGTTAACATGATGCTGACAAAATATGGGGTACTCACTAAGAATCTGTATGTTGTAAGTACTGTTGTCGGTATCTTCCAGTTTAGCAAGGGCATCTAGCTGTTTCACTGCCTAAGGAAATCAGATAAAAACTAGATGTATTTTATCTAAGACACAATTCATCACAGTTAATGTAATGGTATCAGGTATTTGTATGAATGATCTATAATTAAATTTTGGCAATTAATTCGTCACAATTAAATGTTACCATGAGGCATTTGTGTGTGTGTGTGTGTGTGTGTGTGTGTGTGTGTGTGTGTGTGTGTGTGTGTGTGTGTGTGTGTGTGTGTGTGTGTGTGTGTGTGTGTGTGTGTGTGTGTGTGCCTTTAATATTTTATAGTAAGTTATACAAATACAGCAAACACTAATGAACATTTCAGCTGCTGAAGATATAAGTTTAGTTAAGTGAAAATGCTGACAGTCAGATTATATATGAGTTTCGTAACGAGAGACCCTGTTTTCAAGGTTTCCAACCAGTTAGGAGTCAAACCAGTGCGCTCATCTACAATAGCAATAATATTATAAGAACCGTATATTGGGTTCTGTTGTAGTAGAATGGCGTTTCCAACCCGAGGGATGACCGCGCTGAGCGTAACCGAGGCTATGCTGAGGCTCCGCTCAGAGCGGTCATCCCGAGAGTTGGAAACGCCCATCTACTACATAACCCAATATAAGATTCTTTTTCTTGCACAACACAACCGAAAATTTTAATTTTACTTATTTAACGTTTTATTTTTGCGCACTATACTTATGTAGTTCGCAGAACAGAACAGAATTTCTATCTTCAGGCTAAAATCACGGATTTCCTTTTATCATATGACGCCATTGACAAGCAGTGGATCAGGTCGTGTAATAAAAATCGTATGACCACACGTGTAATACTTTGGCGGGATTAAGTAACGTTATGACGACGTCCATGTCAACCATGCATTTTTTTGTAGAAAAAATATCAAATTTAAAGGCGCTAAAATCCAATTTAAAGTGGGCATATGATAAACAGAATCTTAAACTCGTGATCATTTTATATGAAATTTATGAAACTCGCCAAAGTCTCGTTTTATAAATTTCATATGAAATAACCACGAGTGTAAGATCCTCTATCTTCTGGTGTTCAAGAATGATATTAATTATTTTTATAAATATGAACCGAAGAAATTGTACTACACAAAGGTGCTGATCTCAATCTTTGTGTTCAGATTTTCTCATGACTTGGCTCATATATCTGTACATGTGTGTCATATTAACTGAACATTTATTTAAGACCCGCTGTCATTCATTTAAGAAATGAATTTCATTTTTCTGCTGTTCGTGTAAGTATGAACGCAGTGGGTCGCCTGCAAAGTAAATTAACCCCGAAGGGATTCATGTCAACTTTGCTAGCGATCCTTTCATGAATAGCTGAGAAATTAAGTTTATTTCTCATGTTTACATTCTTTGCTCCTCATCACTGGGCGAAAAAATGCTTATAAAGCAAACTTTTAAAGCTGAAAAAACATTTACACGCTGTTCGAAACAGCGGTGGCGTCGCCAACGCCCAATCAGATCATATAGAGCCATGGTTTAGACGGACGTCACTGGACATCATGTGACTCGATGCGTTAATGGAAGTATGAACTACATGTACATTGTTTTTGTAGGTTTACATTAGGCTTTGCACTAGAAATGTAATTATTTTAAGTTATTTCACATAAAATGAAAATAGAGACTGTTTAATAAAAAGCAGGAACTCATAAAGGCCACCATTTCGACTAGAGAGGAACTGGTATGTCATCCAAAAACGGGACACACTTAGAAGAATATAAAATTACTAGAAAGAGAATCTGGCGACTATCTAGGGTTCTTTGTGGGTGGGGGAGAAGGGATCATGCCCATTTATTTTCAGGGCAGAAGGGAACATTGGATGTTTAAGGGAACACGGGAACATAACTAATTTTGGGAAACAGTTAACATGGAAAACATGATAAAAACCTTTAGGGAACAGAAGAACATGGCCAACTAAGTGAGGCATTAATTTGAGTCTGTAGAAAAAAGTGTTTAAGATAAAATATTTGTATAAACTGATTCACACTTTACCTGTAAAACAGTGTTGGTGTCTCGCGCGTAACCCTTGAGCGCAGCCCTGCTGGTAAAATACCCACTCCAGAAAGTGAACGGTCTGCTTGCATAGGGGAAAAAATCGTCATTCTTCGTAGCCCATGTTTTGCCTGCCCTGTTCAGCTGGTATACATAGCAAGACGGTGTCGAATAAAGTACGTTTACCTTTGTATTGTTTGTCTGTTGCTGAAAATTAGGACCAACAATAGCCTTTCACCCCTCTAGAAAAATAAAGATACCTACCCAAACAATGTAGATCCAGATCCAGATGAGACGGTTCATCATGAGCCATCTCATCTGGATCTAATTTATTTGCCAATATATTAGCCCTTCTCTTGCTGAATATTCATTTTAGCCACACCCATCTCTGACTTTGAACCAATCAGATTACTTGATGTAATTTGTTCCTACAAATTCATAAACTGAATGAAAAACAGTGTAGATCCTGATCAGATGGCTTCTTCAGAAGCCATCTGATCTGGATCTACACTGTTTGCAAAGATAGGGGTTGTCGTGAACAGCAAGATAAGGGTTAATAATTTTGAATAAAGACCCCGCTGACAAGAATAGATGCATGTAACAAGTTACTTGTAAGGGTGAAGCTCTGCAATTTGTGAAAAACAATGGAAAAGGTAGGTCTAGGAAGGTGATAAGCTTTTTCATAGGATACCTTTGCAAGACCAGATTGTCTTTATTTTTCATTGACATTTTGTTTTAAAGTATGATCAAAATATAGACTGTTGGGCACTAAAGAGTGTCTATTTTAAATGGTTTAAGCAAACAGGAAATAACAAAGTTTAGTCTTGCAAGTCTTGTCATTTTTTCTTTTATAGTATCTTCCAAACAAACAGTAAACTATTCAAGCTTGTTCAGGCATTGGGTTCCAGTTACAGTACCTTCATTACCAAAACGGAAGAGTTAAGGGGAATGGCAGAACCTTCAGGGGAGACAACTACTGCAAAAGTGTTTTGTCTCCCATGTCAATAGGGGTCAACTCTTAAAGCAAAGAATTTGCTCATGAGGAGCAAATTCTTTCCTTTAAGAGTAGACCCCTTTTTCAGTGGGGCAAGGGTTATAGAAAAGCGAACAGGAAGTCCCGAAAGTTGTTTCCCTTTGAAAAATGGCGGAAAAAATCTGCCAGGTCTTCCCATTCCCCTTAAATATGAACTTCCAGCAAGTTGCAGTTCTTCTCAGGTCAACACGGTCACCTTTACTTATCACTTCATATTTAAGCTACCTGTATAAAATTATTTGTTTGTCTAACGTAACCTTTCAGCCCAGGTCTACTGGTGAAGAAACCTGTCAGAAATGCTGAAGCCCGGATAGCGTATGGCAAGAAATCATCGGCTTTTGTTGGCCAGTTTTTATCAGCCCTGTTGACTTGGTACAGGTAACAAGAAGGCGTGGAATATAGCAAATTGACTTTACTGTTGTTACTCTGTTGCTGAAAGACAATTGCATTAGGCAAGCGCATCTATGTGATATGTTTTTTTTTTTTTTTTTTTTGGTGTGTATGTGGGGTGGGGGGGGCATATTTAAAAAAAATGGATTTTTGCTCTAATGAAAATATGTCTTTTTCTTTGCTCTGAACATAGATTGGTGGTTCCAACATGTACCCACACACTTCCCTTCATGAATATGTTCTAGAAAGGGTTATCCTTTGAAAGCAAGGAATACACCACAGAACTGGAAAATATGGAATGCACATGTTTTCTGGGCGTGACTAGCTAGTTTCGGCCAAAAGGCCTCATCAGTGACCATCAAATATTTTCAAAATTCTACAATGGAATTAATGATCCCAAAGGACAAGAAAATATAAACTACACTTATGATGTATGGCAGGGAGACTTTAACGGCCGCCACACATTCCCATACACCAGCTGTAGTGACGTAAAATATGTTATAGAAAGGGTTATCCTTTGGGAGCAAGGAATACACCACAGAACTGGAAAATATGGAGTGTACATGTTTTCTGCACCAGACTACCTAGTTTCGGCCAATTAAGCTTCATCAGTGACCCTCAAATATTTTTAAAATCCAACAATGGAATTAATGATCCCAAAGGACAAGAAAATATAAACTACACTATGATGTAGGGCAGGGAGACTTTTTAAGGCCGCCACACATTCCCAGACACAAGCTGTAGTGACGTTTTACTGTCTGCTTTAATGTTTTTTCGCAAGAAAGTCTTTGTAAATGAAATAAAACCTATAAAGGTTGCTTTTCAAAACAAAGAACATATTATAGAAACAAACTAGGAGTTTTATTGTGATCAGTTTAGTTTTTTTAGGAAACTAAAATGACAATATGAAATCCAGAGTAAATACAACGTTACTATTATGAAGTAGCGGCAGGTGTTCTACCGCCCCCACACGGTATCTTACATCAACCGCAGTGAAGTAATATAAAAGCAATAAGGGTCGAGTTCCCAAGCAAAGAACACATTTCAGCCATTACCACTCCCTAGGCTATAGGCCAGTTCATCAGATGACAATTTGTTGATATTTTCCCACAGAAGAGGACTTAACATCTCATGCAAATTGCATCAAATGTCAAATCCTGTTTTTGGAAAAAGCAAGCAAAATAGTTCAAATGGATCTTTAGCGAAATAATGTATCAACTGCACTATCAATATATAACCTACAACAAAGATTTAAAAGGGCATATAACTGTCTTCTTTTGTCTTTCGGTTTGTTTTGAAATATGCTGGTGAAAATGTTTATGAGTATTGTCTCAAAAGATAAAATGATAAACAGGATAAATGAAGAGTTGGTATCAGCTAGTAAGTCATCTTATCCGTGAAGGTGATATTTGAAGGACTATTTAATTTTTGCCCAGTCATCAAATTGTATATGGACAGCTTTGCTGAACATGCAAAATGTAATGTAGCTCAATGACGAGTATTTGTTTCCATGAGTTGAAATGTAAAGCATACATTTTGTTGCTCTTCAGAACAACACCACTGATTTAATGAATCCCCACAATGTGTTTTGAGCAGAAACAAGAAAGAAAATGCAATCCCTTGAAAACTTCCCTTACATCTTTATTAGCTAGGGTTTTCCGGAGTATTCATCCTTATAGACTTGCTAACGCTGACAATTGTCCGTGTAAATTGTTAAAAATGGAGTTAAGTGTATGCAAAGGCCTTATTGCTATTTTCAACGAAACTCGCTCGCTTATATACTTGCAATGACTTCAGAACCCAATTTCATATTTTACTCAGTCTTCAATGTTACAACATAAATGTTTTAGGACAGACTTCATGCATGATACATGTATTTAACCTAATCACGGTTGATAACTTTGCTTCCCTCTTTAATTGCAGGCCTCAGAGTCTATGACGGTTCCAACGTAAAGGCTTACTTTGAATTAAAATTTAATTTTATGTAATGTTGGTACCTGATGCATTGTCTCTGGTCGGGCCCATCGGAGTCTAACTACTGGTTTTCGTTTGCTCATGCGTTTCAGTTATTTCTTGCTGTCGAGTCCTCAACTTGTTTCATCTCGGTGGTATTTTGATTTGTGATCTCGGAGATGTTGCACTGATGAGTTAGGAAGCCTTTATCGGACTGAGCAAATTATTTGTTATAGTTCGTCTTTTAATGAGTGCATCGCTTATATATTTTTGGTTTTGGATAGCCATGGAAAGTAACTATCCTTTTGGCTTTCCGCTATTTATGCTTCCATTAGGGTCTAGTTATTTCATGTTTGTGTTTCTCTCCCTTTGGTGTCTCTGATGGCGGTGTGGGTTAATTGTATCGATTTCTGATAATTGTCCTCCCTTCTATTTCGCTATATTAAAACCTTTGTTTATATATGCTTCATTGACTCCAATAAAATAGACTTTTCAGTCTTCCCTCTCTGTGTGAAGAAGCCTTTCAGCGCTTGTTAATGACTGCCAGGATGCACAGGCTGATATGTCTTTACTTGCGCACGTTTTGATACACAGTTTTTCATAACTCGTCTCATATTGGATTAAATTAGTATATAGCAATATTATAGGGTATTGCTCCGAGTTCGGATGCTTGTGAAACAGTTTTCACCGATATCAGAGCAATAACAGTTTTATAATACAGCTACATTACCAGTAGTTATAGTCTAAAATCATGCATATTATCCGAAAACATGTAAAAACGAGTCCGTATTAATTTTGTCGCGCGACATTATTGACGTAACACGTCATCAAATGCAATGTCGCATAGACTGCCAAGTAATACTAATAGATGCAACAGGTGATATAAGTATGAGTGTTGCTCGGAATTTATCGCGCAAAACTATTATTGATAATTAAATATTTATTGCTATATAGTAGTTGAATTTCTTACCAGTTCATTAACATATTTTATAAGTTTGTCCATATTTTTGTACCAATGAGCGGCGTTCTGATACTGGAAGTCAGAGCCCATCGTCATCATTATGTGGTTTGTAGCATAGTGAGAGGCCTAAAATACATAATTGTACATACTCAAAAAATACATTAGTTGGCGGAAACATTCTGAAGCTAGCAGCATATTAGCATAATGCCAACGTTGTTTTCAGGATGTCTGTGGACGCCCATGCTACGTGAGAATGTCAGGCGAGAGGTGCTGTTTAGACAAATTAACCTCTTGTAAATATTTATTCTTTTCTTCTGGTACCCATGTTGTTTTCATAATTGGCGTAAAGAATTTAGTATGTTTAATATAAAAACAACAACAACAAAACATTTGTATCTATCTAGCTTGAATTAATATTTGCAGCTCGAAATCACTCAAATGCGCATATGCAGTCTGGTGGGAACAAGATCTCTCACTTTTTGTTTGAAACAGTCAAACTTTCTCTATGTTTGGTTTCTGCTGAAAACTACAGTATGAATAACTAATACTGCTACAGTTAACGTGTTAAAATTAGCGAGTCGACCTATCGGAACCATTCTTTAAGAATAGGCAGATGGCATGGCCGGCAAAAGCGAATTCCTGTAAACATACAGATTAATGCCGATCGACTTAAAATGAATCACGAAACACTACAGAACAATACGGTAATGAAACCAATCGTATGGACGCAATACCTGATCATGGACAGCCTTCAGGAAATCTTGAGTCTTCTTATCAACATTGAAGTCGTGAAGACGATGGTCATCCTGCAAAACATCCATTTAATGCGAGTGAGTGGACACTGAATGGTGAAAATCGAATGCATACCTGAACTTTTATATCTTTATACGTTGACAGATGTCTTTTCTTTCATTATCTACATATATTTTTGGAAATTGCGCAGGCTTCCAAGTGATGGACATTTTCCCAACATTCGCAAAACGATAACAAAGAACCATTCAGGCAAAAGTATTTATTTTATCAAAATTAGCCCGGTGGAAATTTAATAAGATGTTACAATTTAAAACTAGATTAAGACATAGAGTCCCACTTAAACTGATCAAACACCTCTGGGATCATAAATTGCTCGCGATAAGTTTAGTTCTAACCACTGTGATTTTTTTTTTATTTTTGGTTTTGGTTTTACGGCCCTTTCAAGATTATTTCTCTTATTTTGAGCCGATCGTTAATCAGATGTGGGCGAAAACCGGTGTACCCGGAGCAAAAACACCTAACATTCTGTTGCAGAACTTGGCGCCTCACATGTGACCCGAGCGAGGCTTGTACCACAGCGGTTAGAGACCTAATGATTAAGAGTCATCATTCTTACCCACTAGGCCACGGAGGCTCGTTCGTTTTCGCCACTGCCCATCGGGGCTTGGAGAAATAAATTGGGCTGCATGTTGCTTCAACGCAGAGCTGAAACTGACCACTCAAAAGTATTGGTAAACCGTTTATAATGATTAAGTCTGCCTAAGCAAAGTGGTGTGAGTCAGACCGTCCAGAGCATATGGGCCTTTTGGTTTCATTGGGCGGCAGGGCTTGGAGTGCCGTTTCATTTCTGTGTCGGGTAAAAGTCCCACAACATTTGAAGCAACGTCTAAAAATGACCTAAATAGTGTTGACGAGGACGTTAAACCTCAACTCAAACAAACAAATGGCGGCTCATTTAATGGGGATTAACCAGGTCAGGAGATATAATAAGGATGGTCAAGTGATATCTTTGGAGACCTAAGAGAAAGGTATGTTTTGTATTCATTAGAATCAACTCACCGAGACCATTTAATGAATACACACACCATACAGGTTCATGAAAAGTTATCCCTAAATACTTGTTATCTGAAGTTATCGGAAGCCTTTCATTTTATGACACAATAACTGGTTCGAATTATCCATGGTAAACGAGCCATCGGGGTTCGAGTAATTTATGTATATGTTTTTATCTAAAGCTATGCTATTCTTGTCGTTATGGCGTCTGAGTGCTGTGCAGGGATTCGTATAGGCTCATATGTTGGGGTTTGGCTCATACCATAACGAAAACACGCTTATACAAATACATTGGAAATTTAACCACCGAAAAAATGAAAATTTTCAGATGAAAAATTTCGATATTTTTCTTATTTCTGCTCAAAACATAGTTTGTGGATACTCGTTAGAACCGCCTCGACGAGGCGGTTCTAACGAGAACCCACAATCTATGTTTTTGAGCAGAAATAAGAAAAATAATGTATACCCCTGGAGACCCCAGTTTTACTATATAAAAGTGGGGTTCGAGGGGGTAAAAATCATATAGGCGTGTTTTCATGATGGGAAATGGGTTTTAAATATTGTATTTGTAGACCCACATATGCTTAGGGTCCAAAAAAGCGACTTTGGCAAGCAGTGTAGACCGAGATCAGACGTCAGACGCCGTGGACGCTTTTGACCAGGGTCTACACAGTGTGTTTAAAATTTTAAGCAAACACGCCTGTACAAATACATTGCCACCTTAATCGCCGAAAAAATGAAAATTTTAAGACATGTTGGAGTTTGGCTCATACCATTACGAAAACACGCCTATACAAATACATAGTAAATTTTACCACCTGAAAATGAAAATTTTCAGATGAAAAATTGTGATATTTTTCTTATTTCTGCTCAAAATATAGATTGTGTGTACTCGTAAGAACCGCATCGACGAGGAGGTTCTAACGAGTACCCACAATCTATGTTAATGAGCAGAAATAAGAAAAATAATGTATACCCCTGGAGACCCCAGTTTTACTGTATAAAAGTGGGGTTCGAGGGGGGTCAAAAATAAAAATCATATAGGCGTTTTTCATGATTGGAAATGGGTTATAAATATTGTATTTGTAGACCCATATATGCCTAGGGTCCTAAAAAGCGACTTTGGCAAGAAGTATAGACCGAGATCATACGCCAGACGCCGTAGACGCTTTTGACCAGGATCTACACTGTGTTTAAAGTACAGGAATTTAAGGCCTAGACTAAACAGTCCCTAAGTCCCTTTTCGGAACCATTTTCCAGCTCATCAAGAAAACACACCTATATAATTTTGACCCACTTGAACCCCACTTTTATATAGTAAAACTGGGGTTTGCAGGGGTAAACCTTATTTTTCTTATTTCTGCTCTGAAATATAGATTGTGGGTACTTGTTAGAACCGCCTCATTGAGGCGGTTCTAACGAGTACCCACAATCTACACTTTGAGTAGCAATAAGCAAAATATCACAATTTTTTCATGTTAAGATTTTCATTTTTTCGGCGATAAAGGTTACAATGTATTTGTATAGGCGTATTTTCGTAATGCTACACTCGGATACAATCGACGCAACAGTGCTGTCATTTCTTTGATTAAAGGCTTGTCTTTACTTCTTACCATGATTGGATCGTCAGTACAAAACTGATCAAAGCAGAATCCCTTAGGAGGCTGGTAAAGATTGTACAAAACACCAGTGAATAAATCTCCTTTCTCTTCTGTAAAGTGCAAGGTCACCCATTGAAAAAAAAACCGCATGCTTTTACCTTGTTATACTATACTTCAAGAAGAATTGATACACATAGCTAGATTTTCGCCATTTTTTAAAGCGGGGTATGGGGCAACTGTTTAACATTTCTATAATTATTTTCTTGTCCTCATATACCCTTATAAACACTACTTTGTAAAGAGAAAAGTGGGTTTACAATGGTATTTTCATTAGTCGTGCTCAAAACACACAAGCGTTTCAAATGAGCACAACGCAAATTATGTTTGAAACAGAAGTAAGAAAAATAGCATACATCTGATCGAGAAAAATGCCATTTACAGTCATAAAAAAAATAAAAGAGCAACACTTCATCATATGGAAGTGTTGCCCTAATAGTATAGAAAACGCTTTTCGAAAGGGCGATTCATCCAAAACGATAAAAAAAAAAATCAAAGAACTAACAGTACTGGTGGGTCAATTGTCTCCGAGTGTAGGTAGGGAAAATAGTCCTGGAATAAGACTTAAACTGTTTCATTTAACCCTGAAATTCCAGTGTGTTTAAAGCAAAAAGTGTAGACCCTGATTCTGCGGCGTCTGATCTGGGTCTACAATGTTTGCCAAGCCCAACCCATGATTCCAGTCCAGATTCTATAGACAACTCTCTTACGCAACACGAAAAGAATTTTACGGCTTTGTTCTATAAATAACCGTTACCTGGACTGATTGTCACGTGACCTTTAGCATTGAAGAGCTTCTTGCGCTTTATAACTTTGGGCCGATTAATAAGCACTCGACCCATAAATTCACTATCTATGAGCAAATCTTTTAGAGAAGATTCCCTAATGGGCTTCCCAAACTGTGTATCCATTCTTCGAAAAGTGATAATGACATACAACGCCTCAACAACATCGTACCAATGTGTTTTAATATGAAACTAAAGTTTTCCTAAAGCAAATGCAGGAAATGGCATAACGCTCGTTGCTGACCTTGTGCGTGCGCAAGCGCGCGTTAAATGCCAAAAGAGTGTATCATTTTCCTTATAAATATTCTATCATGACATCACTTTAACAGGTCTGTGATGAACACCTCAGTAAACTCCACTTTATATAGAGAAATCTGATGTTTACCGGGTTATTCATTACTTTCCTTAATTCTGCTCCCAATATAATTGTGGTACTCTTTAGTACCGCCTCAATTAGGCGGTTCTAACGAGCAAACAACATGCGTTTGGAGTTTTAGTATGTAACTGAATATCATGAATTTTCATGCGAAAATGTCCGTTGAATGTCATCACAGATGCGAATAATTCATTTCGGCTTCGCCGTCATGAATGAATATTTATCAACTTACCCTTTAACAACATGCGACAAAACACGTAGGGAAAAACGACGTTCAGGCTGCGACATTCTTGTATGCCATTTGTGTAGGGGAGGGGATTGGGCATGCTTGGATAGATACTGTGCCGTTTGTGCAAGGGTTTAAGACATTGATTACATCTAGGAATTTGGGATATATAGGCCAGTGCGTATCTCTTACCATGATAGGATCATCATTGCAGAACTGATCCCAACAGAAGCCTCCAGGAGGGCCGTAGCCATTATACAAGACACCAGTAAATAAGTCTGCTTTCTCAACTATAAAAAAGGGGTATGGTTTGAGAAGAAAATGCAAGAGAAAATAAAATTATCGTAGACATTAAGTTATACAGAATAGGTCGCAGTCGTGAAACTATGAAACGGTATTTTTAAAGGTTTTCAAACTTTTATCCGTTGGCTGAAAAAGCACAGATGCTTTGTATTCACTGCACAGACTATAAAGGGTCACTCCCATCGCGTCCTGGAGATATAGATTTGCCTGCATGGAGCTTCCACAGAGCTGAAAAGCGACCGCACATGAGTAAACAGCTTAGCCTAGTATAAACCTGCCCAGGCATAGTGGCGCGATAAGCCCCTATTGGAGGGCTTGAGGTGTCATTTCATCTCGTCGGGTTAACTCCCACAAAATTGGAAGCAACGTCTCCAAAACGACCTTTATAGTGTTTATGGGGACGTGAAACCTCAGTTCAAACAAACGGACTTATTGACCTATTGTATACTGATGGACTCTTACGTTGTTATGTGTTGGACAAGTCAATTTGTTTTAAAAGGGGTATCGGGTCTATTTTTTATTTTTATTCTATTTCTGACAGAAAAATCTATTAGCAATCAGTGTAGACACTTATCAGATGATGCGGCAACTGATGTGAATCTGCACTGTTTGCATCATATGTCCCTTTTAGAGCTTTAAGTAGGGGCAAAAGAAAACGTAGGCTTTTTGGAAGACACGATGAGTTGTAACAATCTATACAACCATCAGTCTATGTGACACTTTCACCTTTTGCGAAAAAAGAGAACAGGTTTCAAAATGCAAATTAAACAAAATGTTAAGTAAACGTCAAAGCATTCTTCTTATATATTTAAAGACTAAAGAAGCAGCACAAGATGAATGAACAGCCTGTTTTATTTACGTTCTGAATGAACTTCCTGTTTTTTTTACGTTCTGAATGAACGTCCTGTTTTTTTTTTACGTTCTGCTCTTAAACTTCAGTTCATATGCACTTTTGGCCGGCCTCGGTGGCTCAGTCGGATGCGCGTCTGACTGGTGATCAGGAGGACGCGGGTTCGACTCCCGCCGGGGTCGGCAACATTCTTTCGTGGAGATTGATCATGAAATCTTTTCTACGGTCATTCTCTCCCTTCCGCTGTTTCAAGAAGGGCAGTTGTCAGTTTCTGGCAAAAGAATGTGCACTGTACTTGTAAACCGCTTACGTATAAGCCTGCCCAGGAAAGTGTTGATAGGTAAACTGACCGGCTCAAAAATGACCTAAATAGTGTTGACTGGGCCGTTAAACTCCAATACAAACAAACAAACAAATCATATGCACTTTTGAGTGTATGCTAAACACCCTTCATGTAGAAATAGGTGCCCAAGAAAAGTCACACTCAAAGATTACAACCTACCAATGGCATCAAGAGGAAGAGTAACTTACAATGAAGAAAACAAAACAGGAAATAAATGAACCTAAACAGCGGTCTTACCCACAAGAGGGGATCACGGTACAACAGGCACAGGTAATGAAAATTAAATAAATAATAATAATAATAATAGACAACCATAAGCACATACAACATGAAAAGCCCCGTCGGATAATCAGACAAAGACACCATCAGATGATGGTCAATAGAGAGAACTGCTGGAGATTTTAAATCGCATTATGAAAACACGCCTTTACAAATACATTGTAAACTTTACCGCGGAAAAAAACGAAATTTTAAGATAAAAGTGTGATATTTTTCTTATTTCTGCTCAAAATATAGATCGTGGGTACTCGTTAGACCGCCTCATCGAGGCGGTTCTAACGAGTACCCACAATCTATATTTTAGAGCAGAAATAAGGTTTACCTATGTAAGTCCCAGTTTTACTATATAAAAGGTGGGTCAAAATTATATAGGCATGTTTTCGATTCTATGGGCCCAGCCTTCATTCTAGCTTAGAATATTATTTATAATACTCAAAATCGTTGGTCAACCTGAAGGTAACTAACTCAAGCAAAGTCTATCTCCCGTGAATGCCAAAAGAATAATATAATATGCTTTGTTTTATGACTTAAGGGGAATGAGAACATTGACAGATTTTCCACGCAATTTTTCAAAGGGAGACAACTTTCGGGACTTCCTGTTCGCTTTTCTATAAGCCCTGCCCCGCTGAAAAAGGGGTCAACCTTCAAAGTAAAGAATTTGCTCCTTAGGAGCAAATTCTTTCCTTTTTGAGTTGACCCCTATTGACATGGGAGACAAAATACTTTGCAGGAGTTACCTCCCCTGAAGGTGTTCCCATTCCCCTTAAGTAAAAAAGTGTAAAAATCAACAGAAACAAATCAGCTCATGAAGTAAAGGGTATTGATTGTATAGGCAAGCAACAAAGGCTCAGCTTAATTTCCAATGCAGGCTCGGCTTAGCCTTTTCCTTAATTTGACACCAAATATCCATACGTGCAAATTGTGGATTTTCGTACACGGTTGTCTAACACTATGCATACTTTTCTTGTTTTCTTCTTTTAACTGGGCATAAGTTCAATATACTTACGCAGGTTGTTAGGACTGCCATGCCAAACCATCTCCATCGTGGTTGTATTCAGACGAAAATCTTTGTCTTGGTAGTCAAGACGACCGAAGAACAAACCATCAAACCCCATCTATGAAGAAATATTAAATAAAACATGTCTTTACAAAATAAAGCAGTATTTAAAAATATTAAATAAAGCACGTCTTTAGAAATATAAAATAAAACCCATCTTTTAAGAAAGTAAACTAAAGGGCAATCTATTAAAAAAATCTGTAAAATAGAGCCCGCCTATAAAAAACTTAAAATAAGGCCATGTTTGTTTGATTGACTTGAGGTTTAACGTCCCCGTCAACACTATATGGATCAATTTGGAGATGTTGCTTCCAATTTTAAGGAACTTTTACCCGACATTGAGATGAAATGATATCTCAAGCCCTGTCGCCCAATGAAACCAAAAGGCGTATATGCACTTGACGGTCTGACTCATACTACTTTGCCTGGACAGGCTTAGTCCTTCTAAACGGTTTACCAGTACTCACAAGTGGTCATTTTCATCTGTTCGTTGAATCAACATGCAGCCGATTCTATTTCCCCAAGTCCCGATGGGCGGGGCGAAAATAAAGCCCATGTATGAAGAATGTAAAATAAAACCATCTATAAAGAATAGAAAATAATTCCCATGTATTAAGTGTGTAAAAGAAAGGCCATCTATATGTTCATTTATAAAAACTATAAAATAAAGCCGATCTGCAAACAACATAAAATAAAGTCCGTCTATAAAGAATCTTTAAAATAAATAAAGTTCATTTATAAAGAATATATGTAAAACAATGTTCATTTACAAAACAAATAAAGCCCATCTACAATGAACGTAATATGATATGTGTATGTTATTAATTAACAAGAACTTCCTAGCTTACTGGGTTGCCCAGCCATGTTTGTTGTCAAAAGCAAAGTGCAAATGAGGTCTGTTATATTTCAAGTCTCACTTTTACTTGATATCCATAAAATGACTGCCCAGCCATGTTTGTTGTCAAAAGCAAAGTGCAAATAAGGTCTGTTATATTTCAAGTCTCACTTTTACTTGATGTCCATAAAATGGTCAAACGTATGGACAACTTTAAGAACTTTGAATATGTGCTTTTTATAGGGTATCTGTTTATATGGCCAATTCCACTGAGCTCTTAAATTTTTACCATCTGGAAAACATACGAGTTTCCGCCACTTTAAGGTATCCAACCATCTGGGTCTAACGAGTGATGGACTATCTGAGGCTTCCGTATCTGAGATACCTATGTTTATGGCACCATTTGAGCGTGTCCTACCCCAAGTCAGGCTGAAGTCTCATAAGCCCAACACAACAGCTCAGTACGAAAGGTGTTCAAAATTTTTTGCAAACGCAATGGATACTCGACAATCACGGGATGACGACTGTTCATCGCTGTATATTGTGAAAACTATACCCTGTTGTTTGCAATTTAGATTGCTTTCATGTATATTCATACACACTGCGTTGAAAATGGCCATTTACAAATAGAAAAAGTTTCTGAAATCAGAGTTTATATAAACGCCCGCTGTAAGTCGAGATTGAGTGTCAAAAGCATACATGATGAGATATTATTGTGTTACAGAGGACCCTCGTTATAACGACAGTATTAGTTCCCAATTTGGTGCCGTCATAAGGATTAAGTCATTATAAAGAATCCCAATAAGGAGTAAAAAAAGACTTTCTCGCATAATAACTCCAAGCAACAAATGTTGTGGACACTGGTTAAAATCGCCTCGCCGAGGCGATTCTAACAAATATCCATAACATTGTTTCTTGGAGTATTAAATAATTACAAAATTCTTGAATATTACCATAAATCCGGATCAACTTTAGCTAAGGATTCGTTTCATTGCCGTTATATCAAGTTTTGTCGTTATATCGATTGTCGGTATAAAGAGGGTTGACTGTATTTATGGGGATGAGCAAATGTCATTTTCCGCGGTTTATAGGTGGTTTATAAAATTCTGTTCCGGTCAGGAATCAATCAAAGATGTCTCCTTATTCAAGAAGTTACCAAATCTAACATTAATAAGATCAATCCATTATTGAGAAAGATGCCAGTTTCACTGTCATTTAGCTGGCAAATATGCAAAAAACTTGGGTTTAACATCTCCCATCTTCATTCTGAAAGCAAACTCCTAAGGTTACGAAGATAAGTGCTCCCTGGATCCCGTATCTGCTCTCCATTGAGCAGAACGTACGAGGACGAAAATGGCACAGCAAATGCTGCAAAAGTATCCAACATATCAGATAAAGGTTTTCGATGATACATGGGTTCATAGCGATAAATTGATAACAGGATATAGGTTCTGAAAGATGCCATGAGGCCTTTTGGTAAACGAGTGAGTGAGTGTTTGTGTTTTACGTCCCACCAACAGCTAAGGTCATACGGAGACGGGACCTCGGTTAATCTTGCTAAGCGAATACTGACAGCAAAGGAGATGTAATACGTCATTTTCTTCAGACATTCTGGGCCACTCATGCAAATTGTTTTTCGTAAAGGTAGTTTTGTGTCTTTGTCTGTGTTGAGGTTTTTTCGTCCCCGTCAACATATAGGTCATTTTGGAGACGTTGCTTCCGATTTTTTGGACTTTTACCAGACACTGAGATGAAATGACATCTCAAGCCCCACCGCCAAAAGGAACCGCTAGGGTTTAAGGAATGGTTCAACTCGCACCACTTTTCCTAGACAAGCTTCCTTCTAAGCGGTTTACCAGTACTAATCTATTTCTTCAAGCCCCGATGAGCCAGGTGCAAGTGTGTCTGGTTGCTTCTATAAGAATGTGTTTTTGAAAAATATGCAAACAAAATGAGAAAAGAAGTGACGGCAACGGTCAGGAATCGATACAATTAACCCACAGGTCCCACCAGAGACACCAAAGGGGAAGAAACACAAACATGAAACAACCAGACCCTAATGGAAACATCAATGGTGGAAAGCCAAAATGACAGTTAGTTTCCCACAAAATGGCCAATTGACTATCGAAAACAAAATAGTATAAGCGACACACACACTCAAAGACAAACCATAACAAAATTAACCACATCGTGATCGGATTAACTACCATGCATGAAGTCTGTCGTATAACATTTATGTTGTACCTAATCTTTTTGTATCGAACTCATTTTATGAAATTGGGTGATGAAGATATTGCAATTATATATATATTTCTGAATTTATATACTAAGTCACCATAAAATTCGGTTTCCGGTAGACCTTGTTGCAGAAGAGATTTAAGTCCAACATTGAATTTTGAAATTAAACCAGAATGGCGTTAATAAAATTTTGAAAAGGCTTTGATGTTGCACTGATGAGTTAGGAGGCCTTCATGAGGACTGAACAAATTATTTGTCTAAATCGCGACGGAAGTAAGGGCGAGGATTGTGGCCACGTAAAATCGATTTAAGCCCCCAGTGAAAATCTTTCCACTGACCGTTCCAAGGCGGTTCTTCTGTGGCGATTTATTCATGTTGTTGTTTGTTACTACTGTGTGTATCACTTGTGTCTTTTAATTTTGGATGGCCATATGGCCATTTTGTGGGAAAGTAACTGTCCTTATGGCCTTCCTTTGTTTAGGTTTCCATTATGGTCTGGTCGCTTAATGTTTGTATTTCTTTCCCTTTGGTGTCTTTTATGGATGGAGTAAGTTAATTGTATCAATTCCTGATCTTTGTTTTACTTCTACTTTGCATAGTTTATGATACCGATTACCCTGATTAAGAAGTTTAGCAATTAACATCTTATTACGAGTATTGAAGTCAATTCCATGACTAGACACTTTGGCAAATTGAATCAATTGCGAAATATAAACGCCATAGGAAGCCGCACGAGGAAAAGCACCGTCCAAGAAAGAAACTACGACCCAAAATCGGTATCCAGCATGTCAGTTTGTAAAACATTATACGGCTCCAGCCCACAAAATCTTCTTAAAAGGTCAATGTATTGTCGGACCCTACCTACAGCCCAGACCTCACCCCGAGCGATTTCTTTTCTTTTTTCCGAAAATGAAAACACCTATCCGGTAGGACATATAGGTCCAGAAGTGCATTCGGGTCTACAGTCCACCATTTTATTATGGGTTTACCCACAGATGAGCATGAAAAGTGTTTCAAAAATTGGATGAAAAGATTAAAACGATGTCTTCCGCTAAATGAGTCTATTTCGAACGAATTGTCGTTTGGAAAACATGTCATTTGCAAAAGTTTTCGAACATCCCACGTATGTCTAAAAAATCAAATGATTACATGCCCATATAGAAGTATAGCGCTTTTTCCTCCATCGGGGCTTGAAGAAATAGATTGGGCTGCGCGATGCTTCCAGGCAGAGCTGAAACCGGTCACGCACACGGGTACTGGTAAACCGCTTAGAGTTTCTAAGCATGCCCAGGCAAAATGGTACGAGTCGGACCGTCCATGCATATAAAAAATAGAAGTGAAGGCAGTGATCAGGAATCGATATATACCCTTACACGGCCTACTTTTTATTTCAGGCCTGGGGTAATCAGTTCAAGGACCTGAAAACAGGTTTGTCTTGTTAAGATAGTATCCAGCCATAATCCAAAGTCATAAATCCATAAAGAATTACGAATCAGAATGTTCAGACCAACAGTCACGGGGTGTAATCAGGCAACCGCGAATAGCAAGCATTACTTCGACCACCCATATCGGCCTGAACGAAAGAAATGAAGAAAGAAGCGTAGATCTGGGATTTTGGAAGTTTTCTTCCATTTGAAAAAAACGAAAACATCAGAAATGATTCTAGAAACTGTCACATTGTTGAGACTGGCCAGATCAAGGTGTCTGCCATAGAACTTTTAAGTGTTGCTTCAGTTTAGTTTTTTATACCCCTGACTCAATAACCTTGCAGTAAGCACCTTTTCACGCTCCACGAAGTCCATTTGAACAAGCTCTGGCATAACGGATTGACTTTGAAACGTAAACGCCCTATGTTGGTGAAAGAAGGGATATTACGAAAGTTAAGAATGTGAAAACTGAGATCATCCTGTTTGTCGTATAGCCTAGTTGTCAATGTAGAGGTAATGAGCCAAGTACGAGGAGGACGCTACAGTCTCCGCTGTTTCCTTTATTTCAAGTATACCCGGATAGATGAATTCTAAATAGTCTACATACAAATTTTGTGTTTTTCACAGACAATACATCATCTAAAACTGAATTGTTTTGCAAGATGTTCCTTGTCTGCTTTGGGGAGACTTTGTACAAACTCCGCCTCATAGAAGTATAAAAACAAGTCGGTAAGCAACGATGCACAATAAGTACCAATCAGTATGCCGATTGTTTGCTCAACCATCAGCCGAACTCAACAAAATACTGCAAGTAAGATTTTCCGGCATCTTTATGGCATCTGTATCTAAGTATTTTTGGTGCGTCACGAAGTATTCGTATGTATCTTTGTAGTCAATGGTAACATACTGGAAGCAAATCAAATATATTTGAAATGCCAATTTTTAGTCATAGAAGAAAGGATTATCTCACATGGGTGTGTTAATGATTGTTGACCTTAATTCAACTTCAAGTAAGCCAACAATTTCATCACTAGAAACAAAGATGATAAGTGAAGAAAAGTGTCATAACCTGTGCAAACAGAGAAGCCTGTTCTCTGGAATGTCCAAACGGATCCACCTGCCATGCCACTCTGGGACGGCCACAGTCACCGAAGTTTTGTCGAAGAAATTCAAATCCCAGAGAGTGCTGGTCAATGATTGCATTATAGTGAGTCGAGGCTTCATCGTTCATACTCCAGCCACCGAGGATAAACTCCAACTGACCTGCACAGTAAACTTTTATATCATATGACGTCGCGTCTGAGAGTGTAATAACGCCATGTATTATTTTCGATAATCCACTAGTGGATTAAATATGCAAATTAGCTAGACACGTCCCGTAACGTTACATGTACGACGTCCTTAACGACGTCGCGTTTATTAGTGGCGGAATATTGATATTATTGTAAACAATCGTGAATAAAATACGTTTTAAATGTCATATGATAAATAGAATCTTGCATTCGTGCTCATGTTTTATTGAATTTATTAAACTCGTTGAGGAAAAGGGATAAAATGCTCGGCAAAGCCTCGCATTTCATCCCTTTTCCTCAACTCGTTTAATAAATTCAATAATACATGAGCACTCATGTAAGATCCTCTATATAAAATACATGTACACACAATAGAAAAGTGTCAGTGTTCTTCAAATGAAAGACATTGATATTTCACCCAAGAAGCACAATGAGAGCCAATTTTGGGTGTATGATGTCTAAATCAACAACTATGACCATGTCACTGTAGAGACGTCACACTATTCCTGGGCAGCAATATATACACGTCGTTTCGCAAGTAACAGATACATGTAGTTTCAAAGTGAAATTTGGGTCAAGGCCACCAAATCTAATCGCTTCTTTTCCTCAACGCAGAGATGTAGCTGTGCTACTTTGAACAAATTCCATCTTTTGATTCATTAGACAGAGTGCAAACAAGACTACAAGACTAATGTTTAGTCTTTATAATGTAGAGACATTGAAAATGAAAATAAGGTCATAAAAACTTATCATTGCTTTCACCAATCCCGATGATGTATCTGTGCTAGTTTGGTCAAATTCTATCTATTGAGTCATAAGACATGTACATGCAAATGGCTCACTTTCTAAGTGTTTAAAAAAGGTCAAGGTCACCAAAATAAAAGTGAAGGCAATGATCAGGAATCGATACAATTAACCCACAGCTCCCATCAGAGACACCAAATCCCTTTTCCTCCCCATCCAAATAATGTGCCTGTGCTCGTTTGATTAAGTTCAAGCCATTTGTTAAAGAGATAGTGTTCCCACAAACTTTTTATTGTATTAAGATATTTTATAAAGGTCAATAACTCCGAGAGAATTGAAACCTAGCCCTTATTTTTTTTTCTTATGTTGGTACATCTTATTGATATCGATGTGTCTGTAGAAATCGATGAATATTCATCTATGCCTTTTCTAGATACTGGGAACCGACAGACGGATGATGGATGGATGGAAGGACAACGTAAAAAAGTATACCCCACCTCAACAAAGTTTGCGAGGTCACAGTCACCAAAATCTAATCAGTTCTTTTCTTCCATCTCAGTAATGTATCCGCGATCGTTTGAACAAATTCCATCTATTGATTCGATTCATGAGATAGAGTGCACATAAGGCTATTTTAGTCTTTATAATGTCGAGACCTTGACAATAAGGCTGACTACACCAAAATCTAACCACTTCTTTCCCATGTCCTAATGGTGTATCTGTGCTAGTTGGTTAAAATTCCCGTCATTGGTTCAAGTTATAGTGTGCATACAAGTTTTTTTTTTTTGTTATCAACATTTGAAAATCAAAGTTCCAGTGTCCCCATGAAAAGAAGGTCAAGGTCATCAAAATCCAAACATCGGTTTCCCCAATCCCAGTGATGTATCTATGCTAGTTAGGCCAAATTTCATCCATTGATTCATCAAGTTCAAGCCATTGGTTAAAGAGCTAGTGTACACCCAAGCTTTTTATTGCAATAAGAAATTTTACAAAGGCCAATAACTCCAAGAGAATTGGCCCCTAACAGTTTCTTTTTCTTATTTAGGTACATCTTATGGAATTCAATGTGTCTATAGAAACTGATGAAAAGCCATCAATGCCTTTTCGAGATATTAGGAAAAATCAGTGTCGCAAACGAACGGACAACGTGAAAACAGTATACCCCACCACAAACAAAGTTTGCAAGGGTATAGTTGTGATGATTTTAATCAACGAAAATCAAGACAAACCAGTGCTTCAGCTGAAGTGCACGACCCGCCGAATGCTTTTAGCTTTATGAGTGTCACAATATATGGGTATGGCGGCCATTTTGGTCATGTGATCTGGACCTAAAACGGTTTCCCCAATAAATGCGCCTTATCGTAAGGAGCAAAAGTATATCTTATTCTTTAGTACTGTATTCTGAATCGTTTGCAGGATAAAATGCATTCTCACTTTTCCAATACAAAAGCATATGTGTCAAAGTTTGACCTAGGCACAAAGACGGTCAAGGTCAACCCAGGGTCACCATTTTAGCAATTTATGATGGGCCTACGTTCCGGATGCTATTTATCAAGTTTTTTTTGGAAATCTGCCCAGTGGTTCTGAAAAAGAGTATTTTTGAAGGGTTTTTACCATATGGCTTTGCGGTCATTTTGGTCATGTGACCTGGACCCCATGAGCAAATTTTGGTTTCCCCCATCCCAAAGGGCTCCATATGAAATTTGACTTCAATCGGCCCAACGGTTTCCGAGGAGAAGCAGTTCGAAGTAATATTTCGCAAGTTCATTGGATAGATATCATTGATATCTATCAGTATGCCAAAAATTGTTTAAATATTCCAAGCGGTTAAGTCACTATCACCAATATTCACAAGCGGGTTACGGACGGACAGACAGACAGACCATATATGGCTTGGCGGCCATTTTGGTCTTTCGACCTGGACCCCATGAGCAAATTTTGGTTTCCTCCATCCCATACAGGCTCCATATGAAATTTGACTTCAATCGGCCCAACGGTTTCCGAGGAGAAGCAGTTCAAAAATTTTCACATTTTCGCCTCGGCGAGGCTATACTAAATGGAATGTAATATTTCGCAAGTTCATTGGATAGATATCATTGATATCTATCAGTATGCCAAAAATTGTTTAAATATTCCAAGCGGTTATGTCACTATCACCAATATTCACAAGCGGGTTACGGACGGACAGACAGACAGACCATATATGGCTTGGCGGCCATTTTGGTCTTTCGACCTGGACCCCATGAGCAAATTTTGGTTTCCTCCATCCCATACAGGCTCCATATGAAATTTGACTTCAATCGGCCCAACGGTTTCCGAGGAGAAGCAGTTCAAAAATTTTCACATTTTTCGCCTCGGCGAGGCTATACTAAATGATATGTAATATTTCGCAAGTTCATTGGTTAGATCTCATTGATATCTATCAGTATGCCAAAAATTGTTTAAATATTCCAAGCGGTTAAGTCACTATCACCAATTTTCACAAACGGGTTACGGACGGACGGACAGACTGACAGAATGACAGACTGACAGAATGACACGGTGATTTTAGGGCACTCTAGAAAATCAACCGACTTCAGTCGGTCGCTTTTTCTGCGGGTCGTGCAATCGGAAGAGCCCAAGCTAAGTACCATGAGGCCGACAAAGAATATAGCCAGCTCATTATACAATAGTACTTATTACTTTGAGGACCAGAAAGGGCTGAGGCATGCCTGCGTATGCGCGCAGTTTCGCCAATTGGCTGTGAAAACCCATTTGACTAACATCGAACCATATACGCCTAGCCCATGTTTAGGACATTGGTAGACAAAGTTGATCGCGGCGTCTAATCTGGATCAATACCGTTTGCTTTTTGTAAAACTTATTACAAACAAAAGAAACTGACAGACACGACATTGAGAAGAAATGGCATCTCCATCCCTGCCGTCCAGTGAAACCAATATGGTTTATATTGGGTTTGTATGCATGGACGGTCCGACTCGCACCACTTTGCCTGGGCCGGCTTAAACCTTCTAAGCGGTTTACCAGCACTCATGTGCGGTTAATTTAGTTTTTATTGCGAAAGTTTAAATCCCATATATAAAAATATAATCTTCTACTAGATAGTTTGAGACCAGAGTAGTGATCATCTGGCCAAGGTATGGTTCTCCGGTGTCTTCCGTTGCGTATGACCATAATAACCTAGCAACCGCGCCTTCTCGAACATGTATTTATGACGCATTATGAAAATTGGATTTGAAATTCAAAATACAGGTAAAGCAAAAGGAACTATGATTTATTCTAATCACCAGGCGGAAGAACGTGACGCGAAAAGCCGTTTATGACGTCACACAAAGATTCTGTGGCGCTATACGATGAAGCGATATTTTTTTTCTTGCGTTCAAAAACAATACAAAATAACATAAAATGTAGATATTTACATTGTCAGTGCGTTTACAGAAAATCCCTGTAATTATCTGTAGGGACCTGATGTTGTTCATACTTCTGTATTTACATTTCCAGTGTAAAGTCTAATGAAAACCTATAGAAAACAATGTAGTCCATACTTCCATGAACGCAGCGAGACACATGATTTTCAGTAAAGCCAAGTGACGTCAGTCTAAACCATGGTTCTCTACGGGCGTTGGTGACGGTAACGCTCTTTGTAGAAAAACAGCGTGTTTATGTTTTTCAGCTTTAAAAGTTTGCCCTATAAGGATTTTTTTCACCCAGTGATGAGGGGCAAAGAATGTAAATATAAAAACATAACTTAATTTTTCTGCTTTTCATGAAAGTATGAACGACAGCGGGTCGCTATCAAATTTACATGAATCCCTTCGAGGCTCATTTACTTTGCACGCGACCCACTGCGTTCATACTTTCATGAACCGCAGAAAAATAAAATTCATTTCTGAAATGAATACATATACCCATGCGGCGTCAATTACGTCAAATAAACAATGGTTCTCTCCAGTATGAATGGACGATGGTTACATTATGGCGCCAACGACGCTGTTCCGCTGCCAATAAGAAAACTGGGTGCAATTGTTTTCTTGTGGTTCCGTCATAATGGATGGAAAATAATGAAAATAAATGTAATAAAGGTAATTTAATTAACGTTAATTGAAGTATGCTTTAACAAGATTTTTTCGTCAAAAATCGGATGGAAAATAATGAAAATGCATGTAATAAAGGTCATTTAATTAGCATTGAAGTGTGGACAACATCGGGTCACGAGCACATAGTAGATGTTCACTCGTGACCGGATGTTGTTCATACCAATGAACATTATGCAGTATAAAGTAATACAGTGACTAATGTTGGTTGAATTTCTTCTATCAAAGGCATAAGGTTGGGGAAAATTGAAAGAAACAGCAAAATTGTGATTTCATTGTGTTAGAATCGATAATATGTTGAGTAATAAATCAGTGTCGGATCCAACACTGTTGAATTTGACAAAAACGGACCGTGTGGGCACTGTTTACCGACTGCCTATACATTTTGATATGCATGTCTCTTGAGAAATACTTACCTTTGTTTACAAGGCCTTTCACGAGGTGTTTCTTCATGTCATGAAGCTCTCGCCACCATCTTGCAAAGAATGCTATCTCCACGTAAATAAACCTCTTTGATGGGTCATTTATGAGCTCTTCTATAACAGAGTCGAGAACATACTGCACACCAGCGTTCTGTATGTCGTTGTGACCTACATTAAAAGTATGCTAAGAATCATTCACAACATATATTTGGTATGTAACTATGATTAGAATGCCCGTAGCTGTGAGTGCGATACGCGGCTGCTCAACTAATAAAAACACGTTTAACTCAATAGTTCTTTATGTACATGTAGTTGTGAAATTTTATTTTAAGACACTTTCACAACGTGTAAAAAGGCTCGGAAGATCAAATCACCAGGTACCAAGCTTATGGAACTAGTCCATGCTAAGCTTAACCAAGAGATTTGACCTGCTTATGTCTAACAAAATGCCAAAAATATTATTTGTTGGTCAGGCGCCAAGGTTATATTAAACTTCTTGTTTCAACCTCAGCTCACTTGATCATGAATTTTGTCCTGCTCCTGATTTTTTTAAATGCCAACTATGGTTGTCTCTTATGAGCAGAAAAATGACATTCTTTGCTGATATGTTCATTTATTTTAATTGATATTTTAAGCAAATATCATGCTCAAGTGAGTAGAGCATGAAAAAGATTCATGATCTCGAGGCCATTTTAAAGGCACGATAAAAGCTCCTGGGAGTATGCATGAAAAAAAAAGCAATGATTAAAAGCTGCATTCTGAGCATCGCTTTGATCAGAACAGAACAAAACAAAGTGCATATTGCAGAAATATTAATCTCGGGCCACCCATTAGAGATAAAATTTACCATCAGAAGTGTATAGTTTTACCAAAAAACAAGCATTTTCGTTCTAGACATAAAACGTGGGTAGGGTTCCCGCCCAGATGAGGTACCAGTGAATACAAAAAAAAAAAACGTCGCGATGATCCTGTTACAAACGGTTAGAATGTAAGAAGATTCGCCGATGCCGGACAGAAATTGCCCAAATATAAAATATGAAAAGAACTCGTATTATATAAGGAGAATTCTGTTTATTCTGCAATTAACACTGTTTACTTTTAATAGGTAAGCTGTTGGAGGCTGACCGATATCTCACAGACAAGACGTTTAAAAATAAAGCCTACTTTTTGTGAAATTCAAGGTTATTCATAATGATCTCTGTCCTTGCATTCGGACAAAAAGTAAGATTACATACAAAACTTGATATTTGCATGGTAAATACGAACCTACGTGCAGAATAGCCTTGCATTGTGTTCGTGGTATGAAGCTTCATAGCAGTCCAATCCAGATATATAAGGGTGCTCTTGTTAATTTTGTTTATTATAAAATTTACCAAACTCTTTAAGCAAACAGTGTCACGATCCAGATCAGACGCCGCACCATGCGGCGTCTGATCTGGGTCTACACTGTTTGCCAATGCTCCTATTATGGGACACTCGATAGAGAAAAATTTCGTAAAGGTATCCGGTTACATTGCAGAGTCATTTCAGTTTCATCTATCTACTGTTGACAAGTTTCGTATGGTAAAAATATGTTACAAGACGCTTACTTCCGTAATAATACTGGTCGACTGTTTTAAGCCATCCGACGTCATCATGGGTGTGGGGAACCAAGTGCACGTTGATCATATCATCTTTAACTGGGTGGCAGCTCTATGAAAAAATAGAAACATTTGCTTAAAAGTGAAATGATTCTAAGCCTCGCATAATATGGATTCCTGTAGGAGAGGTGGGTGCTATACATTTGTTCTCAGAGTGAGAAAAGTGTTTAAAATGGGCCATGTTAATTATAGCAGAAAAGAAAACATCCAGCACACGCCCCCACCCAAGCTGCCGCTAAATGAAATAATAATAATTATAACAATGAAAATAATCCTACTTTACACTGATGCATCATTTTGGCATTTATACAGAGTAATTTTCATTCCGATAGTTACTGAGCTCTTGAATGTTGGTGATTTCTGATTTCTATAGGCCCAGGGGCTCGGGGCACTAGGTACCTCACAGACGTAGCAATTCTTGTCTTGGTTAACATATGCCTAGCGGTCTTTTTGGGGGTGTGTGGGGGAGGGGGGCATTGGTAAACAGTGTCGACCCAGATCTGATCTGAGTCTACGTACGTACATTTTGGTAAAACTTACTACACACAAAAGACACCTCAATAACTGAAAAGTGGCCACTCCGAACTCAGTAGGTGGCATAGTCCATTGCCATATGGGCCCCGTCAAGCGATTTTGGCACTTATCGCCTATGCGAGCAGCGAAGGTTCAGGCGAGTGAGCCTGCGCATCCGCGCCGTCTCGCCAGAACCTTCGCTGCTCGCTCATACAAGCAGTGAATCAAGAGGAACCTTCAGACAGAAAGCCATATCCCTGGCCCCTCTGAATGGCTGGACATGCGCAGTTTAATTTGTCATGACGGAATGTTCGAAAACACAAATTCGCTTGGCGGGGCTCATATATGGGTTAATCTTGTGCATGAAGCAGATGCGCCTGGGCCTTTGCCGGTCGCCTATGAGAAAAAGCAGCTTTTCTCCGGAGCTTGCCCATAAAATTAAGAAAACACGCATATTCAAATATATTGAAAGTTTCACCACCAAAATATGAAAATTTTCAGATAATTTTTTTTTTAATTTTTTCATATTTCTGCTCAAAACAAAGAATGTGGGTACTCGTTAGAACCGTCTCGGCGAGGCGGTTCAAACGAGTACCCACAATATCTGTTTTTGCGCAGAAATAAAAAATATATACCCCTGTAAACTCCAGTTTTCCTATATATATATATATATGGGGTTTTAGAGGGTCAAAATTATATAGGCGTGTTTACGTGATGGCATATTGCAGAATGAACATGGTTGGCAATCCGACGATACGGGGTGCGGCGGCTGCCCATTTTGTTACCCAGGGGTACAGTCATTGGTGAATAGAACATTTTCAAAATTATCCCGACAATCAAAAAATGCCCTGGATTCGATACATTACTCCACCTAACTTCCAAACATTCCTATGTGCGATAGGCTGATATGAGTCTTCGCTAGTCGAACGTCTTTAGTAGGGTTTGCCGTGCGCCGACTCAATATTCCTATGTAGAGTTTTCATTTCTTTCTTACAAATTTTAATTGGCCCCCGCCCATCGGGGCTTGAAGAAATAAATGGGCTGCATGATGCTTCCACGCAGAGCTGAAACCGACCCGCACACGAGTACTGGAAAACCGCTTAGAGAATCTAAGCCTGCCCAGGCAAAGCGGTGCGAGTCGTCACGTCCATGCTAATAAACCCTTTTAGTTTCATTGGATGGCAAGGCTTGAGATGTCATTTCATCTCAAGGTCAGATAAAAGTCCCACAAAATTGGAAGCAACGTCTCCAAAATGATCTTTACAGTGTTGACGGGGACGTTAAACCTCAAATCAAACAAACAAACAAAAAACAAACTTTAATTATGGAAGTCCATTAAACACACATTAGTGGGGCGGTTCTGAACGGGTACCACAACAGGATCTACAGCCTTGAGAACACCATTCATCCTTTATTACTACAGCGGGTTTCATAGACAGAAGTCGGGATTGGATACCTTTTGCAATGGGGTTTTTGCATTGTACATGCATTACGCAAACACGCCTATACAAATACATGTACATTGCCACCTTTATCGCCGAAAAAATGACAATTTTATGATGAAAAATTGTGATATTTTTCTTATTTATGTTTAAAATATAGACTGTGGGCACTCGTTAGAACCGCCTCATCGAGGCGGTGCTATCGAGTACCCACAATCTATATTTTAGAGCAGAAATAAGAAAAATAAGGTATACCCCCGAAACCCCAGTTTTACTCTATAAAAGTGGGGTTCAAGGGGGGGGGGTCAAAATTATATAGGTGTGTTTTCGTGATGAAACAAGGAAACGCCTACCTCGTATCCGCACTTATCATTGTTCTGTCCTCCGTGAACAATCCGGAAAACGCTCACACACACGAACAAATATACAGCTCCCAGCTGCACCATGTTGTCTCTGTCGGCGTTACGGAACACTACCACTTATGGTATAGTCATGTGATGCTGAAAACACTTCGGCCTCACCAATTAGTATCAAATTCTGTAGTGTTTACGCTTTTACGTATATAATTCATAGATATTAGATCACTTGTTTTATCTCACTGGCCTTCAATATCTGTTTAGAGTGTACTGAACTACATGTACTTTTTAGTACGACAGGTTATCTTGACAATGGGGTAGATGTAACATCATATAGTGTCATTTTGCGTTTGTTTTAACGCGATATAAACTTGACTGTGTTTTGTTTGATTTGAGGTTTAACGTCCCTGTCAACACTGTAAAGGTAATTTTGGAGACGTTGCATCCAATTTTGTGGGACTTTTACCCGACATTGAGATGAAATGACATCTCAAGCCCTGTCGCCCAATGAAACATATAGTGTTTATTAGCATGGACGGTCCGCCTCGCACCGCGGTTCCTGGACAGGCTTAGGGACTATAAGCGGTTTACCAGTACTAGTGTGCGGGCCGGATTCAGTTCTGCGTGGAAGCATCATGCAGCCTATATATTTCTTCAAGCCCCTATGGGCGGGGGCCGAAACTTGACTGTGTATCAAGCGGGCAACGCTAAGATATAATTTTTTTATATCCTAAAAATTCTCTTTCCAATCATTATATACATTTCGAGCGATTTGATTGGTTGAAATAAAAGTCTTATACTTCGATAAGTGTCACCCAGTGACAGGTAGTAATGTAACGTGACGTCAAAGAGCACGTTTAGAACCGGCGCATTACGTCATTGATGGGAAACTATTGAAAACGTAAACGTTAGAAGACAAATAAACTGAATTTAAAGACGACATGTTTTTCGCTTGGGTGTCTTCAAAGCTGGCAGCTTCTAACTGAATGATCATTCCGCCATGGCCGTTGATAAGTTCATTCTTACACTTTCGAAAGAATTATTTATATGGCAACTTTCAACATTTCGATATCAAAGTAGGAATTATAAGGAATTAATTATCATTTTTGTGGCTGTTATTGATGTGTCAACTCCGGCGAATCACTCACAAACTGCATGAAGCCCGAAGTTATCGATGTGTCAACTCCGGCGAATCACTCACAAACTGCATGAAGCCCGAAGTTATCGATGTGTCAACTCCGACGAATCACTCACAAACTGCATGAAGCCCGAAGTTATCGATGTGTCAACTCCGACGAATCACTCACAAACTGCATGAAGCCCGAAGTTATCGATGTGTCAACTCCGACGAATCACTCACAAACTGCATGAAGCCCGAAGTTATCGATGTGTCAACTTCGACGAATCACTCACAAACTGCATGAAGCCCGAAGTTATCGATGTGTCAACTCCGACGAATCACTCACAAACTGCATGAAGCCCGAAGTTATCGATGTGTCAACTTCGACGAATCACTCACAAACTGCATGAAGCCCGAAGTTATCGATGTGTCAACTCCGAGGAATCACTCACAAACTGCATGAAGCCCGAAGTTATCGATGTGTCAACTCCGACGAATCACTCACAAACTGCATGAAGCCCGAAGTTATCGATGTGTCAACTCCGACGAATCACTCACAAACTGCATGAAGCCCGAAGTTATCGATGTGTCAACTTCGACGAATCACTCACAAACTGCATGAAGCCCGAAGATATCGATGTAAACTCGGACGAATCACTCACAAACTGCATGAAGCCCGAAGTTATTGATGTGTCAACTCCGACGAATCACTCACAAACTGCATGAAGCCCGAAGTTATCGATGTGTCAACTTCGACGAATCACTCACAAACTGCATGAAGCCCGAAGTTATCGATGTGTCAACTCCGAGGAATCACTCACAAACTGCATGAAGCCCGAAGTTATCGATGTGTCAACTCCGACGAATCACTCACAAACTGCATGAAGCCCGAAGTTATCGATGTGTAAACTCGGACGAATCACTCACAAACTGCATGAAGCCCGAAGTTATCGATGTGTCAACTCCGGCGAATCACTCACAAACTGCATGAAGCCCGAAGATATCGATGTGTAAACTCGGACGAATCACTCACAAACTGCATGAAGCCCGAAGTTATCGATGTGTCAACTCCGGCGAATCACTCACAAACTGCATGAAGCCCGAAGTTATCGATGTGTAAACTCCGACGAATCACTCACAAACTGCATGAAGCCCAAAGTTATCGATGTGTCAACTCCGACGAATCACCCCCAAATTAACATGAAGCCCTCCTTACACATCGATAAACATCACGTGAACAAGTCCGTGAAATAAAGACCCCAATTAACCCCACTTTATATGGAGGAAACTGGGGTTTACGGGGGTGAACATTATTTTCCTTATTTCTGCTCGAAAAAATAGGTTGTGGGTACTCGTTTGGACCGCCTCAATTAGGCGGTTCTAACGAGCACCCACAACCTATGTTTGCAATATAAATAAGAAAAATATCACAGATTTTCATCGGAAAAGTAGCCATTTTGGAGATGTGAAAATTGCACTATGTTGCACGGGTACGTTATCGTAATGAGCCGCAAAAATGAAATTCATTCCTAAATTCAATGAAATATAGAGAATTCTCAGTGAAATCGAAATCGCTATTGTCCCTGTTTCAAACAGTGACAATACGATTTTTATTTTCACTGTTTGTGAATTCGATGTATCATTTAAAAATTATATATAATTTCTGTTTGTTAGATGTCAATTGGTTAAACTGTATTAATGTGAGGCAGAAATAATTCCACGCACTTTTTCTCGTCATTCGGACGTTGATTACGTCACATTTAGCACCTGCGCAACGTAAATCGCCCTGGAAAAGGTTTGTTCTTTGTGATGATGGCTGACGCTTCGAAACTGCGTTACAAATTACAATTAATAGCATGAAAGAACTTAGATTTTTTTTTTTCAGTGCAAGATCAATTTCTACTTCACTCATGAACACCAAAAGAAGTATTTTCAATCGTGGCGTTTTAATTGTAATTTGCAAATTTCAAGAGAACCACTTGATAAAGTTACATTCCAAGCTGTTTTCCTCTGTGCTGATGGCTGACGCTTCTAAATTGAGTTGCAACTTTAACAAGCTTATTTAGTAGGTTGCAGTTAGTCTTTGTGATTTCTGCGTGCAGTATCCTCTGGTCAGAGACCACCTTTTGAACAGTCCCAAAGGTGGTCTTAATATAGGAATTTTACTGTATATAGTGCATTGTGTAAGCTTATCTCATATACATGGGACAAACGTTATTTTCAGGTGGCATAAGAAATTCAAAGGTGGTAAAACTGACCTGAAAGATGAGCCGCGTCCAGGCCAGCCAAGAAAACCTGCTTCGCAAGCTAATGTTATATGGTCAGACAAGATGGAAGGTTCACGGTGATAGTGTTTATGTTTCATCGGGAACAGTTCATAAGATTTAGACTCAGGAGTTGAAGCATAGAAAGGTATGTGCACTATGGGTCCCGTATCACAAAAGACCACCCGTGTAAACATGGCGAAAATCTTTTGAAAAAGTACAAAAACTTTGACTAACGTAGAATTTCGGAGCTGTTTACAGGTGATGAAACCAGTGTATATTATTTTAAGCCGCAGAGACACATCAATAACATGCAGTGGCTGCGAAAAGACCAAGCAAGGCTGTTCATTGCCAAAAGAATTTAAATCGTAAATAAAAAAAAAATCATGTCCCTTCCCGGGTTCCGTAGGGAAGGGACATGATTTTTTATTTTTATTATGTTGTGCGAACAACATAATATCTTGAGCGGACAAGATATTATCTTGTTCGGACAACATATTATCTTGTGCGGACAAGATATTATCTTGTGCGGACAAGATATGATCTTGTTCGCACAAAATATTATCTTGTTTGCACAACATAGATCTTGGGAAGTTGTGCGGACAAGATATTATCTTGTGCGGACAAGATAATATCTTGTGCGGACAAGATAATATTTTGTCCGCACAAGATCTATGTTGTGCAGACAAGATATTATCTTGTGCGGACAAGATAATATCTTGTTCGCACAACTTAATATCTTGTGCGGACAAGATAATATCTTGTCTGCACAAGATAATATCTTGTCCGCACAAGATAATATCTTGTCCGCACAAGATAATATCTTGTGCGGACAAGATATTATGTTGTGCGGACAAGATATTATCTTGTCCACACAAGATAATATCTTGTCCGCACAATATAATATCTTGTCCGCACAAGATATTATCTTGTGCGCACAACTTATAAAATAAAAAAAAAAATCATGTCCCTTCCCGGGTTCCGTACTTCCCGGGTTCCGTAGTACGTTATGTTTCAATTGCGATGGACCCATTGCTCAAATTATTGTACCAGATGACAAGACAATATAAGAAGTGTGCTGTCAACTTGTTTGTTTGTATTGGAGTTTAACGGCCCAGTGAATACTATTTAGGTCATTTTTTAGTCTGTCAGTTTACCAATCCACACTTTTCCTGGCCATGCTTATACGTAATCGGTAAAACAGTGCAGTGCACATTCTTTCGCCAGAAGCTGACAACTGCCCTTCTTGAATGAGCACAAGCGAGAGAATGACCATAGAAAAGATTTCATGATCAATCTCCACAAAAGAATCTGTGTGTTGTCAAAAGTAAAGGCACACTATGGAAAACGTAGATCTGCAATCTGTTTAAGAGGTCTTCTTTACGCAAACACGCCTATACAAGTACATTGCCACCTTTATCGCCGAAAATTTGAAAATTTTATGATGAAAATTTGTGATATTTTTCTTATTTCGAGGCGGTTCTAACGAGTACCCACAATCTATATTTTAGAGCAGAAATAAGAAAAATAAGGTATACCCCCGGAAACCCCAGTTTTACTATATAAAATGGGGGTTCAAGGGGGTCAAAATTATATAGGCGTGTTTTCGTGATGTTTATCTTACCTGCTCACAAGTGTGTTCTTGAAAGAGGAAAAGGTAGTTCAGCTCTCTCATCCACCTTATGGTGTCAGGTTTGTTATTGCTTGTAGGAAATTTTACAAAAATGAGTGTTCTTTAAGCAAATAGTGAAGACACAGATCAGACGCCGCGTTTTGCGGCGTCTGATCTGTGTCTGCACTGTTTGCCAATGTCCCAGAAAAGGGCCGCTAGGCATATACATGTATGGGTTAATAGCGCGCCCTGTATAGACAGTTTAATGAACGCCCCTCGTATTATTTCAAACGGACTGTGCTGAATTTTGTCAGCCCGTCTGTATTAAGGGCAGCTGTTACACTTCCATAGTTGGTTTCTTTATCAATAGCTACCTTCTCTTAAAAGAAGGAAGGAGATCTCTCTCGCAGAGTGGCTCGGTTAATCACAAAACAAAATGTTTTTTCCAGTGAAAATGATAGCAGTATTTTTGGGTCGATTGTTTATCAATCGACCCAAAGGTATAAAAGACAAAAAACCTCTATTAGTGCTGGAGTCCACGTGACTATCACTGATTTGTAGGAATCCACGCAGATTATTTATAGAATGTTATCGCAGTGAGGTCAGCGTGTTTACGTAAAAGGTTAACTGTAAAATCTGGGCTGGAATCATGGGTTGGGCTAGGCAAACAGTGTAGACCCAGATCAGAAACGCGGCGTCTGATTAGGGTCTTCACTGTTTGCTTAGAGTATAGGAATATAAGGGTCAGGCGCCGAAAAACGCAGCGTCTGATCATGGTCTACACGGTTTGCTTTCAGTAAAGGAGTTTAAAGGTTAAACGAAACAGTCCACGCTCAGGCCCATTTTTCCTAACTACACCCAGAGACAATCGACCCAGCAGTACTCTGAGTGCTTTGATTTTTCTGTAGTACAGAAAAAATACTGCTATCATTCAGGAATTTAAGGGTTAAACGAAACAGTCTACGTCCCCGTTCAGTACCATTCCCCCAGAGAGAACCAACCAATCAGTACTTTGATTAAGCACTTGACTATTTATTAACCCATAAATGACGATGGAATAGTCCACCTAATGAGTTTGGAGTGGTCCATTTCCAATTATAGAGGTGTCAGTTTTTTTTTTTTTTTTCAAAAATGTCAGGACTTTAAGCAGTGTACACTCAGATGCGGCGTCTGATCTGAGTCTACACTGCCAATGTCCCCCAAAATGGCCTATGGACATATATAGGTTAAACTTAGATGGTATTGCGCATTCTTTTCAATTACCTACAAAACAAATGCGTTTTACTGTGCGTCGGCTATTTTTAACAAATTGCAAATTATGACAGGACCCGCAGTAAGTCATCCGAATATTTTCGGATAAATTTTGGCATGCTGATGGATACTAATAGAACTGCAAAGCGCCAGATCTCTTTATAAATAGTTTCACCGAGGCAAAAATGCGAAGAATAAAAAGAAGATAATTGCCATAAAGTTCATTTTGGTAATGTTAACATATTGACAGATTGTTTGTTTGAATTGATGTTTCACGTCCCCGTCAGCACTACTTAGGTCATTTTGGAAATGTTGCTTCCTATCTTGTGGGACTTTTATCCGACAATGAGATGAATTTACACCTCAAGCCCAACCTTCCAAACAAACCAATAGGGTTTATATGCCGTGACGGTCCGACTCGCACCACTTTAACGGGACCTTCTGAGCGGTTTAACAGCAGTCATGTGCGATCGGTTTCAGCTCTGCATGGAAGCGCATCATGCTGTCAATTTCCCGACATTTGGCTACTGCCAGACGTCTGGCAGCAAACAATTTCTCGATAAATCGCTACAACTAGACGTCAGGCAAAGTAACCCATTGCATGCGGGAAACCCCTAAAGGGGTACATTGGCAAACAGTACAGGCCCAGATCAGACGCACTATTTACTAACAGAATTTTCCGTCAAAAATAGAACAAAAAAGGTAAAAAAAAGCCTGACACCCCTTATACGACAAATGGTCTTGTCCAACATATAGCAATGGAAGAGACCACTATTATACAATGGGTTAATTACATGTAAACCCTTACAGCTTAGAACTGATTACCATACCACCTTAACAGCCATAAACCCCAAGTTTTGTTCATTTGCCTGTGCAAAAAAGTTCTGTGTAGCAATGCAATTTACTCATATTAGTGTGATTTGTAGAAAGCGTCTTTTTTAATACAAATTGTTTCTGTGACAGCTTCATTGTTTAGTTTGAAACTTATTTATCTTTACTAATGACATCACACCGCAACATTTAAAAGCGATCTGTCAAACTGTGCCTTGGGCTACATCTCGTACGTAAATCAACGACGTTTGCCGGAGATTTACGAAATCATTTAATAATGACTGTTGCTTATGGCGAGTTGACTCAGTAGAAGGAAGGGACTTGTAAACAAAGGATGTGAAATAATATTCAGGACTTCGTTGAAAATAATCAAGTTATATTCGTTTGGAAATTTTTGTTTCATCTTTAATTAAGACTATAAATGGTTGGTACTTGGCATATATTCATCATATAGAATTTGTACTTGAGTATCTTCACGAAAATACGGCTATATCATGAATTCTGACCCCCTTGAACCCCACTTGTATATAAAAAAAAAACTGGGGTTTACAGGGGTAAAACTTATTTTTCTTATTTCTGCTCTAAAATATAGATTGTGGGTACTCGTTAGAACCGCCTCGATGAGGCGGTTCTTACTTGTACCCACTATCTATATTTTGAATAGAAATAAGAAAAGTATCACCATTTTTCATCTTAAAATTTCTTTTTTTTTTTTTTTCGGCGGTAAAATTTACGATGTACCTGTATAGGTGTGTTTTCGTAATGATGACATTATCACTGCTTTAGAATTTATTTATTTATTTATTTGATAAATATCATAAATAGACAGGGAATGCTTACACCTTCAGGAGAGGCGATACCTCCAACATTTTGTCACTTTTATTTATGAAAAGGGGTCTTACTCTGTAAGGAAAGAATTCGCTTATACCTTCAAGAGAGGCGACTCCTTCAAACATTTTGTCACCTTTATGAAAAGGGGTCTTACACTGTAAGGAAAGAATTTGCTCCCTAGCGAGAATGTTTTTCCTCAAAGAGCAGACCTTCTTTAAAAGGGGATCATTTTATAGAAAAGCAAAGAGGAAGTCACATACCTTTTCTCCTAAGGCCAGTGTATCCTTTCGCCCTTTGTCCCCATTTATTCACCATATTGCGTGTTTAAACAGAATAGTACTGTATCATATGAATCATAAGTTCATTTTATTTGTTTTAGGGAACAGTCATTATTTACCAGCCTGAGGGGTTGGGTGAATTTGTGTGTGTGTGTGGGGGGGGGGGGTCATTATTTACCAGTCGGAGGGGTTGGGTGAATTTTTGTGGGGGGGGGGGTGCAATATAAAAAATATGGTTGCTGGGGGGGGGGGTGTGAAAATTCAATGTACATACAGCTGGAGGGGTTGTCACATCAAAATTCATTTTTTTTAGTGGGAGGGCAACTGTCATTAAATCATTTTTCACTCTTATCAACTCTTGCTCATGATTGCTTGCTCATCTTCTTGATCTCAACACAGACTCGTTTCTCATCCCTCTGATTCTAACAAGCTTGTATCTTTAAACTTCGCCTATTAAAATAAAAGGGAAATAGGATTTTGTAATAATCTGATCAGCATTTAAACGAGTGATTGGTCGTATGCATCACTGTTTAAAATGTCCGTGTAATGAGCACCTCTTTAAACCCCACTTTATATCGAGAAAAATGGTATTTACAGGAGTAGATCTATACATTAATATCTCTCCAAAATATAAGTTATGGGTACTTGTTTGAACTACCTTATTGAGATCGTTTAAACGAACACCCGGAAGTATTAAAAATTTCCATCAAAAACATATCGGTTTTGGAGTTATGAAATGAAAGATTATACACCGTGTCACACAGGCGTGTTATACTGTACATGGAAGTACAAGCTGAACAGCCTTCCCAGTCATTACGCAAACACGCCTATACAAATACATTACCATCTTTATCGCTGAAAAAAAAATATGATGAAAAATTCTGATATTTTTTTTATTTCTGCTCAAAATATAGATTGTGGGCACTCGTTAGAACCGCCTCATCGAGGCGGTTCTAACGAGCACCCACAATCTATATTTTAGAGCAGAAATAAGAAAAATAAGGTATACCCCCGGAAACCCCAGTTTTACTATTAAAAGTGGGGTTCAAGGGGGTCAAACTTATATAGGCGTATTTTCGTGCCACAAGCTATTCAGAGTATCTTTTTTCAGCAACAGTGGATTGATTTACAGAAAGTTTTAGGTCAAAGAAAAATATGAAGTTTTCTTGTGAGAAAATTGTGAAAAAAAAGTATTTTGATTGCATTCACGACTTCATTGAAAACAATCAAGTTATATTCGTTTGGAAGCTGAAAGTGCTAAAAATATCCCACCTCACCAGACTTTCTGGTAGAAAAAAAGATCAGATATGAGAAAAAGCCAGACCTTTTCTGAATAAATTAACGTGTCTTTGCAAAAATTTAACCATATCAAAGAAAACCGAAAAACTGCAAGGACACTTGTCAATAACAAATTCCTAATTTCAATTTCAGTCCATTCTTCTTGGATAACATTTATGACTTTTGAGGAGGCGTTTGAAATTTATTATTCTTTCTTTTAAACATTTATAATACCAGTTGAACATGTGTTCCGATATACACTGCTTAGTAATGATATGCATGGGACTCCTGTGTTGCTATTTTTCACAACCAAATTTGCTTAAAAAATTCATGGCTCTAAGATCGGCATCTGTGCGGATTGAAGAAATCCTGATTATGTTACATGAGCCCCGCCAAACGAATTTGTGTCTTCGAGCATTCCGTCATGAAAAATTTAACTGCGCATGCCCAGCCATTCAGAGGGGCCAGGAGTATGGCTTTCTGTCTGAAGGTTCCTCTTGATTCACTGCTTGTATGAGCGAGCAGCGAAGGTTCTGGCGAGACTGCGCGGATGCGCAGGCTCGCCTGAACCTTCGCTGTTCGCATAGGCGATAAATTCCAAAATCGCTTGACGGGGCCCATATGAAGACATGCCACCTCTACGCCCACAGAATATTCCACAGCCATATGCAATCATGACAAAACAAAGTCTCTTTTACAAAGTGTTGAGTGAGTGAGTGTGTTTGAGTTTTACGTCCACCAACAGTTAAGGTCATATGGAGATGGGACATCGGTTTAAAAACTCATCCGAAAGTCTGGAGAAGCCTTGGGTCGCGCCCACCACCTCTGGTTGAGGCGAGTAGCGTATCTATTACACCACAGAGGCTTCTGACAAAGTGTTGAAACAAGTATGACAACTGCTGTGTTTTAGCAAGTAAACGTATAACATACTCAGGTTGTTTTGAGGAGGACAAGCCTTGTATAAAAGCGTATGCATAAGATTAGAGCGTACTGCATGTATATTGTCTATTTAACATGTTGAAGAAAAGTATTTTGAAATTTATTTTTGAATTTCTAATAAGTTTACAACAGACCGGATGGGGTACAGTAGGCCCCATGGGGTAGACCGAGGCGGGGTGGGGGGGGGTGGGTGGGGGGGTAGGGGTCAAGGTTTTATTTTCCGTACTCATAGGGGGGGGTCATAGGTTGACGCTTGACTTGATAGTGGGGGTGGGGGGAGGGGTCAGATTTTGTTTTTTAACCGTGAGAAAAAAATCACCCAACCCCTCCGACTGATTAATAATGACTGTTCCTTTAACTGCTGTTCCATCAAAACAGCGAACATAAAGATGTTGCCCCTGATCTGTTGTTCACTAATGTAATAAACAGGTTTTCTTACGATACGGCTCATTCGTCACATAGACCCTTCCCTTTAATAATTTTCGACAGACCAATTTCAGTTTTAGGGATATCAGATATTTTCATTGTTGTAAGTTTTACCAAAAATACTTCTCTTTAAACCTTCACTGTAGAACCAAATTAGACGCCGCGTCCAATGGCGTCTGATCTAGGTCTACACCGTATATAAGAAACAAGATATTTCTTCCCTTGCTTGTGTTATTATCTAACTCTTATCCTGCTGTTCACGAACGTGAATCCCTATCTTTGAAAACAGTGTAGATCCAGATCAGATGGCTTCTAAACCATCTGATCAGGATCTACACTGTTTGACATTCAATTTATGAATTTGTAGGAATAAATTACATCGAGTAATCTGATTGGTTCTAAGTCAGAAATGGGTGTGGCTAAACTGACTATTCAGCAAGAGAAGGGTTAAGGTAGTATATAAACCGGAATTTCCTGACGTTGCATTATATAACATATGTACTCACCTCGAGGAAAGAAGCCCCCGTGGTGTAGCGGTTATGCTACTCGCCTCATAAACCAGGGGTCGTGGGTTCGATTCTGGGATGAGTCTTTAAACAGAGGTCTCCTCTCTATATAACTTTAATTGTTGGTGGGACGTACCACACACACACACACACACACACACACACACACACACACACACACCTCGTGCATCCTGTATGGCCACAGTTTCGACGATGTTGTCCTGCCAATGCAAAATTCGCCAGCTGCCACTTTTTCTGTTTCAAAACAACATTTGGGTATATTTTTGTTTGTAGCATTTCTTTGCATAACGGCCCTTAAAGCGTGACATTTGAAGGGATTCGCTGACGTAAAATTAACAACTCAACAGGCAGACAACGTGTACACAACGTCCTATCGACGTCGAAGCAACATCATAACGTTGCTTTATTCATGTTTTTGTTCATGCTTGATCTCCCTTTTATGAATAAATCCATAAGGGACAGAAGAAGATTCCAACCTGAATTCCCTTCTCTTTTGTCATATTCACGGTTTATTTTTAGTTTCCTACGTCTTAATTATACTAAACTACGGTAGGCCTAGGGCCCCAATCAATTATCATGCGTCATGTATATATTGTCTCTTGTCAATTGCTTGTGATACATTTGATAAGTCGTAAAACATATTGTGTTCCAGAGTAGGTCACAAAAAATGTGACGGCGTTTGACAGAAAATAAACGTGTATCAAACATGTACACACAAGCGATAAAGATAAGCATCGGCGCTAACAAAGGCTATAACAACGGCTATAAAAATGTCGCCCTGCCCTTCATGTGAAGTCCGTTGGGATTTTTGATTTCATTGTCTGTTTGAATTGACGTTTAACTTCCCCGTCCACACCATTTAGTCATTTTGGAGACGCTGCGGCTTTTACCCGACAGTGAGATAAAATGGCATGACAAGCCCAACCGCCCAAATGAAACCAAAAGGCTTGTGTGCATTGGACGATCTGACTCAAGGGATAGAAGTATTACCCGGTTAAAACAATCTATCCCATACAAGTATTTCCTGCATGGCAATGAATTGGAAAATGTTTCTGCTGCCAAGTACCTCGGGGTCACCATTGCGGATGGCCTCAGCTGGGGTACCCACATGGATAACATCGCAAAGAAAGGCAACCAAACATTGGGGTTTCTGAAACGGAATATCAGAATGCATAACCAGACACTAAAATCAACAGCTTACAAGACACTCCTTAGACCACAGTTGGACTATGCCTCCACTGTTTGGTCACCACACACAGCCACTGACATGTACAAATTAGAATCTGTGCAGCGCAGAGCTGCCAGATGGGTCTCTCGTGACTACAGGTATACATCTAGTGTTACAGATATGCTCAACAACCTCCAGTGGCGTCCATTAGATCAGAGACGCATAGACAGCCGACTCACTATGCTGTAGGTCACATACGACCTTGTTGCGATTCCTGCAACAGAATACCTCATTCCACACATCAGGAGGAACTCTAGACAAAACCACCCTTTGGCATACAGACTCATCACTACCCCTACAGACTACTACAAATTTTCATTCTTTCCCAGAACATTTTTTCATAGGAATGCTCTGCCCCGCCAGAATAGTCATGCTCCCCACTCTGGCACAGTTTAGTGATGTTGTGTGCAGGGTGGTGCATGTGTCCCCTAGTCACTGGCCTCTGTTTTGACTTTTAACTATACTAACACTCTCCTCGCACTGTACAAACTCATTTCACCTGCAATACTTATCTTTCATTTCAATTAACCCCCTTCAGTACTTGGTATACTGGTTCCCCTTCTGAAAGTCCTCTTCGGAGGTTTACAAGTATTGGCAGATAGATACATGTAGACAGAATCGGTTTGGCAGTTTCATTGGAATTTTGAAAATATTTTAGGGTCACTGATGAGGCCTGATTGGTTCAAACTAGCTAGTCTGGTCCAGGAAAAGAATTCAAACACTCCGCAGTTTTCAGCTCTGTGCTGAATCTCTTGCTTCCAAAGGATTACTTCTTTAAGAGCATATGTCAGTGTATATTCTCAATTTCTGCTCTAAAACATAGATTGTAGATGCCCGCTAGAACTTTACAAGTCTGCGAAATGAAGACACATAAAACCCCTACTTTGATTAGAGCAAATCGGGTTTGCAGCGCATTCATTATTTTCCATGTTTTTGCTCGAAGACATAGATTGTGGGCTTAGCAACAGATAAGGTTCGTATCTTGTAATAATTGAAGGATAGTTTTACTTATTTCTCCATATAAACCTATGTTGTCGGTATTCATTACAACCGCCTCGTCGAGAATTGACAAAAATATCCTTCAATTATCACGTCTGTTGCTTTGATTGTGGGTACTCACTAGAACCGCCTCTCTAACGAGCACCCTCAATTTATGACTGATGGGCTGCATGATGCTTCCACGCAGAACTGAAAACGACCGCAAACGAGTACTGGTAAACCGCTTAGAGGATCTAAGCCTGCCCAGGCAAAGCGGTGCGAGTCGGTCCGTCCATGCTTACAAATCTACCCTATTGGTTTCATTGGGCGACAGGGCTTGAGATGGGCGACAGGGCTTGAGATGTCATTTCATCTCAATGTCGGGTAAAAGTCCCACAGAATTGGAAGCAACGTCTCCAAAATGACCTATACTGTGTTGACGGGAACGTTAAGCCTCAAATCAAACAAACAAAAACAATTTATGACTGCTGCAGCAATTTGAAAGATATCAAATATCTTCAGAAAAATGTATTTTGTGAGCTATGAAAGAATGGGTTATGTTCCACGGTACTAATGCATATTGAGGCGAATGCACAATCTAAGATTTGGAGCAGATATAAGAAAAATAATGTATTGTATTGTATTGTATCGTATTGTTTTGTATTCAATAATAATAATTGTATTGTACCCATATAAACCCAAGTTTTCTCTTTAAAAAAATGAAGTTTACTGGAGCGATCATTATACGGACTTGTTAATGTGATGCTATTCAGTACCTGATTCTGGAAATTGTACTTATCACTGACACGAAAATGTAATATTTCTAATTAGTGCTTCAAAAACAGATTTTGTGTGTTGTCTACAATCTACAATATTTTCATTAATGTTTTCCTGCAAACTCCACTATCCTCAACAGTGATAGGGGTTTGCAGGGAGAGTTCATCTATAGTTTTGCCGAAAGCTCCGGTGGTGCTAATAGGATAGACAGTTGTCCGTCGTCGTCGTCGTCGTCGTCGTCGTCTGACGTCTGTCGTCAAGACTTTGGGATCATTGATTCCATTGTGGAATTTTGAAAATATTTGAGGGTCACTGATGAGGCCTTATTGTCCGAAACTAGCTAGTTTGGCCCAGAAAACATGTTCACTTCATATTTTCCAGTTCTGTGGTTTATTCCTTCCTTCCAAAGGATAACCCTTTTACAGAACATATTTAACGTCACTGCAGCTGGTGTCTGGGAATATGTGGCGGCCGTAAAAAGTCTCCCTGTCCTACATCATAGTGCAGTTTATATTTTCTTGTCCTTTGGGATCATTGATAGCATTGCGGAATTTCGAAAGTATTTGAGGGTTAGTGATGAGGCCTAATCTAGTCTGGTCCAGAAAACATGTACACTTCATATTTTCCAGTTCTGTGGTGTATTCCTTGCCTTCAAAAAGGATAACCCTTTTATAGAGCATATTTAACGTCAGTGCAGCTGGTGTCTGGGAATGTGTGGCGGCCGTAAAAAGTCTCCCTGTCCTACATCATAGTGTAGTTTATATTTTCTTGTCCTTTGGGATCATGATGCTAGTGTGGAATTTTGAAAATATTTGAGGGTCACTGATGAGGCCTGATTTGCCGAAACCAGCTAGTCTGGTCCAGAAAACATGTACACGTCATATTATCCAGTTCTGTGGTATATTCCTTGCTTCCAAAGGATAACCATTTTATAGAACATATTTCAAACGACATCTCCTCTGAAGCCACTGGGCCGATTGGCCCAAATTTTATCTGTAGCATCCTTGGGCTGGGGGATTGAAAGTTTTGTTATTATTATTATTATTATTTTTTTTTCTTTTCTTTTCTTTTTTCTTTAAATGAAAATCGGTTCATTAATTTGGTTGCTATGGCAACTCATAATTCCCATAGACTTATAATGGAGAAAAGTGAAAAATGGCATTTACTTCATTGCTTAAAAGCCTTATTTCTCAGGAACCGTACAGATTCCCACCGTTAAACCAAAATTATTCTTGTTCCTTATGATAAGACGCATTTAGTGATACCTACCAGGGCTTCATTTTGGTCCAGGCCCCACCCCCTCTACTACATAAAAGGCCTAATATTACAGATACAGTGCTTTGATTCAATTTTGGACCACCTTTGCACTTTTGTTGGCTTGGAGTTTGGAATTCGATTTATTCCGTTTTAGTATCGTTATGCGAATTCCAAGTCAATATAGACGCTATCGGCGAAATCGAATTCCAAACTCCATACTCCCAACTTCAAGCCAAATCCATACATTTAACTCTAGGCCAAGTTCACGCACCCACTTTTGTTTGGCTTAAACCCACTCTGTATACCGGGATGACAGTTTAATGATTTTGAATTCGTTTTAAATGTCACTTTTTCAAATCATAATATTTCAACCTGGGTGAGTGTTCTAACATTCAGCGAACCTTGGTGTGTGTTTTTTGAAGTTTAACGACCCAATTTACACTATTTATAAGGTCAAATGGAGCCAGTCATTTTTTTTTCCCGGACAGGCGTAGGCCTTCTAGTCATGAAGTTAACGACTACTATGCGCATAAATGACGACTGTCATTCTTGAATCAGCGGAAGGTTGAATTGGCCGAAGGGAAATAGTGACCATAGATCGGACCCGGGGATTGAACCAGGGACCTCTTGATCGCCAGTCAGATTCGCATCCGGCTGAGCTTTCGGGCGTGGCGTGCCGTGATATGTTCGATACGAAAAAAAATAATTTTGTCGTTTTCATGTAGATCTGCTTTTCTTTTTTAAATTAAAAGGCAAAACTTATGTAACAAGTTACGATTAATTATCATATGCAAGTCAGTCATTCCACGGTAAAGCAGATTTCACAAAGTGTCATCTGCTTTTGAGTCATTTATTCATTCATTCAGCGTGGAATATTAATTTATTTATGCAATCAATGCATGTGTAGGTTGAAAATATTTGTTTCGCTGTTTAATATAGTCTCGCCATTTACGAAAACGTCGGGTTCAACGCATACCTTCATACTATAATGCTATGAATCAAGCAATTTCGTATTGGCCCAGTTACAGGTCCGAGGTCTTCTGTATTGGGCGCGAGGCCGAAGTTTGCATCTTTATGTATGAGCATTGCATATTTCCAACGGAGCTGAAGCATGAAAAGTTTTATAACATCGGCCCCAGGTTTCGGAAACAAGTTTTCATGGGATTTATTTAAAAAAAAATGTTTTAGAGCTTCGCGAAAGTATAATGACAGTTTCTGCGAGAGTTTCAAGGCCAGCCATGCACCGGACAGCATTTCTCAAAGCTGGCCAACCGATATATTATATCAATTAGGTTGTAATGGACATAATCAATCAGTTTAACTACAAGACTATGCAAACACATGTCACTCAGAGTTCAATAGATCAATAGTCATACCTAGCGTAGTATTACGACTTTACGATTTTTGTTAATACAGTAAAATTCCTATATTAAGACCACCTTTGGGACTGTTCAAAAGTGGTCTTTAAGACCACTTTTGAAAGTTCCAAAGGTGGTCCCTCGCCAGAGGACATTGTGTGCAGGAAATTCGCAGAAAGAATAACTGCACCCTTCTCAATAAGGTTTTAAAAGCAGAATTGGTCTTAATTTTAGGTGGTCTTAATAGCGGAATTTTACTGTATTTGATAAATATTTACGGAAGTACTCAAATTATTAAAACGTCGAAAAGTCCACTGGCGGCGTTAAAAACAAGTTTAACGCATCAATGTAATGCTATATAGATATTAAGATTTTAAGAGAAAGAGTACTCACTGACCCTCGCAAGTTGCTGATATGGCATTATTCTGGCCCCCCTCTGTATATAGAGAAAAGTGGGATTTACATGGGTAAACACCATTTCCTTTATTTTTGCTCAGAAACGAAGATTGTGGCCACTTGGAAAACCGCCTTCATTAGGCGGATCTAATGAGTGCCCACAGGTTTTCATCAGAAAAAGACTGGTCACAAAAATCAAAGCAACTATTTTTTTCTCGTGCTAGGTATTTTATTGGCTTCAAGCATATTTTCTGTCTCTTAAAATAGTTAGTATATTTTATTAATTTTTCAAATTAAGATACAAGGCTCACTTCAAGGATACAAAGTTCAAGAGACAATTTCATTCGACTGAAAACGAACCCCTTTTTACACTATATAGTCAGTTTATCAAGAACAACATGTTTAAAAGAGATTGCATTATTTTTCTCATTTCTGCACAGAACATAGATTGTGGGTATACGTTAGTGCCTTCTCATAGTGGTGGTTCTAACGAGCATCGGCAAACTGTGTTTAAAGCATTAAAAAATATCATATAATCTGATTGCAAGAATAATGAAAACAGCATTAGTTATCATCAGTTTGTACGGATGTGTTTTCTTAATGTTGTAATAATGCAATGCTGGTACAGTAAAATTCCTATATTAAGACCACTTTTGGAACTGTTCAACAGTGGTCTTAAAGACCACTTTTGAACAGTCCCAAAATGTGGTCCCTGAACAGAGGATACTACAGGCAGAAAACACAAAGAAAGAATAAGTGCAGCCTTCAAAATAAACCTTTTAAAGCAGAATCAGTCTTAAGTTTAGGTGCATTCACTTAAATTCATTCGGAATTTTATTGCCTTTGATCTTATTTCAGAGTCAGATATGATCCAGTCTCTTCTACTGTTGTTGTTCCTCTGTTTCCCAACTGTATCCGGTCATGGTCGCCTGATCGATCCTCCTTCTCGCTCCTCAATGTGGAGATATGGTTTCCAAAATCCCCGGAACTACGATGATAACGCCCTGTACTGTGGCGGTGTACATGTGAGTATATTTTTGTCAATTTCACGACTGGAAACGTCTCATAAAAGAACTGTAGCACACATGCATTTTAGTTTGATTGATTCTTTATTATCCTCCAAGGTAGGAGAGCAAGTTAATATAAATACGACATCAAAATAGAGCAAATACAAAACATACAAGTCACATACATGCAAAAAGGAAGACGAGAGAAAAGTCTCACAGTATATACATTATATACAAAAATGCAAATAGTAGTAGTTCAGATAGTATCTTACAGTTGGATTGAATTCCCTTCCACCAACCCAAGAAGGACAGCCGCCAGTCTCCGGCGAAAGAATGCGCACCGTACTGACCACCTACGGAAAAGCACACCGAGGCAAAGCGCGGACACCTCAAAACGACCCAAACAGTGTCAACTGGGCCGTAAAACCACACTTCAAGGACAGGCTTATACATAGGCGGTTAATCAGTAAAGCCGGCCCCCGCCCATCGGGGATTGAAGAAACAGACGGGCTGCATGATGGTTCCATGCAAAGCTGAAACCGACCGCACACGAGAATTGGTAAACCGCTTAGAGGATCTAAGCCTGCCCAGGCAAAGCGGTGCGAGTCGGACCGTCCATGCTTATAAACACTATTGGTATAATTGGGCGGCGTGGCTTTAGATGTCATTTCATCTCAATGTCGGGTAAAAGTCCCACAAAATTGGAAGCAATGTCTCCAGAATGACCTATACAGTGTTGACGGGGACGTTAAACATCAAATCAAACAAAGTACAGCACATTCTTTCACCAGAAACTGACAACTGCCCTTCTTGGATCAACGGAAGACGGAGAATGGCCGTAGAAAGTCTTCACGAAAGAGTGTTCCAAACCTGGCAGGTAAACCTGGCATGCGTCTTGATAACCAACCATGCAGTCAGGCGCGTATCCGACTGAGCTACCGAGGCCGATCGGCCGGAGGTTTTATGAAAAAAAAAGGAAAAAAAGTATTCTATCATATAACCTCGCTGTCATTTAGTTGATAACGTCATGTCATACAAATCATATAAACACACGTAAGTTACCGACGCATACTGTCACGATGCCGTCCGTGACAACTCTGTCTTTTCTGCTGAACTTCGGCAATAAAACTCGATTGAAAATGATTGTATGATGACTAGAATTGTACACTCGTGGTCATTTCATATGAAATGAGCCGGGGCACAGCATTTCCTACAATTTACGTGTAGGCCCAGCGAAGAAACAGATCAGCCTGCGCATCAATGTAGTCTGACCAGAGATATTTTGTGCTGCATGAAGCAGCATTGGACAATTAGCTATCATTAGAGTGCACAGCGAAGACTCTGATCAGACTGCGCTGCATGACGTCTTATTGTAGGTTGTGTCTTGCGCTGGCTCAAATGTAATGGAACTCGCCAATGGCTCGTTTCATCAAACAACTAGCGTAAAATCCTGTATATTCAACTATCCTTCTTATTCCTCCTTATTTGGAGATATGCTTTCGTTTGTTAGTCGTCTAAAATATACTTTTTCTACTTCAGGTGCAGTACGACGTAAACGGTGGAAAATGTGGTGTATGCGGGGATCCCTGGAATGGACCACGTGAGAATGAGGCTGGGGGGAAATACGCCAATGGCATTATTGTCCGGAAGTATGAACCGGGTCAGGTGATCAGAGTTGTTGTGGATTTAACAGCCAATCATAAGGGTTGGTTTGAATTTCGACTGTGCCCAAATGATAATCCTAGTAAACCTATTACTCAGGATTGTTTGGACAAGTTTCCTCTAAAACAAGCCAAAACTAATCAAGTTCGATATATGGTCCCATCTGAAAATGGACGCTCCTTGGTCAAAGTTGATTTAAAACTGCCAGCAAATATCAGATGTAGAAACTGCGTTTTACAATGGAAATATAATGCTGGTAACAGCTGGGGAGTGGATCCTGTTTCTGGTCGAGGATGTGTAGGATGTGGGAACCAGGAACAGTTCTATGGCTGCGCAGACATAGCAATCGGATATGACGACATAATGATACCGCCGCATAACACACTTCCGGCGGATGTGGACAAAGAAGACAAAGATGGTAGAGAAGCACCTCCGCCAATTATGCCACACTGGCACGAGAGAACCGAACATCCTGAAATTGATGAACGCCCAGAAGTTAGTGAAATGATGGAACATTTTATGGACAAAATGAATGTGAGAAGGGGCAGTGAGTCTTTTAAATTTCTGCCCATCATGGAGACCAGTGGTGTTCATCCTTGCATGTGTATATGTAAGACGTCACCCGTACATTTGCATGGCGGTACAGGTAAAATTGAAGTGAAATTGTTTGAAGGAGGTGAAGATAAACAAGTTTGTATGTGTATGTGTCAGAATTCTGCAAAGTCATTACATTCCTGCCACATACTGTACTTAATAGTACTAGTGATAGTGAGTAGATTGTTATATCGTGGAGTATAATTCAAACTGCAAAAATACCGGAAGTATCTCATGTGCCATTTAACCTTTACGACAGCTGTGATATTGTGCTTGAACATGTATATAGGGAAGCTCAAGCTATGTGCATAACTTTTATAATATTCCGTGTATTTCTTGCGTATGTATTATGTTCGTAAGAGGAATGCATACACCTTCAGGGGAGGCAACTCTTTCAAAATTATTTTTACTCCCTAAACAATTTGGGTGTAATTCTAAAGGAAAAAAATGCTCTTGAGTAGAAAGTTTCTTGAATTCGTAAACAACGACGTAAGATGGTGTCGACAGCAAAACAAAATCAGCAGCATTTATTTTGTTTCCCTCATTAATCTATAATTAGAGCATTTGCATTTTCCTGTTCGATAACACACCCGTGCGACAAAGTGCATTTTTTCACATCTGCAGAAAAGCTACTTTTCTTATGAAATTCCGTGATTTTTGTCTTATTTATAGGACAATCATGATAGGTTGTAGGTGCTAGTTAGGCGGTTCTTACGAGTACCCACAACCTATGGCTTGGATCAGAAATAAGAAAAATGATGTACACCCCCGTAAACCCCTATGTTCTCTATATAAAGTGGGGTTAATGTGTGATGGTCATTTCACGGACTTGTTCCCGTGATGAGGCTTTAAGAGAAGAAGGGGTCAACTCTTCCTTTAAGAATAAACTCATTTTTCGGCTCTTGGGAGAAAATTCTGGCCTTTTAGAGTTGATCCAGTTTTCGGAGGGGCTGAGTTTACGGGAAAGCTAACAGAAAGTCCTGTAAGTTTTCTTCTTTGTAAAAAGTGGTAAAGAATAATGTCAGTTGTATCCAATTCTCTTTAAGATGTATTCGTATAAGTACATGACATGTGCTAAAATAAAATAAATACCCAAAAAATGAAAAGATAAAAAAGTGTTTAATTGTAAAATCAATGCGATGTCAACCGAAATATAATGCACTGTCTTCCTTAATAAAACCAGGACGTCGATGCATTTTGGAAGTAGAGAGCAATGAATGCTTTCAGAATGCGTTGCTGTGTTTGAAGCAAATCTGACAGTCTCGAACTGTTGTTTAGGAATCAAGGTATACTTGTTTTGTTTGGTCTTTTGTTTGTTTGTTTGTTTAACGGCCTAGTCAAAACTATTTAAGGTCATTTTGAGCCGATCAGTTTACTTATTCACAGGCTTTTCCTGGGCAGGCTAATAGTAAGCGGTTAACCAGTACAGTGCACATTCTTTCGCCAGAAACTGTCAACTGCCCTTCTTGAATCAGCGGAAGGGAGAGAATGACCGTAAAAAAGATTTCATTATCAATATCTGCATGTTTGATCTTTTACATGACATATTTCACTATGGACTGATTTGATTGCTTTCTAAGAGCAGAATTATTCATTTATATTCTTTTGAAGAAGAAACACCGCCACCGGCAACAATAACAACAACAATAACAACAACAAACGGCCATATTATTAACAAAACCGATCGTTCCATTGACTAGATAGGTCCTTAGATACACCTGATGAATGTCGAAGGGGTGGAAAAAAAGGGCTCGATCCCAGGGCCTCTCGTATACCGTGCGAACACTCTACCGACTGAGCTACCGATCCACACGGTCGACCTGTTACATCCCCCACACTGCCTAAGTCCCATCCAGTGCGGCTGCGATATTTATTTATTTTTCAAATTCTTTCGTGCTCTCAGACGCGGTGCTGGACCCACACTGAACACCAAATGTCACATGGGTGGGAAAAGAACATGGCTTGACCGGGACAGAAACTCAAGGCCTCTCGCATACGATCGGTCTGTTACATTAAGATTACCAAAATGCTAAAGAACACTATGTGAGTATAAGCGATGACACTCGTACGTCCCCATCAACACAATACAATTTAGGTCATTTTGGAGTGTTGAGTGGTCATATATCAGTTATTGTAGGTAGTCCAATTATATGATTTGATGAAACTTAGTGAAACATGGTTAAAATGGTCCCAAATAACAACACAAACGTTTTATCAACAGGCACAATCTCAGAATGGAATTTCGGCTGAGAATAGAAATTCTAGTTATAGGCTCAGTGTCGATTTGCTCCTCTTTGTGGATACGTTTAGACCATCCTATCTCTATAACGCCTCTTCAAGCTAGTCTTCATTTCATCTAAATGTCGGGTAAAAGTCCCACAAAATTGGAAGCAACGTCTCCAAAATGACCTTTACAGTGTTGAAGGCGACGTCAAACCTCAAATCAAACAAACAAAAAAACTTCAAGCTACTCGAGTACAAAAATAATTATCACCATGCCATAATAATGATAATTATATTACATAAACTGCCACGAGAACAGGAGTATCGCGCTCGCTTCTGTGACAGTTATTGTTGCCAGCTGACAATAAAATGTTATGGGTAACATTTACAACAGTCATAAAGAAATGCGAACTGTAGTGGCTCTGGCGAGACTGCGCATCCGAATGCGCAGACTACGCAGTCTCGCCAGTACCTTCGCTGTTCACAAAATGCAGCTTTGCCAGACTGGAAGTTGTCTTGGACATGTGTCTGATCGCTCAGGCGTATTTGGGTGAGGGATGAGAGCATTTTGCTACTATATCTTTAGGCATGCTTCGGCTCATTTGTTAACCTATTGGTCTGTTATATCTCTCCGAAAAATCATTACTTTATTGTACACAAAATGAATTATATGTTCGTATATTGTATATAATTATGGACGTGTCCCTTTTCTGGTGATGCTCTTGTATAATATAATGTTATTAGTCAAATAATTATGTATTGGCCCAGTAATAGGTCCGAGGTCTGCTGTATTGGCACGAGGCCGAAGGCCAAGGCCAATACAGCTGACCGAGGACCTGTAACTGGGCCAATACGAAATTACTTGATTAATGACAATTGTATCAATAGACGCAATTAAAAACATGATTTATGATATTTGAATATTGGTTGACCTGGGCCCAGGATTACAATCGCTACTTAAGTTAAGGTCGACTTAACGATTTAAGGAGGAGTTCTTATCTTAGTAAAGTATTTCCTTAAAAAGTGCATTTGAAGGCCATTTATTTTGGGCTGCACGATGCTTCCACGCAGAGCTGAATCCGGCCCGCACACTAGTACTGGTTAACCGCTTAGAGGATCTAAGCATGTCCAGGAACCGCGGTGCGAGGCGGACCGTCCATGCTAATAATCCCTATTGGTTTCATTGGGCGACAGGGCTTGAGATGTCATTTCATCTCAATGTCGGGTAAAAGTCCCACAAAATTGGAAGCAACGTCTCCAAAATGACCTTTACAGTGTTGATGGGGACGTTAAACCTCAAATCAAACAAAAACCTATTTCATTTACTTAGCTAAGTATTTACCGTCGGATAAAGTCGTAATTTTGACGGACTAGCACGTAAGTTTCAATTACACATTGATATAGGCGGCCCACAAATTTCCCGCGATCTGTCAAAAATCCGTGCTTCTGCTTGAATGGATGGAGACAATAGTAAATGTAATGGTCTAGTTTCCATTTAGCTGCATAAACCATGAAAAATGGTTTATATACTATAAAACCTGTGTAATTGAAGGATCACACTCGATCTCAAATTGTGCGGGCAAACATTGGTCACAAAGTAGCACCACGACATATTCAAAACGCTGTTTCTATGGGGTCCCTTCAGAAACAAGAACTTATACAATATTTGAATATGCAAAGCTCGGTTTTATGGAGTCTTATTTGAATTGAGGTTTAACGTCCCTGTCAACACTATGCAGGTCATTTTGGAGACGTTGCTTACAATTGTGTGGGGCGTTTACCGACTCTGAGATGAAATGAAACCTCAAGCCCTGTCGCCCAATGAAACCAAAAGGCTTATATACAGTGGACGGTGTGACTCACACCAATTTGCCTGGGCAGGCTTAGTCCTTCCAAGCTGTTTACAAGTACTAAGGCATCGGGAAAATACGCTTATATAATTCGGACCCCCTTGAACCCCACTTTTATTTTGTAAAACTGGGGTTTGGGGGTGGGGGGTAGACCTTTTTTTACTTATTTCCGCTCTAAAATATAGGATGTGGGTACCGGTTAGAACCGCCTAACGTGTACCAAAAGTCTATATTTTGAGCAGAAATAAGAAAAATACCACAATTTTTCATCTTAAAAATTTCCTTTTTTGGAGGTAAAATTTATAATGTATTTGTATAGGCGTGTTTACGTTATGTGTGGCCAGTTTCAGCTCTGCATTGAAGCACCATGCAGCCCAATCTGTTTCTTCAAGCCCCGAGGGGCTGGGGCGGAATCGGTTTTATGGAGTCTGTCCATGATTCAACCCTTCTCATGCCGTTAGTCGTATTGGATAATATTCAAAACAATCTGGTAGAGTCGATAATTAAGAAAATAAACATATTCTGCGCTATGGTGAAGAACAGGGAAGACTCCGACACTTTACCCCAGCTACGATATTGTTTTCGGATGTCATCATTACATGTATGTAGCTGATATAGTCATTAAGGACACGATCAAACATCATACAGCAAACACGGAGAAAACGGTAGCTCCAGACGGAGTAACAAAAAAAAAAAAAAAAAAAAAAACATGAATATAAAATCACTGTACATTCGATCTTGGATTTCCCGGTCTGTTATGAGTGAGGTGAGACATAAAGCGCTCACTCACTCACAAACACACTTAATTACTCACATGCACGAGCTTACAAAGGGACGTGGAACGCCTCAAACTCATTTTTATTGAGCATTTCCAGGCAGGGAGAAGAGGCAAATGATTGGATGTGCAGAAAGAGAAGAAATAACAACATTCCCCTCTACCATTTCGAGCTGCTAGGAAAGCAGGCCTTGTCACAATCAGCTGGACGCCCCAGTGACGCAAGATACACGTCACCTTCGCCTCACCCAACCAGTACACAACGACCACACGCGACCTCCAGTAACCGCTTAGAAGGTCTAATCCTGCCAAGGCAAAGTGGTGCAAGTCGGGCCGTCCATGCATATAAATCTTCTGGTTTCATTGGGCGACAGGGCTTGAGATGTAATTTCATCTCAATGTCGGGTAACAGTCCGACAAAATTGGAATCAACACTTCCAAAATCAAACCTAAATAGTGTTGCGAGGACGTTAAATCTCAAATCAATCAATCAATCAATCAATCAAAAAGAAAAAACTTTGTATTTCATTAATTTTGATATCGAGAATCTTACACAAATGGTCATTTCATATGAAAGTTACGAAACGGGCCTTCGAATTGGATTTTAAATAGGATTTTATTACCTTTACCTTGACCATTTGCCCAACAAATGTACATCGTTGACATACGTTACAGTTGTTCACGCCAAAATAGTTAATATTTACATTTCAAGTGTAAAACCTATTGTAAAAATATACGCCTGTTCATACTTCCATGAACGCATCGAATCACATGGTTTTCAATGACGTCAGGTGTCGCAAGTCTACACCCTAAACCATGGTTCTCTATGATCTCAATGGGCGTTGACGACGACAATGCTGTTCCGCTCTTTGTAGAAAAAAACAGCGCGTAAATGTTTTTCAGCTTTAACAGTTTGCCTTATAAGAATTTTTTCGCCGAGTGTAAAGAATGTAAATATAAGAAATATTTTTCGAATGTTCATGAAGGTATGAACGACAGCGGGTCGCTAGCAAAGTTTATATGAACCCCTTTAGAGTTCATTTACTTTGCAGGCGACCCTGTTCGTTTATACTTTCATGAACAGCAGAAAAACAAGTCATTTCATAAATGCACGTGGCGTCATACTATTTCATGACTATGAATATAAAGACGGCATATGAACGTTGTGAACAGTGTATGCGTAAAACTAGCAGGGCATAGGCGTAGGAACATGGACCCGATGTGCCACAGGATCAGTTTTTAACTAACAGACAAAAGTGATATGCGCCGACACCCCCCCCCCCCCCCCCCACACACACACACACTTACCCTGACAAAAACAACCAAGTCATTTAGGATCCCCTCTCACGTATAATAACCTTCCCACACCAAACAATTGATTATTGCCCTGTCACCAGTAAGTATTATATAGAGGGTCTTACACGAGTGGTCATTTAATTTGAAATTTATGAAACGAGCCTTTGGCGAGTATCATAAAATTCATATGAAGTGACCACGAGTGTAAGATTCTGTTTATCATATGGCCACTTGAAATTAGATTTAATCGCCATCAAATTTGACACTTTGCTTCACAGAAAATGCATGGTTGACATGGACGTCGTCATGACGTTACGTAATCCCGCCAAAGTGTTATTACCCGTGTGGTCATACGATTTATTTTACACGACATTGTCCACTGCTTATCAATAACGTCATATGATAAACAGTATTATGTAAAAGGAAGTTTTTACACAGCTCTGTTCGTCGCTCACTTTGACACATCAAGGGAGAAATACAGCCCAGCACCTATATGGCAAGTAGACTTGCCCCACAGGGAGGGAAAAAAAATGGACGGACCGGGACTCGAACCCTGGACCTCTCGCATTTCAAGAAAACACTCTACCGTTTGAGCTACCGAGCAACACTTAACCTTTAACAAATAAAAGGCCTAAGGTTTGCCGTTATTGATATATACATTCATGTGTCAAGGTCAAATCTTAAAAGTTAAGGTACCTACCTGGGTTACCTTAAATATTTAAGTATTTTCTTTGTTTAAGTATCGACTTAAACGAACGAATTTCTTTGTAGTTCACTTTATACGCCAGTTAAGTAAATACTTAGTTTAAGTAGGTACTTAAAGGAGCAGTCCCTATAAGGCCTATTTTATGGCCCCTTTTGATTTTCTTTAAACTTTGCAGACTCAAAATAGGATGTATTTGCTGTAATGTGGTGAAATTTCAGATCCGCAGATGCAATGGTATTGGCTCTATGAGCAACCAAAGTGGGTGGGGTAATTCTACCCCATTGAGAGACCCGTGGTTCTTACGCTATTATCGCTAGCACAAAACATCCTGGCAAGTGGGTCTTTTTAGTATTGTTTAGACCTTTATAGATGTTAAACATAGTGTATATGTTTTTGTGGAAAAATTCTTCATTTTACCACTATACTCACTTATAAGTCGTACCTAAATTTCAGCTAAATTTACTGACCGTCTTTACGCAAAACCACAACATAAGTTTATTTCCAAAGCTACTGCAAAAGTACTTAAAAGGGATAATTAAGATATAATGGGCATCGCCAAATTATGAGCATTTCTTTCTTCTGTAATTACTTATAGAGTTATCTGCCCCTGAATCCATTTTGGACATATTTTCTGTCATATTTAAAATCTATTGATATATGGCAAAAGGATTCTTCAAAACAGTCAAAAATTCAGCACACAATGATTTTCTGTCGATCTTATGAAGCTATTAGGTGATTTGTAAATATCTTCTTTGATAATGACTTAAACAATATTTGCTATTTCTACTGCAGAACTTCCTTGGCTTTATGTCAACTCATGTTCATAAATCTATCTTACTGACAATTAAGATGAAGTTAGAAAAAACGAAACTTTCTCATAATCTTTAGAATAAGTCTCCTTTTAGGTCATACTTGCCTATAACATTGAAATATTACTGAACTTAATAAATCTTGCATTACATCAAAACGTTTATTTTGAAGCTTTTCTGTTGATTTTACATGTATTTGGAACTGCAGCCAAAATGGTTAGTAGAAAACGGTGGTTCATCTTGTCCAGATTCCATATATGCTTTCAGGTAAACCAAGAAATGATGCTTGCAAGAGCCCTTCAAGCACTGGCTTACCCAGTCCCTTCACTTGTATATCATTTTGGAGCCTTCAGTAGTCTCTGGCCTTTGATTCTGGTACTCTTTGAGCCTTTCATTTAACTCTTTGACACCACATACATTGTCGACCAACTGGTAGGTGTTGTTTTTTTAAGAATTTACCTATCAAATGATTTCGACAGCCAGTCTTAAATAGATTATCAGCTTTGGCTGACCAACAATTGCTTAGGGATTTGACAGGAAGCAGATCCTGATTTAGACACCGACAGTTATGGTAGAAATCCAGTAAACGAAACAAGCATTCAATATTTTACACCTGAACCCATGGTGATGGTTGGCTGGACATATAGGGTCCTTCATCCCATTGGTAGTCTGTGCTACTGACCATTCTAAGGCAGTGGTTCTGATGTGGTTCATGTAATACTTTGGCTTGTTGATGTCCCCTTTGTGTGTTACATTTGCTGTGTGTCTTTTGTTTAACATTTTTATCACCCCTTGTGAAGAAGAAATTGTTGATTTTTGCATATGTGTTTTGTCTGTCCTTGATTTGGCCACATCTTGTGATTGTGACTTTCCTTGAACCTTTCCTTTTTACTTTTGTTCATGGGTTAACAAGTCTGATGTTTGGCTTTGGTGTGTTTGACTTCTATCCTGTTCTCTATCAGACCGAGAAGGATGTTACTGTTACAAACGAATTTAGTGCTATGTAAATACCCGGTAACCATCAATCCTTTCTATTCATCTTCATCAGACAAACTTGATGCACTCCAAGTGTCTATGGCGGCATCTACGACGTGGTCTATGTGAGCTCTGTTAAGTTTAGCGTCATTCTTTTCTGTATTGTATCTAAAGAAACTTAAGTACCAGAGTACATATGCTATATGTGCACAGCAACCAACTGTGCGTGCCCCACTTCGGCACCGACAGTACCATCCACTAATGGATTAGTCCCTGGCTGCACTCGATCCATAAACTATTACGTTTTGCTGGTCAGCCCCCGCCATAGGGGCTTGAAGAAATATATGGGCTGCATGATGCTTCAACGCAGAGCTGAATCCGGCCCGCCCACTAGTACTGGTAAACCACTTAGAGGATCTAAGCCTGTCCAGGAACCGCGGTGCGAGGCTGTCCAGGAACCGCTGTCTGTGCTTATAAACCCTTTTGGTTTCATTGGGCGACAGGGCTTGAGATGTCATTTCACCTCAATGTCGGGAAAAAGTCCCACAAAATTGGAAGCACCGTCTCCAAAATGACCTTTACAGTGTTGACGGGGACGTTAAACCTCATATCAAACAAACAAAACGTTTTGCTGGAAGTATGCCTGGAGAGAATCTGGGCTTTAAATATACATTCCTCCTCTTTAGGCATCAAGATTTCTTACCTCCCATTCTAATTGAAATGCTCATCTGAGTAACACTGAGCTTGTTTTAGCTGATATATGCCCATGCTCAAATCCCTAAGGTCATTTTCAGCTAGTTGAGGAAACTTCTAAACCTGCATTCTGCACCTTTTTCCCTTTTAACACGTTTTTCCCCCCAATCATATTTTAGTACTTTTCCCTGCAACTTGTTAGGACTTTTCCCCAATGCCATCATTCTTTTGGTGGCCGGATTTGAACCAAGCGCCTTTCGATTGTAAGTCTTACGCACTAGCCACTGAGCTATCAAGGCTATTTACTTTTAATAGAATGTGATGTAGAGCAAAAGAATAAATATAAAAATTCATGTAAAAACAAGATGTGTTTGTGAAACACTGATGCCCCTGGACAGCGCATGATAAAAATATGAAAGCAGTACCACTAAGCAATCGAAAGAAATGGCCAATGTTCAAGTCTTAAAAAAGTAGCTCAAGATCACAAGGTATAAAAATATGAGATCATTGGAAAGGTCTTGTGACACAGAATGCACATGTGAAATATGAAAGCCCTATCACTTACCAATCGAAAGATATGGCCAATGTTAAAGTTTTTAAAAAGTAGGTCAAACTTCAAGGTAAAAGTCATGAGGTCAAAATTATGGTACCAGTGGAAAGGTCTTGTGAAAAAAAATGCACATGTGAAATATGAAAGCCCTATCACTTACCAATCAAAAGTTATGAACTATGTTAAAGTTTTTAAAAGTAGGTCAAATGTCAAGGTTAAGGTCATGAGGTCAAACGCTATCGTATCACTAGAAAGGTCTTGTGACAAGGAATGCATATTTGAAATATGAAAGCCCTACCACTTAACAATCGAAAGTTATGCCCAATGTTAAAGTTTTTAAAAAGTAGGTCGAATGTCAAGGTCACAAGGTCAAAAATTATGCTACCACTGGAAAGGTCTTGCGACAAGGACTGCACTTGAGAAATATGAAAGCCCTATCACTTACCTATCGAAAGTTATGGCCGATTTAAAGTTTTTAAAAATTTGGGAAAAAGTAGGTCAAAGGTCAAGGTCAAGGTTACCAGATAAAAAAATATGGTCCATTGGAAAGTTATTGTTATAAGGTATACACGTGTGAAATATGAAAGCTCTATTACCATTCAATAGTTATACCCAATGTTAATGGTTTTGTAGGCAGACAGAAAGATCAAAAACTATTTGCCCCCCGAATCTCGATTCTGGGGGCATAATAAGTGTTGTCATCCAATAAAAGATCAATTTCTATGTTTCAAGACATTTCTGTTGTAACGAAATGTGAACAGTTATTGTTTCTACCATCAATTATAGTATGCCCTAGTTCTTACTGATCACAAGTATGATTTGTGAAGATGAATTGACATAAAGCCAAGGAAATTTTGCAGTAGAAATAGCAAAGGGGTGTATTTGACCCACCCATATTGTTTTTAGTCATTATCAAAGAGGATATGTATAAATCACCTAATAGCTTCATTAGATTGACAGAAAACCATTGTTTGCTGATTTTTTGACTGGTTTTGAAGAATCCTTTTTGCATATATTTATAGGTTTTAAATATGACAGAAAATATGACAAAAATGGATTCAGGGGCAGATAACTCTATATGTAATTATAGGAGAAAGAAATGCTCATAATTTGGCAATGCCTATTATATCTCAATTATCCCTGTCAAGTACCTTTGCAATAGCTTTGGAAATAAACTTACGTTGTGGTTTTGCGTAAAGACGGTCAGTAAATTTAGCTGAAATTTAGGTACAACTTATAAGTGAGTATAATGGTAAAGTGAAGAATTTTTCCACAAAAACATATACATTATGTTTAACATCTATAAAGGTCTAAACAATACTAAAAAGACCCACTTGCCAGGATCTTTTGTGCTAGAGATAATAGCGTAAGAACCACAGGTCCCTCAATGGGGTAGAATTACCCCACCCACTTTGGGAGCTCATAGAGCCAATACCATTACATCTGCGGATCTGAAATTTCACCACATTAAAGCAAATACATCCTATATTGAGTCTGCAAAGTTTAAAGAAAATCAAAAGGGGCCATAAAATGGGCCTTATAGGGACTGCTCCTTTAAGTACGCATTGTAATCCTGGGCCCTGGTGTAATATAGGATAATCAATTAATAATATTCTGTACAAATTGTCCCCTCGGCCCCGCCAATCGGGGCTTGAAGAAATATATGGGCTGCATGATGCTTCCACGCTGAGCTGAAACCGACCGCACACGGGTAGTGGTAAACCGCTTAGAAGATCTAAGCCTGCCCAGGCAAAGCGGTGCGAGTCGGCCCGTCCATGCTTATAAACCCTATTGGTTTCATTGGGCGGCAGGGCTTGAGATGTCATTTAATCTCAATGTCGGATAAAAGTCCCACAAAATTGGAAGCGACGTTTCCAAAATTACCTTTACAGTGTTGACGGGGACGTTAAACCTCAAATCAAACAAACAAACAAAAATGCGGATGACCTCCGAACAATACAGGATAGTCAGTACAAACTGTCCCCTGTCGCCTGTTTTGTTTGCTTTTGTTTGTGTTCTTCAATTGAAGTTCTTCCCTCGGAAAACCGAGTATTTTCTAACTTGAGGTTTGACGTTCCGTCAATAGATTATTTGTGATAATCGTAAAAATTCTACCGTCTTATTTTTATAGAAATCTCTCAAATTTAGCTACATATTCCAAAGACAATTGATAAGGGGTGATATAATAACACCGGAATCAACTGACTTTGGTAACACACATGCATTAATAGTGACTGGCTGAAAACGACCTTTAGTTATGGTTTTGCTAAAAATGTTCAAGAAAAGCTGCATTTAAGAAATTAATCATCACGAGAACACACCTATATAATTTTGACCCTTCAACCCCACTTTTATCTAGTAAAACTGGGGTTTACAGGGGTATTTATTTTTCATATTTCTGCTCAAAAACATAGATTGTGGGTACTCGTTAGAACCGCCTCGCCGAGGCGGTTCTAACGAGTACCCACAATATATGTTTTGAGCAGAAATATGAAAAATATCAGGATTTTTATTTCATTTTGTTTTTGTGGCTAAATTTCACCAATATATTTGAATAGGCGTGTTTTGGTAATGTTAACACGGAGTCACGAGCAACGTAAGGGGTTCACTTAAGTTTTGTTCGTGACCCGACGTTATTCATATTTTGGGGTTCGCTTCTTTACTTGTGACCCACGTTATTCGTACTTTAACCCTTTTTGTACCAAATAGAATCTTCCACCTTATATATGGCAGGAGTCCATTTCGAAATTTAGGGGTGTCAGGTTATGGTTTCTTCAGGGGTTTCTGGTATTGAATGGGATAATGAACGTTAAATAAATTGCCGTTATCGCTTATATTTACATTATTTTCGATCCATTATATGAGGATAAATTCTGGCTGAAACAATTGCACGCAAATTCCCTGTTTACTGTGGAAGAGCGCCGTTGACGTCATAACGAAGTTATCGCCCAATCATAATTAAGAGAACCATGGTTTATTTTTGACGCCCCTTTATGATCATGTGTCGTCGCGTGAGTCCATGATTTGATTGGGGTATGAACAGCAGTTTACTATAGGGTTTCTGTTCGTTTTAATTGGAATTTAACGTCCCGTCAACACTATTTATGTCATTTTGAAGACGCTGCTTCCTATTTCGTGGGGCTTTTACCCGTTATCCGTATGGTGGAATGACATCCCTAGCCCTGCAGCTAATGAAACCAATAAGGTTTAAATGCATGGACGGTCCGACTCGCACCACTTTGCCTGGGCAGGCTTAGACATTCTAAGCTTATGTGCGGTCGGTTTCAGCTCTGTGTGGATCGTGCAGCCCATTCTATAGGCTGGGGCCAACTATAGGGGTTTTCTGTAAACACACTGAGACTGTAAATATTCAATGATACAACACCCATGGACTTATTCACGTGATGAGAAAGACGTTCACCAACGCCGTATGCGAACTTGCAACCGAAGGCTTGAGAAGTAAGGCGAGGAATCATCTAACCGTTTTAGGACTAAACAGCGTAAACAGGACATACCACAGATGTCCATTCAATGCTGGGCGAACAGTCACGAACACGCGACCTTCCGAACCCAAATCGCAAGCAAAAACTAGTAGGACGGTCTCCTGAATTCCTTGGATCTCTTCAGATATATGAAGGAAGACAGAACGAATGGTATTCATGCCAAGACAAAGAAGTACGGTGGTTGAGAAAGGAAATTAAGGCTGACATTGAACAGTAGTAGCATGATTTGTATGTGAATATTTTTATAGACTTTGTAAAAGTTAATCTCAAAATCAACTTGATATTTAAAAAAGGCAGGCAAGATATTCCACTCCTCAAAAAGGGGAAGAAAAAAAGGAATTGCAGAAGCAGATCTAGAACGGACAGAGGAACTCATTTGCTAGTTCAATCAGTCGTTCGGTAACACAGTACAAGATGGTTCCATTAATTGTACTGTATTTGTATATGAAGATTGACCCCTTTCATGGACAGTGTTGTTGTTTCGTCAGCGGTGTTATATAGGGCTTTTGGACTTGATGATCTCCATTCAAAATTCCAATTTAACTAGGTCCAGTATTTGCATATTTTTAGCAATCTCCTGATACTTGTACGGATGAAATCCCAAAAGAATGGCTTCTTGTTCCCTCTTTAACCCTTCTCTTGCTGAATATTCATTTTAGCCACACCCGTTTCTGTCTATCAACCAATCAAATAACTTGATGTAATTTATTGCTACAAATTCATAAACTGAATGCCAAACAGTGTAGATCCTGATCAGATGGCTTCTTCTGATCTGGTTCTACACTGTTTGCAAAGATAGGGGTTGTCGTGATATATAGGTTGTTTCAACATACAGTATGCTCAAGTATCATGGCTCACTTAGATGAACACCAACTTTTTTTCACACACACACAACATGCATTTAAGAAAAGACATGCTGGCCACTGTTATATATGGTTAGGTAAAATATTGGACAAGAAGACAGGTTGACTTGTTTATTCTGGATTTCGAGAAAGCTTCAGACACACTGTCCTCATGAACAACTTAAATGCAAATAATTTCGTTATGGCATTAGCCTGAGAAGACCCGCAGGGGAACAAATTATTTTCCTTTTTATAGAACGCGAGTTGGTGAAACTTCGGGGTTGGCTTAACCTTTTTGTACCAAATGGAATCTTCCTCCTTATATATGGCAGGAGTCCATTTCGAAATTTAGGGGTGTCAGGTTGTGTTTTCTTCAAAATGTATCTGGAAAATGGCTGAACCTTTTGCAAACATTGTAGGCCCTGATTTGGGCTTGCAATGTTTGCCAGTTATCCCTTTTGGGGTTTCCGGTAAAAATGGTTAAACGATGTTGGGTCTATGTTTCTGTGAAGGTTCATGTATATTTTCCAAGGCACAACAGGCCCAAAGACATTAATGAGGAACTGACAAGGGCCACTATAATGTAACTCTGTCAAAGGCTGGCTGAGTTTGCCCATTAACAACCTGATGACATATCCCCGATTTAAATGTGTAGGCAAAATTAAATAGCTTAAATAAAAATATGTACTTTGACTGCGATTCGAACCTACGCACAACTTTGACTGCGATTCGAACCCACGCACAATTATAATCATAATCCCGGAAAAAAAATAAATAAAAATAGTTTTCTAATATGTTGCAAGGTACATTTATACTAAGATGAAAAATGCAGAAGAACCCATTAAAAATATACACATCACAACCTCGTTATAGCACGGTTCGTTATAAAACCGTTTGGATATAACGCGGTTTCAAGACGGATCCAAAAATGTGTAGATTATATAGAAAAAATGACCATAACTGGTCATTTTTCTATATAATCTACACATTTTTGTTTGGATATAACACGGTTGTTTATCTAACACGATTTCTGATCTGGACCCCATTAATAGTGTTATAAAGAGGTTGTGGTGTATGTAGAACTGAAATGCATACCCAGAGCTCTCTCTCTCTCCCCCTCTCTCTCTCTCTCTCTCTCTCTCTCTCTCTCTCTCTCTCTCTCTCTCTCTCTCTCTCTCTCTCTCTCTGTCATTTGGATAGCTGAAACAAAGAGATATATAGATAGTGACAACATTATGAAAACAACCTTAGTGACATACGTAATTATTAAACTGACAGTGTATAAACAATGGCTTGAAGGGGTCTTCGACCTATCGGACCTGTCCCGGAGCCTGAGATGTATCAGTCTGACATGTTACTTTACATCTTCACACATCTGTCATATAAGTTTTGTGTTACTTTGTTTTATCTTCGTCACATCGCAAGTCACTGGGAAACTTGTTGTTGTTTACAATACTTTGTGCGACTTCAAGATCAAGCTCTCCACCGACCAGTCTTATCACTCTCCAGAAAGAATCTTCGACTCAAGATAACTTTCGTCATTATGTAAATCTGACTGTATTTTGGCAGTGTGCTTGCCCTATACCGTTCAAAGCCCCATACCCATGCACGCAATTTCACATGTCGTATTTTTTGTTTCATGTGTTGTCCTTTCACCCTTTACTTTTTACGGTCTGTAATTGTTTAAAACCAGTTCCTTGCCCCCTTATTTTTTGTTTTTCTTTCTTTATAGGAACGGTCATTAACTTTCTAGTCGAATTAAAAATACTCGTTTTATGTATAAGATTTGCGTGTCCTCGGATATTACTTCCAATATTTTGAGACTCACGTATTACCATAACATACCCATATCTCGTAATGACGTCTATCATACATGCTTATCCAGAAATAGCATGTTTTAGATGATTTTCTTTTTATTTTCCCTTATTTCTGCATTTTTGATTTGTTTGATTTGAGGTTTAACGTCCCTGTCAACACTGTAAAGGTCATTTTGGAGACGTTGCTTCCAATTTTGTGGGATTTTTACCCGACATTGAGATGAAATGACATCTCAAGCCCTATCGCCCAATGAAACCAATAGGGTTTATAAGCATGGAGGGTCCGACTCGCACCGCTTTGCCTGGGCAGGCTTAGATCCTCTAAGCGGTTTACCAGTACTCGTGTGCGGGTCGGATTTAGCTCTGCGTGGAAGCATCATGCAGTCCATGTATTTCTCCAAGCCCCGATGGGCGGGGTACTGTCACTCGCAAATTAAAGTTACTGTACAGTATATTGTTTAATCTACAACCTGGTTAAATTTTCAACTAATATAATGACATTTTGTTAGAGTTATGGCCCTTTTGCCATTTCTGGCCATTAATTGTGTGGCTTTCTTTCGATTACAAGATATTAGATATTGCCTTGAAACTTGAAAGGCTGATAGGGCCGGAATACTGAGTAAGTGACCTGATTACCTTTTGAAAAAATTCTGAAATTCATTCTTCAGTTATGGCCTTTTGAAAATTAAAAAAAAAAAGAATTATCAAAATTAAGCGACCATTGAATACATAAATCAAATGCTGTCAAATCACGGAAAAGCTTTCGGCGGATTTTTTTACGCCCATTTTCATTTTTATTTTGAGCTCGAAAAACGATGTTAAATGTCTTGTGTCATGTAACCTCTGGACTTCAAACAAAATGACACCCGCCATTGGCCTCAAGCTGGACGCACTATCATGCTCAATTAGTAGACAGTCCAGCTAATTAACAAGTCATTAATTAGGCCACAACAGATATAACTGTCTCTGAATTAAGAAACTTTGGTTTACCTGACATCCATGTAGCTTTAATCGAACAGTGCCATTACGATAACACATCCGTGTGATATAGTGCATTTTTTCATACGTCAAAAAAGGAAATTTTTATGATGAAAATTTGCGATATTTTTCTTATTTATACTCAAAATAGAGGTTTTGGGTGCTCATTAGAACCGCCTCATTGAGGCAGTTCTAACGAGTACCCACAACCTATGTCTTGGAGCAGAAATAAGGAAAATAATGTTTACCCCCGTAAACCCCAGTTTTCCCTATATAAAGTGGGGTTTAGGGGTGTGTTCATTTCACGGACTTGTTCACGTGATGGATCGCGCATTCTGACCATAGACTTCGCTGTGCACACTTGTCAGAAGATGCATTTTTGCTTTGCGTGTTTCGCTAAATATGGTTTTCATCCAAAACTGGTACAGTAAAATTCCTCTATTGAGACAAACTTTGTGACTGTTCAAAAGTGATCTTTAGGACCGCTTTTGAACAGTCACAAAGGTGGTCTTTTGCGATAGAAGACAATGCGTGTAGAAAATATGATGATTTTTAACAGTAACAAAGGACACTTGGGTAGACATACAAAATAAAGAACAACTGACACCGTTTATTGTTTGTTTGTTTGTTTGCGGTTTAACGTCCCCGTCAACACTGTAAAGGTCATTTTGGAGACGTTGCTTCCAATTTAGTGGGACTTTTTCCCGACATTGAGTTGAAATGACATCTCAAGCCTGCCGCCCAATGAAACCGGGCATAGGGTTTATAAAATAGGGTTTATAAGCATGGACGGTCCGCTTCGCACCGCTTTGCCTCGACAGGCTTAGATCCTCTAACCGGTTTACCAGTACTCGTGTGTGGGTCGGTTTCACCTCTGCGTGGAAGCATCATGCAGCCCATCTATTTCTTCAAGCCTCGATGGGCGGGACACAGTTAAAATATGTTTTTGTTTGGCTTACTAGCGATATTTCACTATGTAAGTCTATCATAATTTAAATGGTTCAAACACCATTTTCACAGAAACAGATAAGGTAGGTATTTTGTGATAATTGAATGAAAGTTTTCCCCATTTCTTCATAAAAACCTGAAAATTGACAAAAATATCTTTCAACTAGAATTTGTTTTTCTACAAAAACACAGATGTCTCCCCCGTTTTTGACTGCTAAGTATAACCTTGACATTGGAGGTATTGAGCTGGGTCTTGTGTGCAACACATCATCTAATGAAGATGAACATTTCTGCATAGTAACTTTAAAAATGTTCATAGAAAAATAAAAAAGTTATTGGCCGTAAACAAAAAAAGCACTTTTTTACCTTTGACCGCTAAGTATGGCCTTGACCTTTGTGGTACAACACATCGTCTCATGATGGTTAACATTTCTGCCCAGTAATTTCATAATCCATCAAAGAATGAGGAAGTTATTGACTGTCCTTTTTTTACCTTTGACCTCTAGGTATGACCTTGACATTGGAGGTATGGACCTTGGTCTTGCACGTGACTCATGGTCCAACTTTCAAGCCTCTAGCTCCAACAGTTTTTGAGATATCTTGCTGACAATATTTTATTAAAAAAATTCAAAAGACAATAACTCTTGAAAGGGGCATAATCTGGATGAGAAAAAAATATGTGTCAGCTTATTTTCCATTAGGAACGCATATATGAAATTTCAAAACCATAGCATACACAGTTCTAAAGTTATGCTATGCATCACTTTTAAGGATTCATTACAATGGGCACAAATTACCAAAATGACAAAGGGCCATAACTCGCAAAGTATTTTTCGGAATTTTGTCATAAGTTAATCAGTTCATATACTCATCACCACCAATATACTCAACAACTTTCAAGGCTCTAGCTCCAATAGTGTTTGAGATATTTTGCTGACAAGATTTTATTAAAAAAAATTCAAAGGGCAATAACTCTTGAAAGGGGCATAATCCGGACGAGAAAAAAAATACGCGTCAGCTAATTTTTCATGAGGAACCCATATATGAAATTTCAAAACCCTAGCATACACGGTTCTAAAGTTATGCTATGCATCACTTTTAGCATACATTACAATGGGCACAAATTACCAAAATGACAAAGGGCCATAACTCACAAACAATTTTTTGGAATTTTGTCAAAAGTTAATCAGTTCATCTACTCATCACCACCAATATATTCACCAACTTTCAAGCCTCTAGCTCCAATAGTTTTTGAGATATCTTGCTGACAAGATTTTATTAAAAAAAATTCAAAGGGCAATAACTCTTGAAAGGGGCATAATCCTGACGAGAAAAAAAAAATATGTGTCATCTTATTTTCCATCAGAAATGCATATATGAAATTTCAAAATGATAGCATACACCGTTCTAAAGTTATGCTATGCATCACTTTTAGCATACATTACAATGGGCACAAATTACCAAAATGACAAAGGGCCATAACTCACAAAGCATTTTTCGGAATTTTGTCATAAGTTAATCAGTTCATCTACTCATCACCAACAATCTATTCACCAACTTTCAAGGCTCTAAATATAATAGTTTTTGAGATATCTTGCTGACAAGATTTTATTAAAAAAAATTCAAAGGGCAATAACTCTTGAAAGGGGCATATTCCGGACAAGAAAAAAAATACGCGTCAGCTAATTTTCCATGAGGAATCCATATATGAAATTTCAAAACCCTAGCATACACGGTTCTTTAGTTATGCTATGCATCAAAAGCGTAATGGATGGACAAACGGACGAACGAACCAGAACCAATATGCCCCTCAAACTTTTTCAAAGTTGGGGGCATAATAAGAAAGTTATTGACAGAACACAAAAAAGGCCCTTTTTTACCTTTAACCTCTATGTATGACCTTGACCTTTCAGGTATTAAACTGGGTCATGCGTGCAACACATCATCTCATGGTGGTTAACATTTCTGCCTAGCAATTTCAAAATCCATCTAAAAATAAGAAAGTTATTGACCAAACACGAAAAAAGGCCCCTTTTTTACCTTTGACCTCTATGTAAGACCTTGAAATTTTAGGTACCAAACTGAATCATGCATGCAACACATCGTCCCATGATAGTTAACATGTTTGCCAAGTAACTTCAAATTCTATTTAAAATAGGCAAGTTATTGACAAAACCCGAAAAAAGGCCCCTTTTTTACCTTTGACTTCTAAGTATGACCTTGACCTTTGAGGTAACAACATGGGTCATGCCCGCAACACATCGCCTTATATTGGTTCACATTTCTGCCATGTAATTTCAAAATCCATCTCAAAATAAGAAAGTTATTGACCAAATACGAAAAAAGGCCCACTTTTTGACCTTTGACCTCTAAGTATGACCTTGACCTTTGAGGTACCGACCTGCCTTATGTGCACCACACATCGTCTCATGATTGTTAATAATTATGCCAAGTAATTTTAAAATCCATCTCAAAATTAGAAAGTTATTGACCAAATACGAAAAAAATGCCCCTTTTTTGACCTTTGACCTCTAAGTATGACCTTGACGTTTGAGGAACCGACCTGCCTCATGCGCACCACACATCGTCTTATGGTTGTTAATAATTATGCCAAGTAATTTTAAAACCCATCTCAAAATAAGAAAGTTATTGACCAAATACGAAAAAAGGCCCCTTTTTTGACCTTTGACCTCTAAGTATGACCTTGACCTTTGAGGTACCGACCTGCCTCATGCGCACCACACATCGTCTTATGGTTGTTAATAATTATGCCAAGTAATTTTAAAATCCATCTCAAAATAAGAAAGTTATTGACCAAATACGAAAAAAAGGCCCCTTTTTTGACCTTTGACCTCTAAGTATGACCTTGACCTTTGAGGCACCGATCTGCCTCATGCGCACCACACATCGTCTTATGGTTGTTAATATTTCTGCCGAGTAATTTTAAAATCCATCAAAAAATAAGAAAGTTATTGACCGGACACGATTTGCCCATACATATATACATACCAACAAACTTCCAAGGGAGATAATTCAAAAAGAATAAATGCGAGAGTTATGGTTCTTGCGCACTGCACGTCGTCTAATGCTGATTAATATTTATACGATGTTTCGTGACGATAGCTCTAACGGTTTTCAAGTTACAGAGCGGACACGAAAGTGTGACAGACGGACAGACGGACAGACGGACAGACAGACGCCCGGGGGAAAAACAATATGTCTCTCCGAAAAAAATTTTTTCGGGGGAGACATAATTATCACAAAATACAGACCTTATCTGTGCTATGCATTTATTCCAGACAGTGGGTGTTCTAGCCAATGAAGGTTAATCGTAATACCATTAAAGAAATCATAATGGCGATAATTTAATGATATCTTTTTTCTGTATAAAATGAAGGTATGTCTCAGTCAGCAAAGGCTGCCGGGCCAATGTTGGGTCGACGGCGATACGACGTGTCAACGTCGTATCGCCGTCGGCCCAACGTTGGTCTGTTGTCTGATGTTGCCTGGGTACCGTATGATGTGTTTTCTCATTAGAACCATATCGATGAGTCGACTCTAATGAGTACACAAACATACATGTACATTTTAATAGACAAAATCAGAAAACTCTTCCAAAATATTCGTTATCTCGAGGTATGGGAAGAATGCCCTCTGGATTTAAGAAGGTGTTTGAATCAATCATGGTAACTGAGTCATCGGTGTTCCAGTCAATGAAGTATTACTACAAATGTTTGCACGGTCCAAAAAGCGGTTTTTACTACAGACTACATGTACACTCTGTGTTTTGCAACACTCTTTATGAGAATGTAATAACGTCATGTAATAAATTCGTAATCAACTAGTGGATTAAGTATGCAATTGAGAGACAGGGACGTTAAACCTCAAATCAACCAAAACGTTATATGCATGACATCCTTAACGACGTCGCGTTTACTAATGGCGGAACACTGACATTTCTATAAAACAATCGTGAATAAAATGCGTTTTAAATGTCATATAATAAATAGACTCTTGCATTCGTGCGGGTGTATTATTGAATTAATTAAACACGTCGAAGAAAAAGGATAAAATGCTCGGCAAAGCCTCGCATTTTATCCATTTTCCTCAACTTGTTTAATAACTTCAGTTAAGAAATGAATGTTATTTTTTTGCTGTTCATGAAAGAATGAACGCTGTGGCTCGCGTGCAAAGTAAATGAACCCCGGGTTTCATGTAAACTTTGCTACCGACCCGTTGTCGTTCATACTTTCATGAAAAGCAGAAAAAATAAGTTATTTTTTTTATATATATATTTACATTCTTTGCCCCTCATTGCTGGGCGAATACATGCTTATAGGGTAAACTTTTAAATCTGAAAAACATTTACACGCTGTTTTTCTACAAAGAGCGGAATGGCTTTGACGTCACCGAAGTCCGTAGAGAACCATGGTTTAGACTGACGTCACTTTACGCCACGGAAAATCATGTGACTCGATGCGTTCATGGAAGTATGAACTGCATTGTTTTCTATAGGTTTAAATTAAACTTACAATGGAAATGTAAATATTTAAGAAATGAATTTTATTTTTTTCTACTGTTCATAGAAGTATGAACGAAGTGGGACGCGTGCAAAGTAAATGAAGCGACCCGCTGTCGTTCATACTTTCATAAAAAGCAAAAAAAAATAAGTTTATTTTTTATATTTACGTTCTTTGCCCCTCATCACTGGGCGAAAAAAATGCTTATCGGGCGAACTTATAAAGCTGAAAAACAGTTACACGCTGTTTTTTTTTTTTCTACAAAGAGCGGAACAGCGTTGACGTCACCAACGCCCGTAGAGAACCATGGTTTAGACTGACGTCACTTGACGTTCACTGAAAAATCACCTGACTCGACGCGTTCATGGAAGTATGAACTACATTGTTTTCTGTAGGATTACATTAGACTTTACACTGGAAATGTAAATATTAATATACACGCGTGTATGAACATCCATGTAAGATCCTCTATGTCCACCGGACAAGTGACGTTTACGTAACGTTGTATTGATGATACAGCGTTGCCTATACGCTGTGTGCCCGCTGGGTATGTTTTGTAAAAATAAACACTAAAAGCATCAACTATCCGTATTAAACCTGCATTTATATTTATCTACAAAAAGCGGGCTTTGCCGGTTGGTTCATTACCTGAACCTGTTAACGGGATGACCGGCTGGTATCTAAGTGATGTCAAGGCTGGGTTTCTGTAATTTCTGTGATCCTTAATTGTCAATTTGCTGCGCTGTGCCCACTTTTTATTTCTTTGTAAACGGCTGTTTGGACCCTTTCTAAGTATCCGAAACGAACCGGAGAGACTTATTGGTTTTACTGCGTTTCTTCTTCTTCTTCTTCTTATTATTATTTTTATGATTATTGTTATTATTATTTCCACCAAAATTTGTCCGGACGAGTTCTCAGTAACTACCCGACGGATTGTTCTGAAATTTTGGGATATGATAGATATGGAGATATCTATCTAGATATGGAGATATATAGATATAGGTTGTGCAAGAAGGTTTGACAATTCTAATCTGCGAACCCAAAACGTCCCCTGGGAGCATGCAATAATCCGCCCAAATTTTGTCCGAACGTGTTCTGGGTAACCTCTCGATGGATTTTTCTGAAATTTGGGGGATATGATAGATATCAATATGAAGTTGGCAAAACGGTTTCAAGGGTCCTCCGGGGTGCACCGGGACCAAGCCCCAGCCCCATCCATTCCACTTCATACAAAGCCTAACATCTCTCAAACCTTTCAGATCCCCGCCCTAAACTATATATTCTTGTTCCTTATGAGAGGACGCATTCAGAGACGCCAAACTGACGGTCCTCTGTGATGTGCCGGGGTCATGCCCCATCCCTCCATTAAAGGTCAAATATCTCAGAAACCATTCAGATTTAAATCCCTAAGCCATATATCGCATTCAGTCACACTAACTGGGGATCCCATGGGGGCGCCGGGGCCATGCCGCACCCCTCCACTTCATAAAAGGCCATATACAATGTATCTCAGAAACCGTTCAGATCCCTACCCCTAAGTCATACATATTCTTGTTCCGTATGATAAGACGCATTCAGTCACACCAACCTGGGGATGTCCCGGGGTGCGCTAGGGCCATGCCCCACCCATCCGCCATATATCTCAGAAACCGTGCAAACCCCCACCCATAAACTATATATATTTTTGTTCCTTATGATAAGACACATTCAGTCACACCAACCTGGGGATGTCCCGGGGTGCGCTAGGGCCATGCCCCACCCATCCGCCATATATCTCAGAAACCGTGCAAACCCCCACCCATAAACTATATATATTTTTGTTCCTTATGATAAGACACATTCAGTCACACCAACCTGGGGGTCCCCCGGGGGTCCGCAGGGGACATTTCCTCCCCCCCCCCCCCCCCCCCCACCCCACACACTTCATAAAATGGCCTCATATCTCAGAAACTGTTCGGATCCCCACCAATAAACATGGCCATATATATTCTTGGTCCCAATGATAAGACACATTCAGTGGCACCAATTCTGGGCTTTCCTGAGGTCTGCCCGGGCCATACTTCATCTCCCCCACTGCTTAAACATTAATTTAGTTATACCTCACGAATCACTCCGATCCGCATTCCTAACCCATATATATTCTTGTTCCTTATGATAAGACGCATTCGGTGATGCCAACCAGGGTTCCGTCGTGCCCATGCACAACCCCCTCCATGTCATAAATGGCTTAATATTTCAGATACAGAGTTCACATGGGTGCTCATTTGAGTTTGGGGATTCGTTTGGGAGACTTTATAATCGGTAGATTATAATCATATCTTGTTTTTCATTGATAAGTTTTTGTTTACTCGCCCTTTTAATTGTTTCTGCGTGCAGAAGAAACACCGCAAAAATATTAGCTGATTTCGTTGAAAATAAAACCAAACAGTCTGTACATCTATTTCAGTTAAGGAACCGCAACGGTACACTGGTTAACAGTGCAGGCCCAGACCAGAGCGGCGTCTAAACAGGACCTTCACTGTTGGCAAAAAAGTTCAGCATTTGAATTTCAAAAATCACACTTAAATTTCATATCTATAATGAGGTCGAAAAAGACTGTTCGTTCTTATTCTTCATTTTATTGTTTTTAAATAGATTGAATCAACGGGGAAGCGTTGGCGCCAATAAAAGGCAACCCCCGCTGAATGTAAAAAAATTTTTCGCCGCATTCGTTGTCCCAGAGAGAAATTCGATACGTACCGATTAAACAAACCAACACCTCTCAGTATTCACAACTGAACTGATTGCCATTCACTGGGCCATCTCATGGGCCATCACAGTTAAGACACCCAAAGCCACAGTACTCACGGACAGCCTTAGCGCTATCCAGGCCCTACAGTCAGGAAAATCCAAAACAAGACCTGACCAAATTGACTCAATCCTGTCTAAACTAGATAAGGCAAAAAGAGAAGGGCAAGACATTGAAATCGACTGGATCCCATCCCACGTCGGCATCCCCGGTAATGAGGCGGCCGACGAAACAGCCAGATTAGCACTAGATATAGGTATTAAAGATTATACTCTCCCTTCAAAACGGGAGATCTATACAATCATAGACACCGCCATAACGAGAAAATGGCAAGCTCTATGGGATAGAAACCCAACCAACACTGGGAGGCATTACCAACTCCTCCAGCCCACAGTAGGTAAATCTGACCACCAATTTAGCAAAAACAGAAAACTAGACGTGGTGCTCTCCCGTTTCAGATTTAACCATAACGGCCTAAATGCCAACCTCACTCAACTAGGAAACACAACGGGTCTATGCAGAAAATGCGATAACTATGAACTAGAAACAACACAACATATCTTGTTTGAATGTGTAACAAACGCCCATGCACGAGAAGAGATAAAATCTGAAATGTTCAAATTAGGATATGAATCGGTACACCTACAAGATCTCCTCGCTCCCCCCGTAAAACACTGCTCGGCCATAGCCGAGGCGGTTAAGAAATTCCTTAAAGACACAAATTACTGGGAAGTAATATAAGAAAAACAGCTGTCGTTACCCACACACCGCGCTTAGGCAACCATCACCTACCGTCAATCTGCACTTGGACCTGAGACGGGGGCGTCAAAGCGAGACACTGTGGTTGCGGCTCATTTGCTTTGCACTTATGGGTGCCCCGCCGAGGCTACCCCCCGTCAAAGGACAAACCAATGACCCTCCCATACCTTCAACATCATAACAGACCACGGGCAAGGGTGCATCATAAGAAAATCCCATAGCCCGAAAACTCCCACGGACATGCTTGAACCTGCGGCGACAAGACGATTCGGGGCACTGTGGTTGCGGCTCATGTGCTTTGCACTTATGAGTGTTCCGATGAGGTAACATGCCGCTGCAGGACAGGCAGCCCCCATGGGAAGGGTATTCTTCACAATAACCGCGCCACCCCTTAACTTGGTTTTGAACAAGTTACCCTAAGAGCCGGACCGTGCCTTTGTGGGGGGACTCCCCCCTCACAAGCCCGACCCGCCCTGTGCACAGAATGGGAAGTCAAAATATGTGACGGATGGCGCGGTCATATTAACACAAGCGCAATATGCACTAATGACTTTTGTTTGTATTACAGGTACAGGTGGGACCCCGGGGGACAAGAAACTGGACACAACTACATTGATCCGAGCGAACACATGGGGTCCCAAAGCACTAATCCGACTTTTCTATTTCAGGAACGAGAGGAGGCTCGACGGAGAGCGTCAGGACAACATCCTGAGGGCACCTGGGAGAAAGCCCGTATTGGGCTCCCCCTAGGTACCAACAGAATGAAGTTCCCGGAAGTATGCAAAGCGAAGGCATAAATACTGCCAGAACAGAGCATACAAACGGGGACAGGTCACTCGCTAAATATCTTTATAGGCGGGGCAACGGCAATATCCACCATTTGCTAGGTATTTGGAAATAGGAAGTCCCTTAAAAATGCCTTTTGGAAGACCATTCAAAAATAAAAATTAGCGGGATTGCAAAACGGCTGATTAGCCTCATCACTGCCTTTCCCAAACAAACACATACCTCCAAACGCATCACGAAGACACACCTGTCCAATTTTGAACCCCACTTGCATAGGCAGGTCTCCGTGATGAGAGCACGGGTACTAGGACTTTTTGCAATAGCCGGAATTGGCTGGTCTATTAGTCACCCACCCTGGCTCACTTTAGATGCCTGTTCAAAATTAAAAAATTTCATGCGTTATCACCCTTTATCAAGCATCGTGACCGAAGGCGTTTTCTTTGCCATGTCAGGGGTGGAGGCAGAGAATAATGGAAGCCAGAACTGATAATGTATGTTAGCTTTTTTCCTCGGCCAGACATTCGAAAACAGGGCTGTGCTCTGACACATTTGGCAGTCGAAATTGGCAACACGTCATCACATACTAGAGCCCGTCTTTGGTCTGATTCCTGCACTCAAAATTCTAAAATCGCTACAGAACTGTGTTTCTTAGGACAAACGCTGTACCTTGGGTGCCATTTATGCCTTCCTCCGATTAAGAGTTCAGTATATTCCCATTGGTCAGCTGACACCTGTCGAATTGGCAAGTGCCAGCACATTGGAGGCCCTTGGAAGAGCAGTTCATAAACTAATCCCACTTAGCGAGATGGGGGTAGCCCCTATGTGCTTTTAGCGCCAGGTTACCTTACAAAATCTATCAAGTCAAGTCATGTAAAAATTTAAGGGAGAACTGATTCACCTTCAGATTCAGGGGAGGTAACTATTTCATTATTTGCCTCCTTTTTATGAGAAGGGATCTACTCTTAAAGGAAAGAATTTGCTCCTTCCTAAGGAGCAATTTCTTTCCTTGAAAAGTAGAATCCGTTCCAAAACGTTGTTTCAGTGTTGATTCAACGTCACTATATAAATGTATTGTAAACTTTACCACCGAAAAAACACGAACATTTTAAGATGAAAAATTGTGATATTTTTCTTATTTCTGCTCAAAATATAGATTGTGTTTACTTGTTAGAACCGCCTCATTGAGGCGGTTCTAACGAGTATCCACAATCTTTATTTTAGAGAAGATATAAGATATTTTCCTAGGTCTATAGCAATATAAAAATACTTTGGGCTGTACATGGCACGCATCGCGGATGCTCTCGTCGCTGTTGTGGGGCGTATGCTGTTTGGACATTGGTTTCCGCCACATACTCCCTGCTCCATGCTGTGGCGGGCGTCTTGCGGTGCATGGCGTATACGAACGATGAAGAGGGGACCCTATAAATCAGCTATTTATACTTTCTTTTATATCTTGAATATCATAATGAGCCTTTTACCATCACTGTCATAGTTTTTTTTTTTTTTTTTTTTTTTTTTTTGGCTTCAGATTTTAAGCATTTATTTCAGACACATTTTATCGTATGCATTATAACAGTTCTTATCAACATAGAACAACATTTGTGTTTTAAGTTTTATGTAAGAACACATATTTCAACTTTTATGTACTATCACAAACCAGAGCTTTATTCCTAGACTTCAATAAATGTTTTATAAATGCTGTATATATTGTAGATAATTGAAATAGTTTTATATATGTGTTTTGCTTATTAGCTAAGAGGACCATATGTTAGAAAAGTATCTACATGCTTAATATGTTATCCTCTATAAATAAAGATATTATTATTATTATTATTATTATTATTATTATAAGAAAAATAAGGTTTACCCCTATAGAAAACCCCAGTTTTACTGTATAAAAAGTGGGGTTCAATGGGGTCAAAATTATAGAGGCGTGTTTTCGTGATGGTTAAGTCAACGCTATGTGACTTCAGGAGATGTATTAATTTTCCTTAAACGACGAATAAAAAACCACGCAAGGAGAAATACTAAATAATTGCTTTTAATGAATCGAGGATACATTTTTTCAACATAAAAGGCAAGTAACAAAAATTCTCGTCCAAAGTAAGTGCTCTTTACGCAATAATATGACAGATATTGACAATACCTACCTACAAGAGACTTCTTACAGCCATCAGATTTGACGACTTAATATCAATGGCAACAATGAAGCACGACTTATTATCTAATTATTACCATTTCTAGAACATTCCCAACCAGGACAGAACAGCGGGTCAACGTCGGGTCGACAGTTTGAGCCGACAGGGACACGACGTTCACGCTGACAGATGTTGCCACGTCGTATCGCTGTCGGCCCGACGTGGACCCGGCATGCTTTGCTGACTGGGTTGCGATTTCTGAGACACGTCAATCCCAGAAACACGAAAATACCACTTTAATGAATACGTGTAGTTCGTAAACAACGTATCATCGGTTGCCAATGGACCTGTCCAAAAAGGAAGATTCCATTGGTCATTAATGGGTTAATAGATAATTTAACATTGTGTCTGCTTTTCTTTTGCCTTTGCTCCGTCAGTTGATTGAGCTACTTGCCATCTTCTTCAGATGAGAGAAGCATCTTTTGAGTATGCATGACTACAGCACGCCTCCGCCGTGGCGGATCTTCTTGCCACTCACAGGGCAGCATAGTAACCAAAGGGTTAATACATATCTCACATTGTGTCTGCTTTTCTTTGGCCTTTCTTCCGTCAGTTGATTGAGCTGCTTGCCATCTTCTTCAGATGAGAGAAGCATCTTTTGAGTCTCCATGACTACAGCACGCCTCCGTCGTGGCGGATCTTCGTGCCACACACAGGGCAGCATAGTAACCAAAGGGTTAATAGATATTTCACATTGTGTCTGCTTTTCTTTGGCCTTTCCTCCGTCAGTTGATTGAGCTGCTTGCCATCTTCTTCAGATGAGAGAAGCATCTTTTGAGTCTCCATGACCACAGCACGCCTCCGCCGTGGCAGATCTTCTTGCCACACAAAGGGCAGCATAGTAACCAGCGCCGCAGCACGCCTTTACCTAGGTTTGAGCCTGAAAACATACGACGACTTTAGTATTGTGTTCAAAGACTAAGGTTTCGAAACATTATATACTGACCACATCCACTTAACCATTTTGTGATGTCTGTCATTTGTTTGTTTGAAGTGAGGTTTTTAAGTCCCCGTCAACAATATTTCGGTCATTTTGGAGACATTGCTTCCAATTGTGGGACTTTTGCCCGACATTGGGATGAAAGGACATCTCAAGCTTCACCGTTCAAACAACCAATATGGTTTATATTCAGGCACGGTTCGACTCGCACCAACTTAGGCCGTCTAAGTGGTTTACCAGTACTCATGTGCGGTCGGTTTCAGCTCTGCGGGGAAGCATCATGCAGCCCAATCTATTTCTCCAAGCTCCGATGGGCGGGGACCAATGATTTCTGTCATAATGCTCACAGGTTGCTTGTGTTAATTCTTGTCCTGCTGATTAAATTAATTTTGCCACACCTATTTCTAACTATCAACCAATCAAATAACTTGATATAATTTATTAAATCAAATTTGCAAACTGAATGACTAACTGTGTAGATCCTGATCAGCCATCTGATCAGGGTTTACACCGTTTGCAAATGTGTGGGTTATCGTTGGGACATTGACGGACATTGTTGTCGCCTTTCCATGTAGTTATGTTAATGGTTTGCAAAAGAAATGTTGTTTAACCCTTTTAGTACCAAATGGAATCTTCCTCCTTATATACAGCAGGAGATCATTTCAAAATTTAGGGGTGTCAGGTTGTGTTTTCTTCAAAACTGATTAGGAAAATGAATGAACTTTTAGCAAACAGTGGAGGCCCAGATCAGACGCCGCGTTCTGTGGCGTCTGATCTGGGCCTGCACTGTTTGCCAGGGTACCCGTTTTGGGGTGTCTGGTACAAAATGGGTTAAATAGAGGATCTTACATGAGTGTTCATGTATTATTGAATTTATTAAACGAGTTGAGGAAAATGGATAAAATACGAGGTTGTGCCGAGCATTTTATCCCTTTTCCTCGACCAGTCCAATAATACATGAGCACGAATGTAAGATTCTATTTATCGTATGGCATTTAACAAGCATTTTATTCACGATTGTTTAACAAAAATGTGAATAATCCGCCATCAGTAAACGTGACGTTGTTAAGGACGTCGTATATGTAACGTCACGGGGCGCATCTAACTTATTTTCATATTTAATCCATTGGTGGATTATCGAATTTATTACATCTCAGACTCGACGTCATATGATAAAAGACTTTATTCCTTTGGCGTACAATAGGAGATAAACAACAAAAGCTGAAAGCCATGTATGAGCCTGGCATAGAAGAATTAAGAGCCCAGCAGAGACTAAGATCATCTTGCTCACCCAGTCAGTCTGGTTAGAGTCACCACTTATCGCTCTTTACCACCAAAAAATGAAAATTTTCAGATAAAATAAAATCTAATATTTTTCATATTTCTGCTCAAAACATCGATTCAAGGAACTTGGCGAGGCGGTTCTAACGGGTACCCACAATCGATGTTTTTGAACAGAAATATAAAAAATAATGTATACCCTGAAAAACCCAGTTTACCATAATGGGGGTCAAATTATGTAGGAATGTGTCTGTTATGTCAGTGTGTCGGTAAGTGGGCTGATTTCAGTTGTCTTCACTGAGCGCAAGTTCTCAAAGAACCCTTTACGCTTGACGTGGTCCATATAATTCATGTTAACATAGGCATTATACGCAAGTTAATACATATATTTAAAGGACTGCAATCTCGAATACACTGCTCTTTATCATAGTCTTACTACATATCAAGTTTCAGCTTGATCAGAGTGAGTGAGTTTTAGTTTTACGTCCCACCAACAGCTAAGGTCATACGGAGACGGGACCTCGGTTTAAAGACTCATCCGAAAGACTGGAGAAGCCCGGGATCGATCCTGCGATTCCTGTTTTTCAAGGCGAGTAGCGTAACCACTGCACCACGGAGGCTTCTACTAAGCTTGATCAGATCTGAATTGTAGGAGTTAGCCGGAAACAAAATGTTTACAGAAATTTCAAAGGGGTAATACTTATACAGATATTTGGTGGAACATAACTTCTAAACATATGCACTGCTCCACATCGTGGTCAAACTATATATCAAGTTTCAACTCGATCAAGTGTTTACTGTAGGAGGACTTAGCCAGAGACAAAAAGTTCACAAATTTTTCAAAGGTGGATAACTCTGTAAATATTTGGTGTAGTGTAACCTCGAAACAATATGCGCTACTCCACATCATGGTCTAACTTTATATCAAGTTTCAGCTTGACAGTATCTAAATTGCAGGCGAAGTTAGCAGAAACAGAATGTTTCCAGAATTTTTAAAGGACAAAAGTTTGTTTTTATTTGGTGGACCAAAACCTCAAAACTAGATCATTGACTACGTCAAAGTTGCCAAAGAGGTATGGTACAAGTTTTTGTCAGAATGTAGGTCTTGAGATGGTAAGTATGTGTGTGAAATTTCATGAAAGAAATACAAATACTTTTGAGTTATGACCGAGGTTAGGCTTTTTTGGTTAATGCAAAATGTAGGCCGTGTGATGGTATGTATGTGTGTGAAGTTTCGTGAGGGTAGGGCAAATATTTTGGAAGATAAGTTTTATGGTTAAAGCGTGACAAACACACGGGTAAAAGCAATATACCTATGGCTATTTGTCACAATGTAGGTCTTGTAATGGTTAGTATGTGTGTGAAGTTTCATGAGAGTAGACCATAACAACATGCGCTGCTCCACATCTTGGTCTAACTAAACATCAAGTTTCAGCTTGATTGACTGTTAATTGTAGGAGGAGTTAGCCGGAAATTAAATTTTATAGAACTATTCAAATGGGCATTACTCTGTAAATATTTAGTGGACTGTAACCTTGAAACAATATGTGCTACACCCCCTCATCATCTTACTATCTACCAAGTTTCAGCTTGTTCAGGTGAAAATTATGGGAGGAGTAATACATATTTGGTGGTCTGTAACCTCTAAATAATATGCACTTATCCATCTCATAATCTTACTATCAACCAAGTTTCAGCTTCATCCAATGGAAAATGTAGGAGTTATCCGGAAACGAAAAGTTTACAGACGGACGGACTGACGCCGACCAAATTCCATACTTGTTTGTTTGTTTGTTTGATTTGCGGTTTAACGTCCCCGCCAATACTGCATATGTCATTTTTAGGACGTTGCTTCCAATTTTGAGGGACTTTTACCCGACATTGAGATGAAATGACATCTCAAGCCCTGTCGCCAAATGAAACCAATAAAGTAAGTGTCCTTTTGGCTTTCCACTGTTGGTGTTTCCATTAGGGTCTGTTGTTTCATGTTTGTGTGTCTTTCCCTTTGGCGTCTCTGATGGGAGCTGTGGGCTGATTGTATCGATTCCTGATCATTGCCTCCACTTCTGTTTTTTATAAGCATGGAGGTCCGACTCGCACCGCTTTACTTAGGCAGGCTTAGATCCTCTAAGCGGTTTACCAGTACTGTTGTGCAGCCGGTTTCAACTCTGCGTGGAAGCATCATGCAGCCCATCTATTTCTTCAAGCCCCGATGGGCGGGGGCCACCCATTCCATACTAAGACCGTTTTTTACAAAACGGGCGTATAAAATGCTTTCAATACCTTGTCTGTCCAAGTATCAAGTCTCATATTGTGGTTGTCATCCATCGACCATTTGAGAAGGTTCGCCCGCTCAAAGTTCTGAAACTCCATCAAAGATCTCTCATACATGACGTAGGCCTGTAAAGTCACAAGAAGGTCGTAGTTGTTGTACTCCATTTATCATTACGATAACACGCCCGTGCGACATAGTGCGGTTTTTTACATCTCCAAAATGGCTACTTTACTGACGAAATTCCGTGATATTTTTCTGATTTATACTGCAAACATAGGTTGTGAGTGCGGTTCTAACGAGTACCCACAACCTATGTTCAAACATAGGAGGCGGGTGCTCGTTAGAACCGCCTCAATGAGGCGGTTCTAACGAGTACCCACAACCTATGTCTCGGAGTAGAAATAAGAAAAATACTGTATACCCACGTAAACCACATTTTTCTCTATATAAAGTGGGGTTTATGGGGTTGTTCATTTTCACGGACTTGTCAACGCGATGGTGCAATAAAACAAGGTCCTATAATGGCTGCATGGACGTTTGGTCTTATAGAAACCGAGACAGGACCATGCATTATAGCACATTTTGATAACACATCCGTGTCCTAATTGTTTGATTTAAGGTTTGACGTCCCCGTCAACATTGGTCATTTTGGAGACGTTGCTTCCAATTTTGTGGGACTTTTAGCCGACATTGAGATAAAATGACACCTCAAGCCCTGTCGTCCAATGAAACCAATAGGGTTTATAAGCATGGAGGTCTGACTCGCACCGCTTTGCCTGGGCAGGCTTAGATCCTCTAAGCGGTACTCGTGTGCGGTCAGTTTCAGCTCTGCGTGGAAGCATCATGCAGCCCATCTATTTCTTCAAGCCCCTCCCGTTTTTTTTTTTCAGATGACATATGTTTTCTTACATCATGTTAACAAGAATCCCTTGTAGTCTATGACCCACTTTTTAAAGAGAAAACTAGGGTTTACGGGGCTATACACTATTTTGCTTATTTCTGCTCCAAGACATAGGTCGTGGGTACTCGTTAGAACCGCCTCAATGAGGCGGTTCTAACGAGCACCCACAACCTGTATAAATAAAAAAAATACAAAACTTGATGATTTTCATCGAAAAGTATCCCTTTTGGAGAAATATTCACACTGGCGTGTTATACATGTAGTAATGTTCTAGTCCAAGCATAATTTATGGATTCTATGTTTTTGAACAAAATTAGGGAAAGCATATTAACCCCTTCAAATCGCACTTTTCTCTCTATAAAGTCGGGTTTACAAGGATATTTAAAGAGAATATTACGATAAGTTGATCTAAACCTGCTGTCTAAATCCTTTAATTTATCGTTTGTAAATGTTTAAACGAAGGATACTTAATACAGGGTCATATCAGTAAAGCTCCATTTTCTGTCGACTTCACGTTTCGGCTCCTATCAAAATAAAACGATTTTACGCAAATATGCTGAAAAAGATTCGATACCTTAAGATACGGAACCCGGGAAGGGACATGATTTTTTTTTTATTTTATAAGTTGTGCGCACAAGATAATATCTTGTGCGGACAAGATATTATCTTGTGCGAACAACATATTATCTTGTGCGGACAAGATATTATCTGGGCAGGCTTAGATCCTCTAAGCGGTTTACTAGTACTCGTGTGCGGTCAGTTTCAGCTCTGTGTGGAAGCATCATGCAGCCCATCTATTTCTTCAAGCTCAAAAAATACCTAAATAGTGTTGACTGGGCCGTTAAACGCCAATACAAACAAACAAATCAAGAATGGTCTTACCGTTTGTAGAAGAGCAAATTTATTCTCCGCTGAGCTGAGAGCCATCCTGTATTTCAGTTCTGCCTTTATTGTGTTTCTCTTCAATGATCTCAACTTCTTATACATCTTCTCTTCAGAAGAAAACACCTCAGTTTTACAGCTTTCAAATGACTGAACTGTCGATTGGTACTTCTGTAAATAAATAAATAAATAAATAAATAAATAAATAAATAAATAAATAAATAAATAAAAGCAGATCTGTTTCGAGTCTTCACTGGTCGTGAAGATAAAACAACGACAACAAAAACAAAATCATGTATCTGCTAAGCGATTCCTGTTTGTAAGTCCCACTAACAGCTGGGGCGTATGGAGACAGACAATACCAGAGACCACTGTTTTATCCGAGGAGTGCCGGGCTTATCTACTGGGCTACGGCTGATTTCTGAAATAATCTGTTTCCCATTTATATTTCGTAAACACATCATAACAGTTATTATTGACAATGGCCAATCTTAACCCATTTGTGCCTAGCGGCCCTTTTTTGAGACATTGGCAAACAGTGCAGACCCTTAAACGGTAGATCTACCTTGGCCAAAAATGCAGGTCCAGATCAGACGCCTCCAGATCAGACGCCGCAAAACGCGGCGTCTGATCAGGGTCTGCACTATTTCCTAACATAATTTTCCGTCAAAAATAGAATAAAAACGAAAAAAATAAGTCTGACACCCCTTATTATATGACAAATGAACTTGTCCAAGTGCACATGTCCACTAGCATGCTACTGTTGGGACCAATTTAAACTGCAGATAGAGCAAGAGAGGTCAGATAAAAGAAAACTCTAATGGTGAAGCCTTAACTCTGCCAGTGCGCTGATCACGATTCTGCTCGGCATCACTTAATATTTTTGCATCATATTTCCTGGTCCACCTTTTGATTAGTCCTGTCCTGTACAATTTGTTCCCTCGACTCTGTTGGTACTTTGTATGTTGAACTTTGAAGTTGTCATAGTATCGCTTCGTCTGACCGCCATGGGAGCGTATGAAATGAACTCTCAAGCACTACCGCCCAAACAAACCGTTTTAAGGAATGTTCCGATTCGCACCACTTTTACTATTCTAAGCAGATTACCAGTATTGTTTAAGTTTCGTGCGGAAGCATTATGCAGCCCATTCTATTTACCCAAGCCCCAATGGCCGGGAGAGCCAGGCATACTCGATAGTCGGCACCAGTGAGTGTGGATGTTCAAATATTAAAAAGGGCAATAGTCGCAAACCATCATAATGATTTCAAGCTCATTTTTCATATAAATTACCAGCCAGAGAGAAGAACATAAATATTATTTATTTTATTTATTTATTTATTGTTGTTTATTAATTTGTTGTTTTACTATTATTATTTCTATCTCGCCGATCGTTTATGATAAACAATTACTTGACTTTTTATCGCGCGCGTTCATTTTTTTTTTTTTTTTTTTTTTTTTTTTTTGGGGTCGGCGCCTCCTCCCCTATCCGACCCCATCTTTTTTTACATACCGTGTAATTTTTATACATTATATTCGGTCTCCGTCACTCAGTGCGTATGTATGTATGTATGTATGTATGTATGTATGTATGTATGTATGTGTGTATGTGGTTATAGGTTATAATGAAATTTCAATTGAAGCACGGTATGTTTGAGCTAAATACTGTGTTGGGGTACGCGGTTGTGACAACATTGACCTGCTAGGAGAGGCGCGTTCATCGTCGATCGGAGGTGAACGAAAACCGGAGTATCCGAAGAAAACCAACCTGGCCTTCCGTACATTATTTTCACCCATGACTAAATATATTCAGTGCTTACTGAATATTATATCATTTACCTGTTTTCGCACCTGGAGCTTCCTGTGTTGTTGAACAAATACATTCTTCAGATCTTCATAAGACTTTTCGTGTACTTTCAGGTCGATTTTCCTTTTCTTGTACTCTGTTATACTGTAACAAATGATAAGGGAGATAAGTAACATACATGTTTAAACAACACAAAAGTACATTGTGCAGTTGGCAATGATCAGGAATCGGTACAGCCACCAGAGACACCAAAGGGAAAGAAACACAAACATGAAATAACTAGACCCTAATGGAAACATCAATAGCGGAAAGCCAAAAGGACAGTTACTTTCCAACAAAATGGCCAAATGGCTATCCAAAAGAAAAAAATACAAGCGACACACACGCTCAAAGACAAACAAAAATAAACCGCGGGACGGCCAGTGGGGGAACCTAAATCGATTTTACGTGGCCGCAATCTTCGCCCCTTACTTCCGTCGCGATCTGTATAAATAATTTGTTCAGTCCGCATGAAGGCCTCCTTACTCATCAGTGCAACATCTCCGGGAACACGAAAATCAAACAACCGCAGAGATGAAACAACGATGAGGACTCGACAGCAAGGAAGCACTGAAATGCTGGAGCAAAAGAAAACCAACAGTCCCAATGCCTCCCACCAAGGAGCAAATTCTTTCCTTTAAGAGTAGCCCTCTTTTTCTATGGGACTGAGCCTTTAAAGAAACGAACAAAAAGTCTCGAAAGTTGTCTCCCTTTGAAAAATGGCGGAAAATATGTTAGGTGTTCCCATTCCCCTTAAAAGGAACTTTGGCAAACAGTAAAAATTGATAAACATGGTAAAGGTCTACCTTTATAAACACAAATTTATTTTCCTTGCCTTACAATAATAAAACAAACCACAGATACCCTAAATGGGAAATGGACCTAACTAAAGCCAACTAGTGTTATTCAGATGTCCATTCCCTTTATCACACTTCCTAGATATTCAACATCTTGGTTTAGTTGGTCAAAGCCTCGATAGCTGAACGAGCACGTCAGTGGCCATATTGTTAACTGTTCTAGCAAGAACAATATTTAATACGAAATGGCTATTGACAGTTAACGGGCAATAGCCATTTTAAAGTAAAACCGCAATTACCAGTTAACTGGTAATAGCCATTTTAACATAAAATCGCTATTGTCGGTTAAATAGTTATAGCAAAAATATCTTACAACAATATCTTATTGCCATTTAGCATGAGATAAAATGAAACGCCGAAAATAAAATAAACTAATGATCTGAATGATTATGCACATATGATAAATTGTGGTTGTTTCTGACAAGTGGCATATGTCCATCTAATACAGTAAAACATGTATATATGCCACCAAAAATGCAGCTGGCTGAGATCAGCTGCCTGTTGTAGTTCTACATGTATGTGAATGGATTGAGGACTAGCTCTCTATATTTTCTATTACTACCATTTTCAATATCCAAAGATTTTCAGCCGTGGTAGCAGATCACAGGGGTACATTCTGATGTAATTTGAGAGGTCAGTATTTGCTACTCGCTAAAATCATAACATTATTAAAACACATCTATTCAATGTAATGGAATATTCGTTACCAAAACACGCCTATTCAAATATAGTGGGAAATTTTACCACCACAAAAATGAAAAATTTCAGATAAAAATTCCGATATTTTTCATAGTTCTGCCCCAGACATAGATTCTAGGAACTAACGAGTACCCACTATCTATGTTTTTGAGCAGAAATGAGAAAAATAATGAATATCCCTGTAAACCCCAGTTTTTACTACCGCTATTGAGTTTCCATTTCATGTTTGGGTTTCTTTCCCTTTGGTGTCTCTGACGGGAGCTGTGGGTATCGATTCGTGATCATTGCCTTCACTTCTATTTTATAATGCCCCGCCAAGCGAATTTGTGTCTTCGAGCATTCCGTCATGACAAATTTTAACTGCGCATGCCCAGCCATTCAGAGGGGCCAGGGATATGGCGTTCTGTCTGAAGGTACCTCTTGAGTCACTGCTTGTATGAGCAAGCAGCGAAGGTTCTGGCGAGACTGCGCGGATGCGCAGGCTCGCCTGAACCTTAGCTGCTCGCATAGACGATAAGTACCAAAATCGCTTGACGGGACCCATATAATCATATTGTCGTGATGTGTGGCTGTAAGAACAGTAATTCTCTGGTGAAATAATTTCCTATACTTCTTTTTAAAACATCGAATGCGGGTATTTGAACTGCCTCATCGATATTTTTCTTTCTTTTTTTTTTTTGCAATTTTATATAGCTCTTCAGGCCAAAACTGACTCAGCAAGTCTTATGTAACTTTGAACTTTCTTCCTTCTTTTTCTTTTTACTTCTGAAGGCTTAAAATATGCAAATGAACTATCATGGTTATTGTGACATTCTCATTTATGCTGACAACAGTTTGTTTGTTTGGTTTGAGGTTTGACGTCCCCGTCAACACTGTAAAGGTCATTTTGGAGACGTTGCTTCCAATTTTGTGGGACTTTTACCCGACATTGAGATGAAATGACATCTCAAGCCCTGTCGCCCAATGAAACCAATAGGGTTTATTAGCATGGACGGTCCGCCTCGCACCACGGTTCCTGGACAGGCTTAGATCCTCTAAGCGGTTTACCAGTACTAGTGTGCGGGCCGGATTCAGCTCTGCGAGGAAGCATCATGCAGCCCATATATTTCTTCACAACAGAGTTTGAGCACTCGTAAGATCGCCTTATCGAGCAGATGCTAACGAGGAACAGGAAGTAATAAGAATACTAATTTATACCCCGCTGTAAAAGTAATAACCGGAATGAAATAATTCGGCAAGCCAACTGGCAATAGCCATTTTAACGTAAATTCGCTATTGTAAGTTAACTGGCAATAGCCATTTTAACGTAAAAGTCGCTATTGCGACTTACCTGGCAATAGCCCTTTCCTATGTAATATTGTGGCAAAAATATTAGCATATTTACCATATTAAATGATCACAATTTCAACGATACGTTCACCAATTTTGAACAACTCGCTCCTGGTTGTCAAGTCTATTAAATAAATATGCAGCCTGAAACCATACCCAGCAGACACATTGCGTAATTATAACGTCACATCAACGTCAGTACAACGTCATGACGTTGATGCAACGTCACATCAACGTCGCTGCAACGTTGCACCGACGTTGACTTGACGTTGCCTTAGCAGGTAACAAGGAAAGACTGTGATTTACAAAGGTGTACAATATTAACTACATGTATCTACTTAACGCTCTGCATGCTGGGTGTTTTTCTCAGCAGCCGGACTCGGTAGCTCAGTCGGATGTGCGTCTGACTGGTGATAAGGAGGACACGGGTTCGATACCTGCCCGCGTCAGCAACATTCATTCGTGGAGATTGATCATGAAATCTTTTCTACGGTCATTATCTCCCCTCCGCTGATTCAAGAAGGGCAGTTGTCATTTTCTGGCGAAAGAATATTCACTGTATTGGTTAACCGCTTACGCATAAGCCTGCTCAGGAAAAAAGTGGATAGGTAAACTGACCGGCTCAAAAATTACCTAAATAGTGTTGACTGGACCGTTAAACTCCCAAACAAAATAACATTTTTTTTTTCAGAAGACGACATTTTGAAGTATGTGTTCTTATTTTTTCCATAAAACAGGACTGGACATTTCATGCAAATTGTCTCCAATGACAATTTGCATGAGATGTCAAATCCTGTTTCTTGGGAGAAATAAGAAAAATATCAACAATTTGCCGTCTGCTGAACTAGCCCAGAGCGTGGTAAAGGTTAATCAGGATATGGCCCTCATCAGAGCCGCTTCTAGAAGGCGTCTCTAGCAATGAGGATAAAAAACGTGCACAAGATCTGCATCTGTTCTGTTTAAACCTTTTCAACCGTAGACCGGTATTACTGCCAATGCGAACAGTGTAGGTCCAAATGAGACGGTTCATACTGAGCGGTCTCGTCAGGAACTACACTGTTTGCCACCCTGTTAACGACTTTGCCTATACTCCCAATTTAGAAACAAGAGCTGTCACTATAGGTGACCAATGCCCCCCGTGGGAGCCAATTTCAGAGATTTTTTTTTGCAAAATTTCAAAGGGAGATAATCCAGCTAAAAATGACAACAGAGGTATGGCCCTTGGTCAGAATGTAGCCCTTGTGATGGTGAATAAGTGTGTGAAGTTTCATGGGGCTAGGTCAAATACTTTTGAAGTTATGATCAAGGTTAAAGTTTTTGTGACGGACAAAAAAACAAACAAACAGAGAGACAGACAGACAGGGCAAATACTGTATGCCCCCCGAATCAAAGATTCTCGGGGGGGGGGCATAAAAATCAATGTATAACTCCAAATATACAAGGCCTCAGTTGGATAAAGTATTGTTAGCTTAATCAGTTCGTTAGTGGTCAACAAACAAACAAACAAACAGACAGACAGACAGACAGGGCAAATACTGTATGACCCCCGAATCAAAGATTCTCGGGGGGGGGGGCATAAAAATCAATGTATAACTCCAAATATACAAGGGTTCAGTTGGATAAAGTATTGTTAGCTTAATCAGTTCGTTAGTGGTCAAAATGTTAAATCTTCCAGCAAATACAATATCGAATACAGTATTTTTGCTGAAAAAAAAATGTAAGCCGCATTTGCGTTTAAAGCGGCTCACATTTTTTTCAGCAAAAAATAAAAACATATTTGCCATAATAAATGCTCAAAGTTTTAACGATACGTTTACAAACGGCATCGTATATTGATCCTTTGGCTATTACTAGCAACAGAACGACCGCATAAGTGATGTTTGTTTGCGCACGTCACTGTTTGCTGGAAATCCCTAAAGGGGTACCTTGGCAAACAGTGCAGGCCCAGATCAGTCGCCGCAGAATGCGGCGTCTGATCAGGGCCTGCAATATTTGCTAACAGAATTTTTCATCAAAAATAGAATAAAAACACAAAATAGACCTGACACCCCTTATATGACAAATGGACTTGTCCAACATATAGCAATGGAAGAGTCCACTAGTATACAATGGGTTAAGCTAGAAGAAAGCTGAAGTGTAACTTTAATGTATGCCCTCGGAATTTAAACGAATCAGGGTTTGACCCAGTTGAGAGAGAGAGAGAGAGAGAGAGAGAGAGAGAGAGAGAGAGAGAGAGAGAGAGAGAGAGAGAGAGAGAGAGAGAGAGAGAGGGAGAGAGAGAGATCTTACTTTTCTCGGAAACTGCATTCAATTTGTCTCTTCATATTCGTTCTGAATGATATATCTCGAGCTCGAACACTGTTGATCTTTCAAACCAAATAGGCCAACTTGTCAGAAGGGGTACACGAATATAGTTTACATACAGAAGAAGCCATCTGTTCATTATGGAGAACAAATATTTTGTTATTCTATCAGCTTGGGCTAATTGTAAATATTGACCAACTATTGACCTACCTACTCCCGTGTAAAAGCTTGGAATAAGCCCATCAACATTGTTCTTCTCAACGGACCAGTGAATTACTGCGCCCACTTAATTTTTCACAGTTTGGTTCAAAATGATCTGCTATGACAAGAACGCGTGTCTATTCAAATTATAGTTATTTAATTATTTATTTATCGGTATTTACAGGTGTATCTGTTTATTTATTTGAGATTATTTTATTTATTTCGCGCGGACCGTCACACAGAGATGGTCGAAATCCGCAGGGAAGTGTTAGATTTGAGGTTTAACGTCCCCGTCAACACTGTATATTTACATTTCCAGTGTAAAGTCTAATGTAAACCTATAGAAAACGATTGCGTTCATACTTCCATGAACGCATCGAATCACATGATTTTCAGTGACGTTAAATGACGTCATTCTAAACCATTGTTCTCTACGGGCGTTGATGACGTCAACGCTGCTCCGCTGTTTGTAGAAAAACACCGTGTAAATGTTTTTCAGGTTTAAAAGTGTGCCCTACATGCATGTTTTCGCCCAGTGATGAGGGGCAAATAATGTAAATATAAAAAATAAACTTAATTTTTCTGCATTTCATGAAAGTATGAACGACAGTGGGTCGCTAGCAAAGTTTACATGAACCCCTTCGGGGTTCATTTACTTTGCACGCGACCCACTGCGTTCATACTTCCATGAACTGCAGAAAAATAAATTTCATTTCTTAAATAGATCATTTTCAACTTTGTGGGACTTTTACCCGACATTGAGATTAAATGACGTCTCACGCCCTGTCGCCTAAAGAAACCAATAGGGTTTATAAGCAGGGACGGACCAACTCACACCACTTTGCCTGGGTTTGCTTAGCCTCTAAGCGGTTTATCAGTACTCGTATGGGGTGGGTTTCAGTTCTGCGTGGAAGCATCATGCAGCCCATCTATTTCTTCAAGCCCCGATGGGCGGGGGGGGGGGGCGCCGCAGGGGAAGAAAAAACAACAAAAAACTAACACTGACTATCACGAAGACACGCCTATATAATTTGACCCCTTTGAACTCCCCTTTTATGCAGTAAAACTGGGGTTTACGGGTAAACCTTATTTTTCTTATTTCTGCTCTAAAATATAGATTGTGGGTACTCGTTAGAACCGCCTCATCGAGGCGGTTCTAACGAGTACCCACAATCTATATTTTGAGCAAAAATTAGAAAAATATCACAATTTTTCATCTAAATTTTTTTCCGTTGTAAAGTTTACAATCAGAATGCATTTGTATAGGCGAGGTTTCGTGATGAAAAACGTCTAACCCGTAGCATCTATGTATGTTTTAATGCTCTTAACACTAATCCCGCAAAGTTTGCAAACAGTGTAGATCCAGACCTAATGGCTTCAGAAAAAATCTGATCAGGATCTACACTGTTTATCATGCAGTTTGTGAATTGCACGAATAAAAGATAAAACCAGCAGTTTGATTGGTGGGTAGTCAGAAATGCGTGTGGCTAAATTAAACTATTCAGCACGTACCGGTTAACGACCATTATTCCATTTGCACCGCACCAATTGTCAATCAGAGGTGGCGAAAACCGTAAAATCCGGAGAAAAAATGACCTTTCGTTAATTTAGTTTATACTAATTTATTTCAGTTTGATTGCGATGAAAGTTCCAAGCTTGAAGAAATAGATTGGGCTGCATGATGCTTCCACGCAGAGCTGAAACCGACCGCACAAGAGTACTGATAAACGGTTTAGTGGTTCTAAGCCTGCACGGGAAGAGTGCTGCGAGTTGGACCGTCCATGCATGTATAAACCCTATTGGTTTCAATGGGCGGTAGAGTCTGAGATGTCATTTCATCTCAATGTCGGATAAAAGTCCCACAAAATTGGAAGCAACGTCTCCGAAATGACCTATACAGTGTTGAAGGGGACGTTAAACCTCAAATCAAACAAATTAAATTATTAAATCGCTCTTGAACACTCGTACCGGATGTTATGGAGAGGCCACTGCTACCCATTTACACCTGGGTCGAGCGAGGCATTGTCATAACGTGTCTTGTCAAAGGACACACCTCGCCTCCGCTGGCCGGATTCGAACACACAACCTTTCGATCATAAGTCGAACGCGCTAACCAAAGAGCTATTAATAGCTTCACACGGTTCCCGCCCATCGGGACTAGAAGAAATAGACTGGGCTGCACGATACTTCCGCGCAGATCTGGAACCAACCGCACATGAGTACTAATAAACCGCATAGAGGTTCTAAGCATGCCCTGGAGTGATGGGGGTTGGACCGGCCATGCATATAAACCCTATTGGTTTAATTGGACGGCATGGGCTTGGAATGTAATTTCATCTCAATGTCGGGTTAAAGTCCCATAAAATTGGAAGCAACGTCTCCAAAATGGCATATAAAGTGTTGATGGGGACGTTACAAACAATAACGTCACAGTCTACACATTATCCAGCGATCTGAAACTAAATCAGTCGAAACACATGACCAGCCATATGTCCAGTTTGACTTTAAATATCGGAAACATTGGCAAACAAAGCAGGCATCAGATCAGACGCCGCACAACGTGGGATTCGATCAGGGCATTCGCTGTTTGCAAAACATTCAACAATTTTCTAATAAGTGATTTCACAAATTAACCCAACATGTCATCCATAAAATTTCGAAATTGAAGTTTGAAGTTTATATTTGGCAAAAATCACGATATTAACTTGCAGTTTATATTTGGCAAAAATCACGATATTACAAAAAAAGTTTATACAATTAAAACATGGATCAAAATATCAGTTACATGTTCATGTATATGGCTGAAAAGAGAATAAAGCGGTGCGTTTATTAAGTAATATTAAAGCAATTTTGTATTGGCCCATGCAGTTACAGGTCCGAGGTCTGCTGAATTGGCCCGAGTCCGAAGGTTGAGGCCAATACAGCAGACAGAAGACCTGAAGCTTGGTCAATACGAAATTACATGATTAATGACAATTTAATTAATTGACACCATTAAAAACATGATTACTGATGTTTGACCTCAGTGTTAATGACCTCCGAACAATACAGGGTAGTCAATTAATAACGGTTTTTATTAATTATTTTTAAATCTCAAACGTTTGAAATTTATATACCAATTATGGCAATTGTTTCATTCTTCTTCTTCTGTTATTAATCAAGTAATTTCGTATTGGCCCAGCTACAGGTCCGATATATTGGCCCGAGGCTTTCAGCCTTGAGCCAATACAGCAGACTTCGGATCTGTATAGTTGTGCCGATACGAAATTACTTGATTAATGACAATTTTATTAACTGACGCAATTAAAAAACATGATCATTGATTTTTTTTATCTTAGCCAAATATCACTTGACCACCGGCTAATATTAGTTGACCTGGTGTTAAATTAACTCTTAATACGGATGACCTCAGATCAATACAGGATGGTCAATTAATATTGCTGGAGAAACAGAATGGACTGTATAGTGCTTCTGCACAAAGTTGAAACCAACCGAAATTTTGATTACTTGTTTGTTTGTTTGATTTGAGGTTTAAACTCCCCGTCAACACTGTATAGGTCATTTTGGAGAGGTTGCTTCCAATCTTGTGGGACTTTTACCCGACGATGAGGTGAAAGTACATCTCAAGCCCTGTCGTCCAATGAAACCAGTAGAGTTTATAAGCATAGGCTGTCCGACTCGCACTGCTTTGCGTGGGCAGGCTCAGATCCTTGATTACTTATAAACCGCTTAGAAGGTTTAGCCTACACAGGAAAAGTATTGTGACCCCACTAAAGAGTCGGACCCCACCAGCGGTTTCTTTGGGCGTTGCGGCTTGAGATATCATTTCATTTCGGTGTCGGGTAAAAGTCCCACAAAATCGGAAAGGACCAAAAGTGCTGTTGACAGGGCACGTTAAACCCCAACACAAACAAAACAAATTATTATTATTATTATCAACACACTCTGGATAGGTGTAGATTTGTCTGTTGAACATTATAACAACACGCCTGTGTGGATTATTGCATTCTTTCACAGGTTTGTTTCTGATTGAGGCGGTTCTGACAAGTATGTCATATCTACATGTCTATATACAAATACAAATATTTGTATCGAAAATCCACTTTACTCTACAATAACTGGGGTTTATACTCTGTAAGGACGTGTTACCACGACAGATTCAGTGTTTTTTTTTTTTTTTTTTTTTTTTTTTTTTTGGGGGGGGGGGGTTACGCCCTTTCAAGATTATTTCACTCATATCGAGCCGTTCGTTAATCAGAGGTGAGCGAAAACCGGAGAAAAACCACATGACCTTCCGTTGCAGAACTTTGCGTCTCACATTTCTACCAGTGTGAAAAAATATAATTTAACCATTGCATACTAACATCCTCCATGGTGGTGTAGTGGTTAAGCTATACTCACCTCATAAACCAGGGTCGTAGGTTCGATTCCGGGCTTCTCCAGACTTTCGGATGGGTTTTTAAACCGAGGTCCCGTCTCCATATGACCTTAGATGTTGATGGGACATAAAATTTTCACACATAGCATTGTGTACTGCTGGACTATACGTTGAACGAGTTCATTTATCATTTTTGGCGTGTCAGGTCTATTTTTTGTTTTTGTTCTATGTTTGACAGAAAATCATGTTAGCCAACAGTAAAGACTCTAATCAGAAGCCGCATCTGATCAGCGTCTGCACTGTTTGCCTTTGTCCCTTCTTCGTGTTTCTAGGCAGTAAATAATTGGTTAAAATAAGACGTTGTTTTGTGCGTTGTTGTTTGTTGGTCTAGTTTTTACGCCCCCTCAACACTACTTATGTCATTTTGGAGGCATTGCTTCCAATGTTGTGGAACTTTCAACCGACATTGAGATATAACGAGATCTCAAGCCCTACCGACCAAACAAATCAAAATGGTTTATATGTAGGGACGATTCGACTCGCACCACTTTGCCTGAGCAGGCTCAGCTCCTCTAAGCATTTATTCGCGAATTTTAACATAAATGTCTATATCCCACCATTAGTAAACGCGACGCCATTAAGAACGTCATGCGTGTAACGTTACAGTCTTTCTTTTAAACCACTAGAAATTATTACATGGCGTTATTGCACTCTCAGACGCGACGCCATATGATAAATGCTTATATTTTCTTGCCGAAAAAAATGTGAGCTGCTCACATTTTTCAGCAAAAATACCACTCTATTTTGTATTTTAATTGCTAGAGCAGTTAACACTTTGAACACTAACGAGCTCGTTAAGCTAACGATGTTTTGAGCAACTGGACCCTGGTTATCAAGTCTATTAAATATGCAGCTTGAAATCCTCACAATAAATAAGGAAGACTGGGTACTCCTCAGAAACGCTTCCAGAAGGCGTCTCCAGCAAGCCACACTCGTCAATGAGGAAAACATAGATCATAAAAAACGTGTGCATAATCTGTGTCTGTTCTGTATAGCAGTGTTCATTTTGACCGTTTCAACCATAGTCCGTTATTACTACCAATGCGCACAGTGTAGATCCAAATGAGACGGTTCATACTATGCGGTCTTATTAGGAACTACATTGTTTGCCACCCTGTTAATGACTGCCTCAGCTCCATATTTAGAAAAATGGATGTGTCCAAAATCAAACAATTGAGCGTCATTTCTACTACTGACTCCAAATATATGACGTAAAATACAGTAAATACCGCAAGACTGCTTATTTCGCTCATTTTTGGACAACAATAGATAAGTTATGTAAGTAAACGACATAGAAGACATTGATAGTGCTTTTAGATGAATTTCAGGACTCGGAGTATGAAGTACAGTAAAATTCCGCTATTAAGACCGCCTAATATTAAGACTAAATCTGCTTTTAGAAGTTCATTGAGAAGATTTCAGTTATTCTTTATTTGTGTTTTCTACACACAGTGTCTCCTTATAAGGGACCACCTTTGGGACTGTTCAAAAGTGATCTTAAAGACCACGTTTGAACAGTCCCAACGGTGGTCTTTATACAGAAATTTTACTGTACGAGCTGAGCTGTACTCGTATAAACCAAAATACAGGGTCCCGTTGTTCAAAGTATTGTTAGCTTTGAATTGTTTTATTTGAGGTTTAACGTCCCCGTTAACACTGTATAGGTAATTTTGGAGACGTTGCTTCCAATTTTGTGGGACTTTTACCCGACATTGAGATGAAATGACAACTCAAGCCCTGTCACCCAATGAAAACAATAGGGTTTGTAAACATGGACAGTCCGACTAGCACCGCTTTGCCTGGTCAGGCTTAGATCCTCTAAGCGGTTTACCAGTACTTGTATGCGGTCGGCTTCAGCTCTGCGTGGAAGCAACATGCAGCCCATCTATGTCTTCAAGCCCCGATGGGCGGGGGCCGTAATTGTTAGCTTAACGAGCTCGTTAGTGATCAAATTGCAATACAATATCGGATACACTAATTTTGCTGGGAAAAAATGTAAGTCGCTTAGCCAACAGTAAAAACTCTGATCAGACGCCGCATCTGCACTGGGTCTGCACTGTTTGCCTTTGTCCCCCTTCGTGTTTCTAGGTAGTAGATAACTGGTTAAAATAAGACGTCGTTTTGTGCGTTGTTTGTTGGTCTACTTTCGTCCCCCTCAACACTACTTATGTCATTTTGGAGACATTGCTTCCAATTTTGTGGAAGTTTCAACCGACATTGAGATATAATGAGATCTGAAGCCCTACCGCCCAAACAAACCAAAATGGTTTATATGTAGGGACGATTCGACTCGCACCACTTTGCCCGTGCAGGCTCAGATCCTCTAAGCAATTTACCAGTACTTTCAGGTCTGCATGGAAGCATCACGCAGCCCAATCTATTCCTCTAAGCCTCGATGGGCAGGAGCCATGATGTTTGATGGAACTAATATAATCATAATATTCTACTACTACCAGTGAATGGTTGAACAATTGCTGTTGTCCAGTTCTGTCAGATTCACATAGGAACTGTGTATCCACATAACAAGTCCGGAAAATGAACACCCTTGCACCTCGTAGATAAAAATGTGGTTTTCCGGGTAATACAAAGAGGTTGGATTAATCATAAGGTAAAGTCATGAGGCATAATGGCTTCTGGAGTTTTTATAAAACAATGTTGTGTGAACTCAAAACACAACATTCCTTTCCAAGACAGAATCAGTAAAACATCTAAATTGGCCTTAACCCATAATATACCAATCACGACATTAAAATTTTGTTGTCTGCTTTGTCGTCTGCGGGTTACCTTAGGAGCAGTCTGATCAGGGTCCACACTGTTTGCCTGCATGCAAAAATATTTTTAAAAAGTTTGCAAAAAGATTCAGCAGACGACATAAGCTGATAACATTTTTAAGGAAGATGTTGCACTGATGAGTTAGGCCTTCATGCGGACTGAACAAATTGGAAATACGGGCGAAGATTGTGGCCACGTAAAATCGATTTAAGCCCCCCAGTGGAATTCCTGTCACTGACTGTTCCAAGGCGGTTCTTCTGTTGTGGTTTGCTTTTGTTATGGTTTGTCTTTGAGTGTGTGTATCGCTTATATTATTTTGTTTTGGATAGCCTATTGGCCATTTTGTGGGAAAGTAACTGTCCTTTTGGCTTTCCGCTATTGATGTTTCTATTAGAGTCTAGTTGTTTCATGTTTGTGCTTCTTTCCCTTTGATGTCTCTGATGGGAGATGTGGGTTAATTGTGTCTATTCCTGATCATTGCCTTCACTTCTATTTTGTAATGTATAGATACCTGGACCAGGGAGAACTGTCTAGGGACTTACTCAAGTGTGAGTTTGAATAAGCCAGGGTAAATAAACTATCCATGCTTCAGTAATTTACATTTGCTGTACATTCGAAAACAATGCATATAATCAAAATTATTTTTTTCTTTTCAGGGCGGAATTGAGAACAAACTGCACACAGTAAAAAAGTATTTAATTTGGAGTGTATTAGAATAATAACAGTACATCTACAGTTCATAAGAATAAAGCATAATTTGGATTGTGCATTCTGTTTCAATCAAATAGTGGGTTGATTGTCACTAAAAGTAGGCAGCAAAATGGTCCTGATCCTTGACTAAACTGTACCTTAACACTTATCCCACTGTTCACGACAACCCCTGTCTTTGCAAACAGTGTAGATGCAGATCAGATGGCTTCTTCAGAAGCCATCTGATCTGGATCTACACTGTCATTCAGTCTGTGATTTTAAATGAAAACATTATATCATGCATTCTGATTGGCGAGTAATCTAAAATGGATGTGGGCAATTAAATTATTCATCAGGATAAGGGTTAAGTAAACAGTGTAGAACTTGATCCAGTGGTGGGTTCAGAGACACCTGATCTATTACTTCACTAACGGTATTTGCCAATGTCCCATTTTGGGATCTTTAACATATATATGGTTAACCAATTTTGTATAGGAAACCCGAAAATATGGCACAGACAAACAGTGCAGGCCCAGATCAGATGTCACAGAATACACCGTTTTTGAAAAATTCAACCTTTCTTCCAACTGTCTGTGGTGGTCAGGTGGATATAGGCAGTAAATGTACCCTCGTATACATAACTTTGGTTCCACTGATGATAAACCTGGCCCAGCTGTTCAAAGCATAGTAAGCTTGAAGCAAATAAAAATCGAAGATTATAAGTTTGATTTTTTTTACTAATTCTACCTAGAAATGTTAAATAATGACAAAAACGCATTTTTTTTCAGAAACTCAAAGTTAACAAGCTTGTAAGTGGCCAAAATGTTAACTGTTCCGGCAAGTTTAATATCTAACACTGTTGCAATCTGCAAAAGCTACTCACATGTTTTAGCAAAATTAAAAAGTATAGTTGCAAAGTTTCGATGATATGATGATGATCAATGTTTAAACGATATGTTCACTTACAAATTGTTAGTTTTAAACAACTAGACCTTGATAAACAATCAACACAAAAAATATGAGTAATAGGAATAAAATGGAATGAAGCATATTAGATTTTCTTTTCTGGGGCCTGTTGTTCAAAACTAAAGATATCATTAGTTAACGTATCATTAAAACTTTGATCATTAAATGTGATAAATATACTAATATTTTACAGAAACAAGAGCACAGCATGCGGATGCCAACGCTCGGCTGCAAAAATGTCCAAGTTTTGCAAAAATTCTAAGTCAAAAAAGGGGCATAACTGTGCCAAAATATTTTGAGGGTTACCGTACCTATTGGTATGAGTTCCCCTTTTGATAATGAACAACTAGTCCGAGTTTCAAGTAAATATGTTCAGTAATGACAGAGATATTACAAAATGTCCAAGTTTTTGCACGACAACGATGCAGACGACGCCAGAGCTATGACAATACCTCGTCGTTTTCTTCGAAAACAACCGAGCTAAAAATGTGAGCAGCTTTTGTAAATGCAAAAGCTGCTCACATTTTATTTCAGAAAAAATACTAGAGTGTTAGATATTGCACTGTTAACAATTTGACCACTAACAAGCCTGCTAAGCGTATGATGCTTTGAACAAATGGACCCTGATATCTTGCAATAGAATGTTTACAGCTCAAACACCTTTGGGACCATGAATATTTGTTCAAGATCATATACAGTAAAATTCCGCTATTAAGACTACCAAAAATTGAGACTAATTCTGCCTTACAAAGCTTATTTAGAAAGTTTCAGTTATTCTTTCTTTGTGTTTTCTGCATACAGTGTCCTCTGGTCGGAGACCATCTTTGGGACTGTTCAAAAGTGGTCTTTAAGACCACTTTTGAACAGTCCCAAAGGTGGTCTTAATATAGGAATTTTACTGTAGTTCAAACTACCGGTACTGAGGTTTAATCATAGTACCTGGTTATGAGGCATAATGGGATTATTTTAGTGATACCTTTTCGATCTGCTATAAAATCAAGGTATACTGTGTGAACTCATTTGAATCGCCTTCTGATGAGTACAAACACCAAACCTTTCAAAGAAAAAATCAGAAAAATCTCCAAAATATTAAATATTTTATTTAATGGACATCTTGAGCTGGTTGATGAATTCTCTAGAGACTCAAAAGCCAGTTTGTGTATTTGTGTGTTATGTCCCACAAACAAATAAGATCATATGGAGACGGGACCTCGGTTTAATGATTCATCTGAAAGTTTGGAGAAGCCCGACCATTATCCCCTGGTTTATGAGTCAAGTAGCTTATCCACTACACAAGAGACTTTGATTTAGCGACAGTAAACCAGCCATCTATTTTTCAGTTATTGAAGTTTCACTGTGTATGCTTGAACATCAATGACACTTGAACATCTTTGGCACTGTAAAAATTTGTCCTAGATGGTAGTTCTAGTCACTGAAGGTAAATAAGGGGCATAATGAGGATAATTTCACCCTTATCCTGCTGAATAATTAATTTAGCCACACCCATTTCTGACTTCTAACCAATCGGATTACTTGTTATAATTTATTCCCGCAAATTCACAAACAGAATGTCAATCAGTGTAGATCCTAACAGCGGGATAAGGGTTATCTTCTATAAAAATAAATGTACCGTATTCTACCTATTTACCGCACATGCTCCTATAAGCGCACACCCAAGCTTTTTCTGGAAAAAATACACAAGCGCTCACTTTACAGTAACCTCCCAACAAATTCATATTGAGTTTTGCTGCATCTTTGACCCGGGGAAATCATATGTATATGTGGTGAACCCCTATGCTGAAATTCAACTCTATAAAATAATCATATCAGAAGCTTTTTTTTCGTATTTTTTTCTATTGAGTGAGCGCTTATTAGGTAGATTTTTCACCACAATATTTTCATACAATTTTGAAAAAACTAAGCGCACGGTGCGGTAAAAAGGTCAAATACGGTATATTGTAAACCTCATCAAAATCAATAATGAGGCCATTCTAATGAGGACACATTTTTAAGATGAATAAGAAAACTCCCTAATCTCTAAATATTTGTTATCTGGGTGTATGGGAATGATTCCCTATGAACTCATCATAAAGTCTGACACAACCAGGGTAAATAAGCCTTAGGTCTTCCACAGGTGCCTGAAGTTTGGTCTATCAAAACGTATTGAAAATGTCCAAATATAAAGACTCTGCTGCAATTTCAAAGAAATTACGAGATGGCTTAGTGTCGTTTTTGATTTTGAACCTTATGAAGTACTTATGGACAGAACTTCAAGCTCCTGTGCGTCTTCAAGCCATTGAAGTTCCACAATAAGTACAAATTCATGGCAAATGCAATATACTGAATTATACAGTTTGTTTTGTTCTCCCATTTAAAATCCATTTTCTATCAATAATGTCAATTGCATGCAATTATCACCCACTATCTAACTAGCATTTAATGAGAAACGTTTTATATGAAAGGCCCAAAGACAAAGTGGTGCAGTGAAATTCCACTATTAAGACCGCCTAAAATTAAGACTAATTCTGCTTTACAAAGCTTATTTAGAAGGTTGCAGTTATTCATTCATTGTATTTTCTGCATTCAGTGATCTCTGGTCAGAGACCACCTTTGGGACTGTTCAAAAGTGGTCTAAATATAAGAACAGTCCCAAAGGTGGTCTTAATATAATAATTTTACTGTATATCCCCAAGGGGACGCACTTGTTCAGAGCTAATAAAGTTGTAAATATATGATTGAAAGAACTGAAAAAAATGTGAGTAGCTTTTGTTATCAAGCTTGTAAACCTAACAATGCTTTGAACAACTGGGCAAATGCCCCATTTGTTCAAAGCATTGTTAGTTTAACAAGCTTGATAGTGGACAAAATGTTACCAGTTCTATTAATGCTCTGCATGCTTTTTTATTGTTGTTGTTGCTTTTTTAGCAGACATGTTAAAATATTTTTCTTTTTCCCAGAAAACAGGATTTGACATTTCATGCAAGTCCTGTTTTCTGAAAAAAAAAACAGGGACATAAAAATCAACCAAATCTGCCGAATTAGCCCAAAGCATGGTAAAGGTTATGTACAATATCTTTCGTTCAACAGAGTGGTATTTTTTGTTGATTTTTTTATGTCCCCGGTAGTGATAGCAGGGACATATTGTTTTTGCCCTGTCTGTTTGTTAGTTGGTTGGTTTATTTGTTTGTTTGTACATGGACAACTTTAACATTGGTCATAACTTTTGAACCGTTTGAGATAGAGCATTCATATCTGGCATGTAGGTTCCTTGTGACAAGAGCTTAACATTCATGCAAAAAATTTTGACCTGTGACCTTGACCTTGATGTGTGACTACCTTTGAAAAAAAGGCCATGCCCAGAGTCATTTTAGTGTTTCACAACCACATCTTTCTTGTTTTTAAAAGCAACTCACATTTTTTTTTCAGGAAAAATATAATCATATTTGCCATATTAAATGATTAAAGTTTTCATGATATGTCTAATTTTGAACAACTAATCCTGATTTAAATGCACATGACTATAAAATAATTTTAAAATTAATTAATTGTTACTTTATAAATATTTTAAAACATTAATGAGTATACATATATTATCTTTTTCACGATTTTGACTATTTCATTCAGCAACATGACCCACAATAGTCATAAAAACAAGTTTTCATATCATCTGATATCACATAAAAAACCCTTATCCTGCTGAATAAATTAATTCAGCCACTTATTTTTGTTTGATTTGAGGTTTAACGTCCCCGTCAAGACTGTAAAGGTCATTTTGGAGACGTTGCTGCCTAAGAAAACAGTGCACACCCAGATCAGACTGCTCCTAAGGAGCAGTCTGATCAGGGTCTACACTGTTTGATATTCCATCCATGCCTTTCAGATTCCTTTCTGGATCATGAAACAAACATGTCAAAATTTTAGGTGAAAAACAGTAAGTCCATCAGGTGGCCAATTTTTCAAACTTCTACAGTATACAAACAGCGCCCCCCCCCCCCCCCCCACACACACACCACATATTACAAGAGCACATCTGTGTCCAAAAATGATGTCTTTCATATCTCTAAATCTAGCATTTTTCTGTCTATCTTCTTATACTGAGTTGTACACAATTTTGGCCATCACCTCAGTTTTCTGATGATACTTTTTTTTATTTTCTTCTTATTTCTAGTCTAAACATAGATTGTAGGTGCTTGTTAGAAGCACCTCATTGAGGTGGTTCTACCAAGCACCAACAAGTCATGTTTTTGAGCAAAAATAAGGAAAACTAGAAATGGTGTTTGTAAAACACAATGCCCCCAACCTTTGCTTGTCCTTAGATGGCAAAATATTCAACAAATATTGTTAAAGACTCAAAAACATACAACAAGAATTCCCCCGAAGGCTATGTCGCGCCTGTGGGGGCACAAAGTCACCAAACCATGAAATCTAGGTCAAGGTCAAACATGGATACCTGCATAAAAATTTCACTCCTAGTTGCAAGCATGTACCAAGTATCATCAATGAAACTCTTAAAAACAGACTCTTACATCAGGGTGAATGTTAGGGTTGTCACACTATTTTACAAAGTCAGTGAACCATAAAATGTAGGTCAAGGTCAGAAATGGATACTTGCATTGAAGTTTCAATTCCTAAATGCAAGCTAGTACCAAATACAATTAATGAAGCTCTAATAGATCTTGAGAAATGGACTCTTACATTAGATAGAAAGTCAGGGTGGTCGCAATACATGTAATTCACAAAGTCAGTGAACCATTAATATTGGTAAAAGTCAAACATGGATGCTTGCGTTGCAGTTGCAATTCCTAGATGCAAGTTTGTACCAATTATAATTAAAAAAGCTTTAATAAAAAGCTTTAATAGTTTTCGAGAAATGGTGAATGTCAGGGTGGTCGCAATAATTCACGAAGTCAGTGAACCATGAAATATAGGTCAAGGTCAGATATGAATGCTTGCGTTGAAGTTGCAATGCCTGGATGCAAGTTTGTACCAAGAATGATTAATGAAGCTCTAATAGTTCTCAAGATATGGACTTGCTGACAAGATTTTATTAGAAAAAACAAGGCATCGCATGCGATACAAATCCCCTCGCACAAGACAACTTCGTGTGTGGAAAACACTGAAATGGCAAAAGTCCAACTTGCTTGAGATATTATCATATGCAACATTTGTGTAAAGTTTGTTTAAAAATCCATCCATAAATGTAGGTTCTAGAGTGATGACAATATTTCTCTAAAAATAGTCATAGGGACCTTGACTTGAGGCCATGGCCGCGAAGTAGATCTTGCTCAAGATATTATCATAAGCATCTTTTGTGTGAAGTTAGATTAAAATCATAAATGTAGGCGGTAGAGCAATGACAAAGTTTTTCTAAAAATAGCCATAGTGACCTTGACCTTGAGGTCATGACCTTGAAAGTCAAAGCAACTCGAGATATTACCATAAGAAACATTTGTGTGAAGTTCTATTAACATCTATCTATAAATGTAGGCACTAGAGCGAAGACTAAGATTTTCTTAAAATAGCCACAGTGACCTTGACCTTGAAAGTCGAAATAGTTTGAGATATTGTCATAAGGAACATTTGTGTGAAGTTATGCTGAAATCGGTGAAGAAATGTAAGCGCTAGAGCCATGTCAAAGTTTTTCTAAAAATAGCCACAGTGACCTTGACCTTGAAAGTCAAACTCACTCGAGGTATTGTCATAAGGAACATTTGTGAGAAGTTATATTGAAATCAGTGAAGAAATGTAGTTGCTAGGGCGATGACAAAGTTTTTCTAAAATTAGCCACAGTGACCTTGACCTTGAAAGTCAAAATTGCTCGAGATATTGTCTTAAGGAACATTTGTGTGAAGTTATATTGAAATTGGTGAAGAAATGTAAGCGCTAGAGCATTGACAAAGTTTTTCTAAAAATAGCCACAGTGACCTTGACCTTGAAAGTGGAACTCGCTACAGATATTGTCATAAGGAACATTTGTGTGAATCGATTTTGAAATTGGTGAAAAAATGTAAGCGCTAGAGCAATGAAAAAGTTTTTCTAAAAATAGCCACAGTGACCTTGACCTTGAAAGTCGAACTCTTTCGAGGTATTGTCATAAGTATCATTTGTGTGAAGTTATATTAAAATCGGTGAAGAAATGTAGGCGCTGGAGCGATGACAAAGTTTTTCTAAAAATAGCCATTGTGACCTTGACCTTGAAAGTTGAAATGGCTTGAGATATTGTCATAAGGAACATTTGTGTGAAGTTATATTGAAATCGGTGAAGAAATGTAAGCGCTAGAGCATTGACAAAGTTTTTCTAAAAATAGCCACAGTGACCTTGACCTTGAAAGTGGAACTCACTAGAGATATTGTCATAAGGAACATTTGTGTGAAGTTATATTGAAATCGGTGAAGAAATGTAGGCGCTAGAGTGATGACAAAATTTTTCTAAAAATAGCTACAGTGACCTTGACCTTGAGGTCATGACCCTGAAAGTCGAACACACTCGAGATATTGTCATAAAGAACATTTGTGTGAAGTTATATTGAAATCAGTGAAGAAATGTAGGCGCTAGAGCAATGACAAAGTTTTTCTAAAAATAGCCACAGTGACCTTGACCTTGATGTCATGACCTTGAAAGTCGACCTCGCTGAAGATATTGTCATAAGGCACATTTGTGTGAAGTTATACTGAAATCAGTGAAGAAATGTAGGCGCTAGAGTGATGACAAAGTTTTTCTTAAAATAGCCACAGTGACCTTGACCTTGAGGTCATGACCTTGAAAGTCGGAACTCGCTGAGATATTGTCATAAGAAACATTTGTGTGAAGTTATATTGAAATTGGTGAAGAAAGTAGGCCCTAGAGCGATGACAAAGTTTTACTAAAAATAGCCAAAGTGACCTTGACCTTGAGGTCATGACCTTGAAGTCTAACTCTCTCGAGATTTTTTATAAGGAACATTTGTGTGAAGTTATATTGAAATTGGTGAAGAAATGTAGGCGCTAGAGCGATGACAAAGTTTTTCTAAATATAGTCACAGTGACCTTGACCTTGCGGTCATGACCTTGAAAGTCGAACTTGCTCGAGATTTTTTTATAAGGAACATTTCTGTGAAGTTATATTGAAATTGGTGAAGATATGTAGGCGCTAGAGCGATGACAAACTTTTTCTAAAAATAGCCACAGTGACCTTGACCTTGAGGTCATGACCTTGAAAGTCGAACTCGCTCGAGATTTTTTTATAAGGAACATTTGTGTGAAGTTATATTGAAATTGGTGAAGAAATGTAGGCGCTAGAACGATGACAAAGTTTTTCACAAATTACCAAAATGACAAAGGGCCATAACTCACAAAGTATTTTTCCGAATTTTGTCATAAGTTAATCAGTTCATCTACTCATCACCACCAATCTATTCACCAACTTTCAAGGCTCTAGCTCCAATAGTTTTTGAGATATCTTGCTGACAAGATTTTATTAAAAAAATTTCAAAGGGCAATAACTCTTGAAGGGGGCATAATCCGGACGAGAAAAAAAATACGCGTCAGCTAATTTTCCATGAGGAATCCATATATGAAATTTCAACACCCTACCATACACGGTTCTAAAGATATGCTATGCATCACTTTTAGCATACATTACAATGGGCACAAATTACCAAAATGACAAAGGGCCATAACTCACAAATTATTTTTCGGAATTTTGTCAAAAGTTAATCAGTTCATCTACTCATCACCACCAATCTATTCACCAACTTTCAAGGCTCTAGCTCCAATAGTTTTTGAGATATCTTGCTGACAAAATTTTATTAAAAAAATTTCAAAGGGCAATAACTCTTAAAAGGGGCATAATCAGGACAAGAAAAAAAATAGGCGTCAGCTTATTTTCCGTGAGGAATCCATACATGAAATTTCAAAACCCTAGAATACACGGTTCTAAAGTTATGCTACGCATCACTTTTAGCATACATTACAATGGGCACAAATTACCAAAATGACAAAGGGCCATAACTCACAAAGTATTTTTCGGAATTTTGTCAAAAGTTAATCAGTTCATCTACTCATCACCACCAATCTATTCACCAACTTTCAAGGCTCTAGCTCCAATAGTTTTTGAGATATCTTGCTGACAAGATTTTATTAAAACAATTTCAAAGGGCAATAACTCTTAAAAGGGGCATAATCCGGACGAGAAAAAAAATACGCGTCAGCTAATTTTCCATGAGGAATCCATATATGAAATTTCAAAACCCTAGCATACACGGTTCTAAAGACATGCTATGCATCACTTTTAGCATACATTACAATGGGCACAAATTACCAAAATGACAAAGGGCCATAACTCACAAAGTATTTTTCGGAATTTTGTCAAAAGTTAATCAGTTCATCTACTCATCACCACCAATATAATCACCAACTTTCAAGGCTCTAGCTCCAATAATTTTTGAGAAATCTTGCTGACAAGATTTTATTAAAAAAATTTCAAAGGGCAATAACTCTTGAAGGGGGCATAATCCGGACGAGAAAAAAAATACGCGTCAGCTAATTTTCCATGAGGAATCCATATATGAAATTTCAAAACCCTAGCATACACGGTTCTTTAGTATTGCTATGCATCAAAAGCGTAACGGACGGACGAACGGACGAACAGACGAACGGACGAACGGACGAACGAACCAGAAGCAATATGCCCCTCCAACTTTTTCAAAGTTGGGGGCATAATAATGTATATCCCTGTAATCCCCACTTTTTGCTATACAAAGTGGAATTGAGGGGGTGTTCATTGCATGGACTTCTTAATCTGATCATACCTCATGTGAACATGTCTGAAATGAACACCTCCCTAAAACCCCACTTTATATAGAGAAAGCAGGGGTTTACAGGGGCATACATTATTTTTCTCATTACTGCTCCAAGACATAAGTTATGGAGACTTGTTAGAATGAGGCAGTTCTAACGAGCACCCACAACCTATGTTCGTAGCATAAATTAGAAAAATATCACAGACTTTCATCACAAAGTTGAATTTAGAGGGGTGTTCATTACACAGACTTATTAATCTGATCATACTTCATGTGAACCAGTCCATGAAATGAACACCCCAATAAGCCCCACTTTATATAGAAAAATGGGATTTACAGGGGTATACATTATTTTTCTTATTTCTGCTCCAAGACATAGGTTATGGATACTCGTTAGAACTGCCTCAATGAGGCGGTTCTAACGAGCACCCACAACCTATGTTTGTTGTAGTATAAATTAGAAAAATATCACAGACTTTCATCCGAGAAGTAATCGTAATGTAAGGTGGACGATATCATTCAGTATAAAATAAGTTAAAACAGGTTAAAGATACAGCATGCTTCAGGTTAAGTGGCGAGCCTTTAAAAGGCTGATTGACATGTTAACAAGTAAACAACTTATTAACCAAAAAAGTTAAACAAGTTATTGTCTTGTAAAGACGTATAAAACATACAGAAAAAAATGTACAATTGAGCAATAAATTGAGAGATGTCCTACAAAATGACCTTTTTTATGTTAATTTCTAAAACCACTGTACTAATATCAAAGGAAAGAAACAACTACACACAATCAATCTTAACCTCTTTATAACACTATCGTGGAGGTCCAAAGCAGAAACTATGTTATTTTGACAAACATGTTATATCCATAGAACAATGTTTAGATTTTATAGAAAGCTGACAATTTATGGTAATATGATCTGGGGATGCATTTTTATAGAGCACTGCATGCGGGTGCCAAAGCTCAGCTGCAGCCCCTTTTCATAATGAATAAATAGTTCGAGTTTCAAGTAAATATGTTCAGTAATGACAGAGATATTACAAAATGTCCAAGTTTTTGCACGACGATGCAGACAACGCCAGAGCTATGACAATACCTTGTTGTTTTCTTCGACAACAGCCGAGCTAATGAAAGAATCAGAATTGTTGCAGGTGACACATCACATAACATTCATGAACCAGGACCTGTGATATGGGAAGTAAGTCCCTAGCTCTCACAGTCTCTCTCTCTCTCTCTCTAGTCTCAAAGAGGGAGACAGAGATTTAAACACCACGAAAACTTTGCCTGGGCAGGCTTGGTCCTTCTAAGCGGTTTACCAGCACTCATGTGTGGTCAGTTTCAGCTTATCAGGCTGAGTTATTTTTAGAAGTTCGGTTTAAGATATCTCAGCTGTTTTCAAAAAGTGAAGACACAGAACAGATGCTACATTCTGATGCCAATGTTCCACTCTAGGGTTTCCCCATTTAAAATAGTTTGATTGCATTGGTATGTTATACATGTATATTTAAAGATTTGCTTATTTTCTTCTACAGGTACATATATTGTGTCATTTGTTTCACAATATATGTTTTTTTTTTTATTTCTTCCTTTTTGTAGAGGAAAATAAGAAAAATAATGAAACTACCGTATTCGCCCTAATTACCGCACCGTGCGCTTAGTTTTTTCAAAACCATGTCAAAAAATCACAGTGAAAAATCTACCTAATTAGCGCTAACTCGATGCGAAAACAATAGCTTCCCAGATGATGCATACTGATATTTAACCCTTTACCACTCAGGGATTTTGTGAATTTTGCTGATTTTCACAGTGTTGCACCTGACAGCAACTTCAACTAGCCATTGTTTCATAATGGATGGTCTGTTTTACACCAAACTCGGTTTGAATGTTCACTGGACAGTAGCCTTTCAAATGCAACCTTTCATGACTTGATCATTGTTGTCATGGTTAAGAGGGGGCATCTCAAAGTTGGCAAAAAGTGTGTTTTCACATGAATTTTTGACCACATTTTAATCTTCACACAGCTGTCAAGGCAACAATTAAGGTGTTTGGCACTGGCCATTTTCACTGTTTGCATCATGTTTTATCAGCATCAATTTTCAGGCATTTTTGACCCCAGACACCCTCAGATATAAATTTTAGCCATAAACCCAAAAATTTTCGGGATGTGAGGGGGGCAGCGCCCCCCTTCAATCCCACCCCCCCAGAATATTTTTAGTGGGGAGGCGCGCCAAAAAACAGGTCACTTTTTTGCCCAACAAATCCTAAAGCAAACATAACTATCCAGGGGTAGAAATGCAGATTTTAGGTGCTTCTGCGGCTTAAAATGGGGGGGGGGGGGGGGGGGTGGGGTGCAGACACGTAAAAACACGTATCTGAGTGGTAAAGGGTTAACTGAAATCTGGGAACATACTGAATTTTCCCCTAAAATGCATTAATTATATCTGAAATATTGTTTCTTGCAATAAAATGATGAAAAAAACATTATTTTGGTCATTTGGGATTTTCTACATTAACTGAAATCTGGGAACATACTGAATTTCAGCCTAAAATGCATTCATTTTATCTGAAATATTGTTTCTTGCAATAATATGATGAAAAAACATTATTTTTGTCAGTTGGGATTTTCTTCATTAACCCTTTACCACTCAGGGATTTTGTGAATTTTGCTGATTTTCACAGTGTTGCACCTGACAGCAACTTCAACTAGCCATTGTTTCATAATGGATGGTCTGTTTTACACCAAACTCGGCATGAATGTTCATTGGGCAGTAGCCTTTCAAATGCAACCTTTCATGACTTGATCATTGTTGTCATGGTAAAGAGGGGGCATCTCAAAGTTGGCAAAAAGTGTGTCTTCACATGAATTTTTGACCACATTTTAATCCTCACACAGCTGTCAAGGCAACAATTAAGGTGTTTGGCACTGGTCATTTTCACTGTTTGCAGCATGTTTTATCAGCATCAATTTTCAGGCATTTTTGACCCCAGACACACTCAGATATAAATTTTAGCGGCCGGTTGGGCCATAAACCCAAAAATTTTCGGGATGTGAGGGGGGCGTTGCCCCCCTTCAATCCCCCAGAATATTTTCAGTGGGGAGGCGCGCAAAAAACAGGTCACTTTTTTGCCCAACAAATCCTAAAGCAAACATAACTATCCAGGGGTAGAAAATGCAGATTTTAGGTGCTTCTGGGGCTTAAAATGGGGGGGGGGGGGTGGTGTGCAGACACGTAAAAACACGTATCTGAGTGGTAAAGGGTTAACTGAAATCTGGGAACATACTGAATTTCAGCCTAAAATGCATTCATTTTATCTGAAATATTGTTTCTTGCAATAATATGATGAAAAAACATTATTTTTGTCAGTTGGGATTTTCTTCATTAACCCTTACCACTCAGGGATTTTGTGAATTTTGCTGATTTTCACAGTGTTGCACCTGACAGCAACTTCAACTAGCCATTGTTTCATAATGGATGGTCTGTTTTACACCAAACTCGGCATGAATGTTCATTGGGCAGTAGCCTTTCAAATGCAACCTTTCATGACTTGATCATTGTTGTCATGGTAAAGAGGGGGCATCTCAAAGTTGGCAAAAAGTGTGTTTTCACATGAATTTTTGACCACATTTTAATCCTCACACAGCTGTCAAGGCAACAATTAAGGTGTTTGGCACTGGTCATTTTCACTGTTTGCAGCATGTTTTATCAGCATCAATTTTCAGGCATTTTTGACCCCAGACACCCTCAGATATAAATTTTAGCGGCCGGTTGGGCCATAAACCCAAACTTTTTCGGGATGTGAGGGGGGGCGTTGCCCCCCTTCAATCCCCCCAGAATATTTTTAGTGGGGAGGCGCGCGAAAAAACAGGTCACTTTTTTGCCCAACAAATCCTAAAGCAAACATAACTATCCAGGGGTAGAAAATGCAGATTTTAGGTGCTTCTGGGGCTTAAAATGGGGGGGGGGGTGCAGACACGTAAAAACACGTATCTGAGTGGTAAAGGGTTAACTGAAATCTGGGAACATACTGAATTTCAGCCTAAAATGCATTCATTTTATCTGAAATATTGTTTCTTGCAATAATATGATGAAAAAACATTATTTTTGTCAGTTGGGATTTTCTTCATTAACCCTTTACCACTCAGGGATTTTGTGAATTTTGCTGATTTTCACAGTGTTGCACCTGACAGCAACTTCAACTAGCCATTGTTTCATAATGGATGGTCTGTTTTACACCAAACTCGGCATGAATGTTCATTGGGCAGTAGCCTTTCAAATGCAACCTTTCATGACTTGATCATTGTTGTCATGGTAAAGAGGGGGCATCTCAAAGTTGGCAAAAAGTGTGTTTTCACATGAATTTTTGACCACATTTTAATCCTCACACAGCTGTCAAGGCAACAATTAAGGTGTTTGGCACTGGTCATTTTCACTGTTTGCAGCATGTTTTATCAGCATCAATTTTCAGGCATTTTTGACCCCAGACACCCTCAGATATAAATTTTAGCGGCCGGTTGGGCCATAAACCCAAACTTTGTCGGGATGTGAGGGGGGGGGGGCGTTGCCCCCTTCAATCCCCCCAGAATATTTTTAGTGGGGAGGCGCGCGAAAAAACAGGTCACTTTTTTGCCCAACAAATCCTAAAGCAAACATAACTCTCCAGGGGTAGAAAATGCAGATTTTAGGTGCTTCTGGGGCTTAAAATGGGGGGGGGGTGCAGACACGTAAAAACACGTATCTGAGTGGTAAAGGGTTAACTGAAATCTGGGAACATACTGAATTTCAGCCTAAAATGCATTCATTTTATCTGAAATATTGTTTCTTGCAATAATATGATGAAAAAACATTATTTTTGTCAGTTGGGATTTTCTTCATTAACCCTTTACCACTCAGGGATTTTGTGAATTTTGCTGATTTTCACAGTGTTGCACCTGACAGCAACTTCAACTAGCCATTGTTTCATAATGGATGGTCTGTTTTACACCAAACTCGGCATGAATGTTCATTGGGCAGTAGCCTTTCAAATGCAACCTTTCATGACTTGATCATTGTTGTCATGGTAAAGAGGGGGCATCTCAAAGTTGGCAAAAAGTGTGTTTTCACATGAATTTTTGACCACATTTTAATCCTCACCCAGCTGTCAAGGCAACAATTAAGGTGTTTGGCACTGGTCATTTTCACTGTTTGCAGCATGTTTTATCAGCATCAATTTTCAGGCATTTTTGACCCCAGACACCCTCAGATATAAATTTTAGCGGCCGGTTGGGCCATAAACCCAAACTTTTTCGGGATGTGAGGGGGGGCGTTGCCCCCCTTCAATCCCCCCAGAATATTTTTAGTGGGGAGGCGCGCGAAAAAACAGGTCACTTTTTTGCCCAACAAATCCTAAAGCAAACATAACTATCCAGGGGTAGAAAATGCAGATTTTAGGTGCTTCTGGGGCTTAAAATGGGGGGGGGGGTGCAGACACGTAAAAACACGTATCTGAGTGGTAAAGGGTTAACTGAAATCTGGGAACATACTGAATTTCAGCCTAAAATGCATTCATTTTATCTGAAATATTGTTTCTTGCAATAATATGATGAAAAAACATTATTTTTGTCAGTTGGGATTTTCTTCATTAACCCTTTAACCACTCAGGGATTTTGTGAATTTTGCTGATTTTCACAGTGTTGCACCTGACAGCAACTTCAACTAGCCATTGTTTCATAATGGATGGTCTGTTTTACACCAAACTCGGCATGAATGTTCATTGGGCAGTAGCCTTTCAAATGCAACCTTTCATGACTTGATCATTGTTGTCATGGTAAAGAGGGGGCATCTCAAAGTTAGCAAAAAGTGTGTTTTCACATGAATTTTTGACCACATTTTAATCCTCACACAGCTGTCAAGGCAACAATTAAGGTGTTTGGCACTGGTCATTTTCACTGTTTGCAGCATGTTTTATCAGCATCAATTTTCAGGCATTTTTGACCCCAGACACCCTCAGATATAAATTTTAGTGGCCTGTTGGGCCATAAACCCAAAATTTTTCGGGATGTGAGGGGGGCGTTGCCCCCCTTCAATCCCCCAGAATATTTTTAGTGGGGAGGCGCGCGAAAAAACAGGTCACTTTTTTGCCCAACAAATCCTAAAGCAAACATAACTATCCAGGGGTAGAAAATGCAGATTTTAGGTGCTTCTGGGGCTTAAAATGGGGGGGGGGGGGTGCAGACACATAAAAACATGTATCTGAGTGGTAAAGGGTTAACTGAAATCTGGGAACATACTGAATTTCAGCCTAAAATGCATTCATTTTATCTGAAATATTGTTTCTTGCAATAATATGATGAAAAAACATTATTTTTGTCAGTTGGGATTTTCTTCATTAACCCTTTACCACTCAGGGATTTTGTGAATTTTGCTGATTTTCACAGTGTTGCACCTGACAGCAACTTCAACTAGCCATTGTTTCATAATGGATGGTCTGTTTTACACCAAACTCAGCATGAATGTTCATTGGGCAGTAGCCTTTCAAATGCAACCTTTCATGACTTGATCATTGTTGCCATGGTAAAGAGGGGGCATCTCAAAGTTGGCAAAAAGTGTGTTTTCACATGAATTTTTGACCACATTTTAATCCTCACACAGCTGTCAAGGCAACAATTAAGGTGTTTGGCACTGGTCATTTTCACTGTTTGCAGCATGTTTTATCAGCATCAATTTTCAGGCATTTTTGACCCCAGACACCCTCAGATATAAATTTTAGCGGCCGGTTGGGCCATAAACCCAAACTTTTTCGGGATGTGAGGGGGGGCGTTGCCCCCCTTCAATCCCCCCAGAATATTTTTAGTGGGGAGGCGCGCGAAAAAACAGGTCACTTTTTTGCCCAACAAATCCTAAAGCAAACATAACTATCCAGGGGTAGAAAATGCAGATTTTAGGTGCTTCTGGGGCTTAAAATGGGGGGGTGGGTGCAGACACGTAAAAACATGTATCTGAGTGGTAAAGGGTTAACTGAAATCTGGGAACATACTGAATTTCAGCCTAAAATGCATTCATTTTATCTGAAATATTGTTTCTTGCAATAATATGATGAAAAAACATTATTTTTGTCAGTTGGGATTTTCTTCATTAACCCTTTACCACTCAGGGATTCTGTGAATTTTGCTGATTTTCACAGTGTTGCACCTGACAGCAACTTCAACTAGCCATTGTTTCATAATGGATGGTCTGTTTTACACCAAACTCGGCATGAATGTTCATTGGGCAGTAGCCTTTCAAATGCAACCTTTCATGACTTGATCATTGTTGTCATGGTAAAGAGGGGGCATCTCAAAGTTGGCAAAAAGTGTATTTTCACATGAATTTTTGACCACATTTTAATCCTCACACAGCTGTCAAGGCAACAATTAAGGTGTTTGGCACTGGTCATTTTCACTGTTTGCAGCATGTTTTATCAGCATCAATTTTCAGGCATTTTTGACCCCAGACACCCTCAGATATAAATTTTAGCGGCCGGTTGGGCCATAAACCCAAACTTTTTCGGGATGTGAGGGGGGGGGGGGGGGGCGTTGCCCCCCTTCAATCCCCCCAGAATATTTTTAGTGGGGAGGCGCGCGAAAAAACAGGTCACTTTTTTGCCCAACAAATCCTAAAGCAAACATAACTATCCAGGGGTAGAAAATGCAGATTTTAGGTGCTTCTGGGGCTTAAAATGGGGGGGGGGGTGCAGACACGTAAAAACACGTATCTGAGTGGTAAAGGGTTAACTGAAATCTGGGAACATACTGAATTTCAGCCTAAAATGCATTTATTTTATCTGAAATATTGTTTCTTGCAATAATATGATGAAAAAACATTATTTTTGTCAGTTGGGATTTTCTTCATTAACCCTTTACCACTCAGGGATTTTGTGAATTTTGCTGATTTTCACAGTGTTGCACCTGACAGCAACTTCAACTAGCCATTGTTTCATAATGGATGGTCTGTTTTACACCAAACTCGGCATGAATGTTCATTGGGCAGTAGCCTTTCAAATGCAACCTTTCATGACTTGATCATTGTTGTCATGGTAAAGAGGGGGCATCTCAAAGTTAGCAAAAAGTGTGTTTTCACATGAATTTTTGACCACATTTTAATCCTCACACAGCTGTCAAGGCAACAATAAAGGTGTTTGGCACTGGTCATTTTCACTGTTTGCAGCATGTTTTATCAGCATCAATTTTCAGGCATTTTTGACCCCAGACACCCTCAGATATAAATTTTAGTGGCCGGTTGGGCCATAAACCCAAAATTTTTCGGGATGTGAGGGGGGGGCGTTGCCCCCCTTCAATCCCCCCAGAATATTTTTAGTGGGGAGGCGCGCGAAAAAACAGGTCACTTTTTTGCCCAACAAATCCTAAAGCAAACATAACTATCCAGGGGTAGAAAATGCAGATTTTAGGTGCTTCTGGGGCTTAAAATGGGGGGGGGTGCAGACACGTAAAAACACGTATCTGAGTGATAAAGGGTTAACTGAAATCTGGGAACATACTGAATTTCAGCCTAAAATGCATTTATTTTATCTGAAATATTGTTTCTTGCAATAAAATGATGAAAAAACATTATTTCGGTCATTTGGGATTTTCTACATTAACCCTTTACCACTCAGGGATTTTGTGAATTTTGCTGATTTTCACAGTGTTGCACCTGACAGCAACTTCAACTAGCCAATGTTTCATAATGGATGGTCTGTTTTACACCAAACTCGGTTTGAATGTTCATTGGACAGTAGCCTTTCAAATGCAACCTTTCATGACTTGATCATTGTTGTCATGGTTAAGAGGGGGCATCTCAAAGTTGGCAAAAAGTGTGTTTTCACATGAATTTTTGACCACATTTTAATCTTCACACAGCTGTCAAGGCAACAATTAAGGTGTTTGGCACTGGCCATTTTCACTGTTTGCATCATGTTTTATCAGCATCAATTTTCACGCTTTTTTGACCCCAGACACCCTCAGATATAAATTTTAGCCGCCGGTTTGGTCATACACCCAAAAATTTTCGGGATGTGAGGGGGGCAGCGCCCCCCTTCAATCCCCCCCAGAATATTTTTAGTTGGGAGGCGCGCGAAAAAACAGGTCACTTTTTTGCCCAACAAATCCTAAAGCAAACATAACTATCCAGGGGTAGAAATGCAGATTTTAGGTGCTTCTGGGGCTTAAAATGGGGGGGTGGGGTGCAGACACGTAAAAACACGTATCTGAGTGGTAAAGGGTTAATGGGACAGAAAAGGATACTAAGCATTGCCTTCACTGTTGCAGAAATAATGGTAAGTTATTTTTATCGATTTACTGTGAGAGCTTCCAAGGGGAGGTTACTGTAAAGTGTGCGCTTATGCATTTCCTTTTCAAAATTAGCTTAGGTGTGCGCTTATAGGAGCATGTGCGGTAATTAGGGCGAATACGGTAAAAGAAAAATAATGAAACTAAAGATATAAAGCTGAACTGTATGTCACTCACCCATAAGCCACAGACCTCCATTAACTCATAAAATGCCAATCACGACAATTGTCGTCTGCTTTGTCATCTGCTGGTTACTTTAAAAGTCATTTTTGCAAACAGTGTCGACCCAAATCAGACTACTCCTCTAGGAGCAGTCTGATTTGGGCCCACACTGTTTGCCTGTAAGCAAACAGATTTTTTAAATTATTTGCAAACTAGAAATGTGTTCAGACGACACAGATGCCCCCACCCAGGGGCCCGCCTCACCCCAAAAATCCATGTTGCAACAACAGCTGTCATTAGACAGCATAGCTCTACTGCAAAAGTGTCCTACCCATAGATGGGGATATTGCTGATTAAATCTTTGGACCAAAAACTATCATCATATCCAATTTGAACCCAATTAATTAAATAGTTTGGAAAATATGAGCTCTAAGAAACTTTAACATTAAAAATTTTCTAAGTGTGTGACCTTGACCTTGAGGTCATGGGCAGGGTCGGTGTTATGGCTGAATGAAACTTGGGACCTGTATCTATCATCATTCCAAATATGAAGCCAATCTGTGTGGTTTGGAAAATATGAGCTCTAAAACTTAAAAAGCATCATAAGACTAAGTATGTGACCTTGACCTTGAGGTCAGGGGTGGGGATATATCCACTTTTGGACCTGTAACTATGATCATACCAAATATGAAGCAAATCCATATGGTTTGGTGAGTATGAGCTCTTAATAAACTTTAAATAAAAAAATGCTTTGTCTGTGACCTTGACCTTTGGGGCATGTGCATGGGTGGGGGTATTGGACCAGTATCAATCATCATACCAAATATAAACTTTATTCATCATACAATTTGGAAAATATAAACTCTTAAAGTATCTAATTAGAAATATCTAAGTCTATGACCTTGACCTTGAGCTCATGGGCATGGGTGGGGGTATCGCTGAATAAAATGGACAGGTATCTAACATCATAGCAAATATAAACTCAATCCATCATACGATTTGGAAAATATCAACCGTTAAAATATCTATTTAAAAAATTTCTAAGTCTGTGACCTTGACCTTGAAGCCATAGGAATTGTGTGTGTGTGAATTCGGATTTAACGTCGCTTTCAACAATTTTTCAGTCATATCATGACGGTGTCTGGTTGCGACAGGGAGCTCAATGCTCACGTTTATAGTGCTGCCTCACTGAAGTATCATGTCCCAGACACATTACATGATACCACACCCAGTCACATTATCCTGACACTGGATCGACCAGTCATAGCTCTACCCCGTAAATCTGAGTGCCAAGCAAGGAGCAGCTAGTACCATTTTTAACGACTTTGGTATGTCGCGGCCCGGGATCGAACCCGAGACCTCCCGTTCCCCGGAGCGGACACTCTACCAACTGAGCTATCGGGGCCGGTGAAGCCATAGGAATGAGTTGGGGTATTGCCAAATAAACATTTGGACCTGTATCTATCATCATAGCAAATATAAGCCAAATCCATAATATGGTCTGGAAAATTAGAGCTCTTTAAAATCTTTAACATTAAAATTGTCTAAGTCTGTGACCTTGACCTTGAAGTCATAGGCATGGATGGGGGTATTGCGGAATAAAACATTGTACCTATATCTATCATCATACCAAATATGAACCAAAGCCATCATAAAAGTTCAGGTTCTACCAGGTACAAATAACTTAACTGGAGTCTTTAACATAGAAAATTTCTAAGTCCATGACCTTGATCTTAAGACCATGGGCATGGGTGGGGGTATCGCTGAATAAAACTTTGGACCTATATCTATAATCATACCAAATATGAACCAATTCCATCAAATGGTTGACAATCATCATCATCATCATCAACGGATTTTTGATTAACGTGCAGGTACAGGGGCAGCGTCCACATAAGTGGGCCCCCTTCCAGGTAGCTGGCTTGCTGCACGCATGGCAGATCTTACACCAGATCTCCAGGCTTGTCTATCATGAGGATCGATAGCAGAGAGCTTCCATTCTCTGCAATCTCTTTCTGTTAGCTGAGATATGAGTTCTAAAATGTTCAGGGTCTACCTGTTACAAAAACCTTAACCTGAGTCTTTAACATCGAAAATTTCAAAGTCTGTGACCTTGACCTTGAGGTCATAGGCATGGGTGGGAGTATCGCTTAATAAAACTTTGGACTTATATCTATCATCATACCAAATATGAACCAGTTCCATCGAACGGTTAGGAAAATATGAGTTCTAAAAGTTCAGGCTCTACCTACAAAAACCTTAACCTGAGGTTACAGGATCACATACGTACACATACAGACGAATGTACACATGTACGCACATACGGAAAACCGAAAAACTATATGCCCCCGGCATCATGCCAATGCGGGGGTATAAAAATTCAGCAGACGAATATTTTTAGATGTAGTTTTTCTCCAGTGTCTTAAGGGTTGAAAGACTTAAGTAATCAAAACCTATCACCTTAACCAAGTCTGTGCAATGAATGCCCCACACTCTTGCAAATCCCACTATATTTAGAGAAAACTGGGATTTACAGGGTTATACATTATTATCCCCATGATTTAGCAGAGGGGATATTAAATTCGCCTCCATCCGTCTGACCGTCCATCCGTCCGTTATGCTATCTCCTCCTAAACTATTAATCAGAATACAACCATATTTGGTGTGTGGGTTGCTTATGAGTGGGGTGTGCAACAGCACATTTATTTTTGGCCCTGCCCTCAGGGGCCCTGGGGAGTGGTCAAAAGGTCAAATATCAATAAAATTCAATTACAAAGTCAATTTTATAGATTTTGATACTAAACTTTGCAGAAGTAATGACTAATGAGATATGTAAAACATATTGAACAGGATTTTGGCTGCGACCCAGGGCTGCGACCCCTGGGTCATGCCCCAGGGGTCAGATTTGTTCGGGTCGGGCGGGTTAAAGTTTTTTGGAACAACGTCATGTGGCATATCAAATCAAAGAGGATGATTAGTAGAATATAATACAAGTAAAATTTTTACCCTGGGGTTAGATTGGTGCCCTGGGGTAGGGGTCAAAAGGTCGAAATTTAAGTTTTTCAGAAAATAGTCATGTGGCATATCAAATCAAAGGGGATGATTAGTAGAATATAATACAAGTAAACTTTTTACCCTGGGGTAAGATTTTGGCCCTGGGGGAGGGATCAAAAGGTCACATGTCAGTCAAATTAAATTGCAAATACAGTCGAACTTCAGTGGCTCGAACACCTTTGGGACCTCGAAAATCTGTTCGAGACTGGGGTAGTTTGAGCCACTGAGGTTACTGTCAGGAGGTATAACGAGATACTTTTGGACATCTTTTCGGTGTTCTGTAATGAAAATGTATGCTGTGTGTACTCATTAGAATCGCCTCATAGAGGCGATTCTAATGAGTACACACAGCATACATTTGCAGGATAAAAGACTAAAATCTCCTTAATTATCCCCACTATTTCTTATGTAGAGAATTTTGCTAGGGGCTCAAGAATGAGTTCGACGCATCCATGGTAAACGAGCCATCGGTGTTCGAGCCATCGAAGTTCTACTGTACATGTACATGTTGTTATTTGGTACTTAGCCCGTGTGGAGAAAGTGTGGGGATTTGCGATGGCATGCCATCAACTGCATTCTAGTTTGTCTTATTCCCGCGCAGAGACATAGATTAGGAGTACGAGTTAGAACTGCCTCTAACTGTATCCACACTCTATGTTTGAAGCAGAAATAAGAAAAGTATCATAATTTTCATAAGAAAATGTTGTTTTCACAGCTATGGCATTACACCACATGAATGTTTTATCCTGATGCCTATCTACACTTTGGCCAGAATCAGTGATACATCCATGCCATCATATCAGAAAGTCCATGTAGTGAATACCTTTGTAAAACCCACTTTATACAGAGAAGGGTGGGTGGGTAGAAGGGTTTAGATTTCTTTCCTAACCCTTGCTCAAATACCCATTTGAACCATTAGGTGGCTCAATCTATGTTTGAAGCAGAAGGCAGAAATAAGAACATTTCCATCAGAAAACTCAGATTCTAAAAGCACAAAAAGAAAACACTGTATCATGGTTTAGGTACTTACTACTTAATAATACTTAAGCAAGTTTGGTAAATATCTATCAAACAGTTCCTCAGGTCATTACGAAAACATGCCTATTCAAATACACTGCAAATTTTACCACCAAAAAAATGAAATTTTTCAGATAAAAAATTGTAAAAATTTTCTTAGTTATGCTCAAAATATAGATTTCGGGTACACGGTACAACCGCCTCATTGAGGCAGTTCTTATTAGTACCCACAACCTATAGAGCAGAAATAAGAAAACAAGAGGCCCATGGGCCACTATGCTCACCAGAGCTCAGGTGGGCACTGCTATGATAACATGATATCATTTTAATCTGCCAAGAGAACCCCCATATCCAAATGAGCACCCATGTGGATTCAGTATATGAAACATTAGGCCTTTTATGAAGTAGAGGGGTGGGGCATGGACCCAATGGAGCCCTGGTTGGTTATCACTAAATGTGTCTTATCACACTAGGATGGTTTAGCAGTGGGGATCTGTATGGCTGGATATATAAGGCCTCTTTAACAGTGGAGGGGTTGGAGCATGCCCTGTAGATCCCAGGAAAGCCCAAGATTGTTGTCCCTAAATGTGCCTTATCATAAGGACCAAGTATATATATGGTTTAGGGGTGGGAATCTGAACAGTTTCCGAGATATGAGGCCCTTTTATGAAGTGGAAAGGCCCCTGCTAATAATAAGGAACAAGAACATAAATGATTATGGGGTGGGGATTTGAATGGTTTGATTGGTTTCTGAAATATATGGCCTTTTATAAAGTGGAAGTGCGGGGCACATTGCCTCAGCAAAAAGACACCCCAAGTTGGTGTGACTGAACGAGTATTATCATAAGGAACAAGAATATATATGGTTTAGGGGTGGGGAGCTGAATGATTTCTGAGATATATGGCTTTTAATGAAGTCAAGCGGTGGGGCATGGCCCGGGCAGCCCCAGGGACTTACAAGCTGGTGTCACTGAATGCGTCTTATCTAAGGAAGATGAATATATATGGTTTAGGGGTGGGGCTCTGACCAGTTTCTGAGATTTAAGGCCTTTTCTGAAGTGCAGGGGTGAGGCAAGTCCCTTGGAGACCCCCAGGTTGGAGTCAATGAATGTGTCTTATCATAAGGAACAAGCATATATATGGTTTAGGGGCGGGGATCTGTAAGGTTTCCAAGATATTGTGATATTATGATTTGGAGGGGGTGGGGCATGGCCCCAGAACATCCCTGGGGACCCTCAGTGTGGTGTCACTGAATGCGTCTTATCATAATGAAGGAGAATATATATGGTTTAGGGGTGGGGATCTGTAAGGTTACTGGGATATTGGGCCTTTTATGAAGTGGAGGGGGTAGGGCATGGCCCCGGCACATCCCGGGGGACCCCCAGGTTGGTGTAACTGAGTCCATCTTATCATAAGGAACAAGAATATATATGGTTTAGGGGTGGGGATCTCAATGGTTTCTGAGATAAATGGCATTTTATGAAGTGGAGGGGGTGGGGCAAGTCCCCGGCACATCCCGGGGGACCCCAAGGTTGGTGTCACTTCATGCATCTTAGCATAAGGAACAAGAATGTAATATAGTTTAGGGGTGGGGATCTGAATGGTTTCTGAAATAAATGGCATTTTATGAAATAGAGGGGGCAGGGCATGTCCCTGGCACATCCCGAGGGATCCCCAGGTTGGTGTCACTTAATGCATCTTATCATAAGGAACAAGAATATATATGGTTATGGGGTTGGGATCTGTAAGGTTTCTGAGATATAAGGCATTTTATGAAGTGGAGGGGGCGGGGCATGGCCCCGGCACAACCTATGGGATCCCCAGGTTGACATAAAAGCATATGGCTGAGAGAAGTTTACTCAAGGAACATGTTTATGTAAGTTTTGTCAAAATATCTGCAATGACTTGGCAGTAAATGCCATTTTTCAGTTTTCCCCATTATAAGTCAATGGAAACTCTAAGTTGCCATAGCAACAAAACTAAATGGCCAAATTTCATAAAAAACACAAAACCTGTAAAGGCAAATATGGTGAATATTTTCATATAGTCTCAGCCTCCTAGAGCATATGGTTTCTGAGGAGATGATTTTTTAAGTATTTTTTGTCTATTTTTTTTTATTTTGGTTTCCATGGCAACCAACAAAAATGAGCAGAAGGCCTAAAATCATACGGCAGATAGTAGATCGCCTATGGAACATTTCTTTGAAAGTTTTGTCAAAATATCTGCAGAGGCTTGGCAGTAAATGCCATTTTTCCCATTATAAGTCTATGGGCACTCTAAGTTGCCATAGCAACCAAACTAATGAGCCGATTTTCATTAAAAACACAAACTTTCAATCCCCCTGCCTAAGGATGCTACAGATGAAATTTGGGCTGAATCGGCCCAGTGGCTTCAGAGGAGATGTCGTTTGAAAATGTTGACGAAGACGACGCAGACGCAGACACAAACGCAGACGACGACGATGGACAACTGCCTATCCTATAAGCTCCCCCGGAGCCTTCGGCTCTGGTGAGCTAAAAAAGGTTTACCCCTGTAAACCCCAGTTTAACTATATAAAAATGGGGTTCAAGGGGGTCAAAATTATACAGGCGTGTTTTCTTAATGATTGTGTATGCCAGCTTAATTGGTTGACATTCAAAACTTAAAACCACATAAAACCACGTTAACATAATTAACGTTTTCCAGGTGCCATAGAGATACAACTATGCCAATTTAACAGCAATTTATTCAAAAGGTTCCCATGGTACTTCACTCACAAGCATGGATTGTCTAAACCCTTATCCCACTTAACACGACAACAATCAGATGATGCCATGTCTGTAGCTGAAATAAGAACAATATGACAATTTGTCACCACAACTGGAGCTGGTGTTACTGAAACACTATGGCCCCAATTGTCGCCCAAAAAGATAACACAAGTACAAAATCAAGTCAACCGTTACAGTCAATATTATAATGTTATTAATCAAGTAATTTCATATTGGCCCAGTTACAGGTCCGAGGTCTGCTGTATTGGCCCGAGGTCGAAGGCCGAGGCCAATACAGCTGACCGCGGACCTGTAACTCAGCCAATATGAAAATACTTGATTAATGACAATTTTATTAATTGACACCATTAAAAACATGATTATTAATTTTTGACCTTAATGTTAATACCGGTACGTATGACCTCCGAACAATACAGAATAGTCAATTAATAAATGGACAGATAGGCTTGATGTTAATGACAGTTCCTGCGTAAAGGCTTACTTAGAACTAGAATTTAATTTTATGTAATATTGGTTGGTGCCTGATGTTCTGTCTCTGGTTGGGTCCATCAGAGTCTAACTGTTGGTTTTCTTTTGCTCCAGCATTTCAGTAGTTTCTTGCTGCTGAGTCCTAACCGTTGTTTCATCTGTGTGGTTGATTGATTTTTGTTTTCTCGGATATGTTGCACTGATCAGTTAGAAGGCCTTCATGTGGACAGTGTAAATTATTTGTCATGGAATACAGGCTACAATCTGCTAATGTCCAAGCTGTTCTTGAAATAGGTTCCTTACAAGTGCTTACTATATAAAAATGGTCTTACTAAGTTAAGATGCCTTTACAATATTAAAATGTCTAAGTCCACAAAGGGGCATATTTTGGTCAAATATTAATACAATTATACAAAAATTTAATCAGGTTAACTACACACAGGTTCAAACTGTCTTCAAATTTCAAGAGCCCAGCCCATGCTGTTCTCGAGACCGTTTTCCTATGTTAAAATGCCTAGGTCCAAAAAGGGGCATAATTTGGTCAATGTTTTTTAAAAATTACATAAAAATTTGATCAAATCATCTTCACATTAATTCCAAACTGACTGCAATATTTCAAGAGGCTTGCCCAAGCAGTTTTTTTGACATATTTCGCATACAAGCCTTTCCTATGCAAAACTGCCTATGTCTGCAAAGGGCCCGAACTCTGCAACATTGTTTTTCGTTATAATCTCTTATTCTAACAGTGCTGTGATCAACATAGGGCATGCAGAAGGGCACAATGTAAACATGCACTTCTCACGACATCAGCTACAAAAGAATTCTTTAGAAAATATTACAACAAAGTACAAAATAATATGAAAAAGCTTTGCAGTCTAACAAATTCATTAAATTAATTGATTCTTGAAGGGAAACATTTTTTTTTACGGCCCTTTCAAGATTATTTCACTCATATCGGGCTAATCATTAATCAAAGGTGGGCGAAAACCAGAGTACCCGGAGAAAAACCACCTGACCTTCCGTTGCAGAACTTGGCATCTCACATGTGACCCGAGCGAGGCTCGAACCACAGCAGTGAGAGACCTAATGATCAAGAGTCAGTGCTCTTAACCACTAGGCCAGGGAGGTCCGTTTTAAAGGGGAACATGGGATCACATTTCCCACAAAAGATTCATCCTAACAGCTTGGGAAAATACTGGTGTGATTCCTCGGCAAGAATCAAAATAACACTATAATTAACCCTCAGTGGATCAAACCATCACTGTCCCAAACCAATTTTCATGGATAGGCCTAAGCAAACAGTTCAGATCCAGATCAGACTGCTCCTGAAGGAGCAGTCTGATCAGGGTCTACACTGTTTGCCATTCCGTCTGTACCTTTTGTTTGAGCAAATGAAGTTCGACTGTAAAAAAAATATAAATTAATGGCTGCCTGTTATTTTCAATTAAGAAAGGCCCTGAAATTATAAAACAATTTTCATGCTCAACTCACTTGGGAAGGACAAATACCATTCCCTACTTATCTGGGGCCAGATGTATCGTTTAACCCATAAGATGCCAATCACAACAGTTGTTGTCTGCTTTGTCATCTGCTGAATTGTTTAAAAGTCATTTTTGCAAACAGTGTGGAACCAGACTAGACTGCTCCTCTAGGAGAGCAGTCTGATCAGGGTCATCACTTATTGGCTGTATGCAAAAATATGTTTGAAAACCTTGCAAGACAAACTGAAAAACAGACAACATTTTCGAATGCAATTTTTCTTGACAACTTATAGGTTAAAGCTTGAATTATTTGGCATGGCAAGTATATTAATATTTTTGCAAATGAAAAAGTTTTTCACATGTTTTCAGCAAAAATATCAGTGTATAAGATACTGTAATAAGGAACTTGTTTAGCTAACAACGCTTTGAACAACCGGGCCCTAGGTAGAAAAAATGCCCTATTGGTTTATATTCTAATATTTTATAAACAATAAAAAATTCATGATCAACTCATTTGAGCATGAAAAAAATTTTAAAACCTCCGTAATCGACTTTTTTGAGACATAGTTCATACACGTACCGTAAAAATCCTAAAAGTTTGGACACCTTGAGGACAAGCTGTAATTCTCCTAAAATGGTAACAAATCTGTTTAATGCTTCAGCAAGGAGTTCAAAAGGTGCAGACGGCATGGCAAACAGTGTAGACCCTGATCAGACTGCTCCTTCAGGAGCAGTCTGATCTGGGTCTGCACTGTTTGCTTAGGCCTATCTGTCATAATACTTAGGATCAATCAGGTATTATTTTGGTGCTTTTTTTACTTATAACCTGGAGCTTTTATGTCATACCTTATCACAAATTCAGGATAAGCTTGATACAAATCAAATACTACAAAAATCTTAGGATTTTTCTCATCATCAACACAGGAGTCATACAGATCACTAGATTTGTTACTTGCATCTTTGCTTGGTGGACGTACCAAATGAGACTGTCCTTGCTTATATTCACCGACTAAAACTTTCACAATGAAAACCATTCTGTTGTTTTTATCAGTATAGCAGTCTGAATATTTAGCTTCCAGAGCAAAGTAACTTCCCTTTCCGTATCTTGTGCCATAACTTTGTCCACTAAGTCGGAAGTCGAAGTTTTGACGACAGATAGCATCCACATATTCTGCCTTGGTTCCATGGAAAAGTTGACGTTCATCAAGGGTACCTCCAGGTTTCTTTTTCTGCATCCTATCTTTCTTACTGAAATAATATGTACAAATATATACCATATTTACCCTAAATATTATTCAGACACCTCAACTCCTTACCATACTTGTTCTAAAATTTGAGTAAGTACAAATACGAGGGTAGGCTGAAAAGTTCTGAGCCTGACCAAGTTCCAATGGTTTGTCCATGCTGAAAGTGCCTTATTTTTCAACATAGTCTCCCTTCCTGTCCACACACTTCCTCCAGCGATGCTGGAGTCCTTGGATCCCAGTGGTATAGAAGGTCTCATCTTGGTCCCTGAAAAACTCCTCCACAACAGCTATCACCTCCTAGTCTGACCGATAATGCTTCCCAGCCATGTGCTTTTTCATGTTTGGAAACAGGAAATAATCTGATGGAGCTAGATCAGGTGAATATGGAGGGTGATGGACAAGTGAAGCCACAGTCATGCACAGCAGCCATTGCGACAACCGATTTATGAGCAGGCGCATTGTCCTGATGGAACAAGACCCCTTTTGTCAATTTTCCGGGTCGTTTAGCCTTAATTGCTTTTCGCAATTGTTTTAGCAGATCTGCATAATACTCCCCATTAATTTTTCTGCCCTTTTGAAGGTAATCTATGAATATTATACACTTGGCATCCCAGAACACTGATGCCATCACCTTCCCTGCAGAGGGGACGACCTTTGCCTTCTTTGGAGGGGTGAGCCAGGGTGCTTCCATTGCATGGATTGTCTTTTGGTCTCTGGCTCAAAGTGATGAACCCAACACTCATCCTGAGTGACAAAACGGTCAAGAAAACCATCTTGGTCTGCTTCAAAAATAGCCAAGTTGGCTTGTGACAGGTTCAGCCAGGTCAACTTTTGGTCAGGGGTCAAAAGCCATGGCACCCATCTGGCGGAAACCTTCGACATTCCTAATTCACTGTGTAGAATGTTCTCTACTCGTTCACCGGAGATGCCAACAGTGTTAGCTAACTGATTCACAGTTAAACGCCTGTCATCCATCATGGCCCTGTGCACTTGGCTGATGGTTTCTTCAGCTGTTGCCGTTGTGGGTCGTCCACACCGGTCATCATCTTCAGGGCTGTCCTTGCCCATCTTAAAATTTGCTGCCCACCTTTTCACGGTTGCATACGAAGGAGCATCATCCCCTAATGTAGCAACCATATCAGCATGAATGTTCTTAGGAGCTAACCCCTTTTTATGGAGGTACTTGATGACACCACAATGCCAGATTTTGTCCATTTTCTCAAAAATGTGCTAGTATCAAATTTCAATGTCTAGAATTTCTACGTTATTGCAGGTAAACTTGAACTCATTTGAGTCAAATCAAGTAATTAAGGTTTGGATTTAATGAATACAAAATTTCATGGCTGTTCAATGCCTGTTTCTTGGTCAGGCTCAGAACTATTCAGCCTACCCTCGTAACTACATGATGTTGTGTCAAAAATAGTGTTCTGTGGCTGCGCGGCCTCCCTTCTGGGTCTACACTGTTTGCTCATTCCTGTCTGTCCAAATAAATAAGCTAAATACAGTAGTGTTGATTTTGATGTAATAAAGGTTGAAGATAGGGTCCAGAATCCAGTATAGATGACGGTGTCCTTTGAGGTATTTTGATGTCTTTTCATGATTTTCAGACAGGTGCAGATTTAATCTGACAAAAGAAATATAAAAATAAGGAAATCTATACCAAATGGATGGTAGGCCAGCTTACTAGGTTACAGGCATAGGCAGGGAAATGGATGACAAATGTTTGTCCTATATCTAGTATAATGTCAAGTAAAAACTTAATCCACCCTTAGTTATAGATGTATACCTCTTTAGATACATAAACCTGAAGCCATAACATTTCTGAACAAAAAAGTCTAAATTCAATGACCTTCATCTGAAGCTTACAGATGAGAATCAAAGGGATAAAATGTGCTGGAAAAAAAAAAACAGCAAAAAACTTAACACCTATATTTAGCACCATGTCCATTTCCCTCAATGAGAACAGATACACTTCAAAGTGATTACACTTCACTCCTTTCCTGCTGAATAAATTAATTAGCCATACCCATTTCTGACATTCAACCAATCAGATTAGTTGATGTAATTTTTTTCCTACAAATTCATGAACTGAATGTCAAACAGTGCAGAGACTGATCGGTTGGCTTCTTCTGAAGCCATCAGGGGCCAGTTGTTCAAAACTAACTATGTCGTTAGTTAACATATCATTAAAACATTGATCATTTAATGTGGCAAACATGCTAATATTGTTGCTGAAAAAATGTGAGGAGCTTTGCTCACATTTTTTCAGCAAAAATACCAGAGTATTAGATATTGTACTTACTAGCGGTGCGGGAGCATTTTTTATTCCAGAGCTATAATTTGAACAATCTTGGTAGTGGTCCACTAGATGAAGCTTCATACTAAATATCAAAGACCTGGGCCTTGTAGTTTCAGACAAGAAGGTTTTCCCTATATAAGCCTATGACCTATGTAAAACTGGTGGGCCCCCGAGCGGGGACATTTTTGGATCCAGGGCTATAATTTGAACAATCTTGATAGAGGTCTACTATGTGAAGCTTAATACCAAATATCAAAGACCTGGGCCTCTGGTTTCAGACAAGAAGATTTTTAAAGGTTTTCCCTACATAAGCCTATGTAAAACTGGTGGGCCCCACCGCGGAGGCATTTTTGACCCCAGGGCTATAATTTGAACAACCACTGGATGAAACTTCATACCAAATATCAAAGACCTGGGCCTTGCGGTTTCAGAGAAGAAGATTTTGTAAGTTTTCAGTGAAAACATATATTTTTGGCTCCTGTGACCTAGATGTGCAATGGACCGGAACCATTTATACAAATTTGAAAGGGGACAACCTAAGGATCATTCCTGTGAAGTCTGGCCAAAATCTGATCAGTGGTTTGGGAGGTGTTGTTTGAAGAAATTGTTTACCCATGCACATATGCAAGGACGGACACATGCAGGCACGGATGGATGCACGCACACATGACGGACAAAAAGTGATCCCAAAAGCTCAACTTGTCACTACGTGACAGGTGAGCTTATAAAACATTAACAAAAGAGTTGCCTCTTCTTGAAGAACACTTACAAGCAATAATCCATCCACAGCTCTCCATTTTCAACTCTCTCGATAGACGTGATGGTAGCAGTATTGGGCATGGTTTCAAAAAATAGCTGCTCCACCTTTGAGTATTCTCTGGCATTAGCTCTCTTTGTGATCTATGAAAGAAAAAATGATCTTATATGGGTGTGAGGGGTGGATAGAAAAATCTGTCCCAAGGGTCAAGGCTCGTGATGCCGGACAGTGATCCCGAGGGACGGATTTTTTCTATCCGCCCTTCACACCCATATAGGTTTCTTTTTCTTGCATACCTTCCATTTCTTTGCGGGGATTATTAATGCTGCAGTCACTTCGAGTACCGACGTCCACCATATTGTGATGACACTGCAGGAATGTTTAGTGACGTCACGTAACATGCTCTAACGTCAACCTTAATGACGACACATACAAGGTCGTAATCAACCAGTACATTTATCAAACTCGAGATTATATTCGATTTTGGGTCGCAACACCAGGGTCAGAACATAAATTTCTATCCCAGGGTAAAACCATGGATTTCCTTGTCTGGTGTGCAAGAAAAAATAATCTGTGAATAAAAGTCATATACAGCAGGAGCTTGACCATTAAACCATTGTATGCTAGTGGACTCTTCCATTGCTATATGTTGGACAAGTCCATCTGTCATATAAGGGGTGTCAGGCCTATTTTTTTTCATTTTTATTCTATTTTTGACAGAAAATTCTGTTAGCAAATAGTGCAGGCCCTGATCAGACGCCGCGTTCTGCGGAGTCTGATCTGGGTCTGCACTGTTAGGGGTTTCCCGCATGCAATGGTTTAAAAGTCAAATGGACTGTTCATCATTTTTAGAAATATTAAGACTTTTGACGATTGTTTGAATCATCTAGACTGAATTTATACTGAGGCAAATCTAATGACTTGTCATTTCGGTTTGAAACATCAATTCTTTGATATCAAGGACTTACTCAGGCACATCCAATGGACTGGTCATTTTTTATTTGAATCATTAAGACTTTTTCATTTTTCTTTGAATCATCAAGTCTTTGAATCACAAAGGTTCAGATTAGTTTATAGTTTATACTAATTAATTTAGTCTGCGATGAAAGCTTCAAGCGTATTGAATCACTCTCGAACACTCATTCCGGGTGTTTTCACGCATACACGAGAAAGAGGCAGTAGCTTTTACACCACTGCAACCCATTTACACCTGCATGGATATATATTTTCTTGCATACCAGATAAGGAAATAAATAGTTTTAGCTTGAGATAGAAATTCAGTTCTAACCCTGGTGTTCTTACCCAAAATCGAATATTCTCGTGCGTTTGATAAATGCACTGGTTTAATACGAGCTCATATGCGCCATTGTTAAGATCGACGCAACATCATTAAACATTCCTGTAGTGTCATCACAATATGGCGGTTGTCGGTAATCGAAATGACTGCAGCATTAAAAGTCTGTGCTAAGAAATGGAAGGTATGCAAGAAAAAGAATCCTATATGGGTGTAAGGGGTGGAGAGAAAAATCCGTCCCTCAGGATCACTGTCCGGCATCACTCTGCAAGCCTCGTGATGCCGGACAGTGACCCTTGTGACGGATTTTTCCATCCACCCTTCACACCCATATAAGATTTTTATAATCTGCAGCTGGTGCTATAATTAACCCTCAGTGGCGTGGCCTACCCTAAACTAGTTTTTTTATGATGCTGTCAATGTTCAAGCCACTGAAGTTAACTTTTATCATGCTGTTCATGACAACCCCTATCTTTGGAAACAGTGTAGATCCAGATCATATGGCTTCTCAGGATCTACACTGTTTGACATTCAATTTATGAATTTGTAGGAATAAATTACATCAAGTAATTTGATTGGTTCAAAGTCAGAAATGGGTGTGGCTAAACTGAATATTCAGCAAGAGAAGGGTTAAACTAAAAACCTTTTTCTTGTTTAACTCAACTGTTCATGTTCTTTCTTTTTTTCTGTTCACCACTATTACTTAACCCCACTTATCTTGCTGAATATTCGTATAAGCCACACCCATTTCTGTCTATCAACCAATCAAATTACTTGATGTAATTTATTGCTACAAATTCATAAACTAAATGCCAAACAGTGTAGATCCTGATCATATGGCTTCTTCAGAAGCCATCTGATCTGGATCTGCACTGTTTCCAAAGATATGGGTTGTCGTGAACAGCAAGATAAGGGTTAAAATGCCAACAATCTGCCTAACAACCACTGCTGACACTCACTGTAACATTTATGAGTGGGGAAAATATTCTTTGCTGCTTTGTGAATATGAAAATGCAAAATGTAACACTGCCTAGCATCTAACCATTAATGAGGTGTACTAATTTCATACCCGGTTGAATTGACCATGAAATTTTTTTTTTTTTTGTTTTGTTTTGGTTTTACGGCCCTTTCAAGATTATTTCACTCATATCGAGCCGATCGTTAATCAGAGGTGGGCGAAAACCGGAGTACCCGGAGAAAAACCACCTGACCTTCCGTTGCAGAACCCATGAAAAAATAGCACAAACTTGGGCCCAGGTGTCAAAATATTCAGGGTATATTACAGTACCTTAGTGAGACAGAAGTGATCTCTAATATCTCTGCCAACCAGTATATTCCACTCAGGAGGGCAAGGCACTCGCACATCTCCACCAGCAGCACTGTCAGATTTTCCATCTGTCTTTGCATTTTTCAGTCTAAAATATAACAGAACACGTCATGCAAGATAATTCTATCCTGCGTGGCTCTTATAAAGATGTACATGCATTTCTGAAGTATATATTTTTCTATTATTCCATGCACAGATTTTAGGTGCTTGTTAACCTTTGTCCTGCTGAATAAACTAGACAAAAGTGCCCAGTGGGGCACGTATACCCCCGGCCAGTGCCAGCACCTCAGCTGAAACAAGAACTACAAAGGGAAATAACTCTAAAAGGCCTGACCCCTTGGCCCTTATTTTCTTTCCCACAATACAACTAGTCATACTGATCATGTTTGCAAAATTTCAAGTTTCTATGTACAGTAGTTATTGAGAAATCTTTGACACAAAATAAAAATATACACTATTAAACAGCAAGAACTTCAAAGGGAAATAACTCTAAAAGGCCTGACCCCTTGGCCCTTATTTTCTTTCCCACAATACAAGTAGTCATACTGATCATGTGTGCAAAATTTCAAGTTTCTATGTGAAGCAGTTCCTGAGATATCTTTGACACAAAATAATTGTTTACGGACAGACAGACAGACAGACAGACGGAAAAGACAAAAACTATATACCCCCATTGCATACTTCGTATGCCGGGGGTATAATTAATTTAACCACATTCATTTTTGACTTTCAGCCAATCAGATTACTTGTTGAATATTAATTCCTAATAATTCACAAAATGAATCGCATACAGTTTAGATACGGATCTGATGGCATCTTCAGGTCCGGGGTTAATCTGTACTCGTGTGCGATCGGTTTCAGCTCTGCGTGGAAGCATCATGCAGCCCATTTATTTCTTCAAGCCCCAATGGGCAGGGGCCGTACATATTAAATGAATAAAGCTTAAACAAAACACTTAATAATGTAATTGTTAATTTTGAACAACTAGACCCTGTAATTTCTAAATACATGTATATCAGCACAGAACAGTTACCTGCCCTTCATTTGATCTATATCTCTAACAAACATTGGCCGTCTTCTGACAGGTCTTTCTGTTCCGATCTTGACATTGATCTGGGCCATCTTGCTGAAGTCCAATAAGTACTCATGGCCCTGGGTACTGAATCTCATCCCACCATCAGGGTTACTAAGATAAACCCTCTCTATGTCTTCACTTGTCACAGTTGAGGAATAAGCTCGCTTTACCTGGAAATAAACATTATTATCATATGCCGTCGTTGATAAGCAGTGGATAACGTCGTGTAATAAATATCGTATGACCACACGTGTAATAACACTTTTGCGGGATTAAGTAACGTCACGACGACGTCCATGTCAACAATGCGTTTTTCGTAGAAAAAATGTCTGATTAGAAGGCGATAAAATCCAATTTAAAGTAGTCATATGATAAAGAGAATCTTACACTCGTGGTCATTTCATATGAAATTTATGAAACTCGCCAAAGGCTCGTTTCATAAATTTCATATGAAATGACCACTCGTGTAAGATCCTCTATTGTTAACACACCCGTGCAACATAGTGCATTTTATCACATATCCAAAATGGTTATTTTTCTGGTGAAAATCTGTGATATTTTTCCAATTTATTATATACTGCAAACATAGTTTGTGGGAGCTCACTCATTGAGGCAGTTCTAATGAGTGCCAACAACCTATGTCTTGGAGCAGAAATAGAAAAATACTGTATATCCCTCTATACCCCAGTTTTCTATATATAAAAAAGGAGTTTAGGGGCTGTTCATTGCATGGACTTGTTCACATGATGGTAAACAGCCTGGAAGAAATTCAAGGAACTGCTACCAGTTCTCTATTCCCACCACCTCTCCTACTAGACATGGGGCTCTTGTGTGCTAAGCGCAATGCTTCATGCCAGTGAGACTTGGCCATTGACAAAGCCAAACCTCCAGCGTCTGCAGCGAAATGACAGGGCAATGATCAGACAGATCTGCAATGTCAAGCCGCAGGACACCGTCACCATCAGGTCCAGTGAGCTACTTCCACGGCTTGGCATTGAGGACCTGGACCTCATCCTAAAAGAGAGAAGGCTCCGCTGGTATGGACATGTGGAATGCTCCAAACGTACAGTCAGACTGCCTGTGACATACAGGTAGATGGAAGGCTTGGACCTGGGAGTCTGGAAGTCTTTTAAAGGTTTTTCTATTTTTAGCTCTGGCTGCCATCTTGTTCATCTGAGCGGGACACTTTGAGCAATTTTGATTGAAGGTCACCTAAGGGACACTCCTGTAAAATTATTTTGAAATCCATCCACTAGTTAAGGAGAAGAAGTCATTTAAATGCTTTTCTATATTTAGCTCTGGCGGCCACCTTGTTCATCCGAGCAGAATGGTTTGGACAATTTTGGTAGAGGGCCACCCAAGGAACATCCCTGTGAAATTTTTTTGAAATCCATTCACTGGTTAAGGAGAAGAAGTCATTGAAAGGTTTTTCTATTTTTAGCTCTGGCGCCCATCTTGTTCATCCAAGAGGAACAGTTTGAGCAATTCCGGTAGAGGCTCACCCAAGGAACCTTCCTGTAACATTTTTTCAAAATGTATGCACTGGTTAAGAAGGAGAAGTTGTTTAAAGGTTTTTCTATTTTTAGCTCTGATGGCCATCTTGTTCATCCGAGTGGAATGATTTGAGCAATTTTGGTAGAGGGTCACCCAAGGATCTTTCCTGTGAAATTATTTCAAAATCTGTCCAGCAGTTTTGGAGAAGTCTTTTACTGCAAAAGTTGACGACGGACGCATGCATGTACGCACAGACGATGGACAAAGACCGATCACAATAGCTCACCTTGAGCACTTTGTGAGCTAATAAGGGGTCTCAGGCCTATTTTGTTGTTTTTATTCTATTTTTGACAGAAAATTCTGTCAGCAAATATAGTGCAGGCCCTGATCAGACATCACGTTCTGCAGCGTCTGATCTGGGCCTGCACTATTTGCCAACGTACCCCTTTAGGGGTTTCCCGCATACAATGGGCTAAGCCAGTATCCCTATTACCCTACCTGTTTAGTGCCAGCTCCATACTGTATCCACTCTTCAGCATTATCAATCCAATACCAGATCCAGTCCGTAGCCAGTGGCTCGGCCTTCGCCTCTCTTGATGATATAGTAGACAGACGTCTGACCTCAAAGTTAGTAACACTCTTAATGACACCAGTCATTGCTGAAAATTTTATCTTCATGCATAAACCATTCCTATAATATGAAAGCATACAAAATACTTGATGGAATGCTTATAACATAGACCCTTTTCAGGCTGCTCCTTGACACATGCGCAGCCAGCTAACTGGGCTAGGTACTGTAATGAACCTAAGTATGGAGACAGATAGGCCTAGACAAACAGAGCAGACTGATCAGGGTCTGAACTGTTTGCCATACTTCACCTTTTGGACTCTTTGCTGGATTGTAAAACAAATTTGTTAAAATTTTAGAAGAATTAGAGCAAGTCTTCAAGGTGACTGAATTTTTAACCCTTGTCCTGCTGAACCCGGATATGCCTTTTCTTTGAAACAATGTAGATCCAGATCAGATGGCTTCTGAAGAAGCCATCTGATCAGGATCTACATTGTTTGTCATTCAGGTTGTGAATTTGTTGTAATAATTTGCATCAAGTAATCTGATTGGTTGATAATCGGTAGTGGGTGTGGCATATATGAATATTAAGCAGGACAAGGGTTAAGATTTTTATGGTTTAGGTTCTTTTGCTGTTCTGCAATTAATACAACTTCACCCCATACTAGTATGGTAAATCTCATCTTTACCCATTCAGTACCAGAAACCCTTAAAGGGGTACCTTGGCAAACAGTGCAGGCCCAGATCAGATGCCGCAGAACGTGGCGTCTGATCACGGCCTACACTGTTTGCTAAAAATTAAGTCATATAGCAGCATTAATACAACTTGACCCTATACTAGTATGGTAAATCTCATCTTAACCCATTCAGTACCAGAAACCCCTAAAGGGGTACCTTTTCAAACAGTGCAGGCCCAGATCAGACGCTGCAGAACGCGGCGTCTGATCAGGGCCTACACTGTTTGCCAAAAATTAAGTCATATTCAAAATAAATTTTGATGAAAACACAACCTGACACCACTAATTTTGAAATGGACTATAAGGAGGAAGATTCCATTTGGTACATAAAAGTTTCATATTAGTGATCTGTGAACAACATGGAAATCTTCGAATTTGATTCAGCTAGACAACAGTTGTATCCTGCCCCCATGGTTAGTCCTTCATTTCATTTTTGTCAAACACATTGGCAGACAACACCAAGGGAATTTTGTAAACTGGAAACAAACTTTGGAATGAAAACACCAGACTCAAATGCACAAAACTAAAAAGACTGTGGCCCAAGTTTTATTGCTAGTTCATCTGAGAGATGAGTAACCCTTTTTGTACCAAATGGAATCTTCCAACTTGTATAGAGCAGGAGTCCATTTCAAAAAGGGACGCCAGCGTGTGTTTTCTTCAAAAACTATTTGGTAACTGGCTGAAAATTTTGCGAACAGTGTAGGTCCTGGTCAGACGCCGCATTCTGCGGCATCTGATCTGGGCCTGCGCTGTTTGCCAACTACCTGTTTTGGGGTTTCCGGTACTAAATTGGTTTCAGAACTGTCATTTGTCAAAGGATTTTCTATTGACCTAGATACATGTCCTTGGCTAGCTGTATCGACCCTCGACCTCCGGCTTCAGTTTCCAGTACAGCTCACCTTGATCTTGTAATTAAACCAATACAGAATCACTTTACTGACAACGTATAGTATTTGCTGTTATAAGCGAATGTCAGAAGATCTGACTATACCCCCAACTTAAGCACATTTTTACAGAAACGCACAACTTCTTAGTTTATACTAATTTATTTTTGTTCGATTGGGTTGAAAGCTTCAAGCTTACTGAATCGCTCTCGAACACTCATTCCGAGTGTTTTCACGTGAGCGCGAGAGAGAGGCTGTGGCTTTTACACCACTGCTACCCATTCACACCTGGGTGGAGTGGGGCAGTGTCATTATGTGTCTTGCCCAAGGACACACCTCGATACCGGTGGCCGGATTCGAACGCACAACCTCTCGATCATAACTCAAACGTGTTAACCACTGCGCTAACAAGGTACAACTTATTGATCACGTGTCAGAAATCCCACTGTTTCTTGCATGATATTAGTAATCATTACTGCAAAGCATACAATGTACTTGGAGCAGAAATAAGGAAAATAATCAATACCACCCATGAGCCCCCATTTATCCTATGACGTTGCGTCTGAGAATGTAATAACGCCATGTAATATTTGATAATCCACTAGTGTCTTAAATATACAAATTAGTTAGAAACGTCCTGTAACTTTACATGTACGACGTCCTTAACAACTTCGTGTTTACTAATGGCGGAAGTTAGACATTTTTGTAAAACGATCGTGAATAAAATTCATTTTAAATGTCAAATGATAAATAGAATCTTGCAGTCGTGCTCATGTATAATTTAATTTATTAAACTCGTTGAGGAAAACGGATAAAATGCGAGGCAAAGCCTCGCATTTTATCCCTTTTCCTCATCTAGTTTAATAAATTCAATAATACATGAACACTCATGTAAGATTCTCTATTTCTCTATATAAAGTGGGGTTTACAAGGTTTTCATTTCATAGACTTGTTAACATTATGGTATTCTCTAATACCTACCTTAAAGGTAAATATGCTTTAGAATTTTTTGGTTCACAAAATGAGAGTTCCAGCTGCCAGTTTTCCGCATGTTCCACATCATTCCAGGTTTTTTCGCCACTTTCCCTAAACTGCCACTGGTAAGGTAAGTTGCCATGGAAGTTACGACAAGACTTACCAAAGGCACATTTGTCTCGCAGATGATAAAGGCATACCAGCTCAATACCTGACAATAACAAATAGAGGATCTTGCATGAGTGGTCATTTCATATGTAATTTATGAAAAAACTTTATTTCAGGAGAAAAACTTGAGGTTGTCACAAAAGGCCCCATGATGTTACATGCCTGTAATCATGTGTTAAATTATTACTACATGTATATAGAGAACTGCCGTTCTTGAATAAGCCAGGGGAGAGAGTGATAGGTACTAGACACCTCAGTAAATTCATAAGTCTAAATACCCCTTATCCTGCTGAATAAATTAATTTATCCACACCAAACTACTTCATACAATGTATTCTTTCAATTCACATACTGCATGTCAAACAGTGAACATCCAGATCAGATGGCTTTTTGTTTGATTGTTTGATTTGAGGTTTAACGTCCCTGTCAACACTGAATAGGTCATTTTGGAGACATTGCTTCAAATTTTGTGGGACTTTTATCGGACACCGAGATGAAATGACATCTCAAGCCCTGTCGCCCAATGAAACCAATAGTGTTTATAGGCATGGACGGCTTAGATCCTGTAAGTGGTTTACCAGTACTTGTGTGGGATCAGTTTCAGCTCTGTGTGGAAGCACCATGCAGCCCACCTATTTCTTCAAGCCCCGATGGACGGAGGCCACCAGCTCAGACATCACAGATTGTTTGCAAAGATAGGGTTTGTCATGTTCAGTGAGGAAAGGGTTAAGATGTATCAATTTTGAGATTCTGCCAGATAAAAGTTCGAAGTTTTAATGATACATTAACTGATGACTTTGTTAGTTTCGACCAACATTACTGAGCTCAAGGAATGGGCCTATTTTCCCTATTATATCCATAACTCTCCTAGATCTAATCCTATAGAGCATTCGAAAATGTTGTCTATTTGTGTCGTCTGCTAAATCTTCTAGCAAACTTTTTATAAATATTACATATGGGTAAACAGTGTGAACCCAGACCAGACTGCTCCTCTTGGAGCAGTCTGATCTGGGTCCACATTGATTTGCAACAGTGACTTTTAAGGTAACCAGCATATGACATACATGTAGCAGAGGATAATTGTTTTGATTGACATTTTTATGTGCTTATCTGAAATTATATCTTACATAAGTCTCCTGTAGACCCCGTTCTTGGCAAATATCTCCTCACTGGTGCAGGTGCTGGTTCCACTCTCTGACTGAATGTCTCTGGGCCAAGGGACAGACTCTTAAACTTGCTGGCTTGATTAAGAACTGGTTTAGAAGACCATCTGGTGAAAAAGAATATTCAAAGCACTCAGACAGCAGTAGTGGATTGGTTGTCCCAACATGTGAACTGGAAAATGGCCCTGAACATGCAAACCTGACTTTATATGGGCCCCGTCAAGCGATTTTGGTACTTATCGCCTATGCGAGCAGCGAGGGTTCAGGCAAGCCTGTGCATCCGCGCAGTCTCGCCAGAACCTTCGCTGCTCGCTCATACAAGCAGTGAATCAAGATGAACCTTCAGACAGAAAGCCATATCACTGACCCCTCTAAATGGCTGGGCATGCGCAGTTAAAATTTGTCATGGCGGAATGCTCGAAGACACAAATTCGCTTGGCGGGGCTCATATAATTTAGAAAAATCGTTCTACAATCTTTACATGTAGATTAGTTTATACTAATTTATTTTAATTTGATTGCGATGGAAGCTTCAAGCTTATTTAATCGCTCTCGAACACTCATTCCGGATGTTTTCATGGGCGCGAAAGAGAGGCAGTGACTATTACACAACTTCTACCCATTTACACCTGGGTGGAGTGAGGCAGTGTCATAACGTGTCTTGCCCAAGGACACACCTCGATACCGGGTGAAAAAATGAAAATTTTAAGAATAAAAATTGTGAGATGTTTCTTATTTTGGCTCAAAATATATATTGTTGGTACTCGTTAGAACCGCCTCATCGAGGTGATTCTAATGAGAACCCACAATCTTTATTTTAGATTTTAATATAGATTGTGGGTACTTGTTAGAACTGCCTCATCGCGGCGGTCCTAACGAGTACCCACAATCTATGTTTTAGAGCAGATATAAGAAAAATAAGGTTTACCCCTGTAAACCCCAGTTTTACTAGTGGGGTTCAAGGGGGTCAGAATTATATAGGCATATTTTTCATGATGTTGGTTTCATTACACCCACCTCAGCTAAACGGAAAAATTTCTTCAAATATCACCAAATTCGAACCTTACCTTTTGCTAGGTTTCCCTACTTTGCTCAAAATCATAGATTTAGGGTTCTTAGGCTCTACAAGGCAGTTCTCACTAGCACTTACAGTGCATGTTTTAAGCAAAAAAACAAGAACAAGAAGGCCATGATGGCCCTGGGTCGCTCACCTGATCCATAGGGTAACGAGTGGGCCCCGGAGAGAGCCATTATTGACCCCATGGCTATAATTTGCATAATCTTGGAAGTGGTCTAAAAGGTTTTGTTTGTTTGATTTGAGGTTTAACGTCACCGTTAACACTGTAAAGGTCATTTTGGAGACGTTGCTTCCAATTTTGTTGTACTTTTACCCGACATTGAGATGAAATGACTTCTCAAGCCCTGCCGCCCAATGAAACCAATAGGGTTTATTAGCATGGACGGTCCGCCTTGCACTGTGGTTCCTGGACAGGCTTAGATCCTCTAAGCAGGTTACCAGTACTAGTGTGCAGGCCGGATTTAGCACTGCGTGGAAGCATCATGCAGCCCATATATTTCTTCAAGCCCCTATGGGCGGGGGAGAGGTCTAAAAGATGAAGCTTCTTACCAAATATCAAAGAATGGAGCCTTCTAGTTTCAGACAAGAAGATTTTTAAAGGTTTTCCTTATATAAGTCTATATAAAACCTGCGGGTCCCAGGCGCGGCCATTTTTGGCCCCAGGGCTATAATTTGAACAATCTTGGTAGAAATCTGGTAGTTTCATGAAGTTTGAAGCAAAACTACGGTCTCTAGAGCGTGCACAAGGATTTAAAGGAATTTGACCTAGTGACCAAGATTTTACCTGATATGACCCATATTTGAACTTGACTCAGATATCATCAAGACAAACATTCTAGTAAAGTTTCATGAAGATTGAAGCAAAATTGTGGTCTCTAGAGGATGAGCAAGGTAAATGTTGACGACACACGTCACATTATGAATGATGCATGACGCACTTACGATGAACAAAAGGTGATCACAAAAGCTCACCTTCAGCTTTGCTCAGGTAAGCTAAAAATTGCGGTCTCTAGAGTGTCCTCTAGAGCGTTAACAAGGTTTTTCTATGATCTGACCTGCTGACCTACTTATTGATCTGACATGCATATGACCCATATTTAAACTTGACCAAGATATTGTCAGAAGGATCATTCTGAGCAAGTTTGAGGATGATTGGACCAAAACTGTTGCCTCTAGAGTCTTAACAAGGTTTTTCTATGATTTGACCTACTGACCTACTTTTCCATCTGACATGACCCATATTCGAACTTGACCAAGATATCATCAAGACAAACAATCTGGTAAAGTTTCATGAAGACTGAAGCACAATTGTGGTCTCTAGAGTCTTAACAAGGTAAATGCTGATGACGCACGACGCATTTACGATGGACAAAAGGTGATCACAAAAGCTCACCTTGAGCTTTGCTCAGGTGAGCTAAAAACAGTACGCATTTTCACCTAAGAAATATGAATTCCTCAGATTGTATTACATGCATGTGTTAATGTCTGATGTTTAGTAAGTCTTAAGCTGCCACACATCATATTTACACAACAACATTCTTATTTATACTCAAAACACAGGTTGTAGGTGCACGTTAGAAATGCCTCATTGATCCAAACTTCCCTCTTGCATACAGGAAAGGCTAATGTCTGATTCAGTGGATACATAGGCTGTTTTGAGCTTAAGCTGGGGTGATTGTTTGGAGTTAATTGGCCCAGTAAACACTATTTAGGAAATATCTATCTATTCAGCTTACATAACCTCACTCTTTCTAAGCAGACTTAAAAAGTCTCCCCACCCTTCATCATAGTGTAGTTTATATTTTCTTTTAATTTCCTTGGGACCATTGATTCCATGGTGGAATTTTGAAAATATCTGAGGATTACTGATGAGGCCTAGTTGGCCAAAACTAGCTAGTCTGGCCCAGAAAACATGTACACTCCGTACTTTTCAGTTCTGTGGTGTATTCCTTGTTTCCAAAGGATAACCTTTTTATAGAATATATTTAACGTCACTACAGCTGGTGTTAAGGGAATATATACGTGGCAGCTGTAAGTAGTCTCCCTGCCCTTCATCACAGAATAGTTTACATTTTCTTAAATAATTGTCCTTTGGGACCATAACTGATTCCATTGTGGAATTTTGAAAATATTTGAAGGTCACTGTTGAGGCCTAATTGGCCAAAACTAGCTAGTCTGGTCCAGAAAACATGTACACTCCATACTTTTCAGTACTGTGGTGGACTCATTGCTTCCAAAGGGTAACCCTTTTATAGATTACCGGTATGCATAAGCTGTTAACCAGTATGGGGCACATTCTCTGCCTGGAAAAGCTGGGGGAGAGGGTATGTCAAAAGACATACATGTTTTTGCTTGACATGAGATACTAATACACAACCATTTTATACCATGTTTACCCTAAGTACTTGGACACCTAAACTCCTTACCATATTTTGTTCTAATTTTGAACAAGTACAATTTACTGCCTGATGTCATGTCTAAGAATAGCGGGATGATTGGCAAACAGTGTAGACCCTGATGAGATGCCACACTCTGCTGCATCACATCTGGGTGTACACAATTTGCTCAGGTCTTTCTATCCGAATACATACGGTAAATATGGTAAACTCCGTTCAGAAAATCTGAATCATCGATTTTTTCGATTCTCGCGTTTAATACTCATTTTAGCCCAGACATCACTATGGGAAAGTTTTAGACCTCACCCTCCGCCGATTTCTCCAGCAAGTCGAATGCCTCTGCGATAGCCAGGAAGGTCTGTGATTATTTGGGGAAAAGTGCAAAATCTAAATTTTCTTCCACAGACTAAGACATTCTGACAGGTTCGACACACCCTTTTAAACCATATATAGAAGTGGTTACTGCTCTTGTAAATTACAAGGGCGTCTATGTCTTATTTGCACGATCACTTCATGGAAAATCATAAGCTGTGACACCACATCCGATATCGGTATATTTCTTTTTGACAACTGTTGACAGCACATCACGCTAGTGGCTCCCATTCCTAGTGAGCCTCTATCTAGCCATTCGAATGTAAGGTGTGTCGTAACTGCATATCTTTTTATAAAGTGCATCACATGGATTTGAATATTTATTATTTTACCTGACAATCATCGTCAAATGGACTTAGTCTGTGGTCTCATTTCTTTGTTTTGCAATTTTCTCCAAATAATCACAGCCTTCCCTGACTGTCGCAGGGGCATATGACCTGTTGGAGAAGTCGGCGGAGGGTCAGGTCTAAAACTTTCCCAAAGTGATGTATGGGCTAAAATGAGTATTAAAAGGAAGAAACGAAAAATCGATGATTCAGATTTTCTGAACGGAGTTTAACTCTGCTAATGGGGTCTGGAGAAAATACCTGTTAGTTAAACAAACACATCAACAAAAATATATAGATTGTACAGAAAAATGATAATAGATACAGACTATAAATGGTCATTTTTCTGTATGATCTACATCACTTTTGTACAAAATGTCTACATTTTTAGGATCCATCAGCAAGCTGTGTTACCATAAAAATCCTAAGAATTCAGACACCTTGCGGACGTGCTATAATTCTCCTAAACTTTTAACAAATTTGTTTCCAAAAGGTGCAGACGGAATGGCAAACAGTGTAGACCCTGATCAGACTGCTCCTACAGGAGCAGTCTGATCAGGGTCTACACTGTTTGCTTAGGCCTATATCTGTCCCAATACTTAGGATCATTACAGTATATCCAAAACCATTAATTGTTATAATGAACAGTGTTGTTGAGAGATTAAGTGGATTATCAACTAACCTGCCTGAAGCTTCAGCCCGTGCACTGAGACCTTCATCATCATCATCATCCTCATTACCATCATCATCTTCAGCTTTGTATAGCAACCTTAACTCATACAGCAGCTCTTTGACAGGTTTAGCTGTATCAATTCCATGCTTCTTCAAGATCTTCTTCACAGATTCATCAATATTATGACTTCTTGAACATTTCTGGTTAAACTGACAATTTCCTTGCACATAAAACTTGCAGATGTGTAAAAATGGACAATTTCCAGTTGCACTTTTCCTGCAACCAGCAGCCAGATTGTAAAACTTGCAGATTTTTGGAATAGTTGTCTTGGTCCTGTTTTCTGGTAGGTTCAGAAGGTAGCGTATATCATCTACCTGAAGATTATTAAGTAAGTTCTCTCGCAGCAGCCTGCTGTTATGGGGTGTTGTCAGATCATGGCCAAATCTGCATGACCCACCAAACTTACATTTTCCTTGCAGCAAATAAAACTTACATATATGAAGGCCTGTACAGTCTGAGTCACCATGACAAACCGAGTTCCTTGAGCAGTGCACGTCGCAAATACTGATATTTGCAATGAGTTTAACAAACTTCTGACCACGGTCGACATATATCTCAAAATTATCTGGGAAGTTTTCAAGAAAGTCTTCCAACTCCTTTGAACTGTCAAATCTAATGTTGAGCTGTTTGTAAATTATATTACTGACTTCTAAAAAAGTCAAGGGTATCTTTTTTTGCACAATCACATGTATCAGGTGCACAGCTATTCTTTGTTTTACTTCCATTAGAGTTAGAGGCAGGGCAAAATCATTTTTTTCTGTCATTAGAGATAGATCAGGCAAGGAAAAATCACTTATTCACACCAGAAGGTAAAGTCTAGGAAATTTTCAAGTTTTTTAATTTTTCTGCGTCTTTGTCCATCTTTGCCTTATTCACACCTCCTATAAAAATTAGAAGAGAATGCAATGATCAGGAATCCATACAATTAACCCACAGCTCCATTCAGAGACACCAAAGGCTACTTTTCTGATAAAAATCCACCATATTTTTCTTATCTATACTGCAAACATAGGTTGTGGGTGACCGTTAAAAATGCCTTGGAGCAGATGTAAGAAAAACGAGAGGATGAATCAATGGTCCGGAGCCGCTCACCTTAGTGCTGAGAGTTTATGGAGCCTTTTGATTTCTGAGAAGAAGATTTTTAAAGGGTTTTTACATGGTAGCCTTCTTGGTCATATGACCTGATAATGGGCCCAATAGTTTAGGAGAAGATTTCTGAAGGGCTTTACCTTTCATGGGCATGGCAGCCATACATGTATTGGTCATGTGACCAAATTCATATTGATAAATTTTCATTTGTTTCTTCTTAAAAGCTTTCATATGCAATTTGGTTACAAATGGAGCAGTGGTTTCGGTGAAAAAAAATAAGTTTTCATTTTCATAACTGAATGACCTTGCACCAAAGTCAGGGAATGACCTTGACCTTTAATACTCATGTAGTTTCACTCACTAAAATTATCTAACTGAAGTTAACAATTTTCAGATCACAACTTGCAACAGTTTCCGAAAAATACATGTTTTTTTTTTTCTTTTTTTCCCATACAAATATCTATGTAACAAAATTTGCCTTGGCATAAAATAGGTCAAGGCCTTCAACGGACTACATTTGAGGAAACTATAATTATGGGCCCAAATCCCCAATGCTACATACTAAGTTTCATGAAAATCCGCTGATTGGTTGCGGAGAAGAAGATACCCTTTATGGGCATGGTGGCCATATTGGTCATGTGACCAAACTAATATCAATAAATTTTCATTTTCTTGTTTCTATAAACATTTATACATGTATATGAATTTGGTCACAACCGGACCAGAGGTTCCATTGGAAAACATATCAGAAAGGCCTGAGGCCAAGATCACTGAATGACCTTGACCTTGAATACTCATTTAATTTCATCCACTCATTTAGCTAACTTCACCTACCAATTTTCAGATCAGAGACTGCAATAGTTACTGAGAAATAATAGCCCCCGCCCATCGGGGCTCGAAGAAATAGATGGGCTGCATGATGCTTCCACGCAGAGCTGAAACTGACCCGCACACGAGTACTGGTAAACCCCTTAGAGGATCTAAGCCAGCCCAGGCAATGTGGTGCGAGTTGGTCCGTCCATGCTTATAAACACTATTGGTTTCATTGGGTGGCAGGGCTTGAGATGTCATTTCATTTCAATGTAGGGTAAAAGTCCCACAAAATTGGAAGCAACGTCTCCAAAATGACCTTTACAATGTTGATGGGGATGTTAAACCTCAAATCAAACAAGCAAACAATATTGAGAAATACACAATTTTGACTTTTTCCTATAAGTCTATGTGACCCAATTTGATCTTGGTGTTAAATAGGTCAAGGTCATTGTAGGGTCATCATTTGAACAAATTACGATAGGCCCAAGTCCCCGATGCAACATACCAAGTTTCATGACAATCAGCCCTCTGGTTTGGGAGAAGAAGATTTTTAAATGGTTTTTACCTTATACATGTATGGGCAAGATGGCCATCTTGGTTATTTGACCAAACTCATTTTAATGGATTTTTATTTACTTGTTCCTACATACGTTTATATGAATTTTGGTTAAAAATGACTTAGTGGTTTCTGAGAAAAACTAGAAAAAGAGTCCATAGGACACGGATGCCCCCGCCAAATGCCATTCATAAAAAATATTACAAATGTACTTCAAATCAATCATAAAATATATGCCTCAAGGGCAGATAATCCAAAAACCAAAAATGCAAGATTTGTCTTCCTTGTTCATGACACATCGTCTCAGTGTGATGAATGCACCTGTGAAGTTTCATGAATATATTCCATATGGTTTAGGAGTTATGGCCTGGACATGGTTTACTATATGGTACTAAGTCAACAGCAGATAATCCAAAAACGAAAAATGCAAGAGTTGTCTTCCTTGCTCATGACACATCGTCTCAGTGTGATAAATGCACCTGTGAAGTTTCATGAATATATTCTATACGGTTTAGGAGTTATGGCCCGGACATGGTTTACTATATGGTACTAAGTCCAGGGCAGATAATCCAAAAAATGCAAGAGTTGTCTTCCTTGTTCATGACACATCGTCTCAGTGTGATGAATGCACCTGTGAAGTTTCATGAATATATTCCATACGGTTTAGGAGTTATGGCCCGGACACGGTTTACTATATGGTACTAAGTCAAGGGCAGATAATCCAAAAACCAAAAATGCAAGAGTTGTTTTCCTTGTTCATGACACATCGTCTCAGTGTGATGAATGCACATGTGAAGTTTCATGAATATATTCCATATGGTTTAGGAGTTATAGCCTGGACACGGTTTACTTTATGGTACTAAGTCAAGGGCAGATAATCCAAAAACCAAAAATGCAAGAGTTGTCTTCCTTGTTCATGACACATCGTCTCAGTGTGATGAATGCACCTGTGAAGTTTCATGAATATATTCCATATGGTTTAGGAGTTATGGCCTGGACACGGTTTACTATATGGTACTAAGTCAAGGGCAGATAATCCAAAAACCAAAAATGCAAGAGTTGCCTTCCTTGTTCATGACACAACGTCTTAGTGTGATGAATGCACCTGTGAAGTTTTATGAATATATTCCGTACGGTTTAGGAGTTATGGACCGGACACAATGTCGGGAAGGACGGAGGAACGAACGGACAGGGGTAAAACTTAATGCCCTTCCGCTATTCTCCGAATAGGCGGGGGGCATAAAAATCTGAATCAGAGCTCTCACTAGGATTTTGAAAACAGGATTCCAGGAATCCTTCCTTGTAAAAAGTTGGATTCACAGGTAAAAAGTTGGATTCCCACATAAAAAGTTGGAGTTCTGATCTCTGATCTTGATTGCGCATAGAACATAGGCAAGACAATAATTTCTTATAATCAGTCTACACAACCAACGATTTCACTGATGTGTCTAAGAAGCAGCCACAATCTGATGTTTTGTAGAAATATTAGAAAAATAATGTTTACCCCCAGTAAAACCCACTCCCCCCTCCCCCCCAAAAAAACATGCAGTTGCTCAGATTTATTCTCACACTTCTAGCCACAAATAATGCCACATCATAAAAATCATGTTGTGTTAGGACAACAACAGATATAATGTAAACCCAGATCAGAAAAGAAGCACTCTATACAGCCATGTTTGTGCTTTCAAATTCGGACGTACATGTATGTGACACTAGCTCATAATTTTGTGAACAAATATGTAGGGGAAGCATCATCCTAACTAAGTCTGACTTCCTGTAATTGTTAAAATGATTGCATTTTGAAGAATTACAGACATTTATATCACCAGTACACAACGAAACACTCTTTGACCGAGTGATAAAAAGTATGATCGTGTTGTCACGAAAATACATGACATTGGTAATTCGACAATTATATCGTCTTCGCCGTAACCCTGGTTTAACTAAATGTGATATTTTACCGACTAATGTTAATCGTTGATGGTTCATGCTTACATCAAGCAGTCAACTAATTAATTGTAATCCGTAATCACACAGGTATTAGCGCGACGAGATTAAAAAGGTACAATCATTTTTATCACGTGCCGCAAACCGACCACTTGCAAAAATACCTGTCAATATGTGGCACGAGTGCTTTCAACACAAAAAGCAGTGCTGGATTTGATCTTTTATTGGTATGGCATAAGCGGCCTTAATTAGCTTCTGATTTTACCTCTTCTGTTATTTTGGACGCGTGTTGCAATAAAAGCATGCATACATAAGAATCGGCGATAGTGAATTTAACGCGTACAATGGCAAAAAGTTGGCGTAAAATACGCAGAATCCTGCGTTTCCGAGAGCTCTGTGAATGACCTTGGCCTTAAATTCTGATGTAAATTCATCCACTCATTTAGCTACCTATATCTACCAATCTTCAGATCACAGGCTGCAATAGTTTCCGAAAAATACACAATTTTGACCTTTTCTCATTCAAAATTTAAGTCTATTCAGGCCTTGGTAGCTCAGTCTGATGCGCATCTTACTGATGATCAGGAGGACGCAGGTTTCAATACCTGCCAGGGTCGGAAATATTCTTTCATGGAGATTGATCATGAAATATTTTCTATGGTCATTCTCTCCCTTCGGCTGATTCAAGAAGAGCAGTTGTCAGTTTCTGGCAAAAGAATGTGCACTGTACAGTACTGGTTAATCACTTATGTATCAGCCTGCCCAGGAAAAGTGTGGATAGGTAAACTGAGCAGCTCAAAAATGACCTAAAATAGTGTTGACTGGGGTGTTAAACTTCAATACAAACAAACAATACAAAAGTCATGTGACCAGATTTGACCTTGGCGCAAAATAAGTTAATGTCTTCCGAGGGTCATTATTTGAACAAACTATGATGGGCCCAAGTCCCCAATGCTACATACCAAATTTCATGGCAATAGGCCCACTGTTTCTGGAGGAAGAGATTTTTGAAGGGTTTTTACCTTATATGGGCATGTCGGATATCTTGGTCATATGATAAAACTCATTTAAAAGAATTTTCATTTCCTTGTTCCTACAGGTGTTTAGATGAAATTTGGTTACAAATCTGAGGAAAATAAGATTTAATTTTCAGATCTGAATGACCTTGACGCAAGGGGTCAAACAATGACCATGAACTTAAATACTGATGTAATTTTATCCACTCATTTAGCTATCTGCATCTTCCAATTTTCACATCACAGGCTGAAATAGTTTCGGAAAAATACAAACATATCACCTTTTCCCATAAAAAAAGTCTATGTGGCCAGATTTGACCTTGGCGTAAATTAGGTCAAGCTCATCTGAGGGTCATCATTAGAACAAATAAAGATGTATCTGAGTTCCCTATGCAGCATGCCAAGTTTCATGGCAATCTGGGCCCACTGGTACTGGAGTAAAAGATTTTTAAGGGTTTTATATCATATGCATTTTTCTTGATTCTATATCTTTGAGTTCTCTTACCTCTTGTCTTACAATCTCTTTAATATTATCTACATTGTTTGGCTGTTCCTCAATTTTAGCAACACACTCATCTAGTTTATCATACTTTTCATCAACGAATCAGAATTGCTACTGGTGACACGTCAAATGACATTCATACACCAGGACCTGTGATGTGGGAAGTTAGTCCCTAGCTCTAACCAAAGAGGTAAATTTAGCTACACAATCATCAGCACCTTCAGCTGTCGAAATAATCGAATCGGGAAGGGCATTCCAATCTCCAATAGTTCTGGGGAAGCATGACTCTTTATAAGTGTCAGTTCTTGCAGTGAGGGTCTGAAACGCCAACGAATGGTGATTTCTACAGTGTCTACTGTCTACCTTGGGGAACAAGGTCATCTGTTGGAATGCTGGCAGCAACCTTTAGACCTTTGTATAGGATTAGCCTACTGTCTTTTCTCCTTTTCTTGAGAGACTCCCATTTTAATTTTCCACGTATTCCAGTCATGCTACCAGTTTCAAAGCAGTAATTGCCTGTTACATTACAAATCTAGCAACTCTATTTTGAACTTTCTCAATTTCATCATTAAGGACCACTCCACTGGGGTCCCAGATACAACTACCATATTCCAAGATTGGGCAAACAAGACCTTTATATGCTGCCTCTTTTACATCCTGAGGGCACTGATGAAGATTTCGCCTCAGGAAACCAAGCGTTCTATTTGCCTTAGTACACATGTTGCTAATATGAGTATTCCATCTCAAGTTGTGTGAGATTGTCACTCCAAGGTATTTAATGGAGTCCACATTCTCGAGGACCGTTCCCTCTAAGGTGTTAGAAGCCTCAACTTTATTAGATCTCTTACTAGTTAACTGCATAATATTGCATTTAACTGGCTGAAATCTCATGCCCCATTTTTGGGCCCAACATCCTAATCTATCTATGTCAGCCTGAAGTTTCAGTGGGTCATCTGTATCTATTAATTCCCGGTAACAAATACAGTCATCTGTTATTTCTGAGTCAATGTCAGTTGAAATATCATTGATGCACAGGGAGAACAAAAGTGGACCAAGAACGGTCCCTTGCGGGACTCCAGACAAAACTGGAGCCCACTCTGAAGATTCACCATTAACAACGACCCGCTGTTTTCTGTAGCTAAGAAAGGAATCTATCCATTTGAGGGTCTTTCCCCAAGTTCCATAACCAAATAACTTAGATTTAAGTACAGTAATTCTCCTATAATTTCGAACACCCTAAAAATTCGGACACCAAAAATTATTGACAAAAATAATTTCCAAAATACCTTTAAAATCTCGAACAGTGGCATTTTTATAAGACAGCAGTTTTTAAAATTTCGAACACTGAATTTCGCTGTGTAATTACCGATCCATACTATGTTGTAATCGCTTTAGTCACATTGGTGACGGTGCTTTCTGATGTGAAGACCAGCCACCAGAAGTGGTATAAGTGGATTATACTGGCCTGAGTCCCGCTGCGAAGACACAGTCTGATAATCGTAAACCATATATGACAATGAACATATGTTTGGAGTGGTCCATTTAGAGTTTTAGGCATGTTAGGTTGTTTTTTTTTTTGGTTAAGTTTTATAAAAAGAAATGTACATATTTTACGCAAATAGTGTTGACTCAGATCAGACACCGCATTCTGAGGCGTCTGATCTGGGTCTAAACTATTTGCCACTGTCTCCATAATGGATAAGATGACTTCAAAAATTATCAGTGCAGGCCATTTTTCGAAAGCGCCGAGCCATCCTCGTAAAATGCCTTGTTATAATGTCATCCCTAAAAACAACCTGGGCTCAAATGTTGTGTATTCAAATTATTGAGCGCGTCCTTTATCGTGTTATTGGGGGAATCCCCGCTGTGTCACTCGCCACGCGTGAAGTGGTTTGCCGATATCGAGCCGCGCCAATCAAAATTGGAACTTCCAGCATACACTACCAGCACAGACTCTAAGCGCATCTGCGCAGATTGATCTGAGCCTTGGCTGTTCAGGCCACACCTGCGCAGTCTGATGAGACTTGGTTGTTCGGCCACATCTGCGCAGTCTGATCTGAGCCTTGGCTGTTTGCGCCGCATCTGCAGCAGCACAGAGTCTGATCTGAGCCTTGGCTGTTCCCACCAATCTTAAATGGGGCTTCCAGCATGACTCAGACCGCAACTGCGCAGCCTGATCTTAACCATGGCTGATCGCGCCGCATCTGCGGTAGCGAAGTCTTATCTGAGTGTCGGTTGTTCGCGCCACATCTGTGACAGCGCAGTCTGATCTGAGAGTCAGTTGTTCGCATCAATCTTAAATGGCGCTACCAGCACACAGGACCCTACACCTGTGGGTTTGATCTTAGCCTGCGGCAGTGCAGTCTGATCAGAGCCTCATCTGTTTGCGGCGCATCTGCGGCAGCGCAGTCTTATCTGAGACTCGGCTGTTCGCATCAATTTAAAATGGTGCTTCCAGCATGCTCGAGCAACACAGACTCGGACCGCATCTACACTGGGAATAGACTCCGATTAATATGCGCCAGCAAGTTTTCTCTTAGCAACTTCATAATGTATTAATAACGGGAAATCTCATGGGTCAGCGGTTACGGTTAAGCTTGACGACTTCTCGAATACGGTCCTGTTTTAGGAAATAAGACAGAACATGCCGATGCAAATATATTGAAAACTTACCATCAAAAATTAAAAAAAATCAGATAAAAAATCATAAACCATATATTGTAGATATGTTTGAACATCATCGGCGAGGCGGTTTTAACGAGTACCTACAACCTAATTCTACTTAAAAAGCTTATTTGGAAGGGTGCAGTAATTCTTTCTTCCAATTTCCTGCCCACAATGTCCTCTGGTCAGGGACCACCTTTGGGACTGTTCAAAAAAACAAAGAACGTTGGTCATGTATGACCGCTCACTGCCGAATATATGGCCACGAGCTAGCTCTTAATTGGGGGTATTCATTCACCTACTGCGCAATCAATGCAACTGAAATTTATGGCACTACACAGTTCATTAACCCATTCAGTACCGAAAACCCCAAAACAGGTAGTTGGCAAACAGTGCAGGCCCAGATCAGATGCCACAGAACGCGGCGTCTGATCTGGGCCTCCACTGTTTGCTAAATGTTCAACCATTTTCCAAATAAATTTTCATGAAAACACAACCTGACACCCCTAAATTTTGAAATGAACTCCTGCTATTTATAAGGAGGAAGATTCCATTTGGCAAAAAAAAAGGGTCAAACATGATAAAGATTAGCTAACGGTTACTGCTGGTCGACTGTAGAAATTGTTTTGATACGGTAACACATCCCTGAGAGACATTGCATTTTTCACATCTTCAAATTGGCTACTTTTTGATAAAAATCTGTGATATTTTTCTTATTAACACTGCAAACATAGGTTGTGGATGCTTGTTATAACGAGTACCCACAACCTATGTTTTGGAGCAGAAAACCCTCCCCCAGTTGTGTATAAATAAAGTGGGGTTTAGGGGTATTCATATCACGGACTTGTTCACGTGATGTGTCGGGAGATAAGGGCCGTCGGGCGGGAGACCGGAAGATGGGGTTCTAAATCAGAATACCCCGACGAAATTGGGCGATATCACATGTACGCATCTGCGCAGTCTGATCAGTGCCTTCGAGGGCTTGAGGTGCCATTTCATCTGTGCAGAATGACCTGCGTCTTCGCTGGTCGTTTAGCGACCGGCACAGACTCGGATTACGGCCCCCGCCAATCGGGGCTTGAAGAAATAGATGGGCTGCATGATGCTTCCACGCTGAGCTAAAACAGACCGCACTATTTTAAAGATCTCTCGTTGTTCAGCTAACTGTTTTGAAGTGACATAGCCTTTTCCCAGGCGACGTCTCATGATGTTCCGCAATTTTACTGCAGTGCGTCTTATTAGCATGTGCAGTTAAAGCTGCCTGTGAATGTTTTCCCGCCAAAACAAACTACATCATTATAGCGAGCAGTTCTTGCTTGTGAAAAGACACAAACAGTTACTATGATTTCGTTTGTTTGATTTGAGGTTTAACGTCCCCGTCAACACTGTAAAGGTCATTTTGGAGGCGTTGCTTCCAATTCTGTGGGACTTTTACCCGACATCGAGATGAAACGACTTCTCAAGCCCTGTCGCCCAATGAAACCAATAGGGTTTATTAGCATGGACGGTCCGACTTGCACCGCTTTGCCTGGGAGTTACTATGATCGCTGGTTAGGGGACTGATCTTCGATTTTCTTGGTAGTTTCGCGTTTGTTTTGCTTCATTAATTTACAATGTCCATGTCGCACCAGATTGAACTTTTAAAAAAAAGCACAGACGCATGAACGGTGAAGGCTCATATCAACCTGCGCATTCCCATATTCTAATCAGTGTCTTTGCTGTTCGTATGAGCCTTCTATTTAAAGAACAATAAGTGAAGGCTTTGTCCACATTTGCTAGATGCACATTTTGGGGGAACGTTGAATTTGGAAAGAACGGTGAAACGCGAGACCAGTGAACACTCGGATCAGTCTGCGCATCCGCTTTTCTTATGAGTCTTCTGTGACATATGTACCAGTCAACTAGCAGCAAACGAGATCAAGCCGCATTGGTTTGATGCACAGGCTGATCTGATACTTATGTAGTAGAAGGTTTATTGCTCTGGGCCGGCTCAAATCCATGGAAATGTGTAAATACGGTGTAATCTCTGACTTGTAAATGAGGCTGTGACAGTTGAAGACTCAGAGCAGTCTGGGCAGCCTAATCAGAGCATTTGCGGTTTGTACAAGCTTCTATGGTCTCTGAGGTATTAAAAGAGCAGCAAGCGAAGAACATGATAGGTCAGAACCTTAAAATTTCGAACAGTGGACTTTTTTGCCGGCTCGAATTTCTAAAAATTCGAACAGCGGCAAAAATAATTATTTAATTTTGTTCGAAATTATAGGAGAATTACCGTAGTTCATGAGGAGGGGTGTCAAAAGCGTTCTCGAAGTCCAGAATAAATGTGTCCACCTGTCCCCCATGATTTTTGCCCAGTCATTAATAACTGTGCTTAGCTGAGTTTCACAACTGTGCCTTTTCCTAAATGCATGTTGTCTGTCTGACAAAAGTTTATGTTCATCCAAGTGGGCCAAGATGTTAGTTTCTTTGTTTGATTTGACGTTTAACGTCCCTGTCAACACTGTAAAGGTCATTTTGGAGACGTTGCTTCCAATTTTGTGGGACTTTTACCCGACATTGAGATGAAATGACATCTCAAGCCCTGTCGCCCAATGACACCAATAGGGTTTATTAGCATGGACGGTCCACCTCGCATCGCGGTTCCTGGACAGGCTTAGATCCTCTACGCGGTTTGCCAGTACTAGTATGCGGGCCGGATTCAGCTCTGCATGGAAGCATCATGCAGCCCATATATTTTTTCAAGCTCCTATGGGCGGGGGCCATGGCCATGATGTTTGAGCAGACTATATGTTCCAGCAATTTACACAGAAAGGGAAGTAACTTTTATCATCATTTTCTTAACACCGGGAAAACAGGTGACGCCTGGTGTGCAAAACCACATAAGACTATCAGGGGATTCTTTCAATGCCTGGTATACAACATTCTTTAATTTAGAGCAGATGAGGCAGCACCAGTGCTCTAATCCGAGCCTTCTCTGACGTTCTAAAAGCCTTTTTTATTTTCTGATTTGGCGGCTTTAGGTCACTACAGCCAGAGATCTCGGGTTACAGTGCTAAAACACAGATACTTGGGGTCAGGTCACTTGCTAATGTTTTTTCAATGTTATTTTTTGCATTTTGCTATAATTTGAACACTTACCAACATCATAAAACATGTTTAGGAACTTCTAGACAAAGTTTTAAAAAACGTCTTTTTTACTATCAAGGCTCAAATAAGTATTTGAAAAAAACATTAGCAAGTGACCTGACCCCAAGCATCTGTGTGCTAAAACTCCATCTCCACTCTTTGCCTTTTACACCCATAACAAGGATGATGAAACAGTGCAGAATTTGCCTACATGACAGTAGTAAAATCTGTATTTAAGTGCCAGTGATAGTACCCAGGCTCAAATAAGTAACATTACCAGACGGAAGAAGAACTCTGTAAGAAAGATGATTCTAAAATCGAAACTGAAAGTAGATTCCGGAAGTAGTGTTGTAATTCCTAGGAACCGGAAAGGACCAAATTAACACGGGTGCGTAAATTTACCGGAACGGACCCAATTACCGGAACGTACCGGACGGCACGATTTTTCCCCAATTTAATGTATTTTTTTACTATTACTTTTTTTTCTCGGCTGGACAATCATGGGTGGCAATGAGTCCCAAATATCATATTCACAGCTTTAGTCATCGCCTGATTAATCAGATTATTAGTGAAGCAATTAAGTCATATCCAGAGTTAATTGATTTAGATGATTTTTTTTAAAAAAAATGCCAAAAAAAAAAAATAAATAAATAAATAAATAAAATAAACTAGAAACTTTTTTTTTATTTAATAAGCATATATACAATTATTATAAAATAATAATAATAATAATAAAACAGGCAAATAAAACATGTACAGCTCAATAAGCATTATAACTATTGTGGGCCGAGTTTGCTATGTGCCGAGTTTGTAGGGGCCGAGTTGGTTATGTGCCGAGTTGGCTATGTGCCGAGTTTGCTATGTGCCGAGTTGTCCCGATACCGAGTTGATCATCAAATTTATAACATTTTTTTTTTTTTTTGCAGTGGTAGCGCATCGGATTTGAGATCGAGAGGTTGCAGGTTCGATCCTCACGCTGACAATGAGTCCTGGTGAACCCCAGAAATTAAAAACTCAGAAATTTTGCCAGAATCCTATGAGGTTATTCGGAAAAACAGAGTTGGGGATGCGCATGGAGGTGTCTTTGTGGCTTTCAAGCAAGACCTACTCTGTACAGAAACTCCGGAGTTGGACACCAAATGTGAATATGTTTGGTGTAAATTGAACATCATTGGATGTAGGACTTCCAAAGGATAACCCTTTCTAGAACATATTTGACGTCACTACAGCTGGTGTCTGGGAATGTGTGGCTGCCGTAAAAAGTCTCCCTGCCCTACATCATAGTGTAGACTATATTTTCTTGTCCTTTGGGATCATTGATTCCATTGTTGAATTTTGAAAATATCTGTGGGTCACTGATGAGGCCTAATTAGCCGAAACTAGCTAGTCTAGCCCAGAAAACATGTACACTCCATATTTTCCGGTTCTGTGGTGTATTCCTTGCTTCCAAAGGATAACTCTTTCTAGAACATATTTGTACCTTGGTTCGTTTTATCGCCCACCAGATCAAATTGACCCAGAATATCTTGAGGCTTTTAACTCATCATTGGCTAGGATAATGTCAAATGCAAATGCTCACATTTTGGTTGGCGGAGACTTCAATTGTTGAGATATTGAATGGAGCATCATGCGATGGGGTATCCATTGCATCGGATTTGTGATGCACATGGGGTATCTACACCTCTGAACACAAACGCGTTCGTAGAGTGTCCGCTCCAGGGAACGGCAGGTCACGGTTAGATCCCGGGCCGCGACATACCAAAGTCGTTAAGAATGGTACTAGTTGCTCCTCGCTTGGCACTCAGATTTACGGGGTAGAGCTAGGACTGGTCGACAGTGTCAGGATAATGTGACTGGGTGTGGTATCATGTAATGTGTCTGGGACATGATACTTCAGTGAGGCAGCACTATAAAAGTGAGCATTGAGCTCCCTGTCGCAACCAGACACGTCGTGATATGACTGAAAAATTGTTGAAAGCGACGTTAAACCCGAATTCACACACACACACACACACACACACACACACACACACACACACACACACACACACAAACACAAAGTGTTCAAACTCCGATGAACGACCTTTCTATGAATCGCTTTGCATCAAGTTAGTTTGACAATCAAATGTCATTCATCAAAGTAGAAGTAAAACAAAGATCAGGAATCGATACAATTAACTTACTCCACCCATCAAAGACACCAAAGGGAAAGAAACACAAACATGAAAAACTGGATCAAGCAATGTACATGGATTGGTCTTATTGTGGAAAGCACTTTTTTGCCATTTTTTATCTGATTGACATTCGAAATGTATTCTGATTGGACAGTGCAGGGTCTACAATGAAATATACCACACTTTGTGTTTTGAATTTATTCCTGTCTTGCAGTTGACAGACAGGATGTAAGGAATATTGAATGAAACAACAGATCAAAATGAAATGAACCTCATCAAAGTTTGAACGGAGTTGTGTCCACAGTTGTAAACGGCAAACACAGCAACAACTTTTAAATACAATTAAAGAAAATAGAAGTGGAGGCAATGATCAGGAATCGATGCAATCAACCCACAGCTCCCAATAGAGACACCAAAGGGAAAGAAACACAAACATGAAACAACAGACCTAATGGTAACATCAATATCGGAAAGCCAAAAGAACAGTTACTTTCCTATAAAATGGCCAATAGGTTATCCAAAATAAAATAATATAAGCGACACAAACACCCAAAGACAAACCGTAACAAAAATAAACCGCGACAGAAGAACCGCTTTGGAACTGTCAGCGGAAACGATTTCCCCGGGGAGATGGGGGGGGGGCTTAAATCGATTTTACGTAGCCACAATCCTCGCCCTAACTTCCGTTGCGATTTAGACAAATAATTTGTTCAGTCCGCATGGAGGCTTCCTAACTCATCAGTGCAACATCTTCGTGAACACAATTAAGCAAACCACCACAGAGGTGAAACAATGGTGAGGACTCGACAGCCACCACTGAAATGCTGGAGCAAAAGAAAGCCAACAGTTAGACTCCGATGGACCCGACCAGAGATAGTGCATCCTGGCCCAAGTAATTGATATACCCACCCGACAAGAAAAGACCCTTGATCTATTATTCACAAATTCCCCATCCCCAGTTAGTCGAGTTAAGGGGATGCCCCCGATCGGCAAAGCGGATCATGACATAGTCCTTATTGAATATTACATAAAAGCAAAGCGAATCAGAAAAGTCCCGCGTAAAATATGTCTATATAAACGTGCGGATATGGATGGTCTGCGAGACCATATGGCGCGATTTAGGGATTCGTTCCTTTCCTCTGACCTTTCGCACATGTCGGTTAATGATATGTGGGTCAATTTTAAGACCGAATTAACTGCGGCTATAGAAAGGTTTATTCCAACGAAAATGACCAAAACAAAGCATAGTGCGCCTTGGTATCTCGGTACCATAAACTACGCAAAGCATTTTCAAACTTTTATAGACGCCATTCTGATTTAATTTCAAAATTCAATATTGGACTTAAATCTCTTCTGCAACAAGGTCTATCGGAACCCGAATTTTATGGTGACTTAGCATATAAATTCAGAAAAAATATATAACCGCAATGACTTCAGAACCCAATTTCGTAAAATCATTCTTCGATATAAAAAGATTGGGTACAACATGGATGTTATACGACAGACTGCATGCATGGTAGTTAACCCAATCACGGTTGGCAACTTTGCTTCCCTCTTTAATTGCACGCCGGTGGGTCAGGCCTCAGATTCTATGACGGCTCCAACGTAAAGGCTTATCATAGTGAGAATTAGAGAGATATAATTCTTGGTAATGTTGGTTGGTGCCTGATGCTCTGTCTCTGGTCGGGCCCATCGGAGTCTAACTGTTGGTTTTCTTTTGCTCCAGCATTTCAGTGGTTTCTTGCTGTCGAGTCCTCACCGTTGTCTCACCTCTGTGGTTCTTTGATTTTTGTGTTCACGGAGATGTTGCACTGATGAGTTAGGAGGCCTTCATGCGGACTGAAAAAATTATTTGTCTAAATCGCGACGGAAGTAAGGGCGAAGATTGTGGCCACGTAAAATCGATTTAAGCCCCCCAGTGGAAATCTTTCCACTGGCCGTTCCAAGGCGGTTCTTCTGTGGCGATTTATTTATGTTGTTGTTTGTTACTTACTGTGTGTATCACTTGTGTCTTTTAATTTTGGATGGCCATATGGCCATTTTGTGGGAAAGTAACTGTCCTTATGGCCTTCCTTTGTTTAGGTTTCCATTATGGTCTGGTCGCTTAATGTTTGTATTTCTTTCCCTTTGGTGTCTTTGATGGGTGGAGTAAGTTAATTGTATCGATTCCTGATCTTTGTTTTACTTCTACTTTGGATCTACAACACGATCAAGTATCTAATCAGAAGACGCAATCGAATGTACTTTCGTGCTCGTAAGTCTAGCAGCCCTGACGTTAAGAACCATTACAAACGGTTCAGAGCACACGTACAAAAGGTAATAAGAGATGCATATTGGAAGCATTTTTCCAGCATCTTTACCTTTGAGGATGATAATACAGATCCCGATAGTCCCCAGAAGAATGGTAAAGTTAAAAAGTTTTGGTCATTTGTAAAGTCCCTGAAAAAGGAAGCGTTTGGGATCACTTCGTTAAGGGGAAACGGAATTCTAAAAACAGATTCGCGCGATAAGGCCAACATATGTAACAAACAGTTTCAATCGGCATTTACGCGTGAAACTGATGCTGAGCTACCATCTAAAGGTAAAAGTCAGTTCCCCTCAATGGGCGTTATAACAGTTGATCCAAATGGGGTCGCTAAACTGTTAGGTAAGCTCAAGATACATAAGGCATCTGGGCCGGATGACCTGAATGCCAGGGAGCTTAAGGAATGTAGTGCTGAAATTTCACCCGTGCTGGCCTTTATCTTCAATGAATCACTTGCCCAGGGCGCTGTACCAGATGACTGGCGACAAGCAAATGTTACCCCGGTCTATAAAAAAGGAGAAAAATATGACGCAGCAAATGCCTCTGCTGCAAAACCCTGGAGCATATAATAGTTAGCAACATCAACAAGCACCTAGCCTTTGAGGGCATTCTTGCTGACTGTCAACACGGTTTCCAAAGTCAAAAGTCAAAGGAAAGAAACACAAACATGAAGCGACCAGACCATAATGGAAATCTAAACAAAGGAAGGCCATAAGGACAGTTACTTTCCCACAAAATGGCCAAATGGTCATCTGTCCGTTTGTTTGCTGATGAGTGTGTCCTTTATAGGAACATATATTCTCCTTCTGTCTGTCTTATTTTACAAGATTACCTGAATCAACTAGCACAGTGGGAGGCTGATTGGCAGATGAAGTTCAAATGTCATTCGATGAGGGTGTCACGACACCCTCCGGACAAACAAATTAAGTTTGACTATACACTACACCAGCAAAATTTGGAGCAGGTTCAATCCGCCAAATATTTTGGTATCACAATCACTGATGATCTTGATTGGGGTCAACACGTTTCAGAAATAACATCAAAAGCAACTAGGACTTTAGGATTTCTTAGATGTAACTTGGCTTTTGCACCTAGGCAGTCAAAGGATGATGCATATAAAACGTTGGTTCGCCCTCAACTTGAATATGCATGACCCATTTGGCATCCCTATGTTAAAACTCAGATTCAGCAGGTAGAGGACAGCTGCTCGATGGACCTGCCGACGATGGCGCAATAGAAGTAGCGTCTGTGATATGCTTAACAAGCTAGAATGGCCGTCCCTAGAGGCCCGTCGTGAGCAGTCCTCCTTAACCCTCTTCTATAAGATACATTCAGGTACAGTGGCCATTAATAAAGACAAATACTTGACCCCTGTGACAGTTCAACCCGAACAAGGGCGTCAAAAGTAAACAACTCACAATATCATAGGTACCAGTCCTATAGTGATGCCCTGAAAAATTCCTTTTTTCCTAGATAGATAGGATAGACCATATTGTTGTGCCCTTGAGCAAGGCACTTCATCCACATTGCTTAACAAAAAAAGGTACTGATTACCACCCTGGAAATCCTTCTCGTAATGCTCAGATGTGAGCGAGTAGCAGTAATACTTTGTGCAATATTATGAAACTTAAACTTTGTTTCATTGCAGTATAACCATAGTATGAGAGTGTGATAGCTCAGTGGTTAGTGCACTTGCCTCTGATGCTAGAGGTCCCGGGTTCTATCCTCGGCAGCGGCGATAAAATTTCGGTGTCCGAACACGCTCCACTGGCATCATTTGCAGGGATGATTGTCATAAAGTGCACCGTCCTTCGGATCGGGACGTTTACTGGAGCCCCCCTGTGCAGGGAGAGTCATGCCCTGTGCAGGTTAAAGACCCCTACCGTAATTACATGATTACTGTGTAGGCTTTCATCCTGCAAACCTGGTGTGTATATAATGTACACCTGTGAGTAGTGGTCAAATGTGATCGATCGCAGTTCGCGTCATTTGACGTGTCACCAGTAACAATTCTGATTCTGAAGATGAGGGCTGCTAGCCGATCCCCATTTACATTGTTGGTCAGAGCTAAAGAAAATCATTAGTTAGACCACGATGGGCCCAGCGACAGACATATCATCAGGACTCAGCCCTCTTTTAACAAAGATGTATGCCGAAGCTGTCATTGAGTCTGAAGCCTGACCCGCCACCATCCAGCCAAAGCTATCTACCGTGATTCGGTCGCCAACCATACGTGCAGTCTGTCGTATGATTTCTAATCTTTACCCAAACTTTTATTTCTCCGAAAAATTATGTTTGCCTAAAATTCTTAAATTTATAGAGCAAATCTCCATAAAATACAGGTTGCGACACCCCATTATATTTTTCAATCAATTCATAATGCCAAATGGAAAAAACTTCGTAGGTTGGACCAGAGTGACGTCACGACTTTCCCGCCGATCACACACAATTTGGTTAATCCAATGGATAACCATGGTTAACCACGGTTGGTGATCGAACTGCTTCACGGGCGACAATTACAAATATGGCGGCAGTTCGCGGACTGAATGCTGTTGCAAAATCATTTAGGTCTAATATTTGTTTGCAGAGATATCTTCGGTAATTATTGGGATACATTATTTTGCATTCTCTTTTCGCAACAGCAGAATGCAGAAATTCGTACAGTGACAGGCTGAAATAGGAAACGAAGCCATTGTAATAGGATTTCGTGCATGGATTCAGAGTCCTGCATCAGAATTGTTTACTGGTGACACGTCCTTAGACAACCCCCAGGCAAAGTGGTGCGAGTCATCTCGTCCATGCATATAAAGGATATTGGTTTCGTTGTGTGGCAGGGATTGAGTTGTCATTTCATCGCAACGTTGGGTAAAAGTCCCAGAAAAACCTCAGATCAATCAAATGGATAGCGGTAAACTCTGCCCCTACAAACTCGGGCAGAGTACCCTAACAAAGTTGACCCCTACAAACCCGACCCCTAAGAAATTTGACCTCTTAACCAGCCGTGCCAGTACTTATTATTGGTGCCGGTGTTTCAACCTATGGTAGTAGCGAGCTGTCGCGAACGAAGTGAGCTCTACGGTAGAGAATCTGACCAAAAAGAATTAACATTCCATGATACACACTTAAAGCTGAATTCGCTCTGACAGAAAAATCTTCCAAATATCTTCTGGAAGTTTACTGGGGAAAATCCGGAAGTTGACTGACTGGTATCTATCAATCTTTTCATACTGCATCACCCCCTCGCGGGGATTACGTGCAGGTGCGCGTCTGTGCGATGTTAGTAGAAATATGTATTAAAAATAAAAGTTCCCTTAAGAAGTGTTAATAGAGGTGGAATAAAGATGACAGAGTTAAAATGTTAAAAGTCCGATAAAGACTGAAAGTGCAGAATAAAAGATTAAAAACAACGCGCTGGCATTTAGGGCATTGAATGGCTGAATGTGCATACTGCCCTCTTGAAGGAATCAAATGTGGGCAGTAATGCGATACTTGACGGCAGCCGGTTCCATTGCACGATTGCGAGGGGGTAGAAAGAGTATTTATAGTAATCAACTGTAGTCTGAATTTGGCGGAAAGACATCGGGTGAGAGTTTTTGAGGATTCTCATAGGGTGCACAACATACGGTGGCAAGTCAACAGCTACAAGGCCGTGAACAATCTTGTAAAACAGGCATAGTCGGGAGTCGGATCTTCTCTGCTCAAGAGATCTCCAGCCAAGGGATTGGAGCAAATCTGTAACACTTGCATAAGTGGAGTAATTGTGAAGTGTCCACCTAGCAGCTCGACGCTGCACCATCTCAAGCTTATCAATATTTGTTTGGGTGTAAGGGCTCCAAACTGGGGAGGAATATTCCACCAGTGGACGGACCAGTGTCTTGTATGCCATCTCCCTCAGGGCTGGGTTTTGGGTTCGGATATTTCTCCTAAGAAAGGCCAGTGACCGACTTGCTGATGTGGTTATGTTCTGTATATGCTTGTTGAAGGACAGGTTGCTGCTGATCTCCACCCCCAAATACTTGGAACTTGAAACTGATTCCAGAAGCTGGCTGTGTAGGAAGTACTGGCTTGGGACTGGAGTTATCGCCCTTGTTACATGTATGACAACACATTTACCTGGGTTAAACTCCGTATCCCACTGGAGTTCCCATTTATGGAGATGATCCAGGTCTTGTTGTAGGATTTGTACATCTCTCAGGCTGGAAACAGCCAAGTAGATGGCGGTGTCATCAGCAAACAACCATACCTTAGATTTTGTCGTGTCAGGGAGATCATTGATGTATATCAGGAATAGAATTGGACCAAGGACAGATCCTTGAGGTACTCCTGAAGTTACTGGGATAGTGTTATAGTGTTCATTTTCCAAAACAACCGTCTGTGTACGGTTGGACAGAAATGCCTGAATCCAAGTAAGTATTGGTCCTCTGATTCCATATTTGTGGAGTTTCAGCAGTAGTTTCTGATGACTGACCTTGTCAAAAGCTTTAGAAAAATCAAGCAAGACAAGGTCAGTCTGACTACCTGCTGTAGAGTTCCTCATCAGGTCTTCAAAAAGAGTGACAAGTTGGGTTTCGCAAGACCGTTTGCTGCGAAACCCATGCTGCAAGTCATACAGTAAGTTATGCTTGTCCATGTGAGAGACCACGTTCGTAGAAACTATATGTTCTAGAACTTTACAAAGAATGCTAGTTAGCGAGATAGGCCTGTAGTTTGAAGCCAGACTTGTGTCTCCTTTCTTGAAGAGTGGACAGACAATGGCAGAGGTCCAATCCTTCGGTACCTTCCCAGTGTCAAGAGACTTCTGGAATATAACTTGAAGGACTGGTGCTATCACATCTCTGAGCTTTTGGAGGACTAGAGGCTTCAACTGGTCAGGTCCAGCCGCTTTGTGAGGGTTAAGATCTTTTAGAAGTTTAAGAATTCCATTGAGTGAGACAGATATATTGGACATTTGTGGTGTAGGGTATACCGTGTTTCAAGAATATTCGGACGATGTTGAGAGTTCTGTCGAATACAAGTCTAGCGTATGACAACAAATGAACAGAAACGGACCTAACATACAGAACGGACTTGCAAAAACAACAAAAGTCCATAAGTTCTTAGTTTTCATTATTTCTCCGATCTTTAAATGTTCAGTCTAGCTGGGCACTGCCATATTGGAACAACTTTCATTGTACTAGTGAAATACTGTACACAATGAGGTTTACCTAAAACAAGCATCTAGCAGATTGTACTTACACAAGTATCTGAACAGAAAATAGAATAGAGCTTACAACATCTAACTGAGGTAATAAAATGGTCAAATGTGACCGACTCAGTATATGAAGATAGATAGATAATACCTACAATAATGCTGTTTATTTTTATCTATCTATCTACCTTTTTATTAATATGCAGGTACAGGGGCAACACCCATATAAGTGAGCCCTCTTCCAGGTAGTTGCATGGCTGCATGCACGACAGACCTCACACCAGATCTCCAGGTTTGCGTATGATGAGTGTCGATAGCAGAGGATCAACACATAGGTGGATTAGGTCATGGCTCTCTGGCTGCTCACAAGTTGTACTTGGTGGCCAAGCGTCTGACCTAGTCCCTGTTTAACCTGATGTCCCCCAACGTTCGGTCCTTGGACCTGTCCTCTTCTTGGTATTCATTAATGATCCCCCTGATAATATCAGGTCATCGACCCGTTTGTTTGTTGACGATTGTGTCCTGTATAGGAACATATACTCCTTCTGACTGTCTTATTTTACAAGATGACCTGCATCAACTGGCACAGTGGGAGGCCGCTTGGCAGATGAAGTTCAATGTGGCCAAATGACATTCAATGAGGGTGTCATGACAACCTCCGGACAAGCAAATTAAGTTTGACTATACACCTCACCAGCAAATTTTGGAACATGTTCAATCTGCCAAATATCTTGGTATCACCATCACCGACAATCTTGATTGGGGTCAACATGTCTCAGAGATAACATCTTAAGCCACTAGCACTTAGCATTCCTTAGACGTAATTGGCTTTTTTACACCTAGGCAAACAAAGGATATTGCATATAAAACATTAGTTCGCCCTGAATATGCATCACCTATTTGGCAACCCTGTGTTAAAACTCAGATTCAGCAGGTGGAGAAGGTGCAGAGGACAGCTGCTCGGTGGAACTGCCGGCGATGGTGAAATACATCACGAAAACACGCCTATATAATTTTGACCCCCCCTTGAACCCCACTTTTATATAGTATAACTGGGGTTTCCGGAGGTATACCTTATTTTTCTTATTTCTGCTCTATTCTATATTTTGAGCAGAAATAAGAAAAATATCAAAATTTTTCAAAAATTTTATATATTTTTTTCTGCGATAAAGGTGGCAGTGTATTTGTATAGGCGTTTTTACGTAATGAGAAGTAGTGTCGGTGATATGCTTAATGAGCTAGAGTGGCCGTCCCTAGACCCCCGCTGTGAGCTGTCCTCTTTAACCTTCTTTAATAAGATATACTCTGATACAGTGTTTATTAATAAAGATGTGTGTGTGTGTGTGAATTCGGGTTTAACGTCGCTTTCAACAATTTTTCAGTCATATCACGACGGTGTCTGGTTGCGACAGGGAGCTCAATGCTCACGTTTATAGTGCTGCCTCACTGAAGTATCATGTCCCAGACACATTACATGATACCACATCCAGTCACATTATCCTGACACTGGATCGACCAGTCCTAGCTCTACCCCGTAAATCTGAGTGCCAAACGAGGAGCAGCTAGTACCATTTTTAACGACTTTGGTATGTCGCGGCCCGGGATCGAACCCGAGACCTCCCGTTCCCCGGAGCGGACACTCTACCAACTGAGCTCTCGGGGCCGGTATATTAATAAAGATATGTACTTGACCCCTGCAACAGCGTCAACCCAAACAAGGGCATCAAAAGTAAACAATTCACACTATCATAGGTACCAGCGATGCCCTGAAAAGTTCTTTCTTTCCTTGAACTATTCCTCAGTGGAGTAGTCTTACCTCTTCTGTGATGAATGTCAAGACCGCAGAGAAGTTAAAGCCCATACAGTGTAAGATTGAGACTCAGAGGTTTGTGTTTTAGAATACATGTAGCTCTTTTATTCAAATTGTAAATAATTTTAAGGACTCATCCACTGACCTTTTTAAGCTAAATTCTAAATTTAGTCACCCATTCAACTGAGGTAATGACCAAATGTGACCCACTCAGTATTAGAAGATAGATAGATAGACAGAGAGCTTCCACTCTCTGCGATCTCTCTGTCAGCTGTTTCTAGGTCATCTTAGGCCTCCAAGGCCCTTGCTTTCCATCATTGTGTATGCCAATGGCAGGCTGCGCAAGTAGCTCACATGACCTAGTGGTGACAGTGTCTTGTGGGTTGCATTGCAGATCTGCCCTGTCATTCCATTGTGGACGCTGGAAGTTTCTCTTTGTCAATGGCCAAGTATCACTGATTAACTTGTGTGGCAAGGCTTCAAGCACAATGATGAAAAGCAGTGGGCTGAGAACAGAGCCTTGATGGACACCAACATTTCAACTCTTCACTGCAGGGACACGACTCCCCACATTAGCATACATGTACATCTGCTGGACCAGTCGCACACTCCACTCATCCACTCTAAGTTTTCAAGCGCAATGATAAAAAGCAGTGGGCCTCCTGGCACGTTCCTTGAGTGGTTCATAAGATGATAAGATCATTGGCATACAGGGTCTTCCAGATGACTCAAAGCAGAACTCGTGTGACAAGGCTTCAAGCACAATGATGAAAAGCAGTGGGCTGAGAACAGAGTCTTGATGTACACCGATCTTTGAACATTCCAGTGTAACCGTCACCAACATGGACACGGCTCCCCACATTAGCATACATGTACATCTCCTGGACCAGTTGCTGATCCAATCATCAACTCCAAGTTTTCATTGCCAACGAGATGACCTTCCATGGGTACTTGATTAAATGCCTTCTTGGGGTTTGTGAAAGCCATATAGAGTCTCTTGTTGGCACATTGTTCAGTTAACAGAGTTGGGAAACTTTATTGAGGAGACAGGGATATTTGTGACTTCCGAAACAAAGGAAAACTAAAAATCAGCACATTTTTTTCTGCATCCCAGTATCTAATATATGTTGTTTCTTTTTCAGAAAATAACATTTGAGAACAAAACATTTGAGGGACGATACAGGAGAGACGATTAACTTTGTGCTCATTCCAGTCTGTAACGGCTTAGAATTAATACCCTGATCCGAAAGATTACATACTTTTTTGGCTACAACAGTAGGTTTAGACCTTTGTATAAGAGAATGAGCCTACTGTCTCCTCTCCTTTTCTTGAGAGACTCCAATCTTAATTTCCCTAGAGTTCCAGTCATGCTCCCAGTTTCAGAGTAATTGTTTGTTACAAATTTAGCAGCTCTAGTCTGGACTTTTTCAATTACTTCATTAAAAACCACTCCACTGGGGTCCCATGCAACTACCATATTCCTAGATTGGGCGAACAAGAGTCCTTCAATTCTGATGAAGATTTCGCCTCAGGAAACCAAGCGTTCTATTTACCGAAGTACACATGTTGCTATTATGTGTATTCCATTTCAAATTGTGTGTGGTTGTAACACCAAGGTATTTAATAGTATTCACATGTTGGAGGACCGGCCGTTCCCTTTAAGTTGTAAGACGCCTTTATTTAAATAATTTCATTATTTTGTTCTCTTCCTAGTTATCTGCATAATATTGCATTAATCGGGCTGAAATCTCATGCCCCATTTTCATGCCCAACATCATGATCTATCTATATCCTTCTGAAGTTTCATTGAGTCCGCTGTATCTCCATTTCCCGGTAGCAAACACAGTCGGCTGCTTACAGTCTTATTTCTGAGTGGGTGCATTTACTAACCGGAATGGACCCAATAACCGGAACGGACCTGCAGTTACCGGAACAGACTTTTTTTTTCATCCCCCGACTATTTGCTATTAAAAATGTTGATGGAAGCTCCCCTAAACACCATATATTACTTTTGGAATCAGTATTTGACATTTTGTCCAGGAAATTAGCCCGGGTTTTTATAGCAGAAAACAGTACCAGCATATAGCGCAATAGGTCTCTTAAAAGCATTCTTTATCAAAAGAGATCTGAGAACAGTGCCTAACTATTAAAAGAAAGCAATGTAAAGATATTTCATTGGGCGGCAGAGCTTGAGATGTAGGAGAACATGCTGAAGAAGTTAAAGATACCAAGTCCATCCCTTGTTGACCCATATTTTCCAAATATGTCTTAGGAGTACATTCAAAAGCTTCCAATTTTGCTGTTTTTAGTGAGCTAGGTCAGTTTCCTTTAGTAATCTCTATTATAACCAGTTGTATTAATTTTTGGCTACATTACAATCAGATACAGAGTCACTTATATCTGCAGCATTCCCAGCATATTGGGAACAATGTAATAACCCTGAATTGAAAAGCTTGTGGCTGTGTTTTATTAAAACTGTATTAAGTGATTTGGGATTTTCACATGTATGGGATAATCATAGTACATTCAATGTACCTGCTTTACTTGCATGTATAAAAGCCAAGTTGAAAGAAAGGTTTATTTCATTTTGGAAGAAAAGTATTAATTCTGAAGTTGGAATGGATAAGTTGAGGACATACAAATTGTTTAAGCAAAAATTTGAATTTGAAAAGTATTTGGATATTCTACCAGACAGAAAACAGCGAAAAGCTTTAACAGCCTTCAGAATAAGTGCAGATCATCTAAAAATTGAAAGGGGAAGATATTCAGGGCAAAGACTGGAAGACAGACTATGTAATATTTGTAATATTTTAGATGACGAAATACATTTCTTTTGTGATTGCTCTAAGTATAATGATCTGCGAAATAAAATGTCTCAGAACATGGCAGTTTTAAATAATCATTCATTACAATCTAAAAAAGAGCATTTCGTCAAACTTATGGCATCTACAGACGATACTATTTTGAAAACAATTGGATTATTTGTAAGTGAATGTAATATATCATAGCATGTCATGGCTCTTATGACTCAAGGCTATTATTATTATTTTTTTTTTTCTTTTAACTATTATTTATTTATTATTTTTATTTATTTATTTATAAAATTATTTTCATATCATTGAAGAATGTATTATGTCATGTTTGTATTTGCTTGCCTTTAACCCTTATAGGGTATAGTTGTGCAGTAAATAAAATTCTATTCTATTCTATTCCAAATTAATGGTAAAAGTCCCACAAAATCGGAAGCAACGTCTCCAAAATGATCTAAATAGTGCTGACGGGGACGTTAAACCTCAAATCAAACAAACAACAAATGCTCATCAAAAGTAAATAGCTCGCAGGATAGACTACGGAATACAGCTATAATACTATTGTATTTCATTTAATTGTGGTTATTAACATCTGGTCGCCCTGTTGCTGATGCTGTACGGGTATCTAGTTAATATTGTGGTCATGAATTGTGTCTTTTAACCTGAGCGGCCCAATCGAAATTGTCTAATATTTCCGTGAGGATAGAATAGAATACAATATTTCGGCAGGGTTTTCATCGCTTCCATCGATGTGAAACCAATTAACTTTATGTATGGATATAATATTTATATGAATATTGGGAATCGGATACGAAGAAATACTTAGAAAAATGAATATTAGGCCGAAAATAGGTCCGTTCCGGTTATTGCCGGTCCGTTCCGGTTATTGGGTCCGTTCCAGTTATTCAACGCACCGTTTCTGAGTCGATGTCAGTGGAAATATCATTAATGTACAGGGAGAATAACAGCGGACCAAGAACTGTCCCATGTTGGACTCCAGGTAAAACTGGAGCCCATACTGAAGATTCACCATTATCAACAGCATGCTGTTTTCTGTGGCAAATGAAGGAATCTATCCATTTGAGAGTCTTTACCCTTTCCTAATTCCATAACCAAATAAGTTAAATAAAGCTCCTTTATCTTTTATCTTTATTAGCTACTATGCTTTGTTATTTCAGCATCAGTGTCATAGAATTATTTAGTTGCATAGACTCATGTATGCTATGCTGTGCTCGCCCTTAGGCTAAGCCTAATTACATATTATCTTGGTAGCCCAGAATCAACGTAATTCACTGACAAGACAACTCACCCACATGGTTTCTGGAGACGATTCACCAACACAACTGAAAACAGTTCACTAGCGACACTTTTTTTTAAGACAATTCACAGTCACATTAAAATTTGTTCTTCGGTGCAGTGGAGCACTTTGGCGCAGTGGTAGCGCATCAAATTTGTGATCGAGAGGATCCGGGTTCGAGCCTCACACTGGCCAAATTTAGTGTTGTGACCTTGAGCAAGGCACTTCATCCACATTGCTTAAAAAAATAAAATAATAAAAAAAGTACACTGGTTACCACCCAGGAAATCCTGCTCGTAATGCTCAGATGTGAGCGAGTAGCAGTAATAGGAGAAAAAAAAACCTGTGACTGATAATGATGATTCATAATCAGAAGTTTTTAAAGGTAATTTTGGATAAGTGGTATATTGTGTTCGACTGACCATACCTGTGAATGACCAGATCTTTTCTGCGTGTTGGTGAACTGTCTGAGAATCGATTATTATCTATCTATCTACTGATACTATGTTGATCACATTTGACCATTACCGCAGGTGTATTTTACATACACTCGAGGTTTTGCAGGATGAAAGCCTACACAGTAATCATGTTATTACGGTAGGGATCTTTAACCTGCACAGGGGATGGTTCTCCCTGCACAGGGGGCCTCCAGTTAACGTCCCGATCCGAAGGACGGTGCACTTTATGACATTCATCTGTGGAAGGGGAAAGGTTCAAGTCATGACTTACGTTCTGCATCATGCAGGATGCAGCTGCTGACAGATGCGCGCTCACCCTAAAACTAGAACAGGAATTAGGCTGAGTTGATGTCACTTAGGTTTGTCTGACGGTGAGCTATATCAAAGTCTCACTTAGGCTAACCAGTAGCTTTTTACGATGTTGATTTATGGCACTGCAAATTCATGACTCGATCATTGAAATTGTAGGATAAATGAGGCTTTGAGACTGGAACAAGGGGCATTCTGACACTCAATCATGCCCCTAAAATAAAATGTAAAAATTTATTTACGTCAGTCGCCGGCCTCGGTAGCTCAGTCAGTAGCGCATCTGATTGGTGACCTGCCAGGGTTGGCAACATTCTTTCGTGGCGATTAATTATGAAATCTTTTCTGCAGTCATTCTTTCTCCTTCCTCTGGTTCAAGAAGAGCAGTTGTCAGTTTCTGGCAATAGAATGTGCACTGTACTGGTTAACTGCTTGCGTATAAGCCTGTTCAGGTAAAAGGGGGATATGTAAACTGACCAACTCAAAAATGACCTTAACAGTGTTGACTGGGCCGTTAAACTCCAATACAAAAATAAATAATAATAATGTTATCCCACATTTTTTGTGTTAGGTGGTTATTGCGCTTACATGTACCTATGGTGCTATTACGAGGACTGTTCAAATATGAATGCAACTAAGCACATTAAAATGATTCCGTGGTAGATTTCGATGAAAAATTTATTTTGTCCCCTCAAAGTATTCCCCTTTAACAGATATACAAACTTTCAGTCTTCTGATCCAATCATTGAATAAATTTTGGTAGTCTTTTCGAGGTATACTATGAAGACACTGGAATTTTGCAGAGCCGAGGTGTTTGTACAAATTTTTGACCAGAAAGATATTTTTCAGCCGCGGGATAAAAAAAAGTTACACGGGGTAAGGTCAGGGGAATACGGGGGGGGGGGGCGGGGCTGAGGGAGTTCAACACGCTTTTCCTGCTTCAGATATTCTTGCACAATGAACGCCTTGTGCGATGACGCATTGTCATGTAGCAATCTGGCATTGGCCAAACCAGTTGCGGGTCTTCGTTCTTTGAAATATTTCTTCAATTTTCGAAGAACTTTTTTCTTGTAAAACTTTGCATTTACAGATTTGCCTTTAGGTGCAGCAACCTGAATAGCAGGGCCCTGATTTGAAAAGAATATGGCATACATTACCTTCTTGACGCTCATGGTCCGCTTTGCAATGCATGGTCTTTTGCAATACTTTGTTGCCCATATTTTGTTCTGAATCTTTCGTTTTGGCTCAAAAAAGTGAACCCATGTCTCGTCACCTGTGACGACATTAGCGAAAGAACGTGCATTGTAATTTGGAAACTTTTTAAGCAGCTTCTTGGCGCACTGAACGTGTGTCTTTTTCTGCTCATCTGTCAACAGATGGGGAATCCATCTAGCACAGATTTTTCTCATTTTCAAATCCCATTTCAGAATTGTATGAGCTGCTCCTAATGAGATGCCAACCATACTAGCTATTTGCCTATTGGTGTATCATGCATCGGCAGCAACTATTTCTTTCACTCTAGCAACCATCTTGGCAGATGTTGCTCTTTTCGGCAGACGATCATGTGGTGCATCTTCTGTTGAGCCTAGCCCACAGCTGAATTTCTTACACCAACGAAAAACTGTCGGAAAAGACATTTCATTATGCCCATAAACCGAACATATTTCATCAAAAATGTCTTTGCACCGTATACCAAGAATACAACGATTCTTAATATAGGACCGTATTTCAACGGCGTACTCTGACCTTCTTCCAACCATGTTTTGTATTAGTATACAAGAGTAGACAGTGTTTATCGAACGATATTCATGGCTAAAGTCAACGGATTTTAACAGGTTTGGTATCAATGTATAGGTAAAATGTTTTTCTATGTGTGATATTTATTTCCAGGTGATTTTCGCATTAGTGCATGAGAAAACGTTCTACTTGCATTCATATTTGAACAGTCCTCGTATGCTATAGCTAATATATTTGATAGAGGCCCCCCGCCCATCGGGGCTTGAAGAAAAAGATGATGCTTCCATGCAGAGCTGAAACCTACCGCTCACGAGCACTGGTAAACCGCATAGAATATCTTAGCCTGCCCAGACAAAGTGGTGCGAGTCGGACTGCCCATGCTTATAAACCCTATTGGTTTCATTGGGTGGCAGGGCTTGAGATGTCATTTCATCCCCTATCCTGCAGCTGATCTTTCAGAAATCTCTTGATGCTGGAAAACTACCCAACATTTGGAAGATTGCAAATGTATCCCCAGTTTTCAAAAAGGGAGGCAAAGCTGACCCCTCCAACTATATCATGCGTACAGGTATTCCACTGACCTGTGTCCTTTGAAAGGTACTAGAGCACATAGTTGCCTCCAGCCTTGCAAAACACTTCACTGAGCTGAACATACTCTACGAACTTCAACATGGCTTCTGGGAAAAGAGATCCTGTGAGATGTAACTTACCATGCTAATCGACAAAATTGTCTAGAACAATACAGATTGGCAAACAGACTGATTTGATTATACCCCCGGCATACGAAGTATGTCAGGGGGTATATAGTTTTCGCCTTTCCGATCGTCCGTTCGTTGGTTGGTTCGTTCGTATTTCCGTCTGTCCCACCGTTCGTCAACCTGTACGTCAAAGTTTTGCGTTAAACCTTTTTAGCTCACCTGTCACGTAGTGACGAGGTGAGCTTTTGGGATCACTTTTTGTCCGTCGTCTGTGCGTGTGTGCGTGCGTCCGTAAACAATTTCAAATAAGTATATCTCTAATACCCCATGGCCAATCTTGATCAAATTTCATGTGAAGCATCATCAGGTAGGGGGAAAGGCTGCATAAGGTTTTTGGGCTGATCAGATTGGAATTCTGGTTACCATGGCAACATATAGCTCCCATAGTTTTATAAAGGGAAAAAAATTAAAAATCTTCTTCTCTCAAACCACAGGGCCCAGAGCTTAGATATTTAGCATGTAGCAAGGGCAAGTGGTCACCTACATAATTCCTGCCAATGATGCCCCTGGGTTCCAAATGGGCCACACCCAGGGGCCCCTTCGCTCCCATAGACTCATAATGGAAAAAAGCTTCAAAAATCTTCTTCTCTGAAACCACATGGCCAAGAGCTTAGATATTTAGCATGTAGCAACTGCAAGTGGTCACCTACATAATTCCTGCCAATCATGCCTCTGGGGTCCAAATGGGCCACGCCCCGGTGCCCCTTCGCTCCCATAGATTCATAATGGAAAAAAGCTTCAAAAATCTTCTTCTCTGAAACCACAGGGCCCAGAGCTTAGATATTTAGCATGTAGCAACAGCAAGTGGTCACCTACATAATTCCTGCCAATTCTGCCCCTGGGTTCCAAATGGGCCACGCCCCGGAGCCCCTTCGCTCAAATAGACTCATGATGGGAAAAAGCTTAAAAAAATCTTCTTCTCTGAAACCACAGGGCCCAGAGCTTAGATATTTAGCATGTAGCAATGGCAAGTGGTCACCTACATAATTGCTGCCAATCATGCCCCTGGGGTCTAAATGGGCCACGCCCCGGGGCCCCTTTGCTCCCATAGATTCATAATGGAAAAAAGCTTCAAAAATCTTCTTCTCTGAAATCACAGGGCCCAGAGCTTAGATATTAGCATGAAGTAACGGCAAGTGGTCACTGACATAATTCCTGCCAATCATGCCCCTGGGTTCCGAATGGGCCACGCCAGGGGGCTCCTTCGCTCCCATAGACTCATAATGGAAAAAAGCTTCAAATATCTTCTTCTCTGAAACCACAGGGCCCAGAGCTTTGATATTTAGCATGTAGTAATGGCACGTGGTCACTTACATAATTACTGCCAATCATGCCCCTGGGGTCCAAACTGACCACGCCCCGGGGCCCCTTAGCTCCTATAGACTCATTATGGAAAAAAGCTTCAAAAATCTTCTTCTCTGAAACCAAAGGGCCTAGAGCTTAGATATTTAGCATGTAGAAACAGCAAGTGGTCACCTACATAATTCCTACCAATCATGCCCCTGGGTTCCAAATGGGCCACGCCCCGGGGCCCCTTCACTCCGATAGACTCATAATGGAAAAAAGCTTCAAAAATCTTCTTATCTGAAACCACAGGGCCCAGAGCTTAGATATTTAGAATGTAGCAACGGCAAGTGGTCACCTACATAAATCCTGCCAATCATGCCCCTGGGGTCCAAATTGGCCACGCCCCGGGGCCCTTAGCTCTTATAGACTCATAATGGAAAAAAGCTTAAAAAATCTTCTTCTCTGAAACCACAGGGCCCAGAGCTTAGATATTTATCATGTAGCAAGGGCAAGTGATCACTTACAAAATTCCTGCCAATCATGCCCCTGGGTTCCAAATCGGCCACTTCCCGGGGCCCCTTTCGCTCCCATAGACTCATAATGGCAAAAAGCTTAAAAAATCTTCTTCTCTGAAACCACAGGGCCAAGAGCTTAGATATTTAGCATGTAGCAAGGGTAAGTGGTCACCTACATAATTCCTGCCAATCATGCCCCTGGGTTACAAATGGGCCATGCCCCGGTGCCCCTTCACATCCATAAACTCATAATGGAAAAAAGCTTCAAAAATCTTCTTCTCTGAAACCACAGGACCCAGAGCTCAGATATTTAGCATGTAGCAAGGGCAAGTAGTCACCTACATAATTCCTGCCAATCATGACCCTGGGTTCCAAATGGGCCAGGCCCCGGCGCCCCTTCACTCCCATAGACTCATAATGGGTAAAAGCTTCAAAAATCTTCTTCTCTGAAACCACAGGGCCAAGGGCTTAGATATTTAGCATGTATTAACGGCAAGTGGTCACCTACATAATTCCTGCCAATCATGCCCCCGGGGGTCCAAACGGGCCATGCCCCGGGGCCCCTTCACTCCTATAGACTCATAATGGAAAAAAAGCTTCAAAAATCTTCTCTGAAACCACAGGGCCCAGAGCTTAGATATTTAGCATGTAGCAATGGCAAGTGGTCACCTACATAAATCCTGCCAATCATGCCCCTGGGGTCAAAATGGGCAACGCCCTGTGGCCCCTTAGCTCCCAAAGACTCCTAATGGAAAAAAAAAGCTTCAAAAATCTTCTCCTCTGAAACCACAGGGCCCAGAGCTTAGATATTTAGCATGTAGTAACGGTAAGTGGTAACTTACATAAATCCTGCCAATCATGCCCCTGGGGTCCAAATGGGCCACGCCCCGGGCCCTCTTAGCTCCCATAGACTCCTAATGGGAAAAAAAGCTTCAAAATCTTCTTCTCTGAAAACACAGGGCCCAGAGCTTAGATATTTAGCATGTAGTAACGGTAAGTGGTCACCTACATAAATCCTGCCAATCATGCCCCTGGGGTCCAAATGGGCCACGCCCCGGGGCCCCTTAGCTCCCATAGACTCCTAATTGAAAAAAAAGCTTCAAAAATCTTCTTCTCTGAAACCACAGGGCCCAGGTCACCTACATAAATCCTGCCAATCATGCCCCTGGGGCCAGAATTGGCCACACCCATGGCCCATTAGCTACCATGGGTGGACTTAAAATGGAATAAAAACTTAAAATGGAAAAAAAGAAACTTGAAAAATATTCTTCTGTGAAACCATAAGGCCCAGAGCTTAGGTATTTAGCATGTAGCAACATGGAGTTGTTGCCTACATGAATCCTGCCTGAGTCTTGCCCCTGGGGTTAAAATTGGCCAAATCCTGAGGCTTCTTAACTCCAATAAACTTATAATGAAAAAAAAAAAAAGCTTTAAAAATCTTCTTCTCTGAAACCATGAAGTACGGACCTTAGATATTTAGTATATAGCAACATAAAATGGTTGCCTACATAAATCCTGCCAACCATGGGTCAAAATTGACCTATGGACTTATACTGGAAAAAAAATCAAAAATCTTCTCCAAAGCCATAAGGCCCAGAGCTCAGATATTTAGTATGTAGCAATGTCAAGTGGTCTCCTACACTTATGATTTTCTGGTACACAGGTGAGCGATATAGGGCCATTGGGCCCTCTTGTTGATTGCTCATATCTCTGTAACCACATGTTAGATTCTCTTCATATTTGGTAAAGCATAAACTCTATAGCATTACCTTTCATATGGAATATCTAAGCCCCTGGGTGGGTTGTCTGTCCGTCTGTCTGTTCATCTACTTTTACATCAAAGTTTTGTGTTAAACCTTTTTCATTGCTGATATCTCTGTAACCACATGTTAGATTCTCTTCATGTTTGGTAAAAGATATCTCTATAGCATTATCTTTCATATGGAATAGATAAGCCCCTGGGTGGGCTGTCTGTCTGTCTATTCATCTAATTTTATGTCAAAGTTTTGTGTTAAACCTTTTTCATTGCTGATATCTCTGTAACCACATGTTAGATTCTCTTCCTGTTTGGTAAAGAATATCTCTATAGCCTTACCTTTCATATGGAATATCTAAGCCTCTGGGTCAAGCCCCTGGGTGGGCTGTCTGTCTGTTCATCTACTTTTACGTCAAAGTTTTGTGTTAAACCTTTTTCATGGCTGATATCTCTGTAACCACATGTTAGATTCTCTTCATGTTTGATAAACAATTTCATGATGCATGTCCCTTCTCCCACCCATGGTGACCTTGACCTCAAGGTCACGGACTTAGAAATTTTACATTTGGTTAAAAGTTTATGTCAAAGTTAATAGATGCCTGTATGTTCTATTTGATGCCCTCACTCCCTTGGTCCATTTAGAAATTTTATGTTTGGTTTAGCTTTTACAAGCACATTTATAGATTCTTATAGCTTCTTGACTTCATTCATATTGCATACAAGCTCGAAAGATATATCAGAGGGTGACCCTGGCCGGGGGTATACGTGACCCACTGGTACCTTTCTCTAGTTTTTTAGCTCACCTGTCACGTAAGGTGAGCTTTTATGATCACATTTTGTCCGTGTGCGTCCGTGTGTGTGTTTGTGCATTTGTAAACAATTTCAAATAAGTATATATCTCTAATACCCCATGGCCAATCTTGATCAAATTTCATGTGAAGCATCATCAGGTAGGGGGAAAGGCTGCATAAGGTTTTTGGACTGATCAGATTGGAATTCTGGTTGCCATGGCAACATATAGCTCCCATAGACTTATAATGGGACAAATTTAAAACATCTTCTTCTCTGAAACCACAGGGCCCAAAGCTTAGATATTTAGCTTGTAACAATGTTAAGTGGTCACCTATAAAAATCCTGCCGATCATGCCCCTGGGGTCCAAATTCACCAAACCCCGGGGCCCCTTAGCTCCTATAGTCTCATAATGGAAAAAAACCTTCAAAAATCTTCTTCTCTGAAACCACAGGGCCCAGAGCTCAGATATTTAGCATGAAGCAATGGCAAGTGGTCACCTACATAATTCCTGCCAATCATGCCCCTGGGGTCCAAATGGGCCATGCCCTGGGGCCCCTTCGCTCCCATAGACTCATAATGGAAAAAAAGCTTCAAAAATCTTCTTCTCTGAAATCACAGGCCCCAGAGCTTAGATAGTTAGCATGTAGCAACAGCAAGTGGTCATCTACATAATTCCTGCCAATCATGCCCCTGGGGTCCGAACGGGCTCATAATGGAAAAAAGCTTCAAAAAGCTTCTTTTCTGAAACCACAGGGCCCAGAGCTGAGATATTTAGCATGTAGCAACGGCAAGTAGTCACCTACATAATTCCTGCCAATCATGCCCCTGGGTTCCAAATGGGCCATGCCCCAGGGCCCCTTTGCTCCCATTGACTCATAATGGAAAAAAGCTTTAAAAAAATCTTCTTCTCTGAAACCACAGGGCCCAGAGCTTAGATATTTAGCATGTAGCAACGGAAAGTGGTCACCTACATAATTCCTGCCAATCATGCCCTTGGGTTCCAAATGGGCCACGCCCCGGGGCCCCTTCACTCCCATAGACTCATAATGGAAAAAAGCTTCAAAAATCTTCTTATCTGAAACCACAGGGCCCAGAGCTTAGATATTTAGAATGTAGCAACGGCAAGTGGTCACCTACAAAAATCCTGCCAATCATGCCCCTGGGGTCCAAATTGGCCACGCCCCGGGGCCCCTTAGCTCCTATAGACTCATAATGGATAAAAGCTTAAAAAATCTTCTTCTCTGAAACCACAGGGCCCAGAGCTTAGATATTTATCATGTAGGAAGGGCAAGTGATCACTTACAAAATTCCTGCCAATCATGCCCCTGGGTTCCAAATCGGCCACGTCCCGGGGCCCCTTTGCTCCCATAGACTCATAATGGCAAAAAGCTTCAAAAATCTTCTTCTCTGAAACCACAGGGCCAAGAGCTTAGATATTTAGCATGTAGCAAGGGTAAGTGGTCACCTACATAATTCCTGCCAATCATGCCCCTGGGTTACAAATGGGCCATGCCCCTTCGCTCCCATAAACTCATAATGGAAAAAAGCTTCAAAAATCTTCTTGACCCAGAGCTCAGATATTTAGCATGTAGCAAGGGCAAGTAGTCACCTACATAATTCCTGCCAATCATGGCCCTGGGTTCCAAATGGGCCATGCCCCGGCGCCCCTTCACTCCCATAGACTCATAATGGGTAAAAGCTTCAAAAATCTTCTTCTCTGAAACCACAGGGCCCAGGGCTTAGATATTTAGCATGTATTAACGGCAAGTGGTCACCTACATAATTCCTGCCAATCATGCCCCCGGGGGTCCAAACGGGCCATGCCCGGGGCCCCTTCACTCCTATAGACTCATAATGGAAAAAAAGCTTTAAAAATCTTCTCTGAAACCACAGGGCCCAGAGCTTAGATATTTAGCATGTAGCAATGGCAAGTGGTCACCTACATAAATCCTGCCAATCATGCCCCTGGGGTCAAAATGGGCAACGCCCTGTGGCCCCTTAGCTCCCAAAGACTCCTAATAAAAAAAAAAAGCTTCAAAAATCTTCTCCTCTGAAACCACAGGGCCCAGAGCTTAGATATTTAGCAGGTAATAGCGGTGTGTGGTCACCTACATAAATCCTGCCAATCATGCCCCTGGGGTCCAAATGGGCCCGCCCCGGGCCCTCTTAGCTCCTCTAGACTCCTAATGGAAAAAAAAAGCTTCAAAAATCTTCTTCTCTGAAAACACAGGGCCCAGAGCTTAGATATTTAGCATGTAGTAACGGTAAGTGGTCACCTCCATAAATCCTGCCAATCATGCCCCTGGGGTCCAAATGGGCCACGCCCCGGGGCCCCTTATCTCCCATAGACTCCTAATTGAAAAAAAAGCTTCAAAAATCTTCTTCTCTGAAACCACAGGGCCCAGGTCACCTACATAAATCCTGCCAATCATGCCCCTTGGGCCAGAATTGGCCACACCCATGGCCCATTAGCTACCATGGATGGACTTAAAATGGAATAAAAACTTAAAATGGAAAAAAAGAAACTTGAAAAATATTCTTCTGTGAAACCATAAGGCCCAGAGCTTAGGTATTTAGCATGTAGCAACATGCCAAAATGGGCCATGCCCCAGGGCCCCTTTGCTCCCATTGACTCATAATGGAAAAAAGCTTAAAAAAAAATCTTCTTCTCTGAAACCACAGGGCCCAGAGCTTAGATATTTAGCATGTAGCAACGGCAAGTGGTTACCTACATAATTCCTGCCAATTGTGCCCCTGGGGTCCAAACGGGCCATGCCCCGGGGCCCCTTAGCTCCCATAGACTCATAATGGAAAAAAGCTTCTCTGAAACCACAGGGCCCAGAGCTTAGATATTTAGTATGGAGCAATGGCAAGTAATCACCTACATAGATCCTGCCAATCATGCCCCTGGGGTCCAAATTGGCCATGTCCCGGGGCCTCTTAGCTCCCATAGACTCATAATGGAATAAAGCTTCAAAATCTTCTTCTCTGAAACTGTGAAGCACAGAACTTAGATATTTAGTATCTAGCAACATAAAAAAGTCACCTACATAAATCCTGCTAACTCTGCCCCTGGCGTCCAAATTGGCCATGCCAGTGCTCATCAGCTCCTATAGACTTATAATGGAAGAAACTTCAAAAATCTTCTTCTATGAAACCATTAGGCCCAGAGCTTAGATATTTAGTTTGTAGCAACGTCATTTGGACACCGGCATAAATCCTGTCAATTATGTCCCTAGGATCCAAATTGGCCACACCCCAGCGCTCTTTAGCTCCCATAAACTTACAATTGGAAAAACTAAAAAAAATTTCTTCTCTGAAACATCATGGCCCAGAGCTTAAATATGTAGCATGTAGCAGTGTCAAGCGGTCACCTACATAAATCCTGCCAACTATGCTCTTGGGGGTCAAAATTGGCCAAGCCCATGGGCTCATTAGCTCCCATAGACTTGAAATGGAAAACTTGAAATGAAAAACATTCTTCAAAAATCTTCTTCTCTGAAAACATAAGGCCGAAAAAAAAAAATCTCCCCTGAAACCATAAGTCCCAGAGGTTAGATCTTTAGTATGTAGCCACATGAAATGGTCACCTTAATAAATCCTGCCAAAAATGCCCCTTGGGTGAAAAATGGCCATGCCCATGGGCACATTACCTACCATAGACAACTTAAAATGAAAAACAAACTTAAAAAATCTTCTTCTCTGAAAACATATGGCCGAGAGCTTAGGCATTTAGCATGTAGCAACGTTGAGTGGTTGCCTACATGAATCCTGCCAATCATGGTTTTGGCCAAATCTTGTGACTCCAATAAACTAATAATGGAATAATGGAAAATAAGCTTCGAAAATCTTCTTTTCTGAAACCATGCAGTACAGACCTTAGATCTTTAGTATATAGCAACATAAAATGGTCACCCACATAAATCATGCCAACCATGCCCTTTGGGTCAAAATTTGTCATGCCCCAGGGCTCATTAGCACCTATAGACTTATACTGGAAAAAACTTCAAAAATCTTCTTCTCCGAAACCATGAGGCCCAGAGCTTAGATATTTAGTATGTAGCAATGTCAAGTGGTCTCCTACATAAATCCTGCCAACCGTGCCCCTGGAGTCTGAATTGGCCATTCGCCAGGGCTCCTTAACTCCAACAGACTTATAATTGATCAACTTCAAAAATCTTCTTTTCTGAAACCACAGGGCCCCAATTTTTGATTGATTTGAGGTTTAACATACACGTCAACACTGTGTAGGTCATTTTGGAGACTTTGCTTCCAGATTTGTGGGACTTTTACCCTACATTGAGATGAAATGACATCTTAAGCTCTGCTGCCTAATGAAACCAATAGGGCTTAAATGCATAGACGGTTCAACTGGCACCACTTTTCCTGGGCAGGCTTAGAACCTATAAGCTGTTTACCAGTACTCATCTGCGTTCGGTTCCAGCTCTGCATGGAAGCGCCATGTAGCCCAATCTATTTCTTCAAGTCCCGATGGGTATTCTAAACATCACTTGCAATTTTCTTGTACACAGGTGAGCGCTACAGGGCCATTTGGCCCTCTTGTTTAAATTATTTTACATTTTAGCAAAGCTTTTGACAAAGTCGCCCATGAAAAACTCGTTCTGAAATTATGGTATTAGAGGAGAGACTCTAAAATGGATTAAGGACTTTTTGGACAATCAAAAACAAGCAGTCGTAATAAACGAGGAAAACTCAGCTAGAATCCAAGTCTCCTCAGGTGTCCCGCAAGGCTTGGTTCTCAGACCAATTTTCTTTCTTGTATATATCAGTGTCCTGCCTGACCCTTGAATTCTTGAAAAGAAACATTCCGGTCCATAATAAGGACCTGAAATCAGTTGCATATAAGACCATTTTCAGGCCGCAGCTAGAGTATGCGTCCACTGTATGGTATCCCCACACTGACACTGACATTCACAAAGTGGAAGCAGTCCAAAGAAGGGCTGTCAGGTGGGCAACACATTACTATAGCTACACTTCCAAGTGTTACAGCTATGCCAAAGGACCTAAATTAGCGCCCCCTTGAACAACGCCACATTGACAACCGCCTCACTACGATATGCCACCACAGTTATTAAAATCCATGTTTTTAGCTCACCAGAGCCGAAGGCTCCGGGGGAGCTTATAGGATAGGCAGTTGTCCGGCATCGTCGTCGTCGTTGTCGTCGTCGTCGTCGTCTGACGTCAACACTTTCAAACATCTTCTTCTCTGAAGCCACTGGACCGATTCAGCCCAAATTTTATCTGTAGCATCCTTGGGCTGGGGGATTGAAAGTTTGTGTTTTTAGCTCACCGTCACGTAGTGACGAGGTGAGCTTTTGGGATCACTTTTTGTCCGTCGTCCGTCGTGCGTGCGTCCGTCCGTGCGTGCGTGCGTAAACAATTTCTTTAAACGACATCTCCTCCTAAACCACTGATCGGATTTTGACCAAACTTCACAGGAATGATCCTTAGGTGGTCCCCTTTCAAAGTTGTTCAAATGGTTCCGGTCCGTTGCACATCTAGGTCACAGGAGCAAAAAATAGATTTTTTTTCACCAAAAACTTAAAAAATCTTCTTCTCTGAAACCACAAGGCCCAGGTCTTTGATATTTTGTATGAAGCTTCATCTAGTGGACCCCTACCAAGATTGTTCAAATTATAATGCTGGGGCCAAAAATGCCCCCGCCCTGGGGCCCTTTGGTTTTACATAGGCTTATATAGGGAAAATCTTTAAAAATCTTCTTCTCTGAAACCACAAGGCCCAGGTCTTTGATATTTGGTATGAAGCTTCATCTAGTGGACCCCTACCAAGATTGTTCAAATTATAGTGCTGGGGCCAAAAATGCCCCCGCCCCGGGGCCCTTTGGTTTTACATAGGCTTATATGGGGAAAATCTTTAAAAATCTTCTTCTCTGAAACCACAAGGCCCAGGACTTTGATATTTGGTATGAAGCTTCATCTAGTGGACCCCTACCAAGATTGTTCAAATTTTAGTGCTGGGACAAAAAATGCCCCCGCCACAGGGCCCTTTGGTTTTACATTGGCTTATATAGGGAAAATCTTTAAAAATCTTCTTCTCTGAAACCACAAGGCCCAGGTCTTTGATATTTGGTATGAAGCTTCATCTAGTTGACCCCTACCAAGATTGTTCAAATTACAGTGCTGGGGCTTAAAATGCCCCCACCCCGGGGCCCTTTGGTTTTACATAGGCTTATATAGGGAAAATCTTTAAAAATCTTCTTCTCTGAAACCACAAGGCCCAGGTCTTTAATATTTGGTATGAAGCTTCATCTAGTTGACCCCTAGCAAGATTGTTCAAATTATAGTGCTGGGGCCAAAAATGCCCCCGCCCCGGGGCCCTTTGGTTTTACATAGGCTTATATAGGGAAAATCTTTAAAAATTTTCTTCTCTGTAACCACAAGGCCCAGGACTTTGATATTTGGTATGAAGCTTCATTTAGTGGACCCCTACCAAGAGTGTTCAAATTTTAGTGCTGGGACAAAAAATGCCCCCGCCACGGGGCCCTTTGGTTTTACATTGGCTTATGTAGGGAAAATCTTAAAAAATCTTCTTCTCTGAAACCACAAGGCCCAGGTCTTTGATATTTGGTATGAAGCTTCATCTAGTGGACCCCTACCAAGATTGTTCAAATTATAGTGCTGGGGCCAAAAATGCCCCCGCCATGGGGCCCTTTGGTTTTACATAGGCTTATATAGGGAAAATCTTTAAGAATTTTCTTCTCTGAAACCACAAGGCCCAGGACTTTGATATTTGGTATGAAGCTTCATCTAGTGGACCCCTACCAAGATTGTTCAAATTTTAGTGCTGGGACAAAAAATGCCCCCGCCACGGGGCCCTTTGGTTTTACATTGGCTTATATAGGGAAAATCTTTAAAAATCTTCTTCTCTGAAACCACAAGGCCCAGGTCTTTGATATTTGGTATGAAGCTTCATCTAGTTGACCCCTACCAAGATTGTTCAAATTACAGTGCTGGGGCTTAAAATGCCCCCGCCCCGGGGCCCTTTGGTTTTACATAGGCTTATATAGGGAAAATCTTTAAAAATCTTCTTCTCTGAAACCACAAGGCCCAGGTCTTTAATATTTGGTATGAAGCTTCATCTAGTTGACCCCTACCAAGATTGTTCAAATTATAGTGCTGGGGCCAAAAATGCCCCCGCCCCGGGGCCCTTTGGTTTTACATAGGCTTATATATGGAAAATCTTTAAAAATTTTCTTCTCTGTAACCACAAGGCCCAGGACTTTGATATTTGGTATGAAGCTTCATTTAGTGGACCCCTACCAAGATTGTTCAAATTTTAGTGCTGGGACAAAAAATGCCCCCGCCACGGGGCCCTTTGGTTTTACATTGGCTTATATAGGGAAAATCTTAAAAAATCTTCTTCTCTGAAACCACAAGGCCCAGGTCTTTGATATTTGGTATGAAGCTTCATCTAGTGGACCCCTACCAAGATTGTTCAAATTATAGTGCTGGGGCCAAAAATGCCCCCGCCATGGGGCCCTTTGGTTTTACATAGGCTTATATAGGGAAAATCTTTAAGAATTTTCTTCTCTGAAACCACAAGGCCCAGGACTTTGATATTTGGTATGAAGCTTCATCTAGTGGACCCCTACCAAGATTGTTCCAATTTTAGTGCTGGGGCAAAAAATGCCCCCGCCACGGGGCCCTTTGGTTTTACATTGGCTTATATAGGGAAAATCTTTAAAAATCTTCTTCTCTGAAACCACACGGCCCAGGTCTTTGATATTTGGTATGAAGCTTCATCTAGTGGACCCCTACCAAGATTGTTCAAATTATAGTGCTGGGGCCAAAAATGCCCCCACCCCGGGGCCCTTTGGTTTTACATAGGCTTATATAGGGAAAATCTTTAAAAATCTTCTTCTCTGAAACCACAAGGCCCAGGACTTTGATATTTGGTATGAAGCTTCATCTAGTGGACCCCTACCAAGATTGTCCAAATTATAGTGCTGGGACAAAAAATGCCCCCGCCACGGGGCCCTTTGGTTTTACATTGGCTTATATAGGGAAAATCTTTAAAAATCTTCTCCTCTGAAACCACAAGGCCCAGGTCTTTGATATTTGGTATGAAGCTTCATCTAGTTGACCCCTACCAAGATTGTTCAAATTACAGTGCTGGGACAAAAAATGCCCCCGCCACGGGGCCCTTTGGTTTTACATTGGCTTATATAGGGAAAATCTTTAAAAATCTTCTCCTCTGAAACCACAAGGCCCAGGTCTTTGATATTTGGTATGAAGCTTCATCTAGTTGACCCCTACCAAGATTGTTCAAATTACAGTGCTGGGGCCAAAAATGCCCCCGCCCCGGGGCCCTTTGGTTTTACATGGGCTTATATAGGGAAAATCTTTAAAAATCTTCTTCTCTGAAACCACAAGGCCCAGGACTTTGATATTTGGTATGAAGCTTCATCTAGTGGACCCCTACCAAGATTGTTCAAATTTTAGTGCTGGGACAAAAAATGCCCCCGCCACGGGGCCCTTTGGTTTTACATTGGCTTGTATAGGGAAAATCTTTAAAAATCTTCTTGTCTGAAACCACAAGGCCCAGGTCTTTGATATTTGGTATGAAGCTTCATCTAGTGGACCCCTACAAAGATTGTTCAAATTATAGTGCTGGGGCCAAAAATGCCCCCGCCACGGGGCCCTTTGGTTTTACATAGGCTTATATAGGGAAAATCTTTAAAAATTTTCTTCTCTGAAACCACAAGGCCCAGGACTTTGATATTTGGTATGAAGCTTCATCTAGTGGACCCCTACCAAGATTGTTCCAATTTTAGTGCTGGGGCAAAAAATGCCCCCGCCACGGGGCCCTTTGGTTTTACATTGGCTTATATAGGGAAAATCTTTAAAAATCTTCTTCTCTGAAACCACAAGGCCAAGGACGTTGATATTTGGTATGAAGCTTCATCTAGTGGACCCCTACCAAGATTGTTCAAATTATAGTGCTGGGACAAAAAATGCCCCCGCCACGGGGCCCTTTGGTTTTACATAGGCTTAGATAGGGAAAATCTTTAAAAATCTTCTTCTCTGAAACCACAAGGCCCAGGACTTTGATATTTGGTATGAAGCTTCATCTAGTGGACCCCTACCAAGATTGTTCAAATTATAGTGCTGGGGCAAAAAATGCCCCTGTCCCGGGGCCCTTTGATTTTACATAGGCTTATATAGGCAAAATCTTTAAAAATCTTCTTCTCTGAAACCGCTAGGCCCAGGTCTTTGATATTTGATGTGTAGCTTCATCTAAAGGACCTTTGCCAAGATTGTTCAAATTTTAGCCTTTGTTGATGTTTGGTATGAAGCTTCACCTTTAAGACCTCCCTCAACATTATGCACATTAAAGCCCTGGGGCCAATAATGGCCCTCTCTGGGGCCCACTTGTTACACTATGGATCAGGTGAGCGATCCAGGGCCATCATGGCCCTCTTGTTTATGAAAATTGGCCCATTAGTTTGGTTGCTATAGCAACTTAGAGCTCCCATAGACTTATAATGGGGAAAATTGAAAAATGGCATTTACTGCCAAGCCACTGCAGATATTTTGGCAAAACTTTCATAGAAATATTCCTTAGGCAATCTACTATCTGCCATATGATTTTAGGCCTACTGCTCATTTGTATTGGTTGCCATGGAAACCAAAATGAAAAAATAGAAAAAAAAATACTTAAAAAATCTTCTCCTCAGAAACCGTATGCTCTATGAGGCTGAAAGTTTATGGAAATATTCACCATATTTGCCTTTACAGGTTTTGTGTTTTTTATGAAATTCGGCTCTTTAGTTTGGTTGCTATGGCAACTTAGATTTTCCATAGACTTATAATGGGGAAAATTGAAAAATGGCATTAACTACAAAGCCTTTGCAGATATTTTGACAAAACTTTCATAGAAATGTTCCTTTAGTAAACTTCTCTCAGCCATATGCTGTTATGTCAACCTGGGGGTCCAGTAGGTTGTGCCGGGGCCATGCCCCGCCCCCAGTACTTCATAAAATGACTTATATCTCAGAAACCTTACAGATCCCCACCCCTAAACCATATATATTCTTGTTCCTATTGATAAGACGCATTCAGTGACACCAACCTGGAGGTCCTCCGGGATGTGCCGAGGCCATGCCCCACCCCCTCCACTTCATAAAAGGCCCAATATCTCGGAAACCATTCAGATCCCCACCCCTGAACCCTATATACTCTTGTTCCTTATGATAAGACGCATTCAGTGACATCAAACTGGGGGTCCCCCGGGATGCGCCGGGGCCATGTCCCGCCCCTCCATTTCATAAAAGGCCCAATATCTCGGAAACCTTACAGATCCCCACCCCTAAAGCATATATATTCTTGCTCCTTATGATAAGACGCATTCATTGACCCCAAATTGGGGGTCTTCCGGGGTGCGCCGGAGCCATGCCCCACCCCTTCACTTCACAAAAGGCCATATATCTCAGAAACTGTTCAGATCCCCACCCCTAAACCATATATGTTCTTGTTCATTATGATGAGACACATTCAGTGACACCAACCTGGGGGTCCCCAGGGATGTGCTGGGGCCATGCCCCACCCCCTCCATTTCATAATATCACAATATCTCGGAAACCTTAAGATCCCCACCCCTAAACCATATATATTCTTGTACCTTATGATAAGACACTTTCATTGACACCAACCTGGGGGTCTCCCTGGGCCTTGCCCCACCCCTGCACTTCACAAAAGGCCTTATATCTCAGAAACTGTTCAGAGCCCCACCCCTAAACCATATATATTCCTCTTCCTTATGATAAGGCACATTCATTGACACCAGCTTGTGAGTCCCCGGGGCATGCCCGGGCCTTGCTCCACCGCTTGACTTCATTAAAAGCCACATATCTCAGAAATAGTTCAGATCCCCACCCCTAAACCATATATATTTTTGTTCCTTATGATAAGACTCATTCAGTCACACCAACTTGGGGGTCTCTTTGTGCTGAGGCAATGTGCCCCGCCCTTCCACTTCATAAAAGGCCATATATTTCAGAAACCATTAAATCCCCACCCCATATTCATATATGTTCTTGTTCCTTATTATTAGCACACCTACTGTAGGTGTGTCCGCAGGGGCCAGTCCTCTCCTTTCCACTTCATGAAAGGATATCTTGGAAACCGTTCATATTCCCACCCCTAAACCATATATATACTTGTTTCTTATGATGAGGCACATTTAGGGATAACAATCTTGGGCTTTCCTGGGAACGACAGAGCATGCTCCAACCCCTCCACTTATATCTCCAGCCATGCAGATCCCCACTGCTAAACCATATATATTCTTGTTCTTTGTGATAAGACACATTTAGTGATACCAACCAGGGCTCCATTGGGTCCATGCCCCACCCCCTCTACTTCATAAAAGGCCTAATGTTTCATATACTGAGTCCACATGGATGCTCATTTGGATATGGGGGTTCATTTGGCAGATTAAAATGATATCATGTTAAAATACATGGCTGCAATTTGGCAGTGCCCACCTGAGCTCTGGTGAGCATAGTGGCCCATGGGCCTCTTGTTAACTAATTTAACATAAAATGTTTCTGTGTTCAGTTTGTTGCTTTGTTTTACTATGTAAATAAATAATAATAGAAATAATCAGATGACTGTAGAACTAATGTGTCACTTTTGTATGATTTTCATCATTTCTTCAGTCCAGTTGAACTTAGATCAGGTCCAGTGCACCCCTAGAGCTACAAGACCACCTTGTCCAGTTATTTAAAAAGTTTGTGTTGAACCCTGTTATGGTCATTGTTACTTAATGTGGCATTGAAAACATAATAAACACAAAAAATCACAAAGATCTGTCCCTAAATGAGCTATAGCATATTTGTGTTTTCCTGTAACTGCCTTTTTGCATACAACAACCGCACATGCACAAATTGTGCATGTATTGTGGTAAAATGCAGGAAAATTTCACTTAAGTGCAACAACTGCAATTGCTCATACTCTCAAAATAAAAGGTGTACATGTATTCTATAGAAGCTACTGACAAACAGCGAGAGATACATTTGCAGAGAAATAAGAAAAATGATCAGTTCAATGGTAAAAGCATTTGAAAAATGATGTTGCAAAAAGGTTTTGTATTTTTTCCAGACCCACCAATCTCGAGATCTGTCGATGTTTGGCAACAAGAAAATCCGAAGAGAAACCAAAAAGACCTGCTTCTGCTTTCTTCATTTACATGAGCTCAGTGAGATCCCAACTAGCCAGAGAAAATCCAAGTATGTCTGTTCTATGTGTGTGCAAGTACATGTAGCTCCAGATAGGGGGAGGGGGGAAAGTTTAAAATTTTGGTATGTTTTTCTTGTTTCTCCACATTAGAAAAGCACGTAAATTCAAATATATTGAAAGTTTTACCACCAGAATATGAACATTTTGAGATTTCTGCTAAAACATAGATTGTGGAAACCAGAAGAACCACGACGTGGTTCTAACGAGTACCGATGATCTATGTTTTTGAGCAGAAATGAGAAAAATAATGTATACCGGTACCCCTGTAAACCCCAGTTTTACTATATATAAAAGTGGGGTTTAAGAGGGTCAAAATTAGATAGCCAGTGTTTTTTGATGATAGAAAAAAACAACCACAAAAAAAAACAAAAAAACAATAAACTTGTTTATCAATTCCAAAGGTCCAAGTCATTTCTGACCTTTATCACTGTGGCTGTATTTAGAAAAACCTTGTTATGGCTCTAGTGCCAACATTTATAGATGGATTTTGCTCAAATGCACATGATAGCCACCAGAGCTAAAAATTTCCAAACCTTAAAATGACCTACTCATTAACAGCTAGATTGATTTTGATAGAATTTCGAAGAAATGTTCTTTGGGTCATGGTCAATCAAAATTGCTCAAACCTTCTACTCCACCTTACTCTTGTTCAAAGAAAAGGATTGGCATTACATATGAATTGTCTGCTGACCAGCTATTTATTCAGAAAATGGATGGTCTTTCTGTGAACAGGGAAGGCCCCAATCAGATGCTGCATTGTGCTGAACCTCATCAGGGCCTGAACTGTTTGGCAGTGTCATATTTTGAGTTTAAAATTAATTCCTTGTCCTGTTGAACAAGGATATGGTCTACCCTTACAAGCCATCTGATCTTCACTGTTTATCATTGATTTGATTGTTTGGTTGATTTGAGGTTTAACATCCCCATCAACACTGTAAAGGTCATTTTGGAGACATTGCTTCCAATTTTGTGGGACTTTTACCCGACATTGATATGAAATGGCATTTCAAGCCCTGCCGCCAAATGAAACCAACAGGGTTTATAAGCATGGACGGTTCGGCTCGCACCGCTTTGCCTGGGCAGGCTTAGATCCTCCAAGCGGTTTACCAGTACTCGTGTGCAAGTCGGTTTCAGCTCTGCGTGGAAGCATCATGCACCCATATATTTCTTCAAGCCCCGATGGGTTGGGGCTGGTTTATCTTTGAGCTTGCCAATTTGAACGAGTAAATTACATCAAGCAATCTAATTGGTTGGTCAGAAATGGGTTAAATTAATTTATTCAGCAGGATACGGATAAAGATAGGTTAAATACTGTAATGATCCTAAGTATTGGGACAGATAGGCCAAAGCAAAAAGGTGCAGACCCAGATCAGACTGCTCCTGTACAGGAGCAGTTTGATCAGGGTCTTCACTGTTTGCCATTCCATTTGCAATTTTTGGACTTCTTGCTGGATCGTGAAGCAAATTTGTCCAAATTATAGGAAAATTAACCCTTACTATGCTGAATTTTTCAATGCATTACACTCCTCCCCGATTTTCCGTCATTAGTGTTGCATGATTTCAATTTTAACCATGTATTCAGAAGCAGGATGGAAAACATTATAGATCCAGATCAGCTGGCTTCACAGAAGCCAGCTGATCTGGATCTATACTGTTTTCAACAAAGGATATTTCCGGGTTCAGCATGGTAAGGGTTAAAGTAAGTCCTTAATGTGACCGAATGTTTAGGATTTTAACGGTAATACCTATGTGACTTACTTTGGTCAGTCATCTTGAATTTCTTTGCAGAACTGAAGTTAATAGAACTATCAAAACTTGCAGCAGCACAGTATAAAGAGTTAAGTGATGATCAGAAGCAGGTACGGTGTGTAAATTTTGTTTGATTTGAGGTTTAAAATCCCTTTCAACACTATTTAGGTCATTTGGAGATGTTGCTTCCAATTTTGTGGGACTTTTTCCGGATATTGAGATGAAATGACATCTCAATGCCTGCCACCCAATGAAATCAATAGGGTTTATATGCATGGACGGGCCAGCTTGCACCACTTTGCTTGGACAGGTTTAGACCCTCTAAGCGGTTTACCAGTACTTCTGTGCGTTTGGTTTCAGCTCTGCGTGGAACCATCATGCAGCCAAATCTGTTTCTCCAAGCCCTGATGGGCGGGTGGAAAACTGAATGTTGGGAGATCTACCGGTACAGTTGGGATGTCTACAGTGGCGCATTATGTAAACATCTGTGTAATGACTACCCTTGTACATGTATACCCCACTTGATATTCGATAATGATCCTAAGTATATGGACAGACATGCCTAAACAAACAGTGCAGACCCAGATCAGACTGCTCCTGAAGGAGCAGTCTGATCAGGGTCTACACTGTTTGCCATTCTGTCTGCACCTTTTGGACTCTGTGCTGGATCATGAAACAAATTTTAGGAGAATTACAGAAAGTCCTCATGGTGTCTAAATTTTTAGCTCACCTGAGCCATTGGCTCACAAGTTGAGCTTATAGTAAACACAGGCACCTGTCAGTCAGTTGTCCACACTTTCGACCTTCAATATCTCAGTTACTAGCTGGCAAATCTTGATAAAATTTTTTGTGCAGCATCACTGGGTTGGGGGTTTGACTGCATTAGGTTTTGGACCAGTTTTGGTCAGAACAGTTGTTGCCTTGGAAACAAACATGTTCCACAGACTTATAATGGGGGAAAAAGACGTCTCCAACTTTTCTCATCCATTTCTGATCCAGTCTTTATGAAACTAGCAGGGTCTCACTTGATTCCCCGTTTACCGTGTCTTCCGGGATATCCAGAAGGTTCTCGATAAATTCAAGAAGGCTCTTGATAAATCAAGTGACTTTAGGCACAAAGAATCTTCCAGGATAAAAATACCGCAACAGTGTCCTTAAAACATTCTTTTTTGTCAAAATACAAACATTTAATAAATATGAGTCATTAAAATGTAACAAACTATGTCAAAATGAAAGCCATTGAAAAAAAGATGTTGCTAAAATATATATGAATGTAAGGATGCACTGTCGGCCCCCGCCCATCGGGGCTTGAAGAAACAGATGGGCTGCATGATGCTTCCATGCAGAGCTTAAACCGACCGCACACAAGTACTGGTAAACCGCTTAGATGATCTTAGTCTGTCCAGGCAAAGCTGTGTGAGTCGGTCCGTCCATGCTTATAAACCCTATTGCTTTCATTGGGCAGCATGGCTTGAGATATCATTTCATCTCAGTGTCGGGTAAAAGTCCCACAAAATTGGAAGCAACGTCTCCAAAATGACCTACATAGTGTTGACGGGGATGTTAAACCTCAAATTAAACAAACAAACAAAGAATGCACTGTACATGTACTTACTTTTGCAAAACATTCTTGCGACTTAATTTGGGCCAAAACTGTTTATGGTGTATAACACACTTATTAAAGCAGCTGGTTTATTTTAGAATCGAGAAAATTGCAGATATATACCTTTTTGATGTTTCACTTTGTGCATTTGAATTAGATGTGTCCAGATTATGTTCAACACTTTCAAACCTTAATGCATTTGGCGAATTTTCTTATTTTTCCGCCATATTGAATGACGTGATCCTCCCAATCATCCCTGCTTTTGCAAAGCATGTTTGGAAAAGCCTTCCGGACGGTCATTGGCGCCACTTAATTTAAAATTGTCTACTTCCGAAGATTCTGGACATCGAATCAAGCACGACCCTAATAACCAGGAGAGGCATACAGTCTCACGCCTCACAAGGACCGGGGGGGCTTTGGAGTTACCTACCCTTGAGCATAAAAATAAGCTAAAAATGGTGTCTCCACTTTTTATGCCCCACCATTCAAAAATGGTGGGGTATTATGTTATACCCTCTAAAGTTTTGAGTGTCCGTCCATCCGTCTGTATTATAAATGTGTACTGTGTGTACTCGTTAGAATCGCCTCATCGAGGTGATTCTAATGAGTACACACATCACATGTTTGCAAGATAAAACAAAAAAATCTTCCTAAATTATTCTTATTTCCTATGTCAAGCAATTCCCTGCGGACTCAAGAACGGGTTTGACTCATCCACAGTAAACGAGTCATGAAAGTTCGAGCCATAGAAGTTCCACTGTATGTCCAGACAAAAAGAAACAGCTTACACAGGCAAATGATAATTTGTGGTCATTTTGCTATATAATTTAATCATTTGTTTTGGGTCCACCTTTATTCTGTGTTATATCCAAAATTATGCTGTAATGAACAGTGTTGAGGACCCATCTGTAAACGGTGTTCTATAGAAACTAAGCTACATGTATAATGAATCATGTTCAACCCATTGCATGAGGGAGTTACCTAAAGGGGTACCTTGGCAAACAGTGCAGGCCCAGATCAGACACTGCAGAATGTGGCGGCTGATCAGGGCCTTCCCTATTTGCTAACAGAACTTTCAGTCAAAAATAGAATAAAAATGAAAAAAAAAAAAATAGGCCTGACACCTCTAATAGGACAAATGGACTTGTGCAGCATATAGCAATGGAAGTGTCCGACAGTATGCAAAAGGTTAAGAGTTTTATATGTATACAGGAACTGCGTCATGAGTATGAGGAAAGGAAGTCTGTTTATGAGAAGGAAATGAGTGATTTTCTTGCCGGTTGTTCCGACAGTGAGATAAAAGAAATGCAAGAGGAGGCCAAACTACAAAAGCAGAAGAGGAAAAGAAGACGAGAGAAGAAGGTAAGAAGGAGCAGTAATCTCTCCTGAAACATCATCCCCAGCTGAGAGAAGAATGTTAGCCCTTTTTCTGCTAAATCACACCCATTTCTGACTTTAAACCAATCAAATTACTAAGTATAATCTATTTGTTCAGTTGACAAACAGAATGACAAACAGTGAAGATCCTGATCAGATGGCTTCTTCAGAAGCCATCTGATCTGGATCTACACTGTTTGCAAAGGTAAGGGTTGTTGTGTTCAGCAGGATAAGGGTTAGAGAAGTAATTTCCTGAAATATCATCCCTCACTCTTTAAGGGAAAAGGATTAACTGGACATATTTTCTGACATTTTCTAAAAGGGAGACCATTTTTAGACCATTTGTTCATTATCCAGGGGTCTGCTCTTGATGGAAAGAATTGCTTCTGAGAAGCAGATTATTTCCCTTAGAGAGTTGACCGGAGACACAATATACATTTTGTTAAAAGTTACACCCCTCACCAACCCCACCCCCATTGCTGAAGGTGTATCCATCTCTCTTATCTATGTCAGTATCCTTAACGATTTCTCTCTCTATCCCTTTGTCTTAGATGACACAAAACAATCTTCAAAGGTTTGCACATCATTAATAGTGTTCCCCCCAATGAGTTATAGCAGGGTGCTGCACCCTGCTGCCCTTCTGACCCACCCTACTGCCCTTTGTTGGTGTGAAAGCATTTTTATGATCATCATAGTAGGCTACAGTATGCTCTTAAGTATTGGTGTTAAAGCATGTAAAGCCATTATTAAGGCTCTCTTGAAAACGTGGTGGTAACAAAGTGACTTTTAGACACCTTTCACGCATTGAAAGTGCCCTTTTTCTAAACCAGTACCCTGGCCTTTTCCAATTCTGCGGGAATCATTAATTAAACAGCAACATAACAGTTAATTAGCTCCAGTCACTAGGTTTTGATTGGCTACGGCATCGCTTTGGTGGGAAATGTCTGTAATGTAGTTATACTCATGAAAGAATCTTAACCATAATGATCTTAACAGGCTTAAGCAAACAGTGCAGACCCAGATTGAACTGTCCTATTGGAGCAGACTAATCAGGGTCTGCACCTTTTGGACTCATTGCTGGATTGTGAACCAAATTTGTTAAAATTTTAGGAGAATTACAGCAAGTCCTGAAGGTGTCAGAATTTTTAGGATTTTTATCCCCACACTTTTCCAAGAAAAAGTGGGTATAATGTAATCGTTTTTTTTTGTTGTATGTCTGTCCGCCTGTCTTAGCATCTTACTCCTCCTAGACAGAGATAGAAACATGAAACTTTGGGAACTGATAGGTCCATGATCTGGGGAGTGCATGACACTTTCTGAATTTTGATCCCACCCGTGGGGGTGGGGCCCTGGGGGTCAAAAGTCAATGTTTTCAGAAATGGTGGCTATATCCAATGTATAGATGATTAGAACACAATGATTGCAATCCTAATTTCAACCATGTGTCAGTAGATTATCACTAGCTAGGGAGTGTTCGGAAGTGCAGGGACATGCAATGGCTTGAATACTAGGAATTTACACTTATATAGTGGCATATTTATTCATTTTTATTTATTTATTTGATTACAGGTTTAACGTCCCCGTCAGCACTGTATAGGTTATTTTGGAGACATTGCTTCCAATTTTGTGGTACTTTTACCTGACATTGAGATGAAATGACATCTCAAGCCCTGTCGCCCAATGAAACCAATAGGGTTTATAAGCATGGACGGTCCAACTCACACTGCTTTACCTGGGCAGGCTTAGATCCTCTAAGCAGTTTTCTAAGCAGTTTACCAGTACCCATGTGCGGTTGATTTCAGCTCTGGGTGGAAGCATCATGCAGCCCATATATTTCTTCAAGCCCCAATGGGCGGCGACCTTATATAGTGGCATAACATTAAAAGCTTGAGGAAATGCGATGGCGTGCCATCGACTATGCGATTCTAGTTAACAATATAAACTAACCAACAACGGTAAGAGATTGTTCCAGATATGGAGAAACAAGGATAATCCTTATCCTGCTGAATATTTTAATTAGCCACACCCATTTCTGACTATCTGCCAATCAGATTACATGATATAATGTTTTCATTCAAATTCTCCAACTGAATGACAAACTATGCAGATCCTGATCAGATGGCTTCTTCAGACCTGGATGTACACTGTTTGCATAGGTAGGGGTTGTATGTATGCAAACATATTTTTAAAAAGTTTGTAAGAAAATTCAGCAGACAACATTTTAAGATGTAGTTTTTCTTGGCATCATAGAAACTTCAATGGCTCAAACACTGATAGCTTGTTTACCATGGCAGAGTCAAACTCGTTTTTGACTCTGCCATGGTAATTTTTCCTGTGGAGCCTCATTAGAAATAGTCGGGTATAATTTAGTTAGAGTGTAGTTATAATTCAGGAAGAAGTTGCATCATGAAAAAGTAAGTTTTGTACTCATTAGAATTGCCTCATTGAGGGGATTCTAATGAGTATACACACATAGAAGCCTCCGTGGTGTAGTGGTTACGCTACTCGCCTTGTAAACCAGGGATCGCAGGGTCGATCCCGGGCTTCTCCAGACTTTCAGTGTCTTTAAACCGAGGTCCCATCTCTGTATGACCTTAGCTGTTGGTGGGATGTAAAACTCAAACACTCACTCACTCACTAATGAGTACACACAGCTTACCTTGATTTTACAGAACCATTATACCTACTGACATGACACTATGAATTACCCTCAGTGATTGCCCATGTCAAGCAAATTTTTATGGTCCCAAAGGTGTTTGAGCCGTTGAAGATTCTCACATTTTCCGCCATTTTACAGAACTTACTTTCCTGTAAGCTAAGTCTACTCTGAATGAAAGGAAACCTTTTGTCCCTGAGGTGCCTATTCTTTCCTGTAAGAATAGGCCCTTTTGATAAGGAAGCAGGGTCTGACAAATTCATTTCACAGTTGCCCTAGACAAGTCAAAAATTTGGTGTGGCAAGAGATTTTGTATGTCACTTGTTTAGAAAAATGTATAGAATATACAGGGATAACGTAATTGTGGGCCATTTTGAAGATGTGTAGACTACCGGGCAAGTGGTTGAAATTTGAGTTTGTCAGGTCATGAAGGAGTAAAATGTTTATAATTTAGTTGCCTCCCCTGAAGATATATCCAGTCTTGAACATGTTGCATTTGCAACAATGGCCCTCTTTAGTCTAATAGCTTATCCCGCTGCATAAATTAATTAAGCCTCTTCCATTGCTGATTATCATCCAATCAAATTATTTGATACAATATATTTGTTAAATTCACAAACTGCATGACAAACAGCGTAGATCCTGATCAGATGGCTTCTTCAGAAGCCATCTGATCTGGATCTACACTGTTTGCAAAGGTAGGGGTTGTCATGAAGGGCAGGATAAGGGTATTTGTGACTTTGTTTCAGGAGTCCAAGGAGTTGTCGAAACCCAAGAAGCCACTAACAGGGTTCTTTCTGTTCATGCAAGAATGTAGGGATAGAGACTTGAAAGCAAATCCAGAGAAATATAAAGCAATGAAAGTTACAGTGAGTTACTCAGATCATGAAATGAAAATACATGTACATCAAAACCTCTTTTAATCCTTGACCTGCTGAATATTTATATATGCCACACCCACTACTGATTATCAACCAATCAGATTACTTAATGCAAATTATTGCAACAAATTCATGAGCTGAATGACAAACAATGAAGATCTTGATCAGATGGCTTCTTCAGAAGCCATCTGATCTGGATCTTCATTGTTTGAAAGATAAGGCAAATCTGAGCTCAGCAGTACAAGGGTTAATATGGAAAGGGGGTGGTTGGGTAAGGCAAAGATGACGTGTAGCTTGTATCACTGGGGCGTCCAACTGATCTTGGCTTACAGTTGCACAAGACCTGCTTACCTTCCAGCAGGTAAGGGTAGAGGGGGAGTGTTGTTATTTCTTCTGTTTATACACTTCCATTCATTTTCCTCTTTCTCTTCTGTCCCTCACTTTCACCTCCTCTACTATCTCTATCACTTTTCTCCCTTCACAAAATGACCCATAAGGGTGGAGGTATTGAAAACAATCAATCACTCATTATGAAGACAACTTGACTTTTTTATCCTCTCACTTTCTTGCACACCAGATAAGGAAATCCATAGTTTTAGCTTGGGATAGAACATCTGTTCTAACCCTGATGTTCTTACCCGAAATTGAATATTCTCGTGTGATTGAAAAATGCATCGGTTGAATAAGAGCACATATGCACAGTCGTTAAGGTTGACGTCACAGCACGTTTCGTGACGTCACTAAACATCACTGTAGTGTCATCTGAATATGGCGGACGTCGGCAACCGATGTGACTGCAATATTAAAAATCCGGGCTCAGAAATGGAAGTTATGCAAGGAAAAGAATCCTTCATGGTTATGAAGGGTGGATAGAAAAATCTGTCCCTCGGGATCACTGTCTGGCATTTATTGGCAAGCCTTGTGATGCTGGACAGTGACCCTTGTGATGGATTTTTCTATCCACCCCTCACACCCATGTAAGATTCTTAAATTCCACCATGTAGGTGCTTCATATCTTCTCCAGTGAAGCAGAGTTATGTTTTTTCTCATAAGCAAAGTTCAGAGGCTGCCAATGAATGGACAGGGTCTGAAATGTGTATGTGTTGGTAGTCCTCTAATTGGGGTATACACTGAAACTTTGATGGACTCATTTACCGTGGCTGTTTCGAACTTTTTTTTGACTCTATAAGAATTTCCCATAACTGTAGGTATTAACATGTTTGAGAATAGTTTTCTTATTTAACCTTGTATGTTCTACTGAGAACACACAACCTACCTTTATTTTAAAAGAAAATCTATAAAGATATCCCTATTACCCTAAACATTCTAAAAAATCAAACACTTTGAGGAGCAGTCTGATCTGGGTCTGCACTGTTTGCTTAGGCCTATCTGTCCCAATACTCAGAATCATTACGGTATGCCTCTTGATCTGGTATAATGATTGACCCTCAGTTACTCACACAAACCGTTCTTGAACAAATTTTAATAGTCCCAAAGTGGTTTGAAATACTGAAGTTTTACTGCATATGGCTCTGATAGGTATATGGTGCCATTCTGTGGGCGGCCTTACCTGTGTATCCGCTTGTACACAGAAATACTGGTTTCCTTCGATATCCCTGAGTCGATTATGACCACAGAGCCAGCACAGGGGCGACAATAGGCGTCAGTTCTAGGATTAGGAGCTGGTTTAACCAGGGCCAGGTTTTTAGAAACTGAGCCAGTTTTTGAAGCTGTTTAGGGAGCTTGTTTCAGTAGCTGTGTAAGGCATGATCTGATGCTGGTCTAGCATCATTGCATTCTTTAAAACAATCCTCTTTTCAAGAATCCCCTGGAGAGTCTGCATATTGGACAAAACCAGGTACTCATTATGAATACAGTCAAACCTGTCTTGGGAAGAACCAAAAGTGGTCTCTCAAGACAGGTGGTCTCTTAACCCTTTCCCACTCAGATACGTGTTTTTACGTGTCTGCACCCCCCCCCCCATTTTAAGCCCCAGAAGCACCTAAAATCTGCATTTCCTCCCCTGGATAGTTATGTTTGCATTAGGATTTGTTGGGCAAAAAAGTGACCTGTTTTTTCGCGCGCCTCCCCACTAAAAATATTCTGAGGAGGGTTTAAAGGGGGGCAACGCCCCCCTCACATCCCGAAAAATTTTGGGTGTATGGCCCAACCGGCCACTAAAATTTATATCTGAGGGTGACTGGGGTCAAAAATGCCTGAAAATTGATGCTGATAAAACATGCTGCAAACAGTGAAAATGGCAAGTGCCAAACACCTTAATTGTTGCCTTGACAGCTGTGTAAAGATTAAAATGTGGTCAAAAATTCATGTGAAAACACACTTTTTGCCAACTTTGAGATGCCCCCCTCTTTACCATGACAACAATGATCAAGTCATGAAAGGTTGCATTTGAAAGGCTACTGCCCAATGAACATTCATACCGAGTTTGGTGTAAAACAGACCATCCATTATGAAACAATGGTTAGTTGAAGATGCTGTCAGGTGCAACACTGTGAAAATCAGCGAAATTCACAAAATCCCTGAGTGGTAAAGGGTTAATGAAGAAAATCCCGACTGACCAAAATAATGTTTTTTCATCATTCTATTACAAGAAACAATATTTCAGATATAATTAATGCATTTTAGACTAAAATTTAGTATGTTCCCAGATTTCAGTTAACCCTTTCCCACTCAGATACGTGTTTTTACGTGTCTGCACCCCCCCCCCCCCATTTTAAGCCCCAGAAGCACCTAAAATCTGCATTTCCTCCCCTGGATAGTTATGTTTGCATTAGGATTTGTTGGGCAAAAAAGTGACCTGTTTTTTCAAGCGCCTCCCCACTAAAAATATTCTGAGGAGGGTTTAAAGGGGGGCAACGCCCCCCTCACATCCCGAAAAATTTTGGGTGTATGGCCCAACCGGCCGCTAAAATTTATATCTGAGGGTGACTGGGGTCAAAAATGCCTGAAAATTGATGCTGATAAAACATGCTGCAAACAGTGAAAATGGCAAATGCCAAACACCTTAATTGTTGCCTTGACAGCTGTGTGAAGATTAAAATGTGGTCAAAAATTCATGTGAAAACACACTTTTTGCCAACTTTGAGATGCCCCCCTCTTTACCATGACAACAATGATCAAGTCATGAAAGGTTGCATTTGAAAGGCTACTGCCCAATGAACATTCATACCGAGTTTGGTGTAAAACAGACCATCCATTATGAAACAATGGTTAGTTGAAGATGCTGTCAGGTGCAACACTGTGAAAATCAGCGAAATTCACAAAATCCCTGAGTGGTAAAGGGTTAATGCAGGGAGGATTAATCAAGACTTTTTTTTATGAAATTCACATTATGCAATTTATGAGATCATTAATGAAATATATACACATGTATCAGGGCTCGAGAAATTGAAGAATCCAAATCGGTCCAGCCCGATTTCGCCAAAAAAATTAAGGAAATTGCCGATCGATTTCGGTAATTTCTGTAAACGTCCTTGGTGATTTGCAATTTCAAAATGTGTTATTAGCGTAACGAATGACATACCAATATTGCTCTTGCACTTGTCAACGAATATAAGCACCAGTATCTCGATTATAAACAGCAATCACCGTAGTTCAGATTTCATCTACTTTCATTTTCTACGCCAGATTTCATCTACTTTCATTTTCCCAATATCCGGGTCACTCAGCACCTGAAGACCGCTGGCGTGGTGCAGTCAAAGACCAGCTCGATGGTCACTATATATTTGCCCCTTTTTAAAACCTTTAAAATATTTCTCTTATTTCACACATCTTTATTTTGCCCAAATTGCTTTGTTTACAAAAGGCGACCGATATTACAGCCACGTGGTCGGAAAATGACGTCATATCGTTTCCGTTTACACAATACACAATACACATTAGTACAATCACGGACGTAATACACACTCACACCTGTTCTATGTCATTGATTTTACTCTCAAACCAAAACATGGCCGAAAGAGAGTCATTGAAAATCTTACATGGCTGAACCGAGTTCTAAAGAATATAAATACATATATTTCACGATTACACAAGCCTGAAAGAAATCGCTTTGTCTACAAACGGCGACCAATATTGATGCCACGTGATCGGAAAATGATGTCATGCGGTTTCATTTTAATTCATTCAAGGGCGTAATACACTCGTGGTTTATGTTATTGGTTTCAATGGAGCGTATTTCTTAAATAGAAATATCGTTTAGAATGGGTGAAAAAAAGGGCTTTTTCTTTGGAAGGCTTAACAGACATTCATTCAGACATGACAGGTGTATATTGAAAATTGCGCCCTGTGAAAAAAAAACAAAAAAAACAACAATTATATATTTAAATACCGGTTCTATAGTAAGCCATAAATTAATGACTTGTGTAAACAAACTAGCGTATGTCCTGCATTGATTGACCTAGTTTTCTCACCCTGCTAGCATGCCGATAACGCCTGAGGCCATTGTTCACGGTTGAATAATTTTAACACACAGGTCAAATTTCGCTGCGATAAGATCAAAGAACCCGACATGGACTTGTCCGATTTTCACCTAGTTAGATAATGAATCGGTCTAACACCTTGTGCTGCAGGCGATTTTTGTATGCATGCTTGGATTATCAGTGGCAAACGGTCAGCTTGTTTTTACAACAATGATTTAGCGAAAATTTTTGAACCGATTTTTTGAAGATTTTATTGAATAATGGACCGATTTTTTAAACTTCTTTTTCAGTTAAAATCGGTTCAGTAAACCCAAAATCGGTTCAGAACCGGAAAACCGATATTTTCTTGAGCCCTGACATGTATCAGTACAGAATAGTGTTGTATCTAAAAGGTTATAATACTGCATGACATTTAAGATGAATTAAACAAAAATGAATATTAATTCAAAGCTACGATAATGAGAAAACTATGAATTGGCAAACAATTAATTTTCATCACCTTCTCATAATCAGTGTTGTAATTTCGGTATCCAAAGACAACATGAAGGGAGATAATTATTGGCACTTGTGCACTGGTTGATCTTCTGGTGTCACGATAAACTTAATTGATTGCACATGGCACGTAAATTTTACAATTTGGACATGTTTTAAGTGGCCGTTGGTTGCAGTGGGCAGGTGGTTCGCTCAGGACAGGTAATTTAACACTGAAAATCGCTCAGAAGGAATGCATGATGCACGAGACAGGAAAACGCTTAAGACAGGTATTCACTCCGGCAGTTTCAACTGTATAACATAAGGGCAGTAACACGTTCCTTGCTTTACAGTCTGTTTGTTCAAACACTTATTAGGTCTAAAAGTAATGTGCTGAATGATATTTCAGGAATATACTGAAGAGATTTCTGCTGAGTGGAGGAAGATGACACCCTCTGAAAAAGCGGTATGTATAAGTAAGGGGGATGACAAGAAAGGCCCTAAAATTAATAGCTGGTCTGCACCTTGTCTCAAAAACAGCTTGTCTGCACCCAATATACTTAATGAGTTCATGAATTATGTCAAACTTGTTAAAATTATTGCATCTTGGTGGCCTTCTAACTCATTTTCAAGGTCACAGGCTCCCAAAGGGCCAAAAAAGGTTATCTGCACCATATCAAACAAATTTATGAATAATGGTCAACCTTGGTACAATATGTCATTGCAATCTACCAAAGACTTGATTAGATTCTGGTGACCTTGTTCTCATCAGTGTCACAGAAGACCTGTATTGATAAAGAAGACATAACTGTTTGAAAAGAGTTGTCACCCAGTATATTACCCGTAAGAAAACCACATGATCACAGTCCTCCATCCAGAGTATACAACTACATTAAAAAATTCCACTATTATGGACACCAAACATTAAGACTATTTCTGGCATAAAAAGATTACATGTATTTAGAAAGTTTCAGTTCTCCTTTCTTTTTGTTTTCTGCATACAGTGTCCTCTGGTGAGAGACCACCTTTGGGACTGTTCAAAAGTGGTCTTTAAGACCACTTTTGAACAGTCCCAAAGGTGATCTTAATATAGGAATTTTACTGTAGATGTTGTACAGCTCTTTTGTCTAATCATTTAAATATGCATGTACATAGTGCACTAACAGTTCAATTAAAGGTTTGTGATAAAATATCACATCTGATAATGCTCATAATTGAGCTATACAAGAATGTTTCATACACTGTAACACATTAAAAATGGCAAAATAGGCATGCAGTGTTAGTGCATGTGTCCAAGCCTCTGGACTGCCAAACCAAGTTTGTTCAAATCCTTAAACTTCAGATGACAAAGTGTATCAAGACTTGCCCTAAACAAGACTGGTAACGCATGGTTTCTTTTATGAATTACCTGCCCTTGTCAAAAGCTCAGTGGCTATGCACAACTCTTGGCAAATACACTGAAATATTTAGGGTTTAAAAAATCTGTCTGATATTCCATGTACATGTATATATGCTAGAACAGTATACGTATTCATCACTTTCCATATTCGGTGTGCATATTTTGACAGACTGGTCTGAGCAAACAGTGTATACCCAGATGAGATGCAGTAGAATGTGGCATCTTATCAAGGTCTACACTGCTTTCCAGTTGTCCAGCTATTTTTAGATTCAACTTTGAGTACATGTAGTTAATTGTACTTTTTCAAATTTAAGAAAAATTATAGTAAGGAGATGAGGGGTCAGAAATACTTCGGCTAAATACGCTAATGAGTAAGTCAACAATTCATTTAACAGCTGAGACAGTAGTTTTTAACACTTTTTTGTACCAAATGGAATCTTCCATCTTCTATAAAGCAGGAGTCAGTTTCAAAATTTAGGGGTGTCAGGTTGTGTTTTCTTCAGAATTTATTTGGAAAATGGCTCAACCTTTTGCAAACAGTGTAGGCCCAGATCAGATGCCGCATTCAGCGGCGTCTGATCTGGGCCTGTACTGTTTGCCAATTACCTGTTTTGGGGTTCCTGGTACAAAATGGGTTAAGAAAACCAGAACATCTTATAAAAAATTAAAAGTTTAGAATCATTTGCCACATTAATTTATTTGTCTTCAAATTTGGCATGCAGACATACGAGAAGATGTACAAGAAGGCGAAGGCAGACTATGAGAAGAAAATGTTGGTATGGGAAGCTCTGATGATTAAAGAAAATAAGTTTCATCTAGTACGAACATCGCACCTACCTCTACCAAAACCCAGGGTAAGATCACCTCTAATCTACCAAATTTTCTAGCCACGGTAGCTCAGTTGGATGTTTTTCTGGCTAGTGATCAGGAGGTTTGTTAACTGCTTGGGTTAGTAACATTTGTAGAGATTGATCATGAGATCTTTTCTACTGTCATTCTGTCCCTTCTGCTTATTCAAGAAGGATGGTTGTCAGTTTCTGGCAAAAGAGAGTGCATTAAAATGGTTAACAGCTTATGAGTAAGTCTGCCCAGGCAGTTGACCGTATTGATATGACCTAAATAGCGTTGACGGGGCTGTCGAACTCCAAACAAACAAACAAATTGATTGAATCACAACCCAAATCCTATCCCAAATATCAAAGGGAAAGACAAACACATCTTAACCCTTGTGCTGCCGAGCCTGGATATTTCCTATCTTTCAAATAATGTAGATCCAGATCAGATGGAAGCCATCAGTTTATGAATTTGTTGCAATAATTTGCATCAAGTAATCTGATTGCTTGATATTCAGCATTGGATGTGGCATAATTAAATATTCAGCAGGACAAGGGAAAACAATCAATAAAATCACAGGTGACAAGCCAAGTTAGCAACACTTTCCCAGACAGGTAGCAACTCAGTTAACTTTCCTGAACTTAAAAATTTGAACACACAGAAGTGTTAAAATGAAAATATTTGAAAATTGAACAACACCAAACCGCAACCAAAACACTACCTTGAGACAGCGAATAAGAACTGTGGTGGGGCGGTTTAAACCGTTTTTTACGGGCCAGAAACCTTCAAGATTTTAATATAATTGTCACTAAACGTCACAATATGGCCAATGACAGCAATTTTTTTTTTGGTCACTGCATTATGAAAGGTAAGCAAGAAAAATAATCTTACTTGAATGTGAGGGTGGAAAGAACTAAACAGATTTTCTTATACACCCCTCACACCCATGTTTGACTCTTATATTCTTGAAAAATAGAAGCGAAGGCAATGATCAGGAATCAATACAATTAACCCCCAGCTCCCATCAGAGACACCAAAGGGAAAGAAACACAAACATGAATTAACTAGACCCTAATGGAAACACCAATAGCGGAAAGCCAAACAAAAGGACAGTCACTTTCCCACAAAATGGCCAATTGACTATCCAAAACAAAAAGTATAAGCGATGCACACTATCAAAGACAAACCATAACAAAAATAAACCACGACAGAAGAACCGCCTTGGTAGGGTCAGTGAACCGATTCCGCTGGGAGGCTTAAATCGATATTACGCGGTCGCAATCCTCGCCCGCCCTTCCATCGCGATTTGTTCAACTAAAGTTGGTTTAGCTTTAGTCTGAAATTTTTGTTGTTAAGAAGAATGGATACGTCTTTGGGGCTGTAACACTCCAGAAGTATTTAAGTCGTCCTTGTGAAAAGTGGTCTATTCTGAAAGGAAAGAATTTGTTCCTGAGGAACAAATTCTTTCCTTTAGGAGTAGACTTTTTCAGAGGTACTGAGCTTTAAGGAAAGTCAAAAGTTATCTCCCTGGGAAATATTGGCTAAAACATATAAGGTGTATCAATTCCTCTTACGTCAGAAAGTGTCTTGTTTTTCTCTTTGCAGAAAAAGAAGAAAAAGGCTATGAGATCAGGAATGAAAGACACTGCACCAAAAGGGGACCCAAAAGATCATTCACTCTCAGACTCAGAAGAATGAGACAGTCCTGCCACTATTAAGCCAGTTGAGATGTTGGGCATTGATTACCAGTGAGCAGCGCTCCAGATCAGGAGTTGTAACAGAGATAATTAAGGGATAATGTTTCTTATTTCTCAAAAAAACATGCTGTGGGCACATGTTAGAATTGCCTCTAGCAAGTACCCACATGTATGTGTGTGTTTGCGTCTTACATCCAACCAACTGCTAAGGTCATACGGAGACAGGACCTCGGTTTAAAGACTCATTTGAAAGTCTGGAGAAGCCCAGGATCAATCTTGCGACCCCTGGTTTACAAGGCGAGTAGACCCACAACATGTGTGTTTTGGTTTTACATCCCACCAACAGCTAAGTCATATGGAGACTGGACCTCAGTTTAAAGACTCATCTGAAGTGGAGGCAATGATCAGGAATCGATACAATTAACCCAAAGCTCCCATTAGAGACACCAAAGGGAAAGAAACACAAACATGAAACAACAGACCCTAATGTAAACATCAATAGCGGAAAGCCAAAAGGACAGTTACTTTCCCACAAAATGGCCAGTAGGCTATCCAAAATAAAATAATATAAGCGACACAAACTCCCAAAGATAGGTCTGGAGAAGCCTGGGATCGAACCAACGACCCTGGTTAATGAGGCTCTACACCATGAAGGCTTCTACCCACAACGTATGTTACTAACAAGAAATAAAGAAAATTATCCCTTCCTTATCATCGTTGCTCCCTCTCTGGAGCTATGAAGGATCCAAATGTGAATGGACACAGACATTGTTGTGTATCATGTTTTGTTACAATTAGGGTTAAGTTTCAAAGAGAGAAAACTAAAGAGTTGCAAATTGTCTCCCTTGGTTCTTGTCCTGCTGAACCAGAATATTCACTGCCTTTTACAGTGTAGATACTGATCAGATGGCTTCTGAAGAAGCCATTTGATCAGTATCTACACTGTTTGACATTCAGTTCATGAAAGTGTAGGAATTAACTCTTTCAAGATTTCTGATTGGTTGAAAATCAGAAATGGGAGTGGCTTAATTAATTCAGCAGGACAATAGTTAGGAAAGTTAGACTGCTCTACCAGTCTTGTAAGATGCAGAAGAAGATACTCTTGAAGAAAGGAAATTGTTTTTGTTTGTTTAACAGCCCAGTGAACACTAGGTTATATCAAGCTGGTCAGTTTACGTAACTACACTTTCTGGGCAGGCATATACAGTACAGTGCAAATTCTTTCACCTGAAACTGACAACTGTCCTTGAATCAGGGGAAGGAAGAGAATGACTGTACGAAAGATTTTATGATCAATCTCCATGAAAGAATGTTGCCAACCCCAGCAGGAATGGAAAACTCTGACCTGATCACCAATTAGGCATGCATCCGACTGAGCTGTCAAGTGGAGTAATTTTGAGAGAAAATACTTCGAAAACTGAGTAGCGTTACATAAAGGGAGGCAAGTGTGTTCAGATTTGGGTGATCTCCCTTGCATTATGCCTGCCGGTCTTTAAGGGAAATAGGTATACCTTTGAGGCTGCAATGCTTTTGAAAATACTTTTGTCTCCGGTAATCTCGATATTCATAAAGGTTTCCTCCTTAATAAAAGAATTTGCTCTTTTCTTTAACCTATAACACGCTCTAGGCTTATTGAGTAGACGACAATTTGTTGGTATTTTTCTTAATTTTCCTAAGAAACAGGATTTGACATCTCATGCAAATTGTCTTAATATCTCCATAGGAGAAAATTCGCTGATATGTCAAATTCTGTTTTCAAGGAAAAATAAGAAAAATATGTCAAAATGTTTTCTGCCAAAAAAAAATTCCCAGCATGCTGAGTGTTCAGAGTAGATCCAGACATGAGGTTTGGAGAGAATGAGAGGTAAGCATGTAAAAACTCACAAGAATTATCTCCCTTGAAAAATCTGACAGCCTATTCCTTGTAAACATCATTAACATGTTTTTAATCTTTTTGAGAAAAAAATGACCAAAAATTCATGCTTAACTGATAATTTAACCAGATGTTTTATGGCTACTGCATCATCTGTCTCTACTAATGACTCTTCTCACTACAGGTGGCATTCCTAGCTTTACCTGAGGAGCTACTTTTATTCATTCCACATAGAAAAACGTTTGAAACTTGAAATTTGATTAAAATTTGATGCAGATTTGTATTTTCACCTCAGATTGTTACTATTAATTGCTTGACTTTCTAAATTAAGAAATTGTAGTATAGGCTTCTAATTGCCTTTAATTATCTTATCAGCATTACTTAGTGATTGGGTAACATACCATCATATTGTCTCTCTGCAGTATTTTATGGCCACAGTCATACAAGTAAGAAACATGTGAAAATGCAATATACCACTTACCCGGCTTTGATATAGGTATGGTAGGTGGGGGCAATTTCATTAAGAGAAACCACAAACTGTTTTCTTTGGAAGGACCTTATAGGGCATTTTAAGAAGACATTCAAGAAAATGCTTGTGTATGGTAACACTTGCATATACTTAATAAAGTGTGGGTTTTGCAGAGGTAAATGAATGGGTGTTAATCCATATTGTGAATTCAGGCACTTTGATCTGGATTGCCAAACATTTATAAAAGAATTTGTGAGCAGCAAAGACTGATCAGACAGTCTAAGTCTCGTTTCAGTAAAAAAAATCTCAGCCTATACTCAGAAACAGTTGACTCACCAGCACTGTCAGTACTTGGTTAACATCAGTAATAAGTATGAAAATAAGCCAGATAGAATACTTTTAAGAGGAATGGGTACACCTACAGGGGAGGCAACTCCTTCAAAAGAATTTTTGTTTCCCATGTCAATAGAGTTCAACTCACAAAGGAAAGAATTTGCTCCTCTGTCTCCTGAGGAGCAAAGAATACTCACAAAGGAAAGAATTTGCTCCTCAGTCTCCTGAGGAGCAAATTCTTTCCTTTACAAGTAGATTCTTTCCTTTGCGAGTGGATGGAGTTCATAGAAAAACGAACAGGAAGTCCCCGAAGTTGTCTCCATTTCAAATGGTGGAAAAAATTTGCCAGGTATACCCATTCCCCTTAAGATCATAATTTAGTGGAAGTCTGATTACCTGGCTGGCATATTTTGGTCCTATACATGACACATCTGTATAAGTATGTCTTGATATATCTTTTTTTTTTAACAATAATGAGAAGCTATATTTTCACATCAAATAATCTGCTTGACAATCCTCTCCTCCCATAAACTTTGCTTACTGTAGACAAGGAAAGGTATTTTAATTAGGACAAGTTGCTGTTTTTACCCCTACTTTGTTAGAATTTATAGTTTAATATGTCTGTATGCAATTTACCTAGAACATTTAGTATGGTAATGCTTTTGTATGTCTGTTGATATTTTGTGCTGCTTTTACATGTTTTTTGTTTAAAAAATGCCAAATCACCTCAAAATTTTATATGGTGGCTTGTTTTGATATGTAGATTTGTCTTGTGAGAAACAAAGCTCTTATCAGATTGTGCCGATGTAATGAGTTGTGTTAGGTTTCAGAATATATCCAGGTCACAAAATATAATCCTGTAAGACTGGTTCTTCCAGGGAGGACTATCTTGTGCAGTATAAGTGTACTTTGAGCTATACCAGTTTAAGACACACTGTTTAGCATGTACATGTAAAGGGAAGTATTGAATCCACAAAATGAGAAATTTTGCATTGTTCTCTAACATACCTTAAAATTGACACCTTCAGGGGGTCATGGGTTCGATCCCGGGCTTCTCCAGACTTTCGGATGAGACTTTGAACCCAGGTCCCATCTTCGTATGACCTTAGCTGTTGGTGGGACGTAAAACTCAACAACACATCACATGACACCTTCAGGACTTGCTGTAATTCTCTTTCTTCTAAAAATTCTAATTTATGATCCAGCAGGGAGTCCGAAAGGGACAACAGAATGGCAAACAGTGTAAACCTTGATCAGACTGCTACCTTTGGGGGAGCTACTTATTTATTTACGAGGGCGAGTCACTAAAAAACCAGCCTAACTTATTTTTGGGTGAGGTAGATCTCTTGTTTTTCTATGTTGGTTGGTTGATTTGAGGTTTAACGTCCCCGTCAACACTAAAAAGGTCATTTTGGAGACATTGCTTTCAATTTTGTGGGACTTTTACCCGACATTGAGATGAAATGACATCTCAAGCCCTGTCGCCCAATGAAACCAATAGGGTTTATTAACATGGACGGTCCGCCTCGCACCGCGGTTCCTGGACAGACTTAGATCCTCTAAGCGGTTTACCAGTACTAGTGTGCGGGCCGGATTCAGCTCTGTGTGGAAGCAATATGCAGCCCATATATTTCTTCAAGCCCCTATGGGCGGGGGCATATGTTTTTCTATGTAATTGATGTAGAATGATACACTTGGACCAATGCTGTTCCAGTGCCATCAGCCCAGAACTGAAGAAACCAGGGTCCTGGTCTCCGACCCACTCTTCAACTGCTGCCACGACTTATTCATTGGACTGGAAATTACGTCCATGGATATTATTTTTCAAGTTTGAGAATAGGAAATAGTCACTAGGAGCTAAGTCCGGAGAATAGGCAGGGTGCAGTATTAGTTCGTACCCATTCTGCTCAACCTGGGGGTCTCTGTGCTGGGGCAATGTGCCCTGCCCCTCCACTTCATAAAAGGCAATATATTTCAAAAACCATTCAAATCCCCACCCCATAATCATATACAGCACCCATTGCAATTTTGCAAGTTTGGACTCCTGCATTGTCCTGTTGGAGCAGAATCCCTTTGGAGAGTTTACCTCTCATGGATAGCAGTTTTCAGTTGGTCGAGCGAACTTGCATAATATGCACCTGATATTGTACTTTTCTTTGCTAGAAAGTCCAACATAATAACGCCTTGTGCATCCCAAAATACAGTTGCCATCACCTTGCCAGCAGAGGGTTGCGTTTTGAACTTCTTTGGCCTCGGACACCCCGGCCCTACCCAGCTGGCTACTTTGAGTTTTATTTTCTGGACCCAGGTCTCGTACACAGTCACCAGACATAAAAGAAAATCATCTTCATTTGACCTAAACCGCTTCAACGTGCTGCATAATGATGCTCTGGTTGCCATAGGGATTTGGGGACCCAACGGGCTGTTAGCTTGCACATACCCAAGCGATCATGTAAAATTGTTGAAACGTTAGCATGTGAAATGTGTAATGCATTCACTGTTTCTTCCACTTTAATTCTCCTATTATTAATTAATCAGAGTTCACCAGATCCTGTACTTTGAGACATTTCTTCATTGGTGGGGTCATATGGGCTTTCAGACCTGGTTTCGTCTTCTAAAGTTCTACCGCATTCGAATTCCCAAACCCAGAATTTAACTTGTGCATAAGAAGGTGCAGAAGACCCATAAACATTGGTGAACTCGCAATGTTTTTCCTGACCGGTTTTCCCTTTTGACGAAAAGCTTGCTTTTGCTTTGCTAGCCATGTTTGACATTCAATGTCTTACGAGTGAATAACACAATAAGGGTGCAATTTTGCCCTCATATCTAAAACTTATTGAATCAAGGCATGAAAATCTTGGTTGTCTCAGTCGATTGGAAATGGGATGGGCTGTTTACTTATTGACTTGCCCTCGTATTTAAAATATCTCATCATACAATATACTTTTCACAGAACTGTTTCTTTTGTCATCTTCAACCAAAAGTGCTCTAACCCTATACTCCACCAATTGTAAATGGGAAAGGCTGGTTACTTATTGACTTGCCCTCGTATTTAAAATATCAGTCACCATACAAAATGTATACTTTTCACAGAATTGTTCCTTTGGTCACCTTCAAACCCTCTACTCCACCATAGATTACCTACCATTTCATTTGTACAATATGGATCAGGTGAGCGATCCAGGACCATGTGAACCTCTTGTATTTTGCTTTTACAGCTCTTCACAAGCTTATTACCGTACTGATCCTAAGTATTGGGACAGACAGGTCTAAGCAAACAGTGCAGACCCAGATTAGACTGTTCCTGAAGATCAGACTCTATACTGTTTGAGATTCAGTCTGCACTTTTTGGACTCCCTGCTGAATCATGAAACAAATTTGTCAAAATTTTAGAAATATTTACAGCAAAGACCTCAAAGTGTCCGAATTTTTAGGATTTTTATGGTACTCGCGTAGAGCCAGTTTTGGGAGAAAAACTAGAGTACCAATTCAGCTGGGCCCAGTTGTTCAAAGCATCGTTAGCTTAACAGGCTCGTTAGTGGTCATATTGTTAACTGTTCTAGCAAGTTTAATATGTAAAATTTTTGCTGAAAAAATGTGATTTTTTCAGCAAAAATATTAGCATATTTGCCATATTTGATGATCAAAGTTTTAACGATACCTTAACTAACGACATCGTTAGTTTTGAACAACTGGCCCCTGACCTGTTGAAATTTGGTGTCTCGCAATCAAGTGACCCAGGGAGGCTCAAACCTACACCACTGAGATCTATAACTTTAGTTTACCCTATTACATATTTTGTTTTCCAAATAAAAAAGCTATCTGGCCAGCGGTTGCATAGCTTTTAATATGATAAAGTCAAGGTCACTACACAATGTCCCTGTACTTTATGTATAGGGAAACTAAAAATTGGACAGAAAACACAAGTGTGAAAAGAAATAAGAAAAGAAACTTTAATACATATTGTTTAAATACTTAAATAAAACAGTATTCACAACTAGATTATGACCAACTTCTATAAATATGAGTTGAAAACAAGAAGAAAAAAAAAGTTCAGGTATAGTAAACGATGCATGATAATGAATATTTATCCATGGTTTAGGCTGACTGGTCCAAATTGAGGGTAAACACCAACCATGTACAAAACATGTGGATGGTTTTATTTACATGGATAATCTAAACTTTAAGAGGAATGGAAACACCTGGCAGATTTTTCAGCCATTTTCAAAGGGAGACAACTTTTGGGACTTCCTGTGCGCTTTTGTATAAACCCTGTCCCACTAAAAAAGGGGTCAACGGTCAAAGGTAAGAATTTTCTCCTGATACTCTCTAAGGAAATAATTTGCTCCTAAAAAGCAGCCATTTTCAAAGGGAGACAACTTTTGGGACTTCCTGTGCGCTTTTGTATAAACCCTGTCCCACTAAAAAAGGGGTCAACGGTCAAAGGTAAGAATTTTCTCCTGATACTCTCTAAGGAAAGAATTTGCTCCTAAGGAGCAAATTCTTTCCTTTAGGAGTTGACCCCTATTGACAGGGGAGACAAAAATACTTTTGCAGGAGTTGCCTCCCCTAAAGGTGTACCCATTCCCCTTAAATACACAATAAATATACATCATGAAACAAATAAAGCAGCATTTACACCCTATTTTTATTATGTTCCCAAGTTTGTGAGTATGTGTAAACTATGCAAATAACGGGCCAATAGTATAAAGCTTACGCATTGTCTTCTTAAAAAATGTTAAAACTATTCAGAACAATTAAAATCTCAATTTTTTCTGTCAGATAAAAATGTTAGCAGCTTTTTGCAAAAGCTGCTCACAACTGCAAGAGCTGCACACATTTTTTGTCAGCATAAATACATGTACCACTTTTTTAGATGCTGTGCTTGCTAGAACAATTAACATTTCGATCATTAAGGTTCATTAAACTAAACATGCTTTGAACGACTGAACTCTGATTAACTTGTAGAATTGTCCCGATAACAACTTGAAAGTTTAATATTAACCCTTAAGACACCGAGCGAAACTACATCTGAAAATGTTGTCTGCTGAATTATTCTGCAATCTTTTTAAAAATATTTTTGCATACAGGCAAACAGTGTGGGCCCAGTTCAGACTGCTCCTGATCTGGGTCCACATTGTTCGAAAAAAATTACTTTTAAGGTAACCGGCAGGTGGCTAAGCAGACGACAATTGTTGTGATTGGCATTTTATGGATTAATATTAACGAATGCTGTCAATGTTACAGAGATCTTGCAGATAATGCCTGCATGGCTAAAACCAGACGCTTTAACCCTTATCTTGCTGAATATTCAGTTTAGTCACACCCATTTCTGACTTTGAACCAATCAGATTACTTGATGTAATTTATTCCTACAAATTCATAAATTGAATGTCAAACAGTGTAGATCCTGATCAGATGGCTTCTTCAGAAGCCATCTGATCAGGATCTACACTGTTTGCAAAGATAAGGGTTGTCGTGAACATCAAGATAAGGGTTAAGACCTAATCTGACTTTGTAAATGAGATCAGTAACTAAATACATAAAACTCTTTTCACTATCCTAGTTATATACATGTATCTATTCCAGAAAGGTTGGTAATCTTTTTAAAATATTCTAAGAAGTACATGTACGAATAACATCTGGGCAAGAGAGAATTACTAAACCCCAAAAAGGTTCATATAAATGCCTGTGACCCAATGTTGTTCAGACCGGCCCCGATAGCTCAGTTGGTAGAGTGTCTGCTCCAGGGAATGGGAGGTCACGGGTTTGATCCCGGGCCGCGACATAACAAAGTAGTTAAAAATGGTACTAACTGCTCCTCGCTTGGCACCCAGATTTATGGGGTAGAGCTAGGACTGGTCGACCCAGTGTCAGGATAATGTGACTGGGTGTGGTATCATACTTCAGTGAGGCAGCACTATATAAGTGAGCATTGAGCTCCCTGTCGCAACCAGACAACGTCGTGATATGACTGAAAAATTGTTGAAAGAGACCTTAAACCCGAATTCACATACACACACAATGTTGTTCTGACAGTGTTTCAGTTTTATATCCCACCAACAGCTAAGGTCATACGGAGATGGGACCTCGGTTTAAAGACTCATCCGAAAGTCTGGTGAAGCCCGGGATCGATCATGCAATCCCTGGTTTATCAGATGAGTAGTGTAACCACTACACCACAGAAGCTTCCCAATGTTGTTCATACTTCAGTGAATGTTAAATAAATTACCTTTATGTTTTATAACATTTCAACATGTGAACAAGTCCGTGAAATGAACATCCCCTAAACCCCACTTTTTGGACGGGTTTTTAAAAAAAATCCGTCCTTTAAAATAGCGATGTCCGGGCGGGCGGGCGTCCTGCGGGCGGGTGGGCGTCGTCCCAGGTTTACCTTTTGGTTAATCTTTTTTTCAAAGTGATATTTTTCATCTATTCTGTAGCAGATTGTTTTAATATCAGGACTGATGCATAAGTGGAGGTACCGCTTTCATGTATTGTCCATAAATGGCGCAAAAGACTAAAATTTTGGCGGAAATTGTCATTTTTCAAACTTGTGTTTTTCAGGTTTACCTTTTGGTTAACCTTTTTTCAAATGCCAGTGTAGTGGATAGAGTGCTGGTCTACGAATCCTATTGTTGACTATGAATCTGAGGGGCGTGAGTTCAAACCCCGGTGGAGACATTTTTTTTTTTTTGTTCTTTTTTTTTTCTTTCTTTTTTCATTCTTTTTTTCTTTTCTTCTCCATAAACACATATGAACAATTATTATCTTCCTCCCCTGATAGTTGCTAGTAATAATACATACATGCATGCACAGGCAAGGAATTTTCTTTCTTTTTTTTTTTTTTTTTTTTTTTTGTCGTTCTTTTTTTAGCTCACCTGAGCACGAAGTGCTCAAGGTGAGTTGATGTCCGTCGTCCGTCAACAATTTCTTAAAACGACATCTCCTCCTGGGATAATGGCCCGATTTCAAAATTATTTTACAGAAATGTTCATTAGGTGACCCTTTTTCAAAATTGCTAAAATCAGTGGCCACTAGAGCTAAAAATAGAGCTAAAAATAGAACAAAAACATTATTTTTTTCTTCGTAAAACACATAAACAAATCACCCCCCCCCCCCCTCCACAAAAATGTTGTTACTGGGTTAGGATATTGCATTTGTTCTGTACATACATGCATACATAGTTTTACATACATACAGAAATGTTCATTAGATGACCCTTTTTCAAAATCGCTAAAATCAGTGTCCACCAGAGCTAAAAATAGAAAAAAAAAAAAAACTTTTTTTTTTTTCTTCTTAAAACACATAAACAAATCATACCCCCCCCCCACCCCCTCCACAAAAAGTTGTTACTGGGTTAGGATATTGCATTTGTTCTGTACATACATGCATACTTAGTTTAACATACATACCCTACCTACCCCACCCTACCCTAGCATACCCTACCCCACAAACCCACCCCACCCCCATCCCGAAACAACCCCAATCCACCCCCAACCCACCCCATCCCACCACTCCCCACCTTACCCGACCTCACCCCATCCCACCCACCCAAGCCCACCCCACCCCACAACCCCACCACACCCCATCCCACCCCACACCCCACCCCACCACAAATTCCACCCCGTCCCACCCGACTCCTAACCCACCCCACCCCACCCTACTCCACATCAGCACACCCCACCCCACCCTACCCCACCCATGCCACCACCATCCTAACCGTACTGAAAAAAACCCATCCATAATGCCATTAGGCATTTTTCTTGTTATAAAGTGAAAACTGAGGTTTACATTATTTTTCTTATTTCTGCTATGTTTGCAGTATAAATAATTAAAATATCACGGATTTTCATCAGAAGTAGCTATTTTGGAGAAGTGAAAAAAGCACTATGTTGCACAGGTGTGTTATCGTAATGTTCTGTCTATTATTTGTTACTGAAGTATGAAAAGCATTATGTCCCAAAAGTTAACTTTAGTTTTTTTCTGTTTTGTTTGTTTAAAGTTATGTTTAACATCCTCCTCAACACTGTTTAGGTCATTTTGGAGACATTGCTTCCTATCATGTGGGAATTTTACCCCACATTGAGATGAAATGGCATTTCAAGCCCTGCCAGCCAATGAACCCAATAGGGTGTATATATATGGAGGGTCCGACTTGCCGCACTTTGCCTGGGCAGGCTTAGACCTCCTAAGCGGTTTACTAGTACTCATGTGCGGTCAGTTTCAGCTCTGCATGGAAGCATCATGCAGCCCAATCTATTTCTCCAAGCCCTGATGGGTGAGGACTGTAAATACACTGAGAATGTAAATATCTACATGTATTTTCAACCCTTTTCCTGCTGAATATTTTAATCTGCCACACCCACTACCAATTATCAACCAATCAGATTACTTGATGCAAATTATTGCAACAAATTCACAATCTGAATGGCAAACAATGTAGATCCTGATCAGATGGCTTCATCAGATGGTGACGAAGCCATCTGATCTGGATCTTCATTGTTTGGAAAATAAAGCATATCCGGGCTTAGCAGGACAAGGGTTAAGACAAATTGCCAGCAGGATCAAGAGATATATCAATCTGTACCAAGGTACTATGGAGTGAATTTTACACTAGAGAAATGGGACTGAAATGACGAAGCAAAGTACAGTAAAATTCCTATATTAAGACCACCTTTGGGACTGTTCAAAAGTGGTCTTAAAGACCACTTTTGAACAGTCTCAAAGGTGGTCCCTGACCAGAAGCCACTGTTTTCAGAAAACACTAAGTAAGAATAACTGCACCCTTCGAAATAAGCTTTGTAAACCAGAATTAGCCTTAACCCTTATCTTGCTGTTCACTACAACCCCTATCTTTGCAAACAGTGTAGATCCAGATCAGATGGCTTCTGAAGAAGCCATCTGATCAGGATCTACACTGTTTGGCATTCAGTTTATGAATTTGTAGCACTAAATTACATCAAGTAATTTGATTGGTTTGATAGACAGAAATGGGTGTGGCTTAAATGAATATTCAGCAAGATAAGGGTTAATTTTAGGTGGTCTTATTAGCGTAATTTTACTGTATACCCTGATCGGACTTCTCCTAAAGCAGCTAAGTCTGATTAAGGTCTGCATTGTTTGTCATACTGCCGGCATATTTTGGAAACTCAAACTGACAGTAAGTCAACTTGTTCAAATTTTAGGACAACAGTATTTGCCAGTAATGGACCCTCCTTGCATATTTTCCACCACTTCTCTTACAAGGACACAACTTTTGAGCCACACCAATGTCTGGCAATCAGCCAATCAGATTACATGATATAATGGTTTTGTTCAAATTCATAAACTGAATAACAAGAATAACAAATAGTGTAGATCTTGATCTGATCTGGATCTACACGGTTTGCAAAGTAGGGGTTGTTGTCTTCAGGGGCATAAGGATTAAGACCCTTCACAAACGTTATACTAAAGAACCTCCTGTGGATCGTGGTGTAGTGGTTAAGCTACTCATTAACCAGGGGCCATGGGTTCAATTGCCGGGCTTCTCCAGACTGCCAGACCAGGCTTTAAAACAAGATACCAACTCCATATGACCTTAGTTTTTGGTGGAACATATGTGCAATATCTTTTATTGGACTTGTCTGGGAAAGCTATGTTTCACTTTTCCACTTTGTCCCTCTTAAACCATCCATCACAGCCTTTATACACAGCATTTTCATATTTTCTTCCCATTTTCAGAATTAATAAACCTTGAATAAAGAATAAAAGCTTTGCAAGTGGCGCATTATACACCAGTTCGGAAAAAATAATCAAAGGTGCATAATTTTGAAACTGAGAAATGGGGAACAATCATTCTTATGAGTGACATACCGTCCTGACCTAATACATATTCCTACCTGATACATTTGTTTGCTTGTATTGGAGTTTATTGGCCCAGTCAACACTATTTAGGTCATTTTTGAGCCGGTCAGTTTACCTGTCCAAACTTTCCTGGGCAGGCTTATACCCGAGTGGCTAACCAGTACAGTCCACATTCTTTCGCCAGAAACTGACAACTGCCCTTCTTGAATCAGCAGAAGGGAAAGAATGCCGTAGAAAAGATTTCATGATCGATTGCCACAATAGAATGTTGCCTACCCTGTCAGGTATCAAACCTGCTTTCTGATCGCCAGTCATACGCGCATCCAACTCAGCTACCGAGGCCGGCCTGACCTGATACATATTCCTATAAAGTTGCATGAAGAAATCCCTAATGGTTACTGAGTTACGAAGAGGAAAAGAATTTCTTGGTAAAATTAATCAAAGGGGCAAAACTTGGAAACAAAGAAAAGGGGAAAAATCATTCTTGTGCAGGACATGTCATCTTGACCTAATACATATTCCTATAAAGTTGCATCAAGAAATCCCTAATGGTTACTGAGTTATGTATCGTACAAGAATGTTTACAGGCAGACTGTTTGGAAAAAAAATAATTAACCAGGCATAACTTGGAAACTAAGAAGGGGAATAATCATTCTTGTGTATGACATGTCACCTTGACATAATACATATTCCTGTAAACTTTAATGAGGATATTGCAAACAGTTACTGTGTTGCATGTATGAAGCATACAAGAATTTTTGGAAAAAAGTATTCAAGGGGGCATAACTTGAAAACTAAGAAAAGGTGGACAAACATTCTTGTGCGCGAGACGTCGACTTGACCCAATACACATTCCTGTAAAATGCATGAAGAAATCCCTAATGGTTACTGAATTATGGAGCAATCAAGAATGTTTACTGATGGACAGATAGGTGGGTGGGCCGACGGAGGGACGGACAGCGCCATGCCATAATACATCCATTTTTTTTCAGAACGGGCGTATAAAAATTAAAATGTGGTCTACTTAACAATATTGCTTGATACTTATAGCTTAAAAGTTCAACCCTTAAACTGCTACATAAATCTCAGAAGCAGACAACAATTTGATTTCTTAAAATATTTTTCACAGTAGATAAGGCCGTAAAAAGTTTCCCTGTGCTTCATCATAGTGCAGATTATACTTTCTTTTCCTTTGGAATCAATGAGCCCATTCTGGTTACTTTGAAAATTGAATATCGCTTAAGCAAGTGCTAGGAGGCATATGCAGCCTTGCAAACTATATTGCTGTGAATGAAGAGACTCAATAAAACCGAGTCATGATTTTCGTTCTTTTATGTGTTCTTTGTTTCCAAAGGCAACCTTTTAGCTTTTTATTTTAACATTAATGCAGGCATGGGAATTTTCCGGATTGATCCGGAATTCCGGATTTGAGAGTCCCGGAAATCGATCCTGAGATTCATGCAAATTCGAGGAGAAAATCGGGGGGGGGGGGGGGCCGAATTGGAAAGAAACGGCGCGCCAGCAGAGATGCTGTTCATGTGTGCAACGGAGTTCTCTATTGGTCCATATTGGATAGGATGCTTGGGATCGTCCAATCAGCTCCTCTCAGACTTTCAGCCAAAGACAGACAATTTATTCTGTGAACGCGCCAGGATAAAACGAGTGGAAAGCAGCTGCAAGAAGTGAAAAAATAAGCCTCATCGTTGAGCAGATTTAAGCATTAGTTACATGGATTGGAAGCACTGAAAGCACGTTTAAGGTATGTGGCATTTAATTACATTTATCATTTCAAAAAGTTCTATCATTTTGAAGAAGAAGGTGTTCTGAAACTTTGTTTACTTCACATTTCAGACACCCCACCCACTCTTCTTCACTCTGTCTTTGCCCAACACTTTTGAAGGCCGGGGTTATTATGGGCGGGGGGTGAACAAATCTGGCCTGCGCCTAGTGGGGGGAACCCCTGCTCAATTTTTTTAGCTCACCTGACCGAAGGTCATGGTGAGCTTTTGTGACAGTAAGATGTCCGGCGTCGTCGTGCGTCGTCCGTCGTCCGTCGTGCGTAAACTTTTTCTTGTGAACACACTAGAGGCCACAGTTTTGGTCCAATTATCATCAAACTTGCTCAGAATGATAATCATGACAATATCTCGGTCAAGTTCGAATTTGGGTCATGTCGGGTAAAAAAGTAGGTCAGTAGGTCAAATCATAGAAAAACCTTGTGAACACTCGAGAGGCCACAATTTTTGTCCAATCATCATCAAACTTGCTCAGAATGATCATTGTGACAATATTTTAGTGAAGTTTGAATATGGATCATGTCGGCTTAAAAAGTAGGTCAGCGGGTCAAATCATAGAAAAACCTTGTGAACACCCTAGAGGCCACAATTTTGGTCCAATCATAATCAAACTTGCTCAGAATGATCATCATGACAATATCTTGGTCAAGTTCGAATATGGGTCATGTCCGGTCAAAAAGTAGGTCAGTAGGTCAAATCATAGAAAAACCTTGTGAACACTCTGAAGGCCACTGTTTTGGTCCAATTATCATGAAACTTGCTCAGAATGACCATTGTGACAATATTTCAGTCCAGTTCGAATATGGGTCATATCGGGTTAAAAAGTAGGTCAGCGGGTCAAATCATATAAAAACCTTGTGAACACCCTAGGGGCCACAATTTTGGTCCAATCATAATCAAACTTGCTCAGAATGATCATCATGACAATATCTCGGTCAAGTTTGAATATGCGTCATGTCCGGTTGAAAAGTAGGTCAGTAGGTCAAATCATAGAAAAACCTTGTGAATACTCAGGAGGCCACAAGTTTGGTTAAATCATTAATCTTGCTCAGAATGGTCATTGTGACAATATCTTGGCTAAGTTTGAATAAAGGTCTTTTCGGGTCAAAAAGTAGGTCAGTAGGTCAAATTAAAGAAAAAACTTGTGAACACTCTAGTTTTACATAGACTTATATAGGGAAAATCTTTAAAAATCCTTTTCTCTGAAACCACAAGGCCTAGGTCTTTTATATTTGGTATGAAGCTTCATCTAAAAGACCCCTAACAAGATTATTCAAATGATAGTGCTGAGGCCAAAAATGTCCCCGCCCCCGGGCCCTTTGGTTTTACATAGGCTTATATAGGGAAAATCTTTAAAAATCTTCTGCTCTGAAGCTGCAAGGCCCAGGACTTTGATATTTGGTATTAAGCTTTATCTAGTGGACCCCTACCAAGATTGTTCAAATTATAGTGCTGGGGCAAAAAATGCCCCCGTTCCGGGGCCCTTTGGTTTTACATGGCCTTATATAGGGAAAATCTTTAAAAATCTTCTTCTCTGAAACCGCAAGGTCCAGGACTTTGATATTTAGAATGAAGCTTCATCCATTGGACCTCTACCAAGATTGTTCAAATTATCGCCCTTGGGCCAAAAATGCCCCCGCTCAGGGGCCCTTTGTTTTTACATAGACTTATATAGGGAAAATCTTTAAAAATCCTTTTCTCTGAAACCACAAGGCCTAGGTCTTTTATATTTGGTATGAAGCTTCATCTAAAAGACCCCTAACAAGATTATTCAAATGATAGTGCTGAGGCCAAAAATGTCCCCACCCCCGGGCCCTTTGGTTTTACATAGGCTTATATAGGGAAAATCTTTAAAAATCTTCTGCTCTGAAACTGCAAGGCCCAGGACTTTGATATTTGGTATTAAGCTTTATCTAGTGGACCCCTACCAAGATTGTTCAAATTATAGTGCTGGGGCAAAAAAAGCCTCCACCTGGGGCCCTTTGGTTTTACATAGGCTTATATAGGGAAAATCTTTAAAAATCTTCTTCTCTGAAACCGCAAGGCCCAGGACTTTGATATTTTGTATGAAGCTTCATCTAGTGGACCCCTACCAAGATTGTTCAAATTATAGCCCTTGGGCCAAAAATCCCCCTGCTCAGGGGCCCTTTGGTTTTACATAGACTTATATAGGGAAAATCTTTAAAAATCTTCTTCTCTGAAACCGCAAGGTCCAGGACTTTGATATTTAGAATGAAGCTTCATCCAATGGACCTCTACCAAGATTGTTCAAACTATCGCCCTTGGGCCAAAAATGCCCCCGCTCAGGGGCCCTTTGTTTTTACATAGACTTATATAGGGAAAATCTTTAAAAATCCTTTTCTCTGAAACCACAAGGCCTAGGTCTTTTATATTTGGTATGAAGCTTCATCTAAAAGACCCCTAACAAGATTATTCAAATGATAGTGCTGAGGCCAAAAATGTCCCCGCCGCCGGGCCCTTTGGTTTTACATAGGCTTATATAGGGAAAATCTTTAAAAATCTTCTGCTCTGAAACTGCAAGGCCCAGGACTTTGATATTTGGAATTAAGCTTTATCTAGTGGACCCCTACCAAGATTGTTCAAATTATAGTGCTGGGGCAAAAAAAGCCTCCGACTGGGACCCTTTGGTTTTACATGGCCTTATATAGGGAAAATCTTTAAAAATCTTCTTCTCTGAAACCGCAAGGCCCAGGACTTTGATATTTTGTATGAAGCTTCATCTAGTGGACCCCTACCAAGATTGTTCAAATTATAGCCCTTGGGCCAAAAATGCCCCCGCTCAGGGGCCCTTTGGTTTTACATAGACTTATATAGGGAAAATCTTTAAAAATCTTCTTCTCTGAAACCACAAGGCCTAGGTCTTTTATATTTGGTATGAAGCTTCTTCTAAAGGACCCCTACCAAGATGATTCAAATTATAGTGCTGGGGCCAAAAGTGGCCCCGTCCCGGGGCCCTTTGGTTTTACATAGACTTATATAGGAATAATCTTTAAAAATCTTCTCTGAAACCACAAGGCCCAGGACTTTGAAATTTGGTATGAAGTTGCATCTAATGGACCTCTACCAAGATTGTTAAAATTATAGCCCTGGGGCCAAAAATGCCCCCACTCTGGGGCCCTATGGTTTTACATAGACTTACATGGGGAAAATCTTCAAAAATCTTCTTCTCTGAAACCACAAGGCCTGGGTCTTTGATATTTGGTATGAAGCTGCATCTAGTGGACCTCTATCAAAATTATTCAAATTATAGCCCTGGTACCAAAAATGTCCCCGCTCCGGGGCCCTTTGGTTTTGCATAGACTTATATAGGGAAATCTTTAAAAATCTTCTCTGAAACTGCAAGGCCAAGGCCTTTGATATTTAGTATGGAGCTTTATCTAGTGGACCTCTACCAAGATTGTTCAAATTATAGCCCTGGGGCCACAAATGCCCCCACCCCGGGCCGGGGCCCTTTGTTTTTACATAGATTTATATAGCCCTGGGGCCATTTGGTTTTGCATAGGCTTATGTAGGGAATATCTTTAAAAAAAATCTTCTTCTCTGAAACTGCAAGGCCCAGGTCTTTGAAATTTGATGTGTAGCTTTATCTAGTGGACCTTTGCCAAGATTGTTCTAATTATAGCCTTTGTTGATGTTTGGTATGAAGCTTCACCTTTAAGACCTCCCTCAACATTATGCACATTAAAACCCTGGGGCCAATAATGGCCCTCTCTGGGGCCCACTTGTTACACTATGGATCAGGTGAGCGATCCAGGGCCATCATGGCCCTCTTGTTTTAGGTGTGGACTTAGTTTTTTTTTGGGGGGGGGGGGGGGGGGGGGGTTGGGGGATAGGGTTGGGGAGGGGAGGGATTTGGATAACAAGTGGATTCTACTTTCATATGTCAAAAATGGTTACTTATGATCTCATTTTATTTGTACTCAAAAATAGGTTGTGGGTGCCTCTTTGAGGCAGTTCTAACGAGTACCCACAACCTATATATGTCTTGGAACAGAAATAAGAATAATGTAAACCGCAGTTTCCCTATATATCAATGGGTTTAAAGTCATGATGCTCAGTACACAGACTTCTTAATATGATTTTTTTTGGGAGGAGGTGGGGTGGATGGGAGGCTTTGCAGGGGTGTCACTCTTTTGTTTGTTTGATTTGGGGTTTAACATCCCCCTCAACACTGTAAAGGTCATTTTAGAGACGTTTCCAATTTTGCGGGACTTGTACCCGACATTGAGATGAAATGACAGCTCAAGCTCTGCCGCCCAGTGAAACCAATAAGGTTTTTAAGCATGGATGGTCTGACTCGCACCGCATTGTCTCGGCAGGCTTAGATCCTCAAAGTGGTTTACCAGTACTTATGTGTGGGTCGGTTTCAGCTTTGCGTGGAAGCATCATGCTGCCCATCTATTTCTTCAAGCCCCGATGGGCGCGTCTGAGGGGTGTAACTGATGTAAGTTTCTGACTGGTGAAATGAACACCGAACACATTCTTATGCCAAGAAATGTGATATATTTCTTTTATACACTTGGCGGGAGAGACTACTCTGGGGAAAAAATACCCACTGCAGGTCTGATGATGTCCTCTGAACTGTATGTATTTTGAATGAATATTCAATTCAGTGTTGCTTTACATTTTTTTTTATCATTTACAGATTATGGAATTTGTCACCAAACAGGATGATATGAAAAAGATTGACGATGGGGTCAAGAACAAGTGGCGATGGGAGTGGGTTGAAAACGATGATTTGCTGAGGCAGTACATCAGAAAGATTAAGCTACCTGGTCAGGCTTTCTGCATCTTGTGCAACAGAACGCTGAGGTATCAGTCAAGTGGTAAAAAGGATCTCCAGAGACACATTACAAGCCCTCCACACCAGGCTGCAATGAGAAATGTGAAGTCAAACTACAGCTTAGACAGTAAGCACTAATAATTATTGGTAACAAAACCTCTGGGTCAATTAACCCTTAGAAACAAGAGGGCCCCTGCTCGGAGGGCTGCTTGTGGGCCTCTGTAACTCAGTCTCATAAGCATTAGGGTCTGTCACCGGTGCGAGATTGAGCCGAACTTGGGTCACATGTGAGACGCCAATGGAAGGTCGTGTGTTCTTCTTAGGTACTTCCGTTTTCCTTGACCTCTGATTGATGATCGGCTTGAAAGGGCCGTAAAACCAAAACAAAAATGTTCTGAAAAAAAAACTCCACTTGTACCTGAACAAATTGGGAAACCTTTCAGTCATTTTTAGATTGGTTTGTGAGTTAGGTAATTAGATATCAAATTTTTGTGACATCTTGATTTTGGAGAAGTATGCTAACAGATGTATTGTGCTATTTTAAAATACATGTATTTCATACTGGTAGGTTTCAACTAAGATAGTCTTGAATTTAAACAGTGTTGAACACAGTTTAATAAGCAGTACAAAAACAAATATCACGTTAGGACGATGAGTTACTAAAATACTGGCCAGGGTGGGAGTGTGGAAACAAGGTTTTATTTTTACACAGATAGAGAAAAAAATTATTCTCAGACCTCCATTTTGTTAAAGATGAAAAAGCAGGGTCATATGCAAAATGCTAACAAATATTTTTGCCTATTTAAGGCGCGTGTCGGTGGCCTAGCTTTAATTAAAAGTGTTGTCTGTTAACCCATTTTGTACCAAAAGGAATCTTCCTCCTATATATAGCAAGAGTCCATTGCAAAATTTAGGGGTGTCAGGTTGTGTTTTCTTCAAAATTTAATAGGAAAATGGCTGAACTTTTTGCAAACAGTGTAGGCCCTGATCAGATGCCGCGTTCTGATCTGGGCCTGCACTGTTTGCCAAATACCCATTATGGGGTTTCTGGTACTATATGGGTTAATTATTAGGTCTCTCTACGCTGTGGGTTCGAGCCTTCCACGGGTCACATGTAAGACGCCAAGTTCCGCAATGCATCACTTAAACAAGTCCGTGAAATGAACACCCCCTACACCCCACTTAATATAGAGAATACAGGGATTGGTGGGGGTATACATTATTTTTCTTATTTCTTCTCCAAGACATAGGTTGTGGGTACTCATTAGAACCGCCTATTCTAGGTGTTTCTAACGAGCACCCACATCCTATAGTTGCAGTATAAATAAGAAATAATATCACAGGTTCTCATCAGAAAAGTAGCCATTTTAGAGATGAGAAAAATGCACTTTGTCGCATGGGTGTGTTATCATAATGGGAAGCTCAAAAGTTAGGTGTTTTTCTCTCATAGTACACTGCTCATATAAGAAAAAAAACACCAAACAAAAAAAAACTAAAGGCATTTCATACTAATCAGAAGTTACTGGTTTTGTCATTGCAGGCTTCATAATTTCACCAAAGACAAAAGAAGAAACCTCTGAAACTGCTTCTGTACGACCAGTTGTCCCATTTAATGACAGAAAATTGAACATGGAGGCTCAACTTCTGGGATTCATGGCGGAGCGGGACATGCCATTCACGCATTCTGCTGATCTCATACAGCTTGCACAAAATATGGCAAAAGACATTAAGGTGTTAAATGCCATGTCCATGGATAGAACCACAGCTTCATACAAATTGAATTTTGGTGTGGCAAAATATTTTCAAGATAGGTTAGATAAGGTTCTACAAGGGACATTCTTCTCCTTGAATATGGATGAAAGTACTTCAGTCAAGAATGAAAAAATAGTTGCAGTTCTGGTCAGCTATTTTTCTGAGGAAGAAAGGCAAATAGTTGTGAAACATTTAGAGTCATTTAGTATCGTGACTGCAGACTCTTCTTCATTGTTTGATAAGGTTTGTGAGATGTTTAAGAGACACAATTTGCCTTGGAACAACCTGATATCTGTTCTATTAGATTCCTGTAACACAATGCGAGGAAAAAAGTCTGGTCTAGAGACACGAATGCGGGAAAAAGCCAGGCATCTGCTAGACATAGATGGTGATGCAGTGCACCATGCACACAATGCGGCCAAAGCCTTTGCAAAACCATTCGAGTACTTCATAGAAGGACTTTTTAAAGACATTCACTCAGATTTTCAATGGTCAGATGACCTGAGAAAGATTCTAGAGAAAATTTGTGAGATCATTGGAGTGAAATACACAATGCCCGAACGCTTCTTAGGTCATAGATTTCTTTCTGCCCATACTTTGGCTGTTGACACTCAGAGACTCTTTGATGCATTTACACTATTTTACTTTTCTTTCATAAAAGACAAGAAGGAAGTTGAAAGATACAAGAAGGAAGTTGAAAGATATAAGTATATATATCAAGAGGTTATTAAAAGAAAAGACGTTTCAGAGAAAAGTCTAGAGGAGCTTCAGATGCAGAAAGCTAAACTATCAGCCAAAAAAATGACCAGAGATGGAGCCGAGAGAAAGGAGAGGATCATCAACAAACTATTTTATGAGAGAAAGACGACCAGGGTTCTTCTTAGTGTATATTCATCAGTACTGGAGGTTCTTAAAGAATACACACTACTGTTTCAAGCAAAAGAACCTATGGTGCACATTTTGCATGATGAACAGTCAAGACTTGTAAGAGAATTCCTAGGTTACTTTATTAAGCCAGAACTGTTGCCACAAGAGTCAAGGAAGATAACAAGTCTGGCGATTGACAATGAGAAGCTATGGCTTCCAGTAACAGACATGTTTGTTGGATCTTTGGCAAGGAAAGTCCTGCAGAAATCCAACAGTAAAGATCCAGCTATCCGAGAAATAGCAGAAAGACTTCAGAAAGCATATGTGAATTGTGGGAAGGTCCTTCAACAGAAAATGCCTATAAACAATAACCTCCTGAAGACACTCTCTGCAATTGATCCATGTGCAAGGGGGCACAGCTTAACCCTAAGATACCTCCTGAAACTTCCTGGACTCATTACAAATGTGCTGTCAGAAGAAGAAGAAACAGAATATGAGAAGGAAGTTCATCGGTTCAATAGTGATCCAACTGTTCCTCAATTCGACTCCGAGATGAGAATTGACCATTGGTGGGCAACAATAGAAAGTTATCCGTATTTAAGGAAGTTAGTCCTTGCTGCCTTAACCTGTTTTCATGGTCCCCTCGTAGAAGGGTGCTTTAACATTATGGGTGATCTAATGGATGCAAAGTCTAGTAGGTTAGGAGTGAATTCACTCAATTCGTTACAGACTGTGAAGTCACATTTGTCTTCTGAGGGTAGTCTGAAATTTTTTAATAGGAAGGACCACTTATACGATCCTGTAGTCCCTGGATTGGTAAATTGCATGATTAATGCAAGTAAAGAAAAAAAGAAAGTGCAAGCATTGAAAAAGAGTGAAAAAGAAGAAAGGAAACAAAGTCTTGAAATAAGGAAACAGAAGGTAGCCACAAAGAGGGCAGCAACCGAATTGGCATCAAAGGCAGTAAAAAGAGCTCGACTGGATCATTTCCAAAGGTGCAAGAAACCCAAACAGTAGAGTATGGAGAACACATGTAGAGAGCAGAGACCATTTTAAATCAACTATACGTTTACTTGTTTTGTGTTTTTGGACATGGACATGGACCATGTTTATTATTTTTTACATTTGAAAGTGGCATGAAGAAATCCGTAAACAACTTTTGGTTTAATGAAGTGAACTGCCTGACATTCAGCTGTGTTTTACCATTTTGAAGCTTTCTGTCGAAAAGAGATCAGTATGGCAATAAGGACTAATGGAATGATAAGTTTTATGCAGTCTTTTCACTTTTAATGTTACATTTGAATACCATTTCATGTGTTAATGGGACATGAGAATTTGGAGTTTGTTTAACCTATTAATTTACGAAATATATACTTTGCGTTTTCACCATTAAATATAACCAGTAAACATAGCAACAGATAAAGTATTTAGCGATAATTGAAGGATAGTTTTTGTTGATTCTCCATAAGGAAAACTATCCTCCATTTATCACAAAATAAATTACCTGTTGCTTAACAGTAACATATATTAATGAACACGAGCAGTATAGATCCAGATTAAAATCCATCTGATCAGGATCTACACTCTGTCATTCTGTTCATGAATTGAAAAAAATACATTATATTTAGTAATTTGATTGGTTATTAGTCCATTTAAGTAGCCATTTCCATACTGTATACATGTAAAGAGGCTTCCACACTGTATATGTTTGGAGGCCTATACTGTATACATATGTACAGAGGGAGATTTTTACTTTGACTGAATTTCATTTTTAGGTATCTTTGTAGCCAAATCTAATAATTTTATAGGAAGCAAATGTCATGTAAATGGGGCAAGGAGAGCTAATCTAGCCACCTCCAGATTTGCTGAAAGTCATTTTCGGCCGGGGGGCTTCGCCCCCCTGGACCCCCTAGAGGGGCGCTGCCCCTTCACCCCGCTGGGGACTTGCAGCCCCCAGACCCCCGGCTTTTTCCTGATTGGCAGACTTGGCTTGTTCCCATGCCTGTTAATGTGAATCGTTTGCTTGGCAGATGATACACATTTAATATCTAGCCTGAAAAATAAGGAACATTCACTCTGAAAATGCAGTATGCTAGTCGTATAGCTGGTGCAATTTGACATGAGACAGACCTAATGAATCGGTTTTCGTAAGCTTCTGAATTTTCGGCATCTTGTGAATTGCGACCCATTTACCGAGCTCTATGTATTGAATAACAATATCGACCTCTTCGGAAAACGGCAAAGATAAATATATACATTCAGTCGGGTGTGACAGTATGGCAATAGAGGTCCTCAGTCTCGTGTCAGATTGCACTAGCTATAATTAGCAGTCAAAAGTTTAATATTGCATTCAATTTAAACTGAATGATTAAGAACATAAAATCAAAAACATACTTTGTAAATGACTAGGAACAAAACATAATTCTTGGTCCTTGGAAACATCAAAATGGCCCATAGTTGATGATTTGCATTGTAATGGTAAAGGTATTTTCAATGCCACATCAGTAGGCAGTAATGACAAAAATGTTTATGTATACAATTTCAACAGACTTCAAGATATTGCATTCTTAATTTGTGGCAAGTATACTTCTTGAAATAGTATTTTTTGTGCTTATTAGAGCATTGCACTAAATTATGGAAAATATAATGTTAGTTCCTTTTCTATTTCTCATTAACTCTTGTCTCACAAATTATCCTATTTCTCATTAACTCTTGTCTCACAAATTATCCTATTACTCATTAACTCTTGTCTCACAACTTATCCTATTACTCATTAACTCTTGTCTCAAAAATTATCCTATTACTCATTAACTCTTGTCTCACAAATTATCCTACTATTCATTAACTCTTGTCTCACAACTTACCCTATTACTCATTGACTCAAGTTAAAATTTACAGTAATAAAGAAACATTTTTTGCAAATGAAGAAAACTGCATGTTGTTTCTGGGGCCACAACTTACATATTTTAAATAGTACATACCGGTAAATTACGATTTCACATCCTATACTTGAAACCTTGGCAAGGTCATGTGAGCCAGAGCTAAAAAGACAATTTGCTGAATGGCATACTCCAAGCTCCCCACGACCTGAGAAGTTTCCGAGAGAACAGCCAAACCATATGATCTACAAGTTTGCAAACTGGCAAACAGTGTGGGTCCAGATCAGATTGCTCCTATAGGAGCAGTCTGATCTGGGTCCACACTGTTTGCAAAAAAAAAGGACTTTTAAAGTAACTGGCAGGCGACAAAGCAGACGACAATTGCCGTGATTGGCATCTTATGGGTTAAAGTTGAAGCTTATAAAAATGGCCAATGGAATAAAATTACAAGGAGTATGTTCACACTGATTCAAAAGGGGAGACCACAGCTTTTGGCCGCAGGTCCAATCCTTCTACATGACAACCCTATGCAGCACAGAGCTGATGGGGAGATGGCACAAATGGGCTTGTGTAATTTGGAAGTTTTTGGCCCATCTTTCCTATTCACTATACCGAAGTCCATTTGACTATGATCATCCCCAAACTAAAAGAGTGATTTAGAGGACATTAAAGTCACTGATCCAATTCAATTCAGGTATATGAACCTGGTTGCTTAGCAATGGGTACAGAAGACCAGCCGGACCGATGAAAGTTGGTCATAGAATATAAGGGATATTTTTTCGAAGGATTTTTTTAGGTATGCTGATTCAATGGAACTTTTCTACATGTTATGTGTATGTTTCACTATATACTTAATGACCACTGTAGAAGATAAAAATTTCATTTTATCAAAGCACATGCATTTTGATACTGTGTGTGTGTGTGAATTCAGGTTTAACGTCGCTTTCAACAATTTTTCAGTCATATCACGACAGTGTCTGGTTGTGACAGGGAGCTCAATGCTCACTTTTATAGTGCTGCCTCACTGAAGTATATGTCCCAGACACATTACATGATACCACACCCAGTCACATTATCCTGACACTGGGTCGACCAGTCCTAGCTCTACCCCGTAAATCTGAGTGCCAAGCGAGGAGCAGCTAGTACCATTTTTAACGACTTTGGTATGTCATGGCCCGGGATCGAACCCGTGACCTGTTCCCTGGAGCGGACACTACTGAGCTATCGGGGCTGGTACATTTTGATACTAATAACTATGAAAATGTTGTACATATTTACCACCAAATAAATATTTCATACAAGCTCTCAGGGTGATGACTGGCTTGAAATGCAGGTTAGATATTCCCCTTTGGCAAGCACACAGCATTTAACCCTTAAGATGCCAATCACAGCAACTGTCATCTGCTTTTTGTCCACTGGTTACTTTAAAAGTCATTGTTGCAGAGTGTGATCCCTGGACAGACTGCGATCACGGTCCACACTGTCCATATACAAACCAATCTTTTAAAAGTTTGCAAGAAGATGCAGCATACAAAATTAAGGGGAATGGATACACTTTCAGGGGAGGCAACTCCTGCAAAAGTATTTTTATCTCCCATGTCAATAAGGGTCACATTTTAAAGGAAATAATTTGCTCCTCAGGAGCAAATTCTTTCCTTTAAGAGTAGACCCTTTTTTCAGTTGTACAGGGCTTATAGAAAAGTGAACAGGAAGTCCAGAAAGTTGTCTCCCTTTGAAAAATGGCGAAAAAAAATCTACCAAGTGTGCCCATTCCCATTAAGAGACATTTTCAGATGCAGTTTCCCTTGGCATCTTTAGGGTTTACAATTATAAAAACATTGTAAAATGAAAGAAAAATAAAACCACAACATAAAGCATGTTAGCAGTCTAACCATAATGACAGCAGTCCAGACATTTCATACATAATTCCGCTATACATGTCATATAGGCAAGCTGAATCTATTCCACATAAATGATCATGCAATGTACATCAGAATGTTAAAAAATGAATTTTATGAAACAAGACACCAGAGAATTTAAAAAATTTCATATGAAATGACCATGAGTGTAAGATTCCTTTTATCATACAACAATTTAAGAGGAATGGGAACACCTTCAAGGAAGGCAACTCCTGCAAAAGTATTTTTGTCTCCCATGTCAAAAGGGGTCAACTCTTAAAGGAAAGAATTTGCTCCTGACGAGTAAATTCTTTCCTTTAAGAGTAGACCCCTTTTTCAGTGGAACAGGGCTTATAGAAAAGCTAACAGGAAGTCCCGAAAGTTGTCTCCCTTTGAAAAGTGGCAGAAAAATCTGCCAGGTGTTCCCATTTCCCCTTAAAATCGGACTGTTGTCGAATAGAAAAAAGCATTACAATAACACATACGAGTGACATATAGAGTATTTGTTCGCATCACCGTAATCATTACTTTTGTGGTGAAATTTTTTATGATATTTTTCTTATTTATACTCTAAACATAGGTTGTGGGTGCTCATTAGAAGCCCCTCATTGAGGTGGTTTTAAATGACTACCCACAGCCTAAATGTTGGAGCTCCTCGGGAGCAAACATTTTTCACTTTTAGATAAAAATATTTATGACAAATTTTCCTCATTTAAAAGTGTATCCATTCCCCAAAGAGTATAATAATGTGAAAGTCCTCTGAAACACTTCTCAGATAACCAATCAGAATCAAGTTTCGATGGCTCAAACACCTTTGGGGACCATGAAAATTTGTTCAAGAAATGGCTAGTTTGACTTAGAAATTGAGGCTTAATGGGAATGATTTAGGGATAATTTTTTCTTCTAAAAATTGTATAAATGTATTGTGTCTACTCGTGAAAATCACCTCATTATACACACAACATACCTTTTTTAGATACATTAAAGCAAAGAGTGCAAACCCAGCTCAGACTGCTAGCTCCTGAAGGAGCATTCTGAACAAAGTCTACACCATTAGCCATTCAATCTCCACTTTTTTTATTCCTTGCTGGATCGTGAAACAAACTTGTTAACATTTTAGGAGAATTACAGCAAGTCCTCAAGGTGTCCAATTTTTAGGATATTTATGGTACATAAAAATCTAGAACTATGGGAAATACTAACTCAAAAGTATATTTGAGTTTATTTGACAGTCTTTTGGTACCAACAAGGACAATGTCATCATGGTAAATGAGCCATTGCTGTTCAAGCCAACAAAGTTACTGTTTGTCCATTTGGCTTTAAGGGGAATGGGCACATTTTTCCGGCTTTTTTTCAAAGGGAGATAACTTTTGGGACTTCCTGTTCACTTTTCTATAAGCCCTGTCCCTGTGAAAAAGGGGTCTACTCTTAAATGAAAGAATTTGCTCCTCAGGAGCAAATTCTTTCCTTTAAGAATTGACCCTTATTGACATGGGAGGCAAAAATACTTTTGCAAGAGTTGCTTCCCCTGAAGGTGTATCCATTCCCCTTATTGGCCCATTAAACACTATTTTGGTCAGTTTATCTGACTACACTTTCCCTGTGCAGGCTTATATTTATAAGCAGTTAATCAGTGACGTGCACATGCTTTCCTCAGAAACTGACAACTGCCCTTCTTGAATCAGCAAACAACATTTTGTGCTGAATGTTGCCGACTCTGCAGGTATCAAACCCGCAACCTCCCGATAATGAGTCAGATGTGCATCCGATTGCAATGCCGAGTCTGGCACCAAATGTCACTGTATTAATGAGACTTGTGGGTTTTATCCCACACAGCATCAGAAGGCGAGCCCTCACTGATGGTCAGTGATTTAATAGCCGTATTGATCCTAAGTATTGGGACAGAATTGCCTAAGCAAACAGTGCAGACCCAGATCAGACTGCTCCTGAAGGAGCAGTCTGATCAGGGTCTACACTGTTTGTCATTCCATTTGCATCTTTCGGACTCCTTGCTGGATCAAGAAACAAATTTGTTAAAAATTTTAGGAGAATTACAGCAAGTCCTCAAGGTATCCTAATTTTAGGATTTTTACGGTTAATACAGGTAGAACTGTATTTTGCCCTAAGTATTCAGACATCTCAACTCTTTACCATACAGGCTGCTTGTTCTATTACTTGATCAAGTACAATTTTTTTACCAGGCCCCGAGGTTATAAACAAAATTTTCATGCTCAACTCAGCTGAGCATGAAACTTGTAGTCTCATAAAAATTAAAATACTAAGAAGTTGAGTGATTTTTCTTTCTCAGATAGCAGAGAATGTTATTTGTCCTGCTCACAAATTTTAAAATGCCAACAATTGTTGGCATTTTAAAATTTGTGAGCAGGACAAATTTCATGCTCAAGTGATTTGAGCATGAAAAATAGTTTTATAACCTCGGGGCCAGATGTTGTGTCTACAAAAAACTGGCTGAGTGGCTAACAATGTAGACCCTGATGAAATGCTGCAATCTGAGGCATCTCCTCAGGGTCTACACTGTTTGCACAGGCCTGCTCGTCTGAATACATATGGTAACTACAGTAAGGATATGAAATAAAATTTATTGCTACACAAATATATGAGACATTAAGAAGGCAAAAAGGAACATGGCAAAGTCCTCTGAGGCTGCTGTCATATAACCCATTATTTTGTTGTACATCATAAGGATGTTTGGTTTGATCCCACACAGCATCAGGAGTCCTACCATCAGTGATGAGCGATGAGGCAATACAATATTCTGAAATAGAACACAAGGTACATTAAAGTATAATTTCAGGGATCAATTCTGAACACAAGATGTGAATAGCTGCTTGTTGAAATATTCTCTCTGCATCCTGAACACAGGCTCTTATTATATTACGAAAACAGGCCTATACAAATACATTGTAATCTTTATCGCCGAAAAAATGAAAACTTTAAGATGAAAATGTTGGATATTTTTCTTATTTCTGCTCAAAATATAGATTGTGGATACTCGTTAGTTCTAACAAGTACCCACAATCTATATTTTAGAGGAGAAATAAGAAGAATAAGGTTAACCCCTGTAAACCCCATTTTACTATACAAAGGTTTTTATCCTCATCAGTAAATCCATAAAATGTGAAGAAACTAATAAAGTTTAGAGTATTGAATAGTAAACGTAGTTCTGACAAAAGTAGTCCTTAAGTGTAGGGTGTATCTGCTGGTGGTCATGCCTGTATAATTTTGACCTCCTTAAACCCCACTTTTAAATTGTAAAACTGGGGTGTATACAGTGTATACATTATTTTTCTTATTTCTGCTCAAAAACATAGATTGTGGGTACTCGTTAGAACTGCCTTATCGAGGTGGTTCTAACAAGTATCCAGAACCTATGTTTTGAGCAGAAATAAGAAAAATATCAGAGTTTTTCGTCTGAAAATTTCCATTTTTCGGTGGTAAAATTTACAATGTATTTGTATAGGCGTGTTTTCGTAAAGTAACTGATGACACTTTCAGATGCAGTTTTTCTTGGGGTCTTAACCCTTGTCCTGCTAATCCCGGATATCCCTTATCTTTGAAACAATGTAGATCCAGATCAGATGGCTTCTGACGAAGCCATCTGATCAGGATCTACATTGTTTGTCATTCAGATTGTGAATTTGTTGCAATAATTTGCATCAAGTAATCTGATTGGTTGATAATCGGTAGTGGGTGTGGCATATATCAATATTCAGCAGGACAAGGGTTAAAATAAACTGGTTTTACATTTTTAAATACAAGAAAGTAATGCACCTTGGTATTTTGCTTCTGAAAACTAATAGTATGATATCAAAAGTCACTATAAAGGTGACTGACTGACTGTAATTTTATGGAAAATATAGGACTTACGTGCAGTAAACGTTGCTTGAACAAGAAGAAACCAGCTTCAAGGCACACAAATGGCAGAACTATGGTCTGAAATAGAAGTACATGTAGACTTATGAACAAACATAAATAGATTATAACTATTCAAAACTTAGCTCTTAAAGAATAAATAATTTTATTTTATTTATTTTTACTTTTCAGAGAAAATCAGTTTCAACATTTCTTGTAAATCATCTGTCTAACAGACAATTCACACATATGTCAAGCCAGCCAGTTTGCAAGCAGACAATTCACATTCTTTGAAAACCAAGAAGAAATTTAGAATATCATTGTCAGAACAAAGCATAGCTACAGAATACAAAAACTTGCACAGTTAATGATACACTGATTCTCTACTCGCATTCTTTTCAGCACACACAATAGTACATGTACACTTGCCATACCAAATAATAATAAAATATAAAAAAATAATAATAATAAAATATAAAATAATAATAATCAACCTTATTTATTGAGGGTAACACATTTAGTAAACTAGTACTAATCTTCCATGTGGCCCTCGTTTCCTGGGTAGAAACCAGTACTACGCAATGTGGATAAAGTCTCTTGCTCAAGGAAACAACACTTGCCGCTCGTTCCATGTGGCCCTCTTTTCCTGGGTAGAAACCAGTATTACACAATGTGGATAAAGTCTCTTGCTCAAGGAAACAACACTTGCCGCTCGTGGGAATCGAACCCGGTACCTCTTCATCCCGAGTCCGATACTTTACCACTGCACCACAGCGCTCAAACTTTGGTGAAGTTGATGTCACACCGGCCCCCCAACTGCCCCACCCCAAAAAATTAAAGTTTATTTCAGGTATAAGAAATAAATATAGGAATTTAAGAAGTATCCACTGTCTGGGGTAGAAAATGACTAAGTTCATAATGTGGAAAAGGTGACAAGAAAAGACCTAACAAGTATATCCAAAGTACAGTAATTTAAAGGCTGCGTCTCCTGACAACAGGTTGTCAGGAGCATTTTTGCTATGTAAAATGCTCCTGACAACCGGTTGTCAGGAGCATTTTGCTATCCAAAATGCTCCTGACAACCAGCAATATTTTTCCAATAAAAACCTGCTATATTAGCATTATTTTGGTTACTTAACACAGTATTTTTAGTTTCTTAATACATGTTTAATATGTTTTGTCTTCTCTGGTATTTTAACATAACTACTGGATTGAAAATTAAAGAGAAAAAAATATGGTACTTGCAGAATTTAATGTTTTATTTAATACTGAAAATAAATACCAACTAAATATAGGGTCAATTTCACTTGAGTGCTATGGAAAAAACATGTCATCAATTCCCTTTTAGGGAATATATAAGGTTAAGGGATGGGGATCTGAATGGTTTCTGAGATATATTGCTTTTAATGAAGTTAAGGGGTGGGGCATGGCCCCTGGCACCCCCAGGGCGGCATGCTGATGTCACTGATAGGGTCTTATAATTAAGAACAAGAATATATATGGTTTAGGGTCGGGGCTCTAAACAGTTTCTCAGGTATATGGTCTTTAGTGAAGTTGAGGGGTGCCGCATGGCCCGGGCACGCCCTGGGTGACCCATAGGTTGATGTTACTGAATGTGTCTTATCATAACGAACAAGAATAAATATGGTTTAGGGGTGGGGATCTGTAAGGTTTCTAGTTTGTTTGATTTGAGGTTTAAAGTCCCCATCAACACTGTAAAGGTCATTTTGGAGACATTGCTTCCAATTTTGTGGGACTATTACTGGACACTGAGATGAAATGACATCTCAAGCCCTGTCACCCAATGAAACCAAAAGGGTTTATTAGCCTGGACGGTCCGCCTCGCACCGCGGTTCCTGGACAGGCTTAGATCCTCTAAGGGGTTTACCAGTACTAGTGTGCGGGCCCGATTCAGCTCTGCGGGGAAGCATCATATAGCCCATACATTTCTTCAAGCCCCTATGGGCGGGAGCCGGTAAGGTTTCTTGAATATTGGGCCTTTTATGAATTGGAGGGGGGTGGGCATGGCCACGGCACATCCTGGGGGATGCCCAGGTTGGTGTTACTGAATGCTACTTATCATAAGGGACAAGAATATATATGGTTTAGGGGTGGGGATCTGTAAGGTTTCTGGGATATTCGGCCTTTTATGTAGTGGATGGGGGTGTGGCATGGCCCTGGCACATCCCGGGGAACCCCCAGGTTGGTGTCACTGTGTGCTTCTCATTATCAATATTTATGGTTAAGGGGTAGGGATCTGAATGGTTTCTGAGATAAATGGCATTTTATGAAGTGGAGGGGGTGACATGGCCCCGGCACAACCTCGGGGATGCCCAAGTTGACATAAAAGCATATGGCTGAGAGAAGTTTACTCAAGGAAAATTTCTATGAAAGTTTGACAAAATATCAGAGAAGGTTTGACAGTAAATGTCATTTTTCAATTTTCCTCATTATAAGTCTATGAAAAATCTAAGTTGCCATAGCAACCATCTAAATGGCTGAATTTCATGAAAAAAAAATCTGTAAAGCCAAATAATTATGGTGAATATTTTCATAAAGTCTCTGCCTCCTAGAGCTTATGGTTTTTGAGGAGATGATTTTTAAGTTTTTTTTTTTTTTTTCTATTTTTTCCATCAACCAATAAAAATGAGCAGTTGGCCTAAAATCATTGTCATACCCTGTTTATAGGATAGTAGATAGATCAGATAGGAACATTTTTATGAAAGTATTGTCAAAATATATGCAGAGGCTTGGCAGTAAATGCCATTTTCAATTTTCCCCATTATAAGTCTATGGAATCTATAAGTTGCCATAGCAACCAAACTAATGAGCCGATTTTCATAAATAAGAGAGCCATGATGGCCCTGGATCTCTCACCTTATCCATAGAGTAACAAGTGGGTCCCGGGGAGGGCCGTTCTTGTCCCCATGGCTAGTATAATGTGCATAATGTTGAGGGAAGTCTAAAAAGGTGAAGCTTCATACCAAATATCAACAAAGGCTATAATTTGAACAATCTTGACAAAGGTCCACTAGATGAAGCGCTTCATACCAAATATCAACAAAGGCTCTAATTTGAACAATCTTAGAAAAGGTCTACTAGATGAAGCTACACACTAAATATCAAAGACCTGGGGGGTTACAGTTTCAGAGAAGATTTTTTTTCAAAAGATATTCCCTACATAAGCCTATGTAAAACCAAATGGCCCTGAGGCGGGGGCATATGTGGCCTCAGAGTTATAATTTAAACAATCTTGATAGAGGTCCACTAGATAATGCTTCACACCAAATATCAAAGACCTGGGCCTTGTGGTTTCAGAGAATAAGATTTTCAAGATTATCTCTATATAAATCTATGTAAAACCAAAAGGTCCTGGGGCGGGGGCATTTGTGGCCCCGAGGGCTATAATTTGAACAATCTTGGTATCTAGGTCCACTAGATGTATCTAGGTCCACTAGATGAAGCTCCATATATCAAAGACATGGGCCTTGCAATTTCAGGGAAGAAGATTTTTAAAGATGTCCCTATATAACTCAATATAAAACCAAAGGGTCTCGGGGCGGGGACATTTTTGGCCTAGGGGCTATAATTTAAACAATCTTGATATAGGTCCACTTGATGAAATTTCACACCAAATATCAAAGACCTAGGCCTTGTTGTTTTAGAGAAGATTTTTCAAGATTTTCCCTATATATATATACAAGTCTGTGTAAAACCAAAGGGCCCCGGAGCGGGGGTATTTTTGGCCCAAGGGCTATAATGTGAACAACCTTGGTGGAGGTCCACAAGACAAAGTTTCATACCAAATATCAAAGACCTCGGCCTTGCGGTTTCAGAGAAGCCCATGTAAAACCAAAGGGCCCCAGGGCAGGGGCATTTCTGGCCCCAGCACTATAATTTGAACATTCTTGGGTCCACTAGTTGAAGCTTCATACCAAATATCAAAGACCTGGGCCTTGTGGTTTCAGAGAAGAATATTTTTTTTAAGTTTTTGGTGAAAAAAATCTATTTTTGGTTCCTGTGACCTAGATGTGCAACTGACCGGAACCATTTGAACAACTTTGAAAGGCACCACCTAAGGATCATTACTGTGAAGTTTGGTCAAAATCCGATCAGGGGTTTAGGAGGAGATGTGTTTACGCACGGATGGATGCACGGACAACGGACAAAAGGTGATCCCAAGGGCTCACTTGTCTCTATGTGATGGTGAGCTTAAAACATAAACTTTCAATCCCCCAGCCCAAGGATGCTATAGATAAAATTTGGGTCAAATCGGCTTAGGGGCTTCAGTAGAGATGTCATTTGAAAGTGTTAACGCCAGTTGACGACATATTTCAGACGACGACGGACAACTGCCTATCCTATAAGCTCCCACGGAGCCTTTGGCTCTGGTGACCTAAAAAATCTGAATAAAAATTACATGAATTAACTTCAATTAAGTTCATTTGAATACTAAAACAAGAGTTGTCAGAAGACAACATAGCTCGCCTTTGGGGGCCTAAGATGGAGGAGGGCAAGTTATCAAAAAAGAGCCACAGTGACCTTGACCTTCAGCCCCAGACCCTGAAAGTCGAACTCGCTCGAGATATCATCATACCCAACATTTGTGTAAAGTTATATTAAAATCCATTCATAAATGTAGGCACTAGAGCAATCACAAAGTTTTTCTAAAAATAGCCACAGTTACCTTGACCTTCAGCCCCGGAACCTGAAAGTCAAAGTCACTAGAGATATCATCATACCCAATATTTGTGTGAAATTATATTAAAATCCATCCATAAATAAAGGCGCAAGAGCGATGAAAAAGATTTTCTAAAAATAGCCACAGAGACCTTGACCTTCTGCCCCAGACCCTGAAAGTCGAATGAGCTCGAGATATCATCAAACCCAACGTTTATGTAAAGTTATATTAAAATCCATTTATAAATGTAGGCACTAGAGCGATCACAAAGTTTTTTAAAAAAATAGCCACAGTGACCTTGACCTTCAGCCCCAGACCCTGAAAGTTGAACTTGCTAGAGATATCATCATACCCAACATTTGTGTGAAGTTATATTAAAATCCATCAATAAATTAAGGTGCAAACCCGATGACAATGTTTTTCTAAAAATAGACACAGTGACCTTGACCCAGTGACCCTGAAAGTAGTGACCTTGACCTTAAGCGCCAGACCCTGAAAGTCAAAGTCACTCGAGATATCATTATACCAAAGTTATATTAAAATCCATCAATAAATGAAGGGGCTAGAGTGATTACAATGTTTTTCTAAAAATAGCCAGTGACCTTCACCTTGAACCCCAGACCCGCTATGTTTTTAAAAAGAAAAAAAAAAAAAAAAGAAAAGGAAAAGAAAAAAAAAAAAAAAAAAAATACATGCCTCCCCCGGGATTTGAACTCACGCAGCTTGCAGGTAAACTTAACACAGGATTTCAAGGGAGGTAATACAGAGGAAAATATTAACTTCTCAAAAAGACCAATTTAAGCCAAAAAACCTGTAAAATTAAGTAAAATGATAATGTTAAATATTGTTTTTTACCAATTTTTAATTATATATTCAAAATAAACTTGTAAAACATCACATATAAGAGCTTGCAGGTAAACTTTAACCAAATGCCGACGCCGACGACAGACGCCCGGGGGTATGGCAATAGCTCCCCCTTACTTTCGTAAGGCGAGCTAAAAATGACAAAAAGCATTAAACATGTATCAAGAACCATGAAATACTAAAAAGGTAACTAAAATAATACTAATATTATAGGTTTATATTGGGAAAATATTGCTGGTTGTCAGGAGCATTTTATGTAGCAAAAATGCTCCTGACAACCGGTTGTCAGGAGCATTTTATGTAGCAAAAATGCTCCTGACAACCGGTTGTCAGGAGACACTTCCTAATTTAAATCTCTAAGAGGAGTTGCGCTCACAAAACAACCAGGTAAAATGTTGACGGAAAGAAGAACAGATGGACAAATGGATGGAAACTTGCATGCCTACCAGTATGTCTTCCTGCCCTAAAAAATATTTAGTAATGCCTTTCTTATATTGCTTTGAACTGGGCCCAGTTGTTCCAAGCAGCATCAGCTTAACAAACTTGTTGACTGTTCTAGTAAGTACAATACCAAGCAGTGGAATTTTTCTTTAAAAAAAGTGTTACTTTTGCTCATATTTCAATAAAAGGTTGTTATACCGTTTATGGGAGTATTCACTATTCTGCTTATTTCTGCTCCAAGACATAGGTTGTGGAACTGCCTCAATGAGGCGGTTCTAAGGCGCACCCACAACCTATGTTTGTTTATATAAATGAGAAGAATATCACGGATTTTCACCAGAGGTGTAGCCATTTTGGAGTTGTGAAAAACTGCACTATGTTGCACAAGTGTGTTTTGTTGTCTTGGAGTTTAACGGCTCAGTCAACACTATTTAGGTCATTTTTGAGCCAGTCAGTTGACCTATCTACACCTTCCTGGGCAGGCTTATACGTAAGTGGTTAACCAGTACAGTGCATATTCTTTCCCCAGAAACTAACAACTGCCCTTCTTGAATCAGTAGAAGAAAGAGAATGACCGTAGAAAAAATTTCATGATCAATCTCCACGAAAGAATGTTGCTGACTGCAGCAGGTATCGAACCCGTGTCCTCCTGATCACCAGTCAGACATGCATCCGACTAAGCTAGCAAGGCCGGCCTGCACAGGTGTGTTATTGTAATGTCTTGTTCAACACATGCTTCTTCAAACAGGTAAGTGCCTTCACTTCTATTTAGTAAATAGATTGCCATGACTTATTTTGACACAAAACCAGGCTGCTCATTACGAATACACGCCTATATAATTCTGACCCCCTTGAACCCCACTTTTATATAGTCAAACTGGGGTTTCCGAGGGTATACCTTACTTTTCTTATTTCTGCTCTAAAATATAGATTGTGGGTACTCATTAGAACCGCCTCGATGAGGCGGTTCTAACGAGAGCCCACAATCTATATCTTAAAATTTTCATTTTTTCGGCGATAAAGGTGGCAATGTATTTGTATAGGCGTGTTTGTGTAATGTGCTTTGGAGTGGTCTGGTAAATACTGCTTTGACTACCATCCTGCTAGAAGGCTTTTCACACAACATTAAATTGTAGTTAATGATCAGTATAACCATTGTTTAGATAAATTAGAATGATAGAATGGTAACTATTGAGATGAGATGTCCCATTATTTGGAGTTTAATCTGGACACAGCATCAAATATTTGTTGTTTACTGAGACTGAATAATTAAAAATATTTGGAGGGCCATAAGGAAGATTATTTTTTTTTACTGTGTTACACTCTTAACTTATTTAAAATTTCAATCAAAGAGCTTTGCTGGATTACCATACTTCTTTTATCTATCTATTATCTAACATACCGGTAGGTGAAAATGATATAGCTTACCTGTACATAAAATATGCCATAGCCAGAAGTCAGCACCTTTCGACATATAAATCCGACCATGAAACAAAGGACAATCCTCAGAAACTCAAAATGTTTTAACATCATTTTAGCCTCTGAACTACTACGGCTTACATTGAGAGAGTCATCTGCAATGTCTGTTTTTTCAGTCACAGTTTTCTTTTTCAGTGGAGATATTTTTACTGTATTTCTAACCGGCTGTCTGTTTGTAGCCTCACTCTCTTTTATAGCTGAATTATTCTCAGATTCAGACACAGGCTTTTTTTGCCTAAGTTCAACATTACTTGACAGAGTGTCCTTGTTTTCAGAAATTTGTTCTGAATTGGGTTCATCCCTCCTGTAAATATTCCTTCTACTATCAAATGCAGTATTGGAACTCTGTTCTGGATCTGAAGCACCTGAAAATAGTCCCAAAAATACTGTATTTACCTTCCGTATTCGGACAGACAGGGCTGAGCAAAGCCAAACAGTGCAGACCCATTCTGGGGCATCTCATCAAGGTTTACACTGTTTGCCACTGATCCAGCTAATTTTAGGCTCAACATTGGGTATTAAATTGTTCTTGTTCAAATTTTAGAGTAAGAATGGTAAGGATTTCAGGTGTCCGCAATTCCGAATATTAAGGGAAAATATCTCATAAATATGCTGACCCCTATCGAGATTGCATGTGAGTGACACTGGTCTGTGATGGTGATACCAAGATATTAAGCGGATTGAGCCAGCTCCAATGTGCGCTCGTGTGGTCTAGTGAGTAGTCAAACTTAACCCTTGTCCTGCTGAATATTCATATATGCCACACCCACTACCAATTATCAACCAATCAGATTATCTGATGCAAATTATTGCAACAAATTCACAATCTGAATGGCAAACAATGTAGATCCTGATCAGATGGCTTCTTCAGAAGCCATCTGATCTGGATCTACATTGTTTCAAAGATAAGGCATATCCGGGATTAGCAGGACAAGGGTTAATATGCTTGTCTGGAAGATGCCCTGACACCCTCAATGAATGACATATCACCACACTGAACTTCTACCAATCGGGAACCAAACGTACTTGGCTTACCAGTTCATCTTGTAAAACAAGGCAGTCAGAATGAGTATATAAAATTATTATCCGATATAAAACACAGTCATCAGCAAACAAATAGATGACTTGATATTATCAGGAAGTTCACTACTGGTTACCAAGAAAAAGGACCAGTCCAAGTACCAAACCTTGGGAAACACCAGATAAATCAGGGACTTTGTTTGTTTGTATTGGAGTTAAACTGCCCAGTCAACACTTTTTAGGTTACTATGTAGTTTACCTATTCACACTTTTCCTAGGCAGGCTTATGGGATGGGAGATGTGGGTTAATTGTATCAATTCCTGATCATTGCCTTCACTTCTATTTTGCATATCAGAGCTGGTTTGTTTGAGCCATGTGGTGGCTGTAAAAGGTCTCCCCATACATGCATTTAATGCTCTTATTTTTCCAATCCTCAGGGATTACATTTACAATTGCCTTTCACCGTTCCTTACTGTTGGTTTTCTTTTGCTTCAGCATTTAAGTGGTTTCTTGCTGTGAAGTCCTCGCTGTTGTTTCATCACAGTGGTTGTTTGATTTTTGTGTTCTCGGAGATGTCGCATTTAAGAGTTAGGAGGCCTTCATGTGGAATGAACAAATTATTTGTCTAAATCGCAATGGAAGTAAGGGCGAGGATTGCAGCTGCGTAAAATCGATATCAGCCCCCCAGTGGAATTTGTTCCAAGGCGGTTCTTCTGTTGCGGTTTATTTTCATTTTGTTATGGTTTGTCTTTTGGGTGTGTGCATCGCTTATATTATTTTGTTTTGGATAGCCAATAGACCATTTTGTGGGAAAGCAACTGACTGTATGGTCAATCATGCATGTACGTGATTAAGAAGTTAACGGTAAAAATAATGAGCCAATCACCCGCAAAATCGATCAGCCATTGTCTTGCTTCCACATCGACGACACCCCTCCTGGCATCTTGTAAAAAATTATACTGGTCCTATAGACATGACTAAGCAAAAATCTCCCAAAGAAAGACAAAAAAATAAAAATACCCCAAACTGTCTTATAGCCGGATCAGTACGGGAACTGAAGCAGGGCACCAAAGATAATTTTCTGCATATTTTTTCTAACAAGAGGTCCATGATGGACCTAATTTGCTCAACTGAGTTATGATGTACTAACATTGTTGTTTACAGGTTTTTTCTATATTTAGCTCTGGCAGCTAATTTGTACAGAGGAGCAGAACCACTTAAGCACTTTTGGTAGATGGGTTACTAAAGGAACTTTTCTGCTGAAGTTATTTTAAGGAAGTGTCTCCTGACAACCGGTTGTCAGGAGCATTTTTGATAGCAAAAATGCTCCTGACAACCAGCAATATTTTTCCAATACAAGAATTCCGTAGAAGGCGGTGTTGCACCTGCTGGGGGCAAAAGTCATAGAAGCCACAATCAGAATGTTGTTATTAATTAAGTAAATTTCATAGGAGTTGATAGTTGATGTAAAATGTGCCAAAGTCACTGGACCAAAAATATTGGCCATGGTCACCAGGTCAAGGTACGTGCCAAATCAGTACAATGAGGACTGCCTAGGAGGAGATGTCATTTGAAGGTCTTTCTAAGGTTTTTCTATTTTTAGCTCTGGTGGCCATTTTGTTCAGCGGAGCAGAACTATTTTAGCAATTTTGGTAGTGGGTCATCAAAGAATCATTCCTGTGAAATTATTTTGAAATCGGACCATTAGCCTAGGAGGAGATGTGGTTTAAAGGTTTTTCTATGCCAATTTGTTCAGCGGAGCGGAACCATTTTAGCAATTTTGGTAGAGGGTCACCCAAGGAATATTCCTATGAAATAATTTTAAAATTGGCATTGTTATTTCGGAGAAGATGTCATTCGAAGAAATTGTTGATGGATAGACAGACGGATGGCCGGACGCCGGATGTAAAGTGATCACAATATCTCACCTTGAGCACTTCATGCTCAGGTCGGTGAGCTAAAAATACACAAAGGGGATTCCCTGAATATGACAAAGGAAACGAGGTACGATTTTTTCTTTATTTGTAAGCTTTGGTATCCGGACAAAACACCCCCCGGACATAACACCCCCTGCTCATTTTGGCATAGATGGACGAAACCCCCCTGAAGTTTTTTACAGGCTGGACATAACACCCCCTGCAACTTTTAACAGGGTGGACAAAACCCCCCTCGTAAGTTTTGCAAGGTGGACAAAATCCCCCCTATCATGTGGACAAAACCCCCCTCGGACAAAAGCTTCCAACAAAACTTTCAAATTTAAAAATTAATTGATCATTAAAGTATTTAAAGATGCTGATTAAACTAGAGCTATCACTAAAGGTGATGAATACCCCCACAAAAACTGCCTTGATAGTACATCAGCGGCATTTTGCAATTTTTTCACTTGAAAGGGGCCATAACTATGTCGAAAATTGATGAATTGTAGTGGAAATCGAACTTGACCTGTATTTTATGATGTTACATCAGTGTACCAAAAATTATAAAAATCGGTGAAGCACTTTTTGAGTTATCGTCTGGAAACCAAGTCAACAGACCGACAGACCGACCGACCGACCGACCAACCGACCGACCGACCGACAAGCTCACTCCTATATACCCCCCCAAATTTCATTTGTGGGGGTATAAAAACATCATAGATTAAAGTGATTTCTGATCAAGTTGCAATTAAGAAAATGGTGCACAAAGTAAACTGGGTAATTAAGAGACAATTAGCTCTAATCAGCTAATTAAAAGTTAGTATAATGATCTGGAACTTATACAATCACAATTCATATTAGAAAATTAACTGAACAATTACAAACTGAATATAGCAATCAATTAGCATACTGGTAGAAGGAAAATTTCACAATAAAGTATATTTAATACTTAATAGCCCCATTAATTTCTTCATACTTCATGCCCTCATACATTTTTGAAACAAAAATATTGTTGATAAGCATTTATGTTCATATCTTGGAAGGGATTTTGCCTACTGTACCATTGCAAGCAGATTATTACTCAAGGGACCAGAATTCTATAGCAATAATAAACACAGATGATTCTGCCTGAGGGGGGTTTTGTCCACATGATAGGGGGGATTTTGTCCACCTTGCAAAACTTACGAGGGGGGTTTTGTCCACCTTTTCATAAGTTGCAGGGGGTGTTATGTCCACCCTGTAAAAAACATGAGGGGTGTTTTGTCCACCTATGCAAAAATGAGCAGGGGGTGTTTTGTCCGGGGGGTGTTTTGTCCTACATTCGTAAGCTTTATTTTCAATCTGAACAACAAATAAATAGCAAACAAAATATACAATAAAAACATGCAAAAACAAACAACATGATACATGCCAAAAATAAGCTAAAAACTAGAAATGGTGTTTGTAAAACACAATGCCCCCAACCTTTGCTTGTCCTTAGATGGCAAAATATTCAACAAATATTGTTAAAGACTCAAAAACATACAACAAGAATTCCCCCGAAGGCTATGTCGCGCCTGTGGGGGCGCAAAGTCACCAAACCATGAAATCTAGGTCAAGGTCAAACATGGATACCTGCATAAAAATTTCACTCCTAGTTGCAAGCATGTACCAAGTATCATCAATGAAACTCTTAAAAACAGACTCTTACATCAGGGTGAAAGTTAGGGTTGTCACACTATTTTACAAAGTCAGTGAACCATAAAATGTAGGTCAAGGTCAGAAATGGATACTTGCATTGAAGTTTCAATTCCTAAATGCAAGCTTGTACCAAATACAATTAATGAAGCTCTAATAGATCTTGAGAAATGGACTCTTACATTAGATAGAAAGTAAGGGTGGTCGCAATAATTCACAAAGTCAGTGAACCATGAAATATGGGTAAAAGTCAAACATGGATGCTTGCGTTGCAGTTGCAATTCCTAGATGCAAGTTTGTACCAATTATAATTTAAAAAGCTTTAATTTTTCGAGAAATGGTGAATGTCAGGGTGGTCGCAATAAATCACGAAGTCAGTGAACCATGAAATATAGGTCAAGGTCAGATATGAATGCTTGCGTTGAAGTTGCAATGCCTGGATGCAAGTTTGTACCAAGAATGATTAATGAAGCTCTAATAGTTCTCAAGATATGGACTTGCTGACAAGATTTTATTAAAAAAAACAAGGCATCGCATGCGATACAAATCCCCTCGCACAAGACAACTTCGTGTGTGGAAAACACTGAAATGGCAAAAGTCCAACTTGCTTGAGATATTATCATATGCAACATTTGTGTAAAGTTTGTTTAAAAATCCATCCATAAATGTAGGTTCTAGAGTGATGACAATATTTCTCTAAAAATAGTCATAGGGACCTTGACTTGAGGCCATGGCCGCGAAGTAGATCTTGCTCAAGATATTATCATAAGCATCTTTTGTGTGAAGATAGATTAAAATCATAAATGTAGGCGGTAGAGCAATGACAAAGTTTTTCTAAAAATAGCCATAGTGACCTTGACCTTGAGGTCATGACCTTGAAAGTCAAAGCAACTCGAGATATTACCATAAGAAACATTTGTGTGAAGTTCTATTAACATCCATCAATAAATGTAGGCACTAGAGCGATGACAAAGATTTTCTTTAAATAGCCACAGTGACGACCTTGAAAGTCGAAATAGTTCGAGATATTGTCATAAGGAACATTTGTGTGAAGTTATACTGAAATCGGTGAAGAAATGTAAGCGCTAGATCCATGTCAAAGTTTTTCTAAAAATAGCCACAGTGACCTTGACCTTGAAAGTCAAACTCACTCGAGGTATTGTCATAAGGAACATTTGTGTGAAGTTATATTGAAATCAGTGAAGAAATGTAGTCGCTAGGGCGATGACAAAGTTTTTCGAAAATTAGCCACAGTGACCTTGACCTTGAAAGTCAAAATCACTCGAGATATTGTCTTAAAGAACATTTGTGTGAAGTTATATTGAAATTGGTGAAGAAATGTAAGCGCTAGAGCATTGACAAAGTTTTTCTAAAAATAGCCACAGTGACCTTGACCTTGAAAGTGGAACTCGCTACAGATATTGTCATAAGGAACATTTGTGTTAATCGATTTTGAAATTGGTGAAAAAATGTAAGCGCTACAGCAATGAAAAAGTTTTTCTAAAAATAGCCACAGTGATCTTGACCTTGAAAGTCGAACTCTTTCGAGGTATTGTCATAAGGATCATTTGTGTGAAGTTATATTAAAATCGGTGAAGAAATGTAGGCGCTGGAGCGATGACAAAGTTTTTCTAAAAATAGCCATTGTGACCTTGACCTTGAAAGTTGAAATGGCTTGAGATATTGTCATAAGGAACATTTGTGTGAAGTTATATTGAAATCGGTGAAGAAATGTAAGCGCTAGAGCGTTGACAAAGTTTTTCTAAAAATAGCCACAGTGACCTTGACCTTGAAAGTGGAACTCACTAGAGATATTGTCATAAGGAACATTTGTGTGAAGTTATATTGAAATCGGTGAAGAAATGTAGGCGCTAGAGCGATGACAAAATTTTTCTAAAAATAGCTACAGTGACCTTGACCTTGAGGTCATGACCCTGAAAGTCGAACAACTCGAGATATTGTCATAAGGAACATTTGTGTGAAGTTATATTGAAATCAGTGAAGAAAGGTAGGCGCTAGAGCAATGACAAAGTTTTTCTAAAAATAGCCACAGTGACCTTGACGTCATGACCTTGAAAGTCGACCTCGCTCAAGATATTGTCATAAGGCACATTTGTGTGAAGTTACATTGAAATCAGTGAAGAAATGTAGGCGCTAGAGTGATGACAAAGTTTTTCTTAAAATAGCCACAGTGACCTTGACCTTGAGGTCATGACCTTGAAAGTCGAACTCGCTGAGATATTGTCAGAAGAAACATTTGTGTGAAGTTATATTGAAATTGGTGAAGAAATGTAGGCGCTAGAGCGATGACAAAGTTTTTCTAAAAATAGCCAAAGTGACCTTGACCTTGAGGTCATAACCTTGAAGTCAAACTCGCTCGAGATTTTTTTATAAGGAACATTTGTGTGAAGTTATATTGAAATTGGTGAAGAAATGTAGGCGCTAGAGCGATGACAAAGTTTTTCTAAAAATAGCCACAGTGACCTTGACCTTGAGGTCATGACCTTGAAAGTCAAACTCGCTCGAGATTTTTTTATAAGGAACATTTGTGTGAAGTTATATTGAAATTGGTGAAGAAATGTAGGCGCTAGAGCGATGACAAAGTTTTTCTAAAAATAGCCACAGTGACCATGACCTTGAGGTCATGACCTTGAAAGTCGAACTCGCCCGAGATTTTTTTATAAGGAACATTTGTGTGAATTTATATTGAAATTGGTGAAGAAATGTAGGCACTAGAACGATGACAAAGTTTTTCACAAATTACCAAAATGACAAAGGGCCATAACTCACAAAGTATTTTTCCGAATTTTGTCATAAGTTAATCAGTTCATCTACTCATCACCACCAATCTATTCACCAACTTTCAAGGCTCCAGCTCCAATAGTTTTTGAGATATCTTGCTGACAAGATTATATTAAAAAAATTTCAAAGAGCAATAACTCTTAAAAGGGGCATAATCCGGATGAGAAAAAAAATATGCGTCAGCTAATTTTCCATGAGGAATCCATATATGAAATTTCAAAACCCTAGCATACACGGTTCTAAAGATATGCTATGCATCACTTTTAGCATACATTACAATGGGCACAAATTACCAAAATGACAAAGGGCCATAACTCACAAAGTATTTTTCGGAATTTTGTCAAAAGTTAATCAGTTCATCTACTCATCACCACCAATCTATTCACCAACTTTTAAGGCTCTAGCTCCAATAGTTTTTGAGATATCTTGCTGACAAAATTTTATTAAAAAAATTTCAAAGGGCAATAACTCTTAAAAGGGGCATAATCCGGACAAGAAAAAAAATATGCGTCAGCTTATTTTCCATGAGGAATCCATATATGAAATTTCAAAACCCTAGAATACACGGTTCTAAAGTTATGCTACGCATCACTTTTAGCATACATTACAATGGGCACAAATTACCAAAATGACAAAGGGCCATAACTCACAAAGTATTTTTCGGAATTTTGTCAAAAGTTAATCAGTTCATCTACTCATCACCACCAATCTATTCACCAACTTTCAAGGCTCTAGCTCCAATAATTTTTTAGATATCTTGCTGACAAGATTTTATTAAAAAAATTTCAAAGGGCAATAACTCTTAAAAGGGGCATAATCCGGACGAGAAAAAAAATATGCGTCAGCTAATTTTCCATGAGGAATCCATATATGAAATTTCAAAACCCTAGCATACACGGTTCTAAAGATATGCTATGCATCACTTTTAGCATACATTACAATGGGCACAAATTACCAAAATGACAAAGGGCCATAACTCACAAAGTATTTTTCGGAATTTTGTCAAAAGTTAATCAGTTCATCTTCTCATCACCACCAATATAATCATCAACTTTCAAGGCTCTAGCTCCAATAGTTTTTGAGAAATCTTGCTGACAAGATTTTATTAAAAAAATTTCAAAGGGCAATAACTCTTGAAGGGGGCATAATCCGGACGAGAAAAAAATACGCATCAGCTAATTTTCCATGAGGAATCCATATATGAAATTTCAAAACCCTAGCATACACGGTTCTTTAGTTATGCTATGCATCAAAAGCGTAACGGACGGACGAACGGACGAACAGACGAACGGACGAACGAACCAGAAGCAATATGCCCCTCCAACTTTTTCAAAGTTGGGGGCATAATGACAAAAGGTAATCTGTTTACAGTGACATTGATGATGACGTCATCGGTCAGCATGCCCGACCAATTCGGATTTCAAAATTTCTAGAGCCCTGGTCCAGGGTGGGGATTTTGTCCACCCGTACAAAAAGGGGGGATTATGTTTGTCCAGATTCCGGATACCCATTACGGTTAATGGACGAAACAGCTTTCCAAATTAGACATTAGAATCAGTTTACGAGATAAGGACACTGTGCGACATTAGGCGGATCGACTCCATCTATTTATGGTTTCTTACTCTGCCAATCGCCTCTATACCTTAAAAGGAATAACGGGCCTCCGTGGCCTAGTGGTTAAGAGCGCGGACTCTTGATCATTAGGTCTCTCACCGCTGTGGTTCGAGCCTCGCTCGGGTCACATGTGAGACGCCAAGTTCTGCAACGGAAGGTCAGGTGGTTTTTCTCCGGGTACTCCGGTTTTCGCCCACCTCTCAATAACGATCGGCTCGATATGAGTGAAATAATCTTGAAAGGGCCGTAAAACCAAAACCAAAAAAAAAAAAAAAAAAAATACAAAGATATCTGTCATGCTTGCGAATTGCATTTATTCAAATTACCATGTTCTACTGTTCCTAGAACTCTATTCATCCTATCTTGAGAGGACTGTAGAATCTGCCTTCTGGCTTCTCGCCTAACTTCCAGGTAGGCCATATTGAAGTTTGTTAGTTTCGTAGACATAAAAATAGACACAGTATTGTAAATATCTTCAAAAATACCATTGATTTGATGTTTTTGTTTGTTTGATTTCAGGTTTAACATCCCCGTCAACACTGCAAAGGTCATTTTGGCGACGTTGATTCCAATTTTGTGGGACTTTTACCCAACATTAAGATGAAATGACATCTCAAGGCCGGCCGTCCAATGAAACCAATAGGGTTAATAAACATGGGTGGTCCGACACTGGCACTGCTTTGCCTGGGCAGGCTTAGATCCTCTAAGCGGTTTACCAGTACTCGTGTGCAGGTTGGTGTCAGCTCTGCATGGAAGCATCGTGCAGCCCAGCTATTTCTTTAAGCCCCGATGGGCGGGGGCCAGATCTTCTCCTACTTCCCAGTGATACGCAGGGCCCTCTCTGGTGCATCGTCGCGACAAAACTACATGTATATACAAGGGTGCTGTGAGGCACACCAGGTGCAGTTAAAAACAGCTAAAATCAGTATCTCAGTGTGCAGCTAGTAAAGGTCCAATAAGCCCGCCTGGAAAGCTTCCAGGGTCTGGGCAGAAGCGACATGCTCTGGCAGTTTGTTCCAAAGGCGGATTCCAGCTGGGAAGAACGAGTGGCAGTACACATCAGCTCTACAGAATGGTAGCATGTAGCGTTTGCTAGGACCTCGAGTGGACATCACTGTGGCTGGGTGTAGAAACTGTGTAGCTGGTATGTCTACGAGACCATGGGTGATGCGAAACATCATCACTAGCCTGGCATCAGTTCTCCTCTCTTGTAGGGAGCTCCAACCAAGGCTGGAAATCATTGGCTGGTACTGCTTGTAGTCGTGTAGTCACCAGTCACAAATCTGGCTGCTCTGCGCTGGACCGCCTCTAGCTGCTGGATGTTTCTGGCAGTAAACGGATCCCAGGCAGTAGCTGCATACTCAACCACAGGCCGAACGAGTGAAGTGTAGCACTGTGCCTTGATCGCTCTGGGGCATCTTGAAACATTCCCCGCAAGAAGGCAAGAGTGTTGTTTGCCTTTTTTGTAACCTCGTCCACGTGGTTATTCCAGAATCAGAATCAGAATTGTTACTGGTGACACGTCAAATGACATTCATACACCAGGACCTGTGATGTGGGAAGTTAGTCCCTAGCTCTAACCAAAGAGGTAAATTTAGCTACACAATCATCAGCACCTTCAGCTGTCGAAATAATCGAATCGGGAAGGGCATTCCAGTCTCTAATGGTTCTGGGGAAGAACGACTCTTTATAAATGTCAGTTCTTGCGCTAAGGGTCTGAAACGCCAACGAATGGTGATTTCTACAGTTTCTAGCTGGGGGAACAAGGTCATCTGTTGGAATGCTGGCAGCACCCTTTAGACCTTTGTATAAAAGGATTAGCCTACTGTCTTTTCTCCTTTTCTTGAGAGACTCCCATTTTAATTTTCCAAGTATTCCAGTCATGCTCCCAGTTTCAAAGCAGTAATTGCCTGTTACAAATCTAGCAGCTCTATTCTGAACTTTCTCAATTTCATCATTAAGGACCACTCCACTGGGGTCCCAGATACAACTACCATATTCCAAGATTGGGCGAACAAGACCTTTATATGCTGCCTCTTTTATATCCTGAGGGCACTGATGAAGATTTCGCCTTAGGAAACCAAGCGTTCTATTTGCCTTAGTACACATGTTGCTAATATGAGTATTCCATCTCAAGTTGTGTGAGATTGTCACTCCAAGGTATTTAATGGAGTCCACATTCTCGAGGACCATTCCCTCTAAGGTGTAAGAAGCCTCAACTTTATTAGATCTCTTCCTAGTTATCTGCATAATAAATTGCATTTAACTGGCTGAAATCTCATGCCCCATTTACGTGCCCAACATCCTAATCTATCTATGTCAGCCTGAAGTTTCAATGAGTCATCTGTATCTCTAATTTCCCGGTAACAAACACAGTCATCTGCGAACAGTCTTATTTCTGAGTCAATGTCAGTGGAAATATCATCGATGTACAGGGAGAACAAAAGTGGACCAAGAACGGTCCCTTGCGGGACTCCAGGATAGGTTGTCAGCCAGTGTGACCCCCAAGATACTTTCCTTGTTTAACAACTTCTAGGTCGTGATTGTGGATGTTGTAGGTCTATCTATCTATCTTCCATAACACCTTAACCTCCGAAGAGGACTTCAGATGGGTATTCCGGTATACCAAGTGCTAAAGGGGGTTAGTTGAATAAAAGGGGACAGAAAAGTGGGTGAGATGAGTTTGTGCAGTGCCAAAAGAGAATGTTAGTATAGTTAAAAGATAAAAACAGCTTCTGGTGTTTAAGGTGATAAGTGGACTACCTGGCAGACAGCTGTACTAAACTATGCCAGGGTAGGGAGGACCGGTATGTGATGGGGTAGGGCATTCCAGTGGATGATAGTGCGGGGGAAGAATGTGAACCTGTAGTAGTCTTTCAGAGTCATGATCTGTCGGTATGCTAGAGGATGGTTTTTTGAGGAGGTACGGGTATTCCGGATCAGGTAGTCAGCAGCAGGTATCGCAACAAGGTCAAATGTGACCTTATAAAGGAGGACCAACCGACTGTCTATGCGTCGTTGGTCGAGGGTGCGCCATTTGAGATCCTGGAGCATTTTCGTGGCGCTAGATGTATATCGGTAATCTCTGTTTACCCATCTAGCAGCCCTTCGCTGCACTGATTCCAATTTGTAGGTATCTGAAGCCGTATAAGGGGACCACACAGTAGAAGCATACTCTAACTGTGGGCGGACAAGCGTTTTGTATGCTGTGGCCTTCAGGTCCTTATTGTTGACCCGAATATTATGTTTTAGGAAGCCTAGAGTCTGATTTGCCTTTTTACTAATGTTATTTACATGATCTGTCCATCTGAGGTCTTCCGAAATGGTGACCCCTAAGTATTTGGCGGATGATACAGTTTCAAGTACACAGCCATGAAGACGGTATTCAGTTTGGAAGGGAGATTTACTTCGGGTCACATGGATGACCTGACACTTTGAGGGATTAAAGCTCATATCCCAGAGCTTTTCCCATTTTTCAAGGTTCTCAAGGTCTTTCTGGAGGATCTCCGAGTCTGTCTCAGCATCGAGGGCAAGGTACATGGCTGTGTCGTCTGCGAATAGCCTTACTCTGGATCTTACCTGATCCGGAAGATCATTTATGTAGGCTAAAAACAACATGGGACCGAGAACCGAGGTGGCATTGATGGGGTGGTGTTTTCTTGTTTTTCTCACCACAACACACTTGGTAGGGTTAATAGACATCTGCCAGTCCTTCTCCCATTGTTGAAGGTGGTCAAGGTCACCCTGCAGGCTGATGGTGTCTTAGCTTGAGCGGATCATACGGTACAAGAGACTATCATCTGCAAAGAGTCGAGCAGTGGATGACACCTTCATTGGCATGTCGTTGATGTACAGGAGGAATAGTAGAGGCCCCAAAACCCTTCCTTGAGGGACACCTGATGATTCTGACGTGTGGCCTTCGACGAGTACTTGCTGGCTCCGGTCTGACAAGAAACTCTGGATCCACTGCAGAGTAGCATCGTGGTGTGGTACCTTGCCAGATTGATTTGATGTTAAAATTCTACATAATCACTTAAGATGACTAACTGCTTATTCTTTTTATCCCAACAAGGACACATCTGCGATAAAATATATGCAAAAAATTTACTCATATTTTGAAACTGACATAGGCTGTCAAAACTCCATACCTCGCCTCTTTTTTTTTTTTTTTTTTTTTCTCCTATTACTGCTACTCGCTCACATCTGAGCAATACGAGCAGATTTCCTGGGTGGTAACCAGTACTTTTTTTTAAGCACTGTGGATGAAGTGCCTTGCTCAAGGGCACAAGATGTTGGTCAGCGTGAGGCTCAAACCCGCAACCTCTTGATCACAAATCCAATGCGCTACCTCTGCACCAAAGCGCTCCACTGCACCAAAGCCTCTACCTGTCTATACCTTAAAAGGAATGATCCGCGAAAATATATTACTTCGAGATTTTGTTTGCAAATATGGACTACATACAAAGATATCTGTCATGCTTGCGAATTGCATTTATTCAAATTACCATGTTCTACTGTTCCTAGAACTCTATTCATCCTATCTTGAGAGGACTGTAGAATTCTTTGCCTTCTGGCTTCTCGCCTAGCTTCCAGGTCGGCCATATTGAAGTTTGTTAGTTTCGTAGACATAAAATTAGACAGAATATTGTAAATATCTTCAAAAATACAATTTGTTTGATGTTAAAATTTTATAGAATCAATTAAAATGACTAACTGCTTTTTCTTTTTATCCCAACAAGGATACATCTGCGGATAAAATATATGCGAAAAATTTGCTCATATTTCGAAACTGACAGCAGCTGTCAAAACTCCAAAAATTTTGCAGAGGATGCCTGTGAAAGTGTTTTCTTGTCCTTCTAACACACGTTCAAATATATTTAGTTCATATGTGAAAATGAGAGGCTTTGTACACCAGACTTGCGTAGGGACTTTAAAGACTTCTTTGTTTTAGCAGTTTTATCCAAGCCTATTCTAGGAGAAATGGTGGTTGTAAAGGAAGATTCTGTCACTGAAGGGAGAAAACCATTGGATGTCTGGGTGAAAACTTTTATTGCTGGAGGTATTACCTATGGACAGAACACTGACACAAGATGTACCCTTTAAAGATATTAAGATATGGAGCATGGCAGCTCAGTGGTTATTGCACTTGCCCATGATGCTAGAAACCTTAGGTTCGATTCCAGGCAGTCGTAATAAAATTGCCCTGTCCGAACATGCTCCACTGGCATCATTTGTAGGGATGAATACCACAAAGGGTATCGGGACAACTCGGCACATAGCAAACTCGGCACATAGCCAACTCGGCACATAACCAACTCGGCCCCTACAAACTCGGCACATAGCATTCTCGGCCCATAATAGTTATAATGCTTATTGAGCTGTACATTAATACTTTATTTGCCTGTTTTATTATTATTATTGTATAATAATTATATATATGCGTATTAAATAAAAAAAAAAGTTTCTAGTTTATTTTTTTATTTTTTTTTGCATTTAAAAAAAAATCATCTAAATCAATAAGCTCTGGATATGACTTAATTGCTACACTAATTGTCTGATTAATCAGGCGATGACTAAAGCTGTGAATATGATATTTGGGACTCATTGCCACCCATGATTGTCCAGCCTAGTTGATGGGCGTACTGTCAAACAAGATATTGCCCAGCCGAGTTGATGGGCGTCTTGTCAAACGATATTTTTTCCTTGTTTTCAGTAAAAATAGGTTGTGGGTGCTCATTGAGGGGGTTCTAACAAGTACCCACAACCTATGTCTTGTTTGTTTTTTTTTTGTTGTTGTTGTTTTTTTGTTTTTGTTTTTTTTAAGATTTATTCGCTGGTAAATTTAAGAAACAACTTAAATATTTGAAACTTAAATAGTTGAAATTTTGTTGTTGTTGTTGTTATTTTTTTGTTGTTGTAATCTTCAGATTTTTTTTTAAATAAAGATCTACTCCATTAAATATTGATGTTTGGTCCCTATTTAGTTGGTCCGTATTTCACAGGTAACTTTAATTTGATTGTTTGTTTGGTAATGTAATTATCATTACCAAGTGAACAATAGATAATTGACCCAAACAGCTAATTATGTGCCGAGTTTGTCATGTGCTGAGTTTGCTATGTGCCGAGTTGTCCCACAACCCCACAAAGTGCCTCATCCTTCAGATCGGGACGTTAACTGGAGGCCCCCTGTGCAGGGAGTATCATCCCCTTTGCAGGTTAAAGATCCCTACCGTAATTACACGTGTATATGATTACTGTGTGGGCTTTCATCCTGCAAAATCTGGTGTTTATGTAATGTGCACCTGGGGGTAATGGTCAAATGTTACCGATATCAGTAGTAATAGAAAGAAAGAAAGTGCCTGAGTGTTAGACTGGACTTCTTTTTGCTATTCTTATACAGTGGTGATGAGTGATCAGTAGGGAATTGCGATATTATAGTATCCACAATACATGTATCAATAGCTAACGAAAGTATCCGTAGTTAAAACTCAAAACTGCCAGGTCAGGTTCTCAGCTCTTAGCAATATTGTTAATTTGTTATAGGGCCCCACCCATTTGGGTTTGGAGAAATAGATTAGGCTGCATGATTCTTCCATGCAGACCTGAAACCAAATGTCCGACTGCTAGGAGGGTCAAAGCCTGCCAAGGCAAAGTGGTGAAAGTTAGACCGTCCCTACATATAAGCCCTTTTGGTTGGTTTGGGTGGCTTAAGATGTCATTTCATCTCAATGTTCAGGGTAAAATACACACAAAATGGCCTAAATACTGTTGAAGCTTCAAGGGGATGTAATACCTCAATTTAAGCAAACAATATTTTAATCTACTAGCTGTCAGTTTTACAGACAACCTAAAAGTGTAACTTCAAATTCTCTGGCTGTAATGAAAGCTGCCTAATCAGAAAAGGAAAGGAATAGGCTTTTTCAATGCCTGTACCACAAAGTGAGAATTGAGTTCTAACCAAATGGCAGGTTTATCTTTACAAGTTGTATTGCTTTAATCATGCACACAGCCTAAAAGAAAAAAATCATTTTTACCAGCAAGTTTTCATATTCTTAAGATTGAAAATACATGTAATGTTTTCTGTTGGTGGTTTGGTGCTTTTTTATGCCCCCGCCATTCGAAGAATGGTGGAAAGGGCATATAGCGTTGCCCCTGTCCATCCGTCCGTCCGTGTGTCCGTGCGTCCGTGCGTCCGAAACTTAAACGCAGTCAATAACTTCCTTATTTCTTGATGGGTTTTAAAATTACTCAGCAGAAATGTTTACCATCATGAGACGACGTGTCACGTGCAAAACCCAGGTCCGTACCTCCAAGGTCAAGGTCATACTTAGAGGTCAAAGGTAAAAAAAAGGGTCCGAAACTTAAACGCAGTCAATAACTTTCTTATTCCTGGATGGATTTTGAAATTACTTTGTAGGCATGTTAACCATCATGAGACGATGTGTCATGTGCAAAATCCAGGTTGGTACCTCCAAGGTCAAGGTCATACTTAGAGGTCAAAGACCAAAAAAAGGGTCCGAAACTTAAACGCAGTCAATAACTTACTTATTTCTGGATAGATTTTGAAATTACTTTGTAGAAGTGTTGACCATCATGAGACGATGTGTCACGTGCAAACCCAGATCCGTACCTCCAAGGTCAAGGTCATACTTAGAGTTCAAAGGTCAAAAAAAGGGTCCGAAACTTAAACACAGTCAATAACTTACTTATTTCTGGATGGATTTTAAAATTACTTTGAAGAATTATTAACCATCATGCGACGATGTGTCACGTGCAAACCCAGAACCATAGCTCCAAGGTCAAGGTCAAACTTAGAGGTCCAAGGTAAAAAAAATGGTCGGTCAATAACTTTCTTATCTCTGGATTGATTTTGAAATTATTTGGCAGAAATGTTGGCCATCATGGGAACCTGCCTCACACAAAACCAAGGTCCTTACCTACAAGGTCAAGGTCATACTTAGAGGTCAAATGTAAAAAAGGGTCCAAAACTTAAACACGGTCAATAACTTTCTATTGATGAATACGAACAGACATATTTTCAGGCGGGGGCATCCGTGTCCTATGGACGCATTTCTAGTCTGATTTTTTTTTTTTAAAAAATTTTATTAAACTTTGTTGGAATTGATTAAAACAATCTTTCTTTCTTTCTACTGATACTGCGATTGGTCATATCTGACCATTACTCGCAGTTGTACATTACATACACTCCAGGTTTTGCAGGATGAAAGCCTACACAGTAATCATGTAATTACAGTAGGGTTCTTTAACCTGCATAGGGGATGGTTCTTCCTGCACAGGGGGCCTCCAGTTAACGTCCCGATCCGAAGGACGGTGCACTTCGACATTCATTCCTGCAAATAATGCCAATGGAGTGTGTTCTGACACCGAAATTTTATCGCCATGCCAGGAATCGAACCCCGGACCTCTAGCATCAGATGTGATGTAGTTTTTGTTCTTTATTGGTACTACCTCATTCAATCAGAATTCAACAGAGGGTACAGTTTTTATCTTCCATCTACAGTTACTCTGAAAGTAGCATCACAAAATCATCAGATTTTATAAATATATTCTTAAAAGAAAATCCTTTGGAAGCAAATACATAACTTTTAACAGAAAATTAGTTTGAATCATTTCGTTCCATCAGAATAAATGTAGCTGATAGGTATAAAATACACTTCTACAGCCTTGAAGTACACAAATGTCTCCTGTATGAATCAAAGCACTAACAGCACTGGTGGGTTGTTTGTCTTTGAGTGCAGACTGAGAAAAAGTAACGTAGCGTAAAAATCATAAAAATTTGGACACCTAGTGTACCTGCTGTAATTCTCCTAAAATTTTTACAAATTTGGTTCATGATCCAACAAGGGGTCCAAAAAGGAGCAGATGGACTGGCAAATAGTGAAGACCCTGATCAGACTGCTCCTTCAGGAGCAGTCTGATCTGGGTCTACACTGTTTGCTTAGGCCTATCTGTCCCAATATTTTGGATCTTTACGGTAGTCCTGAACCAAGTGCTTCATTTTAACCCTCAGATTCCAGTAATTTAAGCAAACAGTGTAGGCCCTGATCAGAGACCACATTCTGCAGCATCTGATCTGGGTCAACACTGTTTTCTAGTGTCCAGAATTTAAAGGTTACCTCTTTAACACAACACTCTGGCATTTAAAGGTGCATTATTGAGCTATCGGTAAAAAATGCTTCCAAAAATAAAATACATATAGCCGGTATTTTTCTTTAAAACAATACAAATGAATGCATTTTATGCAAAAATGCGAACAATTATGATGACAGGTAAACGAGTTTGAGAGGGGTTCCCCAACTAGGTTTCGAACACTAGTTAGATCTATTTTTAGTTTGTGACAAAAACAGAATCCCCATATATGACGTTATGCGACGTTCATTTTTGGCCTTGTTTGCTTAGGCCATGCCTGAATCGGAAAAAAATATGACGCTGAATACCATGCCATAAGTAACGACACTCAGAGACGATACTGTCACCATATATGTGTAAAGTGACAGATTTATTTTTAGAACAGAAATTCCGAACACATGTTCAGAGCAAATGAAAACGACCATTTTCACAAAGTTCTGAAGCTGTATTTGGCTCCAAAAGTGTACACATGACAAAGGAGTATGAATTGAAGATAAAAACCAGAAAAAAAATTGAGACCCGGTAGCTCAATAATGCACCTTTAAATGACAAGAATTGCTTGGCTACAAACAACTGTTCCTGGATTTAGTATACCTGGTCAGCAATACCATAATGATCCTAAGTATTTGGACAAAAGGGTCTGGATAAACAGTACAGACCCAGATCAGACTGCTCCTGAAGGAGCAGTCTGATCAGGGTCTGTGCTGTTTGCCATTCCATCCGCATCTTTTATCGCCCCCACCCATAGGGGCTTGAAGAAATATATGGGCTGCACGATGCTTCCACGCATAGCTGAATCCGGTCCGCACACTAGTACATGTACTGGTAAACCGCTTAGAATATCTAAGCCTGTCCAGGAACCGGGGTGCGAGGCGGACCGTCCATGCTAATAAACCCTATTGGTTTCATTGGGCGACATGGCTTGAGATGTCATTTCATCTCAATGTCGGGTAAAAGTCCCACAAAATTGGAAGCAACGTCTCCAAAATGACCTTTACAGTGTTGACGGGGACGTTAAACCTCAGATCAAACAAAACAAACAAACAACACTCTGGCATTTAAATGACAAGAATTGCTTAGCTACAAACGACTGTTCCTGGATTTAGTATACCTGGTCAGCGATACCATAATGATCTTAAGTGTTGGGACAAAAGGGTCTGGGTATACAGTACAGACCCAGATCAGACTGCTCCTGACGAAGCAGTCTGATCAGGGTCTGTGCTGTTTGCCATTCCATCCGCATCTTTTGGACTTCTTGCCAGATCATAAAACAAATTTGTTAACCCTTGTCCTGCTAAACCCGGATATGCTTTTTCTTTGAAACAATGTAGATCCAGATCAGATGGCTTCTGAAGAAGCCATCTGATCAGGATCTACATTGTTTGTCATTCAGATTGTGAATTTGTTGCAATAATTTGCATCAAATAATCTGATTGGTTGATAATCTGCAGTGGGTGTGGCATATATGAATATTCAGCAGGACAAGGGTTAAAACAGCAAGTCCTCAAGTTGTCCGAATTTTTAGGATTTTAACGGTAATCACATGAACTGCTTGATCAGTTGGTAACTTTCAATTAGAAAATATGTCTAGTGTATCCACTTCCTTTAATCCATAAGATGCCAATCACAACAATTGCTCTCTGCTTTGTTGTCTGCTGGTCACTTGAATAGTCATTGTTGCAAAGATTGTAGACCCAGATCAAACTGCTCCTCTAGGAGTCTGATCAGGGACCACATTGTTTGCCTTTATGCAGCAATATTTTAAAAAGGTTTGCAAGGAGGTGAAGGAGATGATCACAAACAGAGGACATTTTTCAGATGTAGTTTATCTTTATATATGCATTAACCCTTAGACATCATCTGAAAATGTTGTCTGTTTATGTCGTCTGGTGAATCTTCTTGCAGATGTTTAAATCATTTTATATACTGACGAACAGTGTGGACCCTGATCAGACTGCTCATCTAGGAGCAGTCTGATCTGAGTTTACACACTTTGCAAAGAGGAGCAGTCGGATCAGGATCCACATTGTTTACAATAATGTCTTCGAAAGTAACTGGCAGCCAACAAAGCAAATGACCCTTGTTGTGATTGGCATTTGGATGATTATTTGGTTAATTGTTTACAGGAACTGCAGGATGCTGTGCCAAAACAACAGTTGCTCCTCTGGACAGGGTGAAGATTCTTATGCAAGGCCATAACAAGCATTATAAACATTTAGGTAAGAGATCATTGTTCCAGATAAGAAGCAGTAACAAGGAACATTAACGAAAATTTTCTTCACATGCATGTCATGTTTGTTGTGGGTATATTTGTTGGAATTGACTTATTGAGCCCCCTTCCCCCCTCCCCACCTTCTTCTCACCACCACCACACCAGCAATATATAACATTATAACACGATTCGTTATAACACATTTTTGGATATAACACGGTTTTAAGGTGGATCCCAAAATGTATAGATTATATAGAAAAATGACCATAAATGGTCATTTTTCTATATAATCTACACATTTTTGTTTGGCTATAACACTGTTGTTTAACTAACACAGCTTCTGCTTTGGGCCCCATAAATAGTGTTATAAAGAGGTTGTGGTGTATGTGTTTTGTTCAGAATACTCTCAATACTTCATATCTGTAGTTACGTATTGACAACATCATTTACCAAAGAAGTAACAATATATGATAAATGTGTAGAATAAAAAATGCCCAAAACTACAATCATTCTAAAACTTGTAGGGTGTTAGTTAACCCATTTTGTACCAGAAAACCCAAAATGGGTACCCTGGCAGAATGTGGCGTCTGATCAGGGCCTACAGTATGTGTATTTGCAAAAAAGTTAAGCTATTTTCCGAATAAATTTTAAAGAAAACACAACCTGACACCCCTTAATTTAGGAATAGACTCCTCATATATATAAGGAGGAAGATTCCATTTGGTACAAAAAGTGTTGCTCTATTTTAAACAGGAAGCCCCAAAATGTGATCACACTGTAAAACATTGCAGACCCACATCAGATGCTGAAGAATGTAGTGTCTGATCTGGGCCTTCACTGTTAGCAGAAAGTTCAACATTTTTTTTTTTTTTTCAAAAAAAAAATAACTTAACCTGAGACCCCTAAATTTAGAAATGGACTCTGCTGTATATTAGGTGGAAGATTCCATTCAGTGCACACTGGATTAACCCTTATCCTGCTGAATATTTAAGTTAGACACACCCATTTCTGACTCTGAACCATTCAGATTACTTGTAATTTATTCCTACTAATTCACAAACTGAATGTCAAACACTGTAGATCCTGATCAGATGGCTTCTGAAGCCATCTGATCGGCTTCTGAAACCATCTGATCGGCTCTGAAGTTGCATCTGATCAGGATCTAGACTGTTTGACATTCAGTTTGTGAACTAGTAGGAATAAATTCTGAAGAGGCCATCTGGTCTGTATCTACAATGTTTGCAAAGGTAGCTCAGTCGGATGTGCGTCTGACAGGTGATCAGGAGGACATGGGCTCAATTCCTGCCGGGGTCGGTAACATTCTTTCGTGGAGATTGATCATGAAATCTTTTCTACAGTCATTCTTCTCTCCCTTCCGCTGATTCAAGAAGGGCAGTTGTCAAATGTCATTGTACTGGTTAACAGCTTATGTATAAGCCTGCCCAGGAAAAGTGTTGCTAGCACCTCAAAAATGACCTCAAATAGTGTTGACTGGGCCATTAAACTCCAATACAAACAAACAATGTTTGCAAAAGTAGGGGTTGTTGTGAACAGCACGACAAGGGTTAAAAATTGAGACAGAATATGAAATTGTACAGTGATCATAGAACCAGACATTACCCCCATTATGCAGCCTTATCTACTTTTATGTGGAATATAGTCCTTATTTGTCAGTCCAGATAAAAAATGTTTGTTTTGGGTTTCATGTCAGAAGAAAATAGGCAGGGTAGGCTGTTTTTTTTTTGTTTTTAGCTCGCCTGTACGAAGTACATGGAGAGCTATTGTTTTTACTCGGTTGGCGTGTGTGTTTGCATTTGCGTTCCCGTCACATTGCGTTAAAGTTTTTCAAATGCTTATATCTCAACAGTCACTCATCACAGACCACTCATATTTGGAACTTAAGTACCCGGGAGGGTCCAAAGAGAACAGACCCCTGGGTTCATTCCCCGGGGTGGGGCTAGGGGCCAAAATCTAGAATACCTTTGTAATTCTGTGTTAAAGTTTTTGAAATGCTTATATCTCAACAGTCACTAATCACAAAGCATTCATATTTACAACTTGGGTACCTGGGAGTGTTTTCTGAGATTCCAAGACAACACACCCCTGTGTTCATGCCTGGGAGTGGGGATGGGGTGGGGCTAGGAGTCAAAATCCAGGACACCTTTATAATTTGTTGTATACCTTTCCATTATACTAACAAGTTATAGACACAATTGGTTATACATCAGCCAATCAAGTGGCATTGGTTCAAGTGTAAAAGGGTGAAGGTCATGGTGATCTACATTTCACAGTCCAATGATTTTGCCTTATATCTTGAAGTCTATTTGTTGGAGAAATGTCATACCTAGGATATTAGTTCCATGTAAATCCACGATTGGCATCAAAATATATCTAGGTCACTGTGACCTATATTTCATGGTTCAGCGATTTTGCCTATTATCTCGAATACTATTTGATGGGAGAAATGTCATACCTGGATTATTAGTTCCATGTGACCCGATAATTGACCACAAAATATATCTAGGTTATGGTGACCTACATTTCACGGTCCAGTGATTTTGTCTATTATCTTGAATACTGTTTGATGGAGAAATGTTATACCTGGGTTATGTGACCTCATTATTGACCTCAAAATATATCTAGGTTAGTATGACCTATATTTCATGGTTCAGTGATTTTGTCTATTATCTTGAATACCATTTGTTGATAGAGAAATGTCATACCTGGATTATTAGTTCCATGTGACCCGATAATTGACCGCAAAATATATCCAGGTCAGTGTGACCTATATTTCGTGGTTTAGTGATTTTGTCTATTATATTGAACACTTTTTGATGGAGAAATGTCATACCTGGATTATTTATTCCATGGGACCCCATGATTGAGCTTGAATTATATCTAGGTCATTGTGACCTATATTTCATGGTTCAATGATTTTGCCTATTGTCTTGAATACTATTTGATGGAGAAATGTCTCACCTGGATTATTAGTTCCATGTGACCTGATGATTGACATAGAAATATATCTAGGTCCTTGTGACCTATTTTCTTGGGTCAATGATTTTGCCTTATAATTCAGACATCGTTTGATTCTGAAATGTAATATCTTGAATATATGTTCCATGTGACCTGATTATTGATCTCAAATATATCTAGGTGAGTGTTACCTATATTTCATTTTTCATAAATTTTACCTTATATCTTGAAGTCACGAAACAGGCAAGCTATGCTGTCATGCGACAGCTCTTTTTATACCCGCTTTTTCGAAGAAAAATCGGGTATATTGTTTTCGTACCACATTTCACTCCAGTGTCTGTCCGCCAGTCTGTCTGTCTGTCTGTCCGTCCGTCATGTTTCTTGTAAATGGATCTCCTCTGCAACCACTGAAGTTACACTTTTGAAACTTTGCATGTGGATAGTACATCGAATGTAGATGGCAGTGGGCAACTTTTTTGTGACCTTGACCTCAACATGACCCCAAGGTTAAAGGTGAAAAATTATGATTTGCCATATCTCCTAAACTATTGGAGTTACACTTCTGAAACTTTGCTTATTGGATGGTCCTTTGACTATAGAATATGTCAGGTTACCTTTGGTGTGACCTTGACCCCAAGGTCAAAGGTTAAAAAGTATGATTTTGTCATATCTTCTAAACTCTTAGAGTTACACTCCTGAAACTTTGGTTATTGGATGGCCCTTGGAATATAGAATAAATTTGGATACTTTTGGTGTGACTTTGACCTCAACATGACCCCAAGGTCAAATGTCAAAAATTATGATTTGCCATATCTCCTAAACTATTGGAGTTACACTTCTGAAACTTTGCTTATTGGATGGTCCTTGGAATATAGAATATGTTGGGCTACTTTTGGTGTGACCTCGACCCCAAGGTCAAAGGTCAAAAAGTAGGACTTTGCCATATCTTCTAAACTATTGGAGTTACACTTCTGAAACTTGGTTATTGGATGGCTTTGGAATATAGAATAAATTGTGATACTTTAGGTGGACCTCAACATAACCCCAAGGTCAAAGGTCAAAAAGTATGACTTTGCCATATCTTCTAAAGTATAAGAGATACACTTCTGAAACTTTGCTTATCAGTTAGAATGTTCTTTGCAACTTTTTTAACTTACATGTAGTTTTAGCTAGCTTATACATAATCATTAGTGTTATTAATAGAAAAAGCGGGTATTTGCGATGGTACATGTATACAGATCTAGTTTTTTTTTTATTATTTCGTTTTTGTTACTTTTGATAAATATCATAGTAGAAACATTGCTCCATATATGGGGGAATAAAAAGGATTAGTTTCCTTCTTTCTTAACTTGTCAGGAACATATGTTCTGGTACTTGTTAGAATCGCTTAGGTGAAGTGTTTCAAACAAGTACCCATAATATGTTTTGATGGAGAAATAAAAATCTTTATCCCCAAGTTATCACCAGAATCCCTTCTTGTCTGGATCTTTGTAGAAATATATAAATTTAGCGCAAAGTGCCAGTTTATCTAAACACTTTAAAAATCCTAAAAAATTAAAATCCTAAAAATTCAGACACCTTAACGACTTGCTGTAATTCTCCTAAAATTTTCATAAATTTGTTTCGTGTTCCAGCAAGGAATCCAAAAGGTGCAGACAGAATGACAAACAGTGTAGACCCTGAACAGACTGCTCCTTCAGGAGCAGCCTGACCTGGATCTGCACTGTTTGCTTAGGCCTATCTTTTCCAATACTTAGATAAATTAGGGTATTTTTTATTTGGCCTCATAAGTTTTCAATATTCTTGTTTGTTTGTTTGATTTGAGGTTTAATGTCCCCATCAACACTGTAAAGGTCATTTTGGAGATTTTGCTTCCAATTTTGTGGGACTTTTACCCAACACTGAGATGAAATGACATCTCAAGCCCTGCCGCCCAATGAAACCAATAGGGTTTATAAGCATGGACGGTCCAACTCTCGCACCGCTTTGCCTGGGCAGGCCTAGATCCTCTAAGGGGTTTACCGGTACTCGTGTGCGGGTCGGTTTCAGCTCAGCATGGAAGCATCATGCAGCCCATCTATTTCTTCAAGCCCCGATGGGCGAGTGGGTGAGCTGTTAGAGGAGCAGTCTGATCTGGGTCCATGCTATTTGAAACAATAACTTTTAAGGCAACTAGCAGACATGAAAGCAGATCACAGTGGTTGTGATTGGTATCTTAAGGATTACTTAGAAGATATTTACATCAGGGGCCAGTTGTTCAAAACTAATGACGTCGTTAGTTAACGTATCGTTAAAACTTTGATCATTAAATATGGCAAATATGCTAATATTTTTTCGGCAAAACTACAAAAATTTTTGATATTGTACTTGCTAGAAGAGTTAACAATATGACCACTAACGAGCTCGTTAAGCTAACGATGCTTTGAACAACTGGGTCCTGATGTCTATGATGGTTTCTCTTACAGGTGTTATCTCATCTTTGCATGGAGTAACTGTCAAAGAAGGATTTCTGGGTCTATATAAAGGCAATTTTGCACAGATGATCAGAATATTTCCTTATGCCGCTGTACAGTTTCTGTCCTATGAACAGTATAAAAAGGTTGGTATTAACTCTTCAACTGCTACATGAAATCCTTGAGCAGACGACAATCTGAATTTTTAAGATATTTTTCTCAGTAAATAAGGCTTGACATTACATGTAATTGTCTTCGAATTTGCTCTTGTGGGAGATAGGGAGACAATTCAAAATGACCCTCTTGGGTCGACACATCATTAAACCCAATACAGTCAATCAATCACTTAACTCATATGTGAGATGCTAAGTTCTGCAACAGAAGGTCAGGAGGATTTTCAGCAACCCCTGATTTATGATCAGCTGGAAATAAGGGAAATACCGGTAATATAGAATTTGAGGGTCGTAAAACCCAAAACAGAAAATTGGAGAAAAATGACATTTTCATCTTTTGTTCTGAGGGTGTATATTACAGTTCTTTCAGATTCTGTCACTGCAGAAGAGTATAAACCTTCCAACAAGTGATCTACATGATGCTTTAAGAAAAGAGGCAGCAATCTGACCCATTGAAGTTTTCCCTGTCCCCACCCCATCCACCAGTTACAGTTGTGTAATCACATGTCAAAGATGTGATAACCCTCACTATGCTGAACCCAGATGTATTCTGTTTTAAAAGCAATATAGATCCAGATCAGCTTGCTTCAGCTGATCAGGATCAACAGTGGTTTCCATTTTGCTTCTGAACTCACAGTAAAAATTGAAATCATGCAACACAACTGGCTGAATACATCACGAAAACACGCCTATTTTATTATGGCCCCCCCTCAAACCCCACTTTTAGACAGTAAAAATGGGGTTTACATGGGTAAACCTTATTTTTCTTATTTCTGCTTTAAAGTATAGCTATAGATTGTGGGTTCTTGTTAAAACCACTTCAATGGGGCAGTTCTAATGAGTACCCACAATCTATATTTTGAGCAGAAATAAGAAAAATATCACAATTTTTCATCTTAAAATTTTCGTTTTTTAGGTGGTAAAATTGACAACCTATAGGCGTGTTTTCATAATGATCCGAATAGAGTGATCATATTGAAATATTCAGCATGGTGAGGGTTGAGGTCATTTTGCTTAATGAGTTTAATCATGGTATGGTCCATTTTATATTGTAGTTTTTCCAGTCGATAACACACCATGTCCATCCACATGTAGTCAACCTAGTTTCTGGTTCCCTGGCAGGTATGTTATATAATATGGATGAAAATTTACATTTCAAAATGTAGTGAAAAGATTATGCTGAAAGAAAACTGCATCTTCTTGTCTTAGAATCATCAAGAAAAAGAAGAATAAGAATTTTTGAAGAAAAAGGAAAAGAAAGTGTTACAAACTGCATTTCCTCCCTACAGTTGTCAACCTTTGTAGTCTGACAACTGCATCAGGGAGTTGACTTTTTTGCTCAGTGGTTAGAGCATTGGTTTTTCACCTGAGCAGCCCGGGTTCACATCCCACCATAGGCGGGGATTTGTTTGTTTCCAGCTATGCTTCAAGGCTTTCAAAAGAATCTTACCATGGAAAAAGCCAGTATTATATGTATATTACAGCCTCTTTATAACACTGTTCACTATAAAATAGTTTTACAGTAAGTTGGTTTGGAGGTGGATCCCATAAATATAATGGACCATTCAGAAAAGTGACCATACATCTATTCCTTGGAACAAAGCATGTTTTTTTTTTAGTAACATTACCTCTGACCTGGACATCAACAGTAGTGTTGTAAAAAGAATGGCATATAATAATAAGGATGGAGTATACTAAAAGTAAACTGCATCTATATGTAGAATCTTAAAGAACTTGTACTTCTTAGAATAGTTTCTTTGAGGCCCTTATAATGAGTGAGTACCCGCAACGTACATTTTAATCCTTTTAGTACCGGAAACCCCGAACCGGGTAGTTGGCAAACAGTGCAGGCCCAGATCAGACGCCGCAGAAAGCGGCGTTTGATCAGGGCCTCCACCGTTTGCTAAAAATTCAGTCATTTTCCAAATAAATTTTGAAGAAAACACAACCTGACACCTCTAAATTTTGCTATTTTGACACCCCTGCTGCTATATATAAGGAGGAAGATTCCATTTGGTACAAAAAGGGTTAATGGAGAAATTTAAAAAGTTATACTCTGTACTTCTCCTTATCTGGAGCAATAACTATGTCATAAAAATCATTTGACAGCACTTTATTTTTCTCTTGGCTACTTGCATGTATTGTTTGTTTGTTTGAATTGGTGTTTAACATCCCCATCAACACTATTTAGGTCATTTTGGAGATTTTACTTCAAATTTTGTGGGACTTTTACCCGGCGTTGAGATTAAATGACATCTCAAGCCCTGCCACCAAGTGAAGCCAAAAGTCTTATATGCATTGGACGGTCGGGCTCGCACCACTTTGTCTGGGCATTAAGGTTGTGGGCAAATGTCTTGTGAGCAACCGTCTTGTGAGCAAATGTCTTGTGGGCAATCGTCTTGTGAGCAAATGTCTGCCCACCACAAGTATGCATGTGTGGCCAGTTTTAGCTGTGCATGGAAGTACCATGCAGCCCAATCTATATCTCCAAGCCCTGATGGTTTGGGGCGAGGTTACTTGCATGTCTCTATGGCAATGTTCATACAATAAACTCTGCTTAAGAGAATCGTTTGATATGCATTATATTAAATCCTTGACAATTTCATATGCAGATATTTATAAAACTTGCCTAAGCCTTGTTTCATAAATGTTATATGCACTGACCACTTGTGTTACCATGTTTACCGTATGTATTCAGACATGTAGGCCTGAGCAAGCCATTTTAACACAGAATGTGGCATCTCATCAGGGGCTACACTGTTTGTCATTCATCTGGTTATTTTTAGACACAACACAAATTTTACCCGTTTAAATTTTAGAATTGTGGTAAAGAGTTTAGGTGTCCAAAATTAGGGTACTGGTAAATATTGTAGATAATGTACGATTAAGGGGAATGGGAACACCTAACATTTTCCCACCATTTTTCAAAGGGCGACAACTTTCTGGACTTCGCTTTTCTATCAGTCCTGTCCCACTGAAAAAGGGGTCTTCTCTTAAAGGAAAGAATTTGCTCCTCAGGAGCAAATTCTTTCCTTTAAGATTGACCCCTTTTGACATGGAAGATAAAAATACTATTGCAGGAATTGCCTCCCCTGAAGGTGTACCAATTCCCCTTAAATGCTTTATGATTTGTTACAGGCCTGACAGCGGTATGCACAACCTACCCTCTAGATGTTGTGAGATCAAGACTGGCTTTTCAGGTCACTGGGGAGCACATATACTATGGTGTTATAGATACTTTTCGTACAATAAAGATAGAAGAAGGCGGGAAGGGATTCTTTAAGGGTATCATACCCTCACTACTGGGCATGGCACCTTATGCTGGTAAAAATAGTTCTTTAAGGAAACTGGATACACCTAACATATTTTTTTTTATTTTTTTACTAGGGGGGATAAATTCATTCTGATGTTCTTTTTATTTTCCTGTATTCTGAGTTGCTCTAGAAAAGAAAAAAAATCCTCAGGAGCTAACCCCTATTGATAGGGGAGAAAAGTATTTCAGAAAGAGTTAGCTCCACTGAAGGTGTTTCTGTGCTCCTTGACCCTTATCCTGCTGCTTAAATTTACAATTCAACCAATCAGATTACTGGATGTAATGTATTCCCACAAATTCACAAACTGTATGACAAACAGTGTAGATCCTGATCAGATGGCTTCTTCAGAAGCCATCTGATCTGGATCTACACTGTAAAGGCAGGGGTTGACTTGAATAGCAGGATAGAGGTTAACTTCTCTCTTGTTGTACTGAATAGAAACTTCTTCAGAGTCCATTTCAAAGATTGAGTTGATTTTAGAAATTGTTTTAAAGATGGCTGAACTTCTTGCAAACAGTGAAGGCCCTGATCATACACCATGTTCTGCGGTGTCTGGTCTGGGCCTGAACTGTTTGCCATTACAACCTGTATAAAATGGGTTATAATATTCATTTAAGGCTCTGCATCCTGGGTATTTTTTCAGCAACAAAATTTTGAAATATTTTTTTTCTTATTTTTCCCAGAAAACAGGATTTGACAGTTCATGCAAATTGTCTCCACCTGAGATGTCATCCTGTTTTTTTGTTGGAATAACAAAATCCATCACGTTAACAAGTCCGTTAAATAAAGAACCCCCCTAAACCCCACTCTATATAGAGAAAACTGGGGTTTACGGGGGTAATAATTTTTTCCGTATTTCTGCTCCAAGACATAGGTTGTGGGTACTCGTTAGAACCGCCTTAATGAGGCGGTTCTAACGAGCACCCAAAACCTATGTTTGGAATATCAATAAGAAAAATGACACAAATTTTCATAAGAAAATTTACCTTTTTTGAGGTTTGAAAAATGCACTATATCACACGGATGTGTTATCGTAATGAACAGTTTGTCATCTGCTGAATTAGCCCAGAGAGTGGTAAAGGTTAAACTGAAGTACTTTTTTCTGACTCTTATATAATAAAGGTATGTTCTGAGCCCAAAGGGTGATTTGAGACATTTGTATCAAGTATGACCTGTAGATTTGTGATCTGTGAGACTGGATTATTTTAGAATATTAGGTCATACTCTATTTACCATATACATCACAACGGCTTTATAACACTGTTCATTATACCATAGTTTTGCATATAAGATGGTTCAAGATGGATCCCAGAAATGTAGAGTTTACGTCGAAAAATGACCGTAAAAGGTAATTTTTCTAAATACTCTATACATTTTTGTTTGGTCAAATTGGATGTACTGTAAAACACTTATATTTAGCGTTCATTTTTTTTTTGGCACTGTTGGCTGTTAAGCGAATAATACCAAAATAAAAAACACACCAAAAAGGTCAAAGAGTGCAAGAGAAGAATACCAAACTTGCAGAAATTTTGTTCCCAATACACATCACAAGTATGAAACGTCAATCAGGCAATTGGAAAGTGCCTTATCCATGTCAAAAGAAAAAAGTGTTTTTACTCCTTTAGAAGTTGATATAAAGAAAGTCAGTGGTCAAGCCATAAGACAGATCAAAAGGGCTGAAAAAAGCAAATACACCTTGACAGTAATTGGAAAAAATGGCAGATATAATTGATGATTGAAAGCTTTACCTGTGAGGATGGGTAAACCAATCAGATAAGAGGAAAGTGACACACCTCCAGGCAGCCATTGCCGTGATTGGGATTATCAAGGACCTATAGCCACGATAGCAAATTGGGTTAATCTTGAATGGAATACAAAATTTTAGTTATTTGATACAAATAGGATAATGAAGGCATACAAATAAAACATAAGAAAACATGTTGTAGGTGTTAAACTCATTAACTAACAAATGCAACCTTAAACATACAGAAGACCTTACAAAAGTGGTGATTTTGTATAAATTATGAAATGAGCCTCAGCAAGTTTCATAAATTTCATATAAGTCTACCCCAAGTGTAAGGTTCTGTTAATCATATAGATTTAATGTAGAGCAGAATTGGATGTCAGGAACAGTGTGATAACCTTACATGCCAGTAAACATGTGTTATTATTACGTGTCATATCACTTTATAGTTAGAGGTGGTTAGGTGAGGCAAAGGTGATGTGTTTCTTGTGTTACTGGGGTGTCCAACTGATATTGGCTTATAGATGGATAAGGCCTGCTGTCCTTGCAGCAGGTAAGGGTATTTGGGGGATGTTGTTATTTCTTCTGTCTCTACACTTCCATTCATTTTCCTCATTCTTCACTGTTCCTCACTTTCATCACCTCTACTATCTCTTCTGTCTCATACGAGGACTGTTCAAATATGAATGCAAGTAGAACATTTTCTCATGCACTAATGCAAAAATCACCTGGAAATAAATATCACAGCGTAGAAAAACATTTTACCTATACATTGATACCAAACCTATTAAAATCCGTGCCCTTTAGCCATGTATATCGTTCGATAAACACTGTCTACTCTTGTATACTAATACAAAACATGGTTGGAAGAATCAGAGTACGCCGTTGAAATACGGCCCTATATTAAGAATCGTTGTATTCTTTGTATACGGTGCAAAGACATTTTTGATGAAATATGTTCGGTTTATGGGCATAATGAAATGTCTTTTCCGACAGTTTTTCATTGGTGTAAGAAATTCAGCTGTGGGCTAGGCTCAACAGAAGATGCACCACATGATCGTCGGCCGAAAAGAGCAACATCTGCCAAGATGGTTGCTAGAGTGAAAGAAATACTTGCTACCGTTGCACGATACACCACTAGGCAAATAGCTAGTATGGTTGGCATCTCATTAGGAGCAGCTCATACAATTCTGAAACGGGATTTGAAAATGAGAAAGATCTGTGGTAGATGGATTCCCCATCTGTTGACAGATGAGCAGAAAAAGACACGCGTTCAGTGCGCCAAGAAGGTGCTTAAAAAGTTTCCAAATTACAATGCACGGTCTTTCGCTGATGTCGTCACAGGTGACGAGACATGGGTTCACATTTTTGAGCCAAAACGAAAGATTCAGAACAAAATATGGACAACAAAGTATTGCAAAAGACCATGCATTGCAAAGCGGACCATGAGCGTCAAAAAGGTAATGTATGCCATATTCTTTTCAAATCAGGGCTCTGCTATTCAGGTTGCTGTGCCTAAAGGCAAATCTGTAAATGCGAAGTTTTACAAGAATAAAGTTCTTAGAAAATTGATGAAATATTTCAAAGAACGAAGACCCGCAACTGGTTTGGCCAATGTCAGATTGCTACATGACAATGCGTCATCGCACAAGGCGTTCATTGTGCAAGACTATCTGAAGCAGGAAAAGGCTGTTGAACTCCCCTGACCTTGCCCCGTGTGACTTTTTTTTGTTCCCGTGGCTGAAAAAATACCTTTCTTGTCGAAAATTTGTACAGCGCAAACACCTCGGTTCTGCAATATTCCAGTGCCTTCATAGTATACCTCGAAAAGACTACCAAAATGCATTCAATGATTGGATCAGAAGACTGAATGTTTGTATATCTGATAAAGGGGAATACTTTGAGGGGACAAAATAAATTTTTCCTCAAAATCTATCACGGAATCATTTTTATGCGCTTAGTTGCATTCATATTTTAACAGTCCTCGTATTTCCCATTCCCATAAATGGTCATTTTTCTGAATAATCTATAGATTTTTGCTTGGCTCTGACATGATTCATGGTTGTCTAACTAACTTGGTTTGTGTTTTGGACCCCATCAATAATATAACAAAGAAATTTGGTGTACAACCAATAAGTTTTGCTCAAACTAACAACACTTCATGCAGATTTGAAAACACAGTTTCTAATTCAAACCCCAATTACAGTGTTATAAAGAGCCTGTGGTGTATATGTACTGACTGATTGTATTCTTTACAGGGTTATCATTCTATAGCTTTGAAACATTAAAGGCCTTCTGTCTGAGTACATATCCTGAGACACTAGGTCGACCATGTCCCAAGAACACCGGCGGTCTGGTATTATCTACACCAGCCAAGTTGATGTGTGGAGGTTTGGCAGGAGTAGTGGCACAGACTTTAGTGTAAGTCTTTATTGTTTGCTTTTCTTAACCCTTTCTTTCTTTGATTTGAGGTTTAACGTCCCCATAAACACTGTAAAGGTCATTTTGGAGACATTGCTTCCAATTTTGTGGGACTTTTATCCGACATTGAGATGAAATGACATCTCAAGCCCTGTCACCCAATGAAACCAATATGGTTTATTAGCATGGACGGTCTGCCTCGAACCGCGGTTCCTGGACACCTTAGATCCTCTAAGCGGTTTACCAGTTCCAGTGTGCGGGCCGGATTCATCTCTGCGTGGAAGCATCATGCAGCCCATCATTTCTTCAAGCCCTCTTAACCCTTAAGGTGCCACGAAAACATGCATCCGAAAGTGTCGTCTGCTTATGTCATCTGCTGCCTATTCTTGTAAACTTTCCAAACAGAATTTTGAGTACAGGCAAATAGTGTGGACCCTGATCAGACTGCTCCTACAGACTGCTCCTACAGGAGCAGTCTGATCAGACTGCTCCTACAGGAGCAGTCTGATCTGGGTCCACACTGTTTGCAAACAAAATGACTTTTAAAGTTTCCAGCAGACGTCAGAGCAGACGACAATTGTCGTGATTGGCTTGTTACGGGTTAACTCAAAACACAGATTGCTCTTTTACCTTGTCTAATTCGAACTCGCTCTTGACTCCCTAGAGAATTCTTTCAATAGCTCCAGATATCCATATATTTATGATAATTTATGGAAGTTTTCAAGATTTTTTACCGAAAAGACATGTTGTGTGTACTCATAAGAATCAGCTCTTTGAACATACTTTTAGTTTAAAGAAGAACAAAAGATACCCATATGTAATCCCCATTATGCCTCATGACCTGGTGCCATGACTAACCCTCAGTAGTTTAAACTACTGCCTCAATCTCAAGCAAATATCTTGCTTTAAAGGTGCTCAAGTAAGAGAAGTTTGACTGGAGATGTACTTTTGAATTTGAAGACATTGCTTCAGCAAAATGTGTATCTATTTATTTTTCTGTGTTTCCTATAAGCAGTCACTCAAATGGATGTACCGGTACACTTGATGACTGTAGATAGCAGCTGCTTTGGGCCATAACTCTCTGTCTGAATTTTTCGCTATTCATATCTATTACCTTACAAAACAGCGAAGGCTTAGGTTATTTGTGTTACAGACCCCTTATTGGTGATGTAACAAAAAAATATACAAAAAAATGGATACACCTGGCATATTTCTCATTTTTTACAAGGAAAGAATCTGTGGGACAGAGTTTAACAGAAAAATGAACAGGAAGTCCCAAAAGTTGTCTCCCTTTGAAAAATGGCAGAAAAATCTGCCAGTTATATCCATTTCCCTTAAATGTTTTTATAAATATATATATATTTCATAGATATCCATTAGATGTTGCAAGAAGAAAACTTCAGCTTGCCTCTATGCTGCCAGAGCCAGACAAATATCATGGGTAGGGATCTTGTTTTATTTGAGAAGTAGTGATTTGTTGGGCAATGTATTACTGATGGAAGGTCAGCCATAAATGGATATATCCATGGACAGCATTCTAGCAAGTTCCCACAACAAATTTTGCTAAGAAGAAATAGGAAAAACAATGCCTTAGTTATCTTCATTACTTGTCTTTGAAAAATACTGTGGCCTAATGGTTGGAGCGCTAAACTGTGTTGCCGAAGGTTGAAGGTTATGGCCTTGCTTGGGTCAGTGACTGAAAAACTCTGGGTATTCACCCAGCAGTGAATTGGTAACAGATTAATTTTGGGAAGGTTAAAGGCAGCAAGAAGAGAGAATCCACCCAGCAGACAAACACTCCCAAGACATGATGGTACTCTAACAGCCATTGTCCACATGGCCACTGTTGTTAAAAATAGAGATAATCTTGTGATGCAAATTACTTCCACATTTCTTCAATGATTTAGTTCAAATTTTGCCTATGCATTCATGATGAGATGTAGATGTGTATGACATAAATTTCATATGCGTCAGGTCAAGGTCAAGTCATGCTAAAAATAGAATAATCTTGTCATGTGAACTTCTCCCATATTTCTTCACCAATTGAGCTCAGATTATGCATATGTCTGTATGTGTGAGACATAAATTTCAGATCAAGGTGAAGGTCACTGTTGCTAAAAATAATCTTGTGATGCAAATAACTTCCACATTCTTCACCGATTGAGTTCAAATTTTGCATATGCATTCATAGTGAGATGTAGATGTGCCTGACATGTTTCATATGGGTCATGTAAAGGTCAAAGTCACTGTTGCTTAAAATAGAATAATCTTGTGATGGGAACTATTTCAACATTTCTTCACAGGTTGAGTTCAATTTGCATATGCATTCATAATGAAATGTAGATGTGGATGACATAAATATCATATGGATCAGGTCAAGGTCAAGGCACTGTTGCTAAAAATAGAATAATCTTGTGATGCAAACTAATCCCAGACATCTTCATCTTGCTTACGCATTTTTGGAGGGCTATATGTGGGTGACATTTTCATATGGGTCAAGTCAAGGTCAAAGCCACTGTTTCTAGTTTGTTTAGAACCATGTTCAAATAATAACCTAAAACTGCTTTAGGTATCCAAATTCAGTAACATGCCCTAAAGCTGCAGTATAGCAGTCACACCCTCTGACAGTTCTATTCAATTTCATCCTAACCCAAATACTGTATGGTGCATAAGATCTCAGCATAATAGCTTTTGATAGGTCTATTTCCAGTTTAAGGAGAATGGGAGGCAACTCCTTTAAAAGAATTTTTGTCTCCCATGTCAATAGGGGTCAACTTTTAAAGGAAAGAATTAAAGGAAAGACTTTTCTCCAAGTGTTAACCCCTTTTTCTATGGGACAGAGTTAATAGAACATCAAACAAGAAGTCCCAAAAGTTATCTCCCTTTGAAAAAAGGCAGACAATCTACCAGGTGTTCCCATTCCCCTTAAGGGATGTCTGACTTATTCTATTCATTGTAAGTTTTACTGAAAAACGTATTTTGAGCAAACAGTGAAGACACTGATCAGACACCATAGAATGCGGTGTCTGATCTGTGTCTTCATTGTTTGCCAGTGGTCCTTTTTGGAAAAGCTAAGCTTATACAGGTTAAAATTTAACATGTTCTTTAATGTCCCTTTGTTTGTTACTTTCAGGAAGAGATGGTGGGCTATTCTTATTGTTGTGTATCAGGATCACGGTATTAGAAATGGTTTATTTCGAGGACTCACTGTAAATTATTTACGTGTGATGCCAATGACGGCAGTGTCATTTACTGTGTACGAGATGACAAAACAGTTGTTTGACCTAGATACTGGTGTTACCAGATGATATCAGTTTATTTTAGCTTGTTCTTTTTTGTTGCATGTTGTTACATTTTAGTTCACTAAAGTTCAGCATTGCAGGAAAGCCAAAGTTCGGGGGTGAAAGCTCTGGAAATCACAGTACCAGATAAGGGGAAGTAACCAGGATGATTTTCCTTATTTCTTGTATGAAACATATGACGTGGGTACGTGTACTTGTTAGAATCACCAGGTTGCGATGATTCTAACAAGTACTCACAACATTCCATATTGTACAGATAGGCCTATGCAAACAGTGCAGACCCAGATCAGACTGCTCCTGAAGGAGCAGTCTGATCAGGGTCTACACTGTTTTTCATTCCATTTGCACCTTTTGATCAAGAAACAAATTTGTTAAAATTTTAGGAGAATTACAGCAGGTCCGCAAGGTGTCCCATTTTTAGCTCACCGTCACGTAGTGACGAGGTGAGCTTTTGGGATCACTTTTCGTCCGTCGTGCGTGCGTCCGTCCGTCCGTCCGTCCGTGCGTGCGTCCGTAAACAATTCTTTAAACGACATCTCCTCCTAAACCCCTGATTGGATTTTGACCAAACTTCACAGTAATGATCCTTAGGTGGTCCCCTTTCAAAGTTGTTCAAATGGTTCCGGTCCGTTGCACATCTAGGTCATAGGAGCCAAAAACAGATTTTTTTCACCAAAAACTTAAAAAATCTTCTTCTCTGAAACCACAAGTCCCAGGTCTTTGCTATTTGGTATGAAGCTTCATCTGGTGGACCCCTACCAAGATTGTTCAAATTATAGTGCTCGGGCCAAAAATGCCCCCGCTCCGGGGCCCTTTGGTTTTACATGGGCTTATATTGGGACAATCTTTAAAAATCTTCTTCTCTGAAACCGTAAGGCCCAGGACTTTGATATTTGGTATGAAGCTTCATCTAGTGGACCCCTACCAAGATTGTTCAAATTATAGTGCTGGAGCAAAAAATGCCCCCGCTCCGGGGCCCTTTGGTTTTACATGGGCTTATATAGGGAAAATCTTTAAAAATCTTCTTCTCTGAAACCGCAAGACCCAGGTCTTTGATATTTGGTATGAAGCTTCATCTAGTGGACCCCTACCAAGATTGTTCAAATTATAGTGCTGGGGCAAAAAATGCCCCCGCTCCAGGGCCCTTTGGTTTTACATGGGCTTATATAGGGAAGAGCTTTAAAAATCTTCTCTGAAACCGTAAGGCCCAGGTCTTTAATATTTGGTATGAAGCTTCATCTAGGGGACCCCTACCAAGATTGTTCAAATTATAGTGCTGGGGTCAAGTATGACCCCGCTCTGGGGCCCTTTGGTTTTACATGGGCTTATATAGGGAAAACCTTTAAAAATTTTCTTCTCTGAAACCGTAAGGCCCATGTCTTTGATATTGGGTATGAAGCTTCATCCCACACATCCATGGTCCTTCTCCTTTCCCCCCCCCCCCCCCCCCCCCCCCCCCCCCCCCCCCCCACACACACACACACAATCCGGGGCCCTTTGGTTTTAAATGGGCTTATATAGGGAAAATCTTTAAAAATCTTCTTCTCTGAAACCACAAGGCCCAGGTCTTTGCTATTTGGTATGAAGCTTCATCTAGTGGACTCCTACCAAGATTGTTCAAATTATAGTGCTTGGGCTAAAAATGCCACCGCCCCGGGGCCCTTTGGTTTTACATGGGCTTATATGGGGAAAATCTTTAAAAATCTTCTTCTCAGAACCCCAAGGGCCAGGTCTTTGCTATTTGGTATGAAGCTTCATCTAGTGGACCCCTACCAAGATTGTTCAAATTATAGTGCTAGGGCTAAAACTGCCCCCGACCTGGGGCCCTTTGGTTTTACATAGACTTATATAGAGATATTCCTTAAAAATCTTCTTCTGAAACAGCAAGGCCATGGTCTTTGATATTTGGTATGAAGCTTCCTCTAGTGGATCTCTATCAAGATGGTTTAAATTATAGCCCTGAGGCCAAAAATGCCCCCGCCCTGGAGCCATTTGGTTTTATATAGGCTTATGTAGGGAATATCTTTAATAAAAATCTTCTTCTCTGAAACCGCAAGGCTCAGGTCTTTGATATTTGGTATGTAGCATATCTAGTGGACTCCTACCAAGATTGTTCAAATTATAGCCTTTGTTGATATTTGGTATGAAGCTTCACCTTTTTAGACGTCTCTGAACATTATGCACATTATAGCCCTGGGGTTAATAATGGCCCTCCCCGGGTCCCACTTGTTACTCTATGGATCAGGTGAGCGATCCAGGGCCATCATGGCCCTCTTGTTTATGATTTTTGTGGTATGTTTTAATGGAGAAATAAGGTATTGAAGGAAAAATTACCCTTAGCACTCCCTCTTGTCTGTAGCTGTGTGAAACTTTGAGTGAAAACACCAAATATTATCAGTATATTAGTACATATATCCAGTTTCAAAAGGGAGGTAGTTCATTTTTTAGGATGATTACAATAATATTATGTTGTAGATGTGTTGCAACATTTGGGTAATATTGTCTTGGAGCTTGGTGAAAGGAGCAAATTATTTTAACTTGGGTTTGATAAGAAAAGGAGAGAATTCTGTTAACCCACTGTAGGCGGGAAACCCCTAAAGGGGTACCTTGGCAAACAGTGCAGGCGTGGCATCTGATCAGGGCCTGCACTATTTGCGAACAGAATTTTCTGTCAAAAATAGAATAAAAAAAAAAGGCCTGAGGCCTGTTATATGACAAATGGACTTGTCCAACTTATAGCAATGGAAGAGTCCACTAGCATACAATGGGTTTACCCATGTTTAAATGTGCCTTAGATCCATGTAAGGAACAGTAATTTTAAGCCCTTTTTAACAGGTAGCCCCTATATGATGTAAAAAGAGCATTTTAACCCTTTTTTCTTTAAATAGAATTTAATGTACAGCAGATGACATTCATCTTGTGATATCAGTGTATCACACTTTTCATTGACAGTTTTCTTTAATGGATATAACTTCAGAGAATGTTGGTTTACTCATGTAAGTAAACTTGAATTTCCTGGTTTGAATATTAACAGACCTTGTCAGTTGCAGGAAAATCTCCATCAGATCTTTGTAAGGAAGTTAGATCTTGCACTGAGCCGATTTTTTAAGGGGGAAAATGAACAAATTCTTAATAATTGCACCCATCTAAATAAGCTTTTTAAAGCAGAATTAATCTAACCCATTTTCTACCGGAAACCGCAAAACGGGTACCCTGGCAAACAGTGCAGGCCAAGATCAGATGCCGCAAAATGCAGCATCTGATGAGGGCCTGACACCCTTAAATTTTGAAATGGACTCATGCTACATATAAGGTGGATGATTTCCATTTGGTACAAAAAGGGTTAATTTTATGTGGTCTTTATAGCAGAATTTCACTGTACATGTTAAATTCACTTTTCTCTGTCTAAAGTGAGGTATTACATTACCGGTGTACGACACATAGAAAGACAAAAGAGAGAAGCGACACAAAATAGATACGTCAAAACATAGACGCGACATTTAATAGATTGACAAATAATAGAACGACCAATAATAGAACCATAAGTGTGAGTGATAAATACCTGACCGCTCGGCAATTGTTACACGTCAAAATGGATAGAATAAAATTTTCGATATTTCTGAACTTTTTCGATGTTATTTCGATCTTTTTTCGATGTTTATTTCTATATTTTGTCTTTCTATGTTTTGTCTTTTCTATGTTTTTGCTTTTCTATGTTTTGTCATTCTATGTTTCATCATAGATCCTACATTACAAGGTTATTTCTTGTGATGTTTCACTCCCAAATTTTGGTAGGTCTGCAACTGTGATGGTGCTTTGGAGGGATAATGGTGTTGTTTTATATTAATTTACTCCAATTCATAGGGCTATATCATGTTTCAATCAAACAGTTCATTTTACTGTGATGTGTACAGACATGCTTGCCAGATAAGTGAATCTGGTGAAAAGAAAATCTTTGCCATTGATGATGTCTAATTGCTTCTTATAATGTTGTTAATTCTTATCTTGCTGTTCACAACAACCCTTTTCTTTGCAAACAGTGTAGATCCAGATCAGATGGCTTCTGAAGAAGCCATCTGATCAGGATCTACACTGTTTGATATTCAATTTAGGATTTTGTAGGAATAAATTACATCAAGTAATCTGATTGGTTCAAAGTCAGAAATGGGTGTGGTTAAACTGAATATTCAGCAAGAGAAGGGTTAAGGGATAATGCACCTTCATAAGAGGTCCTTGGTCAGATTACAAAACCTTGTAACTACAACTTGCAGATTTTACAGAAGAAAAAAAAAATGAAAATGAAAAAAAAAAAAATGTAAAATTATATAAATTATGGAAATATGATATTTTTTTAGATTTATAATACAAGTAGAAATGTGTCTACTTCATTGATATAACAGACACATTTACAAAAGTGTTCTTATTTAACTTAAAAATGTAAAATACGACTAGGCACAATCTTTTGTCATAATAAAAATTGTTGACAAAATGTATTACGAGAAAAATGGAGCAGTCTGGTTGGCACAACCATACAAGATTTTGTAATTTAAAATGGCATTTCGGGGGGAGGGCTATGACTCGTTCAAAGATTAAGAGTAGACCTATTTTCAGAGGAGATTGTAGGTAAGCGAGCAGGAATGTGCCAGGCCTGAGCTGTGTCTATTTCTCTTAAATAAAACATTTAGGACTGTCAGAGTCATTACGAGGACTGTTCAAATATGAATAGAAGTAGAACGTTTTCTCATGCACAAATGCGAAAATCACCTGGAAACAAATATCACAGCGTAGAAAAACATTTCACCTATACATTGATACCAAACCTGTTAAAATCCGTCCACTTTAGCCATGTATATCGTTCAATAAACACTGTCTACTCTTGTATACTAATACAAAACATGGTTGGAAGAAGGTCAGAGTACGCCGTTGAAATACGGTCCTATATCAAGAATCGTTGTATTCTTGGTATACGGTGCAAAGACATTTTTGATGAAATATGTTCGGTTTATGGGCATAATGAAATGTCTTTTCCAACAGTTTTTCGTTGGTGTAAGAAATTCAGCTGTGAGCTAGGCTCAACAGAAGATGCACCACATGATCGTCGGCCGAAAAGAGCAACATCTGCCAAGATGGTTGCTAGAGTGAAAGAAATAGTTGCTATCGATGCACGATACACCACTAGGCAAATAGCTAGTATGGTTGACATCTCATTAGGAGCAGCTCATACAATTCTGAAACGGGATTTGGAAATGAGAAAGATCTGTGCTAGATGGATTCCCCATCTGTTGACAGATGAGCAGAAAAAGACACGCATTCAGTGCACCAAGAAGTTGCTTAAAAAGTTTCCAAATTACAATGCACGGTCTTTCGCTAATGTCGTCACAGGTGACGAGACATGGGTTCACTTTTTTTAGCCAAAACGAAAGATTCAGAACAAAATGTGGGCAACAAAGTATTGCAAAAGACCATGCATTGCAAAGCGGGCCATGAGCGTCAAGAAGGTAATGTATGCTACAGTCCAACCTGTATTAAGCAAGCACCTCTGGGATATTCAAAAAGTGCTTGCTTAAGGCAGGTGCTTGCTTAACACAGGTGAATTTTAATGCATTTTCCTTTTTCGGGAACTGAATGCCTGCTTGCTTAAGACAGGTTGCTTGCTTAATAGAGGTGGCCACTAAGACAGGTTTGACTGTATATTCTTTTCAAATCAGGGCCCTGCTATTCAGGTTGCTGTGCCTAAAGGCAAATATGTAAATGCGAAGTTTTACAAGAACAAATTTCTTCGAAAATTGAAGAAATATTTCAAAGAACGAAGACCCGCAACTGGTTTGGCAAATGTCAGATTGCTACATGACAATGCGTTATCACACAAGGCGTTCATTGTGCAAGACTATCTGAAGCAGGAAAAGGTTGTTGAACTCCCTCAACCCCCGTATTCCCCTGACATTGCCCCGTGTGACTTTTTTTGTTCTCGCGGCTGTAAAAATACCTTTCTGGTCGAAAATTTGTACAGCGCAAACACCTCGGTTCTGCAATATTCCAGTGCCTTCATAGTATACCTCGAAAAGACTACCAAAATGCATTTAATGATTGAATCAGAAGACTGAAAGTTTGTATATCTGTTAAAGGGGAATACTTTGAGGGGACAAAACAGGGGTGTAAAATTTCACTCGCCCGCTCGCATTTGCGAGTAAGTTTTAAGGCAGGGCGAGTAAGATTTTCAAAACTGACCTTACTTTTTCTTCATTTTTAGCACCTAAATAAAAAGCTTAGACAATAAGGGCGAGTAAGTTTGAGGGAAATTTTACACCTCTGCAAAATAAATTTTTCATCGAAATCTATCACAGAATCATTTTTATGTGCTTAGTTGCATTCATATTTGAACAGTCCTCGTACACACACAGATAGTTAATAAACACAAAAGTTTTCAATAAATTGAAAGGTTTTAAAATTTTTAGGCAAAAAGAGAAATGAAACTCACTTCATACTTAAAGGGGAATGCATATACCTGACACCTTTTTGGTCATTTTTCACAAGGGAGACAACTTTTGGGACTTCCTGTTCACTTGCCTATAACTGAATCTCTAAAAAGGGGTCTACTCTTAAAGGAAAGAATTTGCTCCTAGGATCTTTCCTTTGAGAGTAGACCCTTATTGGGTTTGGCAAAAGACAGAGAAATATTTTTGTAAGAGTTGCCTCCCCTAAAGAGCAAGAGAAAAAAATATTTTCATAAGTGTTGCCTCCCCTCTCCCCTTAAACTTGCATTATTTTTGTCTTATTCTATTGATATTTTTCTACAAACAAGGTACATAAACACATTTTTCTGAGGAAGAGACTGGCTTTAATACCAGTAGGTCCACTAGCTGGATATCTGTGTTATATTTGTATTTATGTCATTTTAGCTATTGACTTTAATTTGGTTTTGTTCATAAATTCATCATCATTGATAGTTAAGACATAATCATTGATCATTATTGTTTTATTCCCATGACTTCTTGTTATTCTTGTCACTTTCTCTGTAGCATTCAAATGGCTTATAATGTTAACCCATTGTATGCAGGAAACCCCTAAAGGGGTATCTTGGCAAACAGTTCAGGCACAGATCAGACACGGCCTGCACTATTTGCTAACAGATTTTTCTGTGAAAAAAATAGAATAAAAATGAAAAAATAGGCCTGGTACCCCTTATATGACAAATGGACTTGTTCAGCATATAGCAGTGGAAGAGTCCACTAGTATATAATGGGTTAATTTGTTCTTTGTGCCAGATTTGGAGGCATAACAAGTATAATCATGGATATCTTCTTGTATTTTTTGTGAGGACCATGTTGTGAGTTTCTGTTATAAAAAAAAGCCTCGTCAAGGCAATTCTTTTAAAAATCCACAACATTTGCTTTAATGGAAAAATAAGAAAGTTCACCCCACCCCTCCTACAATTAGCTTTGTAACTCCACCTTTTTATCTTCTTAATAATTGTTTACAGGTGTTTTTTTTTTATTTTTCTTGTGAAAGTATTCCTATTTTTGACTCTTATGTTTGTTTACTTGGTTTGAGTTAGCTCAAGGAAATTAAGGCAAAGTTTCAGGTCTAGTCATCAGACTTTGGTTGTCCGAATCACTGTAACAGCTTGGCTGAGCAACACAGCATTACTGCTACATGCATGTTGTTGAACTATGATGACCTTTCTGTTGTAAAAATATAGATACTGTGTTAAATTTTGGCAAAAAATATTAGCTATATCCCAAGACGTCACACACATGGTCAATACAGAGTTATCTATACAGCCAAGGGTATACAGTGGGGTGTAATTACAGTCCAACCTGTATTAAGCAAGCACCTAAGGGATTACCTAAATGTGCTTGCTTAAGACAGGTGCTTGCTTAATACAGGTGAAATTTAATACATTTGTCTTTTTTCGGAACCAAGTGCATGCTTGCTTTAGACAGGGTGCTTGCTTAATAGAGGTGGCCACTAAGACAGGTTTTTCTGTAATTGAAAACAACCAGAACTTTAACCCACGATATAACTGTAATTTGAAAACGGGCCTCCATGGCCTAGTGGATAAGATCACTGACTTGTAATCATTAGGTCTCTCGCTCCTGTGGGTTCGAGCCTGGCTCTGGTCATATGTAAGATGCCAAGTTCTGCAACTGTTGGTCAGGTGTTTTTCTCCAGGTACTCTGGTTTTTCGCCCACCACTGATCAATCAAAACAAAAATAAATATAAAATAAAACATTAAAGGAAAAATCTTCTCTGAAATGTCATTTTCTATTAATTTATACATCCTGTCCACAACTTCCTGTAACATTTTAGGATTTCTGATATGTTAAAGTAAACAAGTCTTACGTACAGGCCTCCTTGGCCTAGTGGATAAGAGGGCTGACTCTTTAATTACTAGGTCTCTCACCACTGTAGGCTCGAGCCTGGCTCGGGTCACATGTGAGACGCCAAGCTCTGCAACGGAAGGTCATTTGGTTTTTCGCCGGCTACTCCGGTTTTCGCCCACCTCTGATTAACGATTGGCTTGATAATAGTTAAATAATCTTGAAAGGGCCATAAAACGAGAGAAAAAAAACAAGTCCTACATAATTTGACAGCAGTATTTGCAGAGTACTTGAATACACTCAGCATTTTTTTAGCATTTATGGCAGTATTATAACAATAAATAACTTATCAGTTTATATTACTGGGTAATCCCCCGACGTTAAGCAGAGTAGGGATTATAGGAATGGCCTTCTTTGTCCATCTGTCTGTTCATCCATCCTTCAGTCTATCTGTAACACTTTCTTGTCTGCCTCGTATCTTTAGAAGCCTCCGTGGTGTAGTGGTTACGCTACTCGCCTTGTAAACCAGGGATCGCAGGATCGGTCCTGGGCTTCTACAGACTTTCGGATGAGTCTTTAAACCAAGGTCCCGTCTCCGTATGACCTTAGCTGTTTGTGAGACGTAAAACGTAAACACTCTGCCTCGTATCTCCTGAACACTTTGATAGATTTTCATTAACTTCGGTCAAATATTCTTTTCAGTGAGCTGATATGCAGAACCCAAAAATGAACTATGGGAATTCAAGGTCAAGGTCATATTTGAAGGTCAAGTTTGAAACTTTGAATTTTGTGTCCATTCCATATCTCCTTTACCCCTGCAAGGATTCTCAATAAACTTTGGTCAATTATCTCCTTCAGTGAGTCAATGTGCAGAACCCATAAATAAACCGTGTTGACTCAAGGTCAAGGTCACATTTGAAGGTCACAAGTTTTAAACTTTGAGTTTTGTATCTGTTCCATATCTCCTTTAACCCTCAAAGGATTTTCATTAAACTTTGGTCAGTTATCCCCCTCACTGAACTCATGTGCAGAGCTCATAAATGCCGACTCCAGGTCAAGGTCACATTTGAAGGTCACGAGTTTGAAACTTTGAATTTTGTGTCCACTCCATGTTTCCTTTACCTTTCAAAGGGTTTTCTCATTAAAGCTGATGTGCACAACTGATAAATGAAGCATGCTTACTCAAGGTCAAGGTTACACTTGAAGGTCACGAGTTCGAATTTTATGTCCGTTCCATATCTCCTTTATCCCTCGAAGGATTTTTTTTAAACTTTGGTCAAATATCCCCCTTCAGTGATCTGATGTGCAGAACCCATAAATAAAGCTTGCCAACTCAAGGTCAAGGTCACAGGTGACGGTCATAAGGTTGAGCCTTGTTATTAAAGTGTGGCGGGGGATTAGGCTGTCCCTCAGACTGCTTTCTTGTTTTGATAGCATTTTCTGTCATTGTTTGACTGAATTGTAATCTATTTAGCTGCAAAATACATGTATGTATATTTTGAATTTTAATTATTTCTCTCCATTCCTGATACAGACTTCTAACCCCACACTAATATAGATAACTCAATAAATACCTGTTCTGTGACATCATGGCACAAGCTCTTTACAAAAGAGGGAGTATACAAATGATGTATACAAATGAGGGAGTTACCCTCCAAGGCAGTTTATGCTTTGTTTTATGAGATCTGCAGGATTGAAATACAGTCGACGCTCCTTATCTCGAACCTCACGGGACTGGATTAAAAAGTTTGAGTTATCCGTAGTACGAGATAACAAAGTGTGACGTCACATGCATGTCGGAGCCCATTATTTGCTGTGATATGCTTGGTAGTCTTAGTTATTCGAGAGTAATAGCACTTACACGCACAGCTTATGAGCTTGTCGAAGTATAGCGATTATAAAAGATTTCTCACATGTTTTGTTGTTTTTTAAAATTCCTGCAAATCCGGATATCCAAATAAGCTAAAAATAGATATGTACTTAAATGGACTGGTTCCCCGCATTGGACTGCAATGCTTATATCATGCTATACGTCATACGGTACGGCCCCCGCCCATAGGGGCTTGAAGAAATATATGGGCTGCATGATGCTTCCACGCAGAGCTGAATCCGGCCCGCACACTAGTACTGGTAAACCGCTTAGAGGATCTAAGCCTGTCCAGGAACCGCAGTGCGAGGCGGACCGTCAATGCTAATAAACCCTATTGGTTTCATTGGGCGACAGGGCTTGAGATGTCATTTCATCTCAATGTCGGGTAAAAGTCCCACAAAATTGGAAACAACGTCTCAAAAATGACCTTTACAGTGTTGACGGGGACATTAAACCTCAAATCAAACAAACAAACCTCGTTTTTGTTTAAACAGTTTAGGTCCTGCCGAGAAAGCTGGTCATGAGCCAGCTTTTTAGTACCTACATTGTTGGTAGGTGCATCGGGACAAGGGACAGTACTCAATTTGACACAAATCATGAGTACATAAAAGAACCAATTAAACAGCCTTGTCATACTTAATCGTACATTAATACAAATCAGAGCCGCCTTTTATCAAGGAAATCTTGGAAATCATTGAAACTAGACGGTATTAAGATCACAAAGGTTGAGCACTGCATGTCAGTCTTTGTTTCATGCATGTGATTTTCGTAATAGCGGTAAAGGTATTGTTTGCTCTAATTTTAATTGCGAACGCACCTGGACAAATTCGAAAATTAAAAACATTGTGAGTATTGATGAACTATTTTGTATAGGTCTTATTATTTTCTTTAACTGAAAGACCGGTGGCATCATTTATTTGTTGTTGTTTTTGTCGCGCCTGCTATTATCATGGCGTGATATAGGCGCCCGGTTTTCCGTCTGTGCGTCCGTTCGTTTGTCAAGGCGTCAACATTTGCGACCACCCTAGCGTTCACCCTGAGGTTCAAGTTTAATTCTGAAGAACTATAAGAGCTTCATTAATGATACTTGGTACAAACTTGTATCTGGGGATGACAACTTACATGCAAGCATCCATATTTGACCTTGACCTACATTTCATGGTTCACTGACTTTGTAAAATATTGCAACCACCCTAGCGTTCACCCTGATGTTCAAGTTTATTTCTCACGAACTATAAGAGCTTCATTAATGAATTTGGTACAAACTTGTATCTGGGGATGACAACTTACATGCAAGCATCCATATTTGACCTTGACCTACATTTCATGGTTCACTGACTTTGTAAAATATTGCGACCACCCTAGCGTTCACCCTAATGGTAAAGTTTATTTCTCAAGAACTATAAGAGCTTTATTAATGATACTTGGTACAAACTTATATCTGGGTATGGTAACTTAAATGCAAGTATCCATATTTGACCTTGACCTATATTTCATGGTTCACTGACTTTGTAAATATTGCAACCACCCTAATGGTCAAGTTTATTTCTTAAGAACTATAAGAGCTACATTAATGATATTTGGTACAAACTTGTATCTGTGGATGGCAACTTAAATGCAAGCATCCATATTTGACCTTGACCTACATTTCATGGTTCACCGACATTGTAAAATATTGCGACCACCCTAGCGTTCACCCTAATGGTTAAGTTCATTTCTCAAGAATTATTAGAGCTTAATGATACTTAGTACAAGCTTGCATTTAAGAATGGAAACTTTTGTGCAAGCATCTATGTTTGACCTTGACCTACATATCATGGTTGGGTGACTTTGCGCCCCACAGGCACGACATAGCCTTCGGCGGAATTCTTGTTCTTCCTTCTTTACGTCATGAATCCCGGTTCAAGATACGCAGTAGTGAAATAGTCAAAAATATATTCAGGGAATGAAAATGTTGGGCGAGATAGCCGAAGTGTCGACTTAAAAGTAGTTTGATACATGCAAAGTTGAAATACAATAATTATAAAGTGGAAATATACGGGACTTAGAAATCGGTTCCACATAAGTGATAGGATCGAGATAGGCGAGGTCGAGATAATGTGAGTCAACTGTATTAGCAACCAGTATGTTAGGGTATTCTTTTTACATGACTGGATCAAACATTCCATTGAAATCATGAATACAGTGTCAAACCCTTGCCCTGATGAAGAAGCATACAAAGCTGTTTTAACTGTATTGACTGGAATCCTCCATATTGTATATAGCTTAAGTGTTTTTCAAAATTTGGGGTGCCATGTTGTGTTTTCTTCAAAATTTATTTGGAAAATAGCTGAACTTTTGGCAAACAGTGTAGACACTGATCAGATGCTCCGTTCTGCAGCATCTAATTTGGGTCTCCACTGTTTGCCAATTACCCAAATTTAGCGTTTCCAGTTCAAAATGGGTTAAAACAGTGATCCGTATGGCTACATTGGTCTCAATTAAAACTGACCAACACTGGTCATTACTGGAGATCAATTTTGTAGATTCAGAATTCAGTTTATAAACTATAATTAATATTGATCATGACACTTGCCTATGTAACAGTACATTGATGAGAATTTAGTAAGTGCTGTTTCTAGCATGGAATTGATAGCTTTATAATTGTAAAAAAAATCATGTAAGGATGTGTTCATTGCCGCAGAATCTCTGACTATTTAAGACAGCTTAAAAAAATTAGGGTAACCTTATATAATTGTGTCAATTATTAGCTCTTTTTCTGCTGAACCACAATAAACCCTACCTTTGCAAGCAGTGTAGATCCAGATCAAAGAAGCCATTTGATCAGGACATTATATCAAGTGCATGTAATTTGATTGGTTGATAGTCAGAAATGGTGAGGCAAAATTATTTTTTTTAGCAGGACAAGGGTTAAGGACAGAGGTACTTGATGAATATATTTTTGATACAGATCGGATAGCCCAGCCAATTTTCTTAATTAAACATCACGAAAACATGCCCATATAATTTTGCAAAAGAATATGCACTTTACTTTAGGCCGGCCCAGAAAAAGTGTGGTTAGATAAACTGACTGGCTCTATATGACCTAAATAGTGTTGACTTGGCAGTTAAACTCAAAAGAAGCATGTCTCAGTATAGTCGTTGCAGACATAAAGTTGTGTATGTCAATCCCAAATACTTTGATTCAGTGGTTTGTTTGACATTTCTACTGTTGTTTTTCTATTAACAAGTATCTGTACAGTAATATTTTTTACTTCTACCTTGTCTTTCAGATAACAGAAAATCTAGTTCGTCTCTGTCTTTCAAATTAAATGATTAGTTTCTCTTCCTGTGTTTTCTCTCTATTTTGAATAGTAAAATCAGTATATGAATTAATCCTTAAAACAAAGCTCAAATGCAACACACTGTATTCTTATCATAATATTTTTCAGATAAAATCCGGCCCCGAGTTCATAAAACATTTTGCATGCTCAACTCAGCTGAGCATGAAATTTATTACCGTATTCCTCCCATTTAGTGCCCTGGGCGCTTAAAAAAATGGAAAAAGAGGGGGTGCTTATTAGAGACAAAAATCTTACCAGAACGGAGGGTTTAAAACCCATTACATGTGTTTAGAATATGGTGGAATCATGACATGTAAAGTACCAAGTGGTCAACACAGACACTCTGTGATAGCAGGGGGTTTAGAAATACCTTGCATGATATGATTTACAGCAGATACGGCAATGATTGAAAGGCTAATCTTTACTTTAGGTAAGCCAAAATCTTTTCCCCTCAGACAGCAAAAGGGGCGCTTTTTAATTTGTTTTTGGAAAAACAGTGAGGGGGCGCTTATAGGAGCAGGGGCACTAAATGGGAGGAATACGGTATGCTCATAAACATTAAAATACAAACCAATCGGGCAGTTTTCGGTCTCAGAGCAGCACAGAATGTCATTCATCCTGCTCAAAAATTTTAAAATGCCAACATTTGCTGGCATTTCAAAATTAATGAGGAGGATAAATTTCATGCTCAAGTGAGTTGAGCAAGAAAAAAGGGTTAAAACCTCGTGGTCTGGCTTGCTATTTCTGGTGAATTGTCTGCCTAGCACTAGCAGATGATTTACATGTAATGTACTTTCTCTTGAAAAATACTGAAAATATTTTTGAAATGCCAGCTACTCGTCATGATTAAAGCTTTAAGGGTAATATGCTTGTTGCCGGCTCTGTAAACAGTGGAATGTTGATGATGAGTTTAAGGCCCAGTTGTTTGAAGCTTACAATGTTATAAGTTAACAAATTATGTTTGAGCCCAGTTGTTCAAAGTTTTGTTAGCTTAATAAGCTCGTTAGAAGTCAGATTGTTAAAATTGCTAGTAAATAAAATGTATAATATGTACTCTGGTATTTTTGCTGGGAAAATGTGAAACGCTACTCGCATTTCTTCAGTAAAAATCTATGTATATTTGCCATAAAAAATGAACAAAGTTTTAACCATTTGTTAGCTATTAATGTCTTTATAGCCCCGCTTTGAAAAAGTGGGGGCTATATTGGATTTGGCTTGTCCGGAATTCCGTCTGTCTGTCTGTCTGTCTGTAATCTTGTCCGGAATTCCGTCTGTCTGTAATATTTGATAGTGGGTACCTTGTTACCGCAACTCCTCTTACAGTTCTAGGTCAATCCTTTTGAAACTTTACAGGTGTTTTCATATAGGTCTGAAGATGTGCATATTCTTTTTTCATTATCCTTAAATAATTTTTTTCACTTATTTCACCTTTTTTAACTTAGACAATTTTTGAGATCTACTAATGTTATAATGTATAGGGAGTAGCTACCTTGTTACCGCAACTCCTCTTACAGTTCTAGGTCAATCCTTTTGAAACTTTACAGGTGTTTTCATATAGGTCTGAAGATGTGCATATTCTTTTTTCATTATCCTTAAATAATTTTTTTCACTTATTTCACCTTTTTTAACTTAGACAAGTTTTGAGATCTACTAATGTTAAAATGTATAGGGAGTAGCTACCTTGTTACCGCAACTCCTCTTACAGTTCTAGGTCAATCCTTTTGAAACTTTACAGGTGTTTTCATATAGGTCTGAAGATGTGCATATTCTTTTTTCATTATCCTTAAATAATTTTTTTCCACTTATTTCACCTTTTTTAACTTAGACAATTTTTGAGATCTACTAATGTTAAAATGTATAGGGAGTAGCTACCTTGTTACCGCAACTCCTCTTACAGTTCTAGGTCAATCCTTTTGAAACTTTATAGGTGTTTTCATATAGGTCTGAAGATGTGCATATTCTTTTTTCAATATCCTTAAATAATTTTTTTCACTTATTTCACCTTTTTTAACATAGACAATTTTTGAGATCTACTAATGTTAAAATGTATAGGGAGTAGCTACCTTGTTACCGCAACTCCACTTACAGTTCTAGGTCAATCCTTTTGAAACTTAACAGGTGTTTTCATATAGGTCTGAAGATGTGCATATGCTTTTTTCATTATCCAAAACTTATTTTTTAACTTAGACAAGGCGTAGGTACCTTGTTAGGGATTTAACCCTCTCACAAGTCTTTACCTTTAATTCATGAGTCTTCCTCCTCTGACAGGGCTATAGCGGGGCTATAGTCAGATCCTCTGACAGTTCTAGTTTGTTTTAAATAACTGGCCCCTGATCATTTAAAAGTGCCCATATGCTAATTTTTACTGAAAAAAAATGTGAGTAGCTTTTGCAAAAGCTTTTGCAAAATCTACCCGTAGTGGTTCGGCAAAATATACATGTACACTTGCATGCATATATTAGATATTTGTACTAGCCAATAATGATTTGTTAAGCAAACAAAGCTTTGAACAACTGTGTTCTGAATTTGTTAAGCAAACAAAGCTTTAAACAACTGTGTCCTGAATTTGATAAGCAAACAAAACTTTGAACACTTGGGTCCTGAATTTGTTAAGCAAACAAAGCTTTGAACACTTGGGTCCTGAATTTGTTAAGCAAACAAAGCTTTGAACAACTGGGTCCTGAATTTGTTAAGCAAAGCTTTGAACAACTGTGTCCTGAATTTGATAAGCAAACAAAGCTTCGAACAACTGGGTCCTGAATTTATTAAGCAAACAAAGCTTTGAACAACTGGGTCCTGAATTTGTTAAGCAAACAAAACTTTAAACATCTGGGTCCTGGATTTTTTAAGCAAACAAAGCTTTAAACAACTGGGTCCAGAATTTTTTAAGCAAACAAAGCTTGGAACAACTGGGTCCTGAATTTAATAAGCAAACAAAGCTTTGCACAACTGTGTATAGATATTTATTGCTTTTACAGTCAAAAACAGTTATTCATCAATGTCCCTCATTAAACTTATACACACAATATTTCTCTCAATGCATTTGAAAATGTTAAGTGTTGTATACACACAATATTTCTCTCAATGCATTTGAATATATGCTTAGTGTTGTTGGGAGCCATTATGGATTTTCAGGTGTATGCATTGTTTTACACATGTATTCTTTTCCAGTTTGATCTTTTTTGCAGATACTGCATAATCAGACAAAAGTCCTAATATAACCAGATATCTGTGTGTTTTAAGTTATTTCATGTTTTAGGGAAATATAATTTTATGTTTTATCCAAGTTTATATCTGTTGATAAGCCTGTATGATTTTATGAAGGTTACTAGCATAGAACTTTTTATGTTTCTGCTCATTTATCTGTAACTATAGAAACTATATTATCATGTAAATTCATACATGTACAAGTAGGTGTTTTTTTTTTCATATTTTTTCATTGCATGGTAGACTTTGTAGATTTATAATACAGTAAAATTACATCTTAAAGGGAATGGATACAACTTCAGAGGAGGCAACTTTTTTGAAAAATATTTTTGACCTTCTTTTCAATAGAGGTCTTTTCTTAAAGAAAAGAATTTGCTCCTGAGGAGCAAATTCTTTCCATTAAGATAAGACACCATTTTTGAAAGTTCTCAGTTCACAGGAATGGCAACAAAAGACCCTAAAGTTGTCTTCCTTTTAAATAAAGTTTAATGGTCAAGTCAACTCTCTTTAGATTATATTGATCCTATCAGTTTATCTTGGCACTTTTTTCCTAGGCAGGCTTATACTTAAGCCATTCATCCATACAGTGTGCATTCTTTTGCCAGAAACTGACAACTGCCCTTCTTGAATCAGCAGAAGGGAGGGAATGACAGTAGGAAAGATTTTAAGATTATTCTCCATGAAAGAATGTAGCTGACTTGGGAGGTATTGTACCAGTGACCTCTTGATCACCAGTCAGACATGCATCTGGCCGAGCTGCTAAGGCTGGCTCCCTTTTGAATAACATAGTGCAAAATATGTCAAGTGTTTCCATTCCTCTCAAGAATTCATTCTCTGATTTAGTTTCAATTGTATTTACCCTAAATGTTCGGACACCTCGACTACTTACCACACTTAATCTAAAATTTGAACAAGTAGGATTTACTATATGCGGTTGTGTCTAAAATAGCTTGATGAGGGGTAAACAGTGTAGACCCTGATGAGATGCAGCATTCTCTGGCATTTCATCTGGGTTTACACTGCTAGCTTAGGCATATCTGTCCAAATACATATGGTATATGCAGTACATCATAACATGTGTTTGCTGTTAAACACTCATATTGTAATAAATGGCCATGAAGGCTTTAATCAGCAAAATAAACCCTCGTCAATAATCAAATTTCAGTTCATGTGCAGTAAAATTCCTATAAGACCACCTTTGGGACTACTCAAAAGTGGTCTTTTGGACCACTTTCGAACAGTCCCAAAGGTGGCTCTAATTAGGAAACACTAGGTGTAGAAAATACAAAGAAAGAATAATTGAAACCAGCCCAATAAACTTTTTTAGCAGGTGTAGTCTTAATTTTAGGTGGTCTTAACCCATTGTATGCAGGAAACCCCTAAAGGTGTACTTTGGCAAACAGTGCAGACCCAGATCAGATGCCACAGAATGTGGCGTCTGATCAGGGCCTGCACTGTTTGCTAACAAAATTTTCCATTAAAGATAGAATAAAAACAAAAAAAAATAGGACTGACACCCCTTATATGACCAATGAACTTGTCCAACATATAGCAATGGAAGAGTCCACCAGCATACAGTGGTTTAATAGCGGAATTTTACTGCATATGGTTTGAAAGAGTTGCAAAAAATGCCCAAATTAGAATGCCAGTACAGGTGATTAAGAAACTGGACACTTAACATTCACAGCTCTGGGTTCGAGCATTGCTCAGCTCACGTGAGACAGCAGGTTCTGCATTGGAAGGTCAGGTGGTTTTTCTCAGGATACTTCTGCTCTTACTCAGTCCACACTGTTTACAATTATCTCAATATTAGTAGAAGTGAAATAACCTTGCATGGGCCTTATAACCCAAATCGAAAAATAAGAAACAAAGAATGCTAGAAATTCTATTTCAAAACTATCAAGTTTTCTTACCGCTGGTATTTGGCATTACGATAACACACCTGTGCGACATAGTGCATTTTTTCACATCTCAAAAATGGCCGTTTTCCTGATGAAAATACTGCAAACATAGGTTGTGGGTTGCTCGTTAGAACCGCCTCATTGAGGTGGTTCTAACGAGTACCCACAGCCTATGTCTTGGATCAAAAATAAGAAAAATAATGTATAACTCCATAAACCCCAGTTTTCTCTATATAAAGTGGGGTATAGGGGGGTCTTCATTTCATGGACTTGTTCATGAGACGAATCATTAAATAAGTGAAAAAGGTTATTATGTGGATGCACGTCTCATTTTGAGCTATCTGTCCAAGATATCTTGGATGATTATTGCAGACAATAATACATGGAAGTGCATTTCAAGTTTGCTGTCCGCAGAATGTATCCTTCTAGTGACAAATGCTAATTTTTTGAATCATTAAAAATGTTTAAATATTTGATAGCCTCAAAAGTCCACAGTATGTATGGTGAAAGAGATATACTTCTAGTGAGAAATGCTATGTTTTTGAGTGATTAAAAATGTTACCATGTCCGATAACCTCATTATATTGCCATGTAAGTACCAGTATTGTTGAGATAAAAAAATTAACTGTCCATTGAACCATTAAAAAATTTTTGGGAGTTGGGTTGTTGTTTTTCCTGCAACACCAGTTGCAGAATCTGATGTAATCTGCAGGCCAGAAAACTATTGAAGGTGGTGTGTTTCTATAGCATATTGCCAGAAATAAATATAATACTATAAACACTCAGCTTAAGGTGAAGGAGAACAGCTGAGATATTTTTCACCATTTTTGTATGGGAGGCAACTGTAGTTTTCAGTTTGCTTGCTTGGTTGAATTTTACATCTCGCCAACAACTAAGGAGACGGGACCCTGGTATAATGACATATCCTGAAGTCTGGAGAAGCCTGGAATAAAGCACATGACCCTTGGTTTATGGGGCAAGTAGCTTAACCACTGCATCATAGAGGCTTTAAGTTTGCTTTTCTACAAGAATTTTTAGAAAAAGTAGTCTAATCTTAGATGACAAAACACTTTTGAACGAGTTCTGTTTTATCTATTTGATTTGAGGTTTAACATCCCTGTCAACACTACTTAGGTCATATGGAGAATGGAGATGTTACTTCCAATTTTGTGAGAATTTTACCCGACATTGAGATGAAATGACCTCTCAAGCCCTACCTCCCAATGAAACCAATAGGGTTTATATGCAATGACGCTCCGACTTGCACCACTTGGCCCCTTCTAAGCAGTTTAGCAGTCTCCCCATACATCATCATAGTGCAGATTATATTTTCTGGTCCTTTGAGATCATTTAGAATCATTTTGAAAATAGAGTTCTGCTCAGGCCAGTGCTAAAAGGCGTGGCGGGGGTTGCACATTTCAGTACTGGTCATGCTGCTATTTTCATTTATTGGGTGTATTCTTTGCTTCCAAGGGATCTAACTATTCTGAACTTATTTATCTGCAGTCATTTTCAGCTCTGCATGGAAGCAGTTCTCATGTGCAATCGGTTTCAGCTGTGGGTGGAAGCACCATCCAGTCTGGTCCCAATGGGCAGGGGTCCTTTTGAACGAGTTACCACCCTTTTATGTGCATCAATTTCTCCTAAAACATGCTTTTTCTGCTAGTAGTACAATTTTCAACACAAGAACTCTGCTAAAGTCTTGGGCCAGTTGGGGTGCAAAGTCACTGAACCATGAAATACAAGTCAAGATTGCATAAAAGTTGCCATCTCTTCCAAGTATCATTAATGAAGTTCTTGAGAAATGGACTTGAAAATTAGGGTGACTCTGGGGTTGAAGCAATAATAGTTCACAAAGTCATTGAACCATGAAGTATAGGTCAAGGTCAAATAAGTATGCATGCATTAAAGTTGCCATCCCTAGATGCAAGTTTGTAGCAAGAATCATATAGTATTTGAGAAATGGAGTTAAACATTAGGATGAATGCTAGGGTTGTCACAAATGTTGACAATTGGCCTTGCCATGTCTAAAGCCGGCCCAAACAAAAACAAAAGAACAAGTTCAATAGAATGAGGATAACTGTATTGAATGTTATTATTTTGAAATGGACTCCTGCTGTATGCAAGGTGGAAGATTCCATTCAGTACAAAATGGGTAACATCAAAATCCTTATGAATATCCATGCAACCCACATATAGCATGCATATAGAGAAAAGTGTAATTTATCAGAGTACAAATAGTTTTCTTTATTTTTGGTCAAAAACCTAATAGCTTGTGAGAATTCACTAAAACTGCCTCATTGAAGCAAAGGCAGTTCAGAAACCATAGCTCCAGATAAGTCACTTTTTTCATCCAAAAAGTAGATATTTTTACTTATTTCTGCACGAAAATATACATTATGGGTACTCATTCGCACTTCTAATGAGTACCCACAACATATATTTTTGTGCTGAAGTACAAGGGCTGATTGATATGTTGTGAGCCTCGTATTGAAGGATTTGTTTGATTTGACATTTAACGTCCCCATCAACAGTACTCGTGTGCGCCGGTTTCAGCTCTGTATGGAAGCATCATGCAGCCCGTCTATTTCCTGAAGCCCCTATGGGCGGGTGCCATCTTATTGAAGTAGGTATGCAAGGATGTTCTTTTTAAGCCCAACTTTTCTCCGACTATATAGGGCAGTGTACCCAAGGACTGTGTCTCATTTGGTCAGTTTGTATCGACAAGGTAGTACTCTAAAATAAACAAGACAAGCAGCTTTTGCAAAATGGACAAAATCGGTAATTTTTGTTTGTTTGTATTGGAGTTTAACGGTCCAAGCAACACTATTTTATGTCATTTTTGAGCCGGTCAGTTTACCTATCCATGCCAGAAACTTACAACTGTCCTTCTTGAATCAGCGGAAGGGAGAGAATGACCGTAGAAAAGATTTCATGATAAAATCTCCATGAAAGAATGTTGCCGAGCCCAGCAGGTATCGAACCTGCGTCCTCCTGATCACCAGTCAGACGCGCATCCGACTGAGCTACCAAGTCTGGCCGACAAAATCGTTGAAAGAGCAGTGATCCAATATTGGCATATGAAAGGTTTAACACCTAAGGATATCCATAATGACCATAATGATATGGTAGCAAAACTAGGGAAAGATGCCCCTTCATATGCTGAAAAGGTGGGTGGTGGAATTTAAGCGTGTCAGACAGAGCCTTGAGAATGACCCCGTCCTGGAAGCCCGTCAGTGTTGCAACCCCAGAAATGGTCAATAAAGTCCATGATATTGTTATGACTGACAGACGAGTCACAGAAAGATATACATGTATAGCCAGTAGAGTTGGCATTTCACAGGAAAGAGTACATTCCATTCTGACAGAGGATCTTGCAGTGAGAAAAATTTTGGCCGAATGGTACCAAGATTTCTGACAGTTGATCAGAAGCACACCAGGCAGACATTATTGCGTGCTAATCTTAACCTTTTTGAGGAAGATCCTGCCAACTTTCTTCAGGGATGTGTCACTATGGATGAAACCTGGGTCCATCATTTTACCCCAGAGGCCAAACATCAATAGAAACAATGGAAGAACCCTGGCTCACCCCCTCCAATGAAGGCAAAGACTGTTCCATCAGCTGGGAAGGTTATGGCTTGGGTTTTCTGGGATGCAGATGGTGTTCTGTCGATAGTTTATCTTCAAAAAAGTCAAACAATCAATGGCATATGCTATGCTTCACTCCTGACACAGTTACAGGAAAATATTGAATTAAAGCGCTGCAGAATACTCACTAAAAGTGTGTTGTTCCATCAGGACAATGCTCCTGTTCACAAGTCTGTCATTGCTATGGCTTCCAGTCATGATTGTGGCTTTCAGTTGATTAAGCATCCGCCTTACTCACCTATCATAATCTCACTCCATCAGACTTTCATCTCTTTTCAAAGCTGAAAACGACTATTTCAGGCACCCACTTTCAGTGTGATGATAACATTATATATGCAGTGGATGGCTTTTTGAACAGCCAAGAAAAGGAATTCTATAAAAGTGGCAATGAGGCCCTTTAACACCGCTGGCAAAAGTGTATAGATACTGAAGGAGATTATGTTGAACAAGAGGGCCATGATGGCCCTGGATCGCACACCTGATCCTTATTGTACAAACAAAATTGTAGGTAATATATGGTGGAGTGGAGGGTTTGAGCAATTTTAGTTGGACCCAAGGAACATTTCTGTGAAATTAATTCAAAATCAGTCTGGCTGTTTAGGAGTAGAAGTCATTTTGAGAAGAAGTCATTTTTGATGAAATGACATCTCAAGTCCTGCCATCCAATGAAACCAATAGGGTTCAAATGCATAGACGGGTCCACTCGCACCACTTTGCCGGGGCAGGCTAAGACCTTCAAAGTGGTTTACCAATACTCCTGTAGAAGCACCTTGCAGCCAAGCCCTGATGGGTGGGGGCCAAAACTTTCAAAAGACGTCTGTCTCTAAAAGGAAACAATTTTAAAGGAATGCTATAACCAAATTGCTCAAAATATTTTGCTTACCTGAGCATGATGGCCACCAGAGCTAAAAACCTCATTCCTGTGAAATCATTTCAAAATCCATCCACTGGTTAAGAAGAAGTTGTTTAAAGGTTGTTATATTTTTAGCTCTGGAGGCCATCTTGTTCACCCATGCAGAACGGTTTGAGCAATTTTGGTAGAAGGTCACCCAAGGAACATTCCGCGAAATACTTTCAAAATCCATCCACTGGTTTATGCTATGTTCCCACTATCATGATTCGCGCCACGATATAAATCGTGTTCTTAATCGTGGGCTAATCGTGGTGATCCTATCAGATCTTATCAGATCTTGAGTTCAGTCGTGGCAATCGTGTTAATCGTTGAAAATTTTTGAACGGTTCAAATTTTTTCCACGATCAACACTATCAATTGTTAAATCGGGATCACCGTATCACATTGTATTGCATCGTAACAAAGCACGACAGATCATATCTAATCGTGCTTCCAAATTGTGGTGATCGCGGTCGATTTTGGACAAGACAAACACTGCGTTCTGTTGAGATGTGTTGCGGTTTCCCACGATCTGTCACGATTTCTTACGCTCTGTCGGGTCCCATTCCTCAAGACCTGTCATGAATGGTTCGCGATCAGATGCGAGTTGATATCAGAAGATAAGGGTAAATGCGAGTTGATAAGGATAGTTACGTTTTTACACTAACGTTCACTGTCTGTTACGAGTTCTCTTACCCATATGTATACCAGACAAGATTTAATGTGATTCATTCAGCGATTTGCTCTTGAAGAGAGTACACCTAGTTACTGGCCTTTGCTAGTATTTTAGAGCCTTTGAGAGATGCCACCCAGGGGTACTGGAGGCAAGAAGAGAAAAGGCAAGGCTGTCCCATTACAGGAGCCTGAACCATTCCAGCCAGAGAAAATGCCACATTGTCATCATCCACAACACCTGCCATCATCAATGGTTTCGGGTTAGTAGTTCGAGAAAAAAACAATGAAGTCCATGGTTAATCTGGCCGTATATATACCTGTCGGGGGTCCAGTCGTAGCTCAAATCTTGATCACTCTCGATGATGATAGTGAAAAACATCGAGATCACAGTCGTATGCTATCGTAACTAAGCACATCGTTTCGTGATAAGCATATCAGAACTTATCTGCACGTATCAGATCATCTCGATTCGAGGAACCCGATCATGTTGATCGTTTCAGATCAGGACCCATCATAGACTCGATCGCAAAAATCCTATCGGGACGCATTTGATCGTATTTGAATGGGAGAGCAGACCTAGGCTGATCGTGACAGCTGAAATTGACAAATCGTGATTGGACTGCATCCGAGCACATCAAATCGTATCAGAACGTATCGATTCTCATCCCCTCCTATCCAAGCATGAACTTTCAGAGAAAATTCCACGATCAGCTACGAATGCCCAATCGTGGCGTTCGTAACGAGTTGCACGACAGTGGGAACCTAGCATAAGGAGAAGTCGTTTAAAGGTTTTTTTTTATTTTTGGCTTTGGCTGCCATCTTGTTCACCTGAGTGGAACACATAGAGCAATTCTGGTAGAGGGTCACCCATGGAACAATCCTGTGAAATTATTACAAATTCTGACCAGCAGTTTTGGAGAGGAAGTCATTTAAAGCAAAAGTTGACGACGGACGCACGGACAAAGACCGATGACAAAAGCTCACCTTCGCCACTTCGTGTTCAAGTGAGCTAAAAAAAAAAATAAAATATGTCCGACAAAATTCAAATCTTCCAATATGAGGCTCACAACATATCAATCACAGGTCGGGGAACCCACGTGACAATTGATATAGTAAACGGAATTTTATGAGGAAAATCGCTCGCTTCAGGTACGGTTTTCCCCGATATTTTGGTTATTACAGCACACATTTTTACGAGTCATATACCAAAGTACTCTGCTCAACTTCCGATTTTTTATGACGTTTGCTTTGAAGGTAGAAACTGCCTGGTTTTCGAGAAATGCTCTCCCAATTTTTTTCCCCGAGCCCGACAAATCGTGATAAAGACCACGGCAAACAGAAGAAATCTTTAATTTATTCCAAACATAGTGTTTGTGATGATCATACCACATCCGAAATTGCAAATATTACCTCTAACATGTTTCCATGTAACAGTTAACACCGGTACACCGTTTGTTTGCCTGGTATGTAAAGTTTAATAAAATGATCCAGTTCACGGTACAAAAATCGGGAAGGTAAAGTTCACGGTAATTTCCACAACTGTGATAACGTAAACGCCATACTGATAATGCTTTTCAACATATATTTCGCAACAACAAGATGGCAATTCCCGTGATGTTGGTCATGGGAAATACATTTTCATTGATACATAATGTATTTCTTTTTTCCAAATGACTTTCGCATGCCAGACATGTAGTAAAGACTTAAGATTGAAAACATCTAAACGAACATACGCGAAAACACATGGGCACGACCGCCTACGTTTGTTGTGGAAACAGCTTTTTCACTCAGACTTGTTGGAAGATAAATCAATGCAGTACAAATAGAGCAGCAAAGGAGCTTTTGTGTTCAAAAGGTCTGAAAGCGTTTCCCATAAAAGCGAACTCAGACCCTGAGGGTGAAGGTTGGGATCCCGTAAAGTATACTTAAGCCCGTCAGTAATTGTTACTGGCCGTTTCGAGTCGGTGCTTTTGCTGTGGTGTTGGTGAGTCTGATAATTTCCTCAGTAATGTATATTATTTAATGTTTAGTTACGTATATCAATTTCTTTACCTACTAATGTGTTCTTCTCCTTTACTTGTGTCATAAACGCTTGTTTGTTCCACACTGAAAGTGAAGGTGAGGATTGATATCCTGTAAATTATACTTAAATGTTTGCTGAGAAGTAAAGCAATGATCACGAATCGATACAATTAATTTACACCTTCCATCAGAGACACCGACGGGAAAGAAGCACAAACAAGAAGTAAATAGACCGTGATGGAATCAACAGCAGAGGAAAGCCAAATAGGACACGTAGTTTCCAACAAAATGGCCAACTGGCTATCCAAAAAAAATACGACATAAGCGAGACATACAACTAGTTACAAACAATTAAACGAATAAAACGGAACAGAAGACCCGTCTATGTACGGTCAGTGAAAAGTATTCAACTGGTGTGTGTGTGTGTGGGGGGGGGGGGGGATGCTTAAATCGATTTTACGCAGCTGCAATCCTCGCCCTACTGCTTGCTTTAAACTTTGTTTTAATTGCTTCAATGACATGTATATGTAAAAGATAAATATATATTATCCAGGATTTGACATTAAGCCAAAGGCTCGTGCAATGGTCATCTCCTGGGCCCTTACTTCTTCTATCGTGGTTTAGACTATTAATTTGTTCAGTCCGCATGAAGGCTTCCTAACTCATCAGTGTGACATACAAATTAAACAGCCACAGAGATGAAAGAACGTTGAGGACTCGACAGCGCGAAACAAATGAAACGCTGGAGCAAAAGAAAACCATCAGTTAAATTCCGAGGGGCCCGGGCAAAGACGAAGCATCAGGTACCAACCAACATTACATAAAATGAAATTTATGCACGCCTTTACGCTGGAACCGTCATAGAATCTGAGGCCCGACCCACTGGCGTGCAATCAAAGAGGGTAGAAAAGTTACAAACCGTGATTGGTTTAACTTCGAAGCATGCAGTCTACCTTATAACATTTATGTTGTACCCAATCTTTTTGTACCGTAAAACGATTTTACGAAATTGGATACTGTAGTCATCGCAAGTATATATTTTTCTAACTTTATATATAAGTCACCATCAAATTCAGGTTACAATAGGCCTTGTTGCAGAAGAGTTTTAAGTCCAACATTGAATTTTGAAATCAAATCAGAGCGGCAACTATTAAACTTTGAAAAGGCTTTACGTAGTTTATGATACCGATTCTTTAGAAAATAAGCAGTTAACAACTTATTACGAGTGTTGAAGTCAGACACATGGCTAAAAACTCTGGGAAATTGAATTGAGAAATATAAACACTGTAGGATGTCGCATGAGGAACATCACTATCCAAATAAGGAAAATATACAATCATAAAACCTAAATCATCGCAGGAAACAAATCCATCTACTTTAGATAAATGTAAATCCAAAACCGGGGCCTTGGTATTAGAGGAATTTGCTTTATTTAACTGAAGTTCTGGCTGTTAAATAGGACTGATCAAACCACCAAAGTAAGAACTGTCAATATTTAATAAATCTTACAAATATCTAGAAGTAGAGCAAAAAATTCTATTATTTCAGATTGGTTATCAGCAGAAAGTAACATCATGAAGTCCATTTCATAACAATACAAGAACATATCAACTACAAGATGTGCGCAATTCGTACCCATCGGAATACCCGTAATTTGTCTGAATAACTTGGTACCAAATCTAATGAAAATATTGTCAAGTGGAAAGGTTAGAGCTTCACACACTTGCTGACATGACCATAGTGTATAATTCCTATGCTCTTTAGAAGTGAAAATTGCATTTCCAACTTTACATGCAAGATAGAGAGAATCTTCTCTGTAAAATGTCCATTCAATTAAATCATTAAGCTTTTCTTTTAATAATAATAATAATAATAAATAATAATCGACATTATTTATAGATGGTAACATATTTAGTAGTTGTACTTATTTTCCTTGTGGCCCTCTTTTCCTGGGTAGGAACCAGTACTAACCAATGTGGATTAAGTTTCTTGCTCAAGGAAACAAAATGTGGCGCCGGCGAGGATCGAACTGGCTACCTCTCGATCTCATATCCGATGCTTTACCACTGCACCACAGCGTTCCACACTTTATAAGATTATGAGGATGTGTACTAGTATAAAGAGAAGAAAAATCGTAAGTAGACATACTATGCTCAACTTACACCCGTTTACAACATCGATTACCGAATTTATTTAAGGCAGCGGTGATTTCATCCCTACATTACTTTAAATAAACTTTAGAAGGAAACCGATATTACAGTCCTTTATTAATTATATTTCTTATCCTAAAATCAGGAATTATTTTTTAAATTGCGAATGATTGTATGACCAGCAGCAGGATAGCAATACACCGAGTTTTTTGCAATCCCAGGTATCAGGAGTCTTCGTATCAATATCAAGATCTGAAACACGTTTATTGAAATTAAAAATGATACATCTAACAGGACCAGAAAACATGTACATTTCATATTTCCCAGTTCTTGGGTGTATTTTTGCTTCCAACGGATAACCCTTTTATAGAACATATTTGTTGTATTTGTTGCAATCGATACAATTAACTTACACCTCCCATCTAAGACACCAAAGGGAAAGAAGCACAAACACGAAGCAACTAGACCCTAATGGAAACAACAAGAGAGGAATGCAAATAGGACAGCTACTTTCCAACAAAATGGCAAACTGGCTGTCCAAAATAATAAAAGCACGCTAACACTGCATGATTACCCACCACTGCAAGATAATATGGTTATAGCCTTGCCCATAATAGTGGTACTTTTAATTGTTATAGTTATCTGTAAAACTTCACTAAGGCATTCAATATAGTAAAGGAACTACATACATGTATATCAAAAGGGCAGATAATACAATAACCAGAAAAGCAGAGTGACTGTCCTTGGCAATAATATGTGTCCTTTAGTGTTTTAAAATTTGAAGAAAATCCATGAAAAGATTCTTAAGTTATTGATCGCAAACTCCAAAAAAAATTGTGAGAAATTAATCAAGTTATCGGTCGGAAATGGTGTGGATGGACGGACAAACGGACAGACACCGGAGGGTATATTATAATACCCCAGCACTATCGTGTGATGGGGTATAACAAAAAGAAGAAAAGAAAAAAAGTCATTCCCGATATAAACATGTAGGCACAATTTGAAAAAAAAAATGTGAAAAATTAATCAAGTTATCGGTCGGAAATGGTGGGGATGGACGGACGGACGGACAGAAGGACGGACGGACAGACACCGGAGGGTATATTATAATATCCCAGCACTATCGTGTAATGGGGTTTAACAAAAAGAAGAAAAGGAACAAAAAAAAGGTAAAAAAAAGGAATGAAAAACAAAAAATGAGAAAAAAAAAAACGAAAAAAAAAATTCATTGCAAAAAGAAAGAAAAGAAAAATAAACGGAAAAAAAGAAAAGAAAAAAACGAGAAAAAAAAGGAAAAAAAAAAAAGAAAATTCCATTCCTCCACGGGGGTTTGAACTCACGCCCCTCAGATTCATAGCACAAATTAATCCAGTTATTGGTCGGAAATGGTGGGGACGGACGGACGGACAGACACCGGAGGGTATATTGTAATATCCCAGTACTATCGTGTGATGGGGTATAACAAAAAGAAGAAAAGGGTGAAAAAAAAAGGGGAAAAAAAGGAATGAAAAACCAAAAATGAGGAAAATTAAAAAAAATAAAAAAAAAATAAATAAATTCATTGCCAAAATGAAAAAGAAAGAAAAAGAAAAAAGAACACACAAAAAAACAAGAGGGCCCAATGGCAGTATATCGCTCACCTGTGTACCAGAAAATCATTACTATGGGAGCTAAGGGGTCCCAGGGTGTGGCCCATTTGGACCCCAAGGGCATGATTGGCAGGATTTATGTAGGTGACCACTTGTCATTGCCTCATGCACAATATCTATGCTCTGGGCCCTGTAGTTTCAGAGGAGAAGATTTTTTAAGCTTTTTACCATTATGAGTCTTGGGGAGCTAAGGGGCCCCTGGGCATGGCCCATTTGGACCCCAGGGGCATGATTGGCAGGATTTATGTAGGTGACTACTTGCCATTGCTACATGCTAATTATCTAAGCTCTGGGCCCTGTGGTTTCAGAGAAAAAGATTTTTGAAGCTTTTTTTTCCATTATGAGTCTAAAGGAGCTAAGGGGCCCCGGGGCATGGCTCGTTTGGACCACAGGGGCATAATTGGCGGGAATTATGTAGGTGACCCCCTGCTGTTGCTACATGCTAAATATCTAAGCTCTGGGCCCTGTGGTTTCAGAGAAGAAGATTTTTGAAGCTTTTTTCTATTATGAGTCAATGGGAGCTAAGGGGCCCCAGGGCGTGGCCAATTTGGACCCCAGGGGCATGATTAGCAGGAATTATGTAGGTGACCACTTGCCCTTGCTACATGCTTATTACCTAAGCTCTGGGCCCTGCGGTTTCAGGAGAAGATTTTTGAAACTTTTTTCCATTTTGAGTCTATGGGAGCATAGGGGCCCCGGGGCGTGGCCCATTTGGACCCCAGGGGCATGATTGGCAGGAATTATGTAGGTGACCACTTGCCGTTGCTACATGCTAAATATCTAAGCTCTGGGTCCTGTGGTTTCAGAGAAGAAGATTTTTTAAGCTTTTTTCCATTATGAGTCTATAGGAGCTAAGAGGCCCCAGGGCTTGGCCTGTTTGGACCCCAGGAGCATGATTGGCAGGAATTATGTAGGTGACCACTTGCCGTTGCTACATGCTAAATTTCTAAGCTCTGGGCTCTGTGGTTTCAGAGAAGAAGATTTTTGAAGCTTTTTTTTTCCATTATGAGTCTATGGGAGCTAAGGGGCCCCGGGGCGTGGCCCATTTGGAACCCAGGGGCATGATTGGCAGGAATAATGTAGGTGACCACTTGCCGTTGCTACATGCTGAATATCTAAGCTCTGGGCCCTGTGGTTTCAGTGAAGAAGATTTTTGAACCTTTTTTGTCATTATGAGTATATAGGAGCTAAGGGGCCCCAGGGTTTGGCCAATTTGGACCCCAGGGGCATGATTGGCAGGAATTATATAGGTTACCACTTGCCATTGCTACATGCCAAATATCTAAGCTCTGGGCCCTGTGGTTTCAGAGAAGAAGATTTTTGAAGCTTTTTTCCATTATGAGTCTATGGGAGCGAAGGGCCCCCGGGGTGTGGCCCATTTGGAACCCAGGGGCATGATTGGCAGGAATAATGTAGTTGACCACTTGCCCTTCCTACATATTAAATATTTTAGCTCTGGGCCCTGTGGTTTCAGAGAAGAAGATTTTTGAAGCTTTTTTCCATTATGAGTCTATAGGAGCTAATGTGCCACGGGGCGTGGTCCGTTTGGACCCCAGGGGGATGATTGGCAGGAATTATGCAGGTGACCACGTGCCATTGCTACATGCTAAATATATAAGATCTGGGCCCTGTGGTTTCAGAGAAGAAGATTTTTGAAACTTTTTTTCCATTATGAGTCTATGGGAGCGAAGGGGCCCCAGGGCGTGGCCCTTTTTGAACCCAGGGGCATGATTGGCAGGAATTATGTAGGTGACCACTTGCCATTGCTACATGCTAAATATCTAAGCTCTGGGCCCTGTGGTTTCAGAGAAGAAGATTTTTGAAGCTTTTTTTCCATTATGAGTCGATGGGAGCGAAGGGGCCCCAGGGCGTCGCCCTTTTGGCACCCACAGGCCATGATTGGCAGGAATTATGTAGTTGACCACTTGCCCTTGCTACATGCTAAATATCTAAGCTCTGGGCCCGATGGTTTCAGAGAAGAAGATTTTTGAAGCTTTTTTTCCATTATGAGTCTATGGGAGCGAAGGGGCCCCGGGGCGTGGCCCTTTTTGAACCCAGGGGCATGATTGGCAGGAATTATATAGGTGACCAGCTGCCATTGCTACATGCTAAATATCTAAGCTCTGGGCCCTGTGGTTTCAGAGAAGAAGATTTTTGAAGCTTTTTTTCCATTATGAGTCTATTATGAGTCTATGGGAGCGAAGGGGCCCCGGGGCGTGGCCCTTTTCAAACCCAGGGGCATGATTGGCAGGAATTATGTAGGTGACCACTTGCCATTGCTACATGCTAAATATCTAAGCTCTGGGCCTTGTGGTTTCAGAGAAGAAGATTTTTGAAGCTTTTTTTCCATTATGAGTCTATGTGAGCGAAGGGGCCCCAGGGTGTGGCCCATTTGCCACCCAGGGGCATGATTGGCAGGAATTATGTAGGTGACCACTTGCCCTTGCTACATGCTAAATATCTAAGCTCTGGGCCCTGTGGTTTCAGAGAAGAAGATTTTTGAAGCTTTTTTTCCATTATGAGTCTATGGGAGCGAAGGGGCCCCAGGGCGTGGCCCATTTGGCACCCAGGGGCATGATTGGCAGGAATTATGTAGTTGACCGCTTGCCCTAGCTACATGCTAAATATCTAAGCTCTGGGCCCTGTGGTTTCAGAGAAGAAGATTTTTGAAGCTATTTTTCCATTATGAGTCTATGGGAGCGAAGGGGCCCCGGGGCGTGGCCCATTTGGAACCCAGGGGCATGATTGGCAGGAATTATATAGGTGACCACCTGCCATTGCTACATGCTAAATATCTAAGCTCTGGGCCCTGTGGTTTCAGAGAAGAAGATTTTTGAAGCTTTTTTTCCATTATGAGTCTATGGGAGCGAAGGGGCCCCAGGGTGTGGCCCATTTGGCACCCAGGGGCATGATTGGCAGGAATTATGTAGGTGACCACTTGCCCTTGCTACATGCTAAATATCTAAGCTCTGGGCAATGTGGTTTCAGAGAAGAAGATTTTTAAAATTTTCCCCTTTAAAAGTCTATGGGAGCTATATGTTGCCATGGCAACCAGAATTCCAATCTGATCAGCCCAAAAACCTTATGCAGCCTTTCCCCCTACCTGATGATGCTTCACATGAAATTTGATCAAGATTGGCCATGGGGTATTGGCAGAGGTGTAAAATTTCCCTCTAACTTACTCGCCCTTATCGTCTTAACTTTTCATTTAGGTGCTTAAAATGAAGAAAAAGTAAGGTCAGTTTTGAAAAACTTACTCGCCCTGCCTTAAAACTTACTCGCAAATGCGAGCGGGTGAGTGGAATTTTACACCCCTGGGTATTGGAGATATTCTTATTTTAAATTGTTTACGGACGGACGCACGGACGCACGCACGACGGACGACGGACAAAAAGTGATCCCAAAAGCTCACCTCGTCACTACGTGACAGGTGACCGGCCCCGATAGCTCAGTTGGTAGAGTGTCCGCTCCGGGGAACGGGAGGTCTGGGGTTCGATCCCGGGCCGCGACATACCAAAGTCGTTAAAAATGGTACTAGCTGCTCCTCGCTTGGCACTCAGGTTTACGGGGAAGAGCTAGGACTGGTCGATCCAGTGTCAGGATAATGTGACTGGGTGTGGTATCATGTAATGTGTCTGGGACATGATACTTCAGTGAGGCAGCACTATAAACGTGAGCATTGAGCTCCCTGTCGCAACCAGACACCGTCGTGATATGACTGAAAAATTGTTGAAAGCGACGTTAAACCCGAATTCACACACACACACACGTGACAGGTGAGCTAAAAAAGAAAAAACGAAAAAAAAAAAAAAATTTCCATTCCTCGACGGAAATTTGAACTCACGCCCCTCAGATTCATAGTCAACAATAGGATTTGTAGTCCAGCACTCTAACCACTACACTGGCAGTGATAATCAATATATTTCATAAATTAAAGGAATAAATGCGCAGAAACTATTTAATGGGAATTGTTAACGACCAATTTTTCGTTAAATGTTAACGCATTTTGTGTATTCACAACACAAAACCTGCTTATTATGGTCGTTTATACATCAGTGCAGTTTCATCCAAATATTCCATATAGTAAAGGAATAAGTCCCCAAAAACCATTTAATCGGAATTTTTAACGACCATAATTCCGTTAAATGTTAATGTATTTTGCCCATTTACAATCCCAAACCACTCATACCCAATGCCAATGTGTATACAAAATTTGAAGAAAATCCGTGAAAAAATATTCAAGTTATTGATTGGAAACGCCCCAAAACCCCTTATTTTGAACTAAAAAGGGCCATAACTCTGTCAAATGTTAACGGATTTTGCCCATTAACAATCCCATACCACTCATTCCCGATATATACATGTATGCAAAATTTGAAAAAAATTCGTTAAAAATTACTCAAGTTATCGATCGGAAATGGTGCGGACAGACGGACGGACATACGGACGGACGGACAGACACCGGAGGGTATAACATAATACCCCGCCACTATCGTGTGGTGGGGTATAAAAATAGAGTTACATACAATACCTGGCAAACAATTTCACAAAAGAACTGTCAAAGAAGAACCGCATTGGAACGGTCAGTGAAAAGAATTCCACCTGGGGTGGGGGAGTGGGGCTTAAATAGATATTACGCAGTTGCAATCATCGCCCTTACTTCTGCCACCAGTACGTCTTCCTCTACTTCTATTTTATAACACCCATATGACCCAATCTTCCTAAATCGCAAAACGACCCCACAAAACTGGGCACCGAACCCACTGGAAGCATTTATTTCCCCAAACCCACACACCAGTCTTTACTACATGTCTGGCATGCGGAAGTCATTTGGAAAAAAGGAATATATTATGTATCAACGAAAATGAATTTCCCATGACCAACACCACTTGAATTGCCATCTTGTTGTTGCAATGTTGAAAAACATTATCAGTATGGCGTTTACGTTATCACAATTGTGGAAATTACCGTGAACTTTTTCTTCCCAATTTTGTACCGTGAACTGGATCATTTTATAAAACCTTGCATACATGGAAACATGCTAGAGGTAATATTTGCAATATCGGATGCGGTAGGATCATCTAAAATACTGTATTTGCAATAAATTACAGAATTTTTCTGTTTGCCATGGTCTTTATCACAATCTATCGGGCTAAGGGAAAAAATTTAGGCGAGCATTTCTCGAAAACCAGGCAGTTTCTGCCTTCAAAGCAAACATCATAACAAGAGGGCCATGATGGCCCTGGATCGCTCACCTGATCCTATCGTGGGTAATATATGGTGGAGTGGAGGGTTTGAGCAATTTTGGTTGGACCCAAAGACCATTTCTGTGAAATTAATTCACAATCAGTCTGCCTGTTTAGGAGTAGAAGTAATTTTGAGAAGTAAAAGTCATTTTTGATGAAATGACATCTCAAGCCCTGCCGCCCAATGAAACCAATGCGGTTTAAAACTGAACAGTTTGAGCAATTTTGGTAGAGGATCCCCAAAGGAACCTTCCAGTGAAATAATTTTAAAATCCATCCACTGGTTAAGGAGAAAAAGTCGTTTAAAGCTTTTTCTATTTTTAGCTCTGGTGGCCATTTTGTTCACCCGAGCGGAACGGTTGGGCAATTTTGGTAGAGGGTCACCGAAGGAACATTCCTGTGAAGTAATTTCAAAATCCATCAACTAGTTAAGGAGAAAAAGTCGTTTAAAGCTTTTTTCTATTTTTAGCTCTGGTGGCCATTTTGTTCACCCGAGCGGAACGGTTTGAGCAATTTTGGTAGAGGGTCACCCAAGGAACATTCCTGTCAAGTAATTTCGAAATCCATCCACTGGTTAAGGAGAAGAAGTCCTTTAAAGGTTTTTCTATTTTTAGCTCTGGTGGCCATTTTGTTCACCCGAGCGGATTGGTTTGAGCAATTTTAGTAGAGGGGCACCCAAGAAACCTTCCTGTGCAATAATTTCAAAATCCATCCACTGGTTAAGGAGAAGAAGTTGTTTAAAGGTTTTTCTATTTTTAGCTCTGGCGGCCATTTTGTTCACCAGAGCTGAACGGTTTGAGCAATTTTGGTAGAGGGTCATCCAAGGAACATTCCTGTGAAACAATTTCAAAATCCATCCACTTGTTAAGCAGGAGAAGTCGTTTAAAGAATTTTCTATTTTTAGCTCTGGCGGCCATCTTGTTCACCCGAGCGGAACAGTTTGAGCAATTTTGGTAGAGGATCACCCAAGGAGCATTCCTGTGAAATTATTTCAAAATCTGTCCAGCAGTTTTGGAGAAGATGTTGTTTAAAGCAAAAGTTGACGACGGACGGACGCACGCACGCACGCACGCACGCACGGACGACGGACAAAGACTGATCCCAAAAGCTCACCTTGAGCACTTCGTGCTCAGGTGAGCTAAAAATCGGAAGTTGAGAAGAGTACTTTGACTCGTAAAAATGCGTTCTGTAATAACCAAAATATCGGTAAAAAAACGTACCTGAAGCGAGTGATTATCCTCATGAAATGCTGTTTACTATATCAAATGGTCACGTGAGTTCCCCACCCTGAATCAGCCCTCATAAGAAAAATGATTTGTGGATACCCCTCTTCTCTGGGGCTATAAAACTTCTAATGAGAAACCACAATCTATATACAAAGTAGTAGCAAAAAAAAACAAGAAGAGTAGCACCAATTTTCATCTGTTTATAGATTGTGGTTTCTCATTAGAAGTTTCATAGATTTATTGTTTCTTTGGTATCTCTACAGATGAAAATTGGTGATATCCTTCTTGTTTTTTGCTAAAGAAACCATAAATGTACATGGGTGTGTTTTAATCCTAATCATATTTATCAGGAAGAAAAACAACAAAATTCTCAAGCCATCACTTTTTTCTTTTTTTATATATTGAATCATTAATAAACGACATGCGTAAATATATAAAAAAAAGCTTTATAAGAATGAAAAGTTTACATTCCATACTCAAATATGATCTTCAATAAATATACAAAATTAATGAGAACAATACTGAATATCCAGTAAAAAAATCTCTTCAAAAAGTGAATGGGACTATTTCTTGTAAACAATGGAGATTAATGTTTACATTTGCATCAATACAGGTTTTACATTTGTAACAGGCACTTTAACCACCTTGGGAATGTATACATAACATCAGATTTGCGACAATAATAACTAGAAATGTTTTCAGAGGAAAACAATGTCCGCAACCCACCCACCCCTCCCCTCCCACAATAAAAATATCTTAAACACCCACTTGACTTTAATAACTAGGTTAAAGTCACCAAAATGTAAGCTGCAAACAAGCCATTATTGGCCTTGGCCCAAAATTGACTGTTTATGGGGTGCTGTGACCTTGACATAAAGGTCAAGGTCACCAAAATCTAATCAAAATGCAGTTTTTTTTGTAATGATATATTGTACCAAGTTTGACAAAAATCAATCAATTCGTTAATGAGAAAGAGTGCAGACAAGCCCTTTTTGGCCCAAAATTGACTGTTTTTGAGAGCCTGTGACCTTGAAAAAGGTCAAGGTCATCAAAATCTGATCAAATCTGCAGTATGTAGGTCAAGGTCATCAAAATCTGATCAAATCTGCAGTATGTTGTAATGATATATTGTACCAAGTTTGACTAAACTCAATCAATTTGTTAATGAGATAGAGTGCAGACAAGCCATTTTTGGCCCAAAAATGACTGTTTTGGGGTCACTGAGATCTTGAAAATGAGGTCAAGATCACCAAAATCTAATCAAATCTGCAGTATGTTGTAATGATATATTGTACCAAGTTTGACTAAATTTAATCAAGTCATTAATGAGATAAAGTGCAGACAAGCCATTTTTGGCTCAAAAATGACTGTTTTTGGGTCGCTTTGACCTTGAAAATGAGGTCAAGGTCATCAAAATTTAATATAATCTGTGGTATATTGTAATGGTATATTTTACCAAGTTTGACTTAAATTAATCCATTTGTTAATGAGACAGAGTGCAGACAAGCCATCTTTGGCCCAAAAATGACTGTTTTTTGGGTCGCTGTGACCCTGAAAATGAGGTCAAGGACACCAAAATGTTATCAAATCTGAGGTATGTTGTAATGATATATTGTACTAAATTTGACTAAAATCAATCAATTCCTTAATGAGATACAGTGCAGAAAAATAACTGTTTTGAGGTCGCTGTGACCTTGAAAATGAGGTCAAGGTCATCATGACCTAACAACTGTTTTCCCCCATCATAGTGATGTGACGCTGACGCCGACGCAAACGGGATCCGCACCAAAAACAATATGTCCCCCTCCCCTCCAGTGTGGGGGACATAATTATACATCATGATTTACTGTCAGCAACCTGACATCATCATGTAACACTACTTTTCATTGACTGACATGGGGAATTATGCTTCTGGAAGTGCTTTCCTTTTTGAGCCAATATAACTAAGAAATTATGACAATTACATAGTTATACTGTCAAAGGAGATAACTAAAACATGATGGCAGGGATGTGGTTCTTGTAAAAGCCATGCCTTCTCATCATACAAAGTACTAACAATTATATCACAAAATGTACAAGAGTTATGGCAATCACAAGGTTGTGTTCTGTCGTGATTGGCATTTTATGGGTTAACACAATACTCTGATGTCACAGTGAGACGAACAGCCCGGCTATAAATAACCCTTATCTGGATTTTGTACATGGTCAGCAATAGTCATGTAGAAAATCGTAGTTAGGATGCTTCTAAAATATTACACCACAACCTCTTTATAGCAATATATATGGGGTCCAAAGCAGAAACCGTGTGAGTTAAACAACCATGTTATATCCAAACAAAAATGTATAAATTATATAGAAAAATGACCATTAATGGTCATTTTTCTAAATAGTTTATACATTTTTGAGATCCATCTGGAAACCGTGTTATATTCAAAACCCTGATAAAACGAACTGTGATATAATGAAGTTGTGGTATAGTAACTTTTGGTTGATTGACAATCCACCCAATTAAACTCCTAAATCCTGAGACCAATGCTGTCATCTGTTGCTAGATTTTCATACAAGCATTCTGTAACTACTGGGAACCAAAGCTTTTAGGGAATATGGTACACCAAAACAAATTAGCTGTCATTCTTCTAAAGCTAACTATTTCTGGAAACAGGACGTCCAATTTACCAGCACAGATTCTAAATTGGGCTTACCTTCAGTCCATTTTATATGGGGAACTTCATAATGAGACACTGGCAGAAAGTACTGACTAAGATCAGACGTAGCAGAACATAACAGAATCTTTACCGACTACAAAATGTTCAGTCATTTTCTAAATAAATTTCTACTTTCAACTGACACCCCGAAAGTTTGAAGTGCACTCCTATTTAAAGCAGATGATTTTAAAATTCAGTATAAACTGAGTTAACCCTAGTCCTGCTGAATAAATTAAATTTTGCCACAATTGTCTCTGACTATCAACCTAGCAGGCACATGCCACTAGGGCAACGTAAAATCAATGTTGGTGCAACGCACCGACGGAAGTAGATGTGACGTTGCATAATCCTGATGACCTTGTACCGACGTTGATGTGACGCCACAATTATGTCATGTGCCCGCTGGGAACCAATCAAATTACAGTTGTACTTGATATCAGGTATTCATTTAAATTAGTGAACTTCAGTACTCAGTAGCCATCTGATCATGATCTACATTGTTTGCAAAGGTAGTGGTTACCTTGTTTCAGCAGGAAGAGGGTTAAAAGGAATAATTTGCTCCCTTTGGATTTCTATTAAGGGGAATGGGAACACCTGGCTTATTTCTCTGCCATTTTTCAAAGGGAGACAACTTTTGGGACTTCCTGTTCACTTTTCTGTAAGCCATGTCCTACTCTTAAAGGAAATAATTTGCTCCTCAGGAGCAAATTCTTTCCTTTAAGAGTAGACCCCTATTGACATGGGAGACAAAAAATACTTTTGCAGGAGTTGCCTCCACTGAAGGTGTTCTCATTCCCCTTAAGAGAACCCTCTATTTCCGTAAGAAGGGAGTTGCAGCATTTTTTACAAGTACCATAGTATGTAGAAACGAAAATCACTACCTTAGCCTCCCTACAGTCAGCATGGTACATCAATTGGCCAATTTATTGGAGAACCATTTTACATAATGACATCTTTTCTACGTAGTATGTATCTCTTGTATATTTTCATGTTTATGCTAATTTAGTCAACCACACCATGTTTACAGCAATAACTTTATGCTTTAGTGTTGACAGGGCCATTAACTCCAAACAACAAACATCAATGAAATAAATTCATCTTATACATTTATATCTAATTATTGGAATGTATATTAAACATACAACTTATTTTGTAAAATCAACAGTAAACTAACAGTAACAATTTACATGTTCATTTCATACCTAGACCTCTTTTCAGAGAAACCAGATACTCCTGCCACCAACCCCTCTTGACACCATAAACGTTAAAGTACACATGAACCCTTTGGGTTCACTTACCTTGCTTATGACCCACTGTTGTTCATACTTAATGAAGGTTAAGGGGAATGGGAACACCTGGCATATTTTTCTGCCATGTTTCAAAAAGAGACAACTTTTGGGACTTCCTATTCGCTTTTCTATAAGCCCTTTTCCACTGAAAAAGGGGTCTACCTTTAAAGGAAAGAAGTTGCAAGGAGCAAATTCTTTCCTTTAAAGAGTTGAACCCTATTGACATTGGAGACAAAAATATTTTTGCAGGAGTTGCCTCCCCAGAAGGTGTACCCATTCCCCTTAAAAATTACTTTCAGTTCTTTATTATCATTCCTTGTGCACAAACATCTATGAAACAATATAATAGTACATAATAAAACTTTTGTGTTGTGTTTTTTGGCACATTCGTCAATGCTTGAGGGTGATTTTGTATGGTCTCCAATAGCAAGGGAGAAAAAAGATAGGGAAGATAATAGAGCAGCTAAAAAGGGAATAGTGGTGGCTGTGGAGTAAAGAGAATGCCAGTGTAGAAATGGAAGAAATACAACCAGCCCTTTACCCACACCTACTGCTGGGAAAACAGGCTATGTCTACTTTGCTCACTCAGCCACATAGGAAGACAGTGTTTTTGATTGATAGCCTTCCCTGCAAGTACACCATTTATGGTCATTTCTATATAATCTTTACAATTTGTAGACCCATCTTTAAGCTGTGTTATATCCAAAACCATGTTAATAAATGAATAGTCTTATCTAGAGGTTGTGGCGGATATTTATTTACCCTGGTGCCACTGAAGACCACAGTTAAACATGTGGTTCAAAAAAGGCATAAATGGGCCAAATGGTGAGATGGTCCAGTACATGTTAAAATCTACCTGACACATATTATCTGCTAGTTAGGCAAGAGGGACAGTTTTTGAGATTAACTGCCTGCTTTGCTGCTGTCTTGGGAGACAAATGATTTTTGAAACAGTTGTGTGTACTGCCTCTTCTATATGAACTTTTCAACAGTTTGAAACCGCAAAGATTACATGTATGTTATACAGGGAGAAATTCAAACAACAAAAATTAGTTTCTAATTTTCTAATCAATATCAGAACTCCAGATAACACAATTTTTCATCTGAAAAGAATTGATATTTTTCTTATTTCTGTATGAAAACATGTTGTGGGTAGTCATTATAAGCAACTTTGAGAGGTGCTTCTAATGAGTACCAACAACACATTAATTGGAGCAGAAATAAGAAAAAATAATATTTGGATACCCCCTCTTATCTGGGGCTATGAGTATGAACGAGCAATATTTATCTGAGCCCCGCCAAGCGAATTTGTGTCTTTGAGCAGTCCTTCATGACAAATTTTAACTGCACATGCCCAGCCATTCAGAGGGGCCAGGGATATGGCTTTCTGTCTGAAGGTTCCTCTTGATTCACTGCTTGTATGAGCGAGCAGCGAAGGTTCTGGCGAGACTGCGTGGATGCGCAGGCTCGTCTGAACCTTCGCTGCTCGCATAGGCGATAAGTACCAAAATCGCTTGAAGGGGCCCATCTTATACAGGGAGACAAATCATGCAAAAAAAAAAAAAAAAAGTTTCTAACTTCCTAATCAACATAGATGTAATCTGATAGGGAGGATTTACTCCACAGTCGCTGCCTCTCTTTCTACAAAATACCCTTATTCAAGATGGGAAGGGTGTACAATAATGCATTGTCAGAGAAATTTTCTCAGTAAATGAATGGTAGAACTAGAAATGAGTCCATAGGACACGGATGCCCCCGCCTGAAAATATGTCTGTTCGTATTCATCAATAGAAAGTTATTGACCGTGTTTAAGTTTTGGACCCTTTTTTCACGTTTGACCTCTAAGTATGACCTTGACCTTGTAGTAGGTAAGGACCTTGGTTTTGTGTGAGGCAGATTGTCTCATGATGGCCAACATTTCTGCCAAATAATTTCAAAATCCATCCAGAGATAAGAAAGTTATTGACCGACCATTTTTTTTACCTTGGACCTCTAAGTATGACCTTGACGTTGGAGGTACGGATCTGGGTTTGCACGTGACACATCGTCTCATGATGGTTAATATTTCTTCAAAGTAATTTTAAAATCCATCCAGAAATAAGTAAGTTATTGACTGTGTTTAAGTTTCGGACCCTTTTTTTGACCCTTGACCTCTAAGTATGACATTGATCTGGGTTTGCACGTGACACATCGTCTCATGATGGTTAATATTTCTTCAAAGTAATTTTAAAATCCATCCAGAAATAAGTAAATTATTGACTGTGTTTAAGTTTCGGTCCCTTTTTTTGACCTTTGACCTCTAAGTATGACCTTGACCTTGGAGGTACGGATCTGGGATTGCACATGACACATCGTCTCATGATGGTTAATATTTCTTCAAAGTAATTTTAAAATCCATCCAGAAATAAGTAAGTTATTGACTGCGTTTAAGTTTCGGACCCTTTTTTTGGCCTTTGACCTCTGTATGACCTTGACCTTGGAGGTACCAACCTGGATTTTGCACATGACACATCGTCTCATGATGGTTAACATTTCTACAAAGTAATTTCAAAATCCATCTAGAAATAAGAAAGTTATTGACTGCGTTTAAGTTTTGGACCCTTTTTTTTTACCTTTGACCTCTAAGTATGACCTTGACCTTGGAGGTACGGACCTGGGTTTTGCATGTGACACGTCGTCTCATGATGGTTAACATTTCTGCCGAGTAATTTTAAAATCCATCAAGAAATAAGGAAGTTATTGACTGCGTTTAAGTTTCGGACACACGGACGGACGGACAGGGGCAATGCTATATGCCCTTTCCACCATTCTTCGAATGGCGGGGGCATAAAAACCTGAGATGTATTAAATTGGGCATGGACATGTAGTCAAACTTTACTGATTCATTGCACATTGCACATACATGTACAAAGTTTGACCTTTTTGCATGTACATGCTCATATAGATGATGTTTTGTTATGATACAACACTTTTGTCAAACCTTTGGATCTCGGCAAAGATTTGCGTAGTGAAAGTTGTTACGAATCCTTAGCATTATAAACTTGTTAGTGACAAAAACATAATATACTGGAGTTTATGCTGAAAAAAAATGTGAGCTTTGGCAAATTGCAAATATACACACATATTTTTCAGCCAAAAAAAATCAAATCAGGCTATTTGTCAGATATTCTGATCAAAATTTTAATGTGTTAACTGATGCAGATGTTAGCTTTTAACTCTTATCCTGCTGTTCATGACAACCCTTTTCTTTGCAAACAGTGTAGATCCAGATCAGATGGCTTCTTCAGAAGCCATCTGATCTAGATCTACACTGTTTGACATTCAATTTATGAATTTGTAGGAATAAATTACATCAAGTAATCTGATTGGTTCAAAGTCAGAAATATTCAGCAAGAGAAGGGTTAACAAGTTACTGAGCATAGCTTATTGATAAGAGAAAGAATATACTGGCATCTGTGATGGCAAGGGTAACTGATTATTGTCCATGTGGTTTAGATGTCTTATGTTGTTATTCATATTCAGCATACCATTAATATTTGGAAGACCTTCATTCCTATCATTGCTGACACTTCCGTTGACATTTCCAAAGAACTGCTGACCAGTACTGGCAATGTTATTTACGTTACTGGTAATACAATTATTAATACTGTTGTTTACTTTGCTGACTATAGGAATGTTACTGATGGCATTAGTGACCACAATACTATTCTTTGTGTTTGTTTTCCCACTGCTGGTTTTAATCCCATGATCCTTTTGTTCATGCTTACTCAGACTTTTAGCATCCCGGAATACCACTCCACAAATTTTGCAGTTAACGGCAGACTGTAAATTGTGCACCTTTTTGTGTGCTTTGAGCTGGACATTCCATGCTACAGCATATGGGCACTGGTCACAACGGAACGGCTTTTCACCATTATGAGTTCTCATGTGTGATGTGAGCTGATACTTCTGGACACAGGAAAACTGACAGATCTCACAGTGGTACTGCTTGTTACCTGAAAAGTACAAGAAAAATCAACTCTTCAAACACTATGCAAAAATTGTAGAGCAGATGACAATGTAATATGTCTCTTATTTTTCAGAGAAACAAAGGTCGGACATTTCGTGTGAGTTGTCTGCCCAGCAGTAGGCAGACCATCACGTGAACAAGTCCATGAAATGAATACCCCTTAAACCCCACTTTATATAGAGAAAACTGGGGTTTATGGGATATTTCTTACTTTTCTTATATCTGCTCCAGGACAATGGTTGTGGGTACTCGTTAGAACCACCTCAATGAGGCGGTTCTAACGAGCACCCACAACCTATGTTTGAAGTAAAAATAACAAAAAATATCACCGATTTTCATCAGAAAAGTAGCCATTTTGGAAATGTGAAAAAATGCACTATGTTGCACGGGTGTGTTATCGTAATGCAATTCAAATGTATTATTTCATTTTCTCTGAAGCTGTCTGCTTATCATGATCAGCACTTGAATGGTTAGGCCTAGTAGACTACAAATGACACTACCAAACAGTGTAGACCAAAACCAGATGTGGCTATGCAGTGCAGCAGCTGATTTTGGTCTACACTGATGGTTTAAAGTACTATTTTTTGTAAACATAACAATACCATAATAGAAATAAGGTAATCGCTATTGACAGCCAGCTGCCGATAGTGTATGTTTGCTATTGACAGCTGCCTGTCAAAAGCAAACATTCACTGTCATTGGCCGGCTGTCAATAGTGAATGTTCACTATTGACTGACAGCAATTTTGACTGATGAAACTGACAATTTACCACACTGATATTGCAATGTTTACTGTATACAGCAGAACTTCAATGACTCGAACACTGATGGCCCATTTACTATGGCTTAGTTCTTGGACCCCATGGGAAATCCCCAAGATAAGAAATAGTGGGGATAATTTAGAAGATTTTCGTCTTTGATCTTTCAAATGTATGCTGTGCATAGCCTTTCATTAAAGAACACCGAAAAGATGTCCAAAAGTATCTCGTTATGCTCCCTGGCAGTAACCCTCAGTGGCTCAAACTACCCCAGTCTCGAACAAATTTTTGAGGTCCCAAAGGTGCTCGAGCCATTGAAGTTCAACTGTATATTTTTAATAAACAAAGGGAATTTGGAAATTGATGTTGAATTCAGTGATATAGTTTTCTGTGTATTTTGTTTTTTTTCTGAAGAAGGCCACTGGCCAAAATATTAAATTTGAGTGGATATATGAAATTAAATATGACTGCTTTCATTCATTGTGGTATTTCCTGAGTATTTTTTTCTTTCTATTTCCTAAACTTAAAAATTGTTACAATTAGGTCCAATTAAACTTACCTAAATGAGCATTTATATGTTTCTGTAACCTGGCAATGGTATGAGTTGCATAGGAACAGAGGGTACATTTTTGTGTCTTCTCCATCTCATGGTTGTGTCTTACATGACGCTTCAGTGCAATAGCACTGCTGAGATTCTTTCCACACTGATCACAAACAAAACTGTCAGCATTGGCCGTTCCATTACACCGTACAGAATGGTAGGACCAATTGCTGCGACTGACAAAGACTTGGCCACATTTATCACAGGTCAATACAATATCTTTGTGTTCTGCCCTTGTGTGTACAACTACCTCTGCAGCACTAAAGAACTTCTCTGAGCAGTGTTTACATCTGAAAGAAGGCACTTTGTGGATCTTGGACATATGTGCTTTCCACATTCTGTAGCTACTGGCAGTCATACCACACAGTTCACACACTCTCTTATTAACAAAATCCTCTGTATGAACTTCACTGTTGTGCCGTGAGATTTCTTTTGGGTAACTTAGAATATATCCACATTTCTTACACTCAAGTTCACCATTAACATGCTGTTCAATATGAAATCTGATTTTCTCTGTGGCAGCCGACTGGAATCTTCCACATATTGTACACTCAAATGACTGATATGATTTCTCTTCCAATGATTTACCTCTATCTTTCTGAGCAAGAGATTCAACAACAGTAATTTTGTATTTATCAGTATGATCTTCAAGCTCAACTCTGATTCTTTTGGAATTTTTAATATTTTGTTTTTCCAGTGACTTTTTTGCATAGACAAGCTTAGGATCTAGTCCAGCAGTGTTTATATCTACATTACCATCTTCACTTTTGGTTTTCCTTCTAGTATTTGTTCTGTTTTTGAATACCTTCGAGCTTGGGTGTCCCTTTCTTGCAGCTCTTTGTCTCTTACTAGCTCCTCTTCCCTGTTTAAATTCTGGCTGACTTTCATTCAAATTATCTTCCACTTTAATCTTTATATTCCCATTTGAAATATGATCTTTGTCACCCTTACATGTAACCTTATCAATAATACTGCCTGGCTCGGTTTTCACTGCTTCTAGGATAGTTGCTTCTTTAGGGGGCTCATAAGGCTTCTTCCTTCTTAACTTTGCTTTTGATGCATGAATTTCAGCTGATTCATTTGTTTTTCTTTTTCTACTTTTTAAGGTTTTAGTTTTAGATTTACTTCTTTTTCTTGTATTTTTTTGCTTTGGTTTGTTACTTTCTGCTCCGTCTCTTTCCTCGTAAAGTCTCTCAACAGGGAAACATTCTTCAACATTATCTTGCAGTTCATCAATTTCATCGGGAATGTTGCTTTCTGGATGAGGTAGTTTGTCATTTAATGGCTGACATAATTTTTTCTTCTCATTAATATTGCTACTACATTTTTCAGAGACAATATCATCAACTGTGCTAAACACTGATAAATTTATAATAAGTGGTTTCCAAGACCTAGTATTTTGTCTTATGTTTCCCGAATCCTTACAGGTAAAACATGATGAACCAGCACTCCTTGCATTTAGTTCATGTTCCTCTTCAGTTTGGTTCTTCACATCAGCTTTAAACACCAAGTCTGATAGTTGTCCAGGCTGCTGTTTGTCTGGTGTTGTTTGTTCTGGATCAAGCTGCTTCAGTGGGTTATTCTCTTCTGAATATGACAGCCAGTCTGTTATGTTGACATTGGTATTGCCAAAATTTACAAGCTTGATTGGCCTGCTTATCACACACTTCCTACTGTGGCCACATTCAGTTCCATCTTTTCCAATAACTCTGATTTTTGACTCAACAAGTACCTGAATTAAAAAGAAGATATCTCAATGTCGGGTAAAAGTCCCACAAAATTGGAAGCAATGTCTCCAAAATGACCTTTACAGTGTTGACGGGGACGTTAAACCTCAAATCAAACAAAACAAACAAACAAAGATATTTTCCATGACAAATAAGCAATACATGTATGTCTAAAGACAAGGCCAAATGGAACAAGACGTGTTTGCGAAACAAGAACATGCCCACAGGCAGGGTCATTTTTTCCTTTAAAGTAGACCAGAAGTGATAATAAGTGGGTGAAGGCCACAGGTCAAAAGTTTTGTAAGTGTGGGAACCCCTTGTCACAAGAAACACACATGCCAAATATGATGTCTCTGTCTCAAACAGTTCAAAAGTTATGATAAAGGAGGTCACAGGTTACGGTCAAGGTCACAGGTTAAAATTTTGGTATTGGTGGGTAAGGCCATCTCACAAAGAACATACATGTCAAATATGAAGACTCAAACAGTTCAAAAGTTATGATAAAGCAAGTCACAGATCAGGGTCAAGGCCACATATGATGTCTCTGTCTCAAACAGTTCAAAAGTTATGATAAAGCAAGTCACAGATCAGGGTCAAGGCCACAGGTCAAATATGTTTTGTTTGAGTTGGCAGGCCATGTTTCAAGGAACCTACATGCTTAATATGAAGACTCTACCTCAAACGGTTCAAAAGTTATGATAAAGTAGGTCACAGGTCAAGGTCAAGGGTCAAAAAGTATGTATGGGTGGGAAGCCCTTGTCACAAGAAGCCTACTTGCCAAATATGAAGGCTCTTTCTCAAACACTTGAAGAATTGTGATAAAGTAGGTCACAGGTCAGGTTGAAGGTCAAGGGTCAAAATTTTATGTATGACTGGAAAGGTCAGGTCACAAGGAACCTTCATGCCAAATATGAAGGCAGCCTCTATCTCAAATGGTTAAAAAATTATGACCAATTTATTATATATATGTAGGTCAAATGTCAAGGTCCACTTTTTTATCAGTGGGAAGCCCTTGTCACAAGAAAACTATGCGCTAAATTAAAAGCTCTACCTCAAATGGTTCAAAAGTTATGACAAAAAAAGTTAAATGTTTCTTTAAAGCAGGCCACAGGTCAATGTCAAAATCACAGGTCAAACTTTTTATATGAGTGGAAAGCCCTTGTCATAAGGAACATGCATGCCAAATATGAAGTCTCTATTTCAAACAGTTCAGAAGTTATGACCAATGTTAATTTTTTATCTAAAGTAGGACACAGGTGAAGGTCACAGGTCAAAATTGTTTGTGGAAGTCAGAAGCCTTTGCCACATGGGACCAACATGCCAAATATGAAAACTATATCTCAAATGGTTCAGAAGTTTAGATCACAGGTCAAGGTCTTGACAAATAGTGTAGATTCTGATTCAGAAGCCATCTGATCTGGATCTACACGGTTTCCAAAAGTACGAGTTGTCATGAATAGCAGGATAAGGGTTAAGAGCCAGAGTTATACCCAGCTACAACTAAGACAAATGGAAATGGGACCTTCATTTAGGTCTTATCTGAATAACAAGACAGGGAATCAGAGATTTAGTGATTTGGAACTGTCTTTTAACCCTTCAAAAAAGCTCTGCAGAAAGTTATTGAGGAGATGGCAATCTAACTTTTTTTTTGTTTTTCAGTGAATTCAATTTAGAATTGACACTTCATGTTAAATGTCAAGCCCTGAGAAAAAGAATACTTTGAAAATGCTATCTCAAAACAAGCTTAGTACTTGGAGAGTTAAGCAAGTATAACCTCTGAGAAAACTCCACTTTTCACTGAGTATGTGGACTTGAAACAGTGAACTCCACTTTACACTGAGCATGTGGACTTGATAATGTGAACTCCACTTTTCACAGAGTATGTGGACTTAAAAATGTGTTGACTGGGACAGAACAAGACATTTGTGAAACAAAAACTTGACACCACCTTCTGTTCTTCTTTACTTTTCAAGTGTGTAGCAGGTTATTGTACATGTAGGTGACACATCAATTCATCCTGTATTATCCTATTTGAGTCTGGCTTCATGGCAGCCGCTAAGGACTTTTCATTATGCTTAAAAGTCTGTGTAATGAATACTCTTATAAACCCCACTTTACACACATGTAGAGACAAGAATTCCACCAAACCTGTGATTGTAGTTCTTGAGAAATGGACTTGAACATTTGGGTTGAGTCCAGTTTACACAGGGTTTGAGGCAAATGTTGACAGATTGACTAAAATAGATGGAAAACTGAACTCCCATATTGCACCAGGCTTAAACGGGTGTGACAAAATGTGGGTTTAAAAAGAGCATACAGTACAAGTATTTCCTTTATTTTACTCAAAACATAGATTGTGGGTACTCATTAGAAATGCCTCAATGAGGCATTTCTAATGAGTGCCAACAATCTATGTTTGCAGAAAATTCTACAAATTTTCTCGAGAAAAATGTCAGTTTTGGATAGAAAAGCATATACTCGTACAATGTCACACAGGTGTGTTTTCCTAATTCCAAAGTACAAACAACAGATGACTCAGCCTGAACTCTTGTACTACTGAATACATTAATTTTACCACACCCATTTCTGACTATCAAACAATCATATTAGTTTATACATGTACATGTTTTCTTTGTATTCTTCTTCCTGTACAGTACAGGGCTCACTCTGGAGCATTGTTATAGTCAAATTCCAAACTGAATGACTGTAGATCCTGATCAGATGGCTCCATCTGATCTGGCTCTACACTAATTTCATAAAGGTAGGGGTTATCACGGCACAGAAGGACAAGGGTTAACAGAGGAAAGCATGTTTATTTACCTGAAATTCTAGATCCACTGGAAGATTACCAATGGTAAACACATTCACAGCTTGTCCAGCCACACTCATTTTTATCACTTAAGATATGCATTTGCGTACCTGAAATGGACAATTTCACAGCTGTTTGAATGGATATAGTTTTAAGGGAAGGCAACTCCTTCAAAAATATTTTGTCTTCCTTGTACGACCAGCCTCAGTGGCTCAGTCAGATGCATGCCTGACTGGTGTTCAGGTGGTCAGGGGTTTAATATGTTGTGGATGAAAAAAATGCATGTTTTGCGGACAACATATTATCTTGTGCGCACAACTTATTATCTTGTTCCCACAACATAATATCTTGTTTGCACACCATATTACCTTGTCTGCATTGGAAGCCTCCGTGGTGTAGTGGTTACGCTACTCTCCTTGTAAACCAGGGATCGATCCCGGGCTTCTCCAGACTTTTGGATGAGTCTTTAAACCGAGCTCCCGTCTCTGTATGACCTTAGCTGTTGGTGGGACGTAAAACTTAAACACTCACTCACCTTGTCTGCACAACATAGATCTTGTGCAGACAACATAATATCTTGTGCAGACAACATAATATCTTGTGCGCACAAGATATTATCTTGTTCGCACAACTTAATATCTTGTGTGGACAACATAATATCTTGTGCACACATGCCACAGGTTCAAAATCTTTGATCCTGTATTATTCTGTTTGAGTCTGGCTTCATGGCAGACACAGGACTTTTGAAATTAAGAAATATTTCCATTTTTCCCGGCCTTGGCATTTATACCCCTCGATTCCGGAAAATAGTTATCACAAGAAAATAAAACAATGTAGAGAGATGAACTTCGTGCAGTTATCAAATATGTTATTAATAATAATTTGATACCCAACTGACTACGATATATATCTTCATTGTGACAAGAGACGAAATATAAAATCTTTGGATCAGCATTTTTGAATCAGAATTAGAATCAGAATTGTTACTGGTGACATGTCAAATGACATTCATACACCAGGACCTGTGATATGGGAAGTTAGTCCCTAGCTCTAACCAAAGATGTAAACTTAGTTACACAATCCTCAGCACCTTCAGCCGTCAAAATAATAGAATCGGGAAGGGCATTCCAATCTCTAATGGTTCGGGGGAAGAATGATTCTTTATAAATATCCGTTCTTGCAGTAAGGGTCTGAAACGTCATTGAATGGTGCTTTCTACAGTGCGTAGCCGGGGGAACAAGGTCATCTGTTGGAATGCTGGCAGCACCCTTTAGACCTTTGTATAAGAGTATGAGCCTACTGTCTCTTCTCCTTTTCTTGAGAGACTCCCATCTTAATTTTCCTAGAATTCCAGTCATGCTCCCTGTTTCAAAGCAGTAATTTCCAGATACAAATCTAGCAGCTCTATTCTGAACTTTTTCAATTTCTCCATTTAGGACCCCTCCGCTTGGGTCCCAGATGCAACTACCATATTCCAAGATTGGGCGAACAAGTCCCCTGTATGCTGTCTCTTTCACATCCTGAGGACACTGATGAAGATTTCGCCTCAGGAATCCAAGTGTTCTATTCGCCTTTGTACACATACTGCTAATGTGTGTATTCCATCTCAAATCGTGAGTGATTGTCACACCAAGGTATTTAATGGAATTCACATTTTCAAGGACCGTTCCCTCTAAAGTGTAAGAAGCCTCAACTTTATTAGATCTCTTCCTCGTTATCTGCATAATATTGCATTTAACTGGCTGAAATCTCATGCCCCATTTTCGGGCCCAACATCCTAATCTATCTATGTCAGCCTGAAGTTTCAGTGAGTCATCTGTATCTCTAATTTCCCGGTAACAAACACAGTCATCTGCGAAAAGTCTTATTTCTGAATCAATGTCAGTGGAAATATCATTGATGTACAGGGAGAACAATAGAGGACCAAGAACAGTCCCTTGTGGGACTCCAGACAAAACTGGTGCCCATACTGAAGATTCACCATTAACAACAACACGCTGTTTTCTGTAGCAAAGGAAGGAATCTATCCATTTAAGAGTCTTCCCTTCAATTCCATAACCAAATAATTTAGATTTTAATAAGTAGTTCATGAGGAGGGGTGGCAAAAGCCTTCTCGAAGTCCAGAATAAATGTGTCCACCTGCCCCCCTTTGTCCAGGATTTTTGCCCAATCATTAATAACCGTGCTCAACTGATTTTCGCAACTATGCCTTTTCCTAAAGGCATGTTGTCTGTCTGACAAAAGTTTATGTTCATCCAAGTGGGCCATGATGTTTGAGCAGACTATGTGTTCAAGCAATTTACATAGAACACAGGTCAGTGACACCGGGCGATAATTATGGTAACAAGACGTTTCGCCCCCAAGACGTTTCCCCCCCTGGTCGTTTCCCCCCTAGTCGTTTCGCCCCCTTTTTTGGCCCCTAGTCGTTTCGCCCCCTAACCCTAGTCGTTTCGCCCCCAAACCCTAGTCGTTTTGCCCCCAAACTATTTTACTATATTTTATAATATAAAAGATTCATATATGAGAGAGAGTGAGAAGAACCTGTTCTTTAAATGAAAATGTTAATTAGGAATTATGATAAGTATTACCTGTTTTGATCAATACCGTTAATCACATTGTTTATTTGATTTGACACATTAATCACGCAATTAATGCCCTTAATGATAAAACATGCGCTCTTTGCAAAGTTAAACGTCTTTAATTATCGCTTAAGCACCTTTACCAGTTTTGTTTTAAATTGGTTGGTTGGTTCGTTAACAGAGTCGGCCAGTAAATCATTGTTGAATATTGCCGCAAATGCCTTCTACGCAACATCGAGTCAACGCCGATGCAACGTAATAAAGTTGCATCGGCGTTGATACGACATTGCATACACACTGTGTGCCCACTAGGTAATACATGGTTGAGTATTGCCGCAAATGTCGTCTACGCAACGACGCGTCAACGCCGATGCAACGTAATAAATAGAAGTGGAAGCAATGATACCGTCGATTCCTTTCATCAATGTTCTGTCAGCAATTTGTGTATTCTCTTAACAGATTTGCGGCGTCCGACCCAGTAATTCCTGAACTGTAAGCAAATAGTGCAGACCCTGATCAGACAACGCGGTTAGCTCGATACATTCAAGTACAGCTTCTTTCCTAGGACTATACCCGATTGGAATTCTTTACCAGCATCTGTTTCTGAGGCCTGACTTGGTATCCTTCAAGCAGGGACCGTCTACTCTCTCGTTTTAACAGCTAGGTAGGGGCCGGTCTGTAAGTAAAGTCTGAGGGATTTTTGAACCTGTGCCGGTTGGGCGACGCTTCTGTAGCCGGAGAGGTCTGGTTTCCAATGATGATTTGAAAAAGCAGGCAGGTATCTTTCCTTTCTTTTCTTTCTTTTCTATCCACTATTTTTCTTTCTTTCCAATATTTCCCACTTTCTCTTTTTCACGCGCCATTAGAGACATACTTTTTAAGTATGAATGAAGTCCCTTAACGAACAGATACAGATACTTAGGCTGACGGGACAGGGCAATGATGCTACTTAAATATTTGCCTCTTCTCACCTCTATAAAAGTTCAACATTGAAAATTAGCCTTAGAGTGAAAAGTGGGCGAAACGACTAGGGGGACGAAACGACTAGGGGGACGAATCGACTAGGGGGCGAAACGACTAGGGGGGAAACGACCAGGGAGGAAACGTCTTGGGGGCGAAACGACTAGGGGAGGAAACGGTTTGGGGGCGAAACGTCCCGGATTCATAATTACGAGCAAGAGCCCTGTCCCTGTTTTTGAAAAGTGGACAGATGTTCGCTAGGAGCCATTCTTTGGGCATTTCACCCGTATCGAGAGATTGTTGGAAAAGATGGGCAAAAACTGGACGTTTGCTAGTTCCTTCAGGACTCTAGGATGAAGCTCATCAGGCCCTAAAGCTTTAGAAGGGTTCAAGCCTTTAAGTAACTTGATCACTCCCGCCGAGGATACAACAATATTTTCCATGAAAGGGGCCGATCTTCCAGTCAATTGAACCTCGTTGAACTCAGTTTTATTAAATGCATCATTGAATTGACCAACCAATTCCTCTGCCCTTTCAGAGTCTGATTCAGCGACCCCTTTCATTCCTCTTTTATTAAGGGGAGGGACACCTTGCCTATCTTTCTTCTGGCTATTGATATATCTGTAGAAGTCTCTGGGATTTGCCCTTACATCACCTACCAAGTTATTTACATGCTGATTTTTGATGTCATTTTTAATTTCTCATCTCAGGTTTTCAAATTTTGCTCTGAGTTTACCACTTCCCAACTTTTTTGCCCTAGCATGAATCTTATTTCTCTTCCGAATTTTTCTTCTTATTTCTGGTGTGATCCAAGGAATTGAAGATACAGACCTGCTAGTTTTGGAGGGGATATGATTTTCAGACGAAGCTTGAATGAAAGACTTTATCAAATCAAAGTTCTCCTGGACAGACCGAGCATCTGAATGACCATTAAAGTATTTCTCTCTTGCAAATTTTAGGGCATCCTTCCTCATAGTTTCATAGTCACCCTTTTGGCTCGGCCCGGCGTGGCCTTGGCTTTCATACCCCGACCCGTATTTTATCATAAATTAACTATACCTTTCTTTTTTATATTTTGGCTCATACCTAGCCCCTATAACAGCATTGAAATCATTTATGGGCCGAAATTGCTATGGGCCGATTTTTACCATGGGCCGAATTTGTCATGGGCCGATTTTGTTATGGGCCGAAATGACCCGGAACCTACTGTTCTAATATATGTACTGTAAATAACATCAATAGGCCTTATACCTCGCTGATGCCTGAAAAGAGGACAATTTAACAAATTTGCAGTTTTTAGTTGGAGTGTTGTGACAACTGTCAACCATGTGTGTGGAGAACGTCATCAGTAATGAGGTGTTAGCGAAACCGAACCGAACCGAACATTACTTTCTATATCCCCCGACAATATAAATTTGTGATCTTCATAATTCAAACACCCTGCTATATGAGACACTCAGAACAATGTTCGATTACATAACTTTAATATGTGAGAAATAAACATGTGCAGCTACACTACATAACTATAACGACACAACTCAGAACTGACTCTGAATCTGAATCGTTACTGGTGACCCGTCAAATGACATTCATGCACCAGGACTAGTCTAGTCAGTATAATGTTTAAGGTAGAACTAATTGCAACAGAATTTTTTTCTGCCACTATGGGATAAGATGGGTATCTGTCAGCAACATACTAAAAGTTGCAAACATTCAAAAGCGCCCTTCACAGCGAAAACCCTTTTTAAAAAATAAATACTTTACATAAAATCTACTGGTCTCAACAGTCCACCATACAACAATTTGCAGCAGCTGGCTTATAATGACTCATTGATTTACCTCAGTGCCAAGCGTCTACAGAACTGGTTTTATTTTCTTTGTTTGAATTTTATTACCTGGGAATCTACAGAAATCAAATGGTAAGTGTTCTTTAGAATTATATTTTCTAAAATTTTTAATATATGCATGAGTAATTTATTTGTTTAGATTAAAGAAAATGTTTTTCCCTTACCTGCTTGAATCCAAAAGTAAACAAAAAATCAGGGTCATTCCAATGCATTGTGATGCAATGAAAATGTAATGGTTTTCATAAAGAAACATAGATATATTGGAATTATTTTTTTTCTTGTCCTTTTTTAAGATAAAATTCAAAGCAGACCCTCAACTGAAGATTAAATCATAAAATAAAAATCTAAAAAAAAAAAAAAAAACAATCTAGAATGATGCTGTCCAAAAATAAAATCAATGGAAGCCCAATCATGCCATCAGAATTCAGTATGCATGAATAAGAATGCATGTACTTTGACGGTTTCTTGTGAACAAAATAGTGGGTGTAATGGTTTGATCTTTCTTTTCAGCATGAAATCTACAGTTCACGAAATACTGACATATTGAGAGAAGAAAATAAATAAATAAAAAAAACTAAAACAGGGACAGCTGACATCATCCAAAACTAAAAGAGGGAGTATAAATTTCTCTACTTGTTGTTTTTTTTATCATTAGATTAGCATCGTTAGGAAAGGTTTAAATTCTATTATAATGTAACATCTCTTTTATTTATAAACAAAGACAGTGGGTGCCCATCAGAAGATGAGTTTAATCAGTACCCATAATCTATGTTGTGGGCAGAATAAGAAAATAAAGTGTAAAGTAGAAGTAAAACAAAGATCAGGAGTTGATACAATTAACTTACTCCATCCATAAAAGACACCAAAGGGAAAGAAATACAAACATTAAGCGACCAGACCATAATGGAAACCTAAACAAAGGAAGTCCATATGGACAGTTACTTTCCCACAAAATGGCCATATGGCCATCCAAAATTAAAAGACACAAGTGATACACACAGTAAGTAACAAACAACAACATAAATAAATCGCCACAGAAGAGCCGCCTTGGAACGGTCAGTGGAAGATTTCCACTGGGGGGCTTAAATCGATTTTACGTGGCCACAATCCTCGCCCTACTTCCGTGGATACACACCATTTTGAGATTCCACAAGTATCTTGTAGGCATTTTCGTTTTATTTACAGATAAATTCATTCATTCATTCTGTCCAATCTGTGAAGAAAACCTGAACGATGGGCTTTAAGATAGAAGGGCAGTGAGACAATAAATAGAGACAGTACAAATGGAGGTGACCTTATACAGACTAGAGTTGGTCAGTGTGTGCTTGCAACATGTCGCAGACTACATACAGCCAAGAAACAATGCTAGTTAAGACTCTATCACTGCGATCTTCAGCTTTCAGACTAGGGTGCTTCTTAAATATGAAGTTTCATGTTTACTACCTTTAGCTCATGATTTTACTGGACGTGTACATCTCACATATTTGGTATAAGTAAGCCTGCTGTGCTAAAGGCTTTGTTAAAGGACAGACCGCATTCTTAAATGCAAAGTCAAAGGCAGAGGTAATCAAAGCTGGGAAGAAGAGTTGGTGATGGATTAACACTTGAATGCCTTTGACGTGTTGAGGTTTCAAAAATTTGCTACCAAAGTCATGGCAAGCTCATCCTGTGTTCAGAATCACACATTACCACCAACTTCTGCAGCCACAGCATATTACAATACAGTTTATCTGCAAGTGTAGACATGAATGGGGAACTTTGCTTAAGGCACAGCTCAGAGATGCCTTTTCGCTTGGCTTGGTAGTAGGTCAGTTTATTTTGTAGGGTATACAGTAAAATTCCACTATTAAGACCACCTAAAATTAAGACGAATTCTGCTGTAAAAAGCGTATTTAAAAGGGTGCAGTTATTCTTTCTTGGAATTTCCTGCACACAATATCCTCTGGTCAGACCCCCTTTGGAACTGTTCAAAAGTGGTCTTACTTTTTGACAGTCCCAAAGGTGGTCTTAATATAGGAATTTTACTGTATTTGCTTTTAAGTATAATATTTTACCTGTTTACTGAAATATAAATAACTATCTGAGGAAAGAAATACAATGTTTAAAGTACAAGGTGTAGCTGGTGTTGCTTTTGTTTAGATTATATGATAGTGGGTGGGGTAATTCAACGTTTTCGCTTAATAAGTATTGAAAAGATTTACATATTTGTCATTGTTTAGCAATAAATATGCCCCTGAAATTTAAAACAAACCACCAACATCACTTATATGAAAAGATGAGCATACAGCAACGTTTCAGTTAAGTAAATTTATGTTGCTTACAATATATTTGTGGGATTTCAAAGTTCTAAAGGGTATATTACTTGGGGCTGAAAAATAAGAATTTCCCCACAAGATACAGTTTGCAACTTTTGGTATGTTAAAATATATGCATTTATCTACATATTTCAGCCTTTGTCGTTTCTGTTGCAATTTGTTCTAGGTTGACCTTATTTTAATCACAGGCTGATTAGACTAGACCTGTGAAAAGGGAAGTTAGTCCCTAGCTCTCGCCAAAGAAGTAAACTTAGCTTCATAATCCTTAGCACCTTCCACGAATGAAATAACCGAATCTGGAATGGCATTCCAATCTCTATTTTCTGAGGGAAGAATTAAGGATTCCTTGTAGATGTCAGTTCTTGCAGAGGGCACCTGAAATACCAGAGTTATTTTTTTCTGCCACTCATAATTGTTGGGGGGGGGTTAAGGTCATCTATTGTAATGCTGGCAGCACCCTTTAGACCTTTGGACAAGAGTATAAGCCTACTGTCTCTCCTCCTTTTCTTGAGAGACTCCCATCCTAAGTTTTTCAGTATTCCAGTCATACTTCCAGTTTCAAAGTTGTAATAATTGCTCATTACAAATCTAGCTGCCCTATTCTGATTTTTTTTTTCGATCTTCTCCTGAAGGACTATTCCATGGCAGTCTCAGACACAACTACCATATTCCAAGATGGGACGAACGAGTCCTTTATATGCTGCTTCTTTAGCATCTTTAGGGCATTGATAAAGGTTTCGCCCCAAGAAGCCAAGTGTTCTACATGTATTAGAATTAGTACACATGTTGCTAATATGAGTATTCCACCTCAAGTCATGTGAGATTGTCACACCAAGGTATTTAATGAAATACACATTTTCGAGGACCATTCCCTCTAAAGTGTAAGAAGCCTCTATTTTATTTGTACTTTTCCTAGTTATCTGCATGATATTGCATTTAACTGGTAAAAATCTCATGAATACCCCATTTTCTAGTCCAACCTACTCTATCTATATCCCTCTGAAGTTTCAATGAGTCCAACTGCGTTTATAATTTCACGATAGCAAACACAGTCATCTGCGGACAGTCTTATTTCGGGATCAATATCAGTAGAAATGTCATTTATGTACAAAGCAAACAACAATGGACCCAGAACAGCCCCTTGTGGGACACCAAACTGGAGCCCACCTTGAAGTTTCCCCATTAACAACAACTCACTGTTTTCTGTAACTATGGTCAGCTGAGTTTCACAACTGTACTTTTTCCTAAATGCATGTTGTCTGTCAGACAAAAGTTGGTGATCATCCAAGTGAGCCATAATATTTGAGTAACCAATATGCTCAAGCAACTTACATGGCACGCATGTTAGCGACACAGGATGATAGTTGCGAGCAAGAGCTCTATCTCATTTCTTAAAGAGGGGACAAATATTTGCAAGAAGCCATTCTTTTGGGACTTCACCAGTATCAAGGGATTGTTGAAAAAGGTGTGAAAACACTGGGCCCAATTCATTTGCCAGTTCTTTAAGGACTCTATGATGAAGTTCATCGGGCCCTAAAGCTTTAGAGGGATTAAAGACCTTAAGTAACTTTATAACTCCCTCCGATGAAACTACAATTTTCTCCATCCAAGTAACCAATCTCAGTTAATGGAACCTCCTTGTACTAAGTTTTATTGAATGAATCATTGACCAATCAATTCTTCTGCCCGTTCAGCATCTGACTCTGCAACACCACTGCCATCTTTTTTAAGGGATGGAATACCTTGCCTGTCTTTTTTCTTACTGGTGACGTACCTATAGAAATCTCTGGGAGTTGCCTTTACATCACATTCCAAGTTATTAATTCACATATAAATCATGTTGGTCTGTCTTAATTTCCTTTCTCAAAGTTTCAAATTTCGATCCAAGTTTACTGCTACCTGTCTTTTTTCAGGGTGGGCTCAAGTGACCCAGTATCAAAGCAACAGAAAAACTATACTTCCAATTATAAAGTAATATAGACTTGCTGAAACTTCTTTTCTTTACATCTCCCTCATTAAAGTTTTTATCAATTTATTAATTTATTATTTTTCAAATAAGGAGTAAAGTTTTTATCGGCTTTACTCTTTCTCTGGTTCGGCCCATCGGAGTCTAACTGTTGGTTTTCTTTTGCTCCAGCATTTCAGTTATTTCTTTCTTCCTCACCGTTGTTTCATCTGTGGTTGTTTGAATTTTGTGTTCTTGGAGATGTTGCACTGATGCGTTAGGTAGGCTTCATGCGGACTGAACAAATTATTTGTCTAAATTGCGACGGAAGTAAGGGAGAGGCTTGGGACTGCGTAAAATCAATTTAAGTCCCCCCACCCCAGTGAAATACTTTCCACTGACCATTCCAATGCGGTTCTTTTGTAGCAGTTTATTATTCATTTATTTATTTATTTTTATCATAGCTCATCTTTGAAAGTGTTTGTCGCTTATATCATTTTGTTTTTTGGACAGCCAATAGGCCATTTTGTGGGAAAGTAAATGTCCTTTTGGCTTTCCGCTATTGATCATTCCATCAGGGTCTAGTTATTTCACGATTGTCTTTCTTTCCCTTTGGTGTCCTGATGGGACATGTGGGTTAGTTGTATCGATTCCTGATCATTGACTTCACTTCTATTTTACTGCAAGTGTATGGAAAATAGAAGTGAAGGCAATGATCAGGAATCGATACAATTAATCCACGGCACCCAGCAGTGACACAAAAGGGAAACACAATCATGAACTAGAATGTTTTTCTCCAAAAACACAGATGTCTCCCCCGTTTTTGACTGCTAAGTATAACCTTGACATTGGAGGTATTGAGCTGGGTCTTGTGTGCAACATATCATCTAATGAAGCTGAACATTTCTGCATTGTAACTTTAAAAATGTTCATAGAAAAATAAAAAAGTTATTGGCCGTACATAAAAAACACTTTTTTACCTTTGACCTCTAAGTATGGCCTTGACCTTTGAGGTACAACACATCGTCTCATGATGGTTAACATTTCTGCCAAGTAATTTCATAATCAATCAAAAGAATAAGGAAGTTATTGACTGTTCCTTTATTACCTTTGACCTCTAGGTATGACCTTGACATTGGAGGTATGGACCTTGGTCTTGCACATGACTCATGGTCTAATGACGGTGAACATTTCTGCATGGTTACTTTATAAAGTCCATCCAGAAATAAAAAAAGTTAATGACTGGACACAAAAAAAAAACACTTTTTTTACCTCTGACCTCTTAGTATGACCTTGATCTTGGAGGTACCGACCTGGGTCTAGCGTGCACCACATTGTCTCATGACGGTTAACATTTCTGCCAAGTAATCTCACAATCTATCCAGGAAGAAGAAAGTTATTGACTGAACACTAAAAAAAGGCCCCTTTTTGTTCTTTGACCTCTTAGTACGACCTCGACATACCAACTTGGGTCATGCACACAACACATCGTCTCATGGTGGTTAACATTTCTGCCAAGTAATTTCAAAATCCATCTAAAATAAGAAAGTTATTGACAGAACACAAAAAGGCCCCTTATTTTACCTTTAACCTCTATGTATGACCTTGACCTTTCAGGTACCAAACTGGGCCATGTGTGCAACACATCATCTCATAGTGGTTAACATTTCTGCCAAGCAATTTCAAAATCCATCTAAAAATAAGAAAGTTATTGACCAAACACGAAAAAAGGCCCTTTTTTACCTTTGATCTCTATGTATGACCTTGGCATTTTAGGTACCAAAGTGAATCATGCATGCAACACATCGTCTCATGATAGTTAACATGTTTGCCAAGTAACTTCAAATTCTATCGAAAAATAAGCAAGTTATTGACAAACCCTAAAAAAGGCCCCTTTTTACCTTTGACCTCTAAGTATGACCTTGACCTTTGAGGTACCAACCTGGGTCATGCACGCAACACATCGTCTTATATTGGTCAACATTTCTGCCAAGTGATTTCAAAATCCATCTCAAAATAAGAAGGTTATTGACCAAATACGAAAAAAGGCCCCTTTTTGACCTTTGACCTCTAAGTATGACCTTGACCTTTGAGGAACCGACCTGCCTCATGCGCACCACACATCGCGTCTCATGGTTGTTAATAATTATGCCAAGTAATTTTAAAATCCATCTCAAAATAAGAAAGTTATTGACCAAATACGCAAAAAAGGCCCCGTTTTTACCTTTGACCTCTAAGTATGACCTTGACCTTTGAGGTACCGACCAGCCTCATGCGCACCACACATCGTCTTATGGTTGTTAATATTTCTGCCAAGTAATTTTAAAATCCATCTGAAAATAAGAAAGTTATTGACCGGACACGATTTTTCCATATAAATATACATACCGACAAACTTCCAAAGGAGATAATTCAAAAAGTATAAATGCGAGAGTTATAGTTCTTGTGTACTGCACGTTGTCTAATGCTGATTAATATTTATACGAAGTTTCGTGAAGATAGCTCTAACGGTTTTCAAGTTACAGAGCGGACACGAATGTGTGACAGACGGACAGACAGACAGACAGACGGACAGACAGACGCCCGGGGGGAAAACAATATGTCTCTCCAAAAAAAAAAAAAATTCGGGGGAGACATAAATAGCTAGACTTAGTCAATGTCAATAGTGGAAAGCCAAAAGGACAGTTACTTTCTTACAAAATGGCCAACTGGCTATCCAAAACAAAAGAATATAAGCGAAACACACACTCAAAGACAAACCATAACAAAAATAAACCGTGATTGGAACGATAAGTGAAACGAATTCTACTGGGTGGGGTGGGGTGGGGGAGGGGGGGGGGGGACTTACATCCTAATACCGGGTATGTCCACCATTAGCATCTCTGACTATATTGGGCTGTGTTCTCATTTGGTGAGTTTATATCGACGAAGTAGCACTCTAAAGTAAACCAGCCAAGGAGCTTTTGCAAACTGGACAAAATGGGTGAAAGAGCAGAGATATAATATTTGCATTAGAAGGTTTAACACCTAAGGATATCCATAATGATATCGTAGCAACACTAGGGAAAGATGTCCCTTCATATGCTACAGTGAAAAGGTGGGTGGTGTAATTTAAGCGCGGCAGACAGAGCCTTGAGGATGACCCCCGTCCTGGAAGCCTGTCAATGTTGCAATCCAAGAAATGTTCAATAAAGTCCATGATATTCATATGGCTGACAGACAATTCACAGAAAGATATATAGAGTAGAGTTGGCATTTCACACGAAAGAGTACATTCCATTCTGACAGAGGATCTTGCAATGAGAAAGCTTTCGGTCCGATGGGTACCAAGACTTCTGATAGTTGATCAGGAGCACACCAGGCGCACATTATTGTGTGCTAATCTTAATTTAACCTTTTTGAGGAAGACCCTGCCAACTTTCTTCAGAGATATGTCACTATAGATGAAACACGGGTCCATCATTTTACCACAGAGGCCAAACAACAGTCGAAACACCCCGCCAAAGAAGGCAAAGACTATTCCATCAGCTAGGAAGGTTATGGCCTCGCTTTTCTGGGATGCAGATGGTATTCTGCTAATAGATTATCTCCAAAAGGAACAAACAATCAATGGCACAAACATGTACTATGCTTCATTTCTGATGCAGTTATGGGAAATATTAAACTTAAGCACCGCTTATATAAAGCAAACTAAAGGTGTGCTGTTCCATTAGCATTAGGACAATGCTCCTGTTCACAAGACTTCTGTCATTGCTATGGCAGCTATGTACGACTGTGGCTTTAAATTGATTGAGCATCCGCCTTATTCATCTGATCTTGCTCCATCAGACTCTCCAAAACTGAAAACGGCTATTTCAGGCACCCACTTTCAGTCCGATGATGACATCATAAATTATATGCAGTGAATGACTTTCTGAACAACCAAGAAAAGGAGTTCTATAAAAGTGGCCCCCGTCCATCGGGGCTTGAAGAAATATATGGGCTGCATGATGCTTCCAGGCAGAGCTGAATCCGACCCGGACACGAGTTCTGGTAAACCGCTTAGCGGATCTAAGCCTGCCCAGGCAAAACGGTGCGCACGAGTCTGACCGTCCATGCCAATAAACCCTATTGGTTTCATTGGACGACAGGGCTTGAGATGTCATTTCATTTCAATGTCGGGTAAAACTCCCACAAAATTGGAAGCAACGTCTCCAAAATGACCTGTACAGTGTTGACAGGGACGTTAAACCTCAAATCAAACAAATCTATAAAAGAGGCATTGAGGCCCTTAAACACCGCTGGCAAAAGTCTATAGATACTGAAGGGTATTATGTTGAAAAATAATACATTATGTCCGACAAAATTCAAACCCTTCAATATGAGGCTCACATCAATCTGCCCTCGTATTTTGACATTGGAGTGATTGATTCTGGATATATCAGATTTTTATTTTGGGTAGTCGTTGCTTTTAGACTTTCTTCTTTATTTGCTGTCAGCAATTTTGTTCTTTGGAGAATCATTTTAGCAATTTTGGAAGAGAGTAACAAAATCAAAATCTCTGTGGAATTATTTTGAAATCGAGCCATGATGTTAATTTTTGTTTTAGCTCCATTGGTCAGCTTATTCAGTGGAGTGCACTGTTTTAGCAAATTACGAAATGGACTCCTATAAATAAGATGGAAAATTATATGGGCTAACATTGGAGCTATGTTCTCTTGCAACAAGGGGTTATTTATAGCCTCACTGTTGCATTGACATCAGTGCTGTGCAAAGAGGGTACTTCATCAAACCTGGACTGGGCTATTGGGCTGGGTGTGAGCCCAAACGGAAATTAGTTTATCTAAGGTGTGTTTTACTATTGAATTAGTAAATGTTATATAAACAAGAGGTCCATGATGGACCTAATTCGCTCACCTGAGTTATGATGTACTAACATTGTTGTTTACAGGTTTTTTTATATTTAGCTCTGACAGCCAATTTGTACGGAGGAGCAGAATCACTTAAGCAATTTTGGTATTTTTAGTGACCCACTCAAGGAACTTTTCTGTTGAAGTTATTTTAAAACTGAGACATTGGAGATTTTCTTTAATGATGTTTCTGTCTTTACCTCTGCAGTCACGAGGAGATGTCGTTTAAATGTTTTTCTGTTTTTAGCTCTGGTGGTCATTTTGTTCAGCAGAGCAGAACTATTTTAGCCATTTTGGTAGAGGGTCATCCAAGGAACAGTCCTGTGAAATTATTTTCAAATCTGACCATTAGCCTAGGAGATGTCGTTTAAAGGGTTTTCTATTTTTAGCCCTAGTGGCCATTTTGTTCAGCGGAGCAGAACTGTTTTTAGCAATTTTGGTAGAGGGTCATCCAAGGAACATTCCTGTGATATTATTTTGAAATTGGACCATTAGCCTAGGAGGAAATGTCGTTTAAAGGTTTTCTGTTTTTAGCTCTGGTGGCCATTTTATTCAGCGGAGCAGAACCATTTTAGCAAATTTGGTAGAGGGTCACTCAAGGAATATTTCTGTGAAATTATTTTGAAATCGGACCATTAACCTAGGAGATGTCATTTAAAGGTTTTTCTATTTTTAGCTCTGGTGGCCATTTTGTTCAGCAGAGCAGAACTATTTTTGCAATATATCGGTAGAGGGTCATCCAAGGAACATTCCTGTCAAATAATTTTGAAATCGGACCATTAGCCTAGGAGGAGATGTCGTTTAAAGGTTTTTCTATTGTGAGCTCTGGCGGCCATTTTGTTCAGCGGAGCGGAACCATTTTAACAATTTTGGTAGAGGGTCACCCAAGGAATATTACTGAGAAATTATTTTGAAATTGGACCATTAGACTGGGAGATGTCGTTTAAAGGTTTTTCTATTTTTAGCTCAGCGGAGCGGAACTATTTTAGCAATTTTGGTAGAGGGTCATCCAAGGAACATTCCTTTGAAATTATTTTGAAATCGGACCATTAGCCTAGGAGCTAAAAAAGAGGTAATCCTCTGGAAGCAAGGACCGCAATGGAATCACTAATCACAAAGGTCTAGAAAATATGAACCACGCTATGATGAAGGGCAGGGAGAGACTTTATGGCCACCACACAGTCCCTTAACACCAGCTGTGGTGAAGTTAAATGTTCTGAAAAGGGATAATCCTTTGGAAGCAAGAACCACTGCACAGAACTGGAAACTATGGAGTGTTCAAGATTTTACTAGCTAGTTTCTGCCAATTAGGCCTCATCAGTGACCCTCACATTTTCGAAATTCTGCAATGGACTCACTGATAAACTCAAAATAAGCCTTGGTCCCAAAAAGGGGCATTGGCAGGTAGTGTAGACAGCGCAGATGCCCCATAACCTATTGTCTGATGAGGGTCTAAACAGTTTGCTTACAGGACAGGAATTTAAGGTCAAACAAAAGTCCAAGTCCCTGTTCAGGACCAGTGCTGTCACTGCCTTGATTTCCTACTGTCATTACACCACAATCTCATTATAACACGGCTCGTTATAACACAGCTTTGGATATAACACGGTTTCAACGTGTATTCCAAAAATGTATAGATTATATAGAAAAATGACCATAAATGGACATTTTTCTATATAATCTATACATTTTTGTTTGGATATAACAGAGTTGTTTAACTAACACGGTGTCTGCTTTGGACCCCATTAATAGTGTAATAAAGAGGTTTTGGTGTAAATGTAAATTGACTGCTGGGCAGAAAATTCACACAGAATACCAGGTGGTTTATAATTAATTCTTAATTCTAGAATGCTCCTTTGCACTTTGAATCAGAATGTTAAACACAGGCCTTGTCTCGATATTACCTAGCTGTTGGCTGGACCTATAACCAAACAAGACATGTTTCAGGATGGGTAGATTTGCCAACTTATACCTAGCCGGTTTCTAAACGTGAAATTTGGGGCCTGAGGTAATAAAACTTTTTTCATGCTCAAAATACTGTCTTTTGTGGTGATTCTCATGCACAGAGATTGTAATTTGTCCTTTTCATAAATTTTAAAATGCCAACAAACATTGGCATTTTAAAATTTATGAGCAGGTTAAATTTCTTACGTGCAGCACAAAAAAAGTTTAATAACTCTGCGATTTAGTCCTCAAGGTCATTGAGGGGGGTTGAATAAAACATTAGAACAATATCAATCATGATGCCAACTGTGAAAGGAATGTGGCTTGATGTTGTTGAGCTATGAGTGTTAGAACTTTGTGACACAGATGCCGATGGACATGTCGACCCAAGACTGCAACAGAAGCTCCCTGCTTTGTATGTCACATCCCCGCCAACACTATTAGGGTCATTTTGGAGACATTGCTTCCAATTTTGTGGGACTTTTACCAGACATTGAGATGAAATGACAATTTCAAGCCCTACCACCCAAACAAACTGCTAGGGTTTATAGGCAGTGACAGTCTGACTCCTACCACTTTGCCTGGCCAGGCTTAGACCTTCTACTTAAGTGATTTACCAGTACTCACAGCTCTGCATGGAAGCACCAAAAGCCCAATCCATTTCTCCAAGCCCTGATGGGCAGGGGCAAAGAGAAGCTACCTGTAGCTTTTTACAGGGAGCTACACATACACCCATCATTACTGTCTCTATCTTGATGAAACTCGACAGGGTAAAATATTGTTTGCAGCATATATAAGAAAGTTCAAGCAGGGTAGATGGCAGACAGATCTCGGATCAACAATGATAAATGTATACTAACTCTTATCATGCTGTTCACAACAACCTCTATCTTTGGAAACAGTGTAGATCCAGATCAGATGGCTTCTGAAGAAGCCATCTGATCAGAAGCCATCTGATCAGGATCTACACTGTTTGACATTCAATTTATGAATTTGTAGAAATAAATTGCATCAAGTAATCTGATTGGTTCAAAGTCATAAATGGGCGTGACTAAACTGAATATTCAGCAAGAGAAGGGTTAAGCATAGGATATAAAAGTAAGTAACTACAAAAGACAGATTTCGTTCTAGGATTTATTTTTTTTTTTTCTTTTTTTTTTACATTTGTTATCAGGCAAAATGCTCATTTTCCCATGTAAGTCAAATAAAACCTAAACACACATTGCACATAAGTGCAACAGTTTTTTTCTATCAGACAGTTTTGTTTGTCTACTTCCATGCGCAGTCATTTACTGCAATCAACACTTTAACTGCTAGGCAAAACATAGAAGATGAGTTTCTTTTTAGCTCGCCTGTACGAAGTACATGGAGAGCTATTGTTGTCACCTCGGATGGCGTGCGCGTGCGTGTGCTCGTGCTCGTGCGCGTTAAAGTTTTTCAAATGCTTATATCTCAACAGTCACTCATCACAGAGCACTCATATTTGGAACTCTAGTACCTGGGTGGGTCTTCTGATGTTCAAAGACAACAGACCCCTGGGGTCGTGCCCCGGGGTGGGGCTTGGGGTCAAAATCTAGAACACCTATGCAATACTGTGTTAAAGTTTTTGAAATGCTTATATCTCAGCAGTCACACATCACAAAGCATTCATATTTACAACTTGGATACCTGGGAGTGTCTTCTGAAATTCCAAGACAACACACCCCTGGGTTCATGCCTGGGAGTGGGGATGGGGTGGGGCTAGGGATCAAAATCTAGGACAACTTTGTAATTCGTTGTATACCTTTCCCTTATTCTAACAAGTTATAGACAGAATTGGTTATGCATCAGCCAACCAAGTGACATTGATTCAAGTGTAAAAGGGTGAAGGTCATGGTGACCTATATTTCATGGTCCAGTGATTTTGCCTTTTATCTTGAAGACTACATGTTGGAGAAATGTCATACCTGGGATATTAGTTCCATGTGACCCCATGATTGACCTCAAAATATATCTAGGTCACTGTGACCTATATTTCATGGTTCAATGATTTTGACTATTATCTCGAATATTATTTGATGGAGAAATGTCAAACCTGGATTATTAGTTCCATGTGACCCGTTAATTGACCGCAAAATATATCTAGGTCAGTGTGACCTATATTTCATGGCTCATCGATTTTGCCTATTATCTTGAATACTATTTGATGCAGAAATGTCATACCTAGATTACAAGTTCCATGTGACCCGATAATTGACCCCAAAATATAACTAGGTCAGTGTGACCTATATTTCATGGTTCAGTAATTTTGTCTTTTATCTCGAATACTTTTTGATGGAGAAATGTCATACCTGGGTTATTAGTTCCATGTGACCCCATGATTGACCTCAAAATATAACTAGGTCAGTGTGACCTATATTTCATGGTGCAGTGATTTTGTCTATTATCTTGAATACTATTTGATGCAGAAATGTCATACCTGGGTTATTAGTCCCATGTGACACCATGCTTGACCTCAAAATATGTCTAGGTCACTGTGACCTATATTTCATGGTTCAGTGATTTTGTCTATTATCTTGAATACTATTTGATGAAGAAATGTTACACCTGGAATATTTATTCAATGTGACCTAATTATTGACCACAAAATAAATCCAGGCCATTGTGACCTACATTTCATGGTTCAGTGATTTTCCCTATTGTCTTGATTACTATTTGATGGACAAATGTCATACCTGGGTTATTAGTTCCATGTGACCCCATGATTTACCTCAAAATATATCTAGGTCACTGTGACCTATATTTCATGGTTCAGTGATTTGCCTATTATCTTGAATACTTTTTCATGAAGAAAAATCATGCCTGGATTATTTATTTCATGTGACCCCATGATGTACCTCGAAATTATGTCTTGGTCAGTGTGACCTAAATTTCATGATTCATTGACTCTGCCAAATTGCATACTATTTTTTTTTAGAAACTTCAGTCCTGAATTATAAGTTCCATGTGACCAGATGATTGACATAGAAATATATCTAGGTCAGTGTGACCTATCTTCATGGTTCATTGATTTTGCCTTATAATTCATACACATTGTGATTCTGAAATGTAATATCTGGCATATATGCTCCATGTGACCTGATCACTGACCTCAAAATGTATCTAGTTGTCCGTGACCTATATTTCATGGTTCAGTAATTTTACCTTATATCTTGAAGGCGCGAAACAGGCGAGCCATGCTGTCTGGCGACTGCTCTTGTTATATGTTTGTAGAGAGAAACTAATCTTAGAACACTTGAAACTGTAGCAAATGTTGGGTTGTATTATGAAAGGTGGCCAAAGGGAAAGTTAATTATCAATTTACTGGTTATTCCAGAAAAATGTAAAAAGATAAGTTTGTAAAGACTCCAATTCGGAAATAGAAGTCTTACTACAAGCAGCATATTAAACAATTCACATAACTTTCTTCAATAATAGCACATAACTGGCCATATTTTAACCCATTGTATGATAGTGGACTCTTCCATTGCTATATGTTGGACAAGTCCATTTGTCATATGAAGGGTTGTAGGCCTAATTTTTCATCTTTATTCTATTGTGACAGAAAATTCTGTTAGCTAATAGTGCAGGCCCTGATCAGGCGCTGCGGTCTGCGGCGTCTGATCTCGGCCTGCACTGTTTGCCAAGCTACCCCTTTAGGGGTTTCCCGCATGCAATGGGTTAAGCAAACTTTTATATATATGTGGCAGTGAAGCAGGTGTACTGTAAAACAATTTCTTGCACACCAGACAAGGAAATCCGTGATTTTACCCTGGGATAGAAATTTATGTTCTGACCCTGATGTTCCAACCTAGGCAACTAACATAAATGCGCTTCAATTCTATTCAACTGTCGGAACTACTTCCGCACTACTTTATTTTGTAAACAATATACATGTGCGAGCTGTCAAAACTAACCGGAGATGTTGTGCAAGAAAAAGAATCCAACATGGGATTCTGTTGTAGATGGGCGTTTCCAACCCTCAGGATGACCGTGCTGAGCGGAACCGAGGCATAGCATAGCCTCGGTTCCGCTCAGCACGGTCATCCTGAGGGTTGCCTCGGTTCCGCTCAGCACGGTCATCCTGAGGGTTGGAAACGCTCATCTATAACAGAACCCCATATCAGATTCTTACATTATTTTCTTGGTACAAACATTTTGTTTTGCTGATCCAGAACAGTTTTACTGCAAAGAGTTTCTGCAAATTTGTCATTCTCTTATAGAATAGAGTATTTTTAATAGTTTAAGCAATTTCAGGCAAATTATATTTGCAATATGCCTGTCCTCTTAAAACTTTAAATACTCAATTGCAAATTAATTTGGTTTACAGTATTCCCTGCTTCAACTTCAGATGAAATGCCAGGGTCCAGGAGCTCAAAGCACCCTTAGATAATCCATGTTTAACATTCTTAGAAAGTAGCAAATATAATACCAAATATACATTCTCTGTACCAAATGGAAACTCCCATCTTATATATAGTAGAAGTCCATTTCCAGGACTGTCAAGATGAACTATTTTTCGATATATTTTAAGGAAACTGTCTGATTTTTTTGCCAACAATGAAGGCCCTGATCAGATGCAGCGGTGTGCGGCATCTGATCTGGGCCTGCAGTGTTTGCTAGTGCTCTGCTTAGAGGTTTCCTGCACAAAATGCGTTAATGGAAATGGACAACAGTCCGAAGTATACAGATGTACCCTACAAGTCTATAAAGTTGAAAATCTGCCTGTTAGTATTTATGAGTCCAATGGATTACAATTGCATGTACAGACGAACCAATCACAACTGCAGTAGACCATATTTTAAAGGTTTCACTTCTTTGTCAGAGAAATTATGGTTTGATATTTCACATCTATTGTCAGCTCCCCCCAGACTGGCATAATGTGGAATCCAAGTAAAATGCTTAACAGATGATTCATATGAAATTTGAAAAAAAAAAAAAAACAACAACAAAAAACAATTAACAGAATCTGACAACTGACAATAGTATCTGGAAAGGACAAGAGTTGTCAAAAGACAACATATCTCGACTTTGAGGGCTTATGTTGGATGAGGGCAAGCTATCAAAAATGAAATTTTTCTTTAGAGCAATAGAAAACTTAAACCAAAAACTTCAACATAAAATTTCTAAGTCTGTGACCTTCACCTCAAGATCACTGAGGGGTCGGGGCTGGTATTGTGTGAAACTTTAGACCAATATGTAACATCAGTCCAAGAAGTAACTAAATCCTTCAAGTGGTTTGAGTGAGTGTTTGAGTTTTACGTCCCACCAACAGCTAAGGTCATACGGAGATGGGACCTCGGTTTAAAGACTCCTCCGAAAGTCTGGAGAAGCCCGGGATCGAACCTGCGACCCCTGGTTTACAAGGCAATTAGCGTAACCACTACACCACTGAGGCTTCTCGAGTGGTTTGAGATACAGAGCAATAGAAAACTTTAACCAAACACTTTCACTCTGAGTGAAGTAACATGTATACTTTCACGTCGATGCTGATGCCAGTGTGACTACTATAGCTCTTCAGTACTTTCGTACAGGCCAGCTAAAAAAGGATTCTATTGCCATATTACAAACATATTCAGACAAGATTAAAGCGACTTTCTCTTTGCAGAGGTAGCATCCTTTTGTATAATGGTGGCTTACATGATAACCCATTGGATACGGGAAACCCCTAAAGGGGTACCTTGGCAAACAGTGCAAGCCCAGATCAGACGCCGCAGAATGCGGCGTCTGATCAGGGCCTGCACTATTTGCTAACAGATTTTTCTGTCAAAAAATAAAATAAAAACGGAAAAAAAATAAGCCTGACACCCCTTATATGACAAATGGACTTGTCCAACATATAACAATGGAAGAGTCCACCAGAATACAAAGGTAAACTCAACAATCACACTCTGTATCATAGTCCCATAGCCCCTGATAAAGGGGAGTAATCAGGATAATTCAAGGGTAGTATTCCGCAATCCTCTTCAGAACTCTGTGTTGTGGGTACTTGTTACAACTGCATCAATGAGGTCAATCTAACTAGCATCCCCAACACCTGTGTTTCCCAGCAGGCACACAACCTGTATGTATCAACATTAACCCATTGTATGCTAGTGCACTCTTCCAATGCTATATGTTGGACAAATCCATTGGTCATATATGGGGTGTCAGGCCTATTTTTTCATTCTTATTCCATTTTGGACGGAAAATTCTGTTAGCAAAAAGTGTAGGCCCTGATCAGATGCCGCACCCTTTTAGGGGTTTCCCGCACACAATGGGTTAATGTGACTTTGCTATTGGGTAAGACAGGTTTGTTTGCGTTGAGGTTTTACATCCCGGTCAACATTATTTATGTCATTTTGGAGATGTTGCTTCCAATTTTGATGGACTTTTTACCCTTCACTGAGATGGGTATGACATCTCAAGACCTAGGGTTTATACGCAGCAATGGTCCAACTCGCACCATTTTGCCTGGGCAGGCTTAGTTAATTGTATTGATTCCTGATCAATGCCTCCACTTCTATTTTAGAACTTTTAAGCGGTTTACCATAACTCATGTTGAAACAATTTCAGCTCTGCGTGAAAGCACCATGCCATCCAATATATATCTCCAAGCCCAAATAAGACATGTGCTTGCTAGGTTATCCTTTTAATAATCCTCGTCATTCCCCGTATCTACAGCTACAGTGTAACGCGCACAAAATATGATATTTACAATATTTACATGTTATTTACAGCGACACTGTCTCACTGTTATGTCAATGATGGGGAAAACAATGGCAATGATTATGGGATGATTATGAGGTTGATGAAAACCATGGCAACACATGTAATGGTATTAACAATGATAGCAAGTCAGCATCACCTTATCAAGTCTGTGTAATGAACACTCCTGTAAAATGCAACCCCCGCCCATCGGGGCTTGAAGAAATAGATGGGCTGCATGATGCTTACAGGCAGAGCTGAAACTGACCCCACACGAGTACTGGTAAATGACTTACAGATCTAAGCCTGCCCAGGCGAAGTGGTGCGAGTCTGACTGTCCATGCTTATAAACCCTACCAGTTTCATTGGGAGTTGGGGCTTGAGATTTCATTTCATCCCACAAAATTGGAAGCAACATCTCCAAAATGACCTATACAGTGTTGTCAGGGACGTTAAACCTCAAATCAAGCAAACAAAACACTCCTATAAACCCAACTTTATACAGGGAAAATGAGGTTAACATTTTTTTCTTTGTTTAGGCTGTCGTTGCTCATTAGAATCACCTCAATTAGGTGTTTCTAATGAGTAGCTACAACTTATGATTTAAGTACACCACAACCTCGTTATAACAAGGTTCATTATAACATGGTTTGGGTATAACACCAAAAGTGTGTAGATTATATAGAAAAATGACCTCATTTTTCTATATAATCTACACATTTTTGTTTGGATAGAACACGGTTATTTAAGTATAATCACGGTTTCTGCTTGCGACCCCATTAATTGTGATATAAAGAGTTTGTTGTGTAATGGTATAAATATGAAATATAATACAAATTTTCATCTTAAATATAACCGTTTGGGAGAAAAAAAAAAGAATGCACTATATCAAATGGGTGTGTTACATGTATTGTCACAAGAAGACATAATAGCTTGAATAATGATATTTTCAATGACTCTCAATATGAATATAATGAGAAAAGCAACAACATTCACACAGATGATTATGTACAATGACACATTCATATCAAAACAATTCTTCTTAAGGAATGGATACAATGGCTGATTTTTCTGCCATTTTTCAAAGGGAGACAACTTTCACGACTTCCTGTTTGCTTTTCTTTAAGTTCTGACCAATCCCCAATTACCTGAACTTTTAATACTTAATTAGAAAAGGATACACAAACAATTACTTCCTGTCTCCGATACAGGGAAAGTAAATAAATTGCAAAAACCTAATAAAATCATTCAGACCCAGATTCACTCTTCTTGTATTTTTTCTTATTTCTCCTATTACCACATACGTTGTAGGTACTTGTAAGAATCATGTCAATGCGGGGATTCCAGCATGTAATAACCACAACACAAGTTACTAATGTTTTTAACTCTTATCATGCTGTTCACGACAACCCCTATCTTTGGAAACAGTGTAGATCCAGATCAGATGGCTTCTGAAGAAGCCATCTGATCAGGATCTACACTATTTGGCATTCAGTTTACGAATTTGTAGCAATAAATTACATAAAGTAATTTGATTGGTTGATATAACGAAATGGGTGTGGCTTAAATGAATATTCAGCAAGATAAGGGTTAACAACAAATCAAGAAAAGTAGCCCATCATTATTCTTGTTACTTCTCCTTATCTGGAGCTTTGTCAGAATATTCCACCTAAACCAATTGTATACTAGTGGACTCTTCACTGCTTTATCTTGGTACGGTCTATTTGTCATCAAAGGGGTGTCAGGCCTATTTTTTTGTTTTTATTATACTTTTGACAGAAAATCCTGTTATCAAACAATGCAGACCCGGATCAGACACCACAGAATGTGGCATTTGATCTTGGCCTGCACTGTTTCCCATGGTACCCGAAATGGGTTAACAAGAGCCATGACTCAGCCCAGAGGTTCAAAGCCAATGAAAGCATCTGTTAGCTTGAATGCTAATTTGTTTGTTTGAACTGAGGTTTTACGTCCCCGTCAACACTATTAAGGTCATTTTGGAGATGTTGCTTCCAATTTTGTGGAACTTTTACCCAACATTGAGATGAAATGACATGTCAAGCCCTGCCAACCAAACAAACCAAAGAGTTTTTATGTAAGGACGGTCTGACCACTTTACCGGAGCAGATTTAGACCGCTAAGCAGTTTTCCAGTTCTCATGTGCGGTTGGTTTAAGCTCTGCATGGAAGCAACATGCAGCCCAATCTAATTCTCCAAGACCTGACTGGGGGAAGGGGAGGGCATTTAAAAAGCTTTTCACATTTTTTTCAGCAATATTACCTAACCTATGTATCAGATACTGTGTTTGCTGGAATACTTAATGTTTCCGAAAGTACCTATAATGCCTATTGTCCCATTCACAGCACATTAGCTGTCAGAGTAGACCCAGATCAGACACAATAATTTTTTGTAAAACTTAGCACAAACAAAAGCAAACCTGACACCCCCACCCCCTATATTTGGAAATGGACTACAGCAAACTTACTAAGTGGAAGATGCCATTGCCATATACGAGTTAAGTTAACAATGCTCCAAACAATTGAGTCCTGTTTAACACATTGTATACTGGTGGACGCTTCCACTGCTATATGTTGGACAAGTCCATTTGTCATATAAGGGTTGTCAGGCCTTTTTTGTTGTTTTTGTTCTAATTTTGATCTGGGCCTGCACTGTTTGCCAAGGTACCCCTGTAGGGGTTTGCTGTATACAATGGGTTAACCCTGTCATCCCAGATGCTGACGGGGGATACTTCCATTCTGATTTTGAACACTGCTTTTCTTGCCAATAGGAAATTTAGTCACAATTGTTCGCAGGATTACAAACAGTGTAGATCCTGCTGAGATGTATCTTTATGAGCCATCACATCTGGATATACACTGTTTGCATAGGTTGCTCACCTGTTTGTGGTGTAAACGGTCCAGCTAGCACTATTAAGGTTATATCAAATTGGTCAGTACCTAACCTCAGTTTTCCTGTGCAGGCTACAGAATAAGAGGTAATTCACAATTCCTCATTTTTACAGAGTCATTTCAGGTATTTCTGGTCCCAGACCATTTACTGTTGAATCTTGTTTATCTGGCTCCTATTTCATGTCACTGTTTCTTGGGGAGTTTCATTTTCCTAGGTGGTTCCCATCTCAAACAGGAAGTGTCCACTGTGAGAACAGGCCTAGTGTACTGGGCACTCTTCAAGTGTTCGTCCACAAGCTTTGGAGTGACACAGATCACATGCTGTCCTTTCCAATACTTCACCATGTTCAGAGACTGAAGAGTGCTGATGATGTCGTTCTGTGTAATACTGGTCATTTCACTGAAGTATATAGTAAAAAGATGATGTTAGTACATTCTGATAGGTATGAAATTTTGACAATATGTCAATTCAGTGTTCAGTGTTTGAGATTTTCGCCTCACCAACAGCTAAGGTCATATGGAGATGGGACCTTGGTTTAAAGACTCATCCGAAAGTCTGGAGAAGCTATCCTTGGTTTATAAGGGGAGTAGCATAACCACTACACCATGGAGGCTTCTGACAATATGTCATTCCTCCAAATAATTCATTAAACATATGTTGTGGGTACTTGTTAGAATCTCCTCAATGAGGCGATTCTAACAAGTTCCCACAGCATATGTTTGTAACAAGAAATAAGGAAATTTGTCCCGTCAGATTATCTCTCCTCATCTGGATTTATGATTTGGTACTACAACATCGTAAAGAGTTTCCAATTTTCTTTATCGCCAGTAATGTAAAAATTGACAGGGTCTGTGAGGCACAGTGTCTTGATATAGACTTACAAGATGTCAGTATACTTCTTGTATGAAAATTGGAAAGCAGTAATCCACATTTTGTAATCAAAATTACCAAGCTACCAAGATGGAAGAATTATACGTTTGTTTGTTTGTTTGTATGGGATCTTAATGGCCCAGACAACACTATTTAGGTCATTTTTTGAGCTGGTCAGTTTACCTATCGACACTTTTCCTGGACAGGCTTATACATAAGCAGTTAATCAGTACAGTGCCTATTCTTTCGCCAAAATCTGACAACTACCCTTCTTGAATCAGAGGAAGGGAGAGAATAACCATAGGAAAGATTTCATGATCAATCTCCACGAAAGTAGTTGCCGACCGCGATGCACATCAGACTGAGCTAGTCAGGCCGGCGAAGAATTATGTGATTTTTTTTTGCAAGGGCAAGTTACAAACTGAATATAGTTTAAAACCTTATCACAGATCTACACAGCATACCCTCAATACAACAGTATTTATTTCCTCACCATTGCCCTTATAAGGAATAATTTACCGCTAAAAAGGATCCCAGTAAGGAGACATATGATATTACTCCACTAAACAAATGTTGTGGATACTTGTTAGAATCGTCTTGCCAAGGCAATTCAAACAAATATCCACAGCACTTGTTTCTCAAAGTATCAAATGCAATAGTCTTGAATATTCTAATTAATCTATCTCATCTGGAGCTGAGGATTTGTTCTAGTGAAATAGCCATTAACGAATTATGTCATTACAGCCAATTTTGGTACAAATAGGGTCGGCAGTGTTTTCTTCTTTGACAAAACCACACAGCTGAGCAGAATAAATGTGTTTATGAAACACTACATTCCAACACTATGCTTGCCCATGAACTGAACAAATACACAAACCTGAGGTCCTTAATTGATAAAGTGCCCCTAAAATCCCTTAATATCTCCAACAACACCCATGACCAGTAACTTCTGTAGCTCAATTTGCCAAGGTCAGATAAAGGTTTTTCTGGTGAACCGACAGTACCCTCTAACTTCGACAATTCATAACCTGAAAACAACATAATTTAATTTGATGAGATGTCATCGTCTGATGATTCACAGCATTTTTCAACTTATACCAATACATGTATACAAACATGGGCAAGAAAATGCTTAAAAGTATCATTTGAGTGATATGGCACCAAAAATTGAAAAAATTTGCAAGACTATGTTTTTGTGTGGACTCATATTTCAATGGTAGTGAAAGCCAGATGCAGCTTGAAAACATCTGAGCTAGCTAAGAATGACAGATAGAATCTGTCATTAAAAGCTGCAGGTATACGTTCATTAAATGAGATGTGTCAAACAAAATTTGTCTTCCAGCCTACTTGCTCAGCAAATCAGATCATCCTGCTAACCCTCTCAAACAGAACACAGGTTCCCAGTATACATGAAGAATCTTCCACTGATTCAAGAATGACAGCTGTCAATTTCTGGCAAAACAATGGGCACTGTGCTCGCTATTCACTTATGTGTAAAAATCCCAAAAAATCGGACACCTTTAGGACTTGCTATAATTCTCCTAAAATTTTAACAAATTTGTTTCACAATCCAGCAAGGAGTCCAAAAGAAGCAAAGGTAAAGGCAAACAGTGCAGACCCAGATCAGACTGCTCCTGAAGGAAAACAGTGTAGATCCTGATTAGAGCAGTCTGACCTGGGTCTGCACTGTTTGCTCAGGCCCATCTGTCCCTATACTCAGGCTCATTACAGTATAAGACTAACAAAGACAAGAGGGCCCAGAGGGCCCTGGTTCGCTCACCTGTGTGTCACTGTCTCGAGTACATTCTATTTTTAGCTCTTGTGGCCATCTTGTTCATCAGCAGAGTGATTTTAGCTTATTTGGTAGGGAGTAACCTAGGCAACATTCCTGGGAACTTTGAATCAAATTGGCCTTAGGGTTTAGGGGGAGTTTCTGTTTGAATCAAATTTATAATATTTGTCTATTTTTACCTCCGGTGGCCATTTTGTTCATCCGAGTGGGATTGTTTTAGCCTTTTTGGTAGAGGATAATCTAAGCAACATTGTCGCAAGGAACCTACATGCTAAATATGAAGGCTATATCTCAAATGCTTTAAAAGTTATGACAAAGTAGGTCAAAGGTCAAGGTCATGGGTCAAAAGTTTTGAATGGCTGAGAAAACCTTGACACAAGGAACATGCATGCCAAATATGAAGGCTCTATTTCATATGGTTCAAAAGGTATGATAAAGTAGGTCACAGGTCAAATCTTTATGAGTGGGAAGCCCTTGTCAGAAGGAATCTACATGCCAAATATGAAGGCCCTATCTCAAACAGTTCAAAAGTTATGATAAAATAGCCTACTGATCTACTTTTTGATTTGACATGACCCATATTCCAACTTAACTGAGATATTGTCCAGATGATCATTCTGAGCAAGTTTTATGATGATTTGACTGAAACTGTGGCCTCTTAGAGTGTTCAAAACGTTTTTCTATGATTTGACCTGCTGACCTACTTTTTGACCCGACATGACCCATATTCAAACTTGACACAGATATTGTCAAGATGATCATTCTGAGCAAGTTTGATGATGATCGGACCAAAACTTGGGCCTCTAGTGTGTTCACAAGGTTTTTCAACAATCTGACCTACTGACCTACATATTGACCAGACATGACCCATATTCGAAATTAACCGAGATATTGTCAAATGATCATTTTGAGCAAGTTTTGTGATGATCGGATCAAAACTGTAGCCGCCAGTGTGTTCAGAGGGTTTTTCTATGATTTGACCTACTGACCTACTTTTTGACCCAACATGACCCATATTTGAACTTGACAGATATTGTCAAGATGATCATTCTGGGCAAGTTTGATGATGATCAGACCAAAACTGTGGCCTCTAGTGTGTTCACAAGGTTTTTCTCTGATTTGACCTACTGACCTACTTTTTGATCCTACATGACCCATATTCGAACTTACCCGAGAAATTGTCAAGATAATCATTTTGAGCAAGTTTCATGATGACCAGACAAAAACTGTGGCCTCTAGTGTATTCACAAGGTTTTTCTATGATTTGACCTACTGACCTACTTTGTGACCCGACATAACCCATACTCGAACTTGACCGAGATATTGTCAAAATGATCATTCTGGGCAAGTCTGATGATGATCGGACCAAAACTGTGGCCTCTAGTGTGTTCACAAGGTTTTTCTATGATTTGACCTACTGACCAACTTTTTGATCCGACATCACCCGTATTCAAACATGACCGAGATGTTGTCAAGATGATCATTCTGGGCAGGTTTGATAATGATTGGACCAAAACTGCGGCCTCTAGTGTATTCACAAGGTTTTTCTTTGATTAGACCTACTGACCTACTTTTTGACCCGACATGACTCATATTCGAATATGACCAAGATATTATCAAGATGATCATTCTGAGCAAGTTTGATGATGTTTGGACATAAATTGTGGCCTCTAGTGTGTTCAGAAGGTTTTTCTATGATTTGACCTACTGACCTACTTTTTAACCCGACAACACACATATGTGAACCTGACTGAGATATTGTCAAGATGATCATTCTGGGCAAGTTTGATGATGATCGGACCAAAACTGTGGCCTCTGGTGTCTTCACAAGGTTTTTTTCTGATTTGACCTACTGACCTACTTTTTGACCAGACATGGCCCATATTCGAACTTGACCGAGATTTTGTGGTGGTACAAATTGTGTGCAAGTTTAGTTAAAATCAAATCATAAATGAAACATCTATCATGCAGACAAGACCAAAATAGGCAATTTTTGCCCTTTCAGGGGCCGTAACACATGATGGGATATGGCTGGTTCAAGAAAGGAACCCAGATCTCATGGTGGTACAAGTTGTGTGCAAGTCTGGTTAAAATCAAATCATAAATGAAGATGCTATCGTGCGGACAAGACCAAAATAGGCAATTTTTGCCCTTTCAGGGGCCGTAACTCCGTAATACATGATGGGGTATGGCTGGTTCAAGAAAGGAATCCAGATCTCATGGTGGTACAAGTTGTGTGCAAGTCTGGTTAAAATCAAATCATAAATGAAGATGCTATCGTGCGGACAAGAAATTGTTTACGGACGCACAGACGCATGGACGGACGTTCTCACGAACGGATACTTAAGTGGCTAGGCGTCGGCATATTGACTACTTAAGCGGCAAATTCTCTTAAGCGGCAAGCCACCTAAGAGCGAATTTTTGCCACTTAAGTACCCAAATAACGGAATAAACCGCATTTGGACTCACGAATATATACTTAAGTGTCAAACTGTCCAAATTTTTTGCCCCCTAAATGTCGTTTCGTTGGTGCGCATGCACAGACGGACGGACGCACAGACGGACGGACAAAATGTGATCACAAAAGCTCACCTTGTCACTACGTGACAGGTGAGCTAAAAAGTGTGGTCAGGTAAACTGATAAGCTCAATATAATGTATACAGTGTTTACTCCAAACAAATAAACATAAGCACTAAGAAGTTTTGGATTAATGACCAAATATTCATGCAGCCCATTACGAAGTCTCTAATCAGACTCCATGATGTGCATCGCCAGAGACTCACATCTCAAGACACTTTTTTGTTTATATGTGGCTGAAATAAAGTTACTTACTGAAGGCAATGAGAAATTTCCCATAGCCTCTCCTCTGGAATGGAGGTAGTGTTAAAATACAAGCTACATTGTTACCATCTGGGGACTCTTTTTCCTGATGAAGAGAAAAACAACAATCATGAAATCCATGACAAAGACTGTACTCATTTCAGGTGTGACATGTACCATCAGATCAGCTACAAATATCAGAGCCGTGGAAATGACTTGTTCAAGTTTCTGAATCAACAATCAGACTGAAGCATTTTAACCCTTGTTCTGCTGAGCCCGGATATGCCTTTTCTTTGAAACAATGTAGATCCAGAGCAATCTGATCAGGATCTACATTGTCATTCAGATTGTGAATTTGTTGTAATAATTTGCTGCAGGTAATCTGACTGGTTGATAATCGGTAGTGGGTGTGGCATATATGAATATTCAGCAGGACAAGGGTTAACTCCTGTCCTGCTGAACACAACAGCCCCTAATTTTGCAAAGAATGTAGCCCAAGATCAGATGGCCCCTGAATAAGCCATCGTATCAGGACCTTCTTTGTTTGCTATTCAGTTTTTGAAATGAATGAATGCATTATATCAAATAATTTGATTGGATGACAGTCAGAAATGGGTGTGGGAAGTTAATTTATTCAACAGGACAAGGAATGTTTAACCCATTGTAGGCTAGTGGACCCTTCCATTGCTATATGTTGGACAAGTCTATTTGTTATATTAGTGGTCTCAGGCCTATTTTTTTGTTTTTATTCTGTTTTTGACGGAAAATTCTGTTAGCAAATAGTGTAGGCCCTGATCAGACGCTGCGTTCTGCGGCGTCTGATCTGGGCCTGCACTGTTTGCCAAGGTAACCAAGGTAGCCCTTTAGGCGTTTCCCAAATACAATGGGTTAAGCAGGTTTCGTTACTACAAAGTTCTAATCACATAAACAAACTGTCATTATTCACTATGAAAATTCTTCAACAGCTTTTCAGAAGCTATGAATAAAGCAATAGGGCTGTGTCTACAAGAGTTAGTGCACTTGCATTTGCTCATGGGCCATGAAAGAAAATTTTTGAATACCCCCACCCCTACCCATAAATCAATTATAATTTGTTTGTATGGATAGCAAATGGAAAGAGGTGACCACAATGTTTTGAGTAATAATTTAAAGGTTTTTACTTATATGGCCACTGTTTCATCTCAATGTCGGGTAAAAGTCCCACAAAATTGGAAGCAACGTCTCGAAAATGACCTTTACAGTGTTGACGGGGACGTTAAACCTCAAATCAAACAAACAAACAAATATATGGCCACTGATCTTTAGCCATTTTAACCCATTGTATGCTAGTGGACTCTTCCTTTGTTATGCTGGACAAGTCCATTTGTCATATAAGGGGTGTCAGTCCTATTTTTTCGTTTTTATTCTATTTTTGGCAGAAAATTCTGTTAGCAAACAGTGCAGGCCTTGATCAGAGGCTGCATTCTGTGGCGTCTGATCTGGGCCTGCACTGTTTGGCAAGGTACTCCTTTAGGGGTATCCCTCGCATGCAATGGGTTAATTAAATGTATATTAAGCCACTGAGATAATGAATAGTTTAAAAATTATTAGTGCAAATTGCTACATCATCTTTGTAGTCTTTTTATGGCATGCATTGTTGAGCAGTTTTTTGTTTGAGCTTATATGTTCCATCAACAACTAATGTCATAATGAGACAAGACCTCTGTTTAACCCTTATCCTGCTGCATAAGTTAAGCCACTCCCATTGCTGATTACCAGCCAATCAAATTACTTGAAAAATTACAAATTTCATGTATAAATTTGTTCAGATCACAAACTGCATGACAAAACTGTTGATCCTGATCAGATGGCTTCTTCATCTGATCTAGATCTACACTGTTTGCAAAGGTAGGGGTTGTCTTGAATAGCAGGTTAAGGGTTAAAAACTGGCTGAAAGTCAGGAGAAACCTGTTTTATGAGGTGAGTAGCTTAAATACAACACTATAGAGGCTCCTTTTTACCGTTTTACATCTGAAATCATGCAATAAGAACCAGTGTTATAAAAGAGGTTTATGTGTATTGTACCTTAGAGAAGTATCCTACGAGATGACAGCCATGTCTGTCAACTTCTGTGAGAATATAGAAGAGGAATGGTTCCACATCAAAGTATAATGTCTTGTGATCAAGGAATAACTTGGCAAGCAAACACAGATTCTGGCAGTACATCTGAAAAGATAGAAGTTCATTGCAATTTTTACCTTAGATAAAGGGATTCCTTTAAATAACATGAATATTGCAAAATTGTAACAATGTAAATTTACCATCTACCATGTGATTTTAAAACAAATAGTCAATCTTCAATAGCTTTAACCCATTTTGTACCAAATGGAATCTTCTACCTTAAATATAGCAGGACTCCACTTCAAAATTTAAGGGGTGTCAGGTGGTGTTTTTTTTCAAATTTTATTTGGAAAATTGCTGAAATTTATGCAGTGTAGGCCCTGATCAGACGCCGCATTATGCGGTGTCTGATCTGGGTCTGCACTGTTTGCCAGGGTACACGTTTGAGGGTTTCCGCTACAAAATGGGTTAATATGCATTTTTTGCATTTCATTTCATGAAAATTCATTCCAGATAGGGGTAGTTGTCAATCTTAGTGCCAGGTCAGTGGGCATATCGTAATGAATGAATATTTATATTGGGACAGACAGAACTAAGCAAACAGTGGAGACCCAGATCAGAGCAGGAGCAGTCTGATCAAGGAGAGTCTGATCAGGGTCTCCATTATTTTCCATTCCATCTGCACTTTTTGAAGCCCTTGCTGGATTGTGAAACAAATTTGTTAAAATTTAAGAAGAAGATCTTAAGCTGTCCAAATAATTATTTCTTTTTCTGTTCCTGTAAAACATCAAGGTTTGTTGTGCACACTCATAAGAATTGCCTCTTAGAGGTGATTCTAAGTACACACAACATACCTTTCAAAGATAAATTGAGAAAATTATTAATCAGCGGAGCTATGGGAAGAATATCCTAGTATCTCAAGAATTTGTTTGACCCAGCCATGGTGAACATGCCACCCATGTAAGAGCCATCAAATTTTTTACACTATTAACAGAATGAAGTGAAGTCACTGACTAGACCCTCACCTGGGTCTACACAGCTCAGGGTTTTTGTCACATAATTTAGAGCAAGAATGTTGGTAAACTAAGACAAGACAAGTGAAAATTTGTCTTTGGATTCTAACAAATACCCACAAATAGATTTCTGATGAGAAATAAGTAAAATCCTCACTACTCCTTGCCCTTATCTGGAGATATGATTACCGTAAAAGAAAAATAAAAAAATTCAGACACCTTTGAGTACTTTCTGTAATTCTCCTAAATGTTTAACAAATTTGCAAGGAGTCCAAAAGGTGCAGACGGAATGGCAAACAGTGTAGACCCTGATCAGACTGCTCCTGAAGGAGCAGTCTGATCTGGGGCAGCACTGTTTGCTTAGGCCTATCTGTCCCAATACTTAGGATCATTACGGTAATACATGAATAGACATGTATGATATTTTGATTTGTTATATGGCCCTTTCAAAATTATTTCACTTATTTGGAGATGATCATTAATTAGAGGTGGGTAAAAACCTGAGTACCCAGAGGAAAAACTGCCCAACCTTTTGTTGCCGAACTCGTCATCTCATGTGAGCCAGCCAGGCTCAATCAAACCTGGAGATGTGAGAGATCTAATAATTAAGAGTCAGCACTCTTACCAACTAGGCCATGGAGGCCCATTAAAACGTGCATGATACATATCTTTTTACCAAATGTATTTGGACAGACAGGCCTGAGCAAATAGGGTAGACCCCGATGATGGATCTTCCATCTGCCACTCATCCAGCTATTTTAGACACAGTTTCAGGTAGTAAACTGGACTTGTTCAAATTTAAGAACAAGTCTGGTAAACAGTTGAGGTGGCGGAATACTAAAGGAAAATATGTTTTTATGAATTAAAACTGAAATACCTTGCTATCTTTTCCATCCACTTCGAACACAGAGAGGGTACCTTTTCTGTAGATTTCTTTACCGGGTGGGAATCTGTAGATACACTGAGTCTGAAACATGATTAAGATTGAAAGGTTTATACAACACGAAAAAACAAGAGCCCTTTGTAGAACATTATTGTTGGCCTATATGTGGCTTGCCTGAGTTAAAAAAAATCCAATGGCTCAAACAATGCATTTGATTCTATAGAAATTTGTTCTAGAAAGGTAATGTGTGGGTTAATATCCAGACTACAAGGCACAGCTTTCAAATATAGTAATTCAAGAAAATGCTTAAGACTAAGTTTTGTGAAAAAGTTTTTTTTGCATTTCAAATTCGATAGATAGATATGTTGAATTTGACAGTTTAATATGAGTATACATCTGAGCTATATCAGGTGAATTTGAATATGCCAAATTCAACGAATACAGATTATGCCAACAATGCCTGATGTTTGTTTCTGAATACAGTTTACATGCAATTTCTATATGTTTGATTGTTAGTTTGATTTGAGGTTTAAAGTCCCCGTCAATACTGTAAAGTTCATTTTGGAGACGCTGCTTCCAATTTTGTGGGACTTTTACCCGACATTGAGATGAAATGACATCTCAAGCCCTGCAACCCAATGAAACCAATAGGGTTTATAAGCATGGATGAGCCTACACGCACCGCTTTGCCTGGGTAGGCTTAGATCCTCTAAGCTGTTTACCAGTACTCGTGTGCAGGTCGGTTTCAGCTCTGTGTGGAAGCATCATGAAGCCCATATATTTCTTCAAGCCCCGATAGGACTGTACAGAAGTGGTCTTAATATTGGGATGATCTTAAAGAAAGCCTGATTAGGGACGAGTATATAAGGTTTTTAAAGAAGGCCTTAATATTTGGTAGAATTTTGCTGTATTTACCTGATGATATCTGAAAGTTCTGTCTAGTCTCATGTACTTGAGGCAGTATTCACAGATGTATAACCGTGATTGTTTCCCGTACTCCTCTGGGTAAGGTGAGAAATACCACGTATCTATCTCGTACTTTCCAATCTGAACTTTGTCTATGTATTTAACTTTTGTTATCTGTAAGAAAAACAAGTTTGTATTCATTTAAAGGGCTTCAAACCCACAGGGTCACTCTGGTTTACACAGATCCAGATGACTGCACTGGGTCAAATTTCATATTTAAGTTAACTCTCAAGTTTCCACTAACCTAACAGAAGGGGTCCTAGGTTTGATTCCAGGCTTCTCCAGACCTTCGGATGAGTCTTTAAACCAAGGTCCAGTCTCAGTATGACCCTAGCTGCTGGTGGAATGTAAAACTAACACACACACTCATCCAATTTTAATGAACAAGCTAATTGGGTTTATCACACCATGGCCATTAGGTTCAAAGCATCATTAGCTACACAAGCTCGTTTCTGGTCAAACTGTTAACTGATCTAGCAAGTATAATAACAAATGTAGCTGAATTATTGCTGAAACAAGAGCTGTCCCCCTCCCTCCACCCCCTGGGAGCCAATTTTCTGAGTTTTGGCAAAATTTCAAGGGGAGACAATTCAGGCAAAAATGACAACAGAGTTATGGCCCTTGGTCAGAATGTAGCCCTTGTGATGGTGAATAAGTGTGTGAAGTTTCATGGGGCTAGGTCAAATACTTTTTGAAGTTATGATCAAGGTTAAAGTTTTTGTGACAAAAAAAACAAACAAACAGTTAGATAGATAGACAGGGCAAATACTATATGTCCCCCGAATCAAAGATTCTCAGGGGGCATAAAAATGTGAGTAGCTCCTGTAAATGCAAAAAGGTGCTCACATTTTTTTTCAGCAAAAATATAAGAATATTTGCAATATTATATAATCAAAGGATTTTACAATACATAAACCAACAAAATTCCTAGTTTAACCCATTGTTTACTAGTGGACTCTTCCATTGCTATATGTTGGACAAGTCCATTTGTCATATAAGAGTTGTCAGACATATTTTTTTGTTTTTATTCTACAGTAGAATCTCGGTGATTCGAATGCCGTCTTTTCGAAACTACCAGATTTTTCGAAAGTGTGTCCCGATCTTTTTTGCTATCATTTAATGTAAAAATATGACCGATTTTTCAAATTACGATTATTCGAAAACTTCTATTTTTCAAATAAAATTGTCTGTCACCATCAAAGAAATTCCTATTAAAATCCATCTCCAAATTCGAAGTCAAAATATGTCAAGCACATCATTATTCATGCTTGAAGAGCATGTTTTCAGTGAGCTTGTTCATAGTCAGAAGGCCAAGGACTTTGATATTTGGTATTAAGTTTTGTCTTGTGGATTTCTACCAAGATTGTTCAAATTATAGCCCTGGGGCAAAAGATGGCCGCGCCCTGGGACCTGCAGGTTTTATATAGACTTGTACAAGGAAAACCTTTAAAAATCTTGTCTGAAACTAGAAGGCTCCGTTCTTTGATATTTGGTATGAAGCTTCACCTTTTAGACCACTACCAAGATTATGCATATTCCATGGGGTCAATAATGGCTCTCCCCGGGGCCCACTTGTTACCCTATGGATCAGGTGAGTGACCCAGGGCCATCATGGCCCTCTGTTTAGAAAGTATGGACAAAATGCATTCAAATATTATACCGATCAAAAACTTCCAAACATTTCCGAAAACTACCAATTTCGAAAATTCGAACTCCCGATAATTCGAAGACAATCTGGCGGTCCCTGTCACTTCGAATTATCGAGGTTTGACGGTATTTTTGACAGAAAATTCTGTAAGCAAATAGTGCAGGCCCTGATCAGACTGATCTGGGCCTGCACTGTTTACCAAAGTACCCCTTTAGGCGTTTCCCACATACAATGGGTGAAATAACTGACCCCAGAACAACTGATCTGATTTTTTCATTGTGTTTGCTGCATTTTTCAATTCAAGCTATGTCAGCCAGCCTCAGTGGTTTCCCTGCAAACATGCAACCTTCAATGCCTAGAACAGATAGGAGTAGTTTCAGCCATTGGGGGTTACCATAAGAATCCTAAAAATTCTGAAGCATTGAGAACTTGCTGTAATTCTCCTAAATCATTAACAAATTTGATTCCCGATCCAGCAAGGAGTCCAAAAGGTGAAGACAAATAGGCAAACAGTGAAGACCCTGATCAGACTGCTCATTAAGGTCTGGGTCTGTACTATTTGCTAAGGCATATCTGTCCCAATACTTAGGTTCATTACGGTAATCACAGCACCAAGCCAGATGGCATAGTCAGAATAATTCAGTTATTGTTTTAACTGTCTAGAAAATAAAGGTGTGTTGTGGTACTCATTAGAATTGCCTCAATGAGGCGATTCTAATAAGCACACATAACATACCTTTTATATGGACATGAACAGATGCCTTTGGCATCTGTGGCCAGTAAGGCCTCTTGGCTCAGGCTCATGGCCATCTGTAGATCAACACAGATGGCTATAACAACCTGACTTACTTACAGAGCAATATTTTCAAGGTCCAATCACATTAAATCTCGGTGAGACGTCGAGAGACACTTCTCTCAGACTAGTTTAATAACATTTTCTTCCTCCACATAAAATGCCTGCCTCTGTCCAGGTAGACCACCAGTTCAAAATGTAACTGATTTTGGTGATCTTTTAATTTTTTCTTTCTTAAATGCTCATATCAATATTGCCTGTCCTGACTTACAGTATTCTAATTTGTAAGCAATAAACAAAAACACTGAACTCGTAAACACCATCACTATGAACATGGTAACTACTTAATAATATAGAACTGCCAGTTTAATGAGTAAAAGCCAGCACTTCATGTGGGCAAACGCTTCACCAGATCATTCACTGTCAGCTCTGCAGGATGGATAGTGTATAAATATCATGCAGCCCAAACAGCAACAGTAAGTTATACATATAAAAAAATGCTTATGTCCGCGATTAGTCTGTACGTAAGTTCATATTAAGATATGGTAAGTTTGTTTGTTTTTGTTTGTTTGATTTGAGGTTTAACGTCCCCGTCAACACTGTAAAGGTCATTTTGGAGACGTTGCTTCCAATTTTGTGGGACTTTTACCCGACATTGAGATGAAATGACATCTCAAGTCCTGCCGTCCAATGAAACCAATAGTGTTTATAAGCATGGACGGGCGACTCGCACTGCTTTGCCTGGGCAGGCTTAGATCCTCTAAGCGGTTTACCAGTACTCGCGTGTGGGTCGGTTTCAGCTCTGCGTGGAAGCATCATGCAGCCCATCTATTTCTTCAAACCCCAATGATATGGTAAGAAAAATCATTAAAAAATTACCCGTATCTGTTATCTGGAGCTATGGGAAGAATTCAAGAATGAGTCTGAATCTGTCATCGTAAATGAGCCATTAATGTTCAAGTCATGGAGGTCCCACTGTACAGCTGAACTTTGATGACTTGAACCCCTTTTGGACCATGAAAATTGGTTCGAGACAGCATTAGTTTAAGTCACGGAGAGTTACCATTAGTGCAATACATGTACCAGGAGGCATAATGGAGGAAATTGTGGGATATCTTTTCTGTGTTTTATATTAGAAATGTATGTTGTGTGTACTCATCTAATGAGTAAACACATCATACATTTGCAAGATAAAAGAAGAAATTCAGCCTAAATTATCCATATATCTTGTTTGGAGGAATTCCCTATGGACTCAAGAATGGATCTGACTCATCCATGGTAAACCAGCCATCAGGGTTCAAGCCACTGAAGTTCTACTGTATTTCATTGATATGCTTGAAAACTCAACATTTATAAATCCTGGGTAGACATGTTTGCCTGTGCATCCTTACCCAAATATTTAAGGTCAACAATATAAAGGTTTCATTGCTACATCTCCAACTAACTCATTACTTACTGCTTCATGTTCTTTTTCCAGAGCAGCGGTGGTGGGATCCATCTCGGCGTACGTCTGAAATAAACCAGTTGTACAACCCTGTAAATCCTTTAACCATTCTGAAAAATTGCAGAGCGTTTTTTTTTTCTTACTTTTTCATAGAAATCAGACAACATTTCATGTGAATCATCTGTCAAGCCTGATTATCACTGGAAAACAGGAAAAATATATGAAAATGATATTTGCCACAATTGTGATTGGTAGCTTAAGAATTTTCATGGAAACTTGCAGGAATTTCAAGCAGAACCATTTAGCCTTCAGCGTGCTGTAGGCGCATTTATTCGCTCGTGGGGGTAATCCAACTTGAGCAACTTATCATGCTCATAAGAAAGCAAGTACACTCCATTTTATGTGTACATTTCCCAATGTACATAGGCAAAGGACATAGAAAATCAGCATAAATACTCTGAAAAATGAAATTTATACATAAATTCTATTTTATATATGTACAATGAATTCCTATATTAAGATCACCATTGGCACTTTTAAATAGTGGTCTTTACGACCAGCTTTGAACAGTCCTAAAAGTAGTCTCACACTAGAAGACACGGGTACATATTATTATTGTAGCTTATGCAAAGAAAGAATTAGCGAAACCCGCTATATATACTTTTAAATGTGGGTTTTTTTATATATTTTTTTATGTTCAAAATATTTAATTTGGAATAACTCATAGCACCAGATAAGGAGGGTGGAGTGGGTGGGTGGGTTGGGGGTGGGTATGGGGAATAAAAAACGATAGAAGTTATTTTTTTTCCTCACATAAGCCTGTGTTGTGGGTACTCCTTATTAGAATTGGCTCAATGAAGCAATTCTAAACCAGAGGACCAGTGGTCCTGTAAACGCTCACCTGACACCTGGTCCTGGTGTACATTTGACATAGCCATAAAATAGGTCAAGGCCATCCCAGGGTCACCATTTTTACAAACTATGATGGGTTCAAGTACCAGATGCTACAAGCCAACTTTCAAGGTCATTGGCTTCATGGTTCTGGAGAAGAAGATTTTTGATGGCTTTTTACCATATATGGGCATGGCTGCCATCTTGGTCATGTGACCCAGACCCCGCGAACAAACTTTCGTTCCCCCATCCTACTGAAGCTCCACATGAAATTTGGCTTTGATTGGCCTCCCTGTTTTGGAGGAGAAGATCTTTGAAAATGGTGGACGGACGGACAACGGATGGACGGACGGCAGACCATGGCTATACTATAAAATCAATTATTTTCACTTTTTCCCAAGCAAAAGCCTAAGTCCGCAAATTTGACATTGCCGTAAAATAGGTAAAGGTCAACCCAGGGTCACCATTTGAACAAATTATGATAGGCCCGTGTACCAGATGCTTCCTGCCAAGTTTCAAGGTCATTTGCCTTACGGTTCTGGAGAAGAAGAATTTCGAAGTGTTTTTACCATATATGGGCATGGCCACCATCTTGGTCATGTGACCTGGACCATATGAGCAAATTTTCATTTGTTCATCATATAAAGGATCCATATCAAATTTCACTTGAATTGGGCCAGCAGTTTCTGAGAAAAAACTGTTTGAAATATGGAACCTGGTTAATCTTGGTCCCAGGTCACTGAATGATGACTTTTCTTACCCATGAATCTTCATGTATTCATTTACTTTACCTGATCTACCAATTTGGTGACATTGTCTTCAATGGTTTCCTAAAAATCCATTATTTTCACTTTTTCCCATGCAAAAGCCTAAGTTGACAAATTTGACACTGCCATAAAATAGGTCAAGGTCAACCCAGGGTCAGCATTTGTAAAAACTATGACGAGCCCGAGTACCATATGATACATGCCAAGTTTCAAAGCCATTGGCCTTACGGTTCTGGAGAAGAAAATTTTTGAAGGCTTTTTACCATATATGGGCGTGGCGGCCATCTTGGTCATGTGATCTAGACCGTACTGGCAACTTTTCATTTGTTCAACTCACAAAAGCTCCATATTGAATTTCACTTAAATTGGCTCAATAGTTTCTGAGAAAAAATGTTTTTTTTGAAATATGAAATCGGAGTGACCTTGGTCTAAGGTCAATGAATGACCTTGACCTTTCTTACCCATAGATCTTCATGTATTCAGTTACTTTACCTAATCTACAAATTTTGGTGACACTGTCTTCAATGGTTTCCCTAAATATCCATTATTTTCACTTTTTCCTATGCAAAAGCCTAAGTCAGCAAATTTGACATTACTGTAAAATAGGTCAAGATCAACCCAGGGTCACCATTTGAACAAATTATGATAGGCCCGAGTACCATATGCTACATGCCAAGTTTAAAGGCCATTGGCCTTACGGTTCTTGAGAAGAAGAATTTCGAAGTTTCTTTACCATATATGGGCGTGGTGGCCATCTTGGTCATGTGATCTAGACCATGTTGGCAGCTTTTCATTTGTTCAACTCCCAAAGGCTCCATATTGAATTTCACTTCATTTGGCTCAGTAGTTTCTGAGAAAAAATGTTTGAAATATGGAACCTGCGTGACCTTGGTCTAAGGTCAATTAATGACCTTGACCTTTCTTACACATAGATCTTCATGTATTCAGCTACTTTACCTTATCTACTAATTTTGGTGACACTGTCTTCAATGGTTTCCTAAAAATCCATTATTTTCACTTTTTCCCATGCAAAAGCCTAAGTCGGCAAATTTGACATTGCTGTAAAATAGGTCAAGGTCAACTCGGGGTCATCATTTGTACAAACTATGATGGGCCTGAGTATCATATGCTACATGCCAAGTTTCAAGGCCATTGGCCTTACGGTTCTGGAGAAGAAGAATTTTTAAGGCTTTTTACCATATATATAGGCGTGACGGCCATCTTGGTCATGTGATCTAGACTGTATTGGCATTTTTTCATTTGTTCAACTCACAAAGGCTCCATATTAAATTTCACTTAAATTGGCTCAGCAGTTTTGGAGAAAAAAATATGGATCCTGAATGACCTTGGTCTAAGGCCAATGAATGACCTTGACCTTTCTGACCCATAGATCTTCATGTATTCAGTTACTTTACCTGATCTACAAATTTTGGTGACACTGTCTTCAATGGTTTTCCTATAAATCCATTATTTTCACTTTGCCCCATGCAAAAGCCTACCAGGTCAAGGTCAACCCGGGGTCACCATTTGTACAAACCATGATGGGCCCGAGTACCATATGCTACATGCCAAGTTTCAAGGCCACTGGCCTTATGGTTCTGGAGAAGAAGATTTTTGAAGGCTTTTTACCATATATGGGCATGGCGGCCATCTTGGTCATGTGATCCAGACCCCGCGAACAAACTTTCGTTCCCCCATCACACTGAGGCTCCATATGAAATTTGGCTTTGATTGGCCCTGCAGTATAGGAGAAGAAGATCTTTGAAAATGGTGGACGGACGGACGACGGACCATGGCTATACTATAAGCTCACCTATGAGCCTAAAGGCTCAGGTGAGCTAAAAATGCACACAACCTAGGTTTCTGAAGAAGATTACGAACAAAACTAATCATTCTAGTTACACCTCCTTATCTGAAGCCACGAAACTTTATTCCATATTGCTCTCTTCAGAATACCTTCTGTACATGATTGATCTCATCATGTTTCCGTTTCTGATTTCTTGTTAGTTTTCTGTCAGTGCCGTCACTGAGGTCAGTCATCATGATAGTGACATCTTTTATCTTACTCTGAGGATCCTCCAGCTTGCTGCTCAGGTCAAACCTGTCCGCATCCACCCACTCATCAAGCCGTCTGTTGACTGAAAGAAATTAGAGAACACCTGTAACTGAGCAGTTTTACTACAATGTGTGCCAAGACTGACTATTCACAATAAGCATACATGGGAACCAATTGTTAATAGAAGAAAGTTATTATTTTTATTTGGAGAAAATACAACCAAAATTGTAAACATCTTTACTTCCCCTACCTCAACCCTTTCATGTGCTAGTTTGTTAACTCAGTTTGTACTGACTGGAATCTCCCATCTTTTATTGTATATATAGCACAAGTCCATTTCAAAATGTTGGGGTGTCAGGTTGTTTTTTTTCTTAGAAATTTATGTGGAAAATGCCTGAACTTTTTGCAGCAATGTAGGTCCTGATTACACGCTGCATTCGACAGCATCTGCGCTGTTGGTCAATAACCCGTTTGAGGTTTCCTTTACAACAGATTACATGGATAAGCAACCTGGACCACTTTGAAATATGATTAGTCCCAAAATTGGTATTTGGGGAGGTAAATTGGCAGTTTTGCGGTCGGAAATTTTGTTTTACGACGCCGCGTTAGTGGAGCTGCAAAACAGAATTTGTGACAGTAAAATCAACAATTTACCTCCCCAAATGACAATTTTCAATATATGTACATGTAGTGCTCCCCATTGTTATGCACTTATTTGGCTGTTGGTGGTGCGAATCGGAATCCAGTGCATATAAGCCCTAATGGTTTCATTGGATGGCAGGGCTTGAGATGTCATTTCATCTCAATGTTACGTAAAAGTCCAATAAAATTGGAAGCAATGTCTCCAAAATGACCTGAAGAGTGTTGAGGGGGACGTTAGACCTCAAAGCAAACAATCAGACAAGCAACTGATGTTTTGTTTCATTTGAGAAAGAGATGTAGTTTTCATCTTTTAAATGTGCACAATAAGCCTAACAAAACTAACTTCTCTCCCACTGGCACTCCCTAGTTTTGGCGAGTGACTGAATTTTCATTTGCCAAGACAATTTTGGATATGTACTGTTTTGGCTAGTTGGTGAGTGTTTCTCTGTAGCTGAACAATGACAATAATGCTGCTTCAGTTGTTCAAATTCAAGTGAGTGGAAAGGACAGAACATTACAAGTAATTGAAGAAAACATCTCCACTGTCAACTTACAGCCTTCATAGTGTACATAATATTCATATCCTGAGGTTTCCTTTGGCCTGGTCTGTACAATCTCAGCTGCATCTGAAACCACAGAAGAACATACATGTAACTTGTATTCAACATTCATGATCACCAAACAGAATATCATAGTTCCTGATAAGGTAACCCCAGTGTGTGTGAGAATTCGGGTTTAACGTCGCTTTCAACAAATTTTCAGTCATAACGACGGTGTCTGGTTGCGACAAGGAGCTCAATGCTCACTTTTATAGTGCTGCCTCACCGAAGTATCATGTCCCAGACACATTACATGATACATGTACCACACCCAGTCACATTAGCCTGACACTGGGTCGACCAGTCCCAGCTCTACCCCCTAAATCTGAGTGCCAAGCGAGGAGCAGCTACATGTAGTACCATTTTTTAACGACTTTGGTATGTCGCGGCCCGGGATCGAACCTGTGACCTCCCGTTCCCCGGAGAGGAACTCTACCAACTGAACTATCAGGGCCTGTAAGGTAACCCCAGTATCCGTGACAGTGTCTTCCGGGGTATTCCGATTTCTCTTCAGGCTCTTCAGGTGTAGATTTTACCTGAACAAGGAAATAGGGAAATCTATACCAAACGGATTGGTGTCCAGCCTTCTGATAAGTAGATGTTGTTATGAATTCGGGTTTAATGTCGCTTTCAACAATTTTTCAGTCATATCACGACGGTGTCTGGTTGCGACAGGGAGCTCAATACTCCCTTTTATAGTGCTGCCTCACTGAAGTATCATGTCCCAGACACATTACATGATACCACACCCAGTCACATTATCGTGACACTGGGTCGACCAGTCCCAGCTCTACCGCGTAAATCTGAATGCCAAGCGAGGAGCAGCTAGTACCATTTTTAACGACTTTGGTATGTCGCGGCCCGGGATTGAACCCGTGGCCTCCCGTTCCCCGGAGCGGACACTCTACCAACTGAGCTATCGGGGCTGGTACTGATAAGGAGGATTAATAAGGACAATTTAGGGATAATTTACAATACAAACATCTCATTTTAGAATCATATACATCTAATGTATTGTGGATTCATGTACTTGTTAGAATCTCCTCATCAAGGACCCACAATATATGTTACTGTAAAAATCCTAAAAATTCGGACACCTTAAGGACTTGCTGTAATTCTCCTTTTTTTTTTTTAATTTGTTTCACAATGCAACAAGGAGTCCATAAGGTACAGACAGAATGGCAAACTGTTGACCCTCATCCGACTGCTCTGAATTGATCAGACTGCTCTGATCTGGGTCTGCACTGTTTGCTTCTGTCCCAAAAATTAGGATCTTTACAGTAATATACATAACATGTGTATATTTTAATTGTGTAATATCTAAAAAGTTATCCCAAAATTATCCTCAACCTAAACTGAAGCTACAGAATATGCTGATAATGTCACTCCAGGTGAGAGATTGACTAAGCCAAAGAATGAGACTTCAGTAAGTATCTATTGAAAGTTGTGTTTCATAGTTTCCCTATGCCCATTTGATAACTACAAGATTCTTCTGGTTCACAATAAGAACAGGTTCATTTTAACCAACAAGTGGACTCTTCCATTGCTATATGTCGGACAAGCCCATTTGTCATATTAGGGGTGGTAGGCCTATTTTTTCTTTCGTACTCTATTTTTGACAGAAAATTCTGTTGGCAAATAGGGCAGGCCCTGATCATTCTGCTGCGTCTGATCTGGGCCTGCACTGTTTGCCAAGGTACCCCTTTAGGGGTTTCCCGCATGCAATGCGTTAAGTGGAGTTTAATGGAAATTGGACTCTACAAGATGATAGTCATGATGAACAATCCAAATGAATCTGAGCTTGATATCAGCATGAATGGTACAAGGTGTGAAAGACAACCTTGGGAAATTGCCTTTTTTAGCATTCACCTTACTTGGCAAGTGAATACAACACACTTTGAATACAACACACTTACTAAGAGAAATTCATACTATAATAATTTCCTATCTAATTTTTTTCTTTGTTGTCAATAAACAAAAAGATAAATGGTCTGCAGAAGACTAGAAGTGACAAATCAGCATAAACAAAACAGTCACCTGGGCTAACACTTGGGACATGCTCTATAACTATAAAAAGTGTAAACATCTACACATGTGTTCAAATCAAGACCCTACTACATACAAAATGCAGACTGCCAAAGGAGAATCAGAAATAGAACAGGTTACAAGTGACCCAGCATTAAATTTCAGTGAGCATATTACCAGTAAGGTCAACAAAGCAAACCTAAATCTGGGTATAATGTTTAGGAGTTTTACGTTTATGGATAAAGAATTAGTTTGTTTGTTTGTTGATTTGAGGTTTAACGTCCCCGTCAACACTATACCGATAGTCATTAGCGATCAGTAATCTGTAGCTAATCGATTGTCATTTTCGGGACGATTAGCCAGCCCTAATAATTGTTACCTATAGGAGAAACTCCCTTGTTCATCAAAACTGGTGTGCTGGAGTAACCCTCTAGATAGACTACAGCACCAGCTCCAGTTACCTGGAGCTGATCCATCTGTGAACATTAGTACATCATTTTTATCACAATTGCTTAGCAGCTCTAATATATTTTCTTTTTGTTCTTCCTTGGAGATGTGATTTCTTCCTTGTCTACATTTCCTGCCTCTTTGATGAGCCCCATCAATTCCTTGGTATACCTGAATTCCTTCTTAATCTTTTCAAACCCTAACATTCCCTTAATTTCCCCTCAACCTAGACATCAATAAATAGAAAAAAATAGTAGCTCTTCTACCCACAGTCTTACCCCCCTCTATCCATACATCAAATTCTTCCCTGAGAGGATCATCTTTCTTTCTCCCGATACTGTTTTCGGTCAATTCTGACCATGATAACAGGTTTGAGGTGTGGCACAAAAAGTTTTCAATCCCCCCCCACCCCCAAAAGAGCTTTGTGACACAGCCACCAGCAGATTAAAACTATTTACAAGAAGCTATCAGGGGAAGGATTCCATGCCTATCCCCTGCCCAACCCTAGGATATTTATCCCCACGTTTTTAAAAAAAGTGGGGATATTGTTATCGCCTCCGTCCGTCTGTCTGTCCGTCCGTCTGTCTGTCCGGCTATCTCCTCCTAAACCGGAATTCAACCAAATTTGGTATGCGAGTTGCTTACATGAATGGCTTGCGCAAGAGCACATTTTTTTTTGTCCCCGCCCCCAGGGGCCCTGGGGAGGGGTCAAAAGGTCAAATATCAATAAAATTCAATTACAAAGTCAATTTGGAAGATTTTGATGCCAAACTTTGCACATGTACTTAGTTATGAAAAAAGTAAAACATATTGAACGGGATTTTGGCTGTGACCCCTAGGTCACGCCCTGGGGGTCGGACTTGGGGGGGGGGGGGGGGGGGGGGGGGGGTTGGGGGTCAAAATTAAAGTTTTTCAGAACATAGTCATGTTGCATATCTATGCGAAGTGGATAATGGGTAGAATAAACTACAAGTAAAATTTTGACCCTGGGGTCAGATTGGGGCCCTGGGAGAGGGGTCAAAGGGTCAAAATTTAAGTTTTTTGGAACATAGTCATGTGGCATATGAAATTGAAGGGCATGATTAGTAGAATATAATACAGGTAATATTTTGACCATGGAGTCAAATTAGGGCCCAGGGTGAGGGGTTTTCGGTACTTGGCCCCTCTGTAGAAAACGTGGGGATTTGCGATGGCGCGCCATCGACAGTATTCTAGTATATTTTGGCCTTAAACCCATCAACTGTCCCAGAAGAGACAGCTTCGATTGTAAGGCCATTCCAAGTTGTAATTGTCCTGGGGAAAAAAGAACTCTTAAAACCATCCGTGTAAGCACTAGGACAGTGATACTGAAAGGGATGGGACCTGGTTCTCCTACTCCCTCCACCAGCTTCAGATAGGTACCTACTCTTATCTATAATGGCTAAATTATTATGGATCTTATAGAATAGAGTCAGAGAAGCCTGCTCACGCCTTTCCTGCAGGGTCAGCCACTGGAGTTCTTCAAGCATCTCTCCAACTTGACTTTGGTTGCGCAGCTGTGTTATCGTTATGTAACAGTCTGCAGGTCCAACGAACAGCAGTCCTCTAAACTTTTTCTATTCTATCAATCTCCTTTTGATGATAGGGCATCCAAACTGGTGCTGCATATTCAAGTTTGGGGTGAACTATAGTTTTGTATGCAGCATCCTTGGTTTCCCTCGGTGCGAAAGCCAAATTTCTATGAAGGAAACTGAGTGTCTTAGTAGCCTTACTAGTTATCTCATTAATGTGTTGACCCCACTTGAGGTCATCAGTGATTTGAACTCCTAAGTATTTAGCAGAAGAAACGTTCTCTAAAACCTGGTTATGTAATGTATAACCATGGACAATCTGTTTATGGGGAGGGTGCCTTGTCACTCCCATAGAGTGACATTTGGCGAAATTAAATTTCATTTATTTTTATTGTGCTACCTGTACATCCCGCTGTGTTTATACTCGCCGACATGTAACCTGTTTTGTCCCCTAAACCTCACTTTACATAGAGAAACTCGGGTTTACAGGGGTAAACATTATCTTTCTTTATTTATGCTCCAATACATAGGTTCAGGGTACTTGTTAGAGTCGTTCCAACTATTAGATCACAGCCTTTGTTTGAAGTATAAATAAGAAAATTTTCATAAGAAAAGTTGCCATTTTGGAGATGTGAAAAACGCACTATATTGCACAGCTGTGTTATCGTTATGTAACAGTAATAAGGAATATGCAACATTTATGTTAGCCAACATTTATGTTTTGAGCATATATGAGAACAAATTATAATTGTATGTATAACTACATTTTATTTGCAAATGAGCATGAAATGTAAGTTCTACAATTATATTATTTTTCTTGTTATTTTCATTTACATCTTTACATATAAAGTTCGTCTTATGTTGAGCATGGTGTTATGTACCAATCACATCCCTCTGGAGCAAAGATTGTTGGCACTCGTTAGAGCTGCCCCACGGGGATAGTTCTAACGAGCACCCATAAATTATGTCTGGCTAAAGGGATATGGGGGTCATACACATGAATGCGCCATTTTGGCGCACCTGCGTAATGGCGCCATGCACACACTATGTATCATCTTCATCGTCGGGAAAAGGATCAGGAGTTTGCATAGACCATAAAGTTGACTTTTATATATGTGTACTTAAGCCAAACTTACCCCAAAACAAATTTTACTTTTACTAAGGTACGGGTTGACTTAGGTACGAGTTGACTAAGGTACGAGTTGACCAAACTCGATACGAGTTGACTAAGGTACGAGTTGACTTAGGTAGGAGTTGACCAGAAACCCTTTGAGCAGACTATATGTCATTGTCCCCGCTATCCCTGTAGGTGTGTGTGTGTGTGTGTGTGGGGGGGGGGGGTGCATAATGACTGGTGCATAACATATTCCATCAATCTACCACAGATTCCAGTTTATAATCAATACAGCACAACTTTCCACCATAGGGAGACCGGCATGAAGAAGCATCGACATCCCCTGTGAAGAATAAAGATCCCTACCACAATTACATGATTACTGTGTAGGCTTTAATCCAGCAAACCTGGAGTGTATGTAAAGGATCCTGGTCGTTTCGCCCGTGGGTCGTTTCGCCCTGAGTTCGGGGGTGGGTGGTTTCGCCCTTATCGGGTGAGTCGTTTCGCCCGTGTTTCGTTTCGCCACATTTATATTTTTAAGGGAGTGACAAACGGAATGGATGGGTAAATGGACAGACGGTTGAATGAATAAACGAATAAATAAATGAATGGAGCTGTGCGTTGGTACAAGGTAGATGTACAGACGGACGAAAGCACGTTTGAATATACGGAGATGGCTAAGTGAATTAATGAATGAATGATTGAGGTTTCACGTCTGAGTTAACACTGTATAGGTCACTTTGCATGCGTTGCTTCCGGTTTTGTGGGTTTTTTTACCCGACATTGAGATGAAACGACACCTCAAGCGGAAGCCTACAAATGATAGTGATTATTGTTTCTCGTGACGAGGTTCATATCTGATTGTCAAAGACTCTTTTACGTAATGTCTGAGTTGTGCAAAAATACCAGAATTTGTTTATCAGAAAAATTTGGATTTTTTTGTGGAAAATCGATGTTAAGTCTATGTAACAAAGAACCCCATCCCTTACCCCCACTTTATACAGCAATTAGTGGGTCCTCATATATACTTTATTTTTCTTATTTCAGATTCTAAAACATAGACAATAAGAAATGAGAAAAATGTCACATTTTTACATACTATTATACAAAATAATTTTCACAGCCATAAGTCCCATTATATCAATGTCAATTTTGGATAATTGCATTATAAATGTCATCACTAGATGCAAGCTTGTTACAAAGGTCATTAACGAAGCTCTTACAGTTCTTGAACAAGAAAAACGCCAAAAGGCATTATGGATGGGTTTTTGAAAAAAAGGTTAACCAAAAGGTAAACCGGGACGCCCGGCCGCTCGCACGGACATCGCCATTCTAAAGGACGGAATTTTTCCTTGAAAAACCCGTCCAAAAAGAATGAAAAAAGAAAGAAAAAAAAAAAGAACAAAAAAAAAATGTCTCCACCGGGGTTTGAACTCACGCCCCTCAGATTCATAGTCAACAATAGGATTCGTAGTCCAGCACTCTATCCACTACACTGGCATTTGAAAAAAGGTTAACCAAAAGGTAAACCTGAAAAACACAAGTTTGAACAAGAGGCCCAAGAGGGCCTGTCGCTCCACCGGCTAACTTCAGACAATTGTCATATTTATTACATTAACCAATGGTATACTAGTGGACTCTTCTATTGCTATATGTTGGACCAATCCATTTGTCATATAAGGGGTGTCAGGCCTATTTTTTTTCTATTTTTGATGGAAAATTCTGTTAGCAAATAGTGCAGGCCCTGATCAGACATGGTGTTCTGTGGGGTCTGATCTGGGCCAGCACTGTTTGCCAAGGTACCCATTTAGGGTTTTCCCGCATGCAATGGGTAAAAAAGAAACAAGTGATCCACCCAAGGAATGTCCATTCTATAGTTTTTGGACCCCAGAGCCATGGTTGGCAGGATTTATGTGAGTGACCATTTGGCATTGCTCCGTTCTAAATATCTAAAGCTCTGGGCCTTATGGTTTCAGAGAAGAAGACTTTTTTTAAGTTTTTCCTATTATAAGTCTATGGGAACTAATATGCCTCTGGGCGTGACCAATTTTTTACCCCAAGGGCATTGTTGGCAGGATTTATTTGAGTGACCACTTGACGTTGCTGCATACTTAATATCTAAGCTCTGGGCACTGATGGTTTCAGAGAAGATTTTTGTCAGTTTTTCCCAGTATAAGTCTATAGGAGCTTATGGGCCTCAGGGTGTGGCCAATTTGGACCCCAGGGGCATAGTTGGCAGGATTTATGCAGATGAATACTTCAAGTTGCTACATACTAAGCTCTTGGCCTTATGGTTTCAGAGGAGAAAAGTTTCAAGATTTTGTCATTATTAGTCTATGGGAGCTACTAAGCACCAGGGCGTTGCCAATTTGGACTCAAGAGTCATAGTTCGCAGGACTTAGTAGGTGACCACATAACTTTGCTACATACTACAGTTCAACCTGTATTAAGCAAGTGCCTAAGGGATAGTCAAAATATGCTTGCTTAAGACAGGTTCTTGCTTAATACAGGTGAAATTTAACACATCTGCCTTTCTTGGGAACTGAATGCCTGCTTGCTTAAGACAGGTTGCTTGCTTAAAAGAGGTGGCCACTAAGACAGGTTTTACTGTAAATGTCTTAGCTTCAGGCTTTATGGTTTCAGAGAAGAAGTTTTTCCGTTTATTGGTCTATGGAAGCTAATGAGCCAAAGGTGGTGGCCATGGCGGCCATGTTTTTTGTCTGATCAAAATTTCTTCAATGAATCTGACAATGGTAGACACAAGAAACATTCATGAAAATTAAGAACGAAATCCATTTAGCGGTTTTGGAGGAGAAGATTAAAAAAAAAAAAGATCCCTTTATGAGTCTATGGAAGCTAATTAGCCAATGGGCGTGTCCATGGCGGCCATGTTTTTTGTCTGATCAAAATTGCTTCAAGGAATCTGACAGAGGTCCACCCAAGGAACATTCATGCAAAGTAAGAATGAAATCCATTACGTTGAGCGGTTTTGGAGGAGAAGGTTTTTAAAACTTTTCCCCATATAAGTCTTTGAAAGCTAATGAGCCAAGGGGCATGGCCATGGCAGTCATGTGGGGCATGGCCATGGTGGCCATGTTTTTTGCCTGATCCGAATTTCTTCAAGGAATCTGACAGAGGTCCACCCAAGGAACATTCATGCAAAATAAGAATAAAATCCATTGAGCGGTTTTGGAGGAGAAGATTCTTAAATATTTTTTTTTGCTTTCGATGCCATTTTGTTCTGCATGTAACAAAATTCTTTGAAGGAATTCAGAAGAGGACTATGTGAGAAACATTCCTGTGAAGTTTGGTTACAATCGACCAAGTAGTTAAGGAGGAAATGTTTAAAGAAAAAAGTTAACGCACGGATGCACAACTGCACAGATGCACAACAGACACAGGGCCATAACATATAACATAAGACCCGCCGGTCTTTGGCCAGTGGAGCTAAAAAATGAACAGATTTATGTTTTTATTTCTTTATTTATTTATTTTTTCCTTTCCTCCGTCGGATTCGGTATGCCTCCCTTTTCAACTAAGCCATTTTAACCCTCAGGGATCTGGAGAACTGTTGACACTGTAGTATAATTAGGTCTAATAAATCAATCTCCCTCAGTATTTTGAATTTATTTTGAAACATCAAGTCGTATAAATAGAGTTTGTGTTGAAAACATCAGTTCTATCACCAGTGTGATGGGCATGTGAAATTTCTGATGTTTTGAATTTTAGAATGACAATTTGTAGGTGGACCTCTATAGATATGTGATAGTCAGCAAAATTGGAGGAGATTAATTCAGATACAGGAAGGTACTTTTAAATAAATAAATAAATAAATAAACAAGAACTTTTGAAGAAGAAAAGACTTTTTTAACATTACACTACATGTTATATAGTGAAAATAAACCCCACCCACTGCAGCCATGTTTTATGTAGGATCAAAATTTCTTCAAGGAATCTGACAGAGGTCCACCCAAAGAACATGCATGCCAAATAACTATGAAATAAAACAAGAACTTTTGCAGAAAATATTTTCAGCATTACACTATATGTTATATAGTGAAAATAAGCCTCGCCCATGGCGGCCATGTTATTTTGTAAGATCAAATTTTTTTCAAGGAATCTGACAACAGTCCACCCAAGGGCAATTCATGCAAATTACAATGAAATCCCACAAGTACTTTTGCAGAAAATGATTTTTTAGCATTACGTTATATGTTAAATAGTGAAAATAAGCCCCGCCCATGGCGGCCATGTTTTTTGTCGGATCAAAATTTCTTCAAGGAATCTAAAAGAGGTCCACCCAAGGAACATTCATGCAAAATAAAAACAAGGCATCGCATGCGATACAAATCCCCTCGCACTAGACAACTTCGTGTGTGGAAAACACTGAAATGGCAAAAGTCCAACTTGCTGGAGATATTATCATATGCAACATTTGTGTAAAGTTTGTTTAAAAATCCTCCAATAAATGTACATTCTAGAGTGATGACGTTTCTCTAAAAATAGCCATAGTGACCTTGACTTGAGGCCATGACCACGAAAGTAGATCTTGCTCAAGATATTATCATAAGCATCTTTTGTGTGAAGTTATATTAAAATCTGTTAATAAATGTAGGCGATAGAGCGATGACAAAGTTTTTCTAAAGATAGCCACAGTGACCTTGACTTTGAGGTCATTACCTTGAAAGTCGAAGTAAGTCGAGATATTATCATAAGAAACATTTGTGTGAAGTTCTATTACAATCCATCATTAAATGTAGGCGCTAGAGCGATGACAAAGTTTTTCTAAAAATAGCCACAGTGACCTTGACCTTGAAAGTCTAAATAGCTCGAGATATTGTCATAAGGAACATTTGTGTGAAGTTATATTGAAATTTGTGAAAAAATGTAGTCACTAGAGCAATGACAAAGTTTTTCTAAAAATAGCCACAGTGACCTTGACCTTGAAAGTCAAACTCGCTCGAGGTATTGTCATAAGGAACATTTGTGTGAAGTTATATTGAAATGGATGAAGAAATGTAAGCGCTAGAGCCATGACAAAGTTTTTCTAAAAATAGCCACAGTGACCTTGACCTTGAAAGTGGAACTCACTAGAGATATTGTTATAAGGAACATTTGTGTGAAGTAATACATGTATTGAAATTGGTGAAAAAAATGTAAGCGCTAGAGCAATGACAAAGTTTTTCTAAAAATAGCCACAGTGACCTTGACCTTGAAAGTCAAACTCGTTCGAGGTATTGTCATAAGCAACATTTGTGTGAAGTTATATTGAAATCAGTGAAGAAATGTAGGCGCTAGAGCGATAACAAAGTTTTCTAAAAATAGCCATAGTGACCTTGACCTTGAAAGTCGAAATGGTGAGATATTGTCATAAGGAACATTTGTGTGAAGTTATATTGAAATCGATGAAGAAATGTAAGCGCTAGAGGGATGACGAAGTTTTTCTAAAAATAGACACAGTGACCTTGACCTTGAAAGTGGAACTCTCTAGAGATATTGTCATAAGGAACATTTGTATGAAGTTATATTGAAATTGGTGAAGAAATGTAAACGCTAGAGCGATGAAAAAGTTTTTCTAAAAAATAGCCACAGTGACCTTGACCTTGAGGCCTTGACATTGATAGTCGAACCCGCTTGAGATATTGTCATAAGGAACATTTGTGTGAAGTTATATTGAAATGAGTGAAGAAATATAGGCGATAGAGCGATGACAAAGTTTTTTCTAAAAATAGCCACAGTGACCCTGACCTTGAGGCCATGAGTTGGAAAGTCGAATTCGCTGGAGATATTTTTATAAGGAACATTTGTGTGAAGTTATATTGAAATTGGTGAAGAAATGTAGGCGCTAGAGCAATGAAAATGTTTTTCTAAAAATAGCCACAGTGACCTTGACCTTGAGGTCATGACCTTGAAAGTCCAACTCGCTCAAGATATTGTCATAAGGAACATTTGTGTGAAGTTATATTGAAATCAGTGAAGAAATGTAGGAGCTAGAGCGATGACAAAGTTTTTCTAAAAATAGCCACTGTGACCTTGACCTTGAAGCCATGACCTTGAAAGTGGAACTCGCTCAAGATATTTTTATAAGGATCATTTGTGTGAAGTTATATTGAAATTGGTGAAGAAATGTAAGCACTGGAGCGATGACAATGTGATTCTAAAAATAGCCACAGTGACCTTGACCTTGAGGTCATGACCTTGAAAGTCCAACACGCTCGAGATATTTTTATAAGGATCATTTGTTTGAAGTTATATTGAAATTGGGGGAGAAATGTAGGCGCTAGAGCCATGACAAAGTTTTTCAAAAAATAGCAAGAGTGACCTTGACCTTGAGGTCATGACCTTGAAAGTCGATCTTGCTCCAGATATTGTCGTAAGGAACGTTTCTGTGAAGTTATATTAAAATCGGTCAAGAAATGTAGGCGCTAGAGCAATGACCAAAGTACGTACGTACGTACGTGGCGCTAGAGCGATGACAAAAGTATGTACGTATGTTGCGCTAGAGCGATGACAAAAGTACGTACTTACGTACAGGACAAATGCTATATCCCCCCTCACAACTATGTTGTGCGAGGGGATAATGAAATCCAACAGGTGGGTTTGGAGGGAGAAGATGTTTAAAGATTTTTAATTTTTTGTGTGGTTTTGTTGCCATGGCAACCAGAGTTCTGGGTGTAACAAAATTCTTTGAAGGAATTTAGAAGAGGACTAAGTAAGGAACATTCCTGTGAAGTTTGGTTACAATTGGCCCAGTAGTTTAGGTGGAGAAGATGTTTTAGCATTACACTATATGTTAAATAGGGAAAATAAGCCCCGCCTATGACGGCCATGTTTTTTGTCGGATCAAAATTTCTTCAAGGAATCTGAAAGGGGTCCACCCAAGGAACATTCATGCAAAATAAAAATGAAATCCAACAGGTGGTTTTGGAGGAGAAGATTTTTAAAGATTTTTAATATTTTGTGTTGTTTTGTTGCCATGGCAACCAGAGTTCTCGGTGTAACAAAATTCTATGAAGGAATTTAGAAGAGGACTAAGTAAGTAACATTCCTGTGAAGTTTGGTTACAATGGGCCCAATAGTTTAGGAGGAGAAGATGTTTTAGCATTACACTATATGTTAAATACGGAAAATAAGCCCCGCCCATGGTGGCCATGTTTTTTGTCGGATCAAAATTTCTTCAAGGAATCTGAAAGAGGTCAACCCAAGGAACAGTCATGCAAAATAAAAATGAAATCCAACAGGTGGTTTTGGAGGAGAAGATTTTTAAAGATTTTTATTTTTGTTTGGTTACAATTGGCCCAGTAGTTTAGGAGGAGAAGATGTTTAAAGAAAAAGTTAACGCACGGACGCACGACGGACACAGGGCCATGACAATAGCCCCGCTGGCCTTCGGCCAGTGGAGCTAAAAATGAAAATTTCCGCCAAAATTTTAGTCTTTTGCGCCATTTATGGATAATACATGAAAGCGGTACCTCCACTTATGCATCAGTCCTGATATTAAAACAATCTGCTACAGAATAGATGAAAAATATCACTTTGAAAAAAAGGTTAACCAAAAGGTAAACCTGGGACGACATAGACAATAAGAAATGAGAAAAATGTCACATTTTTACATACTATTATACAAAATAATTTTCACTAGAGGTGTGCGGTTAAACCGATATACCGGTAAATACCGCGGTTTTGTCTCTTGTGGTACGAACAGCGGTATATTTCCTAGTACCGGTACGGTACTCCGGCAATCTCTTTGACTCCGGAATTGTGCATTTTTAAGCATATTGAAATGGTTATATAACTTTTATTTCAAAACAAACACTTTAGCAACAAGTATAGCTTTTACAAAAAGCTAGGTCTACGCATAGCACATATTAAATGTGAATCCAAGAAACGTGTTTTATACAATTAACTGTCTTTGGCAATATTCTAATTGCCATCCTGCCGACTGAAGTATAATGTCTAAAAATGCTGTAATATTGTCAAGAAGTACTTTTTCATCTTTAAAAAGGCACATGTATGCTTGTGACATCTTTCAAATTATATGCTTGAAAACTGTTGAAGAAGTTGGACTTTATAGAAGACTAATTGAAGATTAAACCTAAAAGTTTGCTAACGGCGAAGTAAGTTTTTTTAGCTCACCAAAGCCGAAGGCCGCTGAGTAGCTTATAGGATAAGCAGTGGTCCGTCGTGATAGAGAGTTTGTAGATGTATATTTTTGTATTAGCCTGTACAAATATATAGGCTTGTACAAATGTAATAGCAATTCTGTGCCAGAGCTCTGCCCGCCGGCATCTTTTTTGTGAAAGCTTACACTTGCTATAGCCGGGCTGCTCTTTTCTTCTTGTGAAAGCTTATACTTGTTGTGTTGCATAAGAATGGAAAGGTCAACCAGCATTGTGGGTAACTAATGGCTGTACTTCCGTGTTAAACTCAATCTCTATAATGTCTACGCCCATGGGTGTAGACAATGAAGTGTGCTTATCAGTAGCGCTAAAAATCCAAACATAAAAAATTATACTGGATACCTTCTCATACAAAACCAGTCACTGAAAAATGCGACCAAAAATATGGCCCGAGAAATTCTGGATATGGTAGTTGACTGTTGCAGGCATGAAAGCACGCAAATAAATGCATGGTCAAGCTGTTTATTGTCATGACTGCAATCCGATATAATTTATCAAACGACACGCTATCCAAGTTAAAAATAGTCTGGTGAAATATCAGCAGACACTGGTGGTTCAATGGCACGTGCACAGAATCAATGACACGGTTAACTTTACGCTTTTTGTCACATGTATTTGAAAACACACTGTGTTAATTGTTTAAAAAAATAGACTGTAGTTAATTTGCTGATTAATGTAAGCAAGAAATTGGATTAGAGATGGACTAGAGTCAGTATATATCACACCATGATCTGACTCGATAGATGCAAATGTCACAGATTTCCGAGACTATAAAATCTTTTTTTTTGATAAGATCGGATGAATGTTGAGAGATTTACCGGTTATAAAATGCTTTTATTCTTCGTAAAACAATTATTAGAATTAAAAGACTTTGCAGTCAGGTACCAAGTATTAAACCACTGAGCACCAAGTAAATCTAAAATGCACAGGGAAATACAGCGTAAAAGAAAGAAACCATGGTGCTATTTTCTGTTGTTTTTTTTTTTTTTAATATTTTACCAAGGCATCCATTAGCAACAAAACTATCATACTATTGAAAACATGAAACAATTTATATTTGAAATGACAAAACTCAGTGGTAAACAATCACTATCTACCTATCTCTACATAATTCTAAACCATCTTTCGGGTGTTATTAGAATGTTACTTGCGCGTGGCATGCTAGTAACAGAATTAAAAAGTATCCTTATAGTGCAATGTTTAAAAATGTAAAAGAAAAGGCTATAAATCAAAGATAGAAAGGTTGGGTAAGTTAAAAAGTAGTTTAGCAGCATATATACACATTTAGTCATATGTTGGCAGAGACAAACTTTCACAGATACTAAGCCCATGAAAAAACATGTTTGGACCTGATTAAAAAAAAAATACATGTATATCACCTTTTCCAAACTAAAAATATCACTACAAGATCCAAAGAGGAAGGTCAATTTTCAAATGGGCAAGTGGATGTATTTTTTCCTCAGCCTACTAAGATACTGAGAAAGCTAGGTATATGGCTGCTTCTTTGAAAGTTTCAGTGTGTGGTACACCACGGTATGGGCAAGTGGATGTATTTTCCTCAGCCTACTAGGATACTGAGAAAGCTAGGTATATGGCTGCTTCTTTGAAAGTTTCAGTGTGTGGTACACCACGGTACATACCGTGGTATTTAGCTAACAAGAGCACTGCAAGCGGCGCCATGCTCATCTGTTTTTCCATGTCACATGATGGGTGAGTGTGAGTATGAAGTTTCATGAAGGCAGGCCAAATACTTCTGGAAATATGGTCAAGGTTAAGTTTTTTGGTTAATTTTTCGAAAAATAGGTCAAAGTTCAAAGGTCAAGGTCACAGGTCAAAAAGCGTGGTATGACTGAAAAGGTCTTGTCCCAAGGAACATTCATGTGAAGTTGGAAGGCTCTGTTGTGAATAGTATTGAAATAAGAGACAAAAACAATTTAAAAAAAACGGAGAGAAAAGGGGAGATAATTCAATCAAATTGCAAGATGGAGTTATAAAACTTGTAGGGAATGTAGCTCTTGTGATGGTGAGTATGTGTATGAAGTTTCATGAAGGTAGGCCAAATACTTTTGGAAATATGGTCAAGGTTAAGGTTTTCAGTTAAATTTTCGAAAAACAGGTCAAAGTTCAAAGGTCAAGGTCACAGATCAAAAAGTGTGGTATCACTGAAAAGGTCTTGTCCCAAGGAACATTCATGTGAAGTTTGAAGGCTCTGTTGTGAATAGTATTAAAATGAGAGCAAAAAATGTGTTTCAGAAAAAAAATGGAAAAGGGGAGATAATTCAGCCAAAATCAACAATGTTGTTATATTCCTTGGTCAAAATGTAGCTCTTGTGATGATGAGTGTGTGTATGAAGTTTCATGAGGCTAGGTCTAATACTTTTTAAGTTATAGCCAAGGTTAAGTTTTTTTGGAACGACGACGCAAGACGACGACAACGCAGACGCAGGAGTGATGACAATAGCTCGAAAGTTTTTTTTCAAAAAACAGACGAGCTAAAAACCGTGGTATACCGCGGTACTTCATTTTCTGTGGAACCCAACTCTAATTTTCACAGCCATAAGTCCCATTATATCAATGTCAAATATGGATAATTGCATTATAAATGCCATCACTAGATGCAAGCTTGTTACAAAGGTCATTAACAAAGCTCTTACAGTTCTTGAACAAGAAAAACGCCAAAAGGCATTATGGATGGGTTTTTGAAAAAAAGGTTAACCAAAAGGTAAACCGGGCCGCCCGCACGGACATCGCCATTCTAAAGGACGGAATTTTTCCTTGAAAAACCCATCCAAAAAGAATGAAAAAAGAAAGAAAAAAAAAAGAACAAAAAAAAAAAAATGTCTCCACCGGGGTTTGAACTCACGCCCCTCAGATTCATAGTCAACAATAGGATTCGTAGTCCAGCACTCTATCCACTACACTTGCATTTGAAAAAAGGTTAACCAAAAGGTAAACCTGAAAAACACAAGTTTGAAAAATGACAATTTCCGCCAAAATTTTAGTCTTTTGCGCCATTTATGGATAATACATGAAAGCGGTACCTCCACTTATGCATCAGTCCTGATATTAAAACAATCTGCTACAGAATAGATGAAAAATATCATTTTGAAAAAAAAGGTTAACCAAAAGGTAAACCTGGGACGACGCCAGCCCACCCACCCACCCGCAGGACGCCCGCCCGCCCATCGCTATTTTAAAGGACGATTTTTTTTAAAAACCTGTCCAATGAATGGTAGGGTGGTCAGTGAACCGTGAAAAGTGGCTCAAGGTCAAGTATGGATGCTTGAATTATCGCTGCCATCCCAAGATGCAAGTTTGTTTCATGTTTGTGTGTCTTTCCCTTTGGTGTCTCTGATGGGAGCTGTGGGTTGATTGTATCGATTCCTGATCATTGCCTCCACTTCTATTTTACCAAGTATCATTAATGAAACTCTTATAGTTCTTGAGAAATGAACATAATTAGAAGGGAAAAATTGTGGTGTTGTTCTTGTTTCTGCTCGGAATATGGATTGTGGGTACTCGTTAGGGCCGTCTCTCTGCGGCGGTTCTGGCGGCTGCCCGGGGTCTGTGTTTTAGGGCGGGGATATGAGGAATAATGTGTGCCCCTGGAAGCCACAGTTTCACTATGTGGGGGGGGGGGGTGGTTCTGGAGTGTATGTGCGGGTTTTCGTGTTGTGATTCAAATGGTTATCTGCGGACTGCCTTGGAACATGGATGTGAAACTATCCAATTTGTTTTTAAAGCTTAATGTGTTTATTATTAATATATATATATGTATATGTATATATGTATATGTATATATGTATGTGTATCAGAGCTACAGAAAAGGCGCGTATCCGCGTAAATACGCATTAATTTTCATTAAAAACGCTTTGAAAATCGATTTTTCGCGTACCGATACGCATTGGAAAAAAAACGGGTATGTCATGGTCCCGACGGGTGCAAAATAAAAGGTGGAGTAAACCGACTTCGTTTCGGTAAATCGAGCAACCCAACTTCATATCCGGTTCTACCGAAAGCCGCTGTATAATACGTTGTCTGATTGGTACTTTTGTTTTCGTTGGGCCAATCGTGAATAGAATAACAGATAGGCAAGGGAAATCCAATGCAAACAAATGGCGGAGAAATCGTCGAAGTCCGGTCGTTTTAGACCGAAAATGCCAGCAAATGCGGGCAACATATTAAACTTCCTAAGTTTCAGTATCTGCATTCCACAGCCATTAACTTATCTATAATATAAGTATAATATTATTGTGCGTCACAGCCCCAAACGTACACAGTTCAATTTCCTTTTCTTTTTTTTTTTTATATCTCAGGAGTAGGGGGGGGGGGGTTGACATGGTATATTTTGGACTTAACAAGCCGTGTAGTTCATGTATTTTAACTTTCATTCAGTGTTTTTTTTGTTTGTTTTTTCCTCAACTACATGAATTATTCAATTCATTAGTTCTAAATTCATGCCACCATTAACTCTTTCAGCAATAATCCCAGTTTTTGGGAGAAACATATATACATAAATGTCTAATTGGAACTGTTACTTATTTTGTGGATGCAGCTTGCTGTGAACAGTAATTCATGTTGCATGTGTAAGAGAAGATTTATGACAGGAACGTATTATGTGATGAAGAGTGTGTGTCATAAAAGCATAGAGTAAATGAGTACGCGATGTTTGTGTCTGCTTGCCAATAGGTTTCAATACTTACGTTCCAATTGTATATAGGTAGTTATTAGACATGGGGTGTGGGGGTGAATTACACCACTGTAGAATGTTCTTAATACATGTTGGTAGTGATTGCGTAAATTAAGAAACTTCAAGAACTGTGATAATTCATATTCAAACTGTGATATTAGTGTTTGCTGTGATATTTACCAGTACCAAATTAAACGTAACTGTCATTAACTGTGATTCACAAACTTTTTGGTGCTTGGAGTACCAAGTTTCTCCATGCCAAGTGAAGTAACTACATGTGTGAACAGAAGATTATATTTTCCTAGTGGATGGGTTAAACCCCCACCTGCTCTATAAAAGGATGTAGGCGGAGCTTATTTCAAAATGGTGCCTGACTTTTACATTTTGTTGATTGCAGACGCTTTATCAATGAAAATAAAATACTTAGAAAACCTTCAGAAACAAAACTTGTTCTGTAAGGAGGCATGTCCCTACTTCATACATCAACACCAAAATATTGTCTCAAAAACCAATATTAATTGAATATGGTGAATGAAATTACTGAAAAGTGCTCAGAAATTCAAACTAGATATAACCTTTGAACCTTGGTCATGTGATATAAACAAAGCAACTATTAGTGTGGAATCCAAACACTTTCCACTTGTAAGATGGCAAGCTTAGTAAAAGCAGATAAATAATCCTACCCCAGAGTCTCGCAGAAAAAAAATCAATTCATATTCCATGATACACAGCTAGGAACTTGTCAATTCCAGTTTAAAGGTATATTACAGGTAGCTAATGCTGTAAACAGTGTAGGCCCTGATCAGACGCCCATTCTGTGGCGTCTGATCTGGGCCTGTACTGTTTGTCAAAAATACCCATTTCGGGGTTTCTTGTACAATAATCATCATTATATCCATGATCATGTCCATAATTGCCCGGAAAATTGTCCTGCAGATGACTGTTCAAAGAATTTTAATTATCATCATCATCATTGTTATCAGCTGTTGTTATTGTCTCAGCTACTGCTATGATATTTTAGTCTTCATAAAATGCCCATTCAGACTTGTAAATCTGAAGAAATAAAATACTGTCCAAAACTGTTCATTTGTAAAATTTTTATACGATTTCTCTTTGTCAGAATTCTCTGCCATTTTTCTAGCAATGTATAAAATCCTGGAACAGGAAGGAAATTGCACCTACCCTATAAAGTAGCTTGATCCATTACAAAATAGGTATTTTCGTAAAGGAATGCCATCACCTTTCAATAAATGTATCTTATTTTTAAAGGTAGTACATATGGATGTTGTTTAATAATGAAACATACATTGTATTGTAACCCAAAATCATGCTAAAAAAAGGGACCGGATTGACTAAAATAATTTAATGTTGCCAAGTTTGCCCTGGCAAAAATAATAAACTGGTCCAGTTTAATTGCTTTAACATGGAGAATGTTTATAAACAAAGCCTGCTAAGACACTATGCTACAGCTTATATAAACATACTTGTCTAGAAATGATTAGTCTTGATCAATTAGAAACAAATCTTAAAAATTAGGGGTGTATTTTTTTTTTCAGATAAAAATGTTTGACATTTTGCTCCCTTCTAGTTCAGTGAGGCTGTTCTAACAAGTACCCACAATCTTTGTATTAAAAAAATAGGAAAATATTGAAAACACAAAAATACCCCAAAACACAAAACTTTTAAGTTTTCGTTTCTATATAAAGTGGGGTTTAGAGGTGTTTTCATTTCATTGTCTTGTAAACTTTATGAGGCAGTTTAATCAAGCATCCACAATATACTGGTATATCTGGGGCAGAAATAAGAAAAATATCACTATTCATAATGTGTGAGTATATGCATTATTCTGCAGTAGCCTGGTCTAGCAGACCACAAATAAATATATTTACAGCTGATCAGTAATCAGTAAGCCCCGCCTACATTTCTGGTGGTAGCTGCTACCGCAAGTGCCAGTTTAAGTCGGCTCTGACATTTTGCCTGTTAATGGATTCCATTAAATTAGATGCTGTGCAATGGCAAGGATATAAATGTAAACAGATTGTTCAGGAACTTACTATAAATGCATCATTAAAAGTAAAATTTTACGCGCACCACCAAAACGCGAATACGGGAGTGATAGTTCTACTAACTTCAAGAACTATGATAATTCATATTCAAACTGTGATATTAGTGTTTGCTGTGATATTTACTAGGGCTGACTATCGATGCCAATTTTGACTATCGTGATAGTATTGCTATCGTGGAAACTACTATCACGATACTATCACTATCGTGGCATACTATCACGATACTATCGTGATACTATCGGGAACACTTATAAATGATTCATAGATGTTATATCACTCACATAAAATGGCTAAGAGTGACAGAACGAGTTAGGAAAATTCCAATGGCCTAAAATTGTATGTTTATTGTGTGTTTCAATATCAGTATTCATTCCCTCGGGGCTATTCCAGAAAAAACATCATGGGGAGACGGCTCTTTATATATATCCCCACCACCGCCTAAAAATAGTTTGCTGCTTCCAGTATATATGCCTGTAAGTGATGATTATCATAGCTTTAATACCTTTGCAGTGTTTGAGATGTTCTGCTTGTGAAAACTGACACATGCTGATCATTCTTCGATTCTTTGATGTTTGCCGCCCGTGTTAAATTAATCTGTGGATTCAGTTAATTAGGTAACCCGATTATTACATAGTATTACGTAATCACAGCACGCTATTTTAGCACCTCTTTAAGGGCGACATGAATCTAACAAACTGCATTAAAACTTGAACTTACATATTTTTTATTTGAAGTTAGCATCAAAAGCTAGACTATCAAAATAGAAGTAAAGCAATTATCAAGTCGTTTTTTTTCATTTAGCAATATGTACAGGGCTTGACCTAGGCTCTTTGACTCTGTGGACATTTAGTCCTTGCACAAAAGACAGCTAAGACAAGCAGCAATAATAAAACAAAGTTTTCATGTAATGAAATTTGGCCGTTTCGACATGTTATTTTTTCTGGAATATCCCTCTATTTTAATACAAAGACAACCAAAAATAGAATCAGAAAGACTCACGAAAAATAAAAACGCCAATTTGTCCCAGGTTGTCCAGTGTCCACCATCAAAACGTCCAGAATCACCTTAAGAAAGTACTTGATAGACGGAGACCTAAGGCCTCGCGCTGCACGTTTTTCCCCCTACAGGATGACGACAGGAAAATAAAACTTTGTCTGCTTAAATATTCCCCCAAGAATTCAATCCCAATCGGTCAGGCCAGCCGACTGATGACATCATCATTGATGCATTTGTGCATACTTGCCGACTTATCTGAGTCTATCATGTACTCGCATGCACATTCTGTGCATTTTTCGAGAAATGCATTTCTAATGAGACCACAAAAGTGTGGTTTAATAGTCTGGTCCTTATGCGCAAAAAGAGTCACATATACAACAAGTTAAACTGCATTATACCGTCATTTATTACGTATTTATTTACCTATATGAATAATTCAGCACACAGCAAAAACAAACATTTCTTCATACAAAAGATCAGCTTGTGCATCTTGCAAATGTCTTCGAAACTGAACAGGGAAATGGCGTTTGTCCCAGAAGTTATACTACGCAAGGATAGTACAAACAGCAAACATTTATATATGACTGCGCAGGCTGATCTGAGCCTTCACATGTCGCACAGGTTTCACTGTCATGTTTTCAAAAAGTTGCATGCAACAAACGCGTGATCAAACTATCATTGACGTTTTGTTATTGAAAAACGCGGGAAAATTTCTGACTGCCTCAACTGCACATGCAAAAATGACGGCGGGAAATTCATCGCCGCGAGAAATTCACCACACGGCAAAAAACTATGATACACATGTGCGACAAGCGAAGACTCAGATCAACATGCACATATGTGAAGGCTTATCAGTCTGTCCTGATTACAGCTGAATGGATTTCCTAAGCAAAAATACTTGCGTAATTACACAACAGTACAGGTATATTTTCAAAGTATATTCAAGAAAAATACAAAAACAATCAAAACTATTGATAGTTGAGTGAACTATCGGTGATAGCTATCGATAGTCCAAAGTACTATCGATGCATTGCTATCGAGGCAGTCCCTATCGCGATGCATCGAACTATCGATGCATCGTTACACCCCTAATATTTACCAGTACCAAATTAAACGTAACTGTCATTAACTGTGATTCACAAACTTTTTGGTGCTTGGAGTACCAAGTTTCTCCATGCCAAGTGAAGTAACTACATGTGTGGATTTATGGACATCTCGGCCCCTAACAAACTCGGCCTCTGACAAACCCGGCCCCTAGCAAACTCGGCCCCTATTCAACTCCGTCCCTAAAAACTCAGTCCCTAGCAGGATTTAGATCCTAAAATACAATGTTTTTGTTTCCGAGAATCAATCTGGAAAGTGGATAGGTAGTGTCACAGAAAGTTTGAGCATATTTATCGTTTTTAATACGAAACATTATCCACGATAAAAGTTCGCGGAAACCAATGCTGTAATTGGGACGGTGTTGGAATTGAGTGTGGCATCACGAAAACATGCCTATATGATTTCGACCACCCGCAACCACACTTTTATATAGTAAAATTGGGGTTTACAAGGGTTTATATAAATTTACTTTTTTCTTCTCAAAAACATAGATTGTTGGTTCTTGTAAGAACCGCCTTGTCAATGCCGTTTTTACAAGCACCCAAATCTGTTTGTTCAAAAACATAGATTGTTGATACTTGTTGGAATCGCCCTGTCATTGTGGTTCTAACAAGTACCCAAAATCTATGTTTATAGCAGAAATAAGAAAAATATGTTTCATGTTTCATCTGAAAATGTTCATATTTGGGTGCTGAAAAATTCAATATTTTAGAAAAGGCCTGTTTTTTGTGATATTAATATTTTCAGTGTAAAACCAAATGTAAACCTATAGAAAACAATATTCGCCCCCGCCCATCGGGGCTTGGAGAAACAGTTTGAGCTGCATGATGCTTCCACGCAGAGCTGAATCTGACACACACGAGTACTGATAAACTGCTTAGAAGGACTAAGCCTGCTCAGGCAAAGCGGTGTGAGTCAGATCGTCCAATGCATATAAGCCTCCTGGTTTCATCGGGCAGCTGGGCTTGAGATGTCATTTCATCTCAATGTCGGGAAAAAGTCCCACAAAATTGGAAGCAACGTCTTCAAATTGACCCAAATAGTGTTGACTCTGTCGTTAAACCCCAATTCAAACAAACAAAAACAAATGGAAAACAATATAGTTCATGATATACATGGTTCTCAACGAGCTGATTGTGCGTTGGCGACGTTCATTACGAAAACACTCCTATACAAATACATTATCGATTCTTTTGGCCAAAAATGGAAATTTTAAGATGTAAAATTGTGATATTTTTCTTATTTTTGCTCGAAACATAGACTACGGGGGCTCGACGGTTCTATCGAGTACTCACAATCTGTTTTTGTTTGTTTGTTTGTTGTTTTTTTTTGTTGTTTTTTTAGCAGATATAAGAAAAATAATGTTTTAAGAAAGAAACTTAATTCTTCTGCCGTTCATGAAAGTATGAATGACAGGGTATCGCTAGCAACGTTTATATGAACCCCTCAGGTGTTAAGTTACTTTGCAGGCGATCCGCTGCTTTCATACTTTCATGATTTGTTTTTGTTTGATTTGCGGTTCAACGTTCCCGTCAACATTGTAAAGGTCATTTCGGAGACGTTGCTTCCAATTTTGTGGGACGTTTACCCGACATTAAGATGAAATGACATCTCAAGCCCTGCCACCCAATGAAACCAATAGGGTTTATAAGCGTGGACGGGCCGACTCGCACCGCTTTGCGGTTTACCAGACACCAGTACTCGTGTGCGGGTCGGTTTCAGCTCTGCGCGGAAGCATCATGCAGCCTATATATTTCTTCAAGCCCCGACGGACGGGGGCCGTCATACTTTCATGAACAGCAGAAAAATAAAATTCATTTCTTAAATGAACACACCAGTACCTCATGGGTTAAGGTCGGATAAAAGCCCCACAAAATTGGAAGCAACTTCTCCAAAATGACCTGTTCAATGTTGACGGGGGTGTCAAACAATCAAAATCATTTTATTAATAGAAAAAAGGCTAATGGCTGTGGAATGGTCAAACCCTCCAAATGATAATAAAAACAAAATTGTTCAATTTTTTGTAAGTGCGCAACAGAACATACTACTTGTCTCTTAAGTGGCAGAGATGTAATTACACGCCAATCAATCAATTAGTTTATTAATTACATCAGAAGGTGAGTTACAGTGGACCCACAGCAGCGTATCATACACTGGTTTAATCGACGGCATTAGGTTCATTTAACTCATGTGAGATGGGTTACTCATAATTTCATCAAAAGGAGTTCAAAAGGTAATTTGGCATATGTACATTTAAAACATGTGTAATCGTTTGATTAAGTCAATTCCAACACTAATATATTCACATTATAATTTTAGGGGCCGAGTTTGTCAGGGGCCGAGTTTGCTAGGGGCCCGAGTTTGTTAGGGGCCGAGATGTCCTGTCACCCATGTGTGAACAGAAGATTATATTTTCCTAGTGGATGGGTTAAGTCGGCTCTGACATTTTGCCTGTTAATGGATTCCATTAAATTAGATGCTGTGCAATGGCAAGGATATAAATGTAAACAGATTGTTCAGGAACTTACTATAAATGCATCATTAAAAGTAAAATTTTACGTGCACCACCAAAACGCGAATACGGGAGTGATAGTTCTACTAAGAGAAGATACTGAGAGAATAACTACCGAGAGACAACTACAGCCGATTGGGGCTTAGCAACAACCAACCAACCAGGGTGAACGTTAGGTTTGACGCATTGATTTTTTGTGTGTGTATTCTGTCGAGGACGCCAACCGGAAAACAGTGTCAAGGACCAAGATGGAAGTTTACAGTAAAGAGAGCTTAAGAAGGGAGAAATCAGAAGATACATATAAAGGGAAGTGACTTTTACCTATTTTAGTGATTTTGGTTTAATTTAAGACATCAAAAACAGTTTTTAGTCCCATAGCAACAGGTTACTAAGGCATGTAAACAACTCAGAAAATTGTGATTTTGTCATAGACTTGGTGATTTTAAGGTTGACCACACTTTACGTGGTCTTGCATTTCTCAAGTAGAATGATCAAAAAGAAATCAAAAACTGTTTCTGATGCTAACAAATGTCCTTGTGGTAAAACTTTAAAGAAAAAACCGGCGTGGATAGCGTGTGACAAATGCAGTCAATGGTGGCATGGGAACTGTGTCAATTTAACTAAAGAAATCTGTGGCATTTTTAGAGAAAAGAATCTTCCCTTTGTTCAATGTCCAGTTTGTATAGTGTCGAATTTTTCTCTGGCAAACAGGCTTAATAAAGAGAGTGTTAATAATTCAGCCTCAGGATCAGATAAGAGTAAATCAAGTGTAAGTTATTCAAAGGATATCAACCAGGATAATTGTGCTGTGGAAGTTCAACAACAACAGAACCAAGTTAAAGATTCAAATGTTAGCAACAATCGTCCGGGTCCTACTGCAAACCCCAAAAATTTTGTTATAATTGATGGTATAAAGGATCCAAAAAAGTTTCAAGATAGTAGAGTGATTCAGAAAGAAATCAGGAAACATAAAGGTGATATACATATGAAATATGCATTCCCTCTAAACAGAGGTGGAATAGCTGTACAGGTAGAATCAGATAAAGAGATAGAAACATTAAAAGAAGAGTGGCCGGAAGATGCTTTTGTGAGTGGAGGCTCATTGTCAGTTCATGATTGTTCATATGTTCCAAAGTGTGTGTTAAAAAATATAGCTACATTCCATAGCATTGACAGGATTGAACAGGAAGTAGAAATTCAGACAGGTGTTAAGGTTACGGCAAGACGTTTGAAATATAGGGATTCAGGAAGGCCAATGCCTATAGTAGTAGTTACATGTGATAATTCCAAGGATATTCAGTGTTTACTTAAGGCAGATATCAGTGTGCATCTTAGGCGGGTCAAGGTTGTGCCATACAATAGTAAGAGGTACACTCCTACACGGTGTTTTAACTGTCAGGAATTTGGCCATATAGCAGCTTTGTGTAAGAACAATAAGAAGTGTGAAAATTGTGCAGAAGACCATCAGGGTAGGTGTGTGGTTGGTTCTCACTGTGTAAATTGTGGAAATTCTCACCGTGCAAGTTCAGCAGATTGTCCTGTATATATAGCCATTAGGGAGAGGCTTCTTAGCAGGAGGCAGTGATCGAGTAGTTTAAGTTATAGTATAGAAATATATTGTTAAGGGCAAGTGCAAATAAAGTGTGACATTTTGTAAAAAAAAAAAGTTTATTAATTCAACCAGAAATCTTGCTCATGATTTTCATAATATATTGAAGTTTTGAAAAATATATATGTTTCTTTAGTTATTTTTGGTAGTTTTCGAATAAAAAATATCCAAAGGCATGTATAATTGATTAAAATAGCATTTTTACTGATATTTTAACATAGGGCTTTGTATTGCTTTTTACAATGATACATCCTTTCTGTGTGTTTTAACCAATGCATTGATGCATGTAATGATTTTTGAAACCTTTTTTACCACTTCCTTACTTCACATAAAAAAAAAATCACAAAATAATATAAATAAATAGGTCTAAAAATGATATGTATGGCTCAAAAAGTTTTTTGGTGGAAAGGGCTAGCAATCTGGGACAGCATAATATGACTTAGATGCAAACTTGCATATATATACTACAAATGTAAAAAAACATCAAGGGTCTGGACAAGCCCATAAGTTTGAAATTTTGCTTCAAAACTGAGTGTCAAAATTGGGTTTGTACCGTTACTGTTGGGACAAACAACCACATTGTAAATTAATGCTATACACTTATGAGTTTTGATCCAGAGGCTATTTATAAGCAATCTTAGGCATAATATATAGAAATTATACAGTTCAGGTCAAATTTTTGTATATGTGGGGTTCATTTTTAGCTAAAAAATCGCAGAATTCCATAGGTTCATTCATAACACTTTCCAAGAATATACATTTTAAGATGTAATAATAGAACAAACAGTCTTTTCTTTTTTTAAATGTTTTTAACACAACTTATTTTTATTATGCCCCCGCCATTCGAAGAATGGTGGAAAGGGCATATAGCGTTGCCCCTGTCCGTCCGTCCGTTCGTCCGTGCGTCCGTTCGTCCGTGCGTCCGTTCGTCCGTGCGTCCGTCCGTGCGTCCGAAACTTAAACGCAGTCAATAACTTCCTTATTTCTTGATGGATTTTAAAATTACTCGGCAGAAATGTTAACCATAGTGAGACGACGTGTCACCTGCAAAACCCAGGTCCGTACCTCCAAGGTCAAGGTCATACTTAGACGTCAAAGGCCAAAAAAAGGGTCCGAAACTTAAACACAGTCAATAACTTTCTTATTTCTGGATGGATTTTGAAATTACTTTGCACAAATGTTAACCATAATGAGAGGACGTGTCACGTGCAAAACCCAGGTCCGTACCTCCAAAGTCAAGGTCATACTTAGAGGTCAAAGGTCAAAAAAAGAGTCCGAAACTTAAACGCAGTCAATAACTTACTTATTTCTGGATGGATTTTGAAATTACTTTGAAGAAATGTTAACCATCATGAGACGATGTGTCACATGCAAACCCAGATCCGTACCTCCAAGGTCAAGGTCATACTTAGAGGTCAAAGGTAAAAAAATGGTCCGAAACTTAAACTTCAATAACTTACTTATTTCTGGATGGATTTTGAAATTACTTCGAAGAAATGTTAACCATCATTAGACAATGTGTCAGGTGCAAACCCAGATCCGTACCTCCAAGGTCAAGGTCATACTTAGAGGTCAAAGGTAAAAAAATGGTCCAAAACTTAAACTTTCTATGGATGAATACGAACATAGACACATTTTCAGGCGGGGGCATCCGTGTCCTATGGACGTATTTCTAGTTATTCTTGAACCAATATACTGCTTAGGCAGGAGAAAATTAGTGAAAAACGCATATACTATTAACCGTTACTGTTGGGACAAATTACTAACATAAACAGTAAGTGAAAAAGTCAACAGTTTTGTGTCAAAAACTGCTCAAAGATGTGTTAGCAATGTTGAAAACAAACATGCTATTTGTTATACAACATCATTGATAATGATTTTTATCTATTTTATTGAGCAGTCTAACAAAAACAATGCATTTTCTCTAAAGATATTAACATATCTAAAGTATATCCAGTTTATTTGGACACCAGTAGAAAGGATATCTTTCAGCTGTAAATGGTATTTGAAGAACAACTAAAACACATATAATTCAAAACATTGTAACTTTAATTTGAGACTTTAGTGGAGATGGCATGCATTTAATTATAGATGGTAATTTACCGTTACTGTTGGGACAAAAAGGCATACTTAATAATCTATTGTTAATTTCTGAGTAAAAAATTCATTTTTATGGCTCGGGCCACGTGCGAGACGCCAAGTTCTGCAACGGAAGGTCAGGTGGTTTTTCTCCGGGTACTCCGGTTTTCGCCCACCTATGATTAACGATCGGCTCGATATGAGTGAAATAATCTTGAAAGGGCCGTAAAACCCAAACCAAAAAAAAAAAAAAAAAAAAAAAAAATGTTTAATAGACTGTTCCCACCAAGGACACTTTCTGTAGGTATGTTTTATAGACTGTTCCAAGCACAGACACTTCTGTAGGTATGTTTATAGACTGTTCCCAGCCCGGACAATTATATAGGTATGTTAAATAGACTGTTCCCACCAAGGACACTTTTCGTAGTTATGGTTAGTAGACATTTTCCAGCACGGACACTTTCTAAAGCTATCATTAAAAGACTGGTCCCAGCATGGACACTTTCTGTAGGTATATTTAAAACACTGTTCCCACCACGGACACTTTCTGTAGTACGCTTCATAGTCTGTTCCCAGCACGGACACTTTCTGTAGCTATGTTTAATAGACTGTTCCCATCAAGGACACTTTCTGTAGGTATGTTTAATAGATTGTTCCCAGCACGGACATGTCTGTAGATATGGTTAATAGACTGTTCACACCAAGGACACTTTCTGAAGGGATTTTAATAGATTGTTTGCAGCACGGATACTTCTGTTGGTATGTTTAATAGACTGTTTCCAACAAGGACACTTTCTATACGTATGTTTAATAAGAAGTTCCCACCAAGCACACTTTCTGTAGCTATGTTTAATAGACTGTTCCAAGCATGGACACTTACTGTTGCTATGTTTAATAGACTATTCTCACCAAGGACACTTTCTGTAGCTATGTTTAATAGAATGTTCCCACCAAGGACATTTTCTGTAGCTATGTTTAATAGACTGTTCCCAGCATGGACACTTTTTGTAGCTATGTTTAATAGGCTGTTTCCAGCACGGACACTTCTGTATATATGTTTAATAGACTGTGTCCAACAAGGACTCTTTCTATACGTATGTTTAATAAACTGTTCCCACCAAGGACACTTTCTGTAGCTATGTTTAATAGAATGTTCCCACCAAGGACACTTTCTGTAGCCATTTTTAACAGACTGTTCCCACCAAGGACACTTCATGTAGCTATGTTAAATAGACTGTTCCCAGCATGGACACTTTTTGTAGCTATGTTTAATAGAATGTTCCCACCAAGGACACTTTCTGTAGCCATTTTTAACAGACTGTTCCCACCAAGGACACTTCATGTAGCTATGTTTAATAGACTGTTCCCAGCATGGACACTTTTTGTAGCTATGTTTAATAGGCTGTTTCCAGCACGGACACTTCTGTATATATGTTTAATAGACTGTTTCCAACAAGGACTCTTTCTATACGTATGTTTAATAAACCGTTCCCACCAAGAACACTTTCTGTAGCTATGTTTAATAGAATGTCCCCACCAAGGACACTTTCTGTAGCCGTTTTTAACAGACTGTTCCCACCAAGGACACTTCATGTAGCTATGTTTAATAGACTGTTCCCAGCATGGACACTTTTTGTAGCTATGTTTAATAGGCTGTTTCCAGCACGGACACTTCTGTATATATGTTTAATAGACTGTTTCCAACAAGGACTCTTTCTATACGTATGTTTAATAAACTGTTCCCACCAAGAACACTTTCTGTAGCTATGTTTAATAGAATGTCCCCACCAAGGACACTTTCTGTAGCCGTTTTTAACAGACTGTTCCCACCAAGGACACTTCATGTAGCTATGTTTAATAGACTGTTCCCAGCATGGACACTTTTTGTAGCTATGTTTAATAGGCTGTTTCCAGCACGGACACTTCTGTATTTATGTTTAATAGACTGTTTCCAACAAGGACTCTTTCTATACGTATGTTTAATAAACTGTTCCCACCAAGAACACTTTCTGTAGCTATGTTTAATAGAATGTCCCCACCAAGGACACTTTCTGTAGTCGTTTTTAACAGACTGTTCCCACCAAGGACACTTTTCATGTAGCTATGTTTAATAGACTGTTCCCAGCATGGACACTTTTTGTAGCTATGTTTAATAGAATGTTCCCACCAAGGACACTTCTGTATATATGTTTAATAGACTGTTTCCAACAAGGACTCTTTCTATACGTATGTTTAATAAACTGTTCCCACCAAGAACACTTTCTTTAGCTATGTTTAATAGAATGTTCCCACCAAGGACACTTTCTGTAGCCATTTTTAACAGACTGTTCCCACCAAGGACACTTCATGTAGCTATGTTTAATAGACTGTTCCCAGCATGGACACTTTTTGTAGCTATGTTTAATAGGCTGTTTCCAGCACGGACACTTCTGTACATATATGTTTAATAGACTGTTTCCAACAAGGACTCTTTCTATACGTATGTTTAATAAACCGTTCCCACCAAGAACACTTTCTGTAGCTATGTTTAATAGAATGTCCCCACCAAGGACACTTTCTGTAGCCGTTTTTAACAGACTGTTCCCACCAAGGACACTTCATGTAGCTATGTTTAATAGACTGTTCCAAGCATGGACACTTTTTGTAGCTATGTTTAATAGGCTGTTTCCAGCACGGACACTTCTGTATATATGTTTAATAGACTGTTTCCAACAAGGACTCTTTCTATACGTATGTTTAATAAACTGTTCCCACCAAGAACACTTTCTGTAGCTATGTTTAATAGAATGTCCCCACCAAGGACACTTTCTGTAGCCGTTTTTAACAGACTGTTCCCACCAAGGACACTTCATGTAGCTATGTTTAATAGACTGTTCCCAGCATGGACACTTTTTGTAGCTATGTTTAATAGGCTGTTTCCAGCACGGACACTTCTGTATATATGTTTAATAGACTGTTTCCAACAAGGACTCTTTCTATACGTATGTTTAATAAACTGTTCCCACCAAGAACACTTTCTGTAGCTATGTTTAATAGAATGTCCCCACCAATGACACTTTCTGTAGTCGTTTTTAACAGACTGTTCCCACCAAGGACACTTCATGTAGCTATGTTTAATAGACTGTTCCCAGCATGGACACTTTTTGTAGCTATGTTTAATAGAATGTTCCCACCAAGGACACTTCTGTATATATGTTTAATAGACTGTTTCCAACAAGGACTCTTTCTATACGTATGTTTAATAAACTGTTCCCACCAAGAACACTTTCTTTAGCTATGTTTAATAGAATGTCCCCACCAAGGACACTTTCTGTAGCCGTTTTTAACAGACTGTTCCCACCAAGGACACTTCATGTAGCTATGTTTAATAGACTGTTCCCAGCATGGACACCTTTTGTAGCTATGTTTAATAGGCTGTTTCCAGCACGGACACTTCTGTATATATGTTTAATAGACTATTTCCAACAAGGACTCTTTCTATACGTATGTTTAATAAACTGTTCCCACCAAGGACACTTTCTGAGGCGATGTTTTTCTCTCTCATAAGCTCATTATTTTTCCATTTGTCTCTGAACCTTTTTTGTCTGATTTTATTTGTTGGCTTTTGTTCTACAGGAATTCTTCCTTGTGATTTTGACCTTAATGGCCTTGGAAAGTTTAGTTTAACTGTTAATTTCTCCATGTTATCCTGAAAATACAACCCTTCACCGTATATTAACTCTTACAGGAAAATGTCCCAACAGTAACGGCTACTGCTTGCCCAATAAAACCTCAGAAACCATGGTCAATGCATACCTGAAACTGTTATGGGCTCTGATGTATAATGCAAGGGTCTCAAAGTTACTTTTAATCATCAGTAATTACTCAAGTTAACTGTCGTTGTGAAAATCCATAATAGTGCGTGCATGACAAATAGTGCCATTAGAGTTAAAAAATTAAAATCTATGTTTTCAGTGAGTCTAATACTCTACAAGTAACCTATTGTATATAAAAACAATAAATTAGATGCCAATTTAACTGTGGCATTTCCCAAATTCAAAGCAAAGACCCACAAGGTGACCGTTATTGTTGGGACAAAACCGTTACTGTTGGGACAACTTCTTGTATCTATCCCAGAATTTTGTAGAGTGATGATAGACTGGAGATCTGTATTACATAAGTACTGGAGGTCATTAAGGAAAACAATAGAAGGTTAGTGATAAAAAAGAATGATAACATCTAAGCAGCAAACACTGACATATAGACATAGGGTGCTAACCGTTACTGTTGGGACACACTATGGTTAGTAAAAAAGGATACATGCTTCTCGTATGACATGCAAGCAAATCAAATGAAAGACTTAAATTCAGAAACTAGCTGTATTAATCACTATTTTTTACACATTTTCATTTACATGGCATAGAACTAGGTAAGCTGCAGCATGCATATAGCACAATATACCCAAATTTTCAAATTTTGGAGACATTTCCCTTTTTTTAAAAAAAAACAGTGAAAAATAATGATAATCACCAATTTTTCCAAATGCTTTGGGGATTATATCAGTAAATGGGTAAGGATGACTAATTCATCATAGAAAATACTCAAGAAAACACTTTCAGTGAAAAATAAAAATATAAAGTATTGCTTTATAGTGCATGTCACACGAAAATGGCCATTTTTTAGCCTTTTTTCAATCTTCTTCCGCACGTAACTTTACAACCAGTTATCCGATCGACCTGAAATTTGGCACACAGTTTCATTTTTTAATCCTCTTTCACATAAAATCATGCAAAACAACATAGTATATATGTATATTAATCTGTTATTGATTTAATGTTGGAGACAAGAAAATGAGCCCTTATTTGCACTTACCCTTAAGCTATTATTTTTATTTATTTATTTATCTATTTATTTATTTGTTTGTGTTTATTTTTTATTCATTTTTATTCTTTAATATACAGCATATATTTAGACTTGTTTACTTAAGTTATATGAGGATGAAAGCATCTTGCGTTGTATAGGTACTGGGAAGTGGGAATACTAGACTACTATTTTTAGGTTAGAGAGTGACAATAGTATCATTTTAGGAAAGCAAAATTCTTGTATACGAGCACATTTAGTTTGACAGTTCCGGATACATAGATAGGTAAAAATGAAAATTGCGTATGCTAATATTAGATCACTAAATACTTCTTTCAAAACAGAAAGTTCAGATATTAGGTCTATCCGAAATTTGGCATCCTGAAAATGCTATCAAAGATAACATAAAAAGAAAGTGGAATTGGATAGCTACAGAAAGAAATCAAGAAAGAGGAGGTGGAGCAGCAATTCTTATAGCTAAAAATATTAAAGTTTTCGAGAGAAAAGAGTTCAACAAGGAGAAGGTAGAAGCTGTGTGGTGTAATATCTATTCAAAGGAGTGTAATTTTGTATTAGGGTCAGTCTATATTCCACCAAATGATACAAAGAGCCTAGATGTTTTAATGAAAATTGTAAGCAAGCTGATGACAGAGTCTTTACCAGTTGTTATTATTGGTGATTTCAATGCACATCATCCATACTGGTTTGACAGAGACGCAAATAAGTTGGGGAATCAGTTGTTTGAGTTTTTGATGGATAAAGATTTAACTGTTGTTAATAATTCAACACCTACTAGAAAGGATAGAATCATAGATTTGACCATAACAAGTACAATTTTAGGGAATAAATTATCAGAATGGAGAGTACAACAGGAAGTGTATCTTAATACAGACCATAGTTTGATCACATTTAGACTTGGTGAGTATATGGAAGATGATATCTGTGAGAAGTTGGATTTTAAAAATACTGATTGGGATCATTGGGAAGGTGTGTGTACAGATTCTATTGATGAATGGCTGGACAACAGAACGGATGACACAGATGTGAATGATGACTACAAAGACCTCATAAAGGTGATACATCAGAATGTGGAAGAGTATATTCCAAAGAAGAAAGTGTGTTGTCACAGTAAAGGGTGGTGGAACTCAACATTGAGCAAATTAGCGAAGGATTTCAAGAGGGCTAGAAGAATGTTTGCAAAACGCAAAGATGAAGCAAATGAGATTAGAGTGCAGGAAGTACATAAATTATTCAAAGAGGAGGAAATCAAGGCTAGAGAAAATTATTTGACTGAGATGGTAGATATGATGGATCCTCACAAGCCTGATCAGTTTTGGAAAGTGATAAATGCAGTGAGAAAAGATAAGAATAAGTCAGTTGTGCAACCAATTGTAAGAGACGATGGTTCATTGGCTGTGTCAGATGAAGAGATTTTTGTAGAATTGAAAGGTAGGTATGGTAAGGAGACTTTAGATGTGAAGGATTTTGATGAAAATTGGTTCAATTCAGTGGAAGAGGAGGTGAGGGATAGATTAAGGTCGGAGGAAATGGTGATTCAAGAGGAAAAATTCTCAGAAACATGTGGTCATGAAAATAGTGATATTCACATTGAAGAAGTGGAAGCAGCAATTTCTCAACTGCAAAATAATAGTGCACCTAGCCCTGAAGAAAAAGTGTTTAATATTTTATTGAAAAGGGGTGGTGAAGCTGTTGTGAAAGGTTTACACTATTTAATACAGAAAAGCTGGTCCAAAGGTGTACTGCCTGAGGATTTCAAGTTAGACCCAAAGGTAATGCTTCCCAAACCTGGAAAGACAAACTACAACAGTGTTAGATCGTATAGGCCAATTACTTTAGAAAGTGTGATAGGTAAGATAATGGAAAGAGTTATCAGCAAAAGACTGATCTGGAAGTTGGAAATTGAAGGTGGTATTGCAAGAACTCAGTACGCATATAGGAAGCAAAAGTCATGTGTTCAGTCTCTTTTGAGGCTGTGTAATTCAGTTTCAGAAGCAAGGAATAGGAAGGAAAGTACAGTGCTGGCAGTGATGGATTATGAGTCTTGCTATGAAAGAATATGGAGAGCAGGTTTATTGAAAAAGGCATTTGAAAGTGGGATTATTGGCAGATTATGGCTATACCTTAAAAACTTCCTTACAGACCGGAAGTACTTCCTGAAAGTGAACAATTTTACATCTCCTACATTCCAGTCTGCAGTAGGCATACCGCAAGGATCAGTTATCAGTCCAGTGCTTTGTAATCTGTATACAAGTGATTCAATGAAGGAAGTGGTAGGTAATCATGCAGAATTTGCAGATGATAGCTGTGTTTGGGAAAGTAATACATCAGTGGCGGAAAGTTGTGCTGTGTTGAATGATAAACTGGCATCTGTGGTAGATTGGTGTAGGAGATGGAATATGTTAATTGCACCGGATAAGACAGACATAATGTTATTTAAACATAACGGAAGAGATTCAGAAGTGGAGGCGGAGGTGAAGTTAGGCGAGAGTATTTTAAAAACAACCAATTCAAAGAAAATTCTGGGTGTCACAGTAGACGATAAATTAAACTTTCATGAACATATTCAACAGAAAACAAAGGCTGGTTTCAATGCCTTGAGATGTCTTGATAATTTCGTTCAAGGACATAGAGGATGCAGCCAAACAGTGTACATGAGACTCTACAAATCCTTGGTTCTTCCTGTGATGGAATATGGAGCAGCAGTGACAGTCGAGTCCCTTGCAGAAAGCAGTAAGGAGTTTGGAAAGGTTCAGCGGTCAGCGATGCTAAAGGCATCAGGTTGTTTGAATAGTACCAGCACAGAAGCTTTGGAAGTTTTAACAAACACCATGCCTATAGACCTACAGCTGAAGATAAGACAAGCACAAGAAGTAATCAGAATCAGTGCCAAGTATGAAGATGATCCTCTCAGGGAAGAATTTGATGAATGGATAGAGGGGGATAAGACTGTGGGTAGAAGAGCTACTATTTTTCATTTATTGATGTCTAGGTTTAGGGAATTGAAGGGAATGGTAGAGTTTGAGAACATTGAGAAGGAATTCAGATATACTAAAGAATTGATGGGGCTCATCAAAGAGACAGGAAGTGTACACAAAGAAGAATTCACATTCTCCAAGGAAGAACAGAAAGAAAATATATTAGAGCTACTAAGCAATTGTGATAAAAATGATGTATTAATGTTCACAGATGGATCAGCATTAGGTAATCCCGGTCCGACTGGAGCTGGTGCTGTGGTCTACCTAGAGGGTTACTCCAGCACACCAGTTTTGATGAACAAGGGAGTTTCTCCTATAGGTAACAATTATATTGGAGAATTGGTAGGTATACAGATCGGGCTAGAATTCTTGGCTGATCTAGACTTCAAAGGCAGAGTAGTCCATATTCTGACCGATTGTCAACCAGCTATTAAGACTGCTTTCAGTACTGAAATGCCAACAAACAAGATTGAAACAGTTCTCAGTATCAAGGAGTGTTTAGCAAAGGTAAGGTATAGGGAGAATATTGTCAAAGTTCATTGGGTACCGGGACACAAAGATATTGAGGGGAATGAGTTGGCAGATCAACAGGCGAAGGCGGCAGCATCAGAAATGATTAAAAACAATGAGGTAAAACCGACCCTGGACAAGAAAGAAGCAGTACGGGAGTGTAAATCACAGGGAAAGGAAAAATGGGAAAGAAGATACAAGTGCTCAGACAAAGTGAATGTATTGCAGGAAATATTTGGGGAAGTGGGAAAAAGGATCTGCCATGGAGATAGGGACAGAAGGACTTTCTCTGCAGTAAATCAGTTGCTGTGTGGACATTCAATCTTAAATGATCACCAGGCAAAGTTAAACAAAGATCTGTCAAGTTTGTGCGAGACATGCAACATAAAAGAGAATGTAGATCATTTTCTGTTCCACTGTCAGAGATTTAAATCAGAAAGGGATACTTTAGAGTATAATGTTGAAGAGATTCTGAGCAGGGAGGAGGTGAAACTGGTAACAGACATTAACCTGAAAGTGTTGACAGGCATGATTGAAGACATTAGTAAGCAAGGAAGGAAGGAACTGGCAGATGCACTGATGGAATTCATCAGGAGCACAAAAAGATTTTGAATTGCATTGTAATATAAGTATCATGAGTTTTTCACATAGTTCGATCCCCGGCAGCGGCGATAAAATTTCGGTGTCCGAACACGCTCCATTGGCATCATTTGCAGGGATGAATGTCATTAAGTGCACCGTCCTTCGGATCGGGACGTTAACTGGAGGCCCCCTGTGCAGGGAGATCCATCCCCTGTGCAGGTTAAAGATCCCTACCGTAATTACATGATTACTGTGTAGGCTTTCATCCTGCAAAACTGGAGTGTATGTAATATACTGCGGTAATGGTCAAATGTGACCGACGCAGTATCAGAAGATAGATAGATAGATAGGTAGTGAAATGTACAAGTGACTTATTTAAGTACCATGTGGCTATAGGCAGCGATAAAGTGCCTTATAGATATACAACAACAACAACAACATTAGTTTTCAAAGTCAGTGAACCATGAAAAGTAGATCAAAGTCAAATATAGCACCAAACGAGGATATTACAATATTTTCCGGGACTCCCCATTGTACCTTTATATACCAAAACATATCTTACCTCGATCCATATGGCTTGAAAAAATGAGGGAGAAACGACCCACCAAATCAGGGCGAAACGACCCAGGGCGAAACAACTCAGGGGCGAAACAACTCAGGGGCGAAACGACTCACGGGCGAAACAACCCGTGACCGTATGTAATGCACGCCGGCCAGTAATGTTCAACTGTGACTGATCGCTGTAACAAAAGAAAGAAAAATCGATGAGCCACGAAAACCTATTACTTACGCCAAGTTTTGTCATTTCGTTGTACTAGATAATGGTCACCAATGTCAGGGGCGCCTTCAGAACCATTTAAAACTGCCTTTTTGTCTGATGAGTAGAAAGATGAATGATTATGTACAGCAGAATGTTGAGAACTCGAATCAGAAGACGCTGACGAGAATTTTTTCTCACTATCCGCCATTTTGGAATTTCACCGGTTAGCTCCGTAAATATTCGGAAAAATCCGTTCTGGTGCAACGGAGTACCGATGAGCAATTATCCAGCTATCTCTGAATGATTTGTTCCGCCCCCGCCCATAGGGGCTTGAAGAAATATATGGGCTGCACGATGCTTCCACGCAGAGCTGAATCCGGCCCGCACACTAGTACTGGTAAACCGCTTAGAGGATCTAAGCCTGTCCAGGAACCGCGGTGCGAGGCAGACCGTCCATGCTAATAAACCCTATTGGTTTCAATGGGCGACAGGGCTTGAGATGTCATTTCATCTTAATGTCGGGTAAAAGTCCCACAAAATTGGAAGCAACGTCTCCAAAATGACCTTTACAGTGTTGACGGGGACGTTAAACCTCAAATCAAACAAAACTGAATGATTTGTTTGATTTGAGGTTTAAAGTCCCCGTCAACACTGTAAAGGTCATTTTGAGACGTTGCTTCCAATTTTGTGGGACTTTTACCCAACATTGAGATGAAAAGACATCTCAAGCCTTGTCGCCCAATGAAACCAAAAGGGTTTACTAGCAAGATACAAGATACAAGAAACTTTATTTAACGTCGGATATGAATATAACAAATAACATTAGCTGCATGAGCTATTTTCCGACAAACAAAGCATATAAAAGTAACATAAATATAAAAGCTGCAAAGAAAGAGGATCACAGTTAAATGATTAAATATACATATATATATAGTTACAAAAGCAAACATATAAATTGACTAGACTGTTGCTTGAGCAAGTATGATCACATCATGCCTCATCAGCAAGTAAAATAACGGAATCACAGTTAAATAATCTTGACTAATAAAATGAGATGTGTAAATATGTATATACACACACACACACACACACACACACACACACACACACACACACACACACACACACATATACATACATATATATATACATATATATATATATATATATATATATATATATATATATATATATATATATATATATATATATATATATATATATATATAATGAGGGTATAAGCAATAGGATAGTGTCAAAGCCATAGAGATCCATAATTAGAAAGTCTTATACCGGAAAGAACGAAAAAGACAAAAAAGAGCGAAAGTACGAAGACACCTTGAGAACCCGGTTGAGTCAAGGTATCTTTGTCGAAAAGGCGAAAGGAGGCACAAGACTTCAGATGGATGCAAATTCTTTCATGGCAGCTCATTATACATGTGACCTTGATAACAAACAGACTACAACGAGTAAAACTGAAACATAAAAGCAAACGAATAAAAACAAACTGAAAATATAAAAGCTCATGCCTTGAGCTTAAGTAACTTAATATATGGGTTAATATTTGAAGCAAAACATAAAAAAGAACATAAAAACGGTCAGTTGCGACAAATGGCACAGCCACAATTAGGGCCTGTCCAGGTGCGGACCAGCCTCTGGAACTCCCTGAAATGATTTACCTTTCTCAGCTCGTTCGGGAGGCTGTTCCACACCCGTGTTGCCTCAAAACGAAAAGACCGCTGTCCATATGTCACAGTTCTGACCGTGGGTACCTGCAGGGTGTTTTCGTACCTGAAAGAATAAGAAGATGCTTTAATATGGACAAGATCTCTGATATATGCTGGAGCAATATCGTGAATACATTTGAAGGTTTCAATAGCAATTGTTCTGAGTCTCCCCAGATGTAGTGTGGGGAGGTTTACCCTACTTAACAGATCTAAGTATGATGAACTGTAGTCATTAAAAACTATTTTCAGGCCTCTGTGTTGGAGTTTTTCTAATTTTTCAGTATTGGCCTTGGTGCAGAAGTGCCATATCACAGGGCAGTAATTAAAATTTGACCTGATAAAAGACTTAAAAACTATTAATCTTGTTTCTTGTGAAAGGAATTTACTTATTCTTTGGAGTACGTTGAGCTGCTTTGAGACTTTCTGGCAAATCCTGGAAACTTGCTCATCGAAATTTAGCCGATAGTCTAATTCGACTCCCAAGAGCTTCACTGTCTCCTCACAGTCAATGTTGCTGTCGGCAACAGTGAAACTCTTGAGCTCGGAAAAGGTCTTTTTTCCAATGGCAATCGCCTGAAACTTTTCCGGATTTGCCTGCATCTGGTTATCATTGAACCATTGCAACAGATTTTTACTTTCATTTTCCAGGACACTTTTCATTGTCAAAAGATTTTTATTTGAATAGGAAGCCGTGTTGTCATCGGCATAATTGTAGAGTGTTATTTTCTCTATAAAGAGAAAGATGTCATTTATGAAAATGTTAAAAATCAGAGGTCCCGTTATGGACCCTTGGGGGACTCCTTTAATAATTTGGAGCCAGCTACTAATATGATCCCCGAGTTTCACTCTTTGGTGTCGATTTGAAAGGTAGCTTTGCAGTAAATTGCTTGAGTGTTGTGTGACCCCATAAGCCTGTAATTTAATAAGTAGAAGGTCATGCGGAATGCAGTCAAAGGCTTTACTTAAGTCCATTAAAATTGCGCCTACATACATATTTTGGTCAAGTGCCTCTTTCCAATCCTCTACCAGACGTAACAAGGTGGTCTGGCAGCCAAAGGAAGATCTAAATGCAGACAAGTAGTTATGAAAAATGAGGTTAAAGTGATCAGTTAATTGATCACTAAGAAGTCTTTCATATATTTTTGATGGGGTCGGTAAGATACTTACAGGGCGGTAATTTTTTTCAACAAAAGGGTCATCCTTTTTAAAGATAGGGGTGACTTGAGCTAACTTAAGCTGAGTTGGGAAAGTTTCTGTACTTTGCATTTCATTGGCTAGGTTAGCGATATGTCTCGAAATGACAGGGGCAGATGATTTAACTATTTTGGGTGGGATTGCATCCACACCAGTTGCCTTTTTCGAGCCTAGACTCTTGATGCATTTCTGAACCTGCATTTCAGTCACCTTTTTAAATTCAAAAGTTGAGGGTTGAATATTCTGGGTAATTTTTTCCACACTAGGATGTTTCTCGTTTACAGGAGTATTACAATCAATCCCTATGTTCTTTGCAATATTGACATAGAAGGCATTCATCCTTTCGCAGACCTGGTTCTGGTCTGAGATTAGAGAATCACCATCTTTTAAAATTATATTGCTATCATTTTTAATGACGGATTTCTGTGAGAGGAATGGTTTGATGGTTGGCCAAAAGTCTTTTGACTTAGGCCCCCCACCACACCTTTCCTGAAAGTAAACCGAGATTGATTCACGGACAGTCCGCCTCGCACCGCGGTTCCTGGACAGTTTTAGATCCTCTAAGCGGTTTACCAGTACTAGTGTGCGGGCCGGATTCAGCTCTGCGTGGAAGCATCATGCAGCCCATATATTTCTTCAAGCCCCTATGGGCGGGGGCAATCTCTGAATGACATTCATTCTTTTCTCTTTTTTCTCCTATTACTGCTACTCGCTCGCATCTGAGCATTACGAAGAGGATTTCCTAGGTGGTAACCAGTACTTTTTTAAGCAATGTGGATGAAGTGCCTTGCTCAAGGGCACAACACTTTCGCCAGCGTGAGGCTCGAACCTGCAACCTCTCGATCACAAATCAGATGCGCTTCCACTGTACCAAAGCGCTCCACGTCATTCACCAGAACCTGTGAAATGGGAAGTTATTCCCTAGCTCTATCTATCTATCTATCTATCTATCTATCTATCTATCTATCTATCTATCTATCTATCTATCTATCTATCTATCTATCTATCGTCTTATACTGAGTCGGTCATATTTGGCCATTACCACAGTTGGCTGGGTGGCTAAATTTAGAATTTAACTGAATTAAAAAGAAACAAGAGGGCCATGATGGCCCTGGATCGCTCACCTGATCCACACTGTAGCAATGAAATGGTAGGTAATAAGGTGCCTTGTCAGAAGGAAAATGCATGCCAAATATGAAGGCTCTATCTCAAATGTTTCAAAAGTTATGATAAAGTAGGTCAAAGGTCATGATCATAGGTCAAACTTTTTGTATGGATGTGAAGCCATTGTCACAAGGAATATACATTCCAAATATGAAGGCTCTATCTCAAATGTTCTAACGTTATGATTAAGTAGGTCGCATTTCAAGGTCAAGGTCACATGTCAATTTTTTTGCATGAGTGGGAAGACCTTGTCACAAGGCATATACATGCCAAATATGAAGGCTCTACCTTGAATGGTTCAACAAAACGATCAAAGATCAAGTTCATAGATCAAAAATTTTGCATAGATGGGAAGCCCTTGTCACAAGGACCCCACATGCCAAATATGAAGGCTCTGTCTTAAATGGTTCAAAAGTTATGAGAAGGAAGGTCAAAGGTCAAGGTCACAGGTCAAAATTTTTGTATGAGTGAAAGTCGTTGCAACAAGGAACATACATGCCAAATATGAAGGCTTTACCTCAAATGGTTCAAAAGTTATGATAAAGTAGGTCACATGTCAAGGTCTCAAGTCATTTTTGTATGACACAAGTGAACTACATGCCAAATATGAAGGCTCTATTTCAAATGCTTCAAAAATATGACAAAGTAGGTCAAAGGTCAAGGTCATAAGACAATTTTTTGTATGGGTTGGAAGACCTTTTCACAAGGAACATACATGCCAAATATGAAGGCACTATCTCAAATGGTTCAAAAATTATTATAAAGTAGGTCAAATATCAAGGTGAAGGTCACATATCATTTTATGTATGAATAGGAAACCCTTGTCGCAAGGAACCTACATGCCAAATATGAAGGTGGTATCTCAAATGCTTAAAAAGTTATGACAAAGTAGGTTAAAGGTCAAGGTGATGGGACAAAATTTTTGAATGGTTGGGAAAACCTTGTCACAAGGAGTATACATGCCAAATATGAACATTCTATCTCATATGGTTCAAAAGTTATGATAAAGTAGGTCACAGATCAAGGTCAATTTTTTATATGAGTGGGAAGCCCTTGTCACAGGCAAACCTACATGCCAAATAGGAAGGCTCTATCTCAAACGGTTCAAAAGTTATGACAAAATAACCTACTGATCTACTTTTTGATTTGACATGACCCATAAAACTGGGGCGTCTAGTGCGTTCACAAGGTCTTTCTATGATCTGACCTACTGACCTACGTATTGACCAGACATGGCCCATATTCGAAATTAACCGAGATATTGTCAAATGATCATTCTGGGCAAGTTTGATCACGATCGGACCAAAACTGTGGACTCTAGAGTGTTCACAAGGTTTTTCTATGATTTGACCTACTGACCTATTTTTATCCAACATGACCCATATTCCAACTTGACTGAGATATTGTCAAGACGATCATTCTGGGAAAGTTTGATGATGATCGGACCAAAACTGTGGCCTCCAGTGTGTTCACGTTTTTCTATTATTTGATCTACTGACCTACTTTTTGACCGACATGACCCATATTCAAACTTGGCTGAGATATTGTCAAGATGATCATTCTGGGCAAGTTTGCTGATGATCGGACCAAACCCGCGGCCTCTAGTGTGCTCACAAGGTTTTTCTATGATTTAACATACTGACCTACTTTTTGACCCCACATGACCCATATTCCAACTTGACCTAGATATTGTCAAGATGATCATTCTGAGCAAGTTTGATGATAATTAGACAAAAATTGCAGTCTCTAGAGTGTAAACAAGGTTTTTCTATGATTTGACCTACTTTTTGATCACACATGACTAATATTCGAACTTGACCTAGATATTGTAGAGATGATCATTCTGAGCAAGTTTGATGATGAATCGACCAAAATTGTGGCCTCTAGAATGTTAACGTTTTACTATGATTTGACCTACTGTCCTACTTTTTGACCCGACATGACACATATTCGAACTTGACCGACTTATTGTCAGGATGATCATTCTGAGCAAGTTTGAGAATGATTGGACCAAATATGTGGCCTCTAGAGTGTTAACAAGGTTTTTTTATAATTTGCCCTACTGACCCTACTTTTTGACCCGACATGACCCGTATTCAAACTTGACCTAGATATTTCAGGATGATTATTCTGAGCAAGTTTGAAGATGATAGGACCAAAATTGTGGCCTCTAGAGTGCTAACAAGGTTTTTCTAAGGTTTGACCTACTGACCTACTTTTTGACCCCACATGACCCAGATTCGAACTGGACCGAGATACTGTCAGGGTGATCATCCTGAGCAAGCTTGAGGATGATTGGACCAAAACTGTGACCTCTAGAGTGTTAACAAGGTTTTCTTTTGATCTGACCTGGTGACCAACGTTTTGACCTGACATGACCCATATTCAAATTTGACCAAGGTATTGTCAGGATGATCATTCTGATCAAGTTTGATTATGATTGGATCAAAACTGTGGCCTCTAGAGTGCTAACAAGAAAAGTTTATGCACGCACGACGCACGACGAACGATGACGCCGGACATCTCACAGTCACAAAAGCTCACGACGACCTTCGGTCAGGTGAGCTAAAAAGAAGAGGCACTGGATACGTCCTTAAAACTATTTACAATCTGCATAACAGAGGTATCCTAAAACACATACCTCTGAATCTCAATTTTACACTGTACGGGCTTTGAACACTTTTTCGGACTTGGCATTCACCGCAGAGGAGGGGAGACTATTCCATTGAGGACTAGTTCTAGGAAAGAAGGACTTCTTCACGGCATCACTATAGTACTGATACCTACGATATTGTGATTTGTTTACTTTTGATGCCCTTGTTTGGATTGACGCTGTTACAGGGGTCAAGTACCTATCATCCTTAATACGCACTGTAAGTGTATCTTATAGAAGGTTAAAGAGGTAGTCGCTCACGACGGACCTCCAGGGACGGCCACTCTAGCTCATTAAGCATGTCACCGAAGCTACTTCTATTTCGCCATCGCCTGCAGGTCCATCGAGCAGCTGTCCTCTGCACCTTCTCCACCTCGTTAATCTGATTTTTAACATAGGGATACCAAATAGGTGATGCATATTCAAATTGAGGGCGAACCAATGTTTTATATGCAACACCCTTTGTCTGCCTAGGTGCAAAGGCAAAATTACGTCTAAGGAGCCCTAAACATTATCCTAGTAAAAGAGCGGTATACTGTGCATACTCACTGAACTTCAAAATGGAGTATAACAAAACCCGTCTGTGGACAGATTAGCTTGCCTGATGTGTGTGTGTGTGAATTCGGGTTTAACGTCGCTTTCAACAATTTTTCAGTCATATCACGACGGTGTCTGACACTGTCATATAAACATCAGCAACACAAAAGTTGGAATAAATGAAAGACAGTGTCTTCAGTTACGATACCATACCCAAAGATCCTGGGTGGTAGTTTAGCTAAATTTATTGGGTAAAACTGTTAATACAAATTATTGAAAACTTACTCTCGCACACAGAGGCAATCCCCAGGTATGGTTCCGTATTTGGTGCCTTTACATGCATATAAAATATCAGACGGGTTCGAAAATGGATCTGATCCTATCCCCTTGACTGTCAAAAAAGACCATCTGCCAAGACTAGCTTCTTTCATTTTGATCCAATTTATCTGCGACTCTAATGTAGATGGATGACTTGCGATTTTACATCCCTTTTAGCAGTATTTCAGTCATATCAGAATAATGAGAGGTTGATAATGAAAGGCCGTGTGCAAAGGAACTCCGTTTACAGTTGGAAAGATTTCTGCCTCCAGCAAGTTTTTCTAAAAATAGCCGCAGTGACCTTGAGCCCAGGACCCTGAAAGTCAAACTTGCTCGAGATATTATCATACCCAACATTTGTGTGAAACTATATTAAAATCCATCAATAAATGTAGGCACTAGAGCGATGACAAAGGTTTATTTTTTCTAAAAATAACCACAATGACCTTGACCCTAGGATCCCGAAAGTTTAAATTGCTGGAGATATTATTATACCCATGATTTATATGAAGTTATATTAAAATCCAACAGCAAATGACGACGCTAGTGCGATGACAAGTTTTTTTCTAAAAATAGCCGCAGTGACATTGACCTTGAGCCCAGGACCCTGGAAGTTGAACTTGCTCGAGATACTATTATACACGACATTTGTGTGTAATTATATTAAAATCCACCAATAAATGTAGGCACTAGAGCGAAAACAAAGTTTTTTTTTAAAAATAGCCAGTGACCTTGACCTTGAGCCCAGGACCCTGAAAGTCGAACATGCTCCAGATATTATCATACCCAACATTTGTGTGAAGTTATATTAAAATCCATCAATAAATGTAGGCACCAGAGTGATGACAAAGTTTTTCTAAAAATAGCCACAGTGACCTTACACTGCAGCTTTAAACAAAGTACCATAACTCTGTGACAAATCATCTAACCAGATAGCACGGAAATATACGCATCCCCTCTTGCTGCTTAAGATTCCATTGAAGTTTCGTTGAATTTCTGCAAGTAGTTGCTGAGAATTCGCGTGGACACGAACAATACCCTATATATTCATGCAGAATTCATCAAAGGGCCATAACTGTTGCAAAAATCATCGAACCAAAAACACGCAAGTGATATGCGCACCCACATTCGATACTGTTTTTTTTTTTTTTTTTTTTTTGGTTTTGGTTTTGGTTTTACGGCCCTTTCAAGATTATTTCACTCATATCGAGCCGATCGTTAATCAGAGGTGGGCGAAAACCGGAGTACCCGGAGAAAAACCACCTGACCTTCCGTTGCAGAACTTGGCATCTCACACGTGACCCGAGCGAGGCTCGAACCTACGGCGGCGAGAGACTTAATGACTAAGAGTCAGCGCTCTTATCCACTAGGCCACGGAGGCCCGTCGATACTTAATATTCCCATGAAGTTTCATTGAAATCTGACCAGTAGTTTCTGAGAATTCGCGTGGTCAAGAGCGGGACGGACGCACGGACGAAGCGGCGACTATATTCTCCCCCGAAATTCTTCGGGGAGCATAATAATAATAATCCAATCAACAGGCACGTGTCAGTGATTAACTCAAGATAATCCAATTAAAAGATTATTTAGTATCATTGGCAGTTACCTGAGAATGTGTAACAGTCCAATGAATATAACAAGAGGCTCAATGAGCCTAACCGCTCACATGAGGAACATTTTAGTTAGCTGTTTGTCTCATGGTCTTTGAGCATTTTTTTTTTTAAGTTCTTCCTAATGGGACCCGGCATTGTCAATTTGGACCCAAGGGGCATGTTTGGAAGTTTTAATGTAGGTGACTAATTAATGCTGCAACATACTAAATATTTAAGCTTTGGACCTTTGGTTTCAGAGAAGGAAAGCCAGCCTCGGTAGCTCAGTCAGATGCGCATCTAACTGGTGATCAGGAAGACACGGGTTCAATACCTGCTACATTGACATAATTGGCACAATTTATGTAGGCGACCACTAGAAATTGCTACATGCTTATTATGTAAGCTCCGTGCCCAACCGGTTTCAGAGAAGAAGATTTTTTAAGCTTTTTTTCATTATAAGTCTATGGGGGCTAAGGGGCCCCACGGCGTGGCCAGTTTAGATCCCAGAGGCATGATTGGTACAATTTATGTAGCGGACCACTTGACATTGCTACATGCTTAATATGTAAGCTCTGGACCTAGTGGTTTCAGAGAAGATTTTTGCAGTTTTTTTTCCATTACAAATATGTTCTATCGAAGGGCTATCCTTTGGAAGCAAGGAATACACCACAGAACTGGAAAATATGAAGTGTGCATGTTTTCTGGGCCCGACTAGCTAGTTTCGGCCAATTATGCCTCATCAGTGACCCTCAAGTATTTTCAAACTTCCAAAATGGAATCAATGATCCCAAAGGACAAGAAAATACAAGCTACACTATGATGATATAAGTCTATGGGGGCTAAGGGGCCCCGGGGTGTGGCCAGTTTAGACCCTAGGGGCATGATTGGCACATTTTATGTAGGGAACAACTTGACATTGCTACATGCTTAATACATGTTTGTAAGCTCTGGGCCTAGTGGTTTCAGAGAAGAAGATTTTTTAAGTTTTTCCCATTGTAAGGCTATGGGAGCTATATGTTGCCATGGCAACACCAGTTTCAATCTGAACTGCCCCAAAACATACTGCATCTTTTCCGCCAACGGGATTATGCTTCTCATGAAATTTAATCATGATTGGCCAAGTGGCTTTAAAGATATACTTATTGGAAAATGTGAACGGACGCCGGACGCCTGACCATTGGCATACTTATACCTCACGAGCATTCGGCTCAGGCGAGCTAATAAGACTAGCGGTTTCAGAAGATTTTTTAAGCTTTTCTTTCCGTTATAAGTCTATGGGGGCTAAGGGGCCCAAGGTGTGGCCAGTTTAGACCCCCAGGGGCACGATCGGCACAATTTATGTAGGGGACCACTTGACATTGCTACATGCTTAATATGTAAGCTCTGGGCCTAGTTGTTTCAGAGAAGAAGATTTTTTAAAGTTTTTTTTTCATTATAGGTCAATGGGGGCTAAGGGGCCCCGGGACATGGCCAGTTTAGACCCCAGGGGCATGATTGGCACAATTTATGTATGGGACCACTTGACATTGCTACATGCTTAATATATATGCTCTGGGCCTAGTGGTTTCAGAGCAGAAGAACTTTAAGCGTTTTTCCCATTATAAATCTATGGGGGCTAAGGGGCCCCACGGCGTGGCCAGTTTAGATCCCAGGGGCATGATTGGCACAATTTATGTAGGGGACCACATGACATTGCTACATGTTTCATATGTAAGCTCTGGGCCTAGTGGTTTCAGATAAGATTTTTTAAGATTTTCCCATTGTAAGTCTATGGGAGCTATATGTTGCCATGGCAACAAGAGTTTCCATCTGATCTGCCCAAAAACATAATGCATCTTTTCTCCCAACATGATAATCCTTCTCGTGAAATTTAATCATGATTGGCCAACTGGCTTTAAAGATATACTTAGATGAAAATGTGAACGGACGACGGACGCCGGACCATTGGCATACTAATACCTCACATAAGCCTTCGGCTCAGGTGAGCTAAACATCTCCAGTTTTGAAAAGACAAACACTGTGGCAAGTATGTGTTATTTTAGGTTAACTATTGCTAACCTTCCACCATTACCCAAACTAAAACAATATCTTTTGGGCCAATAATAATAATAAAAATAATAGGGGCCAGGTTGGTCAGGGACCGAGTTTGTTAGAGGACGAGATGTCCCAGATCTACACCAGACTCAAAGGACGAGTTACAAGTTAGCCATATTTGTGCCTACGATGGATCTTGATGAAACTTATATGCAACAGAGTCCAACATATGCACGTTCATTTGACAACAATATTTAATTAACCATGACATGTGCAGTCACGTGACTTCCGTTTTTCTACAAGTGGGGTAATTGTTTGTATTTGGTGATTTGCCATAGTAATATGACATTTTTTAACATTAACCACATTAAAGCGTGCTTACATTATATATAATACGCATCCGTTGCTAATCTATGTTTCTTGTATCCCGTAACACAATTTTATGTACAGTATGTGCATAAAAAATATTTTGTGTTGAACTTTTATGTATTTAGTATAATATGTTAGAAGTGCTTAATAATACGGAATATATTTTCGATTCTGAAATATAAATTTAAAATGCTGACAGAAAGACTAGAACAGTACAATATATCATAACAACAAACCGCAGATTTGATTAGATTTTGGTGACCTTGGCCTCATTTTCAAGGTCACAGCGATCCAAAAACAGTCAATTTTAGGCCAAAAATGGCTTGTCTGCATTCTATCTCATTAACAAATTGATTAACTTTAGTCAAACGTAGAACAATATATCATTGCAATGTACCGCAAATTTGATTAGATTTTGGTGACCTTGACATGTTTTTCAAGGTCACAGGCCGGAACAAAACAGTCGATTTTGGGCAAAAAATGGCTTGTCTGCACTCTATCTCATTAAAAAATTGACCAATGTTCGTCAAACTTGGTACAATATATCAATATAATATACCGCAGATCGGATTAGATTTTGGTGACCTTGACCTTTTTTAAGGTCACAGGCCCCCAAAACAACCAATTTTGGACCAAAACTGGCTTGTCTGCACTCTATCTCATTAACAAATTGACTGATTTTCGTCAAACTTGGTACACTATATCATTACAACAAACCACAGATTTGATTAGATTTTGGTGACCCTGACCTTTTTTCAAGGTCACAGCACCCCGAAGACAGTCATTTTTGGGCCAAAAATGGCTTTTCTGCACTCTATCTCATTAAAAAATTGATAAATTTTAGTCAAACTTGGTAAAATATATCATTACAGTATGATGCAGATTTGGTCGACCTTGCCTTTTTTTCCAAGGTCACAGGCCCCCCAAAACGGACGATTTTGGGAAAAAGTGTGCACAATTTCTCATAAACATATTGATTAATTGCATTCAAACTTGGTACGAAATATCATTTCAACATACCCAAGATTTTATTAGATTTTGGTGACCTTAACCTTTTCTAAGGTCACAGCCCCCCCCCACCCCCCCCAAAAAAAAGAAGAAAACAGCCAATTTGGGGCCAAAAAGCCCTTTCTACAACTTATTTAACGTCCCTACAGCTGGTGACTGGGAATGTGTGGCGGTCGTAAAAAGTCTCCCTGCTCTACATCATAGTGTAGTTTATATTTTCATGTCCTTTTGGGATCATTGATTCCATTGTTGAATAGGGTCACTGACGAGGCCTAATTGGCTGAAACTAGCTAGTCTGGCCCAGAAAACATGTACACTCCATATTTTCCGGTTCTATGGTGTATTCCTTGCTTCCAAAGGATAACCCTTTCTGCAACTTATTGTCTGTACTCTAAGGCCAATGTCTCCTGAAACCTGTTCTTTTGGGGCTAATAATGGCTTATCTGAAACACATATCATTTAAGAATTTATGAATGTTGGTCAAAATCGGTACAATATTTAATTACAGTCTTCCTCTTGTGGCTGATCTGTTCTTCTATTGTTATGAAAGAGACTTCATTTTGTCGCTTTCCATTGATAACCAATCTGAAATTATTGAAGCTTTTAGCTCCACTTCTAGATATTTAGATGATTTATTAAATATTGATAATACCTATTTCGATGGTTTGATCAGTCAGATTTACCCCCCAGAACTTCAGTTAAATAAAGCAAATTCTTCTGATACCGAGGCCCCGTTTTTGGATTTACATCTATCTATTGTAGATGGATTTGTTTCGTGCAAAATTTATGATAAACGTGATGACTGATTTTGAGATTGTAAATTTTCCTTTTTTGGATGGTGATGTTCCTCGTGCGCCATCCTATGGCGTTTATATTTCGCAATTAATTCGATTTGCTAGAATGTGTAGTCATGTAACTGACTTCAACACTCGTAATTAATTATTAACAGCTAAACTCCTTAATCAGGGTTATCGGTACCATAAACTACGCAAAGCCTTTTCAAAATTTTATAGACGCCATTCTGATTTAATTTCAAAATTCAATACTGGACTTAAATCTCTTCTCTTACAAGGTCTATCGGATACCGAATTTTATGGTGACTTAGTATATAAATTCAGAAAAATATATAACCGCAAGACTTCAGCACCCAATTTCGTAAAATCATTCTTCGATATAAAACGATTGGGTACAACATGGATGTTATACGACAGACTGCATGCATGGTAGTTTACCCAATCACGGTTGGCAGCTTTGCTTCCCTCTTTAATTGCACGCCGGTGGGTCAGGCCTCAGATTCTATGACGGCTCCAACGTAAAGGCTTATTGAGAATTAGAGAGATCTAATTCAAGGAAATGTTGGTTGGTACCTGATGCTCTGTCTCTGGTCGGGTCCATCGGAGTCTAACTGTTGGTTTTCTTTTGCTCCAGCATTTCAGTGGTTTCTTGCTGTCGAGTCCTCACCGTTGTCTAACCTCTGTGGTTCTTTGATTTTTTGTGTTCACGGAGATGTTGCACTGATGAGCTAGGAGGCCTTCATGCGGACTGAACAAATTATTTGTCTAAATCGCGACGGAAGTAAGGGCGAGGATTGTGGCCACGTAAATTCGATTTAAGCCCCCCAGTGGAAATCATTCCACTGACCGTTCCAAGGCGGTTCTTCTGTGGCGGTTTATTTATGGTGTTGTTTGTTACTTACTGTGTGTATCACTTGTGTCTTTTTATTTTGGATGACCATATGGCCATTTTGTGGGAAAGTAACTGTCCTTCTGGCCTTCCTTTGTTTAGGTATCCATTATGGTCTGGTCGCTTAATGTTTGTGTTTCTTTCCCTTTGGTGTCTTTGATGGGTGGAATAAGTTAATTGTATCGATTCCTGATCTTTGTTTTACTTATACTTTGTCAGGTGATCAGAGCTTTTTAATGACTGTTTTTAAGGTCATAGGCTCCCACAAAAACTGTCAGTTTTTGGCCAAAATGGCTTGTTTGCAACTTACATTTTGTTGACTTTAATCTAGTTATTAAAGGACGGGCCTCCGTGGCCTAGTGGATAAGAGCGCTGACTCTTAGTCATTAGGTCTCTCACCGCCGTAGGTTCGAGCCTCGCTCGGGCCACGTGTGAGACGCCAAGTTCTGCAACGGAAGGTCAGGTGGTTTTTCTCCGGGTACTCCGGTTTTCGCCCACCTCTGATTAACGATCGGCTCGATATGAGTGAAATAATCTTGAAAGGGCCGTAAAACCCAAACCAAAAAAAAAAAAAAAAAAAAATCTAGTTATTAAAGTCAAATGGGTGTTTAAGATATATTTATGGTGAGGGGACATTGTTTTCCCCTGAAAACATTTCTTTTTATACCAGCATTCAGGGAACGTCTGCAGAAAATATATATAGATTATTCATTCTCCTAGTTGAAATATGGGATTTATAAACCGAGGGAGGTAAAACAATCCGATAAAGAAACGAGTGCGAAGCACGAGTTTCTTTAACGGATTGTTTTACCTCCCGAGGTTTATAAATCCCATATTTCAAATAGGAGAAATGTATAATCTGTATATTACATGCACTTCCATAGACTCTTAGGAGAGTTTGGATCTTGAATTTTGGATCTGAATGCCCGTTCAGTTGACTGTTTACAGCTCATGTAAACGGTTCAATCAGCGAAGTGTTACAGAATCTGGGTGGAAGAACAACTGGACGGGCGCCATTTTGAAAGCGCTTTCTACAGTTTTGAACAAAAATAGAAGAAACAAAGTGTTTCAGTGATAAAACAAGTAAAACGTTAGCTTAAATAAAGCAAAACTTACATCCTAATCAATGGTCATATCCATGTTTTCTTTTGTTTCAGCGTTGCACCCGACTCAAACGTCACGCATTCTGAACGTCTGTTGATATTTCTTAGACGCCATTACAATGACGTCATGAATAACGTCGCCGTGATTGAAACTTTCCCGCGTTTGAATAGAACAATTTCACTGCAAAGCGGTATCTCGTATCTTGTACATAAAGTAGTTCCAGCTGAAGGGATTTATTTCCCCGGCTAAGAGGAAATATTTCTTCTTAGCAAAAAGGAAAATACCAAGTTTATGTCTGGTAGAAATCATGGTATTTCTCTGTAATGCATGTAATATGAAAAGTTACATACTCTGTAAACAATATAAGACTGTGTCTGGTAATGGAAGGTAAACATGAATGTCTGTCATACAAGTAACATGCACAGAACGTGACAGCAGTAAAAAGCTAGTTCTTTAATTCATCAATGAAAAGCATTCCCGTTTGCCCAGCAAGGAATCATGGTCGTGCTCATACAGATGGCCAGCCACTGTCCTTCTGTATATGTAGACTATATTGATTGTTTCCTGTACGAGTATGCACAGTACTTTGATAACATTGATTTTCTCACCTTATTTTATCGATAAAAGTTTATTTTTCAACATCCTCCACATCGTTAACCGCCAAAACATCAGCATTTTTGAAAGCAGTTTTGTTTCTAAAATAAAGTGGTGTGTAGTTTTCTCCGGTTAATAATGTGGACGACCATGCAATTTTACTTTGAACTCCACAGGGGTCTTCAGTTTTTCCATAGGCGCAATGTTACACATGACCAGCAGTGCCTGTATTCAACCGGAAATTTTGTTACGAAAACGCATGCGGATGAAAAAGTAAAACATTGTTCAACAAACTAGAGATATTTGGCCACCTTATGAGTGTGTTTTGATCAATGTTTGTTGACTTCAAGAATTAGCTCTTTCAGTAGGCACTTTGCAATAGAAACCTGTAACCCGTCCTTTCTTTTTCCATCGCCGAACTGTGTCAGAAGACAAACAAGAAGGTCCATAAGCAGTAGAAATTTCAGTCATCAGCTGCTTCAAAGAACAACCAAGTTTTGAGTGAGCTTTGATGTAAAGTAGAAGTAAAATAAAGATCAGGAATCGATACAATTAACTTACTCCACCCATCAAATACACCAAAGGGAAAGAAACACAAACATGAAGCGACCAGACCATAATGGAAACCTAAACAAAGGAAGGCCATAAGGACAATTACTTTCCCACAAAATGGCCAAATGGCCATCCAAAATAAAAAGACACAAGTGAACCACACAGTAAGTAACAGACAACAACAAAACTAGAGAAAGCGACCAGTGGGTCCTGTATACCCCCGGCCAGCGCCATACTCTGATATAGCTTTCAAGCTTGTATGTAACATGAATGAAGATGTCAAGAAGCTATAAGAATCTATAAATGTGCTTGTAAAAGCTAAACTAAATATAAAATTTCTAAATGGACCAAGGGATTGAGGGCATCAAAATTACTGAAGGAGTGGTAGTGTCAATGTTACTGAAGCAGCAGGGTGGGTTATGCATCAATGAAATCTTTGGACTGGTATGCAACATCGATGCAAGAATGAATTGCATTTGTCTTAGAGTTGAGAACATACAGGCATCTTTAAACTTTGTCATAAAACTTTAACCAAATATAAAATTTCTAAGTCCATGACCTTGAGGTCAAGATCGCCGTGGGTGGGGGAAGGGACATACATCACAAAATGTTGGGACTGGTACATTGATGCAAGTATCAACTGAATTTGTCTTCAGTTTAGAACATATAGCCATCTACAAACTTTGTCATAAAACTTTAACCAAATGTAAAATTTCAAAGTCTGTGTCCTTGACGTCAAGGTCACTGTGGGGGTGAGACATGCATCAATGAAATCTTAAGACCAGTATGTAACTTCAGTGTAAGTATCAACTAAATCTATCAAAGGGTTCAGAGATATAATCTCTCAGAAACTTTGACACAAAACTTTAACCAAATGTAAAATTTCTAAGTCTGTGACCTTGACATCAAGGATGGGACATGCAACAATGAAATCTTTAGACCAGTATGTAACTTCAGCGTAAGTATCTACTGCATCTATCAAAGGGTTCGGAAGATACAATCTCCTAGAAACTTTGACGCAAAACTTTAACAAAAATGTTAACGGACGGAAAGACGGACACACGAAAGGACGGACGGACGAACGGCAGGACGAAAACTATATACCCCCATAGCATACTTCGTATGCCGGGGGTATAATAAATAAACCGCCACAGAAGAACCGCCTTGGAACGGTCAGTGGAAAGAATTCCACTGGGGGGAGGCGGGGGGGGGGGGGGGGGGGCTTAAATCGATTTTACATGGCCATAATCCTCGCCCTTACCTCTGTCGCGGTATACACTAATTTTGTTTAGTCCGCATGAAGGCTTCCTAACTCATCAGTGAAACATCTCCGAGAACATACAAATAAACAAACTACAGAGCTGAAACAAGGTTGAGGACTCGACAGCATACAACAACAGAATTGCTGGCGCAAAAGAAAACCAAGAGTTAGACTCCAAGGGGCCTGACCAAAGACGGAGCATCAGGCGCCAACCAACATAAAGAAAACTAAAATAAAATTCCATTTATGTTTTTACGTTGGAACCGTCATATAATCTTAGGCCCGACCCAATGGTGTGCAATCCAAGAGGGAAGTAAAGTTGCCAACCGTGATTGGGTTAACCACCATGCATGCTGTCTGTTTTAAAACATTTATGTTGTGCCCAATCTTTATATATTGACGAACGATTTTACGAAATTGGGTACTACAGGCATGTATTTTTCTAAATTTATATACTAAGTCACCATAGAATTCGGGTTCCGATAGGCCTTGTTGCAGAAGTGTTTTAAAGTCCCACATTGAATTTTGAAACCAAATCCAAATGACGTCTATAAAACTTAGAAAAGGCTTTACCTAGTTTATGATACCGATACCCTGATTAAGAAGTTTAGCGGTTAATAATTTATTACGAGTGTTGAAGTCCGATACATGACTAGACATTCTAGCGAATCCAATTAACTGTGAAATATAAACCGTACTACGTCGCACGAGGAACATCACCATCCCAAAAAGGAAAATTTACAATCTCGAAATCGAAATCATGTTTATCATAAATTTTGCAAGAAACAAATCCATCTACAATAGCTAAATGTAAATTCAACAAGAGCTGTCGCCAGACAGCATAGCTCGCCTGTTTCACGCCTTCAAGATATAAGGTAAAATTACTGAACCATGAAATATAGGTCACACACACCTAGCTACATTTTGAGGTCAGTGATCAGGTCACATGGAACATATATGCCAGATATTACATTTCAGAATCACAATGTGTATGAATTATAAGGCAAAATCAATGAACCATGAAAATAGGTCACACTGACCTAGATATACATGTATTTCTATGTCAATCATCTGGTCACATGGAACTTATAATTCAGGACGGAAGTTTCTAAAAAAAAAAAAAAAAAGAATAGTATTCAATTTGGCAGAGTCACTGAATCATGAAATTTAGGTCACACTGACCAAGATATAATTTTGAGGTCAACCATGGGGTCACATGGAATAAATAATCCAGGCATGATGTTTCTTCATGAAAAAGTATTCAAGATAATAGCCAAATCACTGAACCATGAAATATAGGTTACAGTGACCTAGATATATTTTGAGGTAAATCATGGGGTCACATGGAACTAACAACCCAGGTATGACATTTCTGCATCAAATAGTAATAAAGATAATAGGGAAAAATCACTGAACCATGAAATATAGGTCACAATGACCTGGATTTATTTTGTGGTCAATAATTAGGTCACATTGAATAAATAATCCAGGTGTAACATTTCTTCATCAAATAGTGTTCAAGATAATAGACAAAATCACCCAACCATGAAATATAGGTCACAGTGACCTAAACATATTTTGAGGTCAAGCATAGGGTCACATGGGACTAATAATCTAGGTATGACATTTCTCCATCAAATAATATTCAAGATAATAGGCAAAATCATTGAACCATGAAATATAGGTCACACTGACCAAGCTATATTTTGAGGTCAATCATGGGGTCACATGGAACTAATAACCCAGGTATGACATTTCTCCATCAAAAAGTATTCGAGATAAAAGACAAAATCACTGAACCATGAAATATAGGTCACACTGACCTAATTATATTTTGGGGTCAATTATCGGGTCACATGGAACATATAATCGAGGTATGACATTTCTGCATCAAATAGTATTCGAGATAATAGGTAAAATCACTGAGCCATGAAATATAGGTCACAGTGACCTAGATATATTTTGCGGCCAATTATCGGGTCGCATGGAACTACTTATCCAGGTATGACATTTCTCCATCAAATAGTATTCGAGATAATAGTCAAAATCACTGAACCATGAAATATAGGTCACAGTGACCTAGATATATTTTGAGGTCAATCATGGCGTCACATGGAACTAATATCCCAGGTATGACATTTCTCCAACAAATAGTCTTCAAGATAAAAGGCAAAATCACTGGACTGTGAAATATAGGTCACCATGACCTTCACCCTTTTACACTTGAACCAATGTCACTTGGTTGGCTGATGTATAACCAATTCTGTCTATAACTTGTTAGCATAAGGGAAAGGTATACAACAAATTACAAAGTAGTCCTAGATTTTGAACCCTAGCCCCACCCCATCCCCACTCCCAGGCATGAACCCAGGGGTGTGTTGTCTTGGAATCTCAGAAGACACTCCCAGGTGTCCAAGTTGTAAATATGAATGCTTTGTGATGAGTGACTGCTGAGATGTAAGCATTTCAAAAACTTTAACACAGTATTACATAGGTGTTCTAGATTTTGACCCCAAGCCCCACCCCGGGGCATGACCCCCGGGGGCTGTTCTCTTTGAACATCAGAAGACCCTCCCAGGTACTAAAGTTCCAAGTATGAGTGCTCTGTGATGAGTGACTGTCGAGATATAAGCATTTGAAAAACTTTAACACAGTGTGATGCGCACGCGCACGAGCACGCGCACGCCATCCGAGGTGACAACAATAGCTCTCCATGTAGTTCGTACAGGCGAGCTAAAAAGGGGGCCTCGGTATCAGAGGAATTTGCCTTGCGTAACTGAAGTTCTAGGGGATAAATCTGACTGATCAAACCATCAAAGTAAGTATTGTCAATATTTAATCTAAATATCTAGAAGTAGAGCTAAAAGCTTCAATAATTTCAGATTGGTTACCAATGGAAAGTGACAACATGAAGTCTCTTTCATAACAATACAAGAACAGATCAGCCACAAGAGGTGCGCAATTCGTACCCATCGGAATACCCACAATTTGTCTAAATGACTTAGTACCGAATCTAATATAAATATTGTCAAGTAGAAAGGTGAAGGCATCACACACTTTCTGATATGACCAAAGTGTATAATTCTTATGCTCTTTAGAAGTGAAAAATGCATTTCTGACATTACCTGCAAGATAGAGAGAATCTTCTCTGTGAAAAGCCCATTCAATTAAATCATTAAGCTTTTCTTTTATAAGATTATGAGGAAGTGTAGTGTAAAGAGTGGAAAAATCGTAAAATCGTAAATCGTAAATCTGGTCGGGCTCATCGGAGTCTAACTGTTGGTTTTCTTTTGCTCCAGCATTTCAGTGGTTTCTTGCTGTCGAGTCCTCACCGTTGTCTCACCTCTGTGGTTCTTTGATTTCTGTGTTCACGGAGATGTTGCACTGATGAGTTAGGAGGCCTTCATGCGGACTGAACAAATTATTTGTCTAAATCGCGACGGAAGTAAGGGCGAGGATTGTGGCCACGTAAAATCGATTTAAGCCCCCCCCCCCCCCCAGTGGAAATCTTCCACTGACCGTTCCAAGGCGGCTCTTCTGTGGCGATTTATTTATGTTGTTGTTTGTTACTTACTGTGTGTATCACTTGTGTCTTTTAATTTTGGATGGCCATATGGCCATTTTGTGGGAAAGTAACTGTCCATATGGCCTTCCTTTGTTTAGGTTTCCATTATGGTCTGGTCGCTTAATGTTTGTATTTCTTTCCCTTTGGTGTCTTTTATGGATGGAGTAAGTTAATTGTATCAATTCCTGATCTTTGTTTTACTTCTACTTTGAAGCACGAAAACGTCTGGATTTCAATTTATTTAAAGTAGAAGTAAAACAAAGATCAGGAATCGATACAATTAACTTACTCCACCCATCAAAGACACCAAAGGGAAAGAAACACAAACATTAAGCGACCAGACCATAATGGAAACCTAAACAAAGGAAGGCCATAAGGACAGTTACTTTCCCACAAAATGGCCATATGGCCATCCAAAGTAAAAAGACACAAGTGATACACACAGTAAGTAACAAACAACACCATAAATAAACCACCACAGAAGAACCGCCTTGGAACGGTCAGTGGAAAGATTTGCACGGGGGGGGGGGGGCTTAAATCGATTTTACGTGGCCACAATCCTCGCCCTTACTTCCGTCGCGATTTAGACAAATAATTTGTTCAGTCCGCATGAAGGCCTCCTAGCTCATCAGTGCAACATCTCCGTGAACACAAAAAATCAAAGAACCACAGAGGTGAGACAACGGTGAGGACTCGACATCAAGAAACCACTGAAATGCTGGAGCAAAAGAAAACCAACAGTTAGACTCCGATGGACCCGACCAGAGACAGAGCATCAGGCACCAACCAACATTACCTTGAAACCTCATTCTAATTTTTTATAGACCAAAACAGATTTCTTCCTGATCTTTCAAAGACTTTATCACAATATTTAATAACATGCGTTTTAATAGCAGTAAGACAGGTATAATTTAGAAAGTTCAGTGGTAGTGCAAGAGCTAGAATTTGCAATAAACTGTGCTTTGTAAGGTCTTTTATGAAGTTTTGGTACTCAGTATAGCGTAGGAAGCTTGTCTTGGCCTTCTGTAACACACTAAGGAAACTTGGTAAGCCCGTAAGCCAGTAAGCCTGTATTTCAGCTTTCTTGTCGACGCTTCTACCAACCATTTTTACTGTAGTGGTCAACGATAGACAAATTTTATGTCTTAGTCTGACATGTACATTTATACACCGTTTTGGTGAATACAATGATAGGACGGTTACTGTACATTGAAGACGCGGCGAAGTGTGCTCTGGGGTCGAAGTGGTGACCTCCATGAGAATGACTGTTCAAGAACATGAGTTCGTAGGAGATCTTGATTTCGAAGGGTTATTTGTTTTGGATAGCCAACTGGCCATTTTGTGGGAAAGTAACTGTCCTTTTGGATTTCCGCTATTGACGTTTCCATAAGGGTCTGTTGTTTCATGTTTGTGTTTCTTTCCCTTTGGTGTCTCTGGTGGGAGCTGTGGGTTAATTGTATTAATTCCTGATCATTGCCTTCACTTCTATTTTACCAACCGGGGCTAAATTAACAATGATTTTGACAAAATTGTCAGTGAATCAAAGTTGGTACAATTCAGCAAATGGTGTCTTCAGTTGTTAAAAAAGACAAACTTGTCACTGAAATGGAATCTTTATGATCACCTGAGACTATTAGAATATAAGTAGCAGGTGAAATAACCTCATTAACTATAGATGTACTGAATGGAGAAACGAAAACTGTGTTGCTCGAGTGTTAGAACTTTTACATGGTGAGAAGCTGGGCCTAAATTCTGCAGACGATACTTGGATAGGGAGGGCACATCGTTTAGGCAGGCCCAGAAAACATGTACACTCCATATTTTTTTCAGTTCTGTGGTGTATTCCTTGCTTCCAAAGGATAACCCTTTTATAGAACATATTTAACTTCACTACAGCTGGAGTGTGGGAATGTGTGGCGGCGGTAAAACGTCTCCCTGCCCTACATCATAGTGTAGATTATTAAATTTTCTTGTCCTTTGGGATCATTGATTCCATTGTGGAATTTTGAAAATATCTGAGGGTCACTGATGAGGCCTACATGGCCGAAACTAGCTAGTCTGGCCCAGAAAACATGTACACTCCATATTTTTTCAGTTCTGTGGTGTATTCCTTGCTTCCAAAGGATAACCCTTTTATAGAACATAAGAGAAAGGCAGCAAGTCCCATTATCGTAGTTTTCTCAAGTTATAGCCACATAGAAACAATAATGGCGAATGTTAATAAACTGGGGGATACAGACTTAAGCGTTAATAGGGATCTTCCCTCTGAAATCACAAGGGCTAGGAAGGTGTTGTGGCCAAAATTAACAGATAAGACGGAAAATTTCCTTCATCTCAAGCAACCATAGCATACCCTGCGAAAATTGTTCTGGACGGCCGAGTTGCAGAGGACATGTTCCCTGAATAGGACGATATGCTTAGGGGCAGCAGAATCGACGAAGATCACCCTAGCCAACAATTTTTTAAACATGATCGACCGTGATTGACCATGCAGTCAGTCTATGGTCATACAGAGAAAGCCTCTTGAGAGTTCCCAGCCGCGGGAGAAATAAGTCAGTCATTACTGCCCCAACAACTTAGCTTACCTTCATTTGCTACAAGGCGAACTACGCTAGAGCTTGACAGAGCGCTATGCAACAGGCCCTATCGTGGCCCTCCAGAACGAGACCCAGGTAAAATCAACAACCTATGGCTTTATTCATCCTGGAAACATGGCTTCATCAAATAATCAAACTCACAGAAGTCGTTCAGTGACCAGACATAGCGAAAAACCAAATCTCAGAATACGATCTGTTGGAAGACCTCTATTAAGGTCTGTGTCAATTTAAGTGCCTCATGCCCCGAAGACCAGCGTGATCAGAGCTCTCCGCCACAAAACGATTAGAGTATGGCAGAAGGATCTCCCACAAATGAAAATAAAGACAATTAGAACATAAGGGGAAAAGATAGCAGCCATGATGCATCAAAGGCTGCAGGTAGAAATAATTCTATTATAAAAGACACAAATGCTCATAACATGCTAAAGAGCAGTTCATATAATTCGCAACACTGAATGTATGTGGTTTAAAAACAAGGTCGCAGTACCCCGATTTCAATGATTATTGGAATAAGCTTGACCACTGAAACCAAGATTGAAGAAACTGACGTAATTTCCATACCAGGATTCGTCTCGTTTTCAAAAGTTAGGCGTAAAAAATGTGAACGCAGATCGGGTGGAATTTCTGTTTATGTGAAAGAAAACATTTCAAAATATTTCTCTTGCATACCCACTGAATCAGACTACATTCTTTGGTTCAGTCTCGATAAAAGCTTTACAAACACAATTGATGATATAATTTTTGGGGTGGTTTATATTCCACCTGAAAATTGGCATTTCCTAATAAACGACGAATTGATAGTCAATGAAATGGAAATCACACAGATGTAAAGTAAATACAACCATGTGGTATTGACAGGTGATTTCAACGGTAAAAAGTCGAATGCCTGGGATTATTTACCATCAGATACCTTTATTGTCGTTTTATTTGATTTTGACGCTGAAACGGAAACCTTTTTCAACCCAACATTCATAATTGCCTCCAACTTTTTGATAAATTTTCTGTTCCTTGAGACCGAAAGTCAAAAGATACAAAACACTGGTTACGCTGCATCGCAGCCATGTCGTGTCGGCACCGATTCAATATTGAGTCGGCGTTGATTCGACGTTGCATGCCTGAAGGCCATTCGTTCTCCTCTATGAAAACGAATGAACAATTATATGTCTTGTAATAAATGTATATATACCTGAACTTACCTGACAGGCGAAATTTTAATCCAGTTTTAAAATTAACAAATGTCGTTTGCACACATAAACATAACTGAATTTTTTTTTTCTTGTAACTCAGACATTATTTCATTCATAAAACAAGCACATGCCTTGTGCTACACTTAGGGAATTCTCCAGGCGTGGTCAATTCAGTAAGGTTGAATTGCGGCAATCAGAATGAATTTTGTGTAAATTTGATATAAATAATATACATAAAAAAAAACCTTCAAAAGTTCCCAAATGCACTAGCTGTCGTGCAAGTTGACACTACACAAAACTGGAACTACAAAATATTTGTGATTTTTATCAAAAGTTTTCATCTTACAGCCTCTTCTAATGCACATACTAAACAATTTGTTTCATATGTGCTGTGTTTGCTGGGACTTGTCCATCATCCGTTTCGGTTTCAGAACTTTGGGGTTGAGACACACTGATGAAGATTAAATATCAGAAAGGCCTCTGTGTCACTAAATTTGGTATAGTTATGCCTTAATTGCCGCAATTCGGCCAAGTGAAATTTCCTGTCCTGGTTATTAGTACTGACGTCATACAATTATCATTAAAGCAATAATTTATTGGGAAACGAATCTAGTGACTCAATACAGGTAATTTATTTTATTTATTTATATATTTTTTTATTTACATGCATTTATTTACTTTAGAATGTTCATATCCTTTCCCCACAGAAATTATGTGTATTTTAGATAACTGCATGTCTTTCAAGAACCATAATATAAACCTCAAAAGAAGGACACCTTCGCTGCATTGGGCCTATTTTTGAGTAACTTCGCTGTCGTCAATGAAAATTGTGAATAACCCTCATGTATCATCTAACTTGTATGATCTGTAAGAAATAAAGGACATGTTATGTTATGTAGGTATTGAATAAGTCTATACTGGTATGTGTTGGTTTATATAGTGACCAGGTGGATATCAAGCTAGAGGACAATAAACTATTCATTTCGAACATTCCTCTTATATAATCTATACATTTTTGGGTAGAAAAATGACCATTTTCTATATAATCTATACATTTTTGGGAACCACCTTGAAACTATGTTATATCCATAAATGCGTTGAAACAGTGTTATATTGAGGTTGTGGTGTAATGACTTTATGAGATTTGAACAATTTGGACCTGGCAAGTGCTTTGTAATAAGTAAATTCTCAAACTCTCACTGTATTACACTGCCAGAACTACCACTGGACAGTCACACAATGAGCAATCAATCCCCAGTTTATCACAGTCCATCCTTCTATCACATTACATCTACATATTATGACCAATGTCAATGAACCAAACATACTGAGTATGGCATGATGTAGACTGATGAAAGCATTGTATTTTTTCTATTTTCGTAACAGTCAAACTCACTTATCTAGACTTCATGATGAAATTATGTTCTGTGCCAAACATTATTTTGGAGTCGTCGTTTAATGCACAAGTCTGTCGGTACTAGTTCACACAGTAATTGAAGGAATCAAATAAGGCAAAATGGAAGTGGCTTGTAACATATCAAACAGTACAGATCTTGATTAGGCTGCTAAGGAACTGCCTGAACAGGACCTATACTGTTAAATTAGGTAATTATGGACAAACATTTTGGGTATAATTACAGGTATAACACTGCCAACAAGTGAGCCCAAAGAAAATTTTGATGGGATGAGAGCTAATGTTATATGGTTCTAATTGAGTACTAGTAGGTGCATGTGCAATATGGACCAAAAGGATTGCATCCATTTTTAATATGCTGGCACAAACCATATTTACTGTGTTTATTTGGACAGACAAACCTTGGCAAACAGTGTAGACTAAGATGCTCTGTCTCTGGTTGGATCCATCAGAGTCTAACTGTTGGTTTTCTTTTGCTCCAGTATTTCAATGGTTTCTTGCTGTCGAGTCCTCCATCTCTGTGGTTGTTTGGTTTTTGTGTTCTTGGAGATGTTGCACTAATGAGTTAGGAGGCCTTCATGCGGAATGAAAATTTGTCTAAATCACAATGAAAGTAAGGGTGAGGATTGCGGCCACAAACCATATTTACCGAGTTTATTTGGACAGACAAACCTCGACAAACAGTGTAGATTAAGATGCTCTGTCTCTGGTTGGACACGTCAGAGTCTAACTGCTGGTTTTCTTTTGCTAGAGTATTTCAATGGTTTCTTGCTTTCGAGTCCTCCATCTCTGTGGTTGTTTGATTTGTGTGTTCTTTGAGATGTTGCACTAATGAGTTAGGAGGCCTTCATGCGGGATGAAAATTTGTCTAAATCACGATGGAAGGGCGAGGATTGCGGCAGCGTAAAATTGATTTAAGTCCCCCAGTGGAATTTGTTTCACTGACCGTTCCAAGGCAGTTCTTCCTTCAGGGTTTATTTTTGTTATTGTTTATCTTTGTGTGTATCGCTTGTATTTTTTTTTTTTTTTGAATAGCCAATTGGCCATTTTGTGGGAAAGTAACTGTCCTTTTGGCTTTCCACTATTAATATTTCCATTAGGGTCTAGTTATTTCATGTTTGTGTTTCATTCCCTTTGGTGTCTCTGATGGGAGCTGTGGGTTAATTGTATTAATTCCTGATCATTGCCTTCACTTCTATTTTACCAACCGGGGCTAAATTAACAATGATTTTGACAAAATTGTCAGTGAATCAAAGTTGGTACAATTCAGCAAATGGTGTCTTCAGTTGTTAAAAAAGACAAACTTGTCACTGAAATGGAATCTTTATGATCACCTGAGACTATTAGAATATAAGTAGCAGGTGAAATAACCTCATTAACTATAGATGTACTGAATGGAGAAATGAAAACTGTGTTGCTCGAGTGTTAGAACTTTTACATGGTGAGAAGCTGGGCCTAAATTCTGTAGACGATACTTGGATAGGGAGGGCACATCGTTTAGGCAGGCCCAGAAAACATGTACACTCCATATTTTTTCAGTTCTGTGGTGTATTCCTTGCTTCCAAAGGATAACCCTTTTATAGAACATATTTAACTTCACTACAGCTGGAGTGTGGGAATGTGTGGCGGCGGTAAAACGTCTCCCTGCCCTACATCATAGTGTAGATTATTAAATTTTCTTGTCCTTTGGGATCATTGATTCCATTGTGGAATTTTGAAAATATCTGAGGGTCACTGATGAGGCCTACATGGCCGAAACTAGCTAGTCTGGCCCAGAAAACATGTACACTCCATATTTTTTCAGTTCTGTGGTGTATTCCTTGCTTCCAAAGGATAACCCTTTTATAGAACATAAGAGAAAGGCAGCAAGTCCCATTATCGTAGTTTTCTCAAGTTATAGCCACATAGAAACAATAATGGCGAATGTTAATAAACTGGGGGATACAGACTTAAGCGTTAATAGGGATCTTCCCTCTGAAATCACAAGGGCTAGGAAGGTGTTGTGGCCAAAATTAACAGATAAGACGGAAAATTTCCTTCATCTCAAGCAACCATAGCATACCCTGCGAAAATTGTTCTGGACGGCCGAGTTGCAGAAGACATGTTCCCTGAATAGGGGCAGCAGAATCGACGAAGATCACCCTAGCCAACAATTTTTTAAACATGATCGACCGTGATTGACCATGCAGTCAGTCTATGGTCATACAGAGAAAGCCTCTTGAGAGTTCCCAGCCGCGGGAGAAATAAGTCAGTCATTACTGCCCCAACAACTTAGCTTACCATCATTTGCTACAAGGCGAACTACGCTAGAGCTTGACAGAACGCTATGCAACAGGCCCTATCGTGGCCCTCCAGAACGAGACCCAGGTAAAATCAACAACCTATGGCTTTATTCATCCTGGAAACATGGCTTCATCAAATAATGAAACTCACAGAAGTCGTTCAGTGACCAGACATAGCGATAAACCAAATCTCAGAATACGATCTGTTGGAAGACCTCTATTAAGGTCTGTGTCAATTTAAGTGCCTCATGCCCCGAAGACCAGCGTGATCAGAGCTTCCCGCAACAAAACGATTAGAGTATGGCAGAAGGATCTCCCACAAATGAAAATAAAGACAATTGGAACATAAGGGGAAAAGATAGCAGCCATGATGCATCAAAGGCTGCAGGTAGAAATAATTCTATTATAAAAGACACAAATGCTCATAACATGCTAAAGAGCAGTTCATATAATTCGCAACACTGAATGTATGTGGTTTAAAAACAAGGTCGCAGTACCCCGATTTCAATGATTATTGGAATAAGCTTGACCACTGAAACCAAGATTGAAGAAACTGACGTAATTTCCATACCAGGATTCGTCTCGTTTTCAAAAGTTAGGCGTAAAAAATGTGAACGCAGATCGGGTGGAATTTCTGTTTATGTGAAAGAAAACATTTCAAAATATTTCTCTTGCATACCCACTGAATCAGACTACATTCTTTGGTTCAGTCTCGATAAAAGCTTTACAAACACAAATGATGATATAATTTTTGGGGTGGTTTACATTCCACCTGAAAATTGGCATTTCCTAATAAACGACGAATTGATAGTCAATGAAATGGAAATCACGCAGATGTAAAGTAAATACAACCATGTGGTATTGACAGGTGATTTCAACGGTAAAAAGTCGAATGCCTGGGATTATTTACCATCAGATACCTTTATTGTCGTTTTATTTGATTTTGACGCTGAAACGGAAACCTTTTTCAACCCAACATTCATAATTGCCTCCACCTTTTTGATAAATTTTCTGTTCCTTGAGACCGAAAGTCAAAAGATACAAAACACTGGTTACGCTGCATCGCAGCCATGTCGTGTCGGCACCGATTCAATATTGAGTCGGCGTTGATTCGACGTTGCATGCCTGAAGGCCATTCGTTCTCCTCTATGAAAACGAATGAACAATTATATGTCTTGTAATAAATGTATATATACCTGAACTTACCTGACAGGCGAAATTTTAATCCCGTTTTAAAATTAACAAATGTCGTTTGCACACATAAACATAACTGAATTTTTTTTTTCTTGTAACTCAGACATTATTTCATTCATAAAACAAGCACATGCCTTGTGCTACACTTAGGGAATTCTCCAGGCGTGGTCAATTCAGTAAGGTTGAATTGCGGCAATCAGAATGAATTTTGTGTAAATTTGATATAAATAATATACATAAAAAAAAACCTTCAAAAGTTCCCAAATGCACTAGCTGTCGTGCAAGTTGACACTACACAAAACTGGAACTACAAAATATTTGTGATTTTTATCAAAAGTTTTCATCTTACAGCCTCTTCTAATGCACATACTAAACAATTTGTTTCATATGTGCTGTGTTTGCTGGGACTTGTCCATCATCCGTTTCGGTTTCAGAACTTTGGGGTTGAGACACACTGATGAAGATTAAATATCAGAAAGGCCTCTGTGTCACTAAATTTGGTATAGTTATGCCTTAATTGCCGCAATTCGGCCAAGTGAAATTTCCTGTCCTGGTTATTAGTACTGACGTCATACAATTATCATTAAAGCAATAATTTATTGGGAAACGAATCTAGTGACTCAATACAGGTAATTTATTTTATTTATTTATATATTTTTTTATTTACATGCATTTATTTACTTTAGAATGTTCATATCCTTTCCCCACAGAAATTATGTGTATTTTAGATAACTGCATGTCTTTCAAGAACCATAATATAAACCTCAAAAGAAGGACACCTTCGCTGCATTGGGCCTATTTTTGAGTAACTTCGCTGTCGTCAATGAAAATTGTGAATAACCCTCATGTATCATCTAACTTGTATGATCTGTAAGAAATAAAGGACATGTTATGTTATGTAGGTATTGAATAAGTCTATACTGGTATGTGTTGGTTTATATAGTGACCAGGTGGATATCAAGCTAGAGGACAATAAACTATTCATTTCGAACATTCCTCTTATATAATCTATACATTTTTGGGTAGAAAAATGACCATTTTCTATATAATCTATACATTTTTGGGAACCACCTTGAAACTATGTTATATCCATAAATGCGTTGAAACAGTGTTATATTGAGGTTGTGGTGTAATGACTTTAAGAGATTTGAACAATTTGGACCTGGCAAGTGCTTTGTAATAAGTAAATTCTCAAACTCTCACTGTATTACACTGCCAGAACTACCACTGGACAGTCACACAATGAGCAATCAATCCCCAGTTTATCACAGTCCATCCTTCTATCACATTACATCTACATATTATGACCAATGTCAATGAACCAAACATACTGAGTATGGCATGATGTAGACTGATGAAAGCATCGTATTTTTTCTATTTTCGTAACTGTCAAACTCACTTATCTAGACTTCATGATGAAATTATGTTCTGTGCCAAACACATTATTTTGGAGTCGTCGTTTAATGCACAAGTCTGTCGGTACTAGTTCACACAGTAATTGAAGGAATCAAATAAGGCAAAATGGAAGTGGCTTGTAACATATCAAACAGTACAGATCTTGATTAGGCTGCTTAGGAACTGCCTGAACAGGACCTATACTGTTAAATTAGGTAATTATGGACAAACATTTTGGGTATAATTACAGGTATAACACTGCCAACAAGTGAGCCCAAAGAAAATTTTGATGGGATGAGAGCTAATGTTATATGGTTCTAATTGAGTACTAGTAGGTGCATGTGCAATATGGACCAAAAGGATTGCATCCATTTTAATATGCTGGCACAAACCATATTTACTGTGTTTATTTGGACAGACAAACCTTGGCAAACAGTGTAGACTAAGATGCTCTGTCTCTGGTTGGATCCATCAGTCTAACTGTTGGTTTTCTTTTGCTCCAGTATTTCAATGGTTTCTTGCTGTCGAGTCCTCCATCTCTGTGGTTGTTTGGTTTTTGTGTTCTTGGAGATGTTGCACTAATGAGTTAGGAGGCCTTCATGCGGAATGAAAATTTGTCTAAATCACAATGAAAGTAAGGGTGAGGATTGCGGCCACAAACCATATTTACCGTGTTTATTTGGACAGACAAACCTCGACAAACAGTGTAGATTAAGATGCTCTGTCTCTGGTTGGACACGTCAGAGTCTAACTGCTGGTTTTCTTTTGCTAGAGTATTTCAATGGTTTCTTGCTTTCGAGTCCTCCATCTCTGTGGTTGTTTGATTTGTGTGTTCTTTGAGATGTTGCACTAATGAGTTAGGAGGCCTTCATGCGGGATGAAAATTTGTCTAAATCACGATGGAAGGGCGAGGATTGCGGCAGCGTAAAATTGATTTAAGTCCCCCAGTGGAATTTGTTTCACTGACCGTTCCAAGGCAGTTCTTCCTTCAGGGTTTATTTTTGTTATTGTTTATCTTTGTGTGTATCGCTTGTATTTTTTTTTTTTTTTTTTTGAATAGCCAATTGGCCATTTTGTGGGAAAGTAACTGTCCTTTTGGCTTTCCACTATTAATATTTCCATTAGGGTCTAGTTATTTCATGTTTGTGTTTCATTCCCTTTGGTGTCTCTGATGGGAGCTGTGGGTTAATTGTATTAATTCCTGATCATTGCCTTCACTTCTATTTTACCAACCGGGGCTAAATTAACAATGATTTTGACAAAATTGTCAGTGAATCAAAGTTGGTACAATTCAGCAAATGGTGTCTTCAGTTGTTAAAAAAGACAAACTTGTCACTGAAATGGAATCTTTATGATCACCTGAGACTATTAGAATATAAGTAGCAGGTGAAATAACCTCATTAACTATAGATGTACTGAATGGAGAAATGAAAACTGTGTTGCTCGAGTGTTAGAACTTTTACATGGTGAGAAGCTGGGCCTAAATTCTGTAGACGATACTTGGATAGGGAGGGCACATCGTTTAGGCAGGCCCAGAAAACATGTACACTCCATATTTTTTCAGTTCTGTGGTGTATTCCTTGCTTCCAAAGGATAATCCTTTTATAGAACATATTTAACTTCACTACAGCAGGAGTGTGGGAATGTGTGGCGGCGGTAAAACGTCTCCCTGCCCTACATCATAGTGTAGATTATTAAATTTTCTTGTCCTTTGGGATCATTGATTCCATTGTGGAATTTTGAAAATATCTGAGGGTCACTGATGAGGCCTACATGGCCGAAACTAGCTAGTCTGGCCCAGAAAACATGTACACTCCATATTTTTTTCAGTTCTGTGGTGTATTCCTTGCTTCCAAAGGATAACCCTTTTATAGAACATAAGAGAAAGGCAGCAAGTCCCATTATCGTAGTTTTCTCAAGTTATAGCCACATAGAAACAATAATGGCGAATGTTAATAAACTGGGGGATACAGACTTAAGCGTTAATAGGGATCTTCCCTCTGAAATCACAAGGGCTAGGAAGGTGTTGTGGCCAAAATTAACAGATAAGACGGAAAATTTCCTTCATCTCAAGCAACCATAGCATACCCTGCGAAAATTGTTCTGGACGGCCGAGTTGCAGAAGACATGTTCCCTGAATAGGGGCAGCAGAATCGACGAAGATCACCCTAGCCAACAATTTTTTAAACATGATCGACCGTGATTGACCATGCAGTCAGTCTATGGTCATACAGAGAAAGCCTCTTGAGAGTTCCCAGCCGCGGGAGAAATAAGTCAGTCATTACTGCCCCAACAACTTAGCTTACCATCATTTGCTACAAGGCGAACTACGCTAGAGCTTGACAGAACGCTATGCAACAGGCCCTATCGTGGCCCTCCAGAACGAGACCCAGGTAAAATCAACAACCTATGGCTTTATTCATCCTGGAAACATGGCTTCATCAAATAATCAGACTCACAGAAGTCGTTCAGTGACCAGACATAGCGATAAACCAAATCTCAGAATACGATCTGTTGGAAGACCTCTATTAAGGTCTGTGTCAATTTAAGTGCCTCATGCCCCGAAGACCAGCGTGATCAGAGCTTCCCGCAACAAAACGATTAGAGTATGGCAGAAGGATCTCCCACAAATGAAAATAAAGACAATTAGAACATAAGGGGAAAAGATAGCAGCCATGATGCATCAAAGGCTGCAGGTAGAAATAATTCTATTATAAAAGACACAAATGCTCATAACATGCTAAAGAGCAGTTCATATAATTCGCAACACTGAATGTATGTGGTTTAAAAACAAGGTCGCAGTACCCCGATTTCAATGATTATTGGAATAAGCTTGACCACTGAAACCAAGATTGAAGAAACTGACGTAATTTCCATACCAGGATTCGTCTCGTTTTCAAAAGTTAGGCGTAAAAAATGTGAACGCAGATCGGGTGGAATTTCTGTTTATGTGAAAGAAAACATTTCAAAATATTTCTCTTGCATACCCACTGAATCAGACTACATTCTTTGGTTCAGTCTCGATAAAAGCTTTACAAACACAAATGATGATATAATTTTTGGGGTGGTTTACATTCCACCTGAAAATTGGCATTTCCTAATAAACGACGAATTGATAGTCAATGAAATGGAAATCACGCAGATGTAAAGTAAATACAACCATGTGGTATTGACAGGTGATTTCAACGGTAAAAAGTCGAATGCCTGGGATTATTTACCATCAGATACCTTTATTGTCGTTTTATTTGATTTTGACGCTGAAACGGAAACCTTTTTCAACCCAACATTCATAATTGCCTCCACCTTTTTGATAAATTTTCTGTTCCTTGAGACCGAAAGTCAAAAGATACAAAACACTGGTTACGCTGTATCGCAGCCATGTCGTGTCGGCACCGATTCAATATTGAGTCGGCGTTGATTCGACGTTGCATGCCTGAAGGCCATTCGTTCTCCTCTATGAAAACGAATGAACAATTATATGTCTTGTAATAAATGTATATATACCTGAACTTACCTGACAGGCGAAATTTTAATCCCGTTTTAAAATTAACAAATGTCGTTTGCACACATAAACATAACTGAATTTTTTTTTTCTTGTAACTCAGACATTATTTCATTCATAAAACAAGCACATGCCTTGTGCTACACTTAGGGAATTCTCCAGGCGTGGTCAATTCAGTAAGGTTGAATTGCGGCAATCAGAATGAATTTTGTGTAAATTTGATATAAATAATATACATAAAAAAAAACCTTCAAAAGTTCCCAAATGCACTAGCTGTCGTGCAAGTTGACACTACACAAAACTGGAACTACAAAATATTTGTGATTTTTATCAAAAGTTTTCATCTTACAGCCTCTTCTAATGCACATACTAAACAATTTGTTTCATATGTGCTGTGTTTGCTGGGACTTGTCCATCATCCGTTTCGGTTTCAGAACTTTGGGGTTGAGACACACTGATGAAGATTAAATATCAGAAAGGCCTCTGTGTCACTAAATTTGGTATAGTTATGCCTTAATTGCCGCAATTCGGCCAAGTGAAATTTCCTGTCCTGGTTATTAGTACTGACGTCATACAATTATCATTAAAGCAATAATTTATTGGGAAACGAATCTAGTGACTCAATACAGGTAATTTATTTTATTTATTTATATATTTTTATATTTACATGCATTTATTTACTTTAGAATGTTCATATCCTTTCCCCACAGAAATTATGTGTATTTTAGATAACTGCATGTCTTTCAAGAACCATAATATAAACCTCAAAAGAAGGACACCTTCGCTGCATTGGGCCTATTTTTGAGTAACTTCGCTGTCGTCAATGAAAATTGTGAATAACCCTCATGTATCATCTAACTTGTATGATCTGTAAGAAATAAAGGACATGTTATGTTATGTAGGTATTGAATAAGTCTATACTGGTATGTGTTGGTTTATATAGTGACCAGGTGGATATCAAGCTAGCGGACAATAAACTATTCATTTCGAACATTCCTCTTATATAATCTATACTTTTTTGGGTAGAAAAATGACCATTTTCTATATAATCTATACGTTTTTGGGAACCACCTTGAAACTATGTTATATCCATAAATGCGTTGAAACAGTGTTATATTGAGGTTGTGGTGTAATGACTTTAAGAGATTTGAACAATTTGGACCTGGCAAGTGCTTTGTAATAAGTAAATTCCCAAACTCTCACTGTATTACACTGCCAGAACTACCACTGGACAGTCACACAATGAGCAATCAATCCCCAGTTTATCACAGTCCATCCTTCTATCACATTACATCTACATATTATGACCAATGTCAATGAACCAAACATACTGAGTATGGCATGATGTAGACTGATGAAAGCATCGTATTTTTTCTATTTTCGTAACTGTCAAACTCACTTATCTAGACTTCATGATGAAATTATGTTCTGTGCCAAACACATTATTTTGGAGTCGTCGTTTAATGCACAAGTCTGTCGGTACTAGTTCACACAGTAATTGAAGGAATCAAATAAGGCAAAATGGAAGTGGCTTGTAACATATCAAACAGTACAGATCTTGATTAGGCTGCTTAGGAACTGCCTGAACAGGACCTATACTGTTAAATTAGGTAATTATGGACAAACATTTTGGGTATAATTACAGGTATAACACTGCCAACAAGTGAGCCCAAAGAAAATTTTGATGGTATGAGAGCTAATGTTATATGGTTCTAATTGAGTACTAGTAGGTGCATGTGCAATATGGACCAAAAGGATTGCATCCATTTTTAATATGCTGGTACAAACCATATTTACTGTGTTTATTTGGACAGACAAACCTTGGCAAACAGTGTAGACTAAGATGCTCTGTCTCTGGTTGGATCCATCAGAGTCTAACTGTTGGTTTTCTTTTGCTCCAGTATTTCAATGGTTTCTTGCTGTCGAGTCCTCCATCTCTGTGGTTGTTTGGTTTTTGTGTTCTTGGAGATGTTGCACTAATGAGTTAGGAGGCCTTCATGCGGAATGAAAATTTGTCTAAATCACAATGAAAGTAAGGGCGAGGATTGCGTCCACAAACCATATTTACCGTGTTTATTTGGACAGACAAACCTCGGCAAACAATGTAGACTAGGATGCTCTGTCTCTGGTTGGGCCCGTCAGTCTAACTGTTGGTTTTCTTTTGCTAGAGTATTTCAATGGTTTCTTGCTTTCGAGTCCTCCATTTCTGTGGTTGTTTGATTTGTGTGTTCTTTGAGATGTTTCACTAATGAGTTAGGAGGCCTTCATGCGGGATGAAAATTTGTCTAAATCACGATGGAAGGGTGAGGACTGCGGCCGCGTAAAATTGATTTAAGCCCCCCAGTGGAATTTGTTTCACTGACCGTTCCAAGGCAGTTCTTCCTTCAGGGTTTATTTTTGTTATTGTTTATCTTTGAATGTGTGTATCGCTTGTATTTTTTTTTTGAATAGCCAATTGGCCATTTTGTGGGAAGGTAACTGTCCTTTTGGCTTTCCACTATTGATATTTCCATTAGGGTCTAGTTATTTCATGTTTGTCTTTCTTTCCCTTTGGTGTCTCTGATGGGAGCTGTGGGTTAATTGCATCGATTCCTGATCATTGCCTTCAATTCTATTTTACATTCCTTGTCAATTATCTGCTTGACAGATAGTTCACACAAATGTCAAGCCTTCTTTCTCGAAGCATATATTCGAAGTCTATAACTCAGTTCTAGGAATCTTCAAGTCTAAAGATTTCAGACTTAACCTTTGCTTTGCACAAGTCTATAGGAATTGCATTTCCTGTAACCAAAACTGGCTGAATCATACATCTAAACTTTGCTTCAGACAGGCTGCCAGTAAAGTTGTCTCCAATACAGTTAATCACTGTTTCTGACTTATTCCTATCTTTGGACTGCACATCAAATCCAGTCACTTTGAAACATGGTAGAACAGTAAGTCCCAGAAGCTGGAGATTGTCAAAAGGATCTGTAACTTGGAATACTCTATAATATTGCACCATATCAGGATTTGACATCCTCCACTGAACAGTGAAACATTCCATACATTTCACAGAGCCAATGTTAGGACACTGGACTGTGTCACTGACTGTTGCCTTCACTTTGTCACTATCAGCAGCACGATAAATGCTTTTTGCTTCTACTGAGACATTGGTATTTTCTGTTTCTTTAACTGCCTCACTATCAGGTGCCTGGATTGAGCTGCTGCCTGGGACATTGACTGTCTTACTTTCCGTTGCCACTACTGTGTTACTATATCTTGCCACCACTGTTTCACTGTCTGTTGCTTTAACAGTGTCACAGTCTGCTGCTTTGACTGTATTGCTATCTCTTGCTACCACTGGGTCACTGTCAGGGGAACTTACTGTGACACTGTCTGTTGCCGTAACTGGGACACAGTCTGAGGTACTGACTGCATCATTACCTTCTGCCTGAACTATGTCACTGTCAGAAGCACTAATTGTGTCACCGTCCGTGACATTGACTGTTTGATTGTTAGTACATAGATTGGTTTTCTCCTTATTATGTCTGTCTTCTTCTTTCATTTTGGTTGGTCCACCGTTCCCTGCAAAAATAGTTAAAAAGAAACACTTCATGTATATTTGCTTGACAACATCTCTCTGGATATGTGCAAATATGTGGTTGTGGTTGAAAACTTAAAAACATTCTCCACTGCTTACACGTAAAATTTCTGTAAAATGGTTATTCTATTCTTGATACTTGAAACATTTATTTTAGCCTTTAGAAGCAGTTTGATTATTTGCTTGAAAGTAGTTTAGATCGTAGTACCAAAGCGTTAATCCAAAATCATAAATCCATAGACAAAATGTCAAATATCAATGTTCGGATCAACAGACATGGACTCCAGAAGAGTGTAATCAAGAGTGAAAATGAAAACTGTTTCTGAGTAAAATCCCAATCAATATCTACTGCCATAATGGAACTTTGAGTTAATATGAACTCTCTTTTCATGGGGCATTTTTCAGCATGTATAAAATTCTTAAATATGTTCTGTAAAAGGGTTATCCTTTGGAAGCAAGAAATACACCACAGAACTGAAAAATATGGAGTGTGCATGTTTCCTGGGCCAGACTAGCTAGTTTCGGCCACTTATTGGGAATGGATACACCTTCAGGGTGTTGGTTTGCCATGATTAAAGCAGATCCCTTTGGTGTCTCTGATGGGAGGTGTGGGTTAATTGTATCGATTCCTGATCGTTGTCTTCACTTCTATATGACATAAATGACCATTTTTTGAGATCTGTCTTTAAATCATGTTATATTCAAAACTGCAACAAAGAACAGAGACATAAAGAGGTTTAGGTGTACCTTCATCTGTTATTCCCCGGTCCAGCTTATTGTCTTCAGCCTCTATATACTGTGATAAAGGTTTGTTATCATGATACACCGTCTCTCCAAATGTTAGGGAAGGAAAACAGTCCGGAATACTTTTCAAAGGGATTATCTGGTAAAAAAGTGCAAGAAATGTGCTTACCATAAAAATCCTTAAAAAGGAGAAGATGGAATGACAAACAGTGTAGACTCTGATCAGACTGCCTCAGGTCAGGCCTGCCCTTCCCAATACTTAGGATCATTACAGTAGTTGGTCTTTGAGTTAGTCAAATTAAAACAAACAATACTCTTGTATTTTTCTTATCATGTGTATCAAGATATATTGGACTCCAAATTGGGCAAAAACATAGTTAACTGTATCTGTTAAGTTCCACATCAGAGCCTGACCCAGGGGCTGTGTAATGATGGGCTAGATGCATGTGATCAAAGGTTGTCAGGTTGCAATATGATGGTGGTTGCCAGAAATTCTAAACACCATAGAGGTGCATGTATTAGTATTCAAAATATTTGCACAATATACTTTTAGTAACATTAACCCATTTTAGTTGGGAAACCACAAAATGGGATGCTGACAAACAGTGAAGCCCATTTTGTTGCATTTGATCACTGTTTGTTAAAAGCAGCCATTTTTTAAAATTAAATTTCTAAAAATAATGCAACCTTACATGGTGACACCCCTAATTTTCGAAATGGACTCCTACTATAACAAGAGGGCCCAATGGCCCTATATCGCTCACCTGTGTACCAGAAAATCATTAATGTAGGAGACCACTTGACATTGCTACATACTAAATATCTAAGCTCAGGCAAAGTGGTGTCCATGCTTATAAACCCTACTGGTTTCATTGGGCGACAGGGCTTGAGATGTAATTTCATCTCAATGTCTGGTAAAAGTCCCACAAAATTGGAAGAGACATCTCCAAAATGACCTATACAGTGTTGACGGGGATATAAAACCTCAAATCAAACAAAATCTGTGCCTTATGGTTTTGGAGAAAAAGATTTTTTTAAGTTTTTTCCAGTGTAAGTCTATAGGAGCTAATGAGCCCTGGGGCTTGGCCAAGTTTGACCCAAAGGGCACAGTTGGCAGGATTTATGTAGGCGACCATTTTGTGTTGCTATATACTAAATATCTAAGGTCTGTACTTCATGGTTTCAAAGAAGATGTTTGAAGCTTTTTCCATTATAAGTTTGTTGGAGTTTAGGGGCCACAGGATTTGGACCCCAGGGGCATGATTGGCAGGATTCATGTAGGCGACCACTTGACATTGCTACATGCTAAATACCTAAGCTCTGGGACTTATGGTTTCAGAGAAGAAGATCTTTGAAGATTTCTATCCCCATTATCAGTTGCTTTTTGCCTTTTTTTTCATTATAAGGGCCCTGTGGTTTCAGAGAAGAAGATTTTTGAAGTTTCTCCCATTGTAAGTCTGTGGAAGCTAAAGAGCCCTGGGGTGGGGCAAATTTGGATCCCAGGGGCATAACTGGCAGGATTTATGTAGGTGGCCACTTGACGTTGCTACATAATAAAAATCTAAGCTCTGGGCCTTATGATTTCATTGAAGAATTTTTCAAGTTTTTTTTCCATTATAAGTCTATTGGAGGTGATGAGCTCAGGCGAGGCCAATTTTGACGCCAGGGGCAGCGTTAGCAGGATTTATGTAGCTGGCTATTTTATGTTGCTAGATACTAAATATCTTAGTTCTGTGCTTCACAGTTTCTGAGAAAAATTTTTTGAAGCTTTTTTCCTTTATGAGTCTATGGGAGCTAAGGGGCCCCGGGGCGTGGCCCATTTGGACCCCTGGGGCATGATTAGCAGGAAATATGAAAGTGACCACTTGCCGTTGCTACATGCTAAATATCTAAGCTCTGGGTGCTGTGGTTTCAGAGAAGAAGATTTTTGAAGTTTTTTTTCCATTATGAGTCTATGGGAGCTAAGGGGGTCCCAGGGTGTGGCCCATTTGGACCCCAGGGGCATGATTGGCAGGATTTATGTAGGTGACCACTTGTCATTGCTACATGCTAAATATCTAAGCTCTGGGCCCTGTGGTTTCAGAGAAGAAGATTTTTGAAGCTTTTTTCCATTATGAGTCTATGGTCGCTAAGGGGCCCCGGGGCATGGCCCATTTGGACCCCATGGGCATGATTGGCAGGATTTATGTAGGTGACCACTTGCCATTGCTACATGCTAAATATCTAAGCTCTGGGCCCTGTGGTTTCAGAGAAGAAGATTTTTGAAGCTTTATTTTTCCATTATGAGTCTATAAGAGCTAAGGGACCCCGGGGCATGGCCCTTTTGGACCCCAGGGACATGATTGGCAGGAATTATGTAGGTGACCACTTGCCGTTGCTACATGCTAAATATCTAAGCTCTGGGCCCTGTGGTTTCCGAGTAGAAGATTTTTGAAGCTTTTTGTTCTATTATGAGTCTATGGGAGCGAAGGGGCCCAGGGGTGTCGCCCATTTGGAACCCATGGGCGTGATTGGCAGGAATTATGTAGGTGACCACTGGCCATTATGAGGAGCTAAAGGGCCCCGGCCCGTTTGGACCCCAGGGGCATGATTGGCAGGAATTATGTAGGTGACGACTTGCCGCTGCTACATGCTAAATATCTAAGCTCTGGGCCCTGTGGTTTCTGAGTAGAAGTTTTTTTAAGCTTTTTGTTCCATTATGAGTCTATGGGAGCGAAGGGGCCCCGGGGCGTCGCCCATTTGGAACCCAGGGGCATGATTGGCAGGAATTATTTAGGTGACCACTGGCCGTTGCTACATGCTAAATATCTAAGCTCTGGGCCCTGTGGTTTCAGAGAAGAAGATTTTTTAAGCTTTTTTTCCATTATGAGTCTATGGGAGCCTAGGGGCCCCGGGGTGTGGCCAATTTGGACCCCAGGGGCTGATTGGCAGGAATTATGTAGGTGACCACTTGCAGTTGCTACATGCCAAATATCTCAGCTCTGGGCCCTGTGGTTTCAGAGAAGATTTTTGAAGCTTTTTTCCATTATGAGTCTATAGGAGCTAAAGGGCCCCAGGGCGTGGCCCGTTTGGACCCCAGGGACATGATTGGCAGGAATTATGTAGGTGACCACTTGCCGTTGCTACATGCTAGATATCTAAGCTCTGGGCGCTGTGGTTTCAGAGAAGAATATTTTTTAAGCTTTTTTCCATTATGAGTCTATGGGAGCAAAGGGGCCCCGGCGTGTGGCCCATTTGGAACCCAGGGGCATGATTGGCAGGAATTATGTAGGTGACCAATTGCTGTTGCTACATGCTAAATATCTAAACTCTGGGCCCTGTGGTTTCAGAGAAGAAGATTTTTGAAGCTTTTTTTCCATTTTGAGTCTATGGGAGCGAAGGGGCCCCGGGGCGTCCCCCATTTGGAACCCAGGGGCATGATTGGCAGGAATTATGTAGGTGACCACTGGCCGTTGCTACATGCTTAATATCTAAGCTCTTGGCCCTGTGGTTTCACAGGAGAGGATTTTTTAAGCTTTTTTCCATTATGAGCCTATGGGAGCTAAGGGGCCTCGGGGCGTGGCCCATTTGGACCCCACGGTGCATGTTAAGTGACCACTTGTCATTGCTACATGCTAAATATCTAAGCTCTGGGCCCTGTGGTTTCAGAGAAAAAGATTTTTGAAGCTTTTTTCCATTATGAGTCTATAGGAGCTAAGGGGCCCCGGGGCGTGGCCCTTTTGGACCCCATGGGCATGATTGGCAGGAATTATGTAGGGGACCACTTGCCGTTGCTACATGCTAAATATCTAAGCTCTGGGCGCTGTGGTTTCAGAGAAGAATATTTTTAAGCTTTTTTCCAATACGAGTCTATGGGAGCAAAGGGGCCCCGGGGCGTTGCCCATTTGGAACCCAGGGGCATGATTGGCAGGAATTATGTAGGTGACCAATTGCCGTTGCAACATGCTAAATATCTAAACTCTGGGCCTTGTGGTTTCAGAGAAAAAGATTTTTGAAGCTTTTTTTCATTTTGAGTCTATGGGAGCGAAGGGGCCCCGGGGCGTGGCCCATTTGGACCCTAGGGGCATGATTGGCAGGATTTATGTAGGTGACCACTTGCCGTTGCTACATGCCAAATACCTCAGCTCTGGGCCCTGTGGTTTCAGAGAAGAAGATTTTTGAAGCTTATATCCATTATGAGTCTATAGGAGCTAAAGGGCCCCGGGGCGTGGCCAATTTGAACCCCGGGGGCATGATTGGCAGGAATTATGTAGGTGACCACTTGCAGTTGCTACATGCCAAATATCTCAGCTCTGGGCCCTGTGGTTTCAGAGAAGATTTTTGAAGCTTTTTTCCATTATGAGTCTATAGGAGCTAAAGGGCCCCAGGGCGTGGCCCGTTTGGACCCCAGGGACATGATTGGCAGGAATTATGTAGGTGACCACTTGCCGTTGCTACATGCTAGATATCTAAGCTCTGGGCGCTGTGGTTTCAGAGAAGAATATTTTTTAAGCTTTTTTCCATTATGAGTCTATGGGAGCAAAGGGGCCCCGGCGTGTGGCCCATTTGGAACCCAGGGGCATGATTGGCAGGAATTATGTAGGTGACCAATTGCTGTTGCTACATGCTAAATATCTAAACTCTGGGCCCTGTGGTTTCAGAGAAGAAGATTTTTGAAGCTTTTTTTCCATTTTGAGTCTATGGGAGCGAAGGGGCCCCGGGGCGTCCCCCATTTGGAACCCAGGGGCATGATTGGCAGGAATTATGTAGGTGACCACTGGCCGTTGCTACATGCTTAATATCTAAGCTCTTGGCCCTGTGGTTTCACAGGAGAGGATTTTTTAAGCTTTTTTCCATTATGAGCCTATGGGAGCTAAGGGGCCTCGGGGCGTGGCCCATTTGGACCCCACGGTGCATGTTAAGTGACCACTTGTCATTGCTACATGCTAAATATCTAAGCTCTGGGCCCTGTGGTTTCAGAGAAAAAGATTTTTGAAGCTTTTTTCCATTATGAGTCTATAGGAGCTAAGGGGCCCCGGGGCGTGGCCCTTTTGGACCCCATGGGCATGATTGGCAGGAATTATGTAGGGGACCACTTGCCGTTGCTACATGCTAAATATCTAAGCTCTGGGCGCTGTGGTTTCAGAGAAGAATATTTTTAAGCTTTTTTCCAATACGAGTCTATGGGAGCAAAGGGGCCCCGGGGCGTTGCCCATTTGGAACCCAGGGGCATGATTGGCAGGAATTATGTAGGTGACCAATTGCCGTTGCAACATGCTAAATATCTAAACTCTGGGCCTTGTGGTTTCAGAGAAAAAGATTTTTGAAGCTTTTTTTCATTTTGAGTCTATGGGAGCGAAGGGGCCCCGGGGCGTGGCCCATTTGGACCCTAGGGGCATGATTGGCAGGATTTATGTAGGTGACCACTTGCCGTTGCTACATGCCAAATACCTCAGCTCTGGGCACTGTGGTTTCAGAGAAGAAGATTTTTGAAGCTTATATCCATTATGAGTCTATAGGAGCTAAAGGGCCCCGGGGCGTGGCCAATTTGAACCCCAGGGGCATGATTGGCAGGAATTATGTAGGTGACCACTTGCCGTTGCTACATGCTAAATATCTAAGCTCTGGGCCCTGTGGTTTCCGAGTAGAAGATTTTTGAAGCTTTTTGTTCCATTATGAGTCTATGGGAGCGAAGGGGCCCCGGGGCGTCGCCCATTTGGAACCCAGGGGCATGATTGGCAGAAATTATGTAGGTGACCACTGGCCGTTGCTACATGCTAAATATCTAAGCTCTGGGCCCTGTTGTTTCAGAGAAGAAGATTTTTGAAGCTTTTTTTCCATTATGAGTCTATGGGAGCTAAGGGGCCCCGGGGTGTGGCCAATTTGGATCCCGGGGGCATAACTGGCAGGATTTATGTAGGTGGCCACTTGCCATTGTGACATGCCAAATATCTCAGCTCTGGGCCTTGTGGTTTCAGAGAAGAAGATTTTTTAAGCTTTTTTATGAGTCTATTGGAGGTGATGAGCTCGGGCGAGGCCAATTTTGATGCTCGGGGCAGCGTAAGCAGGATTTATGTAGCTGGCTATTTTATGTTGCTAGATACTAAATATCTTAGTTCTGTGCTTCACAGTTTCTGAGAAGAAGATTTTTGAAGCTTTTTTCCATTATGAGTCTATGGGAGCTAAGGGGCCCTGGGGCGTGGCCCATTTGGACCCCAGGGGCATGATTAGCAGGAAATATGAAGGTGACCACTTGCCAGTGCTACATGCTAAAGATCTAAGCTATTGGCGCTGTGGTTTCAGAGAAAAAGATTTTTGAAGTTTTTTTTTCCATTATGAGTCTATGGGAACTAAGGGGGTCCCAGGGTGTCGCCCATTTGGACCCCAGGGGCAGGTTTGGCAGGATTTATGTAGGTGACCACTTGTCATTGCTACATGCTAAATATCTAAGCTCTGGGCCCTGTGGTTTCAGAGAAGAAGATTTTGGAAGCTTTTTTCCATTATGAGTCTATGGTCGCTAAGGGGCCCCGGGGCGTGGCCCATTTGGACCCAACGGGCATGATTGGCAGGATTTATGTAGGTGACCACTTGCCATTGCTACAAGCTAAATATCTAAGCTCTGGGCCCTGTGGTTTCAGAGAAGAAGATTTTTGAAGCTTTATTTTTCCATTATGAGTCTATAAGAGCTAAGGGACCCCGGGGCATGGCCCTTTTGGACCCCAGGGACATGATTGGCAGGAATTATGTAGGTGACCACTTGCCGTTGCTACATGCTAAATATCTAAGCTCTGGGCCCTGTGGTTTCCGAGTAGAAGATTTTTGAAGCTTTTTGTTCTATTATGAGTCTATGGGAGCGAAGGGGCCCAGGGGTGTCGCCCATTTGGAACCCATGGGCGTGATTGGCAGGAATTATGTAGGTGACCACTGGCCATTATGAGGAGCTAAAGGGCCCCGGCCCGTTTGGACCCCAGGGGCATGATTGGCAGGAATTATGTAGGTGACGACTTGCCGCTGCTACATGCTAAATATCTAAGCTCTGGGCCCTGTGGTTTCTGAGTAGAAGTTTTTTTAAGCTTTTTGTTCCATTATGAGTCTATGGGAGCGAAGGGGCCCCGGGGCGTCGCCCATTTGGAACCCAGGGGCATGATTGGCAGGAATTATTTAGGTGACCACTGGCCGTTGCTACATGCTAAATATCTAAGCTCTGGGCCCTGTGGTTTCAGAGAAGAAGATTTTTTAAGCTTTTTTTCCATTATGAGTCTATGGGAGCCTAGGGGCCACGGGGTGTGGCCAATTTGGACCCCAGGGGCTGATTGGCAGGAATTATGTAGGTGACCACTTGCAGTTGCTACATGCCAAATATCTCAGCTCTGGGCCCTGTGGTTTCAGAGAAGATTTTTGAAGCTTTTTCCATTATGAGTCTATAGGAGCTAAAGGGCCCCAGGGCGTGGCCCGTTTGGACCCCAGGGACATGATTGGCAGGAATTATGTAGGTGACCACTTGCCGTTGCTACATGCTAGATATCTAAGCTCTGGGCGCTGTGGTTTCAGAGAAGAATATTTTTTAAGCTTTTTTCCATTATGAGTCTATGGGAGCAAAGGGGCCCCGGCGTGTGGCCCATTTGGAACCCAGGGGCATGATTGGCAGGAATTATGTAGGTGACCAATTGCTGTTGCTACATGCTAAATATCTAAACTCTGGACGCACGGATGCACAGACGCACGCACGACGGACGACGGAAAAAAAGTGATCACAAAAGCTCACCTTGTCACTACGTGACAGGTGAGCTAAAAAAGGTTAAAAAATCTTCTTCTCTGAAACCACAGCACCCAGAGCTTAGATATTAAGCAGGTAGCAACGGCAAGTGGTCACCTTCATAATTCCTGCAAATCATGCCCCTGGGGTCCAAAAGGGCCACGCCCAGGGGCCCCTTAGCTCCTATAGGCTCATAATGGAAAAAAAAAACTTCAAAAATCTTCTTCTCGGAAACCACAGGGCCCAGAGCTTAGATATTTAGCATGTGGCAATGGCAAGTGGTCACCTACATAAATCCTGCCAATCATGCCCGTGGGGTCCAAATGGGCCACGCCCTGGAGCCCCTTAGCTCCAATAGATTCATAATGGAAAAAAGCTTCAAAAATCTTCTTCTCTGAAAACACAGGGTCCAGAGCTTAGTTATTTACCATGTAGCAATGACAAGTGGTCACCTACATAAATCCTGCCAATCATGCCCCTGGGGTCCAAATGGGCCACACCCTGGGACCCCCTTAGCTCCCATAGACTCATAATGGAAAAAAAAACTTCAAAAATCTCTGAAACCACAGGGCCCAGAGTTTAGATATTTTGCATGTAACAACGGCAAGTGGTCACCTACATATTTCCTGCTAATCATACCCCTGGGGTCCAGATGGGCCACGCCCCGGGGCCCCTTAGCTCCCATAGACTCATAATGGAAAAAAGCTTCAAAATCCTCTTCTCAGAAACTGTGAAGCACAGAACTTAGATATTTAGTATCTAGCAACATAAAATAGCCATCTACATAAATCCTGTTAACCCTGCCCCTGGGGTCAAAATTGGCCATGCCCGAGCTCATCACCTCCAATAGACTTATAATGGAAAAAACTTAAAAAATCTTCTTCTATGAAACGATAAGGCCCAGAGCTTAGATTTTTAGTATGTAGCAATGTCAAGTGGCCACCTACATAAATCCTGCCAGTTATGCCCCTGGGATCCAAATTGGCCCAACCCCAGGGTTCTTTAGCTTCCATAGACTTACAATTGGAGAAACTTCAAAAATCTTCTTCTCTGAAACCACAGGGCCCTTATAATGAAAAAAAAAAAACAAAAAAAAAAAACTTAAAATGGGGAAAAAAATCTTCAAAAATCTTCTTCTCTGAAACCGTAAGTCCCAGAGCTTAGGTATTTAGCATGTAGCAATGTCGAGTGGTCGCCTACATGAATCCTGCCAATCATGCCCCTGGGGTCCAAATCCTGTGGCCCCTTAACTCCAACAAACTTATAATGGAAAAAGCTTCAAACATCTTCTTTGAAACCATGAAGTACAGACCTTAGAAATTTAGTATATAGCAACACAAAATGGTCGCCTACATAAATCCTGCCAACCGTGCCCTTTGGGTCAAAATTGGCCAAGCCCCAGGGCTCATTAGCTTCTATAGACTTATACTGGAAAAAAACTTAAAAAAATCTTTTTCTCCAAAACCATAAGGCACAGATTTTGTTTGATTTGAGGTTTTACATCCCGACAACACTGTATAGGTCATTTTGGAGATGTCTCTTCCAATTTTGTGGGACTTTTACCAGACATTGAGATGAAATTACATCTCAAGCCCTGTCGCCCAATGAAACCATTAGGGTTTATAAGCATGGACACCGCTTTGCCTGAGCTTAGATATTTAGTATGTAGCAATGTCAAGTGGTCTCCTACACTTATGATTTTCTTGTTCACAGGTGAGCGATATAGGGCCATTGGGCCCTCTTGTTTCATTATGAGTCTATGGGAGCTAAGGGGCCCCCGGATGTGGCCAATTTTGATCCCGGGGGCATAATTGGCAGGAATTATGTAGGTGACCACTTGCCGTTGCTACATGCCAAATATCTCAGCTCTGGGCCTTGTGGTTTCAGAGAATAAGATTTTTGAAGCTTTTTTCCATTTTGAGTCTATAGGAGCTAAAGGGCCCCAGGGCGTGGCCTGTTTGGACCCCAGGTATTAAATTCAGTAATCCACTGGTGCATTAAATATGCAAATAAGATAGATACGTCCCATAATGTTAAATGTACGATGTCAATAGTGACATCGCATTAACTAATGGTGGAATATTGACATTTTTGTACAAAAATCGTGAATGCATTTTAAACGTCATTTAAAAAATAGAATCTTGCATTCATACTCATCTATTATTGAATTTATTAAACTTGTTGAGGAAAAGGAATAATATGTTCGGAGAATGCTCACATTTCATCCCTTTTCCTCAACTTGTTTAATAAATTCAATAATACATGAGCACTCGTGTAAGATTCTCTATATGTAGAGTTGAAGTTCAAGAAAATAAGTTTGAGACAGGTCCAGCATTTCAAGCCACTGAGAGTAAATCTTAGTGCAAGGATAGAGACATCTTTTTGATTTTAAATTTTAAAATGCCCACAAATGTTGTCCTGTTTATAAATTTTAAAATGCCAACATCTGTTGGCATTTTAAAAGTTATGAGCAGGACAAATTTCAGGACACGTCAGTTGAGCATGAAAACAGATTTATAACTTTGGGGACTGTTCTGCATTCAGACACTCATCTGACTGAGCTAACATGGCCGGCTTTTGGCAAAGGAAGCTCTTTTCCCTTCTGATACTGTGAGCCAATTGCAAGAAACATCTGTGGGTCTGTACATGTTTGAAATTCACCTTGATTTCTCCAAGAAGTACGGTTGTAAGCAGCATGTCCTGGCTGTGTGAGGTAACTAAGGCTGCCACTTCAGTTAGCCTGCCATTCTTGACTGTCTGTTCTCCAATTTCAAAATAGCTGAGAAAAAAACAACAACAAACTAAGCAGTATAATGTAATGAGCCTAAGTATTGGGACAGATGGGACTAAGCAAACAGTGCAGTCCCAGATCAGACTGCTGGATCAGGGTCTACACTGTTTGCCATTCCATCTGCATGTTTTGGACTCCTTGTTGGATCATGAAACAAACTTGTTAAAATTTTAGGAGAAATACAGAAAGTCCTGCAGGTGTCCGAATTTTTAGAATTTTTATGGTAATTCCTAATCTTCAGGCAAGGAAAAACAAGGATATTTCAAGGATGATTTTTTTTTATTTACAAAGGTCAATCATTTGTTGATTGTTTGACGTGGGATTGATCGATTGATTGTCTGACTGAGTGACTGTGCTGTGGTTTGCTGAGACATCAACCATTGGCGGTCAGTTTCTGTAGTCTTCCAGCAAAAGGGAGGAAAGAGATAGAAGAGATTGCAGAAGTGATTGAAGAGATGAGCAGCAAAGATCAAGGAAAGAAAGAATGAAAGCAGACAACAATTCCCTTTCTACTATTGTTTGTTTCATATACAGCATGCCATGCCCAGCCGAAAGTTAAACCACAAGCTAAGATGTCAGCTGTAGACCAATGGACTGGCTGTAGTCTGTGGATTTTGAATAAGAGACCTAGAATGATTCAGTTAAAATAAACCTGTACAGTTGTTATAACTGGGACTTTCAAATCACTTTGAAGAAATGAGTGAATATAATCATCAGTGTTTGAAATAGTTTGTTGAGTTTCTACTGCATTCAAAAATAAGAATGAAATCTAGAACACTCACAGAGGTGCTAGAACATGGAACAGACCTATTTATTATAGGGAGGCACACCAGTTTACATTTTTAACCCATTGCATGCTGGTGGGCTCTTCCGTTGCTGTGTGCTGGACAAATCTATTTGTCATATAGTGAGTGTCGGACCTATGTTTTCGTTTTTTTCTATTTTGACGGAAAATTCTGTTAGCAAATAGTGTAGGCCCTGATCAGATGCCACGTTCTGCAGGGTCTCATCTGGGCCTTCACTGTTTGCCAAGGTACCCCTTTTGGGGTTTCCCGCATACAATGGGTTAATACATGCTGACATGAAGCATTTTGTATGCCCCCAGAATCTAGATTCGGGGGGTATATAGTTTTTGGTTTGTCTGTTTGTCTCCAAAAACCTTAACATTGGGCATAACTTTTGAATGGTAATAGATAGAGCTTTCATATTTCACATGTATATACCTTATCACAAAACCTTTCCAGTGGTACCATAATTTTTGATCTCGTGACCTTGACCTACTTTTTTTCAAAAATTTTAAAAACATTAACATTGGCCATAACTTTCGATTGGTAAGTGATATGGCTTCCATATTTCACATGTGCATTCCTTGTCACAAGACCTTTCTAGTGGTACTATAATTTTTGACCTTGTGACCTTGACCTTGATGTTTGAACTTTAACATTGGCCATAGTTTTTGATTGGTAAATGGTAGGGCTTTCATATTTCACATGTGCACTCCTTGTCACAAGACCTTTCTAGTGGTACCATAATTTTTGACTTCATGACCTTGACCTTTATGTTTGACCTACTTTTTAAAAACTTTAACATGGGCCATAACTTTCGATTGGTAAGCGGTAGGGCTTTCATATTTCACATGTGCATTTCTTGTCCAAGACCTTTCTAGTGGTGCCATAATTTTTTACCTTGTGACCTTGACCTTGACGTTTGACCTACTTTTTAAAAACTTTAACATAGTCCATAACTTTTGATTGGTAAGTGATTGGGCTTTCATATTTCACATGTGCATTCTTTTTCACAAGACCTTTCCATATTTTTTGACCTCGTGACCTTGACGTTTGACCTACTTTTTAAAAACTTTAACATTGGCCATAACTTTCAATGGCCATAACTTTCAATTGGCAAGTGATAGGGCTTTCATATTTCACATGTGCATACTATGTCACAAGACCTTTTCAACAATCCCATAATTTTTTACCTTGTGACCGTGACCTACTTTTTTAAGACTTGAACATTGGCCATACCTTTCAATGCTTAGTGATACTGCTTTCGTATTTAACATGCGCTGTCCGGGGGCATCAGTGTTTCACAAACACATCTTGTTTCTCTTCAAGTGGGTTCGTGGGTACTCCTTTTCTCCCAGAAGAGTTACTCTTTAAGGGAAGAACTTCTTCCCAATGCAAGCAATTCCTCTACTTTAAAGGACCTGCACAAGAGATTGGTTTTCTTTTAAACAGCAGAAAATTATTATTAGTTTTTTTTTCTTGGTAGCAGTTAACCCATGTTGTACCAAAAACCCCAGAATGGGTAGCCTGGCTAACAGTGCAGGCCCAGATCAGATGCCACAGAACATCTGATCATTTGCAAAAATTTCAGCTATTTTCCAAATATATTTTAAAGATAACACAACCTGTCACCCCCAAACTTTGAAATGGACTCCTGCTATATATAAGAAGGAAGATTTCATTTGGTACAAAATGGTTTAAGCTACATAAATTACGAACAACTCTAATAATAACTTCATTGTTTGTGTTGTTTTTTTTCCAGTCCTTGTTCTTTCACACTTTCAACGTATGATGTCTATCACATGACGTAGTTGATTGATTTGAGGTTTAACGTCCCTATCAACACTGTAAAGGTCATTTTGGTGATGTTGCTTCCAATTTTGTGGGACTTTTAGCAGACGTTGAGATGATTGACATCTCACTCAAGCCCTGTCGCCCAATGAAACCAATAGGGTATATAAGCATGGACGGTCCGACTCGCACCGCTTTGCCTGGGCAGGCTTGAGGTAGTTGATAAAAAGTGGATATTGTGTAATAAAAATCATATGACCACAAGTGTAATAACACTTTAGTGGGATTAAGTAACGTCATGATGACATCCATGTCAACAATGGACTTTTTGTGTAAATTTTGTCAAATTTAAAGGCGATAAAATTTCAAGTTGTCATATGATAAACAGGATCTTACACCTGTGGTCATTTCATATGAAATTTATGAAACTCACCAGAGGCTCATTATTTTCATAATGATCAAATGTAATGACCACATGTGTAAGATCCTCTTTTTATTGGTTCCACAAAAATATTACCAAGTTTTCCAACCAGCTACATCCTGATCTGAGCCTGTGGATTTTATCTGACGAGGCACTTCAGATGTTTTGGTCTCAAAAATAACAGCAATATCAGTGTTATCTTCAGGCTTTGGTGGACTTGTATGGAAAGAGTCTTTAGGAGTTGATGGCAATATCACACTGGTTTTAACTGGTTTACTTTTTGAAGTGGTATCAGTTTCCTGTTTAAGTTCCAGCTGAAGACACACACCACTTTCATCATTCTGTAGAGGTTTATAGGTAAAGCTCACATACAATGAGGAAGAACCTTCTAGAACTTCTTCAGTGTAAGGATTCATATCTACATCCAGTGAAAATAACCTAGCAACAAAAAAGAAATATATTAACCCTTGTCCTGCTAAACTAGAACATGCATTATCATTGTAAACAGTGAAGATACTGGTCAGATGGCTTCTGAAGAAGCCATCTGATCAGTATCTACACTTTGACATTCAGTTAGAAGCCATCTGATCAGTATCTACACTTTGACATTCAGTTAGAAGCCATCTGATCAGTATCTACACTTTGACATTCAGTCAGAAGCCATCTGATCAGTATCTACACTGTTTGATATTCAGTTAGAAGCCATCTGATCAGTATCTACACTGTTTGACATTCAGTCAGAAGCCATCTGATCAGTATCTACACTTTGACATTCAGTCAGAAGCCATCTGATCAGTATCTACACTGTCTGACATTCAGTCAGAAGCCATCTGATCAGTATCTACACTTTGACATTCAGTTAGAAGCCATCTGATCAGCATCTACACTGTCTGACATTCAGTCAGAAGCCATCTGATCAGTATCTACACTGTTAGACATTCAGTTAGAAGCCATCTGACCAGTATCTACACTGTCTGACATTCAGTCAGAAGCCATCTGATCAGTATGTACACTGTTTGACATTCAGTCAGAAGCCCTACACTGTTTGACATTCAGTCAGAAGCCATCTGATCAGTATCTACACTGTTTGACATTCAGTCAGAAGCTATCTGATCATTATCTACACTGTTTGACATTCAGTCAGAACCCATCTGATCAGTATCTACACTGTTTGACATTCAGTCTGTGAATTTGAAGAAAAAACTAGAAATGCATCCATAGAACACGGATGCCCCCGCCTGAAAATATGTCTATGTTCGTATTCATCCATTGAAAATTAATGACCGTGTTTAAGTTTTGGATTCTTTTTTCACATTTGACCTCTAAGTATGACCTTGACCTTAGAGGTAAGGAGATTGGTTTTTTTGTGAGGCAGATTGTCTCATGATGGCAAACATTTCTGCCTAGTAATTTCAAAATGCATCCAGAGATAAGAAAGTTATTGACTGCGTTTAAGTTTTGGACCATTTTTAGAAGGTGATGACCTTTCAGGTCTCACCTTCTTATGGCAACACTCAGGGAATTCCCTTGATACCGCATCACTCCTTTTTCAAGAAAAATAGGTCCTCATAAATCAGTGAAGAGATGCGCTTGTATCATTTGATATGTGAAAATAATATGCAGATTGAAATAAAAACTGTGGATGCAAAATACACAAATAATGAACTTCAGAGTTAAATGTCATAAAATTGATCTAGATTTGAAATTGGTCTCGTTTCGCAGCTGACCTGGCCTAGTTATTAAGAGCGAGTTCGGTTGACTTTCTAGAGTTAACTATAGTTACACCAAAACACGGGGGTTATGGCTCGTGCCGCACTACTAGAGTTAACATGAGTTCAATCAAGCTTGCTTTGGGATTTGGGAGTTCTGTCTAGCAAGAACAAAACCACGACGGCAGGGGGATAATAGTAGGTTAATTAAATGAATATAAACTTATTAGAAGGTGATGCCCTTTCAGGTCTCACCTTCTTATGTCAATCGACACTGGAGCCCACCTCGATGCCGAATAACTCCTATGCTTCAAGAAAAATAAGTCTCCATATATTTATCAATAGACGCGCATGTATCATTTGATAAGTGAAAATGATGCTGATTGTCAAACTGAGGAAGCCAATTACACAAACAACTAACTTCAGAGTAAAATGCCATAAAATTAACCCTATGGTTCAAATTGGTCCCGATTCGCAGCTTTGTCATGACCTAGTTTGCTTTGAGCGAGTTCAGTTGACCAACTAAAGTTAACTCAAGAAAAGTAGGGGAGACAGTAGGCTTACTCTTGTACAAAATTGTATTGACTGTATCACCCCACGCCCCACTTTTCAATCCCACAATTAGAAGCGACAGGAAGCATCAAATTTCATTTGATGCGTCATCAGTAACAATTCAGATTCAGAACTCTACTAACGTCAAGAAAATGTCATCGTTTGCCCTCGGGTAAATCGAAAGTATAAAAATGTTTTCAAGTTGGACGTGATTTTTCCAACACGTGGCCAAAATTTAAAAAAGTTGGAAATAATCGATTTTCGGATTGCATTTAATTTTCCACCTTCCACCGTATTCGTTGTTACTAGGCAAGGCTTCCATCTCTCATACCAAGCTAACTCTCGCAGTCGCAATATTCCTACATGGTGCGTTTTGGAGCCAGTCAACTCTTGTTAACTCTAGTACGTCAACTGAACTCGCTCAAAATCTAGATCGCGGATTAATAATTCAATGAATGAGTTGACAGCATGAATGGAATACTACGACTTGCTATACTACAGATAGAGCGAAGTTTTGTTTGTTTGTTTGATTTGAGGTTAAACGTCCCCGTCAACACTGTAAAAGTCATTTTGGACACGTTGCTTCCAATTTGGTGGGACTTTTACCCGACATTGAGATGAAATGACCTCTCAAGCCCTCTCGCCCAATGAAACCAATAGGGTTTATTAGCATGGAGGGTCTGCCTCGCACCGCGGTTCCTGGACAGGCTTAGATCCTCCAAGCGGTTTACCAGTACTAGTGTGCGGGCCGGATTCAGCTCTGCGTGGAAGCATCATGCAGCCCATATATTTCTTCAAGCCTCCATGGGCGGGGGCGGATAAAGAGAAGTTACCTGCACTGTTGCATTTGTTTTTATTTGAGGTTTAACGTCCCCATCAACACTGTAAAGGTCATTTTGGAGACGTTGCTTCCAATTTTGTGGGACTTTTACCCGACATTGAGATGAAATGACATCTCCAGGCCTTTCGCCCAATGAAAGCAATAGGGTTTATAAGCATGCCTGGGTAGGCTTAGATCCTCTAAGCGGTTTACAAGTACTCGTGTGCGGGTCGGATTCAGCTCTGTGTGGAAGCATCATGCAGCTCATATATTTCTCCAAGCCCCGATGGGGGGGGGGGGGGGCTGCGATTCACTGTTGCATGGATATATTTGTGAACCATCGGGAAAATATAACTTTATAACTTAAACTCCTTTAACGTTTAAAGTACGGGATAATACACATTTATTCCAGGCGGTGGTGGGCGCTTTTTTTTTTATTTGTTGTTTTTTTTTTTAGCCGAGGTCAGAAAATATCAGATTTTGTTTCCTCTATTTCTGTATCTGAATATTCCCCTTTTTTACTGAGGTGTATTTGATTTGTTTTATTTGACGTCAAGACTGTATAACGGCCCCGCCCACCGGGGCTTGAGGAAACAGATTGGGCTGCATGATGCTTCCACGCAGAGCTGAAATCGACCGAGCACGAGTACTGGTAGACACCGTAAAGGTTCGGATTCTAAGCCTGTCCAGGAAAGGTGGTGCGTGTTGGACCACCCATGCATATAAGCTCTATTGGTTGCATTGTGCGGCAGAGGCTGAGTTGCCATTTCATCTCAATGTCGGGTAAAAGTCCGACACAATTGGAAGCGATGTCTCCAAAATGACCTATAAAGTGTTGACGGGGCGTTAAACCTCAAATCAATCAAACAAAACTGTACCGACGTGCTTCGAATTTCGTTGGACTCTTACCTAACATTGTGATGAAATGGCATTTAAAGCCTTGCCACACTATGAGCGAGTCCAATGGACTTTCCGACTTCAAATCATAGCCCTGGGGCCAAAAATGCCCCCGCCCCAAGGCACTTTGGTTTTATACTGACTTATACAGGGAAACCCTTTGAAAATCTTCTTGTCGGAAACCAGGAGGCTGAGGTGTTTGATAATTGATATGAAGCTGCGTCTAGTGGACCTCTATCAAGATTGTTAGAATTATAGCCCTCTGACCAAAAATGCCACCCCACTGTAGCCCACTGGTTTTACATAGACATCTCGCGAGAAAATCTTCAAAAATCTTCTTGTCTGAAACTATAAGCCTCAGATCTCAGATATTTGATATTTGGTATGTAACTTCGTCTTGTGAACCTATATCAAGAGTTTCAAATTATAGCCCTTGTTGTGCCACCCCCCCCCCCCCCCCCCCCCCGGTGCCCTTGGCTCTTACATTGGGATATATAAGGAAAATCTTAAAACTTCTCTGTAAACGCAAGGCCCAAGTCTTTGATATTTGTGAAGATTTATCTGGCAGACCTCCACCAAGATTGTTCGAATTATAGCCCTTGGGTCAAAAATGGCCCTGCCCTGGGGCCCACTGGTTTTATGTTGACTTATATATGGAAAACCTTTAAAAAGCTTCTTATCTGGAACTAGAAGGCCCAGGTCTTTGCATATTTGGTATAATGCTTCATCTGGTTGTCCTCTACTATGCTGTGTAAATTAAAGCCCTTGGACCAAAGGTTGCCCCGCCTCAGGCCCCACCGGTTTTACATAGCCATATATGGAAAACCTTTACAATGTTCTTCCAAAAAAACCAAAGCCCAGGTCTTTGATATTTTGCTAGAAGTTTCATGCGGATGACCTCTACCAAGATTATACAAATCAAAGCCCTGGAGTCAAAAATGGCCCCGCCCCAGGGCCCACTGGTTTCACAGACTTACGTACTGAAAACCTTTAAATACCTTCTCGTCTGAAACCAGAAGGCCCAAGTCTTTGATATTTGGAATGAAACTTCCTCTAGTTGCCCTCTACCAAGATTGTCCAAACTATAACCCCAGCGGGTCAAAACTGGACCTGCCTGGAGCCCACTGGTTTTATATAGGGTTAAGACTGAGCCGATTAATCTCCTTCTGCTGCACCCTCAATGTCCACAAGGTGCCTAGACAGTGACATACAAGTCAGCTCTGTATTGTCAAACCACTGACACATAACCATCCTCCCTTTGTCACCATGTGACAATATTAGTAAAACTAATTCATTTCCCTCTGTTGCACTATAGGACGTGCCTGACTCTCGATGCCCACAATGTTCACAATATGTCCAGATAGTGACATACAAGTTAGCTCTGTATTGTCAAAGGGAACCAATGGCTGTCATTTTACGACAATTCTTGCCCCCCCCCCCCCCCCCCCCCCCCCCCCCCCCCCCCCCCCCCCCCCCACCTCCCACCCCCGCCAGTTGTCACAGCGAGGCATTGTAAGTTAGACCATTACGATAACTCACCCGTGTGACAGAGCATTTGTCACATCTCTAAAACGGCTAGTTTTCTGATGAAAAACCTTGATATTTTTTATACTAATGTTCAAAATATAGGTTGAGGGTACTCGTTAGAACCGCCTCAGTAAGGCGTTTCTAACGAGTACCCACAACCTATGTCGTGGAGCAGAAATAAGAAAAACAATGTATACCCTCGTAAACCCCATGCAGTTTTCTCCATACAAAGGGGGTGGGGGTCATTTAACGGATTTGTTCACGTGATGCTGAGCAAATTCATAACCATTCACTAGGACATGACCCTCAATGTCCGGAAAATGTCCAGGTAGTAACATATAAGTCAGCTCTTTAGAAGGGAACTTTGAAAAGACTTCATCCTCATGCAGAAAGAAAATAATTTTGGAAGGAATGTGCCATGGGTGACCCTCTGACAAAGTTGCTCATAATAATTTCGCTCCACTGAACATAAAAGCCACCAAACGAAACAATAAGACTTCTAATTACGATAACACACCCATGCGAAATAGTGCATTTTTAACATCCCCAAAATGGCTATGATATTTTTCTTAACAATGATCAAAACATAGGTTGTGGGTGCTTGTTAGAACCGCCTAAATGAGGCGGTTCTAACGAGTACCCACAACCTATGTCTTTGAGCAGAAGTATGAAAAATAATGTATAAACCCCCACCCCCTAACCCCAGTTTGCTCTATATGAAGTGGGGTTTAGAGGGTTCTTCATTTCACGGACTTGTTCACGTGATGTAAGACTAAATAGGTAGACTGATTTTGAAATAATTTCACAGGAATGTTCCTTTGGTCACTCTCAACCAAAATGGCTCAAACCATCCACTCCACCTTATATTACCTATCACTTTATCTGTACAATAAGGATAAGGTGAGCGTTCCAGGGCCATTATGCCCCTCTTGTTTAATCCAGGTTTCACTGGGTCGACGGACGTCTTTCAAACACTTGACCAAACATAGCAACCAACAAACTTTTAAACTTTTGATCGAAGCCTCAGATAAAAAACCAGTCTGTGTCCCGGAATATTGGTGTTAGAAAGCCATTTGCTACTAGAACGTATAGTGTTGAGTAAATTATTATCCCCACGTATTTTCGAAGAAAAAGTGGGGATATTGTTATCGCCTCCGTCCGTCCGTCCGTCTGTCCGTCCGGCTATCTCCTCCTTAACCACTGGTCGGAATGTAACCAAATTTGGTTCACAGCTTCCTTACATGATGAGGGCGTGCAATGTCACATTTATTTTTGGTCCCGTCCCCAGGGGCCTTGGGGAGGGGTCAAAAGGTCATATACCAATTAAACTCAATTTTATAGATTTTAAAACCAAACTTTGCATAAGTAATGATTAATGATATATGTAACACATATTGGACGAGATTTTGGCTGCGACCCCTGGGTCATGCATGCCCAAGGGGTCGGACTGGGGTGGGGTCAGGGGATCAAAATTCAAATTTTACCGAATATTGTCATATGGAATATCAAATTGAAGGGGGTGATTAGTAGAATACAATACAAGTAAAATTTTGACCCTGGGGTCAGATTGGAGCCCTGGGGGAGGGGTCAAAGGGTCACAAGTTTTTTGGAACATAGTCATGTGGCATATCAAATTGGAGGGCATGATTAGTAAAAAATAATACAGGTAATATTTTGACCCTGGGGTCAAATTAGGGCCAAGGGTGAGGGGTTTTTGGTACTTGGCCCCTATGTAGAAAGCGTGGGGATTTGCGATGGCGCGCAATCGACAGTATTCTTGTCTTGTTTGCTAGAGACTATGTATGTAATTGTCTCCAGAATTATTCTCATTGACACAAAAAGGGATTCACAACATGTAGCGTTCGATCCTCAATTTTGTTTTTGACATTTCATTTGTCTGCTCCTCGCGTTACTACAATCATATAAAACCATGACTGTTTTAAAAATCAAAAAAGGTAATGAAATGAAATGGCCCAATGTAAAAACTAACAGTTTTCTACCATCACCTTCTATTAGTACTTTCAGTACTTTGATTTGACCTTTGACCTCTAAGTATGACCTTGACCTTGGAGGTACGGATCTGGGTTTGCACCTGACACATCGTCTCATGATGGTTAACATTTCTACAAAGTAATTTCAAAATCCATCCAGAAATAAAAAATAGCCATCGGAAGAGATGGCAAATCCCCCGACCAATAGCCAATATGGCGATCAGAAGATTGTTCACCAATAGAAAGTGCACCAGAATTAAACCAGCAATATATCACAAAAGTATTGCAGTTATGGCCATCACAAGATTATACTTCAGGAGAGATAACTACAAAACCAGGGTACTCAGAACTGTGGTTCTTGCGCATGACATGCCTGCTTAAGCTCATGCATTTCTGTACAAAGTACCATCCATATGTCTCAAAGGGTGTTGGAGATCACAAGCTGGTCATACTGTTATATTGGAAGGGTAGATAACTCAAATATTTATCATAGCACCCAAAATTGTGGTGCTTAGGCATGAAGCGCCATCTCAACCTTGTATACAATTGTGCCAAGTACCATCAATATATCTCAAAGGGTATTGGAGTTATGGCCATCAAAAGGTTATATTGTCAGGGGAGATAATTAAAAAACCAGGGCACCCACAGTTGTGGTTCTTGTACGTGACACACCTGCTTAACCTCATGTACAACTGTACCAAGTACCATCAATATATCTCAAAGCGTATTGGAGATGTGGCCATCACAAGGTAGTGATTCTATATTATTGGAAGGGGAGATAACTAAAAAACCATGGTACCCAGAGTTGTGGTTCTTGTACATGGCACACCGTCTCGGCCTTGTGAACAACTGTGCCAGGTATCATCAATATATCTGAAAGGGTATTGGAGTTATGGCCATCACAAGGTAGTCACTCTATTTTATTGGAAGGGGAGATAATTCAAAAACCATGGCAGCCAGAGTTGTGGTTCTTGTGCATGACACACCGTCTCGGCCTTGTGAACAACTGTGTCAGGTCTCATCAATATATCTTAAAGGGTATTGGAGTTATGACCATCACAAGGTAGTCACTCTATTTTATTGGAAGGGGAGTTAATTCAAAAACCATGGCAGCCAGAGTTGTGGTTCTTGTGCATGACACGCTGTCTCAGCCTTGTGAAGAAGTCTGCCAGGTACCATCAATATATCTCAAAGGGTATTGGAGTTATGGCCATCACAAGGTAGTCACTCTATTTTATTGGAAGGGGAGATAATTCAAAAACCATGGCAGCCAGAGTTCTGGTTCTTGTGCATGACACACCGTCTCGGCCTTGTGAACAACTGTCAGGTATCATCAATATATCTAAAAGGGTATTGGAGTTATGGCCATCACAAGGTTGTCACTTTATTTTATTGGAAGGGGAGATAACTCAAAAACCATGGCAGCCAGAGTTGTGGTTCTTGTGCATGACACGCTGTCTCAGCCTTGTGAACAACTGTGCCAGGTACCATAAATATATCTCAAAGGGTATTGGAGTTATGGCCATCACAAAGTAGTCATTCAATTTTATTAAAAGGGGAGATAACTAAAAAAGTATGGCATCCAGAGTTCTGGTTCTTGCGCATGACACGCCATCTCAGCCTTGTGAACAATTGTGCCAAGAACTATCAATGAATCTCAAAGGGTATAAGAGTTATGGTCATCACAAGTGAGTGAGTTTTAGTTTTACGTCCCACCAACAGCTAAGGTCATACGGAGACGGGACCTCGGTTTAAAGACTCATCCGAAAGTCTGGAGAAGCCCGGGATCGATCCTGCGATCCCTGGTTTACAAGGCGAGTAGCGTAACCACTGCACCACGGAGGCTTCTATGGTCATCACAAGGTTGCATCTACAAAGTACCCTTGTGTGTCAAATTTCATGGAAATTTCTTGGAATTTCTTGGAAAAAAAGACACACAAGTTACTATTTTAGACACACAAGACACTGACGGAATAAATCGCATTGAGTTTAATGTAAGTGTCCATAATTTTAAACACACAAGTATACATTTGTTCCTGCGGACGGATGGACGGACGTTCGTACAGATGGACATTTGTTGGGTACTACAGTGTTAATTTTTCACCTATAAGTACCCAACAATCAGCTAAAATTTGCACAAGTACCAAACATGTCCCATCAAATTTGTTGGCTACTTTTTCAGACACTAACAGAATAAACGGCAAGTACCCAACTTATGTCTACCCAACATGTGCCCGTGGATGCGCTCGGACAGACTGACGGACAGACGAACGGACGCCAGGCTGATCGCTATATCCCCCGAACCTATTCGGTCGGGGGATAAAAAGTTATTGACTGCGTATAAGTTTCGGACCCTTTTTTGACCTTTGACCTATAAATATGACCTTGACCTTGGAGGTACAGACCTGTGTTTTGCACTTGACACATCGTCTCATGATGGTTAACATTTCTACAATGGTTAACATTTCTACAAAGTAATTTCAAAATACATCCAGAAATAAGAAAGTTATTGACTGTGTTTTAGTTTCGGACCCTTTTTTTTACCTTTCACCTCTAAGTATGACCTTGACCTTGGCGGTACGGACCTAGGTTTTGCAAGTGACACATCGTCTCATGATGGTTAACATTTCTGCCGAGTAATTTTAAAATCCATCAAGAAATAAGGAAGTTATTGACCCCGTTTAAGTTTCAGACGGACGGACAGGGGCAACGTTGACGGACGGACAGGGGCAACGCTATATGCCCTTTCCACCATTCTTCGAATGGCGGGGCATAAAAAACATAATCAGTAATCAGATTAATTGAAAGTCAGAAATGGGTGTGGCTGAATAAATTTATTCTTCATGACAAGGGTTAAGCACTTGTTTATCACATTACTAACATTATAAACATTCATCCGGTTGATACATACCATATTCATAATGATCCCACATCTATACTTTTAAGGGGGCATGGGAACACCTTCAGGGGAGGCAACTCCTGCAAAAGTAGTTTTGTCTCCCATGTCAACAGGGGTCAACTCTTAAAGGAAAGAATTTGCTCCTTAAGAGCAAATTCTTTCCTCTAAGAGCAGACCCCTTTTTCATTGGGACAGGGTTACAGAAAAGCAAACATGGAAGTCCCTAAAGTTGTCTCCTTTTGAAAAATGGTGGACAAATGTGATAGGTGTTCCCATTCCCCTTAAAACTACAGGCAAACTTCCATAGCTCAAACACTGTTGGCTTGTTTGCCCACTTTTGAGCCCCTACGGATTATATCCTGATAAGAATTAGTGAGATATAATTATGGGAGAATTTCTTCTTTAATTTTGAAAATGGATGCTGTGTTACCTCATAAGAATCGCCTCTATGAGGCAATTCTACTGTCAGAGCACATACATCATACATTTATTTTAACCCATAAGCTGCCGAGAAAAAACAACATCTTAAAATGTCGTCTGCTGAATCTTCTTGCAAACTTTTTAAAATATTTTTGCATATAGGCAAACAGTGTGAGCCAAGATCAGACTGCTTCTAGAGGAGCAGTCTGATCTGGGCCAACACTGATAGCAAAAAAAAAGGCTTTTAAGGTAACCGGCAGACGGCAAAGCAGACGACAATTGTCGTGATCAGCATTTTATGTGTTAAAGAAAACCAAACAGATATCCCAAAACTATCCCTATTATGTGTCCTGGTATAGCGCTATCAATTACGCTCAGTCGCTCAAATTACTCCTGTAATGAACAAATTTTCATGGATGCAAAAGCTAGTCACTTTTTTTCAGCGTAAATTCCACTGTATTTGATATTGTACTTACAAAAGAGTTAAAACTTTGACCATTAATAAGCATGGGAAGCTAACAATACTTCGAACAATTAGCCCTTATCGCTACTAAGAGATGGGCAAAAACTGGACTACCAGAAAAAGACCATAGGACCTTCTGTTGCAGAACTTGGAGCCTCACGTGTGGACCAAGCCAGGCTCACATCCAATGCGTTGGGAGACCTCATGCATAAGAGACAGCACTCTTAACCCATTGTATATTAGTGGACTCTTCCATTGCTATATGTTGGCAAGGCTATTTGTCATATGAGGGGTGTCAGGCCTATTTTTCGTTTTTATTGTATTTTTGATGGAAAATTCTGTTGGTAAATAGTGCATGCCCTGATCAGACGCCGCGTTCTGCGGTGTCTGATCTGGGCCTGCACTGTTTGCCAAGGTACCTCTTTAGGGGTTTCCCCAATACAATGGGTTAACCACTAGGTCATGGAAGCTTGTTTTACTTACTCAAACTGCAAACTTTGTCCTTTAGCAATTTTCCCTCCAAGCTTCATAGAGTTGCCACCAATAAATGCCTCCTGCATGTTAGGTTCCATAACCGGTGTGAAGAGAGAGAACTTTTCACTTTTAAACTGTGCATGTGTGAAAGATGGCTGAAGCTGCTGAACAGACTGATTAAACCATGGTCCCATGACAGCCTAAAACATGATAGCACCATACTATGTAGGTACATACAATTTTCAACACAACAGTAAAAGGAAAGGAACACATTCTTTCCTTTGAGAGTAGACCCCATATTTCCATAGTGTTTATAGAAAACAAACAGGAAGTCCCAAAAGTTGTCTCCTTTTGAAAAATGGCAGATAGTTCTGTCAGGTGTGTCCATCCCCTTAAGTGCCGTGTTTATCCCTTCAAGCACAGCATAAAATTCCAGAGCAGTGGACAACCTATTTTTTTCTTATTTCATGTAAATTGTTTGCCAAGCAAATGATTAACACCATTTAAACCTTATCCCACTGCATAATTAATTTAGCCACACCCTTTTCCGACTTAGAACCAATTAAATTACTTGATGAAATTTATTCCAGCAAATTCACAAACTGAATGTCAAGCAGTGTAGATCCTGTTCAGAAGCTATCTGATCTGGATCTACAGAAGCCATCTGATCAGGATCTACACTGATTGCAAAGGTAGGGGTTGTTGTGAACAGCAGGATAAGGGTTAAGAATTATTTTCTCTTAAAACTTAGGAAAGATACTTTGAAAATGCTTGATGATCAGATCATGGCAAAACAAAGGGCTCACCATAGTTTATAAAATACAATCCAGGCATGGCCTGTAGATGTTTGTGATCAACAATCTAAAAAGTTTATGTTCTCTGCAATGTAGACTATTTTTGCACAATCTTCTGTGCAACCAATAGCATTGTGACCTTCATTACTGGTATAGACACAGGGCGTGCAGTTGCTTAACCCATAAAATGCCAATCACGACACTTGTTGTCTGTTTTGCCATCTGCCAGTTCCCTAAAGTCATCATTCTCAAGCAGTGTGGGCCCAGATCAGACTGCTCCTGTAGGAGCAGTCTGATCTGGGCCCACACTGTTTGCCAGAATACAAAAAATATTTTTAAAAAGTTTACAAGAAGACCCAGCAGACGACATCAGCAGACGACATTTTCAGATGTTGTTTTTTTCTCAGCAGCTTAGGGGTTAAGGCTACTTTTGTCTATAAGCAAAAAGCAATTGCACAAACAAAGTTATTTGATATTACATTTTACAAATAAATGTATGTAGACTGGTTTAAACAATAGTTTATTAAGTATATAAATTGACAACGCAAACATAAACAAATGACACAAAAGGATCAGATAACAAGCTAATCGTAGCTTATGTGAAATCTTCTCCTAGCATAAATGGAAGGTACAAACAAACGAGTGTAGAATACAAATAATACTATCCTTGAATTTTGCAAAATAAAATGGCTTGTCCATTTTATATGAGGAAAAAGAAAGAGAGAGAGAGAGAGAGAGAAAAGAATGTTTCCCAAGGTGTCCCGGATGCATTTCCATACGATGTCACAGCCCCGACTTAGCGACAGCACAACAATGTTTTTCTTCAGTTAATTTATATCAAAACGTTTAGTTTGAATAATGTATTTGTGTACAGCATCAAAAATCCTTTCATTTTCTTCTTTCGCTAAATTTGGATCCCCAAATAAAAGCGTCTTTAGGGGTAGATGAAGGATGTCAGATAGAAGGCGTATTCGTGTTAGGTGATGGTGAGGACATTCGAAAAAGATTGATTTTTTAAATTTTGTATTTGAACGATAATAACAGTATGAATAAGAATACTTATGTTATCTACCTTTCCTTCAGACCAGTATTGCTGACCTTGACCTTGACAAAATGTTGTCACTAATGGCAATGAAGTGATGCTTCTTGGGCAGCAAAACTCATGTAAACAGTTCCAGAATCTGCCAAATAAAGAAAGTGTCCATTAGTTAATCAAACATATTCACATCATGATAATTATTATACCCGCTTTTTCGAAGAAAAATCAGGTATATTGTTTTCGTACCACAGTTCACTCCGGCGTCAGTCCGTCTGTCCGTCCGTCCATCCGTCACGTTTCTTGTGATTGGATCTCCTCTGCAACCACTGAAGTTACACTTTTGAAACTTTGCTTGTGGATAGTACATGGAATGTAGATGGCAGTGGGCAACTTTTTTGTGATCTTGACCTCAACATGACCCCAAGGTCAAAGGTCAAAAATTATGATTTGCCATATCTCCTAAACTATTGGAGTTACACTTCTGAAACTTTGCTTATTGGATGGTCTTTGGAATATAGAATATGTCAGGTTACTTTTGGTGTGACCTTGACCCCAAGGTCAAAGGTCAAAAAGTATGATTTTGCCATATCTTCTAAACTATTAGAGTTACACTTCTGAAACTTTGGTTATTGGATGACTCTTGGAATATAGAATAAATTTGGATACTTTTGGTGTGACCTTGACCTCAACATGACCCCAAGGTCAAAGGTCAAAAATTATGATTTGCCATATCTCCTAAACTATTGGAGTTACACTTCCGAAACTTTGCATATTGGATGGCCCTTTGCATATAGAATATGTTGGGCTACTTTTGGTGTGACCTCAACCCCAAGGTCAAAGGTCAAAAAGTATGACTTTGCTATATCTTCTAAACTATTGGAGTTACACTTATGAAACTTGGTTATTGGATGGCTGTTGGAATATAGAATAAATTGGGATACTTTAGGTGGACCTCAACATAACCCCAAGGTCAAAGGTCAAAAAGTATGACTTTGCCGTATCTTCTAAACTATAAGAGTTACACTTCTGAAACTTTGCTTATCAGTTAGAATGTTCTTTGCAACTTTTTTTAACTTACATGTAGTTTTGGCTGGCTAACACATAGTCATTAGTGTTATTAATAGAAAAAGCAGGTATTTGCGATGGAATACCATCACTGCAGATCTAGTTATTATTATTATGCAGATAAATCTGAATAAAAAAAGCTACCATTTTTCAAAGTGAGGGGGGGGGGGGGGGGGGGGGGGCAACTTTTAGAAACAGAAACAACTGCTTCCCTGGTGTCTAAATCCAATTTTATTGATACTGGGTATTCTTAACCCATGCAGAGCTAAGCAAAACTAAAGCAGATGACAGTCTATTTTTTTTATTTTGCTTTTATTATTTTCAGAGAAAATAAGGCTTTACATTTCAGATGATTCACAAGAAATGCAAAAGCCCTATTATCTCCTAAAAATAAAGTAAAAACATCTGAAAATGTCATTTCAGGAGGCCATGCTTTCAATACTTTTGTTGAGATTGATCATGAAATCTTCTTAACGGACATTCTCTTCCTCCTGCTAATTCTAAAAGAGTAGTTGTCAGCTTCTGGCCAAAGAATGTACACTGTATTGGTTCAGCTCTTATGTATAAGCTTTCATAAGAAAAAGTGTGGTTAGGTAAAATGACCAGGTCAATATGACCTTAGGAGTGTTGCTAAACAAGCAAACAAACATCTGCAACATTTGTGCTTGGCACCCTACAGTTCAACAGAAATAATTTTACAGACCTCTGCAGCTTACCTGATGGTAACTAAAATCACACCTAACTTCTAGTAAAAGTCTCAAGTCATTATAGTTTTGATTTGAAGTTTAATGTCCCCGTCAACACAATTTGGGTCATGTTGGAGACGTTGCTTCCAATTTTGTAGGACTTTTACCCGACATTGAGATGAAATAATATCTCAATCCCTGCTGTCCAATGAAACCAATAGGGTTTATATGCATGGACGGGCATGGATTTGCACCACTAAGATCATCTGAGTGGTTTAACATTACTCCTGTGCGGTCGGTTTCAGCTCTACGTGGAAGCATAATATTTCTCCAAGCCCCGATGAGCAGGGACAAGAAGTCATTAGCATAATTAGAGTAATGAAGCACAAAAACTAGAATATGAGAAATAACTTGAAAACTAACACAGTACTAGTTACCACCTTTGTATTGGACATGTTATCTTGTCTAAATATTTATCCCCATAGCTCCAAAAATAAAATGCATTTTTCATCTGAAAAGTACTGATATGTTTCTTATTTCTGCATGATGGGTACTAATTAGAAGTGCCTCGGCAAGGTGCTTCTTATGAGTACCCGCAACATATGTTTTTGTGCAGAAATAAGAAAAGTAATATGTGGATTCCCCCTCTTATCTGGGGCTATGTATTCCTTTCAAATACTTTCACACCATTCCACATCATTGTTATGAAGTTATTCCTTTTAAGTTTTATGGCCCTTTCAAGATTATATCACTTATATAGAGACAGCTGTTAAGCAGAGGTGAGCAAAAACTGGAGTACCTGGAGAAAAACCAGCTGACCATCCATCGCTAACATTTATTTCCATTTTGTTTTATGGCCTATTCAGGTTTATTTCAATTATATCAAGACAACTTTTAATCAGAAGTGAAAGAAAACTGGAGCAGAACTGAGAAAAACCACCTAAACTTGGCATCCACATGTGGCCCAAGCTGGGCTCAGACCCACAGTTGAAGACCTAATGTTTAAGAGCCAGTGCTCTTAACCATTAGGTTATGGAGGTCCCTTTATGTTGCAGAACTTCCTGTTTCACATGTGATGCAAGCCAGGCTTGAAAACACAGGGTAGAGAGAATAAATGCAAAATCTACTTACATTTTTTTCAGAAAAAATACCACAGTATTTAATATTGCACCTACTACATGTATGACAGTTATGATTTGGACCATTAATGAAAGCACTTTTAAAAACTGGGTCCTGAACTATACCAGACATGATTATTTTTTTTTTTTAAATTTTACAGAAAATAAGGCTTGACAACTTGTGTAAATTGTCAGCTTGGTTTACAGCCACATGAAATTTATAACCGAATTATCTCAGAAAAATAACAAGGAAATTGCCGACTGAGCATACTGGCAGTAATACAGACATGCCAAATGCAAGCACTGAATGGTTCACACAATAAATGTAGAGTTACTCACTTGTTCTCATTCTGCACAAAGGTTTCTTTTCCCCAGTTTTCATAGACCCATCCATTAGCAAATAATGCTGCTGAAAGGTCATGTCCATGAACAGCACTCACAGCCTGAAAAAATGGATGACAAAAATGCAAGAAGAAAGTAATGTTACAATTACACACTCAAATAACAGAATATCAATACCAAAATGTACTTTCTCAGGTGTGAATTGCTCTCGGGACGTGTGTTAACCCTTAAAATGCCAAGAAAACCTGCATGTGAAAATGTCTGTTTATGCCGTCTGCTGAATATTCTTGCAAACGCTTCAAACCTATTTTTTGCAGAGGCAAACAGTGTGGACATTGAGGAGCAGTTTGATCTGGGTCCACACTATTTGCATCAATGATTTTTTAAGTAACCATAAGCAACAAAGCGGATGAGAATTGTTGTGATTGGCATCTTAACCCATAACATGCCAATCAAGACAATTGCCGTAAACCGTAAAAGTCATTTTTGCAAACAGTGTGGCCACAGATCAGACTGTTCCTGAAGGAGCAGTCTGATCTGGGCCCACACTGTTTGCCTGTGTGCAAAATTATTTTTTAAAAGTTTGCAAGAAGATTCAGCAGACAACATAAGCAGATAACATCTTCAGATGTTGTTTTTCTTGGCAGCTTACGGGTTAAAGTTAATGCCAAGATTATGTTGTTGGTTTGCTTCTAGTAGGTATCCTTTTTGATGAGAAAAGTAACATAAAAACATATTTTTACCCGTTAATTTCCGAAATGTCTTCAGCAAAGTGATGATAGTGGATTTGATGTGTTTATTTACAATGTATTGTTAGTGATTGTGAAAACGATTTACAGGAAAGGAAAGAAAATATAGCAGCATGTGAGTTGTGGTTTTATGGTCCAGGAAACAGCTGTTGTCATGCTGGGCTGACTAGTCAGTTATCTTACACAGTTCATGGACAGTCTAAGGAGCCTCTAAACTGTTATCCAGTACTAAGTGAGACAGTCCTTTCTCAACAGTAATGGGAACAGCCTATTGGTCAAAAGTGAAGTCTTCAATCAACTAACATTCTTGAGCCGGGGCATTAGAAAGGAAAGATACAATTAACCCATTGTACACTGGTGGACTCTTCCATTGCTATATGTTGGACAAGTCCATTTGTCATACATGGGGTGTTGCTTTTATTCTATTTTTTTACAGAAAATTCTGTTAGCAAACAGTGCAGGCCCTGAACAGATGTTGCATTCTGCGGCATCTGATCTGGGCCTGCACTGTTTGCCAAGGAAGAAAGGGTTTCCCACATACAATGTGTTAACTAGAACTGACACAGATGCCCCTGCGTTATGACATGGTGGACAGAAATGCATATTGTGTGACAGACAATACAAAATGTTTTACTTTTGACCTCTAAGTGTGACCTTGACATTGAAGCTACCAACCGGAATTTTGCATGTGACACATTATCTCATGATGGTAAACATTTCTGCCAGGTAATTTCAAAATCAATCAAGGAATGACAAAGTTATAGATCAGACTAGAAAAACAGACCCATCTTTTACAATTGATCTCCAAGTGTGAACTTGATCTTGGAGATATAGACCTGGGTTTTCAGGCAAGACATTGTCTCATTGATGTATACCATATGTGTTTGAAGAGACAGGCCTGAACAAACTGCAGACCATGATTAGATTCCTCATTCTTTCTGGTCCGTCTGCCATCATGCAGCTGTTTTTAAACACAAAATCAAATAATAAATTATATTTGTTCAGTATGGTTTAGAGTTGAGGTGCCTAATACTAAGGGTAAATATGGTATGTAGACCAGTGTTTTTAGCAGGCATCAGTAGCTCAGTCAGATGTGCGTCTGACTGCGATCAGGAGGATGGAGGTTCGATACCTGCAGGGGTCGGCAACATTCTTCCATGGAGATTAATCATGAAATCTTTTCTACGGTTATTATCTCCCTTCCGCGGATTCAAGAGGGGCAGTTGTCAGTTTCTGACAAAAGAATGTGCACTGTACTGTTAACCACTTATGTATAAGCCTGCCCAGGAAAAGCGTGGATAGGTAAACTGACCGGCTAAAAAATGACCTAAAATAGTGTTGACCGGGCCGTTAAACTCCAGTACAAAAAAACAAGACCAGTGTTTAGAATACTCAACCTCACAAGTATTAAATCCACCATCCCCAAGACAACCTCTTCCAAACACGTCGATACCGACATAAACATCGTAAGGTCTACCAGCTTCAACCGCCAGTTTCTTTGATGCCTTCAAGTTCTCATCCTTCCAACAGTAGTTAAGAAAAATTCCATCACATACATCAAAGAATAGTCTGAAATAAGCTGCATATGAGCCATGTGCTGGCCTCAGTAGCCCAGTCGGATGCGAGTCTGACTGGTGATCAGGAGGACGTGGGTCGCAACGTTCTTTCATGGAGATTGATCAAGAAATATTTTGAACAGTCATTCTTTCCCTTCCGCCGATTCAAATAGGGCAGTTGTCCGTTTCTGGCGAAAGAATGTGCATTGTACTTGTTAACCGCTTATGTATAAGCCTGCGCCGGCCTCTGTAGCTCAGTCCGACTAGTGATCAGGAGGACGTGGGTTTGATACCTACAGTGGTCGGCAACATTCTTTCGTGGAGATTGATCATGAAATCTTTTCTATGGTCATTCTCTCCCTTCCGCTGATTCAAGAAGGGCAGTTGTCAGTTTCTGGCGAAAGAATGAGCACTCTACTGGTTAAGTGCTTATGTATAAGCCTGCCCAGGAAAAATGTGGACAGGTAAACTGACCTGCTCAAAAAGTACCTTAACAGTGTTGACTGGGCTGTTAAACTCCAATACAAACATATAAGCCTGCCCAGGAAAAGTGTGGATAGGTTAACTGACGTCTCAAAAATAACCTAAATAGTGTTGACAGGCTGTTAAAACTCCAATACAAACAAATTATGAGCCATGTAGAGCCAGTGAAGGTGTATCTGTGCTGTTAAGGTGTGTCTATTCCCCTTAAAAAGATGTACATACAGATAAACCTCTTTATACCAACATTTAAGGGGAATGGGATCACCTGCAGATTTTTCTGCCATTTTTCAAAGGGAGACAACTTTTGGGACTTCTTGTTCGCTTATCTATAAGCCCTGTCCCACTGAAAAAGGGGTCTACGCTTGAAGGAAAGAATTTGCTCCTCAGGAGAAAATTCTTTCTTTTCAGAGTTGACCCCTATTGACATGGGAGATAAAAATACTTTTTCAGGAGTTGCCTCCCCTGAAGGTGTATCCATTCCCCTTAATATAAAGGAAACTCGTAACAATGAAAACTTCTACTGCTCAAATCCTTAGATTAAGATGGGAGGTGTTAACCCTTTTTGTACCAAATGGAATCTTCCTCCCAATATATGGCAGGAGTCCATTTTAAAATTTGGATCAGACAGTGTTGACGGGGACGTTAAACCTCAAATCAAACAACACTTTATAGGTCATTTTGGAGACGTTGATTCCAATTTTGTGGGACTTTTACCCAACATTGAGATGAAAAGACATCTCAAACCCTGTTGCCCAATGGAACCAATAGGGTTTATAAGCATGGACGGTCCAGCTCACACTATTTAGGTCATTTTGGCGATGCTGCTTCCAATTTTGTGGGGCTTTTATCCGACACAGAGATGAAATGACATCTCAAGCTCTGCCAACCGATGAAACCAATAACATTTAAATGCACAAACGGTCCGACTCGCATCATTTTGCCAGGGCAGGTTTACACCTTTTAAGAGGTTTACCAGTATTCATGTGCCCAAAAAAGAGGTCTAGACTTAAAGTGGAGATGCAAATTCATTCTTTTAAGAGAAGACCAGTGTTGTTATCCAAACATAAGTCGGTGCATAACAAGCCTCTACAAAAGACATGTGCAACTAGCAATGACTCTGATCAGCCTGTGCATTCACGGTCCAATCAGAGTCTTGGCTGTTTACATCAGTCCTTTATAGCACCTGGACTATTAAAAAAGAAACAACTTTATGTTTGAGTTTTACGTCCTGCCAACAACTAAGGTCATATGGAGATGGAATCTTGGTTTGAAGAAACATCCAAAGGTCAGGAGAAACCCGGAATCCAACGAATGAACCCTGGTTTATGAGGTGAGTAGCTTAACAACTTCACTACAGAAGATTCTAAAAAGTGCAACAAGCAAAGAGTCTGGCAAGACTTGCTTGATGCATAGACTGAATGGGCAACTGCAGAGCACACAGCAAACAACTTGGATCAGAATGCAAGAATTCACAGTCTAATCAGAGTCTTTGCTGTGCACTTGTCTGAAGAAATATATTAAATTGGCGTGACCCATATACGGAATAACCTATTTTATATGAGAAACCCCAAACCTGATCACTGGCAAACAGTGCAGGCCATGATCAGACTGATCAGGTCCTTCACTGTTTGCAGACAGTTCAACCATTTTCTAAATAAATTTATAAACTAGCTGAGCCTTACAGCCCAAAATTTTGAAATGGACTCCTGCTTTATGTAAGGGGGACAATTCAATCGCGGCAATTCTAACAAGCAACCACAATCTATAGTTTGAGCAGAAATATGAAAAATATCACATTTTTTTACCTAAATTTTTTGTTTTATCGGCAGTAATGTTTACAGTGCATTTGTATATGCCTGTTTTCATAATGGGGTTTACAAAAATACAGTAAAATTCCTCTATTAAGACCACCTTTGGGACTGTTCAAAAGTGGTCTTTAAGACAACTTTTGAACAGTCCCAAAGGTGGTCTCTGACAAGAGGACAATGCATGCAATAAACAAAAAGGAAGAGTTACTTCAACCAACTAAATAAGCTTTTCAAAGCTGACTTTTACTTATGATCGAGAGGTTGTGCGTTCGAATCCGGCCACCGGTATCGAGGTGTGTCCTTGGGCAAGACACATGATGACACTGCCCCACTCCACCCAGGTGTAAATGGGTAGCAGTAGTGCAAAAGCCTCTGCCTCTCACTCGCGCGCGTGAAAACACCCGGAATCAGTGTTCGAGAGTGATTCAATAAGCTTGAAGCTTTCATCGCAATCAAACTTAAATAAATTAGTATAAACTAAGGCAGAATTATTCTACATCATAGTGTAGATTATATTTTCTTGTCCTTTGGGATCATGGATTCCATTGTGGAATTTTGAAAATATCTGAGGGTCACTGATGAGGCCTAATTGGCCGAAACTAGCTAGTCTGGCCCAGAAAACATGTACACTCCATATTTTTCAGTTCTTCGGTGTATTCCTTGCTTCCAAAGGATAACCCTTTTATAGAACATATTTAACTTCACTACAGCTGGTGTGTGGGACTGTGTGGCGGCGGTAAAACGTCTCCCTGCCCTACATCATAGTGTAGATTATATTTTCTTGTCCTTTGGGATCATGGATTCCATTGTGGAATTTTGAAAATATCTGAGGGTCACTGATGAGGCCTAATTGGCCGAAACTAGCTAGTCTGGCCGGTGACAGGACATCTCGGCCCCTAACAAACTCGGCCCCTGACAAACTCGGCCCATAGCAAACTCGGCCCCTACAAACTCGACCCCTGACAAACTCGGCCCCTAAAATTGGAATATGTATATATAAGTGTTGGAATTGACTTATTATCAAACTATTACACATAATTTAAATGTACATATGCCTAATTACCCTTTGAACTCATTTTTGATGGAATTATGAGTAACCCTTTTCACATGAGTTTAATGAACCTAATGCGGTTGATTGAACCAGTGTATGACAAGCTGCTGTGGCTCCACTGTCACTCACCTTCCGATGTAATTAATAAACTAATTGACTGATTGGCGTGTAATTACATCTCTGCACTTAAAAGAGATTAGTAGTATGTTCTGTTGCGCACTTACAAAAATTGAACCATTTTGTTTTTATTATCATTTGCAGGGTTTGACCATTCCACAGCCATTAGCCTTTTTTCTATCAAAACCAATGATTTTGATTGTTTGACACCCCCGTCAACATTGTATAGGTCATTTTGGAGAAGTTGCTTCCAATTTTGTGGGACTTTTACCCGACCTAAACCCATGAGGTACTGGTGGGTTCATTTAAGAAATGAATTTTATTTTTCTGCTGTTCATGAAAGTATGACGGCCCCCGCCCGTCGGAGCTTGAAGAAATATATGGGCTGCATAATGCTGCCACACAGAGCTGAATTCGGCCCCGCCAATCGGGGCTTGAGTAAATATATTTGGGCTGCATTATGCTTCCACGAAGAGCTGAAACCGACCCGCTCACGAGTACTGGTAAACCGCTTAGAGGATATAAGCCTGCCCAGGCAAAACAGTGCGAGTCGGCCCGTCCATGCTTATAAACCCTGTTGGTTTCATTGGGCGGCAGGGCTTGAGATGTCATTTCATCTCAATGTCGGGTAAAAGTTCCACAAAATTGGAAGCAACGTCTCCAAAATGACCTTTACAGTGTTGACGGGGACGTTAAACCTAATATCAAACAAAAACACAGAGCTGAAACAGACCGCACACGAAAACTGGTAAACCGCTTAGAGGATCTAAGCCTGCCCAGGCAAAGCGGTGCGGGTCGGACCGTCCAACCATAAACCCTATTGGTTTCATTGGGCGGCAGGGATTGAGATGTCCAAAATCTCATAAATACTGTTGACAGGAACGTTAAACCTCAAATCAAAAAAAAAAAAAAAAAAAAAAACATCTTTATAAACGAGATGTTTTCTATAGGTTTTCATTTGGTTTTACACTGGAAATGTTAATATCACAAAAAAAACACAAAACAACAAAAAAAGAAGACACGCCTATTCTAAAATATTGATTTTTTTACCACCCAAATATGAAAATTTTCAGATGAAACATGAACATATTTTTTTCTTATTTCTGCTATAAACATAGATTTTGGGTACTTGTTAGAACCGCATTGACAGGGCGAGTCTAACAAGTACCAACAATCTATGTTTTTTGAGCAACCAGATTTGGGTACTTGTAAAAACGGCATCGACGAGGCACATTCTTACAAGAACCAACAATCTATGTTTTTGAGAAGAAAAAAAGTAAATTGATATAAACTCTTGTAAACCCCAGTTTTACTATATAAAAGTGTGGTTGCAGGTGGTCAAAATTATATAGGCATGTTTTCGTGATGCCACACTCAGTTCCAACACCGTCCCAATTACAGCATGGGTTTCCGCGATCTTTATCGTGGATAAGGTTTCGTATTAAAAAACGATAAATATGCCCAAACTTTCTGTGAAACTACCTACCGACCTTCCAAATTGATTCTCGGAAACAAAAACATTGTATTTTAGGACCTAAATGCTGCTAGGGACTGAGTTTTTAGGGACGGAGTTGAATGGGGGCCGAGTTTGCTAGGGGCCGAGTTTGTCAGGGGCCGGGTTTGTCAGGGGCCGAGTTTGTTAGGGGCCGAGATGTCCATAAATCGTCTGGCCCAGAAAACATGTACACTCCATATTTTTCAGTTCTTCTGTGTATTCCTTGCTTCCAAAGGATAACCCTTTTATAGAACATATTTAACTGGTCTTCATAGCGGAATTTTACTGCATCATGCCCATAACCTACCTATTTTTCTCGTTTACTTCATTCTGCCAGTCAAGTTTACCAGTATCAATCACACTGTCATACCAGATCACTTCAGATGTTGAGTCACGTCTATGTTGTTGTTCAGTCAGATATCCCACAAACTTGGATAAATTCTTCAAATGATCACCTTCCTTTGAAACATGAGAAGTAAAACAGCTGTGACATAATGACTTGCAACGGGATCTGTTTTCCTTCTGGTATGAACGATTTCATCATCAAACATGCTTGCCCATGTGAAAAGGGCAGTAATGTTCTTGCAATATTTACTTTCAGACTTGCCTAAGCAAACAGTTTAGACCCAGGTGAGACACAGCAGAATGTGGCATCTCATCAGGGTCTACACCCTTTGAAATTCATCCAGCTGTTTTAAGACACAATATCTGGTGGTAAATTGTACATGTACTTTTCAAATTTTAAACAAGTAGGTCTCCAAATACTTATGGTATATCTTATATCACATGACATACATCAAAACCTCATTATAATGTGGTTTGTTATAACACAGTTTTGGATATAACACTGTTTCAAGATGGATCCAAAAAATGTATAGATTATATAGAAAAATGACCATAATGGTCATTTTTCAATATAATCTATACATTTTTGTTACGATATAACATGGTTGTTTGAATAAAACGGTTTCTGCTTTGGATCCCATTAATAGTGTTATAAAGAGTTGTGGTTTATATATAGGAGAAGAACTAAATAGGACATTCTTCCATTCTAATCCAACAATGATTATTTCTGCTCATGCAAAATGTTTTTGAATAAATATACAGTGAAACTATGATAGCTCAAAAACAGATGGTTTGTTAACAGTACAAACTTCAGTGGAGCAGGAATTAGTTGAGTCAGCTAATGACTGTTCTTCTGTGTGCAACTTTTGTCTAACACCAACCCCCGACCCAATATTTTTTAATTTGTTTTGATTTTACGACCCTTTCAGGATTATTTCACTTAATTTGGGCTGATCCTGGTGGTGGACAAAAACTGGAGAACCAAGAGAAAATCCACCTGACCTTCCATTGCAGAATTTGGCAAATGTGAGTCAAGCTAGACAAAACCACCCTTTGGCATAGACTCATCACTACCCCTACAAACTTCTTCAAATTTTCATTCTTTCCCAGAACCATTTTTCATTGGAATGCTCTACCCCGCCAAATAGTTATGCCCCCCACCAGGGCTCGAGAAACTGAAGAATCCAAATCGGTCCAGCCAGATTTCGCCAAAAAATTATGGAAATTGCCGATCGGTTTCGGTAATTTCCGTAAACTCAATTGGCGATTTTCAATTTCAAAATGTGTTATTAGCGTAACGAATGACATACCGATGTTGCTCTTACACTTGTCAATGGATATGAGCACCAGAATCTCGATTATAAACAGCAATTATTGCTCACATCGTTCAGATTTCATCTACTTTCATTTTCTACGCCAGATTTCATCTACCTTCATTTTCCCAATATCCGGGTCACTCAGAACCTGAAGACCGCTAAAGGGAAACAACCGACGTGGGGCAGTAAAAGACCAGTTCGATGGTCACTATATTTTTCCCCCTTTTTAAAACCTTTAAAATATTTCTCTTATTTCGCGCATTTTATTTTGCCCAAATTGCTTTGTTTACAAATGGCAACAACGGTCGGGTATGAAACACCCTTCCCGATCCCGATCCCGATCCGAAAATCCCCGATCCAAAATTTTCTATTTGCCCTAGTTCATTAATTAGAATATATTTTAAGAATTTTTTGTGTTTGTTTTATTACTTTTAAGTATTTTAATCATTATTTATGTGCATTTTGTTTAAATAAGTCCAATTTTGAATTTTATCGTAAATTATTCCCCTCTCAGGGGTATGAAAGACCCTGCCGATTTTTCGTAAATATATTGAATTCTTCCGCCTCTAATTAAAAAAATAATCTATAACTAAATGATAAAATCAATATAACGAATTGTTATGTACTTTAATGGCTTTTCTAGAATAAAAAAAAAAACTTAAAAAGAGTTTCGGTGGTGTTTTTGCATATTTTTATCCAAAACGATTACCGATCATTATTGCTATTTATAGTAAAGAAAATTGAATCGAATGTGAAAGAAATGACTGGAAAAGGACCGATCTTGAGTTTCACATTGTCTCAAAAATCGTATATGTGACATATAAGTATATAACAATTTACCATTGTGCGGTTGATAGAGTTTCACCATGTTCTATCTATCTATTTTTGATTTTTAAGACAATTAGAAACTCACGATCGATCCTTTTGGGTGATTTCTTTCAAATTCGGTTCAATTTACGTTACTTTAAATAGCAATAATGATCGGTAATCGTTATCGATAAAAATATGCAAAAAACACTTCCGAAACTCTTTTTAAGTTCTCTTTTATTCTAGAAAAGCCATAAAAGTATATAACAATTCCTTTATGTTGATTTTTTCATTTAGTTATTGGTTATTTTTGTTATAAAAGGCGGAAGACTACAATAATTTTACGAAAAATCGGCAGGGTCTTTCATACCCCAGAGTGAGGAATAATTTAGGATAAAATCACAAATTGGGCATATTTAAACAAAATGCACATAAATAATGATTAGAATACTTAAAAGTAATAAAATAAACACAAAAAGTTCTTAACATATATTCTAATTAATGAATTAGGGCAAATAGAAAATTTCGGATCGGGGATTTTCGGATCGGGATCGGGATCGGGAAGGGTGTTTCATACCCGACCGGCAACAACGTGCAGCAACGTGGTCGGAAAATGACGTCATACGGTTTCCGTTTACACAATACACATTAATGCAGTCAAGGACGTAACCCACACACCTGTTTTAAGTGATTGATTTTAATAGAGCGTATTTCTAAAAAAATCATTTTGAACGGGTTAAAAAATCGAAAAACATTTCTTTACTCTCGAAACAAAACATGGCCGAACGAGAGTCATTGAAAATCTTACATGGCCGAACCGTGTTTAAAAGAATATAAATACATATTTCACGATTACACAAGCCTGAAACAAATCGCTTTGTCTACAAATGACGTGGTTTATGTTATTGGTTTCAATGGAGCGTATTCTTAAATAAAAATATCGTTTAGAATGGGTGAAATAAGGCATTTTCCCTCGAAGGCATAACACGCAATGTTCAGACATGACAGGTGTGTATTGAAAATTGCGCCCTGTGAAAAAAAAATTATATTCAAATACCGGTTCTATAGTAAGCCATAAATTAATGACTTGTCTAAACAAACTAGCGTATGTCCTGCATTTATTGACCTTATTTTCTCACCTTGCCAGCTTGCTGATAACGCCTCAGGCCAGTTTTCACGGATTAATAATTTTGACACACAGGTCAAATTGCGCTGCGATAAGATCAAAGAACCCGACGTGGACTTGTCCAATTTTCACCTAGTTAGATAATGAACCGGTCTAACACCTTGCGCTGCAGGCGTTTTGTATACATGCTTGGATTATCAGTGGCAAACGGTCAGCTTGTTTTTATAACATACTGATTTAGTGAAAATTTTCGAACCGATTTTTTTAAAATGTTATAGAGTTACGGACCGATTTTTTTATCTTCTTCTGAAGTCCAAATCGGTTTATGGAGGCCAAATTCGGTCCAGAACCGGAAAACCGGCATTTTCTCGAGCCCTGCCCCCCCCACCCTGGCACAGTTTAGTGATGCTGTGTGCCGGGTGGTGCATGTGTCATCCTAGTCACTGGCCTCTGTTTTTACTTTTAACTATACTAACACTCTCCTTGCACTGTACAAAATCATTTCATCTGCTATACTTATCTTTTATTTCAATTAACCCCCTTCACTACTTGGTATAATGGAATCCCTTCTGAAAGTCCTCCTCGGAGGTTAAGAAGTATTGGCAGATAGATAGACTTGAACCCACAGCGGTGAGGGTCTTAATAATTTAAAGACAGCGCTCTTATCCACCCTGCTACAAAGGCTCATCTGTCAAAATGTGTTACTGGAGTAAATTCTTTCTGACAAGAATAAACTGTTTACCTCTGTGAACCTCTGTTCTCCCTAACACCACCCAGAAATAATCCCAATTTATGACCCAAAGAATCCATCCTTGCTTTTTTGCATTTCTACGGTTTAACCTATTTTGTACTGGAAACCCCAAACGGGTACCCTGGAAAACAGTGTAGGCCCAGATCGGATACCCCAGAATGCTGTTTGCGAAAAGTTAAGCCATTTTCCATACAAATTTTGAAGAAAACGCAACCTGACACCCCTTAATTTTGAAACTCCTGATAAATATAAGGAGGAAGATTCCAACTGGTACAAAAAGAGTTAATAAGTTTGACTTACCTCGATGACATTCTCTATGTTAACTAGCCAACCATCAAAACCATAATAGTCTGATATCTCCACAAGTTTATCAGCCAAAGCTTTGTAGGCATCTTCCCTACTCAGGAAGGTCTCACACCGTTTCTTCCCATCATCCCATTCTGTAATCAGAGTCCCTGAAATACAAATACATGTATCATCTACATGTACATGTACCTTCAAAGTTGTACTTTTTCAAGTTTAACTGAAATGAGCATTATATTTTTACTGCTTTTAATTATTAAAGTGATACCCTTTCAAGGGAGACAATTCCTACAAAAGTATTTTTGTCTCCCATATCAACAGGGGTCAACTCTTAAAAGGAAGAATTGGCTCCTGAGGAGCAAATTCTTTCCTTTAAGAGTAGACCCATTTTTCAGTGGGACAGGGCTTATAGAAAAGTGAACAGGAAGTCCCGAAAGTTGTCCCCCTTTGAAAAATGGCAGAAAAAATCTACCAGGTGTTCCCATTCCCCTTAAAATACTGTTCCTGTTTACATCAGTAGAGGATGACATCTGTCCGGCTCATAAATATTAAAATGAAAACAACTGTTGGCATTTTATTATCTATGAGCCGGGCAAATTTCATGCTATTAACCCTTCTCCTGCTGAGCCCGGATATGCCTTATTTTCCAAACAATGAAGATCCAGATCAGATGGCTTCTGGTTCGGGATCTACATTGTTTGCCATTCAGATTGTGAATTTGTTGCAATAATTTGCATCAAGTAATCAGATTGGTTGATAATCGGTAGTGGGTGTGGCAGATTAAAATATTCAGCAGGACAAGGGCTAAAGCTGACTGAGCATGTCTTTTTTTTTTTAAATAAATCTCAGGTCCTCTACAGTGAATTTCATCATAACTGCCTCAGTGGGAATTCTGGCTCAGAATAACATGGGGGAAAAAATATCTCATTTAAGTAGCCAAAACTCAGTGAGAATTTTTAACAAATTCTTCACCAAAATTACATTTCGCTATATGATTTTTCTCCCATTTGGCCCATTTCAATGGGATTTGGGGAAACTCTCATCCGAAAATTATCCCTGCTGCCTCATGAGCTGACTCATTAAAACTGAGATCCACAACAAAACAACACACCAAGAACTTTCATCTCAAAAAGTCTGGGTAATATTATCTTGAATAGTTAACAGCAAGCTAGTACAGAAAGCCATATTTAATTAAGAAATAGATCACCTCTAGCAGTGATTTATTGACTAACCACTGAGCTATCAAGGCTGCCTCAAGCAAAGGTTTACCTAAGACTTTAACTCCATGTCTATGTGCAGGAACAGTCCATGTGGGCGGGGGTATCGTAATAAAGTGATGACTGAAGTAGACAAAGGTATCCACATACTGCCAGTGGTAAAACCTGTAACAGTCTGACTTAGGGCACCCTTGAACCAGTCTGAAATAGATCATCATATAAAGTAAACAAGTCTGTACAATGAACCCCTATAACACCACTTAGCAGTGCACATGGGACACCCTTGTTTCAACAGCCTATAAGACAGGCTATATATTTTTTTCTATTTTATTTGAAGTTTAATGGACAAGGCAACACAATTAAGGTCATCATCATGTCGAGACCACTTTTGTTGAGTTCTTGTTTGCTTTCCCATAAAATGAGTCTTTCAGAAAAGGAGACTACATTTAAAGAAAAGAATTTGCTCCAAAAACCAAATTCATTCCATTAACCCATTTTGTACCAGAAACCTCACAATGGCTACCCTGGCAAACAGTGCAGGCCCAGATCAAATGCTGCGTCTTATCAGGGCCTACACTATTTGCAAAAAGGTCAGCTATTTTCGAAATCAATTTTAAAGATAACACAACCTGTCATCCCTAAATTTCGAAATGAATAAAACAAAAGTATTTTTGAAGAAGAGTGTATTAATTTCTTTTAAATAATGGTGGCTATTCAAGCACCATATCAAACAAGAGCTTCGCAAGCAGTGCATTAAATGCCCGTGGCAAGATAACCTTGACCATGGGGTTACTGACCCGATTCTTGCATGAGGCACATCGTTTCATAATGGTTAACATTTCTGCAAACTTGTCAAGTAATTTTAAAATCCACTGACGAACAAAAAAGTTACTGAAGACAGTTTTATTGACTGACAGCTAAGTATGATCTTGATCTTGAAGGTACCGACCTGGGTCTTGCTTGCGACAAATGTCTCATGATGGTTAACATTTCTGCCAAGTAATTTCCAAATCCATCCAGAAATAACACAGACCTGTATTGATCCAACACAAGAGAAAGACACTTTTCTTTACCTTTGACCTCTAAGTAGGTATGATCTTGAACTTGTACATGTAGGTAATGACCTAGGTCTTGCCCATGACATACCATCTCATGACGGTCAACATTTCAAAATCCTATCAGGAATAACAAAATTATTGACAAGACACAAAAAATTACCCTTTTTTTGGTATTTGACCTATAAGGATGACCTTGACATTTGAGGCACTAACCTGAGTCTTGTGCATAACACATCGTCTCAGATGATTAACATTTCTGCCAAGTAATTTTAAAATCCATCCAAAAATAAAAAAGTTATTGAAGGGACATGCAAAAAAAGACACTTTCTTTTACCTTTGACAGCTAAGTATGATCTTGACCTTAGAAGTAACTACCCTGGCCTTACTTGGTAATTGTCTAATGATGGTTATCATTTCTGCTAAGTTATATCCAAATCCATCCAGGAACAGCAAAGGTATTATCCAGACACAAAAAAGACACTTTTCTTTACCTTTGACCTCTAAGTAGGAAGGTACCAACCTGGGTCTTGTGCACAACACATTAACTCATGAATCATGATGATAAACATTTCTGCCAAGTAATTTCTAAATCCATTCAGAAATAACCAGACACAAGAAAAAGACACTTTTCTTTACCTCTGAGCTCAATGTATGACCTTTACTTGGAGGTACTGATCTAGGTATTGCGCATGACCCATCGACTAATGGTGGTTTACTTTTATGCCGAGTAATTTCCAAATCCATCCAGAAATAACAACCAGACCAAAAAAAAAGACACTTTTCATTACCTTTGACCTCTAAGTATGACCTTGACCATGGAGGTACTGACCTGGGTCTTGCGCATGACACATTGTCTCATGATGGTTAATGTTTCTGCCAGGTAATTTCAAAATTTGTCCTTGAATAACAAAGTCATTGACCAGACATGAAAGTAAGACCCCTTTTTTACCTTTGACATTGTGTAACCTTGTCCTTGGGCATACTGACATGGGTCTTGTGAGTGACACATCACCATAGCCTACCGGTAATAAGTATTCCTATAAAGTTGCTTGAAGATATCATTAACAGTTTCAGAGTTATGGAGTGTACAAGAATATTCATAAAACAATCAAAGGGGCATAACTCAGACAGTATGAAAGTGGGGATAATCATTCTTGTCTTGCCCTAATACATATTCCTGTCAAGTTGCATGAAGATATCCCTAATTGTTACTGAGTTACGGAGTGTACAAGAATGTTTACAGATGGACGGTTAGCACCATACCATACATGTAATACGACCACTTTCTTCAAAACAGGCTTATAAAAATTAAGCTGAAAATTTACAGCTTCCTCTGATGCAGTGACACCGTTACTTCATCCATGGAGTGGTTTATGCTTCTACAACTAACTGTGTTGGCAAAACAGCCCATGTTGCTGGACATTATAATTTTGGACAGCTATATTGGTGAGCAGAATGTATTAAGTCTTCTGTTCCAAAACATTTAATAAGTCTTTTGTTCCAAGACATGTAATTTAAAAGGAAGAGATTGATTTTCAAGAGAAACAACTCTTTCTAAAGTATTTTATCACCCATTATCAATTAAAGGCTAGTTTGAGGACAAACATGTACTTCCCTTTTAGAGGAAACTCTTTCTTCAAAGGGACTCACTTTACTAGAAAACAATTGGGAAGACACAAATTTCCACCCCTGTAAAAATAGCAGAAAATACTGTTCTGTAAAAATCCTAAAAATCGGTCCATATTGAGGACTTGCTGTAATTCTCAAAAAATTTTAAACTTGTTTCAAGATCCAGCAAGGAGTCCAAAACGTGCAAATGGAATGGCAACCGGTGTAGACCCTGATCAGGAGCAGTCTGATCTGTGTCTGCACAGTTTGCTTAACCTGTCTGTCCCAATACATGTACTTGGAATCATCACTGTATAAAAAGAAAATGTTATAGTATTCCAATTATCATGGAATTTTGCAGTCACTTTGAATCTGTGAAAATAAAAACCACCAAATATCTTCCATTTATTTTCAGCTTTTCCCAACTAAAGATGAGAAAGATATACATGTACAGTATGTATTGTTGACATTGTTTGTGTCAGCATGCTTGATATTTCATCAAATCCTTGTTCACTAACCATGACCGATTAGCAAGCCCAACTGTAATTACAAGATTAACACTAACTGGCTTTTGACTTAATACCATGGATGCATTGGATCCATGACATTTTGTTTAAACCCATTTCGTATAAAGGACATTTTGTCTAAAGGACAATTCGTCTAAAAGACATTTGGCTTTATGTTGCAATCACCATGGATATGAATGTCTGTACAAAATGCAGGTCAGTGATAAATAAACTTGCATTCTGAACCTATTAGTTAATTGACAGCAGAATCCTGATTTTCAAAATATTAGTTCTGTCTATAAGCAGTTTTAATTTCACATACATAAATAGAGAAAAATGTGAAACCTGAAAGTTGCTAAATTTAACATGCATGTTTTTTGTTGTTGTTTTTTTAACACAAAACTGGCAAAAAAATTTGAACAACGCCAACCAGGAACCACAGCAACTAAGACAACTAGGCTTGTTTTAGGAACTTTTTAATTGTCAGTCAAACACAAGACCGCCTTTCAATACAAAGCAAATCCAATCAAGGTAGACAACTCCGCCAATCCACACAATCTACCACTGCCACTGCAGTAAAAGTTAGATTAATTTAAAACCCTCCAGTTTGGGGTTCACCACATACTGGCGTGACCTCTTCTTCTTCTTCCTCTCTCCTTCTAGATGAGAACGTTATTCTACACATTTCTTGCATGAGGATTTACGCAAATGAACATATGAACAAGATTAAACTCCTTTCAAAAGGTGCAAACACTTAGCAAGTAGCATAATACATGTATATAAACAATATGATATGGGAATATGTGCATGTGTGTCTAAAATGTCTCTGGTACATAGCAACTAAACCCCACTTAAAGCACATATGTATTCTGCACAAATCTCAACTTATTATGTTATTTCAGGACATAATCGTCCAAATATTTTGGACGTTTAATTTCTCGTTTGGGTCGTGATACTGACGGGGCACTCATTTGTGTAATCTCAGATGGACTAGAATCATGTGCAGGTTGACAGTCAGTGCTGCTATCTACTGGGCTAGCAATTATGATTGGATGATCATATTCTACGGGGCTTGCTGGGTTTTCTGACTGGACCGGCAAACTAACTCCTGGGGCAGTGAGTGTTTCAGGTATAGCTACAGGAGGGGGCGGATGAGTATCAGTCAATATGTCTTCATCTTCGTCGTCAGTCAAGGGATCATTCCTTAGGAAGGGACGGGAAGACAAGGATTCTGTTGGAACTAAGTAGCATTCATCCCTTTTGACCTTGTATGAGGATGACCGTAATTGACTCCCAGAGAACTTTTTAATAAAGCACCATTCCCCATCTGTGCTAACGACAAGATACCTGTTACGGGCTTTCGATTTATCCCTATCAGCGTATAGGTAGACCAAATCGCCTATGTCAATGGGATACGAACGGGCTGGTTTTCCGCTTTTATGTTTCGAACTTTCGCTAGATGGATGATTTTGTTCGCGTAACTTTTGTTGCTTTAGGAGAATACTGCGGTCTGATACAGGCAATTGTTCATGAGTGAACTGACTCCTTTGAGTCCATAATTCCCTTGCAGATAACCCTGAGTAACGAATGCGAGAATTGAGTCTGGCTGTAGCTATGGCCAAACTGAGTGAGGAAACTGAACCTCCGCTCGGTTCTTGTCTTAAAAGCTCATCTTCCAATTCTTGAACTGCTCGTTCAGCAACAGGATTTTTGTTAGGATTTTTCACGCGACCGATTTCGAGACATAAGCGAAGTGATTTCAAAGTTTCGTCGTTTCTAAGAGCCACAAATCCCGGTGCAGGATCAACTCTTATTACAGCGCACGGCCCATCCAGTGGGTGTAACTCTGTGGATAGACAAGCTAAAGCATCTCGCAGGGTGCCTTGTTTCTCATCATTAATTAAGCAAGTTGACGTGTAAGAGGTAACCGTTTCGCGAAGTATGAGTATCAACTGCCGTTCCCGTTTAAGAACATCAGCAGCGAATGAAACTCCCACGGTTTCTGGGGGATCTTCAGAAGACTGTTTTACAAGAGAATCAGGGAATGTTTGGAGTGACATGCACGTGTGACAAGTGTTATAACAGCGTTCAATAGCCTTTGGCAAATCTAGGGCATAGAAGTGACGCTTCATAACCTGTTCAAGTTGGTGCTTTGATGGGTGATTGAGCTTTATATGAAGGGCAGTTATCAAGCCATCAAGAACTGACCGAGGAATGATGATGAGTTCTGTGGATGGGACGAGGGGATCATTCCGGCGTACAATTAACATGCCATCTTTTGCGACCGTAGCGACATTAAGATACCTTTTGACATCCCTGATGTTTGTTGACTTTTTTGAGGGGCGTGTTCCTTGCTTAAGATGTGCATGCGTTCTTCTCAAATCTGGACAATCAGATTGTATGGTCAACCATGTAGACCGTGTTGTGAATGGTAATCGTGTCATGTTATCTATAATATCTTGGACATGAACAGACCTGACAACGGAATCCTCTAACTGAATAATGAACGAACAAACCTGACAGCGTGGTTCTGTGCACTCGGGTGCATTTCGACTTGCGAAATCAGATGGAATATTGGCTGTTCCGTTAAGATGTCGTACGTTGATCTGATATCTACTGACTGTGGAAAGAAATGAGGTTACGCGTGGGCTTGCTGAGAACTCTCCCCTACAGAGCTTTTCAACTGCTTGTACGCAAGGTTTGCTATCTGTCAATAAGCATGTATTGTGCTTGGACTGTATTATGTAGGGACTAAAGTGTTTTATGGCTGCTGCAATGCACAAAGCTTCTATTTCACATGGGAGCCAATTGACTTGATGCTTCCTAAGTTTGGCACTAAAGAAGCCAGCAAGTGAGAGTTTGTTATCACGGGAGATATACATGGTAGCACCGATACCGTGTTTGGTTACAGAGCCATCTGTGACAATCCAGAGTTGGTCATCAATGCGAGGTAACTTTATAGACCTGTGATTCTGAAGAGCTTTCTGGGCATTATAGAATTGTTGGTACAATTCATCAGACCAAGAAATTTTATCCTTGGATTGACCACCTGCTATAGCATTCTCTAAGGGAGAAATGTGAACAGAACAGTTTGGTAATACCCTACCAAGTACTTTGTATGCTCCGATAAATGAGCGCATGCCGCGAATGGTGTCAGGGGGAGAACATTTTGATAACACAGCAATCCTATGTGGACTTGCTGACAGTGCGCCTTGGGACCACACCCAACCAAGTATTGTGGTAGTACGAGGGCAGACGGTGGTTTTGGTAGGAGATAATTTTAGATTACATTTCTGTAGAGCTTCTAATACCTTTCTCCAATTACAGAGAAGTTCGTCAAGTGTATTTCCTCCACAATACAAATCATCAGCCAACTTAGCCACTATTCCATCCTGAATGCAGTCACCTAGGACTCTGCACATGAGTTCTTCAAGTGCAGTTTCCGAACCCGGCATACCCATGGCGCAACGCGTATAAACTCGGACACCGCGATAAGGTGTAGCTACGCCGCAATATTTTATTGAGGTTTTAGACAAGGGAATCTGATAAAAGGCATTTGTCAAATCTGTAGTGATAAGGTAATTCCACTGAGCTATTTGACGTAAAGTGGAATCTACGTCTGGCATTAAAGATGGTTGTGGTTTACTATAACGACCTACATCTGCAAAGGCTGTAACCAATCGGTATCCCCCACTTGGTTTCTTAACAAGAAAAGAAGGGTTTAGGTATTCTGCCGTTACGCCTATAGATTCGGGACGTGTGAAAACACCCTGTTCTTCTAACTCGTCAAATTTCTGTTGTAGTTCAAGCAGTTTGTCGCGAGCATATTGAGGAACACGGCCTTTGCGCTGGGGAGGCTGAACAGGACCCATATTAATTGTTGCCTCAAACTGTCCCTTTGCACCATTATAGCCCTGTATTTTAGAATCAAATACCTCATCATAATCTTGGACCAATGTACGAAATTTTGACCTGTATGACTCTGGAAGGGTATTGTCTGGGTCGATAGTAACAGTACCTGAGTGAGAATCGGTCAAGGAGGAAGATGATTTGGGCACCTGTCCGTCAATGTCAGTGACTTCATCGTAGGGTAGGTCTCTGGTAAGTCGCACTTGACAAAAGTGTTCATTTTTGTGTAATGATAGAGGACTACTGGTATTATTAGGTATGCGAATTTTGTCACTGACAGCTTCTATGATACCTGGTGGTGGCCAATTTTGAGGTGATTTAACATTACCTATTCTAGCTTCAATAGCTACAGTACAATCAGGCTGTAAGTCAGACGGCAAAGCTATTTCTAAGTAATTCCCTGGCCAAATGACAGACGTTGTCTCAGGTTTCAAAATATGGGCTTGAGTACGGCGTACACGATTATGTGAATCTGAGTGTAATGTGCCATATGTCACAATGACTGAATCCCCTATCAGTATCTGGTGCTTAGCTGGACGAACAGAAACATCATTATGTGCCATAAATGGAATTCCAGCCAAGATGTCTACGTCTAAATCGTTAACAACCAATGCCTCTAGTTTTAACTCAATGTTGTCTCTGCTGAGTAGAATATGAGTCTCACCCACAATAGCAAGAGGTGTGATACCATCAGCTTGTAAAGCACTCTGTTTAGACTTTTTGATGACTGCTCCAATGTGATGAGCAACAGATGTTTTAATCATACTAATTTCAGCTCCTGTATCAAGCGTAATTTTGACTGGATATTCATTATAAAAGGCTTTGAAATGTGGAGACTGTTTTGTGCTTACAAGACGAGTAGATGGTATAACCTCATTGTCATGAGTGTGAGAGTCAACACTAATTTCTGTAGCACCACACGACTCCTCATCAGTGTCACTTTCACTGCTCTCTTGTTGAGTACCATAAACTGTCCTTACTTTAGTCATATAAGATTTGTCATCTGCTGGTAAGTATTTACATTTACTAAGGAAGTGGTGAATTTTGCTACGCCCTGCCTGTTGACATAATGGACATACAGGACGCTTAGTGTCAGATGTTGTCTGCACGGGTAAACCTCTGGGTTTTACACTGGTTGAGTTTTTAAATGCTGTTCGTAACACTTTAGCCTCGGTAACAGAGTTAATTTCTTCAAGCAAAGAATCTAAAGCCTGAGATATCTCGGGTTTGATTGAAGCCAAAGTTTGGGATCTTAATTCCGTGCCATACCGTTGTTTAACGAGTGAAGGTAACTCTTTGTTAATCAACCTTAGCCATGTCAGCACGATAAAGTTTTCGAGGGACGGCGATAATTCCTCGTCGTCTGTTGGAATTTCTCCATGATGATGAATGGATCCATTTGATTGTAGAAGGTTATCTTCTACGAAACTTTGAAGCCTTTGAAATAAGTCTTCGGGTCGTTCACCGGGTTCCAGTTTGATAGTGTTGAAGTCTATAAAGTGTGCTCCTGTAGACTGAAACCCATAATGTAGACGTATAGATTGCCAAATATTAGATACAGAGGTTGAGTTTTTAACAATAGTGTTCCTGGAGATAATGGGACAAAAGTTCGCTATCTGTCCTAACATAAGTTCCAACTGCGTGACTTTTTGAGCAGCTGTTCGTCGGTTTGCGAGTGGAACGGCATCGTCGTCGTCGACTAAACCCCTGATAGCGTTGGCAGGAGTTTTCTTCAGCCATGTGAATCCGTCAACTAGAAACGGAGCGAAGTTCTGATCTAGAGACAAGGTATATTGGAGATTTTGCCTCCACGCTTCAAAGGATGTGATTGTCTCTTGCTTAGTCAGGGACCACTGCTTTGGAGCCCTGATTTGAGCAGCCATTTTGTGTTGAAGTTGTGTAGTTACTGTATCAACTACAAATAGTTCCTTATGGCCAAGTCTAGTTTACACAGCCAATTTATGGCAGAGTCACGTGACCTATATTTTGATCAAGCTGAGTTTTCCTGATTTGTTTTGAGTGTCCGCACTTAGAAGTCGTCGGAAAAGTGAGTCCTTTAATCGCTGCCACCACGCCAACCAGGAACCACAGCAACTAAGACAACTAGGCTTGTTTTAGGAACTTTTTAATTGTCAGTCAAACACAAGACCGCCTTTCAATACAAAGCAAATCCAATCAAGGTAGACAACTCCGCCAATCCACACAATCTACCACTGCCACTGCAGTAAAAGTTAGATTAATTTAAAACCCTCCAGTTTGGGGTTCACCACATACTGGCGCAAAAAAAAAATACCATGTTCATGTATTTACTATGTTATTAATTTTGTATCCATTCCTTTTAACTCATTACCTGTCCTCTAAGTAGCCCCCCTTCATATCATGACAGATCAGTGTTTTTGGACCACCAGTTGGTTTTCTTGGTGACCTAGCTGTCTTGGAGATACAGAGATCATCATTTCCAGGGCTCCATGCAAGAACATCTGCCAGTGTATATATTGGCTGGGAGACTGGAGTTCTTCCATCTAGCTTCATTTTCTGCAAATTAAGGGGAATGGATACACCTTCAGGGGAGGCAACTCCTGTAAAAGTATTTTTGTCTCCCATGTCAATATGGGGTAAACTCTTAAAGGAAAGAATTTGCTCCTGAGGAGCAAATGCTTCCCTTTAAGAGTAGACCCAATTTTCAGTGAGCCAGGGCTTAGAGACAAGCGAACAGGAAGTTCCGAAAGTTGTCTCCCTTTGGAAAATGGTGGCAAAATCTGCCAGGTATTTCCATTCCCCTTAAGAGGTCCAGGTCCTCAATGCCAAGCCGTGCAAGTACATTGTAGCTCACTTGACCTGATGGTGACAGTGTCCTGTGATTTGACATTGCAGATCTGTCTGATCATTGCCCTGTCATTCCACTGCAGACGCTGGAGGTTTGGCTTTGTAAATGGCCATCAAAATCAGGATTCAAATTTTCACACTGTCCAACATTCACTTTGTGAATATCTAGGAATAAATTACATCAAATCATGTGATTGATTCCATTACGAAAACACGCCTATACAAATACACTGTAAATTTTACCGCCGTAAAAATGAAAAACCTAAGATGAAAAAATGTGATATTTTTTCTAATTTCTGCTCAAAATATAGATTGTAGGTACTCGTTGGAACCGCCTCATCACGCGGTTCTAACGGTTACCCACCATCTATATTTTAGAGCAGAAATAAGAAAAATAAGGTTTACACCTGCAAAACCCCAGTTTTACTATATAAAAGTGGGGTTAAATGGGGTCAAAATTATATAGACGTGTTTCCATTATGAAAGTCGGAAATGGTTGCGGCAAAATTATATATTCAGCAGGACTAGAGTTCAAGGAAAGAATCACTCTATTAAAGAATAGATGGCGCAAAGGCTGCAGGAAACCAACAATCACAAAAGTTAACTTCCTTGTAGCAAAAGTGGCAAACTGTGCTAGGACATTAGATTCTAATCTATAAACAAGCCATAGAAAGTTCTTGCATTAAATTCATGGTTTAACCCAAGTTGTGCAATCATATGACCTGTTTGTCTACTTTGGACATGTTTGGTCAAGTTTATGAGGTATACAACATGAAAGAGAATGGAGATCATTTGTAGATCATTACCTGTTCTAGTGTCAGAGATTTACTGTCGAAAGGGACATTTTAGAGTATACAGTTGAAGAGATTCTGAGTAGGGAAGGTATGGGATTGATAAGTTAGGCAAGTTTTAACCCTTAAAATGCGGAGAAATACTACATATGAAAATTTCGTCTGCTGAATATTCTTGCAAACTTTTTAAAAATATTTTTGCATACAGGCAAACAGTGTGAACCCATATCAGACTGCTCCTATAGAGGTCTGCACTGTTTGCAAAAAAAAAAGCTAAATGCTGTATTCCTGGCAAACCGCTTAGGGGATCTAAGTCTGCCCAGGCAATGCGGTGAGAGTTGGACTGACCATGCTTATAAACCCTATTGGTTTCATTGGACGGCAGGGCTTGAGATGTCATTTCATCTCAATGTCGGGTAAAAGTCCCACAAAATTGGAAGCAACATCTCCAAAATGACCTTTACAGTGTTGACGGGGACGTAAATTTCAAATCAAACAAACAAATGACCGGAACCAGACTCGAACCCAAGACCATGTCCATTGTGAAAAGGAATTAATCAGTATAAAATTTATATTTTTCGTTGTTTTGAGGGGTGGTGTATAATCAACTTATTTGTTGTTGTTGTTGTTGTATATCTATAAGGCATTTTATCACTGCCTATAGCCACTTGGTACTTAAATAAGGCACTTGTACATTTCACTATGTGAAAAACTCATGATACTTATATATTACAATGCAATTCAAAATCTTTTTGTGCTCCTGATGAATTCCATCAGTGCATCTGTCAGTTCCTTCCTTCCTTGCTTACTAATGTCTTCAATCATGCCTGTCAACACTTTCAGGTTAATGTCTGTTACCAGTTTCACCTCCTCCCTGCCCAGAATCTCTTCAACATTATACTCTAAAGTATCCCTTTCTGATTTAAATCTCTGACAGTGGAACAGAAAATGATCTACATTCTCTTTCATGTTGCATGTCTCGCACAAACTTGACAGATCTTTGTTTAACTTTGCCTGGTGATCTATCTATCTATCTTCTTATACTGAGTCGGTCATATCTGGCCATTACCTCAGTTGATTGGGTGGCTAAATTTAGAATTTAGCTGAAAAAAAAAAAAAAAGTAGAGGCACTGGATGCGTCGATCATTTGAATGTCCACACAGCAACTGATTTACTGCAGAGAAAGTCCTTCTGTCCCTATCTCCATGGCAGATCCTTTTTCCCACTTCCCAAAATATTTCCTGCAATACGTTCACTTTGTCTGAGCACTTGTATCTTCTTTCCCATTTTTCCTTTCCCTGTGATTTACACTCCCGTACTGCTTCGTTCTTGTCCAGGGTCGGTTTTACCTCATTGTTTTTAATCATTTCTGATGCTGCCGCCTTCGCCTGTTGATCTGCCAACTCATTCCCCTCAATATCTTTGTGTCCCGGTACCCAATGAACTTTGACAATATTCTCCCTATACCTTACCTTTGCTAAACACTCCTTGATACTGAGAACTGTTTCAATCTTGTTTGTTGGCATTTCAGTACTGAAAGCAGTCTTAATAGCTGGTTGACCAGCTGTCCAATTCTAGGCCGATCTGTATACCTACCAATTCTCCAATATAATTGTTACCTCTTGTTCATCAAAACTGGTGTGCTGGAGTAACCCTCTAGGTAGACCACAGCACCAGCTCCAGTCGGACCGGGATTACCTAATGCTGTTCCATCTGTGAACATTAATACATCATTTTTATCACAATTGCTTAGTAGCTCTAATATATTTTCTTTCTGTTCTTCCTTGGAGAATGTGAATTCTTCTTTGTGTACACGTCCTGTCTCTTTGATGAGCCCCATCAATTCCATAGTATATCTGAATTCCTTCTCAATGTTCTCAAACTCTAACATTCCCTTCAATTGCCTAAACCTAGACATCAATAAATGAAAAATAGTAGCTCTTCTACCCACAGTCTTATCCCCCTCTATCCATTCATCCAATTCTTCCCTGAGAGGATCATCTTCATACTTGGCACTGATTCTGATAACTTCTTGTGCTTGTCTTATCTTCGGCTGTAGATCTATAGGCATGGTGTTTGTCAAGACTTCCAAAGCTTCTGTGCTGGTACTGTTCAAACAACCTGATGCCTTTAGCATCGCTGACCGCTGAACCTTTCCAAACTCCTTACTGCTTTCTGCAAGGGACTCGACTGTCACTGCTGCTCCATATTCCATCACAGGAAGAACCAAGGATTTGTAGAGTCTCATGTACACTGTTTGGCTGCATCCTCTATGTCCTTGAACGAAATTATCAAGACATCTCAAGGCACTGAAACCAGCCTTTGTTTTCTGTTGAATATGTTCGTGAAAGTTTAATTTATCGTCTACTGTGACACCCAGAATTTTCTTTGAATTGGTTGTTTTTAAAATACTCTCGCCTAACTTCACCTCTGCCTCCACTTCTGAATCTCTTCCGTTATGTTTAAATACCATTATCTCTGTCTTATCCAGTGCAATCAACATATTCCATCTCCAACACCAATCTACAACAGATGCCAGTTTATCATTCAACACAGCACAACTTTCCGCCACTGATGTATTACTTTCCCAATCACAGCTATCATCTGCAAATTCTGCATGATACCTACCACTTCCTTCATTGAATCACTTGTATACAGATTACAAAGCACTGGACTGATAACTGATCCTTGTGGTATGTCTACTGCAGATTGGAATGTAGGAGATGTAAAATTGTTCACTTTCAGGAAGAACTTCCGGTCTGTAAGGAAGTTTTTAAGGTATAGCCATAATCTGCCAGTAATTCCACTTTCAAATGCCTTTTTCAATAAACCTGCTCTCCATATTCTTTCATAGCAAGACTCATTATCCATCACTGCCAGCACTGTACTTTCCTTCCTATTCCTTGCTTCTGAAACTGAATTACACAGCCTCAAAAGAGACTGAACACATGACTTTTGCTTCCTATATGCGTACTGAGTTCTTGCAATACCACCTTCAATTTCCAACTTCCAGATCAGTCTTTTGCTGACAACTCTTTCCATTATCTTACCTATCACACTTTCTAAAGTAATTGGCCTATACGATCTAACACTGTTGTAGTTTGTCTTTTCGGGTTTGGGAAGCATTACCTTTGGGTCTAACTTGAAATCCTCAGGCAGTACACCTTTGGACCAGCTTTTCTGTATTAAATAGTGTAAACCTTTCACAATGGCTTCACCACCCCTTTTCAATAAAATATTAAACACTTTTTCTTCAGGGCTAGGTGCACTATTATTTTGCAGTTGAGAAATTGCTGCTTCCACTTCTTCAATGTGAATATCACTATTTTCATGACCACATGTTTCCTCTTGAATCACCGTTTCCTCCAACCTTAATCTATCCCTCACCTCCTCTTCCACTGAATTGAACCACTTTTCATCAAAATCCTTCACATCTAAAATCTCCTTGTCATACCTACCTTTCAATTCTACAAAAATCTCTTCATCTGACACAGCCAATGAACCATCGTCTCTTACAATTGGTTGCACAACTGACTTAGTCTTATCTTTTCTCACTGCAATTATCACTTTCCAAAACTGGTCAGGCTTGTGAGGATCCATCATGTCTACCATCTCAGTCAAATAATTTTCTCTAGCCTTGATTTCCTCCTCCTTGAATAATTTATGTACTTCCTGCACTCTAATCTCATTTGCTTCATCTTTGCGTTTTGCAAACATTCTTCTAGCCCTCTTGAAATCCTTCGCTAATTTGCTCAATGTTGAGTTCCATCACCCTTTACCGTGACAACACACTTTCTTCTTTGGAATATACTCTTCCACATTCTGATGTATCACCTTTATGAGGTCTTTGTAGTCATCATTCACAACTGTGTCATCCGTTCTGTTATCCAGCCATTCATCAATAGAATCTGTGCACACACTTTCCCAATGATCCCAATCAGTATTTTTAAAATCTTCTCACAGATATCATCTTCCATATACTCACCAAGTCAAAATGTGATCAAACTGTGGTCTGTATTAAGATACTGAAGTGCTGTTAGGCAGTAGCTATATGCATATTCAACAACAACAACAAGATCCACTACGACACCAAGACGGAAACCTACGAAGATTGACGAAAGATTGTCACCTGACCAACTTTGGGCACGAGGAACACGGTGAGCTGACCACGCTACTATCGCCACTTACCGTTCTGCAGCCTACCAGTGTGCTTCGAGGTTACTCAAGCCAGGGCTGTGGGATTGGTAGGTACAATTTTATATCAATGGCGCTGCGAGAAATGAATTGGCGCGGGTGAGTGATGATGTACATTCAATTTACATATTAAAGGTAAGAATTTATTTTTAGCCGCATGCTTGTATTTCCTTCGACGGAATCTATCTATCTATCTTCTGATACTGCGTCGGTCACATTTGACCATTACCGCAGGTGTATATTACATACACTGCAGGTTTTGCAGGATGAAAGCCTATACAGTAATCATGTAATTACGGTAGGGATCTTTAACCTGCACAGGGGATGGTTCTCCCTGCACAGGGGGCCTCCAGTTAACGTCCCGATCCGAAGGACGGTGCACTTCATGACATTCATCCCTGCAAATGATGCCAATGGAGCGTGTTCGGACACCGAAATTTTATCGCCACTGCCGGGGATCGAACCCGGGACCTCTAGCATCAGAGGAAAGTGCACTAACCACTGAGCTATCACGCTCCGAATCGGCCTGTTCCGTCGAAGAAAATACGACCATGTCAATCCCATGCCATCTGTTTCTAAAATTGATTTAATCTTCCGAAATATGTTCTAAAATGTTAAAATAATTATATAAATGTCCATTTCAAACCTAATTTTTTAATATATTTAGGGAAATATTTCTTTATTTTCTACTTTCGTCCATGCACCATTTCGGCTATCTTTCGCACACACACCCTTTCGGCTATTTTAGTTTCTCATATTTTGTTTACTGTTGAAAACGAAAGTAGTGTCAGAAATAATTTTTTATACGTGAAAGGAAGTTTTTACAGAAAATTTCAAGGTAATTTAGTGATTTATGGCCCTTGCTTTCACGTTTTGAACGTGTAATTTTGTTGTTACCTGTAACGATAAAATTATACGTTCCGGATGGCTTTTTTAGACTGAAACCTACATTTAGACATTTTTTGTGTTTATTTGTCGTCGAATACTATCGCCGATGTTGTTGTTTGTTCTATCGACGATTTATTTTTCAGTCGTCGACAACGCTTTTTCTCAACAGAGCACCAATTTTTATCTTGGTTATAAAAGCGCCAATTTTTGATCTTGGTTATAAAAGCGCCAATTTTTGATCTTGGTTTTTCAAGCGCCAAATTTCATCTTGGTTACTCAAGCGTCAATTTTCATCTAGCGCCAATTTTTGATCTGTTATTCAAGCGCCAATTTTCATCTTGGTTATTCAAGCGCCAAATTTCATCTTGGTTACTCAAGCGCCAATTTAGATCTTGGTTTTTAATGTATGCTTGATATTTTTCTCTATATCTGTTCTCTTACATGTCATAGCCATTTTCCTACCTTGCATTTTTCTTCAGCTCATTTTTGCCTTGAATATAGCTTTTCATATAAAAGGGGGAGAGATTATGTGTATTGTTTGAGCTAGAACTGAGGGTTTGTGAAATATTTGCAGTTCTGTAACTTTGAAGGGATATCTATACATATCTGCATGACATTGCTAAACTTGGTGTATTTCTTGTCATATAGTTTGATTATCTTTATATACGTGTAACTGGTAGCTTTTAGCTTTTGCTATCTTTTCTGTATACCCCCTGATTTGCGTCGGTCACGCAACACTGTCCTAAGTATTTATCAAAATGAGCTCCTTGGCAAAATTAATGGCTATGTGCTTTACCTTTATTTTGGTGTAGAACGATGCATCTTTTCCATGAATTGTAGAAAATGCTTATTGGCTTCTTTTCTCAAACTAAGATTTAAGATCTTGCTTGGCAATATTCGAACCTTTCTTGCTGAACTTAGTACAGTTAATTTTGCACGGTAGACAAATTTGTGTGTGCCCTTGCATTTGTAGCTTTAATGCTGAACTTTCGAAGCATATCATTTTTCTCCGGAACTGTTTCGTGGCTCTGTTAGGACTTATGGTACAGTAACTTAGTAGTTATTGTATGGCACACCTACGTATTTTGGGCATTGGCTTTGTTTATGTGGAAGCAGTGTTCTGTGTATGTGTATATGGAGGCTGGTAGAGCTTGTATGTTGACCAGCTGATATATCCGCATGTGCAGAATAGTGCAGGTATTAAAATATGCACTGTACTGGTTAACTGCTCAGGTTTGAGCTTGCCCAGGAAAAGTGCTGTTAGGTTGACTGGCTGGCTCGACATTACCTTAATATTGCCTAGACCTTAAAATATCAAATTATGTCTGTTTTATTGCTTTTTGTCTTAGGCAGGGGTACCTATGAAACATTTGACTAGTCCCTTGGACTGTCGGGTTTTCTGTAGGTGCTCCTCCCAACAGTACACAATGTGCTGGCTATCTTTTCATTCTGATACATTTCTATATGTTACATGCTACCTTGTAGAATTCTGAATATACCTGTTTATACATTGTGCACTGTGATATGTTCGTGGCATGTACTGAACTACACTCTGTAGAGTTATACATTCTATCATTGTCTGTATGTCGAGGTTCAGTTTTTGAACCCCTCCACTGCATACTTGTTCTGTCAACATTTCTGAGGAGCTCCTTCTCAGAATTCGATATGAGAGCGGGAATTGAGTATGACACCTGGATTACTTTTTTAAACCATGCTGCATTGTCCAGGCTTGTCCTCATTGGCTACTCCATTCTGTCATGCCTTTTTGACTTCAATGTAAAACCTCGTTTAATAGTAAACAAAATAAAACAGTTGCTCTCTATCTTATTATTTGTACATAAACTGTCAGATCTGGAGAGCTCGGTGATTAGTATTAACTCTAAATTTGAACATGATCTGGAAATAAGCTTTGGGTATGTTTTGTCGCAAGGGTCCTGTTTCCATTTAAAAAATATATATATTCATAATGTAACAATTTATTTCCAGCAGAATCTAAAGGCCGTAAGTATAATTAGTATATTTGTTATTAGTTCTAAATTATTCCAGGCTTTACTTTAAATGTGTATGCTAAAATTATCTTGTATGTCCACTTTTGTCATGTGCCTCCTGTAAACAAAGCATGAACTACAGATCATATTTCATTGCAACAGTTTCTACCACATATTAATCTTTGTCTTGTCTTTTGAGTATTTGTTTTATTATGCTGGTGTGTGCATAATACCAGAGTGATATTTTATCATGCATGTGCAGCAGTACATGTTCATGTGTGATATGTTTTAGTATTTTTGTCAGGCTGGTGTATATAGTACACCAGAGTGATATTTTGTCATGCATGTGCTGGAAGGGTACATGTGTGATATTTATTTTATTACTTGCCATCTTAGTCTGACAGAACGCCTCGACGCTTTGCTCGGCGAGTCAGACTGCGAGATGGCGAGTGCTTTGTCATGCTGGCATATATATTGCGCCAGAGTGATATTCTGTCATGCATGTGCACGAAGTACATGTGTGATATTTATAATGCCAGTGTGATATTTTGTCATGCATGTGCATAATGTGCATGTGTGATATTTGTAATGCCAATTTCATATTTATTCATGCATGTGCATGGGTAGTACATGTGTGATTTTTGCCATATATGAAATAGTTAATTGTGGTAGATTCTGTTCTGTTTGTTTTATATTAATATTTGAACATACTATACACTTGGCAGCAATATTTATTATATGGAACAAGCAAGCTAAAAATTCAGTATTTCCAAATTACATATATAGATAAAAATTCAGATGCTTGTTCTCTCTGTTTATGTTAAGCATACACATTACAGTGATTCTTGGATATTGTTCTTTTATCAGTTTTAATTACATTTTTGTGTTATTATCCCCACGTTTTTCAACGAAAAGTGGGGATATTGTTATCGCCTCCGTCCGTCCATCTGTCTATCCGGCTATCTCCTCCTAAACCGTTAGCCGGAATTCAACCAAATTTGGTATGCGAGTTGCTTACATGAATGGCTTGCGCAAGAGCACATTTTTTTTTGTCCCCGCCCCCAGGGGCCCTGGGGAGGGGTCAAAAGGTCAAATTTTGACTACTGTGGAGAAAACGTGGGGATTTGCGATGGCTTGCCATCGACTGCGCGCTCTAGTTTCTATTTAGCAGTGATATTTGGTCATTATACTGTTAAAAATCTTTATTTGTAATTGCTAGTCGTATATCTAAAATCAACCGAGACTCCAGTGCTTACATTGCTTTATGTTGTCCCTTCAGGGCGCAGCACTTTGAAGTCCCTTGTTACTGACAACTTGTGTGCAGTGGATATATATAGATCTGTAAATTACTATCAGCTCAAAAATTGGTTTCTCTATGCATTTATATAACAAGATTGTCTCACACTGCTTATTCAGTAAATCATTCACCATTCTTAAGTTATTCAGGCCATTTACAGAAATCTATTTCATAAATGCTTATTACCTTTAATCAAGCTATTCATAGTGGTCAGCTCCTCTAAAACCTTTGATAAGTTCATTAACCATTTATATTAAAAGTTAAGAAACCTCTAGCTTATTAGAAATTTTATTAATAGATCTTGTTTGTTACACTTGCTAATTTCTAAATTCTATGTTCTCTATTGAGCCTCCTTTTTCATAAAAGGAGGCGTAGTAAAAACCATTTCGATTCCTTTAAAATTTTAACAATAATCTAATGTGCATATAGCTTTCTTTAGCCACCTCTAGGTTCTTCATAAAAGGAGGCGAGTGATGTGCCGTTAGGCTGTAGCTATATGCACATTCGACAACAACAATAAGATCCACTATGACACCAAGACGGAAACCAACGAAGATTGACGAAAGATAGTCACCTGACCAACTTTGGGCACGAGGAACACGGAGAGCTGACCATGCTACTATCGCCACTTACCGTTCTGCAGCCTACCAGTGTGCTTCGAGGTTACTCAAGCCAGGGCTGTCTATCTATCTATCTTCTGATACTGCGTCGGTCACATTTGACCATTACCGCAGGTGTATATTACATACACTGCAGGTGTGGGATTGGTAAGTACAATTTTATATCAATACACTTCCTGTTGTACTCTCCATTCTGATAATTTATTCCTTAAAATTGTACTTGTTATGGTCAAATCTATGATTCTATCCTTTCTAGTAGGTGTTGAATTGTTAGCAACAGTTAGATCTTTATCCATCAAAAACTCAAACAACTGATTCCCCAACTTATTGTTCCAATACTGATACACCTGTGGAGTGGAAAACCGCTCTAGACAGTGTTAGTGATAGTGCTATACCTGTCAAGTCTACTAATAATTTTAGTATCAGGATAGGTCCTGGAGAGGTTAAAACCTTAAATGGTATTGCACGAAAAACAGGTGATATCAATACGGCAGTAACAGAGCATATCAATAGTTCATTGTCGGGTGATTTGACAATATGCCCTCGTGTTGTTTCTTTAAAATATCCCGGTACGACTGTTCGAGTGCCTGTTAGAGTGTGCAATTTGTCAGCACATTTTATAGAGATACCTCCAAAATCTCTATTATGTTCACTGAATCAAGTCAGTGTAGTTGATTCCTGGACACCTGATCTATCACAGAAAGAGGAACAGAAGTCCACATCAACAGAAGATTTGGATGTTCAGATCGATACAGATAATCTGACACCGGATCAGCTTACTGAAGCTAAAGCTGTTTTACATAAATGGTCAGATATATTTTCGAAGGGCCCTACTGACCTCGGTAAAACAGATTTAGTTAAGCATACTATAAAGCTGACAGATGAAACGCCCTTTAAAGAGCCTTATAGGAGAATACCTCCTGGTTTATTTGAAGAGGTACGCATGCACCTCAAAGAGATGCTTGATGCAGGAGCAATAAGGGAGTCTGAAAGTCCTTATTCCTCAAACGTTGTCCTTGTTAGAAAAAAGGACGGAAGTTTGAGATTTTGTATAGACTTCCGTAAACTCAACAATCGTACCATCCGTGATTCATATAGCCTGCCACGTATCGATGATACGATTGACACCTTAATGGGTGCTAAATACTTTACGAAGTTAGATCTTCGGAGTGGTTATTGGCAGGTGGAGATGGAAGAAGCTGATAAGCCCAAAACAGCTTTCACTGTTGGCAATCTAGGCTTTTTCGAATGTAATCGGATGGCCTTTGGATTGATAAACGCTCCGGCAACATTTCAGCGTTTAATGGAGCGCTGTATGGGCGAATTAAACCTGAAGGAGTGTCTGATCTTTCTAGATGACATACTTGTGTATTCTCAAAATTTTGAGGAACATCTAGAGAGACTGGAAGCCGTCTTCAGTAGGCTTAGACAACATGGTCTTAAATTAAAACCAGTAAATGTGAATTTTTTAAGACCAAAGTCAAATACTTGGGACATGTTGTCAGTGAATCTGGTGTTGAGACAGACCCAGATAAAATCAGTGCTTTAGCCACTTGGCCAGAGCCTGACAATGTTAAAGCTCTGAGATCATTCTTGGGCTTTACCGGTTACTATCGGCGTTTCATAAAAGATTATGCTAAAATTGTCAAGCCACTAAATGATCTGTTGGTAGGCCACTCAACACATGACTCTATTTCGAAGAAAAATAGGAAGAAAAAGTTTGCATCATGGCAATGGGGTGAAGCCCAAGTACTTGCTTTTAACACATTAAAGGTGAAATTATCTTCTCCGCCTGTTTTAGCATATGCTGATTTCAACAAACCTTTCATTTTGCACACCGATGCTTCATCGGAAGGTCTTGGTGCGGTTTTGTATCAAGTCCAAGATGGCCATAAAAAGGTTATCGCATATGCTAGTAGGGGATTAAGAAATAGTGAGAAACATTACCCTGCTCACAAATTAGAATTTCTGTGTTTGAAATGGTCAGTGACTGACAAGTTTCATGATAACCTATATGGTAATCAGTTGAAAGTCATCAATGAGTGACAATAATCCCCTCACCTATGTACTTACATCCGCTAAGTTGGATGCTACAGGTCATAGGTGGTTAGCCGCATTGAGCAGTTTTAATTTTAAACTATCTTACAGGAGTGGTAAATCTAACGGAGATGCCGATGGTCTCTCAAGAGGACCACAGGAAACAACCCAAATGTTTCCAGAGGTTGTGAAAGCAATTTCACAATCATACATAGTGTCACGAAACTCGTGCCCCTATGTTGAGAATTTGGTCATCACCGACCATTCTCAAATTGTTGATTCTAACGAATCTATCCCAAGTCCTGCCGCGGAGTCAACAGAGTTAAAATCTGTTGATTGGGCTTCAGAGCAGTCAAAAGATATAACTCTTAATAGGGTTATATATCTGCTCAAAAACGGATATAATCCTCAAAATACTTGTTTGAAAAATGAGGATTTAGCAGTCTTAAAATACATGAAGGATTGGAAGAAACTATCTGTACAAAAAGATGTACTGCACAAAACCGTCATCATTGATGGTCAACAGGTTTTACAGTTAGTTCTTCCAATGCATTTCAGGAGCACCGTTCTAAAGCTTCTCCATGATGACTCTGGACATCAAGGACGAGCTAGGACTTTGTCCTTGGTCCGGTCTCGGTTCTTTTGGCCAGGTATGGAGTCAGATGTGGAGAAGAAGGTAAAGACTTGCTCCAGATGTATTTTGAGGAAGTCAAATCCTGGCCCTAGTGCTGAACTAGTTAATATAGTTAGCACTCAGCCCATGGAACTAGTGTGCATAGACCTTCTGACGTTGGAGAGGTCAAAGGGTGGATTTGAAAAGATTCTGGTAATAACAGACCACTTTACCAGATACGCCCAGGCTTTTCCAACCAGGAATGAATTGGCTAAAACTACAGCCAAAGTTCTTTTTGAGAACTTTATTGTGCACTACGGCTTCCCTGGTCGACTTCACAGTGACCAGGGAAGGAATTTCGAAAGTAGTGTCATCAAGGAGTTGTGTAGTTTAGCTGGCTTTGGGAAGTCAATGACTACCCCCTACCACCCTATGGGGAATGGAATGGTTGAACGTTTCAACCAAACACTTCTCAACATGCTAGGCACACTAGAACACCATAAAAAGGAGGACTGGAAAAGTTATGTTGCTCCGTTAATCCATTCCTACAATGCTACCAAGCATCCCAGTACGGGCTACTCCCCATATTTTCTGATGTTTGAAAGGCATCCAAGATTGGCAATTGATGCCTATTTAGGGATTACTTCGCCCGAGGAGAGTGTGATTATCTCACAGGACCACTATGCAACGAAACTGAAAAAGAGGCTCCAGTTTGCCTATAAGGTTGCTTCTAAAGAGGCCCAGAAATCTGCCGACAGAAATAAGGCAAACTATGATATAAGGGTCCGTGAAGCTACCCTGGACATTGGAGATCGTGTCTTAATAAGGCAAGTTGCCTTTAAAGGAAGACACAAGATCTCAGACAAATGGGCTAAAGAGCCGTATATAATTACAGATATCCCAATATCTGGAATCCCTGTTTTTAAAATCCAGAAAGAATCGGACAGTTCGGATACAAAAACTCTTCATAGGAATATGCTGTTACCCTTTTCAGCTATTCCTAGAACTACTGACCTAGAAGAGCCTCTGTCTCAGCCAACTGTTCCGAAACAAAGGACAAAAGCAGGGAAGGCTGTACCTCAGCCAATCTTACATACATCTGAGTCTGAACATAGTTCTGATTCAGAAGAGGAAGTAACATATCCTGTTCCCAGGTATGTTCCACCTTATAGAAGGATACAGAAGAGTTTTCCAGATCTTTCTTCTATTAATTATATTCATGGAGATTCTTCTATGTCTGGTTCTCAGAACCAATTTGAAAATAGTCATATTTCAAATCTGAGACATAGTTCTTCTGTTCCTTCATTTCAGAATGTACCTTCTTCAGACGTTCAGAGTGGTTATCCTGTTGGTACTATAAGTAGTACCCATGAAATTTCTCCTGAAATTTCCCATGTTAGTACTCCCTTAGCCCCTCCACAGCCACGTCGTTCAGGGCGGGACAGACAAGCCCCAGCTCGATACGGTGAATAGCATATGTATCAACAACATGTTCAACAGCATGTTGAAAACCCAGATACCATTGAATATTTTGTGTGATTTTAACCGTATCAGTGTTTTTATTTTTTTTAACATGTATCAGTATTGCAGGGGGAGAATGTCATATAAAATGTATGAAAGTCTCTTGCAAGTATTTCAAATGTGAACGAAGAACTGAGTGTAAATCCTTTTCTAAACTGTTTAGGAAATTATTGCAGATTTTGTGACAGATTGGAGATTGTGCCATGTCCAATTTGTCATATGATAATTAGCTATGTTAACAGTGCATAGTGAGACTTAGGTGTAGAGCTTGGTTGCTTAAATTGAGTCTGGATTTCATTTTCATTGTGCCCATGAAGCTCTGAAGCTGTAGGATTATGGAAAAGCTTATCTGTGATAGTGTTATTGTATGTAGTTGTCATTTACTATCATGTTGATATTTTGAAAATGTAGGGAGCCATTTTTCCTAAGCAGGGGAGAATGTCATAGGGTGTTTTTAATGTCATAGTGTAGGTTTTTATCCAAATCGTAGGTCGTTGTCTTGTTCCAATTCGGATCCGCGTCTAGGTTTGCGGTTCGGCAAAAACACGACGATTATGCGGAAAGTATGAGTGAGAGAATGAATGTGATTGGCTAATCTAATGAATTGCCTGCACTGACGTCACTCCTCACGAAAAATTTAGTTTTCTCTTTGTTTGAGTTGTGCTGTTTCTCACATACAGCCACAATTTGCTGTCTGTTATAACCATTTATTGGTTATACAGTCGAGTCCGGTAACAATGCGCGGCCGTTTACTTTGCGCAACCTGCATTCACATTTTCAATAACTTTAACCCTCACAATTTCTACCACCACTACCTGTGCATCTGCATTAAGTTTTAACTTAACCTTGAAAACATGGGGTTGCACGTGCAGATGTGACACTTTCGCGGAATTTTTCAAATTTGCCAAAATACAAAAAGACCAAAAATTTCCAAACCCAAGACTGAGTTTAAAAATAGGCAAAGGGACAAATGTTTTTTATCAAAATTTACTGCATATAACAACATTGTAGAATATCTAATGAACAACTTGTTACAGTCAACGTTTGTGTTCAACCAGCACAAAACACTTATTGTGCGCAATGTTGGGCGACAAAATTGGTAATCAAATGTCAAGGGGTAACCCTTTTCATAGAAGTATATCTCCCGCCAGTTAAAAATTCAGAGGCCAATTTCTTTTGCAGCAAGTAGATAAGGAAGTGTTGCAATCGTTCTGATTGTGATTGTTTGAAAGGTGGCTTTAACAAAGTCACACGAATGTATCAAAACCTTATGTGCGCAATGTTACCGGACTGCATCGTACACATCTAACATGTCTATAGATTTCATCTGGTGATGCCTTTTTGACCAGGCACCCTTTTTCTCAACCAAATAAAGATTGATTTGTCTACCGGCTGAGTCATCAATTTAACCATCTAAACTCCCGATACGACATTTGCATCTCTGTCAAACCAGTATGGATGATGTGCATTGAAGTCACCAATAATAACAACTGGTAAAGACTCTGTCATCAGCTTGCTTACAATTTTCATTAAAACATCTAGGCTCTTTGTATCATTTGGTGGAATATAGACTGACCCTAATACAAAATTACACTCCTTTGAATAGATATTACACCACACAGCTTCTACCTTCTCCTTGTTGAACTTATTTCAAGTGCCAAAGGAAAACCATTTGACTCACGAAAACATATGGCAACCATAACTGCATTAATATATGTCAGAATTTTCACGGGTACTTTAATTTGAAGATGTTCTTTTTGGAAATAAATGCCAAACATTGTCCTATATTACCTATTTTACTTGTTTTCTACTTTGAACAGTTGAAGTTATTTTTTGTGATATGGTTGTAAAGGAAGGTAACTCTTGTACAGCAACGCAAGAACCGAAACGAAACCGAAAGACCGAATCGGACAGGATTTTGTGTGTGTGTGTGAAAGACCAGTAGTCTAGTAGTCACCTCTACGACGGAGCATTAGGGACAGGTACATTTTTATTAATGAAGATTCCGAACCCGACGGACCGTTTCCGCAAGCACCGACACCCAAGGTTGCTCATCATGGTTCCTGGTGTATGAATGTCATTTGACGTGTCACCAGTAACAATTCTGATTCTGATCATGGGCACTCACTGAACAAAATTTACAACCATAAAGTACTGAACATATGTGAGGTCAAAACTTAAAACTAAATCAGCCATAGGGCAACTAGAGGCACCAAATGGGTCGATTATTGATAAAAATCAAGAGAGAGCAAACCTGTGTTGAACACCTATTTTGCTAGCGTCTTCCTGAAAGAGGAATCTACACCACACTCCCACAATTTACTGATAGACAATTTATGCAGGAACACAATTTCTATAACTGAAGAAAATATTCAGAAGACTATTGACAGAATGAAACCCACAAAATCTCAGGGTCCTGACCACACCCATCCAATGCTAATAAAGGAATGTAAAAAATCACTTTTGAATCCATTGAAATTGATATTTAAAAAATCAATCGAAGAAGCTAAAATACCGTAAATATGGAACTAGCACATGTTACTGCAATTTTTAAGTCGGGAAGTAGATCTAAACCTGAAAATTATAGACCAATAGGCCTTAAATTACTCCAGTGCCCGGGAAAATACTGGAAAGATTAATACGGGATGAAATTGTTGAACATATGAAAAACAACCAACTGTTTTCGAAATCCCAACATGGATTTCAAGCCGGGAAATCGTGTACAATCCAACTGTAAGAGTTTCTGGAGGACATTACCACGGCCTTGGATCAGGGGGGTGACGTAGATGTCATCTACCTTGACATTTTGTAAGGCCTTTGATAAGGTCCCACATAGACGGCTACTGAGGAAATTGTGGGGTTACGGAATAAGAGGAAAAATTCACTCATGGGTAAAAGATTTTTTGACCAACAGGACACAGGTAGTAAAAATCAATGGTATATCATCGGAGCCAGTAAATGTCACAAGAACGGGCCTCCGTGGCCTAGTGATTAAGAGCCCTGACTCTTGATCATTAGGTCTCTCACCGCTGTGGTTCGAGCCTCGCTCGGGTCACATGTGAGACGCCAAGTTCTGCAACGGAAGGCCAGGTGGTTTTTCTCCGGGTACTCCGGTTTTCGCCCACCTCTGATTAACGATTGGCTCGATATGAGTGAAATAATCTTGAAAGGGCCGTAAAACCAAACCCCCCCCCCCCCCCAAAAAAATGTCACAAGTGGGGTTACCCAGGGCAGTGTCCAGGGAACCATTCTCTTCTTGATATATATCAATGATCTTCCTGATACTTTTAATTGTGGCTGTCATGAAACTCTTTGCAGACGATGCAAATTCTACAAAAGCATCTCAATAGTAGAAAATGTGGACGAAGTTCAGAACAGTGTAGACCAATCAAAAACCTGGGCTGAAACCTGGGAAATGTTTTTTTAACCTACAAAAGTGTCTGAAACCTGGGAAATGTTTTTTAACCTACAAAAATGTAAACATTTACATATTGGTGCTCGACAACAACCAGTTACATATACCATGAAATCAGGTCAAGAACAGATTGAGATCGAAAAAGTAGCTAGTGAAAAAGATTTGGGTGTTATAATAGACAAAAGCTTTAAATATCAGTGAACATATAAGTAATAAAATCAATAAAGCAAATCGTAATTTGGGGATCATCTTTAGAACATTCTCATGCATGGACCAGGAAATGTTTCTGAACCTTTATAAAAGTCTCATTCGACCACAAGTTGAGATTGCCGTCACAGTATGTACACCTCATTATAAGATAGATATGGTTGCAATAGAAAACGTGCAAAGGAGAGCCACAAAGCTAGTCCGAACGATAAGCCATTTAACATACCAAGAAAGACTTAAATTTATGCGTTGGACTCCCATCCCTTGAATATAGGAGGGAGCGAGCTGACCGTGTTGAACTGTTTAAGATAATGAACGGTATCAACAAAATTCTTCAAACAATCCACCTACCATGCAACACGAGGCCACTAAATGAAGTTCAATAAGAGGCAACATATGTTGAAAGTTCGGGAAAATAGCTTTAGCATCAGAGTCATTGACTCATGGAATTCACTCCCAGAAAGTGTAATAATGGTACGCTCCCTGAACTGTTTTAGGATAGATTAAACTCACTTTGGAAGTCCCATCCATACAAGTTCAAACCCTGGTGTTATGACCCCGGACCAAAACCCAGAGATTGTTACCAGAATGCACCTTCAGAGGCTAGATAGCCTGTGTTGGTGTTCCAGTTATGTGAGTATGTGAGTAATATCATTTGTCAAGCACTGGTCAACAAAAACAGAGTTCAGAGCCGTACTTGACTTGCAAAAAAACAGATGTTGTGGTCGGTACAGAGTCTTTGCTCACCCCAAAACACCATGACAGTGAATTCTTTCCTGCAGCTTTGGGCCACACTCCATTTAGAGAAGATAGGGATACAGACACAAAGGAAGGTGATGTCTTTATACTTGTTAAGGACTCATTATGCAACTGAACAAAAGCAGTTTAAGACCAACTGTGAGATACATGTGTAATTTGGATTAAACTAAGCATTGTTGCAGCAAAACCCCTTTATATTGCAGCGTACTATCGACCTATAGAGAGAGTGACACACAAAGCCTGGAGGAATTCAGAAAGTCTCTGGAATTGGGAAGGGCAACATATGGATACTTGGAGACTTCAATTTCCCCAAATTATCCTGGGGCACCGACCATATGGCATCTATCAAATCAGGATGCAGACTGCTCTCTGCATATAAATACTTCCTCTCCTGCTTGGACGATTTTGGTCTTCTTCAGATGGTAAATAAGCCTACTAGGGGTGATAACATTCTCTGTTCCTGACATCAAATCACACTTTGGTAAACACAACCTAAATCCTTCCAGGCATCTCTGGTCATGATATTACTATTTTTCTCCTATTACTGCTACTCGTTCACATCTGAGCATTACGAGCCGGATTTCCTGGGTGGTAAGCAGTACATTTTTTAAGCAATGTGGATGAAGTGCCTTGTTCAAGGGCACAACACTTTGGTCAGCGTGAGGCTCGAACACGCAACCTCTCGATCACAAATCCGATGCGCTACAACTCCACCAAAGCTACTTCTTCAACTGTTAGCAACAAACTAAAATTGAACTGGCAAAAACAGAGATTAGTTCTTTTATTTAGAAAAGCTAATTGGGATGATTTTAAAATTATTATGCAGAAAAAATCTTTTGAAATTTTGGGTAGCTTCCAAGAAGTACCACTGAGGAAATCTGGAATGCTTTCAAAAGTGCACTAAATTCTGGAATTGAAAAACTTGTACCAATTAAAAGATCAGTAATAAAAGTAGTCTTCCATGGTTTACTCAAGAGATATAAAGACTTATAAGAAAAAGGAATAAATTGTATCAGAAACAACAAAAAATAGGCATCACTTCAAGCAGGTCAAACATCTTGTCCAGGGCAAAATAAGACAGGCATACAACAATTATTTGGCAGACATACTTGGGGCAGGTTTAGATGGTGAGGGCACAAATTCTGGATTTTCACCAAAAACTATTCTCACTTATCAAAAACAGTAGAGAGGATTCACGGGGCATATCCACATTGAAAGATAATACAGATGGAACTCTCCATAGTGAAAATACTGTTAAGGCTAACCTTTTGAATCGCCAGTTCCAATCTGTTTTACTCGCTTATCCCCACTCAGGCTAGGGCAGCAATTCTAAATCTGTTTCAAGAAAATTTACCGGAAAATTTACCACCTCAGTGCCCTTTCATACCGGAAATCAGTATTGATTTAAATGGTGTTCTGAAACTTTTGGCAAACCTTAAACCTTATAAGGCTGCAGGGCCTGATTCCATCAAACCACTTGTTTAAAAAGAACTGACACTAGAAATCGCTCCTGTTATCTGCCTGCTGTTTGAAAAATCTAGTGAAAATGGTCAACTATCTGCAGATTGGACAAAAGCTCAAGTTTTCCCCCTTTTTAAAAAAGTGATAAAACTGACCCTGCCAGTTATAGACCTATCTCCTTGACATGCATAGTATACAAGGTGATGGAACATATAATTGCATCCAATATGTCCAAACATCTGACTCAGCACACTATTCTTTATGGGTTGCAACATTGGTTTCGTGATTCTCCTGCGAAATTCAGCTTATTCTGCTTGCACGGCAGCTGACTTTGGGCAAACAAACCGACCTAGCTAGTCTGGCTCAGAAATCATGCACTCTTCATATTTTCCAGTTTTGTGGTGTATTCCTTGCTTCTAAAGGATAACTCTTTTATAGAACATATTTAGTACTTTTAGACTTCAGCTATTGTATAAACTTTTAAATTTTGGCATAACCGGAAATACCTTAAAATGGATTGAATATTTCTTAATTGAACGTTCTCAAACTGTTATACTAGATGGGGCGTCTTAAAATGAGGTACCGGTCACCTCATGGATACCCCAAGGGTCAGTCCTGGGCCCGCTCCTCTTTCTATTGACATACCGGATAATATTCAGTCACAAGTAAGGCTCTTTGCTGATGATACCGCGGTTTACTTGGCTGTGTCCAGCCCAGCTGATACACAAGTGCTACAGTCTGACCTGGAAAAACTCCAACATTGGGACCGAACCTGGGACATGGATTTTAATCCCAGAAAGTGTCAGGTACTCCATTTCTCTAGATCTAAAATGCCAATTAAGTCCCACTACTTCATGCATGGTCAGGAACTAGAAAGTGTGGACTCAGCCAAGTACCTTGGGATAACCATCAGCAAAGGCCTTATTCGGAATGGTCGCGGGTTGTTTCGGTCCTGAGTCGTTTCGGTCCCTGGGTCGTTTCGGCCCTGAGTCGTTTCGGCCGGGTCGTTTCGGCCTGGGTCGTTTCGGCCCAATTTCGGGGGTGGGTCGTTTCGGCCATATTGGTGGGTCGTTTCGGCCTGATTTTTTTATCACTTTATTTATATGTGGAAGCATCATGCAGCCCATATATTTCTTCAAGCCCATATGGGCGGGGGCCGCAGTGCCGTGTGATCAGTATCTGCTAACTGCAGAAGCCTTTTTGCCGCCCAGGGCTATTTAGAAAAAAAAAAAAACAACCTTAGAATGGATGCACACCATGCATGTCTGTATGTGGCACGTGAAATAGACCACTGAGCGCTTGCTTGCAGTCTAATCATACCATTGAGACGAACTTCACAAACCTTCAAAATCTTTGGGAAAATTCTGCAGACACTGCGACATGCAACATGACGAAAATACGCCTATATAATTTTGTCATTATCCACCAAAGAGAAAGACTCAGACAATCCTGCGCAAGAGTAGTGTGCAGTCTAACCATGGTCTTCAAAACTATTTCTGCATCCACCATGACACCCCAATTGTTATATATTTATTTATTTATTTATTTACAGACTTAAAAAATCTTGGCTTTTTAAGAAGTAATTATATCATCACATGATAATGGCCCGTTAATCAATCACCCGTTAATCATTTTGGATGGAGTTAGCTAATCCCCTTATTTGTATATATAATTGACCAACTACGTGGCGGTGTAATTACTTTAACGTAACAGTTTGAAAACACACATTAAATGCGAGCGTCTTTAATTAGCAGCCCTTTGAGTTCGGCGGGAAATGGCGGTTCTGATTATTTACAAAAAAAAAAAAAAATGTTCTGATTGATATGCTTTAAAATTTGTTTCACTGAAGTCTTTTAAATGTCGGCAACCAATGTATATAAGGTGCTCCGAGACACCACCCCATCACTTATCTTTGAAATCGCTTATAAAGATTGTCGAAGTAAATTTCAAAATGACTGAATTGTGCATCTCATGTGACAAGGAAGTAAATGGCCGACGCTATGCCGTTACGTGTGACGTGTGTGACCGGTGGCAGCATCGCCTTTATGGAACATGTATTTTAATTATTATTTAATATAATCTTTATTTATTTATTTTTTTTATTATTCTTTATTTATGTGTACTCATGTGGGGTCGGTTTCAACCCTGCGTGGAAGCATCATGCAGCCCAATCTATTCTCCAAGCCCTAATTGGCGGGGGCGATTTGTTTGTTTGGTTTGGGGTTTAACGTCCCCGTCAACACTGTATAGGTCATTTTGGAGACGCTGCTTCCAATTTTGCGGGACTTTTACCCGACTTTGAGATAAAATGACATCTCAAGTCCTGTCGCCCAATGAAACCAATAGGGTTTATAAACATGAGCTGGCAAACTCACACCGCTCTACCTGGGCAGGCTTAGATCCTCTAAGCGGTTTACCAGTATTTGTGTGCGGTCTGTTTCAGCTCTGCATGGAAGCATCATGCAGCCCATCTGTTTCTTCAAGCCCCGATGGGCGGGGGCCACGGGTGGGGGCGATAAATGTATGTATGTATGTATGTATGTATGTATGTATGTATGTATGTATGTATGTATGTATGTATGTATGTATGTATGTATGTATGTATTGCATGCATGGAGGGATGGATGGATGGATTGATGTGATTTTGCCTGCTGATTGTGTTACCAAATTCAATCATTGTAGAAAGAAAAGTATATAATGTTTATCCTGCTGAATAAATTAAATTAATTAAAACACTTTATTTGGGCTATCATAACCATAACATAAAGTGACAGGGCGTTTAAATAATATATCAAATTTAAATAATAATGCTTTATACAGGAAAAATGCTATCTAATAAAATCGGGCCGAAACGACTCAGGCCGAAACGACCCAGGGCCGAAACGACCCACCGAAATAGGCCGAAACGACCCAGGTCCAAATTTAGGCCGAAACGACCCAGGCCGAAACGACCCGGCCGAAACGACTCAGGGCCGAAACGTCCCGGATTCGCTGGAATTCATACATATCAAATATTGCAGCCAGTAAAAACAGGACTCTCGGCTTCGTCAAAAGAAATATTAGAACAAAAAGCCAGGAAATAAAAACGCTGACATACAACACCTTGGTTAGGCCACAGGTAGAATATGCCTCGGCCGTTTGGAGCCCCTATACAAAAGAAAATATCAACAAGATTGAAATGTTGCAGCGTAAGGCAGCCCGTTGGATCACAAATGATTTCTCCCCCTACAGCAGTGTTACAGACATGATGGGTGAGCTTGGATGGCGGTCACTTGAGTTCAGACGCTATGATACGCGACTTACAATGTTTTATAAATTCGTTTACAGTTCGAACGCCTAACGACAAACACGCTTCACCAACCTCTGGCTTACAGACAGATACACCCCTCTGTTTCGTATTATTATTACTCATTTTTCCCTATGTCGATTGTTCTTTGGAACAGGCTACCAGCTGATCTCGTCTTGGTATCTGATCTTAACTCTTTCAAATCAAGAGTTAGCTCGCTCAACCACAGGCTCCCTTAAGGTAATACTGTTTTTATCCTGCTTTTAAACTCTCCTTACTAACATCCATAATCTTTCATCTGTGCTCACCTTTCTTTTATTCTTTTAACTCAGCACTATCACACTTTTACTTCTCTTACTAACACACCATGCGCAACCATCCTAATAACACTCGGAAGAGGGTAGAGGATGATATATAGATAGATAGATAGATAGATAGATAGATAGATAGATAGATAGATAGATAGATAGATAGATAGATAGATAGATAGAAGTGCTTTACAATGACTACAGCAAGATCAACAAGAGGCCACTCTAACAAACTGTTCAAAAACATTCCCGATTTAAGACGAGAGCAAACGTATTAAGTAATAGGGTAGTAAATGCATGGAATACGCTCAGTGAAAACGTTGTAAGTTGACCCTCCCTCAACACGTTCGTCCAGTGCTGGAAAGACCATCCGCATAAGTTTGAGGCCGCATGTTACTCTGCACTTACCCCAACTACCAGACATGACCAGTATCGAGAAGCGCCAGGATCAGAATCAGAATCAGAACTGTAACTGGTGACACGTCAAATGACATTCATACACCAGAACCTGTGATGTGGGAAGTTAGTCCCTAACTCTAACCAAAGAGGTAAAGTTAGTTTCACAGCCATCAGCATCTTCAGCTGTCGAAATAATTGAACGGGGAAGGGCATTCCAATCTGTAATGGTTCGGGGGAGGAACGATTCTCTATGAATGTCAGTTCTTGCAGTAAGGCTCTGAAACGCCAATGAAATTGTGATTTCTACAGTGCCTAGCTGGGGGAACAAGGTCATCTGTTGGATGCTTGCAGCATCCTTTAGACCTTTGTATAAAAGGATGAGCCTACTGTCTGTCCTCCTTTTCTTGGGAGACTCCCATTTTAATTTCCCAAGTATTCCAGTCATGCTCCCAGTTTCAAAGCAGCAATTGCCTGTTACAAATCTAGCAGCTCTTTTCTGAACTTTTTGAATTTCTTCGTTAAGGACCACTCAGCTTGCCATGGGGTCCCAGATATAATTACCATATTCGAAGACTGGACGAACGAGACCTTTATATGCTCCCTCTTTTACATCCTGAGGGCACTGATGAAGATTTCGCCTCAGGAAACCAAGTGTTCTATTTGCCTTAGTACACATGTTGCTAATATGAGTATTCCATCTCAAGTTGTGTGTGATTGTCACACGAAGGTATTTAATGGAGTCCATATTCTCGATGACAGAACGTTCCCTCTACCTAATTATCTGCATATCATTGCATTTAACTGGCTGAAATCTAAGCCCCATTTTCGGGCTAAACATCCTAATCTATCTTTGTCATTCTGAAGTGTCAGTGAGTCATCTGTATATCTGTATCTCTAATTTCCCGGTAGCAAACACAGCCAGCCGTCTGCGAACAGTCTTATTTCTGAGTGAATGTCAGTGGAAATATCATTGATATGCAGGGAGAACAATAGTGGACCAAGAAAAGTACCTGGTTGGACTCCAGACAGACTCCAGACAAAACTGGAGCCCACTCCGAAGATTCACCATTAACAACAACCCGCTGTTGTCTGTAGCAAAGAAAGGAATCTATCCATTTTAGAGTCTTCCCCCAAATTCCGCAACCAGAGTAGTTCATGAGGTGGGGTGGAAAAAGCCTTCTCGAAGTCCAGAATAAATGTGTCCACCTGTCCCCCTTTGTCCAAGATTTTTGCCCAGTCATTAATAACTGTTCTCAGTTGAGTTTCACAACTATGCCTTTTCATAAATGCATGTTGTCTGTCTGACAAAAGTTTATGTTCATCCAAGTGGGTCATGATGTTTGAGCAGACTATATGTTCGAACACAAGTCAGAGACACAAGGCGATAATTACGGGCAAGAGCCCTAACTCCTTTTTTGAAGAGTGGACAAATGTTCGCTGCCCAACTAGAACAAAATAGCGTTGACACGTCGTATCGCTGTCGGCCCGACGTTAGCCCGATATGCTTTGCTGGCTGGGTAGGAGCCATTCTTTGGGCTTTCACCCGTATCAAATGACTGTTGAAACAGGTGTGCAAAACTGGACCTAACGCATTAGCTAGTTCCTTCAGGATTCTAGGATGAAGTTCATCAGGTCTTCGGCAGAAGAAGCCGAAGGCTTACTTATTGACGTCTAATAGGTATTACAGGTATTAGCATCTCGAAAGTTCGATTTATTAACTCGAAATTTCGACATTATAATTTGAAATTTCGACTTACTATCTCCAAATTTCGACTTAGTATCTCGAAATTTCGAATTATTAACTCGAAATTTCGACTTAGTATCTCAAAATTTTGACTTAGTATCTCGAAATTTCGACATAATAACTCGAAGCTGACTCTGTGATCTGCGATCTGCATTCGACTCTGAATTGGGATTATCGATACGTCTGACCCGATGTGATGAAACGTAGAATCTAGGAATCTGCTGCTCTATTCTTAAACAGACGTCTGTTTGAAAAATGATACATCTTGAACATGCAACGTATTCTGGTATTAAATAACGCATTTTCTGGACGGTTGTTGCTTTGTTATGTTAGTTGCACAGTTTACTATCTTTTGGGTCGATTTTTTTATCATTCGACCCAAAGTAACATGCTACAGGAGCTTCTCCCCTGCTATTGTCCGTATTGTCCACGTGACTATCGTTGACCACGTGTACCATGAAGTGAAGCTCTGTTCTGCGGCGTCTGATAAGGGTCTACACTGTTTGCAATGTCAATGTTCACCGGCCCAGACTACTTCGCGCACAGACGTCACAAGGAAAAGACTAGCGCTGCTATAAATAACTGGTTCATGGATTTTGAACTTGGTCAGTGATAGTCACGTGTACAATAGCAAGCAGGAAGCTTCTGTAGTTAGTAACTTTCAGTAATTGATAATTAATCGACCAAAGCGCGGTGTCTGATCAGGATCTAAACGTTTTGCTTATAGTATAGGAATTTAAAGGTAAAACGAAACATGTACTGTCAATCCACACTCAAAGACAATCGACCCACCAGTGCTTTGATCTATAAATGATTTTTACAGCAATCATTTCATGAGAAAGTTTGATACCGAAACCACCGTAAGAGCTAGAACTGTCAAATATGACTATACGCCCGCTTCCATTTTACTGAAACGGGATTGAATGCGTGACCTCCTGATGAGTAAAACGCTCCGTCTTTTACATTATACACATGTTGGGGGCTTCTAGTTTTATAGTTCTTGAGAAATATTTGATAAAAATTAACATTGGCCAATATACAGAGAAAGAAGAATGAAAGAAAATATATGAAAGAATGTGTTTCCGCTAACATGCTGAAAAAAGTTTGGTCGGTAGGTAGGAGAAACTTTTTTAGCTCACCGTCACGTAGTGACGAGGTGAGCTTTTTCGTCCGTCGTGCGTCCGTGCGTCCGTGCGTAAACAATTTCTTTAAACGACATCTCCTCCTAAACCACTGATCGGATTTTGACCAAACTTCACAGGAATGATCCTTATGTGGTCCCCTTTCAAAGTTGTTCAAATGGCTCCGGTCTGTTGCACATCTAGGTCACAGGAGCCAAAAATAGATTTTCTTTCACCAAAAACTTAAAAAATCTTCTTCTCTGAAACCACAAGGCCCAGGTCTTTGATATTTGGTATGAGGCTTCATCTAGTGAATCCCTACCAAGATTGTTCAAATTATAGTGCTGGAGCCAAAAATGCCCCCGCCCCGGGGCCCTTTGGTTTTACATAGGCTGATATAGGGAAAATCTTTAAAAACCTTCTTCTCTGAAACCACAAGGCCCAGGACTTTGATATTTGGTATGAAGATTCATCTAGTGGACCCCTACCAAAATTGTTCAAATTTTAGTCCTGGGACAAAAAAAGGCCCCGCCACGGGGCCCTTTGGTTTTACATTGGCTTATATAGGGAAAATCTTTAAAAAATCTTCTTCTCTGAAACCACAAGGCCCAGGTCTTTGATATTTGGTATAAAGCTTCAGCTAGTGGACCCCTACCAAGATTGTTCAAATTATAGTGCTGGGGCCAAAAATGCCCCCGCCCCAGGGCCCTTTGGTTTTATATAGGCTTATATAGGGAAAATCCTTAAAAAAGCTTCTTCTCTGAAACCACAAGGCCCAGGACTTTAATATTTGGTATGAAGCTTCATCTAGTGGACCCCTACCAAGATTGTTCAAATTATAGTGCTGGGGCAAAAAATGCCCCCGTCCCTGGGCCCTTTGGTTGTACATAGGCTTATATAGGGAAAATCTTTAAAAATCTTCTTCTCTGAAACCGCAAGGCCCAGGACTTTAATATTTAGAATAAAGCTTCATCTAATGGATCTCTACCAAGATTGTTCAAATTATAGCCCTTAGGCCAAAAATGCCCCCGCTCCGGGGCCCTTTGGTTTTACATTGACTTATATAGGGAAAATCTTAAAAAATCTTCTTCTCTGAAACCACAAGGCCTATGTCTTTTATATTTGGTATGAAGCTTCATCTAAAGGACCCCTAACAAGAATATTCAAATTATAGTGCTGAGGCCAAAACTGTCCCCACCCCGGGGCCCTTTGGTTTTACATAGGCTTATATAGGGATAATCTTTAAAAATCTTCTTCTCTGAAACCACAAGGCCCAGGACTTTGATATTTGGTATGAAGTTGCATCTAATGGACCTCTACCAAGATTGTTCAAATTATAGCCCTGGGGCCAAAAATGCCCCCGCTCCGGGGCCCTATGTTTTTACATAGACTAATATAGGGAAAATCTTTAAAAATCTTCTTCTCTGAAACCACAAGGCCTGGGTCATTGATATTTGGTATGAAGCTGCATCTAGTGGACCTCTATCCAGATTATTCAGATTATAGCCCTGATACCAAAAATGTCCCCGCTCCGGGGCCCTTTGGTTTTACATAGACTTATATATGAAAATCTTTAAAAATCTTCTCTGAAACTGCAAGGCCAAGGCCTTTGATATTTAGTGTGGAGCTTTATTTAGTGGACCTCTACCAAGATTGTTCAAATTATAGCCCTGGGGCCACAAATGCCCCCACCCCGGTTCCCTTTGGTTTTACATAGATTTATATAGCCCCGGGGCCATTTGGTTTTGCATAGGCTTATGTAGGGAATATCTTTAAAAAAATCTTCTTCTCTGAAACCGCAAGGCCCAGGTCTTTGATATTTGATGTGTAGCTTCATCTAGTTGACATTTGCCAAGATTGTTCAAATTATAGCCTTTGTTGATGTTTGGTATGAAGCTTCACCTTTAAGACCTCCCTCAACATTATGCACATTAAAGCCCTGGGGCCAATAATGGCCCTCTCTGGGGCCCACTTGTTACATTATAGATCAGGTGAGCGATCTAGGGCCATCATGGCCCTCTTGTTAGCTCACCGTCACGTAGTGACGAGGTGAGCTTTTGGGATCACTTTTTGTCCGTCGTCCGTCGTGCGTGCGTGCGTCCGTGCGTCCGTCCGTGCGTAAACAATTTCTTCAAACGACATCTCCTCCTAAACCACTGAGCGGATTTTGACCAAACTTCACAGGAATGATCCTTAGGTGGTCCCCTTTCAAAGTTGTTCAAATGGTTCCGGTCCGTTGCACATATAGGTCACAGGAGCCAAAAATAGATTTTTTTCACCAAAAACTTAAAAAATCTTCTTCTCTGAAACTGCAAGGCCCAGGTCTTTGATATTTGGTATGAAGCTTCATCTAGTGGACCCCTACCAAGATTGTTCAAATTATAGTGCTGGGGCCAAAAATGCCCCCGCCCCGGGGCCCTTTGGTTTTACATGGGCTTATATAGGGAAAATCTTTAAAAATCTTCTTCTCTGAAACTGCAAGGCCCAGGTCTTTGATATTTGGTATGAATCTTCATCTGGTGGACCCCTACCAAGATTGTTCAAATTATAGTGCTGGGGCCAAAGATGCCCCCGTCCCGGGGCCCTTTGGTTTTACATAGGCTTATATAGGGAAAACCTTTAAAAATCTTCTTCTCTGAAACCGCAAGGCCCAGGTCTTTGATATTTTGTATGAAGCTTCATCTAGTGGACCCCTACCAAGATTGTTCAAATTATAGTGCTGGGGCCAAAAATGCCCCCGCCCTGGGGCCCTTTGGTTTTACATGGGCTTATATAGGGAAAATCTTTAAAAATCTTCTTCTTTGAAACTGCAAGGCCCAGGTCTTTGATATTTGGTATGAATCTTCATCTAGTGGACCCCTACCAAGATTGTTCAAATTATAGTGCTGGGGCCAAAAATGCCCCTGCCCCGGGGCCCTTTGGTTTTACATAGGCTTATATAGGGAAAACCTTTAAAAATCTTCTTCTCTGAAACTGCAAGGCCCAGGTCTTTGATATTTGGTATGAAGCTTCATCTAGTGGACCCCTACCAAGATTGTTCAAATTATAGTGCTGGGGCCAAAAATGCCCCCGCCCCAGGGCCCTTTGGTTTTACATCGGCTTATATTGGGAAAATCATTAAAAAATCTTCTTCTCTGAAACTGCAGGGCCCAGGTCTTTGCTATTTGGTATGAAGCTTCATATAGTAGACCCCTACCAAGATTGTTCAAATTATAGTGCTGGGGCCAAAAATGCCCCCGCCCTGGGGCCCTTTGGTTTTACATGGGCTTATATAGGGAAAATCTTTAAAAATCTTCTTCTTTGAAACTGCAAGGCCCAGGTCTTTGATATTTGGTATGAATCTTCATCTAGTGGACCCCTACCAAGATTGTTCAAATTATAGTGCTGGGGCCAAAAATGCCCCTGCCCCGGGGCCCTTTGGTTTTACATAGGCTTATATAGGGAAAACCTTTAAAAATCTTCTTCTCTGAAACTGCAAGGCCCAGGTCTTTGATATTTGGTATGAAGCTTCATCTAGTGGACCCCTACCAAGATTGTTCAAATTATAGTGCTGGGGCCAAAAATGCCCCCGCCCCAGGGCCCTTTGGTTTTACATCGGCTTATATTGGGAAAATCATTAAAAAATCTTCTTCTCTGAAACTGCAGGGCCCAGGTCTTTGCTATTTGGTATGAAGCTTCATATAGTAGACCCCTACCAAGACTGTTCAAATTATAGTGCTGGGGCCAAAAATGCCCCCGCCCCGGGGCCCTTTGGTTTTACATAGGCTTATATAGGGAAAATCTTTAAAAATCTTCTTTTCTGAAACTGCAAGGCCCAGGTCTTTGATATTTGGTATGAAGCTTCATCTTGTGGACCTCTATCAAGATTGTTCAAATTATAGCCCTGAGGCCAAAATTGCCCCCCCCCCCCCCCCCCTCCTGGGCCCTTTGGTTTTTCATAGACTTATATAGGGAAAATCTTGAAAAATCTTCTACTCTGAAACCACAAGGCCTAGGTCTTTGACATTTGGTATGAAGCTTCAGCTGGTGGACCTCTACCAAGATTGTTGAAATTATAGCCCTGGGACCACAATGCCTCCGCCCCAGGGCCCTTTGGTTTTACATAGACTTATAATAGAGATAATCTTTGAAAATCTTCTTCTCTGAAACAACAAGGCCCAGGTCTTTGATATTTGGTGTGAAGCTTCATCTAGAGGACTACTATCAAGATTGTTTAAATCATAGCCCTGAGGCCAAAAATGCCCCTGCCCCGGGGCCATTAGGTTTTTGCATAGGCTTATGTAAGGAATATCTTCTTCTCTGAAACCGCAAGGCCCAGGTCTTTGATATTTGTTGTGTAGCTTCATCTAGTGGACCTTTGCCAAAATTGTTCAAATTATAGCCTTTTGTTGATATTTGGAATGAAGCTTCACCTTTTTAGACCTCCCTCACATTATGCACATTATAACCCTAGGGTCAATAATGGCCCTTCCTGGGGCCCACTTGTTACTCTATGGATCAGGTGAGCGATCCAGGGCCATCATGGTCCTCTTGTGTTTTATATTAGGATCACTTTTTGTCTGTCATCCGTGCGTGCGTAAACAATTTCTTCAAACGACATCTCCTCCTAAACCACTGATTGGATTTTGACCAAACTTCACAGGAATGATCCTTAGGTGGACCCCTTTCAAAGTTGTTCAAATGGTTCCGGTCTGTTGCACATATAGGTCACACGAGCCAAAAATAGATTTTTTTCACCGAACACTTAAAAAAATCTTCTTCTCTGAAACCGCATGGCCCAGGTCTTTGATATTTGGTATGAAGCTTCATCTAGTGGACCCTTACCAAGATTGTTCAAATTATAGTGCTGGGGCCAAAAACGCCCCCGCCCCTGGGCCCTTTGGTTTTACATGGGCTTATATAGGGAAAATCTTTAAAAATCTTCTTCTCTGAAACCGCAAGGCCCAGGTCTGTGATATTTGGTATGAAGCTTCATCTGGTGGACCCCTACCAAGATTGTTCAGATTATAGTGCTGGGGCCAAAAATGCCCCCGCCCCGGGGCCCTTTGGTTTTACATGGTCTTATATAGGGAAAATCTTTAAAAATCTTCTTCTCTGAAACTGCAAGGCCCAGAGGTCTTTGCTATTTGGTATGAAGCTCCATCTAGTGGACTCCTACCAAGATTGTTCAAATTATAGTGCTGGGGCCAAAAATGCCCCTGCCCGGGTCCCTTTAGTTTTACATAGACTTATATAGGGAAAAGCTTTAAAAATCTTCTTCTCTGAAACTGCAAGGCCCAGGTCTTTGATATTTGGTATGAAGCTTCATCTTGTGGACCTCTACCAAGATTGTTCAAATTTGAACCCTGGGGCCAAAAATGCCCCCACTCCGGGGCCCTTTGGTTTTACATAAACTTATATAGGGAAAATCTGAAAAAATTTTCTTCTCTGAAACCACAAGGCCTAGGTCTTTGATATTTGGTATGAAGCTTCAGCTAGTGGACCTCTACCAAGATTGTTCGAATTATAGCCCTGAGACCAAAAATGCCCCCCCCCCCCCCCGCCTTGTGGCCCTTTGCTTTTACATAGACTTATATAGGGAAAATCTTTAAAAATCTTCTTCTATGAAACCACAAGGCCTAGGTCTTTGATATTTGGTGTGAAATTTCATCTAGTGGACTCTATCAAGATTGTTCAAATTATAGCCCTGGGGCCAAAAATGCTCCCGCTCCATGGCTCTTTGGTTTTACATAGACTTATATAGGAAAAATCTTGAAAAATCTTTTTCTCTGAATTCACAAGGCCTAGGTCTTTGATATTTGGTATGAAGCTTCATCTAGTGGACCTCTACCAAAATTGTTCAATTATAGCCCTGAGACCAAAAATGGCCCCGCCTCTCGGCCCTTTGGTTTTACATAGACTTATATAGGGAAAATCTTTCAAAATCTTCTGTGAAACCACAAGGCCTAGGTCTTTGATATTTGGTGTGAAATTTCATCTAGTGGACCTCTATCAAGATTGTTCAAATTATAGTCCTGGGGCCAAAAATGCCCCCGCCCCGAGACCCTTTGGTTTTGCATAGACTTATATAGGGAAATATTTAAAAATCTTCAACTCTGAAACCACAAGGCCCATGTTTTTGATATTTGGTATGGAGCTTCATCTAGTGGACCTCTACCAAGATTGTTCAAATTATAGCCCCTGCCCTGGGGCCCTTTGGTTTTACATAGACTTATATATAGAGATAATCTTTGAAAATCTTCTCTGAAACAGCAAGGCCTAGGTCTTTGATATTTGGTGTGAAGCTTCATCTACTGGACCTCTATCAAGATTGTTTAAATTATAGCCCTGAGGCCAAAAATGCCCCTGCTCCGGGGCCATCTGGTTTTACATAGGCTAATGTAGGGAATATCTTTAAAAAATCTTCTCTGAAACCCCAAGGCCCAGGTCTTTGATATTTGGTGTGTAGCTTCATCTATCGGACCTTTGCCAAGATTGTTCAAATTATAGGCTTTGTTGATATTTGGTATGAAGCTTCACCTTTTTAGACCTCCCTCAACATTATGCACATTGTAGCCCTGGGGTCCCCGAGGCCCACTTGTTACTCTATCATAGGGTCAGGTGAGCGATCCAGGGCCATCATGGCCCTCTTGTGTTTTATATTAGGATCACTTTTTGTCTGTCATCCGTGCGTTAACAATTTCTTCGAACAACATCTCCTCCTAAACCACTGATCGGATTTTGACCAAACTTCACAGGAATGATCCTTAGGTGGTCCCCTTTCAAAGTTGTTCAAATGGTTCCGGTCCATTGCACATATAGGTCACAGGAGCCAAAAATAGATTTTTTTCACCGAAAACTTAAAAAATCTTCTTCTCTGAAACCTCAAGGCCCAGGTCTTTGATATTTGGTATGAAGCTTCATCTAGTGGACCCCTACCAAGATTGTTCAAATTATAGTGCTGGGGCCAAAAATGCCCCCGCCCCGGGGCCCTTTGGTTTTACATGGGCCTATATTGGGAAAATCTTTAAAAATCTTCTTCTCTGAAACCGCAAGTACCAGGTCTTTGATATTTTGTATGAAGCTTCATCTAGTGGACCCCTACCAAGATTATTCAAATTATAGTGCTGGGGCCAAAAATGCCTACGTGCCAGGGCCCTTTGGTTTAACATGGGCTTATACAGGGAAAATCATTAAAAATCTTCTTCTCTGAAACCGCACGGCCCAGGTCTTTGATATTTGGTATGAAGCTTCATCTAGTGGACCCCTACCAAGGTTGTTCAAAGTATAGTGCTGGGGCCAAAAATTCCCCCACCCCGCGGCCCTTTGGTTTTACATGGGCTCATATAGGGAAAATCATTAAAAAGTCTTCTTCTCTGAAACTGCAAGGCCCAGGTCTTTGCTATTTGGTATGAAGCTTCATCTAGTGAACCCCTACCAAGAATGTTCAAATTATAGTGCTGGGTCCAAAAATGCCCACGCCCCAGGGCCCTTTGGTTTTACATAGGCGTATATAGGGAAAATCTTTAAAAATCTTCTTCTCTGAAATTGCAAGGCCCAGGTCTTTGATATTTGGTATGGAGCTTCATCTAGTGGACCCCTACCAAGATTGTTCAAATTATAGTGCTGGGGCAAAAAATGCCCCCGTCCCGGGGCCCTTTGGTTGTACATAGGCTTATATAGGGAAAATCTTTAAAAATCTTCTTCTCTGAAACCGCAAGGCCCAGGACTTTGATTTTTAGGATAAAGCTTCATCTAATGGATCTCTACCAAGATTGTTCGAATTATAGCCCTTAGGCCAAAAATGCCCCCGCTCCGGGGCCCTTTGGTTTTACATTGACTTATATAGGGAAAATCTTTAAAAATCTTCTTCTCTGAAACCACAAGGCCTATGTCTTTTATATTTGGTATGAAGCTTCATCTAAAGGACCCCTAACAAGATTATTCAAATTATAGTGCTGAGGCCAAAACTGTCCCCACCCCGGGGCCCTTTGGTTTTACATAGGCTTATATAGGGATAATCTTTAAAAATCTTCTTCTCTGAAACCACAAGGCCCAGGACTTTGATATTTGGTATGAAGTTGCATCTAATGGACCTCTACCAAGATTGTTCAAATTATAGCCCTGGGACCAAAAATGCCCCCGCTCTGGGGCCCTATGTTTTTACATAGTCTAATATAGGGAAAATCTATAAAAAGCTTCTTCTCTGAAACCACAAGGCCTGGTTCATTGATATTTGGTATGAAGCTGCATCTAGTGGACCTCTATCAAGATTATTCAGATTATAGCCCTGGGGCCACAAATGCCCCCACCCCGGTTCCCTTTGGTTTTACATAGATTTATATAGCCCCTGGGCCATTTGGTTTTGCATAGGCTTATGTAGGGAATATCTTTAAAAAAAATCTTCTTGTCTGAAACCGCAAGGCCCAGGTCTTTGATATTTGATGTGTAGCTTCATCTAGTTGACATTTGCCAAGATTGTTCAAATTATAGCCTTTGTTGATGTTTGGTATGAAGCTTCACCTTTAAGACCTCCCTCAACATTATGCACATTTAAGCCCTGGGGCCAATAATGGCCATCTCTGGGGCCAACTTGTTACACTATGGATCAGGTGAGCGATCTAGGGCCATCATGGCCCTCTTGTGTTTTATATTAGGATCACTTTTTGTCTGTCATCCGTGCGTAAACAATTTCTTCAAACAACATCTCCTCCTAAACCACTGATCGGATTTTGACCAAACTTCACAGGAATGATTCTTAGGTGGTCCCCTTTCAAAGTTGTTCAAATGGTGCCGGTCCATTGAACATATAGGTCACAGGAGCCAAAAATAGATTTTTTTATACCGAAAACTTAAAAAATCTTCTTCTCTGAAACGTCAAGGCCCAGGTCTTTGATATTTGGTATGAAGCTTCATCTAGTGGACCCCTACCAAGATTGTTCAAATTATAGGGCTGGGGCCAAAAATGCCCCCGCCCCGGGGCCCTTTGGTTTTACATGGGCCTATATTGGGAAAATCTTTAAAAATCTTCTTCTCTGAAACCGCAAGTCCCAGGTCTTTGATATTTGGTATGAAGCTTCATCAAGTGGACCCCTACCAAGATTGTTCAAATTATAGTGCTGGGGCCAAAAATGCCTACGTGCCGAGGCCCTTTGGTTTAAAATGGGCTTATATAGGGAAAATCATTAAAAATTTTCTTCTCTGAAACCGCACGGCCCAGGTCTTTGATATTTGGTATGAAGCTTCATCTATGGGACCCCTACCAAGGTTGTTCAAAGTATAGTGCTGGGGCCGAAAATTCCCCCACCCCGGGGCCCTTTGGTTTTACATGGGCTCATATAGTGAAAAACTTTAAAAGTCTTCTTGTCTGAAACTGCAAGGCCCAGGTCTTTGCTATTTGGTATGAAGCTTCATCTAGTGGACCCCTACCAAGGTTGTTCAAATTATATTGTTTGGGCCAAAAATGCCACCGCCCCGGGGCCCTTTGGTTTTACATAGTCTTATATAGGGAAAATCTTGAAAAATCTTCTTCTCTGAAACCACAAGGCTAGGTCTTTGATATTTGGTATGAAGCTAGTGGACCTCTACCAAGATTGTTCAAATTATATCCCTGAGACCAAAAATGCCCCCGCCTGGTGGCCCTTTGGTTTTACATAGGCTTATACAGGGAAAATCTTAAAAATTCTTCTTCTATATAACCACAAGGCCAAGGTCTTTGATATTTGGTGTGAAATTTCATCTATTGGACCTATATCAAGATTGTTCAAATTATAGCCCTGGGGCCAAATATGCCCCCGCCCCGAGACCCTTTGGTTTTACATAGACTTATATAGGGAAATCTTTAAAAATCTTCTTCTCTGAATCTGCGAGGCCATGTCTTTGCTATTTGGTATGGAGCTTCATCTAGTGGACCCCATACCAAGATTGAACAAATTATAGCCCTCAGGCCACAAATGCCCACGCCCGGGGCCCTTTGGTTTTACATAGACTTATATAGAGATAATCTTTGAAAATCTTCTTCTCTGAAACAGCAAAGCCCAGGTCTTTGATATTTGGTGTGAAGCTTCATCTAGTAGACCTTTATCAAGAATGTTTAAATTATAGCCCTGAGGCCAAAAATGCCTCCCCCCACCCCCACCCCGTGGGGCCCTTTGGTTTTACATAGGCTTATGTAGGGAAGCCCTTTAAAATAATCTTTTTCTCTGGAACCGCAAGGCTCAGGTCTTTGATATTTGGTGTGTAGCTTCATCTTGTGGACCTTTGTCAAGATTGTTCAAATTATTGCCTTTGTTGATATTTGGTTTGAAGCTTCACCTTTTTAGACCTCCCTCAACATTATGCACATTATAACCCTAGGGTCAATAATGGCCCTCCCTGGGGCCCATTTGTTACTCTATGGATCAGGTGAGCGATCCAGGGCCATCATGGCCCTCTTGTTTTATTATTTTATTTTTTCTTCCGAAAAAAAAAAAAAAAAAAAACAGGGTCGGGCCTACCATTTTTATGTGTTTTTGTTTTTGTACATGTTTTTGTTAATAAAATTGTCAAGCTGAGACTTGCACTGTATATCATAATTCAATTTAGATGCTCAAAAATGTTAGCTCTGTATTTTGGAATGAACTACAAAAATGTACTTAAAACGCGAAATTACTATGGGAACTTGAAAACCGTTCAAGCTATATTCATGAAATATGAAGGCTTCAAAAATATTAATCAACATTAGACGACGTGCAGAGCGCAAGAAAGAACTATAACTCTCGCATTTATACTTTTTGAGTTATCTCCCTTGGAAGTTTGTGGGTATGTATGGGTAAATGGTGTCCGGTCAATAGGGTATATATGCATGGACTCGCACCGCTTTACCTGGGCAGGCTTAGATCCTCTAAGCGGGTTTTCCAGTACTCGGGTGCGGTCGGATTTTAGCTCTGTGTGGAAGCAACGTGCAGCCCATTTATTTCTTCATACCGCTTAGAGGGTCTAAGCCTGCCCAGGGAAAGCGGTGGGAGTCGGACCATCCATGCTTATAAACCCTATTGGTTTCACTGGGCGACATGGCTTGAGATGTCATTTCATCTCAATGTCGGGTAAATGTCCCACAAAATTGGAAGCAACGTCTCCGAAATGACCTATACAGTGTTGACGAGGACGTTAACTGCAAATCAAACAATCAAAACAAACACCTTCAGGGGAGGCAACTCCTGCAAAAGTATTTTTGCTTCCCATGTCAATAGGGGTCAACTCTTAAAGGAAAGAAAATTCTCCCTTCCTTTAAGAGTAGATGGTCAGAGCTTATAGAAAAGCGAACAGGAAGTCCCAATAGTTATTTATTTTAGCAAGGTCAGAAAGATCATCAAAAACTATTTTTATAATTATTTCAATGTGCTCAGCAGGCCATGAGTTGTATATTTACAAACAGTTGGATGACTAACTCTTGCCAATATGTTTATATAGTATACATTTAAGATTTTATTAATTTTGCACTTTTAATACAATCATCACTGCACCGTGTACGTTTTACTGTCACTTATTGAGGGCTAAGTTTTACTACATCTTTTTTAAAACGTAGCAGAACGGCAACTAACGTGGTAAAACGAGGTAAAAGCGTATTTCGTACGGATATACAGTAAAATTCCTATATTAAGACCACCTTTGGGACTATTCAAAAGTGGTCTTTAAGACCACTTTTGAACAGTCCCAAGGGTGGTCTCCGACCAGAGGACACTGTGTGCAGAAAACACAAAGAAAGAATGACTGCAACCTACTAAATAAACTTTTTAAAGCAGAATTAGTCTTAATTTTAGGTGGCCTTAACAGCGGAATTTCGCTGTATATGTCTCTCAGGGCTAGGTTTTACTATGTGTCTTAAAACGTAATTAGAACGGAAAAAATCGTAGTGAAAAGTACTAGTGAACATGTAGTATAGACGGATCCAATGTTTTGACACGTGACCTTGTTTACATTTCACTGCGCATGCGCCAATTTGGATGTGTCTATATATACGGCTATATATAGCTACATACGTGACCCAGCTACGTTTGTTTAGACTTCAAAATATACGTGACAATTCGATACACGTGGCGTATACCTAGCAAAACACGTAGTAAAATGTATAAAACCTAGATTAAACGCATTCGCTCTATCTCAAATCGTTCAAAAGCTATGATAAAGTAGGTCACAGGTCAAGGTCACAGTTCAATTTTTTGTATGGTTGGGAAGCCCTTGTCACAAGGAACCTATATGCGAAATATGAAGACTCTGTCTAAAACGGTTCAAACGTTATGATGAAGTAGGTCATGGGTCAAGGTCAATTTTTGTATGAGTGGGAAGCCCTTGTCAAAAGAAACCTACATGCCAAATATAAAGGCTCTATCCCAAACGACCCAAAAGATTTTTTCTATTATTTTATCTAAATGACCTACCTTTTGACCAGACATGACCCATAGTCGAACTTGACTGAGATGATCATTCTGAACGAGTTTGATGATGATTGGACCAAAAAACTGTGGCCTATAGAGTGCTCACAAGGTTTTTCTATGATTTGACCTACTGATCTACATTCTGACCATTACTTTACCCATGTTCGAACTTGACCGAGGTATTTCTAAATAAGTTTGATGATGGTTGGACCAAATCTGTGCCTCTATAGAGTGCTCACAAGGCTTGTCTATGATTTGACCTGCTGACCTAAAGTTTTCTCAAACATGGCCCATATTCGAACATGACCGAGATATTGTCATGATAATCATTCAGACCAAGTTTGATGAGGATTGGACTAAAACTGTTGCCACTAGAGTGCTCACAGGAACAAGGTCAAAGTAAGCATTTTCAGCAATCTAAGGGACCTAATTCTGTAAGAAATAGGCCTGGAGCCGTCACCAGTTTTCGAACTCATCCTAGCGTTTGTCCCTGACTTACTAATACGTAGCGCTCCCGCCCATCGGGGCTTGAAGAAATAGATGGGCTGCATGATGCTTCCACGCAGAGCTATAACCGACCGCACACGAGTACTAGTAAACCGCTTAGAGTATCTAAGCCTGCCCAGGCAAAGCGATGCGAGTCGGTCCGTCCATGCTTATAAACCCTCTTGGTTTCATTGGGCGACAGTGCTTGAGATGTCATTTCATCTCAATGTCGGGTAAAAGTCCCACAAAAATGGAAGCACCGTCACCAAAATGACCTATACAGTGTTGACGGGGACGTAAAACCTCAAATCAAACAAACAAACTAATAAGAAAGTTTCAAGATCTGGTCAAAACTAAAGGGGCTATGGTGGTGACAAGGTAAAAAATATTCATATTTAGCAATCAAGGGAATATAACTCTATTATTAATAGGCCAACTTAGCCAGTTTTCGAACTCATCCGAGCTTTAACCCCACGCCTACTTACATATAAGTTTCAGAAAGATTCGGTCAAAACTAACGGGGATACGGTGGTGACAAGGTCAATATTAGGCATTTTCAGCAATCCAGGGGACATAACTCTATGATTAATATGCCGACCTCCACAGTTTTCGAACTCATCCGAGCTTTTAACCCAAGCCTCCTTATACATGTATGAAAGTTTCAGGAAGATCCGATCACAACTGAAGGGGCTATTTTGGTGACAAGGCCCAGACAGGCATTTTCAGCAATCAAGGGGACTTAACTCTATGATTTATGGGCCGACTTTGCACAAGCGTTTGCCCCAAGCCTTCTTATAAATAGGTTTCAGAAAGATCCGATCAAAACTGAAGGCGCTACGGTGGTGACAACCATTTTCCCATAATAAGTCTACGGGACCTTAATTTTGGTTGCCATATATAGCAACCAAATGTTTTATTCGATTTCGATAAAAAGCTTATAATGTCATCAATGACCCACCAGAAGCATGCTTGAGACTAGCCTGCAGGTTGCAGAGATATAACCGGTAAAAGGTGCTTACGGACGGATGGACGAAGGGTCGACTACCATACTATAAGCTCCCCTGGGGTATCCGGCTAGCTAAAAAGTGGTCATTTACTATAAATAACCGTTACCCGTAGTTCCTACAAACCATTGATAATCACGTGGACTTAAGCACTGAAGAGCTTCTCTGCTAAAAAAAATTGGGTCGACTGTCTTTGGATCGATTGATAATCGACCTCAAAAAGTTGACTTTTACAGCCCGCCTGTTCCCACTGGGCACATAATGGCACATCAACGTCGATGCATTAGCAGAACTCAGTGAGGGCGGAGCCTGAACAGATTAATACCTTTCACGAATGTACATGTCAAAGTCTGCATGGCTTCTCCAGTATTGGGACGTAAAACTCAAACACTCACTCACTCTTCTCCAGTATTAAGTAAAGCTTCGCGAATTTATAACCGTCCTGATCCGCTTTCCATATAGGGGAGGCAACTCCTCCAAAATTACTTCATCTCCCGAGGAGCAAATTCTTTCCTTTAAGAGTAGACTCCTTTTTCAGGGGGACAGGACTTACAGAAAAGCATACAGGAAGTCCAGAAAGTTGTCTCCCTTTGAAACATGGCGGAAAAAACTGCCAGGTGCTCCCATTCCCCTTAAACGACGAATAATACTCATTCATACGTTCCTTCCTATGTGATATGCTGAATGATTGTTCTTCGTCTTAGAGATCTTTATTGCCAAGCAATAAAATACCAGGCTGGTGATTCTATTTGTCATGAAAGGGCCGACGGTGACATAGATATAACATGATAAAGAAGAGAAGTCGGTTAATATTCCCACTAAAATAGTGCAGACTTGTATCGTCTGCTGTAAATAAAAATAAATGTCCTACTGACCTACTGACGTGAAGGAATTGATTATGTCACGACAAGGCCTTGGTGTATTAATAAAGCTCCATCATTGTCTTGTCAATGAAACGTGAAAGTATACATAAGATATAATGTCAATGTTGTAAGACAATTTCATAGAGATCTAAGGTGTAAATGTAACCATGTTTGGATACTTGTATTGTCCGCTCTTTCGAATGCAGAACAATGTCATTTATTCTTATTGCGCAGGCCTTATCCTGCAGAACGCAACAGCGACAAGCTTTACCTTTGCAAACAGTGTAGATCCAGATCATATGCCTTCTGAAAAAGCAATATGATCAGGATGTACACGGTTTGTGAATTGAATAAATACATTATTATTTGAGCATTTTTTATATAATGTTGAACGCACCTCAGGGATAACATACAGAAACTGGCGCCCTCGCCCATCGGGGCTTGGAGAAATAGATTAGGCTGCGTGGTGCTTCCCGCGCAGAGATAAAACCAACAAAACTGAGTACAGTAAATTTCCTATATTAAGACCACCTTTGGAATTGTTCAAAAGTGGTCTTTAAGACCACTTTTGAACAGTCCCAAAGATGGTCCCTGATCAGCGGACACTGTGTGTAGAAAACACAAAGAAAAATAACTGCACCCTTCTAAATAAGCTTTTTAAAGCAGAATTAGTCTTAATTTTAGGTGGTCTTAATAGCGGAATTTCAGTGTACTGGTAAACCGCTTAGCGCTAAGGTCTAAGCCTGCCCAGAGAAAGTGGTGGGAGTCGGACCGTCCCTTAAACCCTAGCGGTCTTTAAGGGCTCGGGGATTTAGTCCCGTTACAAGAAAAAACTGTTGTCGCGATTTGTCACCCTGTAAGCTGTGTTGTGGTTTTACGGCCCAGTCATGTCGGTGCGGTCTGTTATACCTTCACTGTTCCTGGACATGCTTAGACTATCTAAGCTTACTGAGTTAGCCGCCCCAGGTCCCCACCGACAGTAGCTGGCAATGGCCGAATTCTCAAGCAATCATCAATCTCATACCGTCTCCCGAGACGAGGCGTTAGAAAAGGAATCAAAGCGCCAAAGGCACTGAAGTGACAGAATTCTATGAGAAAATCATAACACTGTGAAAACTTATGGAAAACCTTTCTAACAAGAGCTTAAAATTTAGAAAGGTAGTTCTGCAAATTCCAATATACGAGATGTTTATAGACCGGCGGTATTATGAAACGCCATTCGATGTTTCAAATTTTTGAAGGAAACTATTTACGTTTTCAAAACCAAACATTAAAATTCAAGTTTTAACAATGCTACTGTCCATAAGTAACAGTTTTTGTCTGGTCGGTTGTGGACACCTCTACCCAAAGATACTCTATGGGAAAGAGATCGGAGGAGAAAGGCTGGCTTGTCCAGTACATGAATTCCATTGGCTTGAAGACATTTTTGAGTAAGAACAGCACTATGAGCCCGCTCGTAATCCTGCCGGATAAGATATCCCGGATTCTGAGCGTAAACAAATAAATGGAACCATGTGAGGCCGAGGCGCTTGATTGATGTAACGTCTCGCTGTTCAATCCACGTCTCAGCTATGATCTTGAATGTTCTTAATGACACTAAGCTGCGTTCGCTAACTACACTCAATAGCTCGCCACATAATTTCCTTATTTCACCCGATATGTCATGCTCTATTACGCACGCGTCGCCTCGGCATACCTTACACGTATACGGCAAAACACCCGGAAACGACAACCGGCGTGATTCACGCTGAAGTGCGATTTGTCACTGAAACGCATATGTCAGTCGCTTAGACGCCAATTTACGTATTTCATGCACTAGCGTAAGTGTTCCGTACTGCCTCGATGCGTTAACTTTGGTCACGACAGGGACGTCTAGCTCTCAAACGTGCATCGCATAAGGGCGACGATCAGTGTCAGTGCTTATTAGTCGTTGTTTATCTACAGGTACAGTGCAGCAGCTGCCGGCGGAAATCTGTTTCGCATATACGTCTGACGGTCGTATAGATCTTCACGTACTGACGTCGGTCTTCCGCTACGTCGACGTTCACTAGCGTGTTCTGTATATAGTAAGACGTCGCTCTAATATACGATAGATCACACACATGTGGCGCCGTAGACCAGAGTCAACGTCATCCGCTTTCAGACCAGCTTCTAACTGTCCAGGGGCACACTTACGATCCTTTAATGAAAAATGTTGCAATACGCTCTCACTAGAACAAATTTCAGTTTCTTCTTTTCTAGGCACGACCTTACATTACACATCAAAAGTTTGACCCTGAACATGTGGTTTCTATCCGCACTGGTGTGAGGGTGGTGCACAGGATCGACGTGGCCGGACTGGTAACCAGACGCCACGGTTGATTGATTTAACCTTTTCAGCATAAGGGCATGGTACCTAAGCGTGTTGAAATCATGCAATCGTTTGGTTTCAGAATCAAAGCACTGAGAGTGTGGGGTGTAGGTTGGAGTAAAAAGCCTGGGCTGAGATTTAAACTGTTTCATTTAACTCTGAACTTCCAAACAAATAGTGAAGATTTTGATAAGAAAACGCGTTCGGTAGCGTCTGATCTTGGTCTACACTGTTTGCCAAGCTCGCCCTTTGATTCCAGGATAACCCTCTTCCGTCTTATGGAATATACAGATTTCACTGCGGCTATTTTCTACAAGACATATAGTTATTCTGACAAGTCAGTGATAGTCACGTAGACATTAGCACTGAAGCGCTTTTCTTATTATCAACTTTGGGTCGAATGCCAAACAAGCAACCCAAACATAGCCGCGTCGTTTGTCAGTGTTGGGTACATGTAAGTGGTATCTGTAAAATCTGCACATTAATCAAATGTTGGATCTGGCAAACAATGTAAACTCAGTTCAACAGCCACACATCACGGTGCTGATCTTGTTCTACACGTTTTTGCATTAGTTACTAACATCTTAAGTTTAAACGAATCAGTCCAAGTTCCCGCTCATGACTAGCCTGCATTTGGAGACAGTCGGCATGAGTGTTGTCAGTGCTTTGATTTATTCATTGCCTTGGGTTTCTGGAGTGCACTCTTCCATCACTGAAGTTGGGCTCGTCCATTCTGCTAAATATATGGCACCTAGAATAATATCACAGGACCTACACTAAGTATCTGTACCATATTGCAGGGTTGAAAGGGACAGTCTTTCTTTTCAATTTCTCCAAGTCAATATACTGACCTAAACTTGACCTCGAAAGTCAGAAAGAAACCCCATTGATATTCTTGTGTACAGCTGACCTGGTCCACCAGCAGGCTGGTCTTTAAGGATTAAATGTTGACAGCACTGATAGAAAACAGTGTAAAACCTGAGCAGCCTGCTAAGCAGACGCCGCATTGATCTGGGTATACAGTCCGTTCGCCAAACCCGTCGCATGATGCAGCTGATTCATATGAAATGCTGAATCGTAAAGTCGTCTGCTTCAAAAGTTTGTATTACGCTTGCAGGATAACTAATGCGCTTGTACAATTTTGATTACTGCGCCAAACCGGACTACATTTTGTGCGGAATCATATTTCTATGGCGGTCAAAGCCGGAAGAAAAAGCCTGAATTAATTTAAATGTGCAGCCCATCAAGAATAGACAGATGGAATCTGCCATTAAAAATAGAGCAAAGATCGGGAAGAAAAAACAAGAGCTCAATGAGCCTATACCCCTCTCCTGAGGAATATTTTAGGAAGTCAAATGGGAGCTGATAAGCCCCGTGGCATGACCATAATGGATCTAATAGCTTCATGAGCTTAGATTTTCTGTATGTAGTAACGTCTAGCAGCCCCCTATATAAATCCTGCCAATCATGCCCCTGAGATCAACAATGGCCATTTCGCCGGGCTAATCAACTCAATTGGACTTACAGGGGGAAAATTTCTTTTCTGAAACCATCATCAGGCCCAGATCTTACATATTTAGCATGTAGCAATATCTAGTGGTCAACTAATATTGACCCTAAGGGCATGATTGTCAGGATTTATGTAGAGGACCACTAGACGGCGCTTCATACTCCATATCATGTCTGAAACCGTAAAGCTCTTGGCTTTATGGTTTCAGAGAAGAAGAGTTTTGAAGTATTTTTTCCATTATAAGCCTAGGGAAACTGATAAGCCCCAGGGCGTGGCCAATTTGGACCCCAGGCGTTGCTTCATACTAAATATCTAAGCCTTGGGCCTTATGGTTTCAGAGAAGAATAATTTTGAATTAATTTATGCAGGGGACCACTAAACGTTTATACATACGAAATATCTAAGCTCAAGGCTTTATGGTTTCATAGAAAAAGAGTTTTGAAGTTTTTTCTATTATAAGTCTATGGGAGATGAACATCCCCGGGGCGTGGCCATTCTGGACCCCAGCGGCATGATTGGCAGGATTTATATAGAGGACCACTTAACGTTGCTTCATACTTAATATCTATGCTCCGGGACTGATGGTTTAAGAGATTTTTGAAAATTATCATTGTAAGTTTACGGCAGCTGATAAATCCCAGGACCAATTTGGACCCAAGGGGCATGATTGGCAGGATTTATGTAGTTGACCACCAGATGTTGCTACATACTAAATATCTAAGCCCTGTGCCTGAGGATTTCAGGGAAGAAGACAATTTACCCATTGTGAGTGTATGGGAGCTGATAAGCCCTGGGGTGTGGCCAATTTCGTCACAGGGGCATGATTGACAGGGTTAATGTTGATATCTGACCACTCGATGTTGTAACATACTAAATATGTAAGCTCTGGGCTTGATGCTTTCAAAGAAGAGGAACATTTTAGGAAGTCAGTTGGAGCTGATAAGCCCCGTGGCATACTTGCTCAATATCTAGGCTCTAGGCCTTCTGGTTTCAGAGAAGAAGAGTTTTGAAGTTTTTCCCATACTACACAATGTATGTTCATGGGAACTGATAAGCCACAGGGCGTGACCAATTTTGATCCCAGTTGGCAGGATGTTTGTAGTTAATACCTAGATGTTGCTACATACTTAATATCTAAGCTATGGGCCTGATGATTTCAGGGAAGATTTGTGAAATTTTTCCCATTGTAAGTCTATGGGAGCTGAATAGCCTCAGGGGCATGATTGGCAGGATTTATATAGGGAACCACTAGGCGTTGCTACATACTAAAGCTCTGGGCCTTATGTCTTCAAAAAGAAGATTTTTGAAGTTTTTTCCAATCATAAGTCTGTCAGAACTGATAAACCCGAGCGCGTGGCCGGTTCGAATCCCAGGGGCATAATTGGCAGGATCTATGTAGTTGACCAATAGACGTTGCTTCATACAAAATGTTTAAGCTCCTGGCCTTTTAGTTTCAGAGAAGAAGAGTTTTGAAAAATTACCAACTGTAAGTCTATGGGAATTGACAAGCCCCGGGGGAACGGCCATTTTTGACCATTGGGGCATGATTGGCAGGATTTATGTAGAGGACCACTTGACATGGCTTCCTAATAAATATCTAAGCTCTATGCCTTATGGTTTCATGGAAGAAGATTTTCGAAGTTTTTCTCATTAAAAGTCTTTGGGATTTGATAAGCCCCAGGGTGTGGCCAATTTTGACCCCAGAGACATGTTTGACAGGATTTATGTAGTTGACCATTAGATGTTGCTACATACTAAATATCTAAGATCTTGGCCTGATGGTTCCAGAAAAGAAAATTTGCTCCGTTGTAAGTCAATGGGAGTTGATTAGCCCCCGGAAAATGGCCAATTTGGATCTCAGGGGCATGATTGGCAGGATTTATGTAGGGAGGGGGCTTCTAGACATTATTACATAGAGAATATCCAATCTCCAGGCCTTATGGTTTCACGTAAGAAGATTTTTGAAGTTTTTCCAAAATGTCTGTGGGAGTTGATAAGCACCGGGATGTGGCAAATATTGACCCTAGGGGCGTGATTGGCAGGATTTATGTAGAGAACCACTAGACGTTGCTTCATACTAAATATCTAAGCTCTTGGGTGGATGGTTTCAGAGAATATTTTTTCCCACTATATGTCTATGGAAACTGATAAGCAATAGGACGTGGCCAGTTTGGACCTCATGGGCATTATTGGCGGGATTTATGTATCTGACCACCAGACGTTGCTTCGTACTTAATGTTTAAGCTCTTCAGGAGCCTTATGGTTTCAGAGAAGAAGATTTTTCTTTTTTTCCATTATAAGTCTATTGAAACTGATAAGCCCCAGTGCGTGGCCAATATAGACCCCTTGGGCATTATTGGCCGGATTAAGTAGCTGACCACTATACGTTGCTACAAACTAAATATCTAAGCTCTGTGTCTTATGGTTTCAGAGAAGAAGATTTTTGAAGTTTTTTATGTAGGGGACCACCAGACGTTGCTACATACTAAATATGTAAACTCTAGGCCTTTTGCTTTCACAGAAGACGGTTTTTGAAGTTTATCCAATTATAAGTCTATGGGAGATGATAACCCCGGGGCGTGGCCATTCTGGATCTCTGCGGCAGGATTTTTGTAGAGGACCACTAAACGTTGCTTCACACTAAATATCTAAGCTCTGGGTCTGATGGTTTCAGAGGAGAAGTGTTTTGAAAACTTTATCATTGTAAGTCAACGGCAGCTATTAAGCCCAAGGGCGTGGCCAATTTAGACCCCAGGGGCATGATTGGTTGGATTTATGTAGTTGATCACTAGATGTTGCTACATACTAAATATCTAAGCTCTGGGCCTGATGATTTCGGAGAAGATTTTCGAAAAGCCCCGGAGTGTGGTCAATTTGGATCAAAGGGGCATGACTGACAGGGTTTATGTAGATGACTACTCGATGTTGCTACATACTTAATATCTAAGCTCTGGGCCTGATGATTTCAGGGAAGATTTGTGAAATTTTTCCCATTGTAAGTCTATGGGAGCTGAATAGCCTCAGGGGCATGATTGGCAGGATTTATATAGGGAACCACTAGGCGTTGCTACATACTAAAGCTCTGGGCCTTATGTCTTCAAAAAGAAGATTTTTGAAGTTTTTTCCAATCATAAGTCTGTCAGAACTGATAAACCCGAGCGCGTGGCCGGTTCGAATCCAAGGGGCATAATTGGCCGGATCTATGTAGTTGACCAATAGACGTTGCTTCATACAAAATGTTTAAGCTCCTGGCCTTTTAGTTTCAGAGAAGAAGAGTTTTGAAAAATTACCAACTGTAAGTCTATGGGAATTGACAAGCCCCGGGGGAACGGCCATTTTTGACCATTGGGGCATGATTGGCTGGATTTATGTAGAGGACCACTTGACATGGCTTCCTAATAAATATCTAAGCTCTATGCCTTATGGTTTCATGGAAGAAGATTTTCGAAGTTTTTCTCATTAAAAGTCTTTGGGATTTGATAAGCCCCAGGGTGTGGCCAATTTTGACCCCAGAGACATGTTTGACAGGATTTATGTAGTTGACCATTAGATGTTGCTACATACTAAATATCTAAGATCTTGGCCTGATGGTTCCAGAAAAGAAAATTTGCTCCGTTGTAAGTCAATGGGAGTTGATTAGCCCCCGGAAAATGGCCAATTTGGATCTCAGGGGCATGATTGGCAGGATTTATGTAGGGAGGGGGCTTCTAGACATTATTACATAGAGAATATCCAATCTCCAGGCCTTATGGTTTCACGTAAGAAGATTTTTGAAGTTTTTTCCAAAATGTCTGTGGGAGTTGATAAGCACCGGGATGTGGCAAATATTGACCCTAGGGGCGTGATTGGCAGGATTTATGTAGAGAACCACTAGACGTTGCTTCATACTAAATATCTAAGCTCTTGGGTGGATGGTTTCAGAGAATATTTTTTCCCACTATATGTCTATGGAAACTGATAAGCAATAGGACGTGGCCAGTTTGGACCTCATGGGCATTATTGGCGGGATTTATGTATCTGACCACCAGACGTTGCTTCGTACTTAATGTTTAAGCTCTTCAGGAGCCTTATGGTTTCAGAGAAGAAGATTTTTCTTTTTTTCCATTATAAGTCTATGGAAACTGATAAGCCCCAGTGCGTGGCCAATATAGACCCCTTGGGCATTATTGGCCGGATTAAGTAGCTGACCACTATACGTTGCTACAAACTAAATATCTAAGCTCTGGGTCTTATGGTTTCAGAGAAGAAGATTTTTGAAGTTTTTATGTAGGGGACCACCAGACGTTGCTACATACTAAATATGTAAACTCTAGGCCTTTTGCTTTCACAGAAGACGGTTTTTGAAGTTTATCCAATTATAAGTCTATGGGAGATGATAACCCCGGGGCGTGGCCATTCTGGATCTCTGCGGCAGGATTTTTGTAGAGGACCACTAAACGTTGCTTCACACTAAATATCTAAGCTCTGGGTCTGATGGTTTCAGAGGAGAAGTGTTTTGAAAACTTTATCATTGTAAGTCAACGGCAGCTATTAAGCCCAAGGGCGTGGCCAATTTAGACCCCAGGGGCATGATTGGTTGGATTTATGTAGTTGATCACTAGATGTTGCTACATACTAAATATCTAAGCTCTGGGCCTGATGATTTCGGAGAAGATTTTCGAAAAGCCCCGGAGTGTGGTCAATTTGGATCAAAGGGGCATGACTGACAGGGTTTATGTAGATGACTACTCGATGTTGCTACATACTTAATATCTAAGCTCTGGGCCTGATGATTTCAGGGAAGATTTGTGAAATTTTTCCCATTGTAAGTCTATGGGAGCTGAATAGCCTCAGGGGCATGATTGGCAGGATTTATATAGGGAACCACTAGGCGTTGCTACATACTAAAGCTCTGGGCCTTATGTCTTCAAAAAGAAGATTTTTGAAGTTTTTTCCAATCATAAGTCTGTCAGAACTGATAAACCCGAGCGCGTGGCCGGTTCGAATCCCAGGGGCATAATTGGCAGGATCTATGTAGTTGACCAATAGACGTTGCTTCATACAAAATGTTTAAGCTCCTGGCCTTTTAGTTTCAGAGAAGAAGAGTTTTGAAAAATTACCAACTGTAAGTCTATGGGAATTGACAAGCCCCGGGGGAACGGCCATTTTTGACCATTGGGGCATGATTGGCAGGATTTATGTAGAGGACCACTTGACATGGCTTCCTAATAAATATCTAAGCTCTATGCCTTATGGTTTCATGGAAGAAGATTTTCGAAGTTTTTCTCATTAAAAGTCTTTGGGATTTGATAAGCCCCAGGGTGTGGCCAATTTTGACCCCAGAGACATGTTTGACAGGATTTATGTAGTTGACCATTAGATGTTGCTACATACTAAATATCTAAGATCTTGGCCTGATGGTTCCAGAAAAGAAAATTTGCTCCGTTGTAAGTCAATGGGAGTTGATTAGCCCCCGGAAAATGGCCAATTTGGATCTCAGGGGCATGATTGGCAGGATTTATGTAGGGAGGGGGCTTCTAGACATTATTACATAGAGAATATCCAATCTCCAGGCCTTATGGTTTCACGTAAGAAGATTTTTGAAGTTTTTTCCAAAATGTCTGTGGGAGTTGATAAGCACCGGGATGTGGCAAATATTGACCCTAGGGGCGTGATTGGCAGGATTTATGTAGAGAACCACTAGACGTTGCTTCATACTAAATATCTAAGCTCTTGGGTGGATGGTTTCAGAGAATATTTTTTCCCACTATATGTCTATGGAAACTGATAAGCAATAGGACGTGGCCAGTTTGGACCTCATGGGCATTATTGGCGGGATTTATGTATCTGACCACCAGACGTTGCTTCGTACTTAATGTTTAAGCTCTTCAGGAGCCTTATGGTTTCAGAGAAGAAGATTTTTCTTTTTTTCCATTATAAGTCTATTGAAACTGATAAGCCCCAGTGCGTGGCCAATATAGACCCCTTGGGCATTATTGGCCGGATTAAGTAGCTGACCACTATACGTTGCTACAAACTAAATATCTAAGCTCTGGGTCTTATGGTTTCAGAGAAGAAGATTTTTGAAGTTTTTATGTAGGGGACCACCAGACGTTGCTACATACTAAATATGTAAACTCTAGGCCTTTTGCTTTCACAGAAGACGGTTTTTGAAGTTTATCCAATTATAAGTCTATGGGAGATGATAACCCCGGGGCGTGGCCATTCTGGATCTCTGCGGCAGGATTTTTGTAGAGGACCACTAAACGTTGCTTCACACTAAATATCTAAGCTCTGGGTCTGATGGTTTCAGAGGAGAAGTGTTTTGAAAACTTTATCATTGTAAGTCAACGGCAGCTATTAAGCCCAAGGGCGTGGCCAATTTAGACCCCAGGGGCATGATTGGTTGGATTTATGTAGTTGATCACTAGATGTTGCTACATACTAAATATCTAAGCTCTGGGCCTGATGATTTCGGAGAAGATTTTCGAAAAGCCCCGGAGTGTGGTCAATTTGGATCAAAGGGGCATGACTGACAGGGTTTATGTAGATGACTACTCGATGTTGCTACATACTTAATATCTAAGCTCTGGGCCTGATGATTTCAGGGAAGATTTGTGAAATTTTTCCCATTGTAAGTCTATGGGAGCTGAATAGCCTCAGGGGCATGATTGGCAGGATTTATATAGGGAACCACTAGGCGTTGCTACATACTAAAGCTCTGGGCCTTATGTCTTCAAAAAGAAGATTTTTGAAGTTTTTTCCAATCATAAGTCTGTCAGAACTGATAAACCCGAGCGCGTGGCCGGTTCGAATCCCAGGGGCATAATTGGCAGGATCTATGTAGTTGACCAATAGACGTTGCTTCATACAAAATGTTTAAGCTCCTGGCCTTTTAGTTTCAGAGAAGAAGAGTTTTGAAAAATTACCAACTGTAAGTCTATGGGAATTGACAAGCCCCGGGGGAACGGCCATTTTTGACCATTGGGGCATGATTGGCAGGATTTATGTAGAGGACCACTTGACATGGCTTCCTAATAAATATCTAAGCTCTATGCCTTATGGTTTCATGGAAGAAGATTTTCGAAGTTTTTCTCATTAAAAGTCTTTGGGATTTGATAAGCCCCAGGGTGTGGCCAATTTTGACCCCAGAGACATGTTTGACAGGATTTATGTAGTTGACCATTAGATGTTGCTACATACTAAATATCTAAGATCTTGGCCTGATGGTTCCAGAAAAGAAAATTTGCTCCGTTGTAAGTCAATGGGAGTTGATTAGCCCCCGGAAAATGGCCAATTTGGATCTCAGGGGCATGATTGGCAGGATTTATGTAGGGAGGGGGCTTCTAGACATTATTACATAGAGAATACCCAATCTCCAGGCCTTATGGTTTCACGTAAGAAGATTTTTGAAGTTTTTCCAAAATGTCTGTGGGAGTTGATAAGCACCGGGATGTGGCAAATATTGACCCTAGGGGCGTGATTGGCAGGATTTATGTAGAGAACCACTAGACGTTGCTTCATACTAAATATCTAAGCTCTTGGGTGGATGGTTTCAGAGAATATTTTTTCCCACTATATGTCTATGGAAACTGATAAGCAATAGGACGTGGCCAGTTTGGACCTCATGGGCATTATTGGCGGGATTTATGTATCTGACCACCAGACGTTGCTTCGTACTTAATGTTTAAGCTCTTCAGGAGCCTTATGGTTTCAGAGAAGAAGATTTTTCTTTTTTTCCATTATAAGTCTATTGAAACTGATAAGCCCCAGTGCGTGGCCAATATAGACCCCTTGGGCATTATTGGCCGGATTAAGTAGCTGACCACTATACGTTGCTACAAACTAAATATCTAACTTTTCAGAGAAGAAGATTTTTGAAGTTTTTTATGTAGGGGACCACCAGACGTTGCTACATACTAAATATGTAAACTCTAGGCCTTTTGCTTTCACAGAAGACGGTTTTTGAAGTTTATCCAATTATAAGTCTATGGGAGATGATAACCCCGGGGCGTGGCCATTCTGGATCTCTGCGGCAGGATTTTTGTAGAGGACCACTAAACGTTGCTTCACACTAAATATCTAAGCTCTGGGTCTGATGGTTTCAGAGGAGAAGTGTTTTGAAAACTTTATCATTGTAAGTCAACGGCAGCTATTAAGCCCAAGGGCGTGGCCAATTTAGACCCCAGGGGCATGATTGGTTGGATTTATGTAGTTGATCACTAGATGTTGCTACATACTAAATATCTAAGCTCTGGGCCTGATGATTTCGGAGAAGATTTTCGAAAAGCCCCGGAGTGTGGTCAATTTGGATCAAAGGGGCATGACTGACAGGGTTTATGTAGATGACTACTCGATGTTGCTACATACTAAATATCTAAGCTCTGGGCTTGATGCTTTCTGAGAAGATTTTGAAAATTTTCCCATTGTTTGTTTTTGTGAGCTGATAATCCCCGGGGTGTTGCCAAGTTGGACCCCAGGGGCATGATTGGGGGTATTTTCCTAGATGACCACTAGGTGTTGCTACATACTTAATATCTAAGGACTGGACCTGACGGTTTCAGAGTAGAGGATTTTAGAATTTTCAAATTGTAAATCAATGGGAGCTGATAAGCCCCGGGGCATGGCAAATTCGGATCCCTGGGGCATGATTGGCAGGATTTATGCAGGGGGCCACTAGACGTTGCTACATACTAAATATCTAGGCCTTTTGGTTTCTTGGCAGATTTATGGAGTTTAACCATAAGAGCCGATAAGCCCCTGGGCGTGGTCATTCTGGACCCCAGGGGGCATTATTGGCAGGATATAAGTGGATGACCACTTTACGTTGCTTCACACTAAATATCTAAGCTCTGGGTTTCAGAGGAGAAGACTTTTGAAATTTTCCCATTCTAAGTTTATGGGAGTCAATAAGCCCCGGGGCGTGGCTAATTTGGATCCCAGAGGCACGATTGGCAGGATTTATGAAGGGGGCCACTAGACGTTACAATATACTAAATATCTAAACTCTACGACTTATGGCTTCATAGAATAATATTTTTGAAGTTTTTCCAATGATAAGTCTATGGGAGCTGATAAGCCCCGCAGCGTGCCCATTCTGGACCCCAGGGGCATGATTGACAGAACATACGTAGATGACCATTAGACGATGCTCCATACTAAATATCTAAGCCTTAGGCCTTATGGTTTCAGAGAAGAAGATTTCTGAAGTCGTTTTCCATTATAAGTCTATGGGAACTGATAAGCCCCCGGGCGTGGCCAATTTGGACCCCAGGGGCATGATTGGCAAGATTTACGTAGCTGACTACTAGACGATACAACATACTAAATATCTAAGCTCTGGGCCTTATGGATTTTTAAAGTTTTTACGGAGGGAACAACTATACGTTGCTACATACTAAATGACCCTACCATCGGGGCTTGGAGAAATAGATTGGGCTGCATGATGCTTCCACGCTGAGCTGAAACCGACCGCACATGAGTACACGCAAACGGCTTAGAGGTCTAAGCCTGCTCAGGTAAAGTGGAATGAGTCGGACTGTCCATGCACATAAACACTATTGGTTTCATTGGACAGAAGATACTGAGATGTAATTTCATCTCAATGTCGGGTAAAAGTCCCACATAATTGAAGCAACCTCTCCAAAATGACCTAAATAGTGTTCATGGGGACGTTAAACCTCAAATCAATTAAACGAACAAATCTACAGCCTAAATATCTATGCTCTGGGCCTTATGGTTAAACAGAAGAAAATTTTTGAAGGTTTTCCAATTAAAAGTCTATGGGAGCTGATAAGCCCCGGGGCGTGGCCATTCTTGACCATAGGGACATGATTTATGTAGAGGACCACTAGACATTGCTTCATACTAAATATCTCAGCTCTAGGCATTATGGTTTCAGAGTAATATTTGAAGTTTTTTCTTCAATTATAAGCATATGGGAGCATGATTGGCAGGATTTATGACCACTAGATGCTGCTACATACTAAATATCTAAACTTTCAGAGAAGAAGGGTTTTGAAAATTTGCCCGTTGTAAGTCTATGGGAGCTGATAAGCCCTGGGGCTTGGTCAGGCAGGACCCCAGGGGCATGAGTGGCAGAAATTATATAGGGGACCACCAAACGTCGCTACATACTAAATATTTAAGCTCTAGGTCTTCTGGTTTTAGAGAAGAAGTTTTAAAGTTTTTCAAATTGTAAGTCTATGGGAGCTGATAAGCTCCGGGGCGTGGCTAATTTGGACCCCAGGGGCATGATTGGCAGAATTTATGTAGGGGACTACTGAACGTTGTTTCATACGAAATATCTAAGCTCTGGGTGAGTATTTGAGTTTTACGTCTCGCCAACATCTAAGGTCATACGGAGACGGGACCTCGGTTTAAAGACTCGCCCGAAAGTCTGGAGACCTCTTGTTTACAAGGCGAGTAGCATAACCACTACACCACGGAGGCTTCGGGCCTTCTGATTTCAGAGAAGGAGATTTTTTTTAAAAAAAGTTTTTCACATTATAATTCTATGGGAGCTTTATGTTGCCATGGGAACCATAATTCCAATCCGCTTAGCCCCAAAATCTTTTGCAGCCTTTTCCCTAAATGATAATGCTTCACATGAAATTTCACCAAGATTGGCCAAATGGCTTTAGATATACTTATTTGAAAATTTGAACGGGCGACGGACGCCGGAGCTAATACTTCAAATTAGACGAAGTGAAAACAAGAACGACAGCACAACAGAACCTTTGAATAGAATAGTAGAATGCCCAGCACTGAAGGCTACCCAGCCCAACATCCTAGGTCACCATGGCAGACTCATGACGTAATTGTGACGTCACATCAACGTCGGTGCAACGTTATTACGTTATGCAACGTTGCACCGACGTTAATTTGACGTTGCCATAGCGTCGTTTTCCTTGCGGGTAGCTTTTACTATAGAATTAGCGGAGATTAATCTATACAAGCAACAGGCCGACTAAGATGCTTATCAGATTGCACCTTAGTTGGCCGCAGTTGGTCATGACCTTGTTGGCTCTGAGCCCCTGAAGTTACACAACAGGGGCGAGTTGTTCAAAGCACCGTTAGCTTAACGAGCTTCTTAGTGGTCATATTTTTAACTGTTGTAGGAAGTTTAATATTCAAAATTTTGCTGAAAAAATGTAAGCAGATTTGCAAAAGCTGCTTACATTTTTTCAGCAAAATTTTCAGCATATTTGCCATATTTAATGATCAAAGTTTTAACGATACGTTAACTAACGGCGTCGTTAGTTTTGAACAACTGGCCCCAGGTTTCAAGCTCATTGGCCGTTTTTAGGGTGTGTGGGAGCGGTATGGTTCGATTTGGAGTTTTGTTTGTTTGATTTGAGGTTTAACGTCCCCGTCAACAATGTAAAGGTCATTTTGGAGACGTTGCTTCCAATTTTTGTGGGACTTTTAACCGACGATGAGATGAAATGACATCTCAAGCCATGTCGCCCAATAAAACCAATAGGATTTATAAGCATGGACGGTCCGACTCGCACCGCTTTGCCTAGGCAGGCTTAGATCGTCTAAGTGGTTTACCAGTACTCGTGTGCGGGTCGGATTTAGCTCTGCGTGGAAGCATCGTGCAGCCCATATATTTCTTCAAGCCCCGATGGGCGGGGGCGTTGCGATTTGGAGTTTTACGGCCAACACTATTTAGGTTATACTCCCTGGGCAAATGGCGTTTAAACATCGTCGCATCAACGTCGATGCAACGTCATGCCGTTGCATCGACGTTAATACGACGTTGCATACACACTGTGCGCCCGCTGGGTATCGTGTGGGCCAATTTACTTGGCAATTTCCCTAGACAGGCTAATACATAAGAAGAACCTTAAAGGTATGGAGATGGTCGTCAGAGCTTTTGTGCCATTTATGGGTATGGCGGCCATCTTAATGAGTGTGTGTGTGTGTGTGTGTGTGTGTGTGTGTGAATTCGGGTTTAACGTCGCTTTCAACAATTTTTCAGTCATATCACGACGGTGTCTGGTTGCGACAGGGAGCTCAATGCTCACGTTTATAGTGCTGCCTCACTGAAGTATCATGTCCCAGACACATTTCATGATACCACACCCAGTCACATTATCCTGACACTGGATCGACCAGTCCTAGCTCTACCCCGTAAATCTGAGTGCCAAGCGAGGAGCAGCTAGTACCATTTTAATGACTTTGGTGTGTCGCGGCCCGGGATCGAACCGGAGACCTCCCGTTCCCCGGAGCGGACACTCTACCAACTGAGCTATCGGGGCCGGTCCCATCTTAATGACTGGTAGGTCAAAAGCTTATATATATTCTTTGTTATTGTTTTCCACGAGGACCATAACTTTCTGACACGCTGCTCGGTTCTCAGCTTAATATTTCAAACAATTTAGCTTTTAAACATATTCGTTTAAAAAAAATTGCTTATATAAGAAAAATTTGAACTTTGAACTCATTCCAGTGACCTGCTTGGGACAATGCGGCATTCATTCTATGACTGACCCATTTAATTCATACAAATATTTTTGTGAATCACACTGTTTGTTTACTTAAGTTGTTTTTAGTTGGTAAGGTCAGGAGGTAGCGACTTACGCCTTAAAACTTCAAAACATAACAGAAAAGACGAAATCAGTATCAATCTATATATGTATACGCCCACTAGCAAATTCATTCAACCACTGAAAATGCCGTTTTATTTCGTCTGTCCCATCTTCTGGATACCATTTCAAACATTTCCTAGAAGAGCAGTCTGACCTGGGTCCCCACTATTTGCAACAATGACTTTTATAGTGACCAGCAGACGACAGTTGTTAGAAGTATCTATGGTGTAGTAGATAAGCTACTCGCCTTTCAAACCAGGAGTCGTGGGATCGATTCCGGGCTTCTCCAGACTTTCGGGCGAGTCTTTAAATCGAGGTACCGTCTCCATATCACCTCAGGCGACAATTGTTGTGATTGGCATCTTAGGGTAAAAGGAAAGAAAGGAAACAGTGAAACTCCAATGGGTCAAACACCGATAGTTCGCTTGCCATGTCTGATTCGAAATCGTTATGAAAAAGTATGTTGTGCGTATTCTTTAGAATCGCCTCTGCGAGGCTATTCTAATGAATGCGCACACCATACCTTTGTTCTCTAGAAGCACTATATGTCACCTGACCCAGCTGGCGCTTTGAATAACCGTCACTGGCTCGAACTATACCTGACTCCAACGCACTTTCATGGTTCAAAAGGTAGCTTCTCTGTACATTGAAATACAGCCCCGCCCATAGGGGCTAGAAGAAATATATGGGCTGCATGATGCTTCCACGCAGAGCTGAATCCGGCCCGCACACTAATACTGGTAAACCGCTTAGAGGGTCTAAGAATGTCCAGGAACCGCGGTGCAAGGCGGACCGTCCATGCTGATAAACCCATGGTTTCATTGGGCGACAGGGCCTAAGATGTCATTTCAACTCAATGTCGGGCAAAAGTCCCACAAAATTGGAAGCAACGTCTCCAAAAATGACCTTTACAGTGTTGACGGGGACGTTACACCTCAAATCAAACAAACAGACAAAACATTCAAATTCAATTTTCTTTTTTATTGCTCCAATTCAGTCTGAATCATCATGGTTCGTTTGTTTGTGTAAAGGTTTTACGTCCCGGTCAACACTATTTAGATCATTATGGGGTATGGAGCCGTCGATTCCATTTTGTCGGGCTTTTCCCCGACATTTATATGAAATGACATGATCTCAACCGTTACCCACCCCCACACCACAAAGAAACCGCTCGGGTTTCAGGGGCGGTCCGACTTTGCCGGGACAGGCTTAGAAGCATCGTGGAGCTCAGTCCATTTCTCCAGGGCCGATGGGCGAGGACGCCGTTTGAAGTTTCGTTAACTTATACGTACAGTAACTTTACCAACTTCCGGGTAAAACTCATAACTTACCCGGTAGCTGTTGAGCAAAAGGTTGCTGTTGACATGTGATACGGGCGTTTATCTAGAAAATGCACAAACATGCAGTCTGCTCAAGATTTGTCTTGCAATATGTGCAAAGGAAAGTTCTGTAAATACAGTGAAATTCCTATATTAAGACCACATCTGGGAATGTTCAAAAGTGGTCTTTAAGACCACTTTTGAACAGTCCCAGAGGTGGTCCCTGATCAGAGGACACCAAGTGCAGAAAACATGAAGAAAGAATAACTGCACCTTCTATATAAGCTTTTTAAGGCAGAATTAGACTTTTAGGTGGTCTTAATAGCGAAATTTCATTGTAATGGACATCGCGTATTCGCACATGCTCTGTTACGTAGAGATGCGTCCACAGGACACGGATGCCCCTGCCTAAAAATATGTTAAAGTTTCGGACGCGCCCAAGCACCCTTGACCTCTAAGTTTGACCTTGACCTTGGAGGTACCAACCTTGATCTTGTGGACGAGACGTCGTCTCATGGTGGTTGACATTTCTGCCAAATAATTTCGAAATCCATCCAGAAAGGACGAAAATTATTGACCGTGTAAGTTTCGGACCCTTTTTTGACCTTTGACTTCTAAGAACGACCTTGACCTTCGGGGTGCGGACCTGGGTTTCGCGCGAGACAGATCGCCTCATGATGGTAAACACTTCTGCCAAGTAATTTCAAAAGCCGTCCAGAAATAATTCAGTTATTCACTATGTTTAAGTTTCGGATCCTTATTTTGACATTTGACCACTACGTACGACCTTGACCTTGGAGGTACGGACCTGGGTTGTCGTCTCATGATGGTTAATATTTCTGCCAAGTAATTTCAAAATCCATCCAGAAATAAGAAAGTGATTGACCGTGTTGAAGTTTCGGACAGACGGACAGGTGCAACACTATATGCCCTTCCACCATTCTTTGCATGGTGGGGGGATAAAAACATTATCCACTGAACATCGGATAACTCAACTTCCAGAATGTAGTCTGTTTGATATGAGGTTTAACGTCCCCGTCAACGCTGTATAGGTCATTTTGGAGACGTTGCTTCCAACTGTTTGGGACTATTTCCCGACATTGAGATGAAATGACATCTCAAGCCCTGTCGTCCAAAGAAACCAATAGGGTTTATAAGCATGGACGGGCCGACTCCCATCGCTTTGCCTGGACAGGCTTAGATCCTACCAGCGGGTTACCAGTACTCGTGTGTGGTCGGTTTCAGCTCTGCGTGGAAGCATCATGCATGATCTGGTTGTTTAATTTGGAATTTCTCCCTTCTAATTAAAATGTAGCAATTTTGGAAATGTTGTCATTTATATACCTGTCAATGATTATCCCCACGCTTAAAAAAGCGTAAGGAGATATTATGAAAGCCTCCGTCCATCCGTCCGTCACGCTATCTCCTCCTTAACCATTGGCCGGAAAGCAACCAAATTTAGAACATAGCTTCCACACATGATGAGGGCGTGGGAGAACATCGTTAAATTTGCGTGCGCCCGGGCCATGCCCCACCCCCTCCACTTTAGAAAAAGCCCAATATCTGAGAAACTGTACCCACCCCTAAACTATATGTATTCGTGTTCCTTGCGATAAGAGCATTTAGAGACGCCAACATGCCCCACCCATCCACTTCATAAAAGGAATTAAATTTCAGAAGCCATTCAGATATCCACCTCTAATACTCGTGTTCCCTATGATAAGACGCTTTCAGTGACAACAACCTGGAGGTCCCCGGGGCCATGCCCGACCCATTCCATTTCATTAAAGACCTTATATGTCAGAAACCGTTCAGATTCATACCCCTAAACCATATATATTCTTGTTCCTTATGATAAGATGCATTCTATGACACCAACCATTGGGTCCCCGGGTGTGCTGGGTCATGCCCCATCCCCGCCTCTTCATAAAAGGCCTAATATTGGAGAAACTGTTCAGATCCCCATCCATGAACTGTAAATATTCAGTGACATCAACATCGGGCTCCCCTGGGTGCGCCGGGACCATGCCCCACCCCCTTCCACTTCATAAAAGACCTAATGTCGGAGAAAATGTTCAGATTTCCACCTCTAAGCCATATATGTTCATTATCCCCATGCTTTTAAAAAGTGCTTGAGGATATTGCGAATCCACCCATCCATCTATCCATCTGTCTGTATGTCCATTCATCCATCGATCACTCCATCCTCTCCTTAACCACTGGTCGGAATGCAAACAAATTTGGAACAAGGCTTCTTTACATAATGCGGGTAAAAGCAATAGCACATGTAAACAAAAACGTATGCGGCTTCTGTAGCTGTATCCTAAATAAAATAATCTTTGCGTAGTTTTCATTCAAAGTATATGGTAACAGAAGCAATAGTAAGTATAGGAGTACAATTTTATCACTCATTAATAGCGCATGGGTATGTCTTGTTTGTTTGATTTGAGGTTTAACGTCCCCGTCAACACTGTAAAGGTCATTTTGGAGACGTTGCTTCCAATTTTGTGGGACTTTTATCCGACATTGAGATGAAATGACATCTCAAGCCCTGACGCCCAATGAAACCAATATGGTTTATTAGCATGGACGGTCCACCTTGCACCGCGGTTCCTGGACAGGCTTAGATCCTCGCATGGGTATGTCTCTCGTTTGTCTTCGCTTCGACAAAAGTTCGATTCTGGGTTTCTATGTGGCAGGCTAATGGTCGCGTCCAGAAAGGTACTCGTATTTGTGTTTCCTCCACATTACGCCAAAATCCCCGTCTTCGAGAAGGCTCAAATTCGAACGTCGAAATTAAGTAAATTTCAAAATCAGTGCGGTTGTTAAGGGTAGAAGTCATTTTGAGGTTTGTATTTTTAAGGTCAGAGATTTTTAGCTCTGGTGGCCATCATGTTCAGTGGAGCAAAATCTACTGGTTTAGGAGAGGAAGCCGTTTAAAAGTTGTTCAATTTTTAGCTCATATCATCGAAATGGTATGAGCAATTTTGGTAGAGGGTCGCCAAAGGAACATTCATATGATCCATCCACTGGTTGAGCAGTAGTTCTTTAAAGTTGTTTTTTTTTCTGCTTTAACTCTGCCGGCCATCTGGTTTATCTTTGTGGAACGGTTTGAGCAATTTTGGTGGAGGGTCACCCAAGGAAAATTCTTGTGAAATAATTTCAAAATCCATCCACGGATTATGAAGGATGGGTCATTTGCAGCTTTTCTATTTTTAACTGTGGTGGCCAATGGAACGGTTTGGGCAATTTTGGTAGATGGTCACCCAAGGAACATTCCTGTGAAATTATTTAACAAGAGGACCATGGGCCACTATGCTCACCAGAGCTCAGGTGGGCACTGCCAAATTGCAGCCATGTATTTTAACATGATATCATTTTAATCTGCCAAATGAACCCCCATATCCAAATGAGCATCAATGTGGACTCAGTATATGAAACATTAGGCCTTTTATGAAGTAGAGGGGGTGGGGCATGGTCCCAATGGAGCCCTGGTTGGTATCACTAAATGTGTCTTATCACAAAGAACAAGAATATATATGGTTTAGCAGTGGGGATCTGCATGGCTGGAGATATAAGTAGAGGGGTTGGAGCATGCCCTGTCGTTCCCAGGAAAGCGCAAGATTGTTGTCCCTAAATGTGTCTCATCATAAGGACCAAGTATATATATGGTTTAGGGGTGGGAATCTGAACGGTTTCCAAGATATCCTTTCATGAAGTGGAAAGGAGAGGACTGGCCCCTGCGGACACCCCTACAGTAGGTGTGCTAATAATAAGGAACAAGAACATATATGAATATGGGGTGGGGGTTTGAATGGTTTCTGAAATATATGGCCTTTTATGAAGTGGAAGGGCGGGGCACATTGCCTCAGCACAAAGAGACCCCCAAGTTGGTGTGACTGAATGAGTCTTATCATAAGGAACAAGAATATATATGGTTTAGGGGTGGTGATCTGAACTATTTCTGAGATATGTGGCTTTTAATGAAGTCAAGCGGTGGAGCAAGGCCCGGGCATGCCCCGGGGACTCACAAGCTGGTGTCAATGAATGTGCCTTATCATAAGGAAGATGAATATATATGGTTTAGGGGTGGGGCTCTGAACAGTTTCTGAGATATAAGGCCTTTTGTGAAGTGCAGGGGTGGGTCAAGGCCCAGGGAGGCCCCCAGGTTGGTGTCAATGAAAGTGTCTTATTATAAGGTACAAGAATATATATGGGTTAGGGGTGGGGATCTGTAAGGTTTCCGAGATATTGTGATATTATGAAATGGAGGGGGTGGGGCATGGCCCCAGCACATCCCTGGGGACCCCCAGGTTGGTGTCACTGAATGTGTCTCATCATAATGAACAAGAACATATATGGTTTAGGGGTGGGGATCTGAACAGTTTCTGAGATATATGCCCTTTTGTGAAGTGAAGGGGTGGGGCATGGCTCCGGCGCACCCCGGAAGACCCCCAATTTGGGGTAAATGAATGCGTCTTATCATAAGGAGCAAGAATATATATGGTTTAGGGGTGGGGATCTGTAAGGTTTCCAAGATATTTGGCCTTTTATGAAATAGAGGGGCGGGACATGGCCCCGGCGCATCCCGGGGGACCCCCAGTTTGATGTCACTGAATGCGTCTTATCATAAGGAACAAGAGTATATAGGGTTCAGGGGTGGGGATCTGAATGGTTTCCGAGATATTGGGCCTTTTATGAAGTGGAGGGGGTGGGGCATGGCCTCGGCACATCCCGGAGGACCTCCAGGTTGGTGTCACTGAATGCGTCTTATCAATAGGAACAAGAATATATATGGTTTAGGGGTGGGGATATGTAAGGTTTCTGAGATATAAGTCATTTTATGAAGTACTGGGGGCGGGGCATGGCCCCGGCACAACCTACTGGACCCCCAGGTTGACATAAAAGCATATGGCTGAGAGAAGTTTACTAAAGGAACATTTCTATGAACGTTTTGTCAAAATATCTGCAAAGGCTTTGTAGTTAATGCCATTTTTCAATTTTCCCCATTATAAGTCTATGGAAAATCTAAGTTGCCATAGCAACCAAACTAAAGAGCCGAATTTCATAAAAAAACACAAAACCTGTAAAGGCAAATATGGTGAATATTTCCATAAACTTTCAGCCTCATAGAGCATACGGTTTCTGAGGAGATGATTTTTTAAGTATTTTTTTTTCTATTTTTTCATTTTGGTTTCCATGGCAACCAATACAAATGAGCAGTAGGCCTAAAATCATATGGCAGATAGTAGATTGCCTAAGGAATATTTCTATGAAAGTTTTGTCAAAATATCTGCAGTGGCTTGGCAGTAAATGCCATTTTTCAATTTTCCCCATTATAAGTCTATGGGAGCTCTAAGTTGCTATAGCAACCAAACTAATGGGCCAATTTTCATAAAAAACACAAACTTTCAATCCCCCAGCCCAAGGATGCTACAGATAAAATTTGGGCTGAATCGGTCCAGTGGCTTCAAAGAAGATGTTTGAAAGTGTTGACGTCAGACGACGACGACAACGACGACGACGACGACGCCGGACAACTGCCTATCCTATAAGCTCCCCCGGAGCCTTCGGCTCTGGTGAGCTAAAAATCCATTCACTGGTTCAGAAGTTGTTTAAAGTTTTTTTTTTCTATTTTTAGCGCCGGTGGCCATCTTGATCATCTGAGGGGAACATTTCTGTAAAATAATTTCCAATTCCATCCATAAGTTAAGGAGGAGTTGTTTATAGGTTTTTTTTTTTCTATTTTAGCTCTGGTCCCCATCTTGTTCATCAGAGCAAAAACCGTTTGAGCAATTTTGGTAGAGGGTCACCCATGAAACATTCCTGAGAAATTATTTTTAAATCCATCCTCTGGTTAAGTAAAAGTTTTTCTATTTTTAGCTCTGGTGGCCATCTTGTTCATCCGAGCGGAACAGGTAGGGGATCACCCAAGGAAAACTCCTGTGTAACAATTTCAAATTCTATCGACCTGTTAAGAAGAGTAAAACAGAAGTGAAGGCAATGATCAGGAATCAATACAATTAACCAGTCAGAGACTCCAAAGGGAAAGAACAAACATGAAATAACTAGACCCAAATGGAAATATCATTAGCGGAAAGCCTAAAGGACAGTTACTTTCCAACAAAATGGCCAATTGGCTACCCCAAACAAACAATATAAGCGACACACACCCAAAGACAAACCATAACAAAAATAAATCGCGACAGAAGAACCGCCTTGGAACGGTCATTGAAACGAATCCCACTGGCGGTTGCGGGGTGCATAAATTGACTACGCCGCCGCAATCCTCGCCCTTACTTCCGTCGCGATTTAGACAAATAATTTGTTCAGTCCACATGAAGGCCTCCTTACTCATCAGAGCAACATCTCCGAGAACAGAAAAACAACCACAGAGATGAAACAACGGAAGAACGGAGAGGACTCGACAGCAAGAAACCACTGAAGTGCTGGAGCAAAACAAAAGCAGTAGTTAGGCTCCGATAGGCCCGACCATAGACCAAGTCGTTAAAAGGTCGTTCTATGTTTTGCTCTGGAGGCTATCTCGTTCACCCGAGCGGAACAGTATGAGCAATTTTGGTAGAGCATTCATGTGAAATTATTTCAAGATCTGTCCAACAGTTTTGGAGGGAAAGTCGTTTAGAGCATAAATTTACGATGGACGCACGACGGACAAAGACCGGTCATAATAGCTTCGTGCTCGGTAAAGCGAACAAGAGCTCCGCAAGTGGGGCATAATACGCTCGTAGCAAGTTAATAGTTGTTGGACTGAAACCTTGAAACAATAAGAACTGCTCCATATCATGGTCTAACCACATATACTTCAGCTTGATCGGATCTAAATTATAGGAGGAGTCAGCCGGAAATGAAAAAAATCTACAGATATTTTCGAAGTGTTATACTTATATACCATCCACTCTAAACAATATGCACTGCTCCAAACCATACTCAAACTTAATATCAAGACTTTGTAGATCGAATGGTATCTGCAGAAGTTAGCCACAAACAAAATGTGTACAGAAATTTTCAAAGGGGAATAACTCGATTAATTTTCGGTTGACAGTAACCTCAAAACAATATGCACTGCGCCACATAATGGTCTAACTATATATGAAGTTTCAGCTTCATCGGATAGTTATTGTAGGAGAAGTTAGCCACAGTTATGTTTTTTGGTTAAGGCAAGACAAACATTCGGAAAAAAGCAATATAGGCATGGTCTTATGTCAGAATATAGGTCTTGTGATGTTGATTATGCTTGTGAAATTTCATGAGGGTAGTGTAAACTTTTGAGGTTATGACCGTTTTTTTTTTGTTTTTGTTTTTGTTAAGGCGTTACGAACACACGGACAACAGCAATATAGTTGTAGTGAGTGAATTTGAGTTTTACGTCCCACCAACAGCTAAGGTAATACGGAGACGGGACTTCGGTTTAATGACGCATCCGAAAGTCTGGAGAAGCCCGGGATCGAGCCTGCGATCCCTGGTGAACAAGGCGAGTAGCGTAACCACTACACCACAGAGGCTTCTAAATAATATAGTGGTAGCCAGTAGTGGGCCTTAACAATATGCACTGCTCCACATCATAGTCTAACTGTATATCAAGTTTTAGCTTGATCGAATGTTAGTTGTAGGAGGAGTTATCTATCCGGAAACGAAATTTTTACAGAAATACTCAAAGGGGCATAACTCTTTAAATATTTGGTCGACTATAACCTCGAAAGAATATGCGCTACATCAGGTCATGGTCTAACTACCTACTAAATTTAAGCTTGATCTGATGAAAACTGTAGGAGTTAAAAACAAAAAAAAGTTTTCAAAAATTTTCAAAGTGGCATAACTCTGTGAATAGTTGATGCACTGTAACCTCGAAATGATATGCACTCCATCAGGTCATGGTCTTACTATCAACCAAGTTTCAACTTGATCGGATGAAAACTAAAAGGATTGAACCGGAAGGACGAAAATGTTTACAAAAAAATTCAAAGGGGCATAACTCCGTAAATATTTGGTGGACCATAACCTCGAAACAATATGCGCTACATCAGGTCATGGTCTTACTACCTACCATGTTTCAGCTTGAGACGGACGGACGGTCGGACAGACCGACGGATGCCGACCCCATACCATAATACGATCGTTTTTACAAAACGGGCGTATAACAAGAATCCACAATCTGTCCTTATTACCCCGCCTTCACCATCCTTGTAGGGTTATGTATAGGAGTGCAGGATCCAGAGATGATTCTTTCCGAGTCCTCGCCGACTTGTACTATTTTGTGTGTATCGGTGCAACCACGGGAGCTTTAATGCATGGAATCAACTATCCAATATAGCGAGGCAAAGGCTGGAATAGTCGATTTGGGCTATTTTGACATGCACAACAGTTACATGTCCATGACCAAGTATTCAAATGCATGCGTGTATATTTGAATATTTGACCATTGCCTTCTTAATGTAAAATAATATCATACGTCAAGTGTATCGGTCCCAACCATCGGGGTTTGAAGAAATAAATGGGCTGTATGATGCTTTCACGCAGAGCTGAATCCTGCGGTGCGAGTCGGACCGTCCATGCTTATAAACCCTATTGGTTTCATTGGGCGACAGGGCTTAAGATTAGATTTCATCTCAATGTCGGGTAAAATTCCCACAAAATTGGAAGCAACGTCTCCAAAATGACCTATATAGTGTTGATGGGGACGTTAAACATCAAATGAAACAAATAAACAAACGCCAAGTGTCTATGTATCTGAGACGTTAGCAAGGACGTATACGCACCATCGTGCCCGATATCACTGCGACGCATTTACCACTGCACTTTGTTGACACGTGCACTTCATTAGACCAATTTCCCACTTATCAATTCATGTAAAATAGGTATGACTTCCTTGATTCACGGCATGCAAATGACTTTTTTTTAGTGTCTGAAAAATTGAAGCGTAAGTATATTGAAACGTTTCAAAACGGTAAATGACGCATCAGACATCTTGGTCCACGGTAATGACACTCCCAAAAGGATATTCACTTACAGGGAGATGTGTGTGTGTGTGTGTTTGGGGGGGGGGGGGGGGTTACGGCCCATTCAAGCATATTTCGAGTCGATCATTACTCAGAGGTGGGCGAAAACAAAATACCCAGAGAAAACCACCTGACCTTCCATTGCAGCTTACAGGGAAAGGCCAACTGACGGGGTATCAAAATACCAACATGATGCCAACTTTAAACTTGCAAACTGACAATTAAGAATGCACCATGTAATGCTTTAAAACTCCTGGCAGAAAGAGGACCAACTAAGGAGCTTTCCTGTGAAGTTTTGTCAAATTCCAATCAGTGAATTCGGAGATTTCGTTTGAAGAAATTGTTTATGCCCAAGCACTGACGACGGACAAAATTTGTTTGTAAAAAAAATCTGAATCATGCTCCAACCTCGTGTTTGATTTGAGGTTTAACGTCCCCGTCAACACTATTTATGTCATTTTGGAGACGTTGCTTCCATTTTGTGGGACTTTTACCCGACATTGAGATGAAATGACATCTCAATTCATGCCGCCCAATGAAACCAACAGGGTTTATATGCTGGAACCACTCTGGTAAGGCAGACCTAAGCGGTTTACCAGTACTCATGTGCGGTCGGTTTCTCATGCAGTCCAATCTATTTCTCCAGGCCCCGGTGGGCGGGGGCCAGGTCATATGTTGAAGTTATGGCGACCAATAGATTTCTGTTACCAAATGCTGTCATTCGGGAAGTTTCGCCAAGATGCACCAAGTATCATTAATGTAACAGTTACAGTTCTTGAGAAATGAAACCAGTTTTGATGCAATGGTGAACGCAAATTTTCACGGTCGGATCATGAAATATAGAGCAATGCCAAATATGGATGCCGTCATTTCCAGATGCAAGAGTACCAATTTTATTATAAACACAAAACTCTTGGGAAATGGACTTGACCCTAGCGTGACTGTCAGGGTTGACTGATGAACAATTGAGTTATCCAGAATCGTAAAAGACGGATAGAAAACGATCGTTTTTCAAACATGGCATCGTTTTTCAAACGTGGCTATAACAATGGTTTTGAGTCAAGCTGAAAGAAAAGAAAAACCGTTTAATCTGTGACACCAAGAGTTGTTGGTTCTTGTCTGGACAATGTTTAGTCTCAACAATGTTAACATCCAGTGCGGGAATATGCGGTGCCTCTCCTTGTGCTGAGGTACCAAAGGGGCTTCTTTGAGTTCAGACTAATAGTTTGTTTGATTTTAGGTTTAACGTCTCCATCAACACTGTATAGGTCATTTTGAAGACGTTGCTTCGAATTTTGTGAGACTTTTACCCGACAATGGGATGAAATGACATCTCAAGGCCTGTCGCCCAATGAATCCAATAGGGTTTATAAGAATGGACTCGCACCGCTTTGCCTGGTCGGGCCCATCGGAGTCTAACTGTTGGTTTTCTTTTGCTCCAGCATTTCAGTGGTTTCTTGCTGTCGAGTCCTCACCGTTGTCTCACCTCTGTGGTTCTTTGATTTTTTGTGTTCACGGAGATGTTGCACTGATGAGTTAGGAGGCCTTCATGCGGACTGAACAAATTATTTTTATTTCAGTGTGATGATTGGTTTGTCTCTGCGTTCAGCCTGAAAAATGTCCTGAAACAGGACTTTAATAAGATTGATTACAGTACAAGAATGTATACTGTTAAATTGAAGTACTGTAAACAAACAGTGCAGACCCTCATCAGATGCCACATTCTGTGATGTCTGATCTGGATCTTTGTTTGATTTGAGGTTTAACGTCCCCGTCAACACTGCAAAGGTCATTTTGGAGATGTTGCTTCCAATTTTGTGGGACTTTTACCCGACATTGAGATGAAATGACATCTCAAGCCCTGCCGCCCAATGAAACCAATAGGGTTTATAAACATGGACGGTGCAACTCCTGCGCACCGCTTTGCCTGGGCAGGCTTAGATCCTCTAAGCGGTTTACCAGTACTCGTGTGTGGGTCGGATTCAGCTCTGCGTGGAAGCATCATGCAGCCCATATATTTTTTCAAGCCCCGATGGGCGGGGGTTGGGGGGCGCTGATGTGGATCTAGAAGCCACCGTGGTGTAGTGGTTATGCTGCTCGCCTTGTAAACCAAGGGTCGCAGGATTGATCCCGGGCTTCTCAGACTTTCGGATAAGTCTGTAAACCAAGGTCCTGACTCTGTATGACCTTAGCTGTTGGTGAGATGTAAAACTCAAACAGTCAGCCACAGTGTGATCTGGATCTACACTGTTTGCCAAACCCCAATACTTGGTACCAGTTCAGATTCTATAGACAACCCTCTTAGGCAACACTCTGTCTCACAGTGGTAAGCATAATACAGCTATTTCCCATAAATAACTGTTTCCTACAAGCCAGTGATAGTCACATGGACATCAAAAATGAGTAGCTTCTGTGCTTAGCAACTACGGGTCGACTGTTTGTAAATAACAATGTAAACCCTTGTAAACACCACTCTTCCCATACATAGAGTAGGGTAGACAATGAATCTCATTACATGGGCTTGTAAAAGTAATGTGTTGAAAATGCCTTAGGTAATGTGAGTAATTAAGATGTACTTTTTCTTATTTCTTCATAAAAATGTATGTTGTGGTTCTTGTTAGAATTGCCTCATGGTACCCACAACATATACTTCCGACAATAATTAACAAGATATTTAACCCTTAAGCTGCTGACAAAAACAACATCTGAAATTGTCGTCGCTGAAATCTTCTTGCAAACTTTTCAAAAATATTTTTGCATACAGGCAAACAGGGTGCAAAAATGAGTTTTGAAGTAACCGGCAGACAACAAAGCAGACGACAATGGTCTTGATTGGTGTCTTATGGGTAAAATCTCCCAACAGGCACAGGTTGCTAGGGCAACGTCAGTGCGACTTTGCACCGACGTTGATGTGATGTTGCATTAAAGTCATGATGTCGCACCGACGTTGATGTGGCGTCACAATTATGTCACATGTCTGCTCGGCTAGAGCTATATCTGGAATGAGGCAATTCCAAGGTTGCAAAAAAGCCGGCAAATATCATATTTTCCATGCCACTGGCATTTACCGGCATTTATGGCAAATATGGCAAATTCAATTGATGGTCATCAAGTATGTTCCAAAAAATTACTTGTATAAGTAGTTTAAACAACACACCTTAATTATCTGAAAATCAAAAGTATTAAGCTGATTTAGATTTAGCACTGATTTTAGTTATTTATTTGAAAATTAAATAACTTCTAGGGTATACATAGCTTAAAGCCATACAATTACTCAGTAACTTATAGGAGGTTTTAGGGATTCCGTTTATGACGTCATTCTTGCGCATGCGCAAAGCACTGGCCGTCAATTGAAACGGCCATCGCTATTCAAATGCATTGGCGGAACTTAAAATGCTAACAATATTCAGACATTTTGAAAGAAAATATACCCGTTTATATTGAAATAATGCCTCGAGAAGGAAAGCATAATATATTGCTTTTCTGAAATTCATTTATCCTGGATCCGTTTTTAATTGACGAAAATCCGTCTTCGTGAATGACCCATGTGAGATATCGTTATTCACGAAAGCTTACTTACAAAATAAGTTTTTACGTAACTTTTCGTTTTATTCGCTATCCAAATATAGCTATCACATATGGACAGAACTTAAATCTATCTATCTATCTATCTATCTATCTACTAACGAAGGGACAGTTAGACAGAAAAATAAACATACTGACAGTCGAAATAAACTAATGAGTGGACTGATGGACGGGCGTCGAGTCAACATTGGTTAGACGCCATGCCGTCGACATCCACTCCAACACTCTTCAATGTAACATGACCGTTGGGGTGAGAGAGAGAGAGAGAGAGAGAGGTTTGACTGACAAACTGAAAGTACACAGATTGACGACAGACAGACCGACTGACTGAATGACTGACTAACAGATGAACGGAAAAATAAACATACTCTGACAGTCGAAAAAACAACAACTAATGAGTAGACTGACAGACAGGCGTCATTTAAACGTTGGCTCGACGTCATGCTGTCGACACTCACTCAAACTCACTTCAATGTCACGTGACCGTTGAGATGAGAGAGGTTTGACTGATCCCTGTATCCAAGAAGATATTGTAGAGCTAAGCTAATAAGACATTTATCCTTTTTATACCAAATGGAATCTTCAGCAGGAGTCCATTTCTAAATTTAGGGGTGTCAGGTTGTGTTTCTTCAAAGTTTATTTGGAAAATGGCTAAACTACTTGCAAATAGCGTAGGCCCTGATCAGACGTCGCGTTCTGTGGCGTCTGATCTGGGTCTGCACTGTTTCCAGGGTACCCGTTTTGGGGTTTCTGGTTTTGGTTTGATTTGAGGTTTAACGTCCCCGTCAACACTGTAAAGGTCATTTTGGAGACGTTGCTTCCAATTTTGTGGGACTTTTACCCGACATTGAGATGAAATGACATCTCAAGCCCTGCCGCCCAATGAAACCAATAGGTTTTATAAGCAAGGACGGGCCGACACGTACCGCTTTGCCTGGGCAGGCTTAGATTTTCTAAGCGGCTTACCAGTTCTCGTGTGCGGGTCGGTTTCAGCTCTGCGTGGAAGCATCATGCAGCCCATATATTTCTTCAAGCCCCGATGGGCGGGGGGCGCTGGGGTTTCTGGTACCAAATGAATTAATGTAAGGGCTGGGCAGGTTGAACAAATCTACAAACCTACCAGATTTTACTGCAAAAGCTTGCACTTGCGAAGTAGTGTTTCATTCTCATGCACTGAAAGGGTGTTCTATGTTTTGAATTTAATAATCCAATCCCACTGAGTCTTGATGGGTCCGAGCACTGGGCAAATGACATCTTTATTAAGCAACGCCGTATTATTGCCAACGCAACGTTCTGACGTACATCGACGTTGCAAAGTCAAATTCAGTGCATCGCTTTGATGTTGATTTGATGTAGACACGACGTTGATGACACGTTACATGTCGGTTGACGTGGATTTATTAAACGACAAACTGTAAGTTACATTTACCAATGCTCGATAATTGCTGGTACGCTAAGAGAGAGAGAGAGAGAGAGAGAGAGAGAGAGAGAGAGAGAGCAACATGTAGGCCATGGCACACTTAGAGAGAGAGAGAGAGAGAGAGAGAGAGAGAGAGAGAGAGAGAGTGAGAGGACCCTGTTGGGCCGTACGTACAATATATCTTTATCTCAATAACACTTTTGATTTGCGGCGAAATTTCACACCTAGCAGCATATCAGTGTTTCTTCCATTATCTTACATTAGAGAGAGAGAGAGAGAGAGAGAGAGGACCCTGTTGGGCCGTACGTACAATATATCTTTATCTCAATAACACTTTGGATTTGCGGCGAAATTTCACACCTGGCAGCATATCAGTGTTTCTTCCATTATCTTACATTAGAGAGAGAGAGAGAGAGAGAGAGAGAGAGAGGACCCTGTTGGGCCGTACGTACAATATATCTTTATCTCAATAACACTTGATTTGCGGCGAAATTTCACACCTGGCAGCATATCAGTGTTTCTTCCATTATCTTACATTAGAATTCGCCAAAAGTTTATAAAAGAATTCCACTGTGTTACGCTGTAATTAACACTTCATCTGTCCCACTGCCTTGAAGACGGCCAGGGCTTTCCCCGTTCTATTTTTAGAACCGGAAGTACGTCACGAAAAAAGCTCCTATTACTTATTACTTACTGAGATACCTCTTTTCAATTCCACCTAGACTAAATATCTAAGTTATATAAACAAATAACAAATTATGACATCTTCTTGTTTTCATCTTTGCCTCTGGCTATGCTCTACCTACTTTAAATAAACATTTTCTTAAATTTGTTGTTTTAGTAATTCTATCTGTCTAGTGTCTATCCAAAGATTAAGGGTCAATATACCAAGTGTCACTGGCAGAGCTAAATAAACATGTTCTTAATTTTGTTGTTAAGTAATGTCAAATTGACAATTTATGTAAAACTCCTTGCAACTTTGGATAGTGTCAAACTTGCTGAATATTCAATTAAGCCACACCCATTTCTGACTTTGAACCAATCAGTTTACAATTAATTTCTACATATTCATAAACTGAATGTCAAACAGTGTAGATCCTTCAGAAGCCATCTGATCTGGATCTACACTGTTTGCAAAGATAGGGCTTGTCGCCAAGAGCAGGATAAAGGTTAAAGCATGTTGTTGAGAAAGTAAACAGACAAATCAGTCAAGGACCTGATCAGACTGTTCTGATCTGAACAATCTTTAAGAGGCCTATCTACTGTCTATCCAAAAACTTAGGATCAATATTAGTGTCAATGGCACAGATAAATGCATACCTGTGATTTTATTTTTACCTGCTTAATATCTCAATTTCTGACTTGGTCGAGATTTCTAAAATATTTTAAGACCAAAATCATATTTGCCATATTTGCCACTTTGGGCATATTTTCCAGGCCGGTAAATGCCACTGGTAAATACCGGGGGTGGAATTTGCCACTCAACCTTGGGCATTTCTAATAAGTACCCATAATACAACAAAATATTTTCATATTACCCAAAGGTACATGTTCAGTAAAAATCTTAAAAATTGGGACCTTCCAGACTAGGTGTAATTTTCCTCAAAGTTTAACAAATTTGTTTCAGTTCATAAGGTGCAGATAGAAAAAGGTGCAGATAGAATGGCAAACAGTGTAGACCCTGATCAGGACTCAGGAGCAGTCTGATCTGGGTCTGCATAGTTTGCTTAGGCCTGTCTGTCCCACTACCTAGGATCATTACTGTAACATCACTACTCCTCCACAATTGGAGCACTTCATGTCGGACTTTGTATACTGTGAGCTACCTCTGCAACATTTCAGACAAAACAGACAATCATTATTAAAATACTAACCAAATCTAGATCACTTCTTTTTTTTTTAATTTGTTGTAACACTTTTCAATGTTTTTGTTTCAACATTACTACAATTATGACAAAGGGAAATAATTTTTACAAAAACATGTCAGTCATACAAAAACAACATATATATATAGATATCAAGAAAGTACACATGTGAATAGAACTACGGAAACATAGTCATCAAAACTGAAAATTGAAATGAACGATAATGTGTGGTACCTATTTACATATTTCATGACAACGGAGGGAATATGACAGCATGATAGGGTTTAAAGTGTTTGTAGCACAGTTTAAATTATTCTAACCCTTAAAGCACTAATCACAACAGAAGCAGAAGACACTTCCATTGTTTTTCTTATCTTTCAAAGAAAACATGATTGATGCTTTAGTAGTTAATTGCATTTTTAGCTTATTTAATCCTCCATACAGTTCCACAATATACTGCCCCAGCCAACATCTAGCAGTTGCATGACATTTCCTAAAAGCTCCAGTAAAGGAGGCACAGCATCGTAAAAATCTTTAAAAATCAGACACCTTCACAAATTCTCCTAAAATTTTTTTTGCAAATTTGTTTCATGATTCAGCAAGGAGACCAAGAAGTGCAAACAGAATTGTAAGCAGAGTAGACCCAGATCAGACAGCTCCTATATGACCAGTCTGATCCGGGTCTACACTGTTTGTTTAGGCCTGTCTGTTCTATGGAGAAATAAAAAATTATCCTAAACCATCCTCATTATTCTGGAGCCATTTAGATTTCAAAAGAGAAAATATGTACATTTTAACCAGTTTGAGTAATATCATTGGAAAATATGCCTATGTCATTCATGTTTGTCAGCCTTTCCCATGTAAGCCATGCCCAAAGCAGATCGTTATTTCTACAGGCCATGGCCATTCATAAAAATGCTGGTTGCTATCCCGCAACTCTGACACCCAATTTTGAAAATTTCAAAAGAATTTTCTCTCTTGCAGTTTTGTTTATGTGGGGTTTGAGCTAAGTCAAGCAAAAATATGTCTTTGGTGGACATGACTGAGTCCTCCTTGAAGACTCAGATAAGCTTTACATGGGTCCAGGCTTGTTTTGTTTGATTTGAGGTTTAACGTCCCTGTCAACACTGTAAAGGTCATTTTGGAGACATTGCTTCCAATTTTGTGGGACTTTTACCCGACATTGAGATGAAATGACATCTCAAGCCCTGCCACCCAATGAAACCAATAGGGGTAAAGACATGGACAGGCCAACTCGCACCGCTTGCCTGGGCAGGCATATGTCCTCTAAGCGGTTTACCAGTACTCATGTGTGGGTCGGTTTCAGCTCTGCGAGGAAGCATCATGCAGCCCATTTATTTCTTCAAGCCCTGATGGGTGGGGGGTGGAGGTCCAGGCTTGTACATGGGTCAAGTCTGTGGACAGTGCATGACAGGAAAGGCTGTTTTCTGAGTGAGTGAGCATGAAGGCTGATTTTCATGTTCAATTACACCATACATGTACTTGAAAGCATTGTTACTTGACATGGATTATTTTGTTAACAACATACAGCAGAGTCCATTTTGGCATTTCTGTGTGTCATCGAGGTTTTTTTTAAGAGTAATACAGTGAAATTCCACTATTCAGACCACCCAAAATTAAGATGAATTCTGCTTTATAAAGCTTATTGAGAAGTGGGCAGCTATTATTTTATTTTTATTTTTAAGTTCTCTGCATACAATGTCGTCTGGCCAGGGATCACCTTTAGGACTGTTCAAAAGTGGTCTGAAAGACCACTTTTGAACAGTCCCAAAGGCGGTCTTAATATAGGAATTTTACTGAATTTAGAAAATGGTTGAGCTTTTTGCAACCAGTGAAGGTCCTGATCATACATTGCATTATACAGCATCTGATCTAGGTCGTCAATGTCAACCAATGATCGGTTTTGGGGTTCTCTGTATAAAATGGATTGAACACTAACAGCAGCTTTATAACTTTGGAAATGTCTGCGAACAAGTGGCTGTAATGAGATTTTAGACCTTGAAGTTTCCTGGAAACCAGCTAAAGTTTGCTTACAGAAAGAGATCAGCAACACATCAGTGGCATCAAATATATGATTTTCAAGGATAGTACAGGAAATTGCAGATGGTCATTGTAGACACACTTTCACAACAATGCAGCTCAATTACTGGGAATATCAAATTTTATACACATGATTATTGTTTAGCGGAGGATGTTCACTTCGTGTGTACATGTTATCCTAATCATATATAAAAATATGAACTTGTGAGAAAGACATGAACCTGAGTTTAACATGATTTAAATATAACTTTGCTGCAATTGGGGATATGGAGTATGGGAAAAATATAGAGAGGTCACACTACATGCTTACGAGCAGCCAGAGCTTTACTGTGTCTTTGGAATAGAATGGAATAACATCTGTCTCAACAACACTACAAAGGGAAATTGGAGGCAACTCTTCCAAAAATAGTTTTGTCTCCCCTATCATCAGGGTCTACTCTTAAAGGAAAGAATTTGCTCCCAAGGAGCAAATTATTTCCTTTAAGAAAAGACCTCATTTCATCACATCTTAATGGCAATTAAAGTCATCAGAAAGCCCCAGAAGTTGTTCCCTTATATAACCAGAAATTCAACTTCGGTGAAGTTGATGTCGCACCTGCTCCCCACCTGCCCCACACAAAAAATATAAGTTTATTTAAGGCAGAAGAAATGAATATAGGGCTTTGAGAAGAATCCATAGCCTATATATGTGAGGTAAAAACAGACTAAGTTCACAATGTGGAAAAAGTGATAAAAATTGATCCCAAGATAAAGTCAAAACCACATGCACATCCTAATACCATAGCAAAAACACACACAAAGTTTTAAAATGATCAATATAAAACTGTAAGAGAAGTTGCGATGACAAGAGGTACCTAATGTATATCAACTGAAGCTTAAAATTGGCTAAGTTCACAATGTGCAAAAAGTGAAAAAAAAAAATTCTGAGAATTATGTCGAAACCACATGCACAACCTCATACCATGGCAAAAGCACACACAAAGTTTCAAACTGATCGGTATAAAACTGCAAGAGGAGTTGCGATGACAAGAGGTACCTATCATATATCAATTGAAGGTTAAAAATGACTAAGTTCACAATGTGGAAAAAGTGACAAAAAATGATCCGACGATAAAGTCCAAACCACATGCGCATCCTCATACCATGGCAAAAGAACACGCAAAGTTTCAAAATTATCGGTATAAAACTGCAAGAGGAGTTGCGATGACAAGAGGTACCTATCATATATCAATTGAAGGTTAAAAATGACTAAGTTCACAATGTGGAAAAAGTGACAAAAAATGATCTGACGATAAAGTCCAAACCACATGCGCATCCTCATACCATGGCAAAAACACACGCAAAGTTTGAAAATAATCGATATGAAACTGTAAGAGGAGTTGCGATGACAAGAGGTACGTATCGCATACCTAAAAATGACTAAGTTCACAATATGGAAAAAGTGACAAAAATTGATTTGAAGATTAAGTCCAAACCACATGCGCATCCTCATACCATGGCGAAAGCACATGCAAAGTTTCCAAATGATCGGTCTAAAAGTGTAGGAGGAGTTGCGATGACAAGACATCCAGTGTAAAATGTTGACGGACGGACGGACGGACGGACGGACGGACGGACGAACGGACGGACGGACGAACGGACGGACGGACGGACGGACGGAAACTTGCACGCCTATGTCTTCCTGCTAAAGCAGGTGCGACAAAAAGGGAGAGTATATGTGAGTTGTATCCATTGCCCTTACATCTGCCATTCAGTCCTCTTTGTTCAGTTTGATAATCACTGTCTACAAGGAACTCAAATACCATCACAAAATTATTAGAAATACTTCTCTCTGTCGCTATATCTACTTTTAGACACAGTCACACGAAAAAAGGAAATTGATTAGTGACGTTAACACTACCATAATATATATCCAGCTGCCAGTCCCTCTAGTCCAGTGCACTAGATCACTGCTATCCATGCACACAGGAATCCTGCAATATTTTACCGGCGATATTGTCAAAACTATCCATTGTGTGACGACAGTGTTTGTAATCCAGGTAGAATAAATAAGCACTGCTCTAGTGTCTATATTATCTATTTACCTCTGAGCCTCAACGCCCATGGTGTGTGGAGAATGTGAAACTTGTGTCGGTGATGTAGCATATGGAGATGAACTAAACTTTTCAGCTGTGGACAGTTTGGATAAAGCAATCAGGGCATCTGGGAAGTTTGGAGGTGTGGCAGGAGTATTTGCAGGTGCACAAAACTGAAAAAGAGAGACAGCTCTGCCATATTGTCAACAAAAACAGATATACAGTACAACTTTGATGACTCGAACACCGATGGCTCGTTTACCATGACTGAGATAAACAACTTCTAAATAATTTTCACAAAGTTAACTTCACTGTTTCTGGACAGGCTTAGACTCTCTGAGCAGTTTACCAGCACTTAGTGAGTTGCCCCCCCCCCCCCCCCCCCCCCCCCCCCCAATGGGACTTGGCGAAATGGATTGGGTTGCAGGGTGCTTCCATGCAGAGCTGAAACTGAACATTTGAGTACTGATTAACTGCTTTGAAGGGTTTAAGTCTGCCCAGACAAAGTGGTGCATGTTGGACCATGCATCCCTGCATGCATACTGAATAGCAACTTCTATGGGCGGTATTGGGCTTGAGTTGTCATTACATCTCAATGTCCATTAGTATCACAAAAGTTACAGCAATGTCTCCAAAATGACAGTGTTGACAGGTACTGAGGTAGTAAAACCTCCACATAAACAAATAAGTGAGACCCCCCTCCACCCTACAGTAACAACTGAGTCCTCAAGCAACTGTCCTTCTCAAGCCGTCTCCCAAAAGATGGTACATCAGAAAAGGGAAGATCTGACCGACAATAAAACTAGACAATCACCAAATGGACGAATGCCCTGCCATATGCCTCACTAGATGAGTAATTTGTCTGACATAGGCAGTAGACAGGCACACATTCTAAATACACTAGAAACTGCAACATTCTCCAAGAAACCTAGCCAAAATGTTTAAGTCATTCAAGGGGGCATAATTCTGCAATATTAAGGGGCTGGATCAGAGTCCTGTTTCCTACAAGAACATGTTCAATGCATATCTGAACTGTGTTGCAATGTTTATGTTTTTCAAGGGGACATAATTATGCAATAAGACTATCAGAATCCTGTTTCTTTTATGCATATGTTCAATGCATGTCTGAACTGTGTTGCAAGTTTCAATGTCCTGCATCATATACTGCAGGAGGAGAAACCCAGTTCAAGGCTTGAAAATTCCACTTGTCTGCTCGCCATGGCGAGTAAAAAGTTTGGTGGAAGACTAAAAATTTTGTCTTGTCTCTATGAAATTTACCAAAAACTACATGCCCTAAGTCATGCAGGATGAGTGGAATTTTGAAGAATTTTCCAGCCCTGGGAGTTAGAGACACCAACAGATTTTAACATGCTACACATATGGCCCAAATGTTTTGAGTCATTCAAGGGAACATAATTCTGCAATATGGGGCTGGATCAGAATTCCATTACCTTTATGCACATGTTCAATGCACGTCTGAACTGTGTTGCAAGTTACATTGCCTTGCATCAAACACTGTAGGTGGGGTTGTGGACACAAGGATAGTACTACCAAATGTGACATACAGAAGTTCATATGGACAAGGGTATACATGTACCTACATTACCCTCTCTGCTTCGTGAGGGGGGGGGGATAAAAACCAGTCCCCACATAACTTGTGACATAAGGGGGCACAACAGGCAAAAATAGGAAAACGCCAGGAACTGAAAGCTACACAGCACCTTCATACTGACCCAACCATTCTACCAAGTACCCACAACAAATTTGTGCCAATTTCTTCATAAAAGCTTGTAGTGGGTATTCATTAGAACCGCCTTGGTGAGGTGGTGCAAATGAATACCCACAACACAGGTAAATATGGAAAAATAAGAGGTAAATATGGAAAAATAAGAAAAAATATCCTTCAACTGCCACCAAATACCCATCATATTACATGAACTTGCTATAAATCTTCTGCTTCCCGCTAGTACATCTAAAATTTGAGAACCTTCAAGGATAAATAACTTCTAAATAATTTTCACAATGCTAACTTCATTGTTTCTTGACAGGCTTAGACTCTCTGAGCAGTTTACCAACACTTAGTGAGTTCCCCACAGTGGGGCTTGGAGAAATAGATTGGGTTGCAGGGTGCTTCCATGCAGAGCTGAAACTGAACATTTGAGTACTGATTAACTGCTTTGAAGGGTTTAAATCTGCCCAGAAAAAGTGGTGCATGTTGGACCATGCATCCCTGCATAGCAATTTCTATGGGCGGTACTGGGCTTGAGTTGTCATTCCATCTCAATGTCCAGTAGAAATATCACAAAAGTTACAGCAATGTCTCCAAAATGACAGTGTTGACAGGCAGTAAAACCTCCACATAAACAAATAAGTGAGACACCCTACAGTAACGACTAAGTCCTCAAGCAACTGTCCCTCTCAAGCTGTCTCCCAAAAGATGGTACATCAGAAAAGAGAAGATCTGACTGACAATAAAACTCAGTCTTCCGAAAACATGCTTCAGCTGGTAACCAACAATATTTGCATCCCATTGGTGAGCTAATTTTACCTAGAAGCATTGAAAAGGCTTCAATAGCTTCGCCACAAGATTTCAGGGCTTTAGATAATTTTTTTTTCAAAAGAGTACAGTACTCGTCCTTTTTTAAAAAAAGGAGTAACGAGAAATTTTTAAAGAGTACTGACAAACAAACCAAAAAACTTTATCTTGCAGCCTTGAATCGATGTTTTTATGGACTGATTTGTGGCCAGGTGTACTGTTTGTTTTCTTATAGATACACATATTCAATATCTGTGTCTGTTAGGCTAGGTGGTGGCACTTTTGCTTGAAAAAAATTGGGCACCATTTTTTGGTTTATGAAACGCCACGAGAATCGTCATGATCAGTTGGCTTCTCACACGTTAGTGAGGCTAATAGTAAGGATGTCTCTTCTGGAATTATATACATGTATATTTACATGCATTTCACAAGTAAGTGGTGTACTGGGTCGAAGCAATAGCAACGTTTATTATTTAAAAAACATTTGAACATTTAACTTCTAGGTATCTTTTAATATAGAATTATAATATTTAAATAAAAATTAAATTTGTTTGATTCATCTGAAAGCGTGTTATTAAAGCAATACAAAAAATAACCGATGACTGAATAAGTAATCTGTTCAAGGGAGACTACTCAATAATTATCCATGTCATTTGACGCTTCAGAACTCGGGCTGAATGTGCGTCTTCACTGGTTGCCAATGATCTGCAAAGACTCTGATCAAAATGCTAAGGTAGTGTTTGCAATATCCCCGCAGCTTGATCAGTCTGCGACAGTATTACAAGTAAACAGTGTGTATACCGAGCTACCTCGCACAACACCTTGCAAAGACCCAGATCAACATGCGCAACCCGGGCAACCCCTTTTCTCACCTATCTCTGAGTAGCCCTGCAAAAGGCTCTTGGGGTCAGCGAAGACTGAGCAGTTTACAATGATGCACAGGCTACTCCGAGTCTTCACTGGTCGCACGATACTCGAAGACTTAGACCAGCATGCGCAACCACTATGTAAGTCAGAACAACATGCGCAACAACTACGCAAGTCCGTTTGGATAACCCAGCTTGTAAAATCAGCGATGCGCAGACTGATGCGCGTCGATACTGTTGAGCAATGACCTGCTCATCCAATCAATTTGGCTAATGAAGTCTTGCGCGCATGCGCTGACTGACCCGAGACTTCACTGCTCGCTCGTCTTACTGTAGTTCAGATTACACCGGTTTACGCCCACCTGATTAACGATCAGATCGGCTCTATATGTGATATAATCTTGAAAGGACCGTAACCCCAACCCCAATAAAACTTGATTCCCTTGAAATAATTTATGAAAGCATAATTTTCCCGTGTGAGAATTTCCCGCCTTTTATTACACACGTCATTTATTTCACGTGCGTTCCAAATACGCTCTCAAAAAATATTAAATGTGTAATGCTAATTTGTTTTTCGTACCTGATAAGCAGCAGATTTGAAAAAAAGGAGTATCCTCCCAATTATTTTCGTAATTTACGCGATTTGATTCAGCGCTGTAAAGAATGGTAGTTCCGACGACATTCCGAAATAAGCTTATGTCAAATTACTTAGAGAAACAGCCACATTTCTGGGACAGATTTCAATATGTTTGATTCTTTTATGACCTAATGCACCGCCTACGCCTACTTGTTGTGACAAAAACCTTTTGCGTAGTAAACGCCGTCAAACCAGGTTTAGGTCAATCTGATTGTGCATGACTCTTGTCTGACACAGAGATGAAATAACATGAAATACCCTTCCACCCAAAGAAACCGCTACCGTCTGACTTGCACCACTTTGCCTAGACAGGGTCAAACCTCAATGGTTTACAAGTACTCACGTTTGGTCTGGGGACGTTTAACCTCAAATCAAACAAAAAAACATGCCTACAGTGCCAGTTTGCATAAGTTCTATTCAAAGTGTCCACACGTCAAATGAATTGATCAATCAGTTCCATTCGATTTCAGGCTTCTTTAAACTTTTGATGAGTCTTTAAACCGAGATCGCATGCCATTAGTTAAACTCAAACACACAGTGTCACACACACTTATAATGAATTAATACTGTAATCTGTAGAAAAAAAAATCAATCTGTAGAAAAAAAAATCAAAAGAGAACAAATATACAGATGATTTACAAATTGAATGTAGTACTTGTAAATAATCTGTACCCCTGTTTTACTTCTGCAAGGTAATCGGGGTCCTTGTGTACTTTTTTGTTTACACATGAATGGGTGCTAACTTCCCAGAACTGTCATTCATGGAAAACGTGACTTGAAAGTAGGTCAACACAGAAACCGAAAGTGCAAGGAATGACACTGCGTGATTGATATCAAGAGACATTTCATACAATCATGCCAAATAAGCTAACGGCGCCAAGCTAACTGACAAAAATGCTTTACTGAACCGTTTGCTTTCAAATGCCCAATAAAGGTATCAAAATAGTGTTGTATGATGTCATCAATATGGTGGTCTACTCACTGAATAATTTCCGTTCGCATGATTTCCATTGCACGTCCGACAGACCTGAGTTGAGGATTCTTGAAAGAACATACTGAGAGCACTCTGAAAAAGACAAAGTTCGGGAATAAGAAATGCTGAAGGCATCGGTGTTCAAGTGCACAATTACTGCGCAATTCAAAATCAAATTCCATTGTTTATAATTGATCAAAATGTAAACATGCGCCATTTTGAAAATTATTGACAGCCCGATTTCTTACCTCAAATTGCCAATTCGAAGCTACCAAGAACTGTTTTGCTTGTTCTACCTGACAGCCTGTGGCAAACATAAACTGATTCATCATTACTTGCTGTTTGAGAGCATCCATGCCTTTCATTTATGAAATTTTTATTTTCGCTACCCCCTCCACGCTCGCTTTTTCTGTGTTGATGTTTTTGACGGGAAGTGAGGCGTGCTGTGATTGACAAGTAATAATAATAAATATTTTGGTTTCGATTGGACGAAACTTGACAACAGGGGCGGAGCAAATGAAGAATACTTGGATTACTCTGCTTTTATCCTTTGCATCGTGCACATGAATTTTCATGAAAATACCAAAGGATTGAGGCTGTCCATAAAAGTGAATGATTTCTTTTAACGCTACAGAATGAAAAGAAGCTGTTTTTGTAATTTTAATGGTCGGATGGCGTTTTTAAGTCCCACGAAATGAAATATAAACAATGGTGACGTCACTAGCAAACTGCTTTCCAGCTCAATGGTTAATTATCTGGTAAAAGCCAGTACCCACAGTAACAAGATGTTTCGCCCCCAAGACGTTTTGCCCTAGTCATTTCGCCCCCGAACCCTAATCCCATTCCTCCCACACCATATAAATAGAGAGAGAGAGAGAGAGAGAGAGAGAGAGAGAGAGAGAGAGAGAGAGAGAGAATCATAGATCGAAGTACTTTGAATTACAATGTAAATTGTCAATTATGACACTGCGCATGCACACACTACTCGAAAGAGGGTGTTGGAGTTTACAAAGATAGATACTCATTCAGCACACAATCTTCACGCAATTAAAGCGATTAATAGTGAGGTGTGAAAACTCGTGCTCTATGCAAAGCTAATCGTCTTTAATTTTATCTTTAGCACCTTTACCAGTGAAATGTTTTCAATTGGTGGGTTGTTTCTTTAATAGTGTCGGCGAGCGACGGCTGAAAAGGTAAAATTGTCATAATTGGTTCATTTTTTTCCGCCAGTGATGTTCCATTAGGGTCTAGTTGTTTCATGTTTAATGGGAGCTGTGAGTTAATTGTATCGATCATTGCCTTCACTTCTATTTTATCTAATATGAGTGAAATAATGTGTCAACAATACAAATTACGCATTTAAAGCAAAAAAAAAAAAAAAAGGTATTTGGTAGTCCCAAACTCCAAAATTACTAAAATTTACAATTTTGACCCGCCCCCCCCCCACCACACACAAAAAAAATAGTCCCAGCCTTTGTAGCAGGCAAAGTTCAGAGTACCCCCGTCCGCCCCCCCCCCCCCACACACACACACTCCTAGGGGCCAAATGTCATTCAATGAGGGTGTTTCGACAACCACCGGACAAGCAAATTAAGTTTGATAAGTTTGACTATACCCTTCATCTGCATTTTTTGGAGCACGTTCAATCTACCAAATATCTTGGTATCACCATCACTGACGATCTTGATGTGGGGTCAACATATCTCAGAGATAACATCTAAAGCAACTAGAACTTTAGGAGTCCTTAGACGTAATTTGGCCTTTGCACCTAGGCAGACAAAGGATGCTGCATATAAAACATTAATTCGCCCTAAACTTGAATATGCAACACCCATTTGGCATCCCTATGTTAAAACTCAAATTCAGCAGGTGGAGAAGGTGCAGAGGACAGCTGCTCGCTAGAATCCTAGTCGTTTCGCCACCAAACCATTTCCTCTCCTAGTCGTTTCGCCCCCAAGACGTTTCCTCCCTTGTCGTTTCCTCCCTAGTCGTTTCGCCCCCCTGATCGTTTCGCCCCCTAGTCGTTTCGCCCACTTTCCAAGGCAAAACTAGTTCCCACTGTAGAGCTTTTATTCATCTTTACAGGACAGAGTTGGGAAGAGGCAAATATTTAAGCAGCATCGCTCTGTCAAGTCAGCATAAGAATAACTAATATTTCTTTCTTTCTACTTATACTGCGATCGGTCACATTTGATCATTACTCGCCGTTAGACATTACATACACTCCAGGTTGCAGGATTGAAAGCCTACACGGTAATCATGTAATTACGGTAGGGATCTTCAACCTGCACAGGAGATGACTCTTCCTGCACATGGGGCCTCCGTTATACGTCCCGACCCGAAGGACGATGCACGTTTTGGCATTCATACCTGCAAATGATGCCAGTGGAGCGTGTTCGGACACCGAAATAATCACCGACTTCGGGGATCGAACCTGCGGCCTCTAGCACCAGAAGCAAGTGCACCAACCACTGAGCTATCACGCTCCTGTATAGCGACTCAGGAAAGACACAAGAAAGAAAAAAGGAAAGAAAGTTCATGGAAAAAAAGGTCACTTTCTCGTCTGTTGCTGGATTCATTGTTTTATTCAATTTTGGTGTTTGCGGGTGTGTTCATTTTTTTTTCTTATTTACATTCAAAGACATAGGTACTCGATCGTTAGAACCGCAATAAAGTATGTTTGCAATATAAATTAAGCTTCGAGGTACTGTCTGGTCTGAAAAAGAGTGTAATAACAAAAACAGGGTACTATTAACACAAAAAAGAAAAAAAAAGAAAGGAAAAGAAAAAGAAAAAAGAAAACAAGAGGGCCATGATGGCCCGGGATCGCTCAACTGATCCATAGAGTAACGTCGCGAGCAGTCCTCTTTAACCTTCTTTTATAAGATACACTCTGACACAGTGTCTCTTAATAAAGATAAATACTTGACCCCTGTGACTACTTCAACTCAAACAAGGGCATCAAAACTAAACAACAGTCAATATCGTAGGTACCAGGCCTATAGTGATGCCCTGAAGAATTCTTTCTTCCCTAGAACTATTCCTCAGTGGAATAGTCTTCCCTCCTCTGTGGTAAATGCCAAAACTGCAGAGGAGTTCAAAGCCCGCATGGTGTAGATTGGGATCCAGAGGTGTGCGTTTTAGTACACCCCTGAAAGCAGATTGTAAATAGTTTTAAGAACTCATCAAGTGGGTGTTTTTTTTTTTTTTGCTAAATTCTAAATTTAGCGCACCACCCAACTGAGGTAATAGCCAAGTATGACCGACTCAGTATATGAAGATAGATAGTAACAAGTGGGTCCCGGGGAGGGCCATTATTGACCCAAAAATGTGCATAATGTTGAGGGAGGTCTAAAAGGTGAAGCTTCATACCAAATATCAACAAAGGCTACAACTGTCCACTAGGTGAAGCTCCATACCAAATATCAAAGACATGGGCCTTGCAGTTTAAGAGGAGAAGATTATTTAAAGATTTCCCTATATAAATCAATGTAAAACCAAAGGGCCTCGGGCGGGGGCATTTTTGGCCCCAGGGCTAAAATTTGAAAAACCTTGATTGAGGTCCACTAGTTGAAATTTCACACCAAATATCAAAGACCTAGGCCTTGTGGTTTCACAGAAGAAATTATTTAAAGATTTTCCCTATATAAGTCTATGTAAAACCAAAGGGCCCCGAGGCGGGGGCATTTTTGGCCTCAGGGCTATAATTTGAACATCTTGGTAGAGGTCTACAAGATGAAGCTTCATACCAAATATCAAAACCTGGGCCTTGCAGTTTCAGAGAAGAAGATTTTTAAAGATTTTCCCTACATAAGCCTATGTACAACCAAAGAGCCCCCGGGGCGGGGGCTTTTTTGGCCCCAGCATTATAATTTGAACAATCTTGGTAGGGGTCCACTAGATGAAGCTTCATACCAAATATCAAAGACCTGGGCCTTGCAGTTTCAGAGAAGAAGATTTTTACACATTTTCCCTATATAAGCCCATGTAAAACCAAAGGGCCCCGGGGTGGGGGCATTTCTGGCCCCAGCACTATAATTTGAACAATCTTGGTAGGGGTCCACTAGATGAAGCTTGATACCAAAGACATGTATCAAAGACCTGGGCCTTGCGGTTTCAGAGAAGAAGATTTTTACAGATTTTCCCTATATAAGCCCATGTAAAACCAAAGGGCCCCGGGGCGGGGGCATTTTTGGCCACAGCACTATAATTTGAACAATCTTGGTAGGGGTCCACTAGATGAAGCTTCATACCAAATATCAAAGACCTGGGCCTTGCGGTTTCAGAGAAGAAGATTTTTTAAGTTTTCGGTGAAAAAAATCTATTTTTGGCTCCTGTGACCTAGATGTGCAACTGACCGGAACCATTTGAACAACTTTGAAAGGGGACAGCCTAAAGATCATTCCTGTGAAGATTGGTCAAAATCCGATTAGTGGTTTAAGAGGAGATGTCGTTTGAAGAAATTGTTTACGCACGGATGACAGACAAAAAGTGATCCTAATATAACACACAAGAGGGCCATGATGGCCCTGGATCGCTCACCTGATCCATAGAGTAACAAGTGGGCCCCGGGGAGGGCCATTATTGACCCCAGGGTTATAATGTGCATAATATTGAGGGAGGCCAAAAAAGGTGAAGCTTCATACCAAATATCAACAAAGGCTATAATTTGAACAATCTTGGCAAAGGTCTACTAGATGAAGCTACACACCAAATATCAAAAACCTGGGCCTTGCGGTTTCAGAGAAGAAGGGTTTTTTTAAAGATATTCCCTACATAAGCCTATGTAAAACCAAATGGCCCGGGGGCGGGGGCATTTTTGGCCTCAGGGCTATAATTTAAACAATATTGATAGAGGCCCACTAGATGAAGCTTCACACCAAATATCAAAGGCCTGGGCCTTGCTGTTTCAGAGAAGAAGATTTTCAAAGATTATCTCTATATAAGGCTATGTAAAACCAAAGGGCCCCGGGGTGGGGGCATTTGTGGCCCGAGGGCTATAATTTGAATAATCTTGGTGGAGGTCCACTAGATGAAGCTCCATACCAAATATCAAAGACATGGGCCTTGCAGTTTCAGATAAGATGATTTTTAAAGATTTCCCAATATAAGTCTATGTAAAACCAAAGGGTCTCGGGGCGGGGGCATTTTTGGCCCCAGGGCTATAATTTGAACAATCTTGATAGAGGTACACAAGATGAAATTTCTAATCAAATATCAAAGACCGAGACCTTGTGGTTTCACAGAAGAAGATTTTTAAAGATTTTCTCTATATACGTCTATGTAAAACCAAAGGGCTCCGAGGCGGGGGCATTTCTGGTCTCAGGGCTATAATTTGATCTTGGTAGAGGTCCACTAGATGAAGCTTCATACCAAATATCAAAGACCTAGGCCTTGTGGTTACAGAGAAGAAGATTTTTCAAGATTTTCCCCATATAAGTCTATGTAAAACCAAAGGACCCCGGTGAGGGTGGGTGGGTGGGGGGGGGGGGGGCTGTAATTTTAACAATTTTGGTAGAGATCCACAAGATGAAGCTTCATACCAAATATCAAAGTCCGGGGCCTTGCGGTTTCAGAGAAGAAGATTTTTAAAGATTTTCCCTATATAAGCCTATGTAAAACCAAAGGGCCCTGGGGCGGGGGCATTTTTGGCCCCAGCACAATAATTTGAACAATCTTGGTAGGGGTCCAATAGATGAAGCTTCATACCAAATAACAAAGACCTGGGCCTTGCGGTTTCAGAGAAGAAGTTATTTAAAGATTTTCGCTGTATAAGCCCATGTAAAACCAAAGGGCCCCAGGGCGGGGGCATTTTTGGCCCCAGCAGTATAATTTGAACAAATGTGGTAGGGGTCCACTAGATGAAGATTCATACGAAATAGCAAAGACCTGGGCCTTGTGGTTTCAGAGAAGAAGATTTTTACAGATTTCCCCTATATAAGCCCACGTAAAACCAAAGGGCCCTGGAGCGGGAGCATTTTTGGCCCCAGCACTAAAATTTGAACAACCTTGGTTGGGGTCCACTAGATGAAGCTTCATACCAAATATCAAAGACCTGGGCCTTGCGGTTTCAGAGAAGAAGATTTTTAAAGATTTTCCCTATATAATCCTATTTAAAACCAAAGGGCCCCGGGGCGGGGGCATTTTTGGCCCCAGCACTATAATTTGAACAACCTTGGTAGGGGTCCCTTAGATGAAGCTTCATACCAAATAGCAAAGACCTGGGCCTTGTGGTTTCAGAGAAGAAGATTTTAAAGGATTTCCCTATATAAGCCCATATAAAACCAAAGGGCCCCGGGGCGGGGACATTTTTGGCCCCAGTACTATAATTTGAACAATCTTGGTAGGGGTCCACTAGATGAAGCTTCATACCAAATATCAAAGACCTGGGCCTTGTGGTTTCAGAGAAGAAGATTTTTTAAATTTTCGGTGAAAAAAAAAGGTATTTTGGGCTCCTGTGACCTAGATGTGCAACGGACCGGAACCATTTGAACAACATTGAAAGGGGACCACCTAAGGATCATTCCTGTGAAGTTTGGTCAAAATCCGATCAGTGGTTTAGGAGGAGATGTCGTTTGAAGAAATTGTTTACGCACGGACGGACGCACGGACGCACGACGGACGACCGACAAAAAGTGATCCCAAAAGCTCACCTCGTCACTACGTGACGGTGAGCTAATAAAGAAAGAAGGAAAACACCAACATAAATCAGTACTGGTAATATATAAATAAATAATCAAGAAAGTCCAGCTTCATGGGTAATTTGTGTGATCAGAGAACATTAAATGACTAAAACGCTATACAATGAACAAAACTACCTATAAATAAATATTTTTATGTGATAAAAAGATAAAAAGAGTTAAAAGACAATAAATGTTTCAAAGAGCACGCGATTTCATCCTCACCATTAATCGTTGCCCACCGACACTATTATCAAACCAACCGACTAATTCAAAACAAAACTGATTAAGGTGCTAAAAAGATCATTAAAGATGTTTAAATTAGATTCGGTACTAAGTTATTTAGACAAATTGTGGGTATTCCGATGGGTACTAATTGCGCAACTCTTGTGGCTGATCTGTTCTTGTATTGTTATGAAAGAGACTTCTTGTTGTCGCTTTCCATTGATAACCAATCTGAAATTATTGAAGCTTTTAGCTCCACTTCTAGATATATAGATGATTTATTAAATATTGATAATACCTATTTCGATGGTTTGATCAGTCAGATTTACCCCCCCCCCCACCAGAACTTCAGTTAAATAAAGCAAATTCTTCTGATACCGAGGCCCCGTTTTAGGATTTACATCTATCTATTGTAGATGGATTTGTATCGTGCAAAATTTATGATAAACGCGATGACTTTGATTTTGAGATTGTAAATTTTCCTTTTTTGGATGGTGATGTTCCTCGTGCGCCATCCTATGGCGTTTATATTTCGCAATTAATTCGATTTGCTAGAGTGTGTAGTCATGTAACTGACTTCAACACTCGTAATAAATTATTAACGGCTAAACTCCTTAATCAGGGTTATCGGTACCATTAACTACGCAAAGCCTTTTCAAAATTTTATAGACGCCATTCTGATTTAATTTCAAAATTCAATACTGGACTTAAATCTCTTCTGCAACAAGGTCTATCGGAACCCGAATTGTATGGTGACTTAGTATATAAATTCAGAAAAATATATAACCGCAATGACTTCAGCACCCAATTTCGTAAAATCATTATTCGATATAAAAAGATTGGGTACAGTATGGATCTTATACGACAGACTGCATGCATTGTAGTTAACCCAATCACGGTTGTCAACTTTGCTTCCCTCTTTAATTGCACGCCGGTGGGTAAGGCCTCAGATTCTATGACGGCTCCAATGTAAAGGCTTATTGAGAATTAGAGAGATCTTATTCAAGGTAATGTTGGTTGGTGCCTGATGCTCTGTCTCTGGTCGGGCCAATCGGAGTCTAACTGTTGGTTTTCTTTTGATTCAGCATTTCAGTGGTTTCTTGCTGTCGAGTCCTCACCGTTGTCTCACCTCTGTGGTTCTTTGATTTTTGTGTTCACGGAGATGTTGCACTGATGAGTTAGGAGGCCTTCATGCGGACTGAACAAATTATTTGTCTAAATCGCGACGGAAGTAAGGGCGAGGATTGTGGCCACGTAAAATCGATTTAAGCCCCCCAGTGGAAATCATTCCACTGACCGTTCCAAGGCGGTTCTTCTGTGGCGGTTTATTTATGGCGTTGTTTGTTACTTACTGTGTGTATCACTTGCGTCTTTTTATTTTGGATGGCCATTTTGTGGGACAGTAACTGTCCTTATGGCCTTCCTTTGTTTAGGTTTCCATTATGGTCTGGTCGCTTAATGTTTGTATTTCTTTCCCTTTGGTGTCTTTGATGGGTGCAGTAAGTTAATTGTATCGATTCCTGATCTTTGTTTTACTTCTACTTTGCAAAGAGCACGAAGAGCACGTGTTTTCGTACCTCATCATTAATCACATTGGCTGCGTGATTAATGAGTCAAAATGAGTTAAACCAAATAAACAATTCTATTTATGGTATTGATCAAAACAGGTAATACTTATCATAAATTCTAATTAACGTTTCCATTCAAACTACATGTTCCCCTCTCGCTCTCTCTCTCTGTTCATAAATCTTTTAATACAAAACAACTAGGGGGAATGGTTTGGGGGCGAAGCGACTAGGGTTTAGGGGCGAAACGACTAGGGGCAAAAAAAGGGGAGGGGCGAAACGACTAGGGGGAAAACGACCAGCCAGGAAACGTTTTGGAGGCAAAACGTCTTGTTACCGCTCGCTGGACCTGCTGACGATGGAGAAATAGAAAAAAGAAGTGGAGACCATGATCAGTAATCAATACAATTAACCCACAGCCCCCATCAGAGACACCAAAGGGAAAGAAACACAAACATGAAACAACAGACCCTAATGGAAATATCAACAGCGGAAAGCCAAAAGGACAGTCACTTTCCCGAAAAATGGCCAACATGCTGTCCAAAATAAAATAATATAAGCGACACAAATACCCAAAGACAAACCATAGCAAAATAAACCGAGACAGAAGGACCGCCTTGGAAGGTTAGCGGAAACGATTTCTACTGGGGTGCTTAAATCGATTTTACGTGGCCACAATCGAAGTAGCGTTGGTGACATGCTTAACGAGCTACAGTGGCCGTCACTAGAGGCCCGTTGTGAGCAGTCCTCTTTAAAGACACATTTTTTTCTCGATATAAAAGGGGTGGCCTGTCTAATCGGCTGCAATAAACAAGTCCTTCGGACCATAGTGCACATCAAAGGCTTATCTTATCTAAGTGATTATGAGGTGATTATGAGCAGAGACTCTCTGAGAGATATGGTTAATAGGGGGCTCTATAAGGAGAAATCTTTTATGGTATATTTTTTTAATTTTATTGAGATTGTTTCCAACAAAACATTGTTTTAAATTACTTCCTTTTTATTAAAAAAGCAAAGGAAATTACTGACATTCATTGTTTCATTGACTCAAATGTGAAAAGAAGTAAACTAAATGAATTGATTAATTCAAGATTAAATCAATTAACATTTATTTATTTATTCACTTATTTATTTATTATTTTTGAAAGTATTTTGTACAAATCATATAATGTCTAAAACATTAGCTTTTTATAGTTTCAGTCAAGATGCAACTATAAAGTGTTTTTTGTTTCAGACACAATCATATCAGAAAAGAGAGCCACCCACATTTTTATTCAGTAAAACAGGGGCCTAGAGAATTGTACTTTATTTTTCTTATTTCTACTCCAAAACATATATTGTGGGTCCTCGTTAGAACCACCTCGCAGAGGCGGTTCTAACAAGTATTCGCAATGTTATAACATATTGTACAGTAAAACTGGGGTTTAGAGAGGTATACATTATTTTTTTATTACTATTCAAAAATATATATTGTGGGTCCTCGCTAGAAACCCCTCGCAGAGACTTTCTAACGAGTACTCAAAATTTAACAATAGTGTACCGTAACTAGGATTTAGAGGGGTAAATATGTTCTATAAAAGGGTTATGCTTTGGAAGCAAAGAATAAACAAAAGAACTGGAAAATATGAAGTGTACAAGCCCTCCCCCACCCCCGGCCAGACCAGCCAGCCTCGGCCAACCAGGCCCCACTAGTGACCCTCAAATATTTTCAAAATTCCACAATGACATCAATAATTCTAAAGGACAAGAAAATATAAACTACACTATGATGTAGGGCAGGGAGACTTTTAACGGCCCCCCACGCTCCCAGACACCAGCCGTAGTGACGTCAAATATGTTCTATAAAAGGGGTATCCTTTGTAATTTTTTCTTATTTCTACTCAAACACAATATATATTTTGAGCCGAAATATTAAAGATATCAGGATTTTATCATTTTTGGTCATAGAATTTAACCAGATATTTGAATATACATGTTTTGGAATGATTAGAAATAATGGTGACTAAAAATGAAAAAAGAACAAAAGTGTGGAATATCAAAACCAGGACGTAGTTATCAAACAAGCAAATGAATAGATGTGAATTTTCTCCAAGTAGTTGATTGCCCTCTCTTGGCCCCTAACTGTATGACAGCCAGAATACCCCAAAAGTATCTTATCTCAAAACTGATTTTTTCAATAACCGGTCATTAGGGTGTTATGCAATCAAAATGTGTCTTTAACCACCCGATTCGATTATTTCGACAGCTGAAGGTGCTGAGGATTGTGTAGCTAAGTTTACCTCTTTGGTTAGAGCTAGGGACTGACATCCCATATCACAGGTCGTAGTGTATGAATATCATTTGACGTCTCACCAGTAACAAAATAGTAGTGGAGGCAATGATCAGGAATCATTACAATCAACCCACAGCTCCCATCAGGGATATCAAAGGGAAAGACACACAAACTTGAAACAACAGACCCAAATGGAAACACAAACAGCGGGAAGCCAAAAGGACGGTTAATTTCCCACAAAATGGCCAACAGGCTATCCAAAATAAAATAACATAAGCGACATAAACACCCAAAGACAAACCATAACAAAAATAAACCGCGACAGAAGAACCGCCTTGGAACGGTCAGCGGAAACGAATTCCACTGGGGGCTTAAATCGATTTAACGTGGCCACAATCTACGCCCTTTCTTCCGTCGCGATTTAGACAAATAATTCGTTAAGTTCGCATGAACTCCTAACTCATCAGAACACTGAGGACTCGACAGCAAGAAACCACTGAAATGCTAGAGCAAAAGAAAACCAACAGTTAGACTCCGATGGGCCCGACCAGAGACAGAACATCAGGCACCAACCAACATTACCTTGAATTAGATCTCTCTAATTCTCAATAAGCCTTTACGTTGGAACCGTCATATAATCCGAGGCCTGACCCACCGGCGTGCAATTAAAGAGGGAAGCAAAGTTGTCAACCCGTAATTTGGTTATCTACCATGCATTCAGTCTGTCGTATAACATTTATGTTGCACCTAATCTTTTTATATCGAAGAATGATTTTACGAAATTGGGTGCTGAAGTCATTGCGGTTATTTATTTTTCTGAATTCTGATTCTGAACCTTCTTTTGTAAGATATACTCTGATACAGTGTCTATTAATAAAGATAGGTACTTGACCCCTGCAACAGCGTCAGTCCAAACAAGGGCATCAAAAGTAAACAACTCGCTATATCGTAGGTACGAGTCATAAAGCGATGCCCTGAAAAAATCTTTCTTTCCTAGAACTATTTTGGAATAGTCTTATTTGTGTTCACGGAGATGCTGCACTGATGGGTTAGGAGGCCTTCATGCGGACTGAACAAATTATTTGTCTTCATCGCGACGGAAGTAAGGACGAGGATTGTGGACACGTAAAATCGATTTAAGCCCCCCCCCCCCCCCCCCAGTGGAATTCGTTTCCGCTGACCGTTCCAAGGCGGTTCTTCTGTCGCGGTTTATTTTTGTTATGGTTTGTATTTGGGTGTTTGTGTCGATTATGTTATTTTATTTTGGATCGCCTATTGGCCATTTTGTGGGAAAGTAACTGTCCTTTTGGCTTTCCTTTTTGTTGATTGTATCGATTCCTGATCATTGCCTCCACTTCTATTTTCCCTCTTCTGTGATGGATGTCTAGACCGCAGAGGAGTTCAAAACCCGTACAGTGAGAGAGTGAGGCTCAGAGGTATGCGTTTTAGGATACCTCTGTTATTTAGATTGTAAATGGTTTTAAGGACCCACCCAGTGTTTTATATTTAGCTAAATTCCAGCTGAGGTAATGGTCAAGTGTGACCGACTCAGTATAATTAAGAAATTAGATATAGACAGTGTTCTTTTAGTCGTAGATTCTTCAAAATTTTGCACGGATTTTTTAACGTTAAAAAGGAGAAGTAAAACAAAGATCAGGAATCGATACAATTAACTTACTCCACCCATCAAAGACACCAAAGGGAAAGAAACACAAACATTAAGCGACCAGACCATAATGTAAACCTAAACAAAGCAAGGCCATAAGGACAGTTACTTTCCCACAAAATGACCATATGGTCAACTAAAATAAAAAGACACAAGTGATACACCCAGTAAGTAACAAACAACACCATAAATAAACCGCCACAGAAGAACCGCCTTGGAACGGTCAGTGGAAAGATTTCCACTGGGGGGGGGGGGGCTTAAATCGATTTTACGTGGCCACAATCCTCGCCCTTACTTCCGTCGCGATTTAGACAAATAATTTGTTCAGTCCGCATGAAGGCCTCCTAACTCATCAGTGCAACATCTCCGTGAACACAAAAAATCAAAGAACCACAGAGGTGAGACAAGGGTGAGGACTCGACAGAAAGAAACCACTGAAATGCTGGAGCAAAAGAAAACCAACAGTTAGACTCCGATTGGCCCAACCAGAGACAGAGCATCAGGCACCAACCAACATTACCTTGAATTAAATCTCTCTAATTCTCAATAAGCCTTTACGTTGGAGCCGTCATAGAATCTGAGGCCTGACCCACCGGCGTGCAATTAAAGAGGGAGGCAAAGTTGCCAACCGTGATTGGTTTAACTACCATGCATGCAGTCTGTCGTATAACATCCATGTTGTACCCAATCTTTTTATATCGAAGAATGATTTTACGAAGTTGGGTGCTGAAGTCATTGCGGTTATATATTTTTCTGTATTTATATACTAAGTCACCATACAATTCGGGTTCCGATAGACCTTGTTGCAGAAGAGATTTAAGTCCAATATTGAATTTTAAAAATTAATCAGAATGGCGTCTATAAAATTTTGAAAAGGCTTTGCGTAGTTTATGGTACCGATAACCCTGATTAAGAAGTTTAGCCGTTAATAATTTATTACGAGTGTTGAAGTCAGTTACATGACTACACACTCTAGCAAATCGAATTAATTGCGAAATATAAACGCCATAGGATGGCGCACGAGGAACATCACCATCCAAAAAAGGAAAATTTACAATCTCAAAATCAATGTCATCGCGTTTATCATAAATTTTGCACGAAACAAACCCATCTACAATAGATAGATGTAAATCCAAAAACGGGGCCTCGGTATCAGAAGAATTTGCTTTATTTAACTGAAGTTCTGGGGGGTAAATCTGACTGATCAAACCATCGAAATAGGTATTGTCAATATTTAATAAATCATCTATATATCTAGAAGTGGAGCTAAAAGCTTCAATAATTTCAGATTGGTTATCAATGGAAAGCGACAACATGAAGTCTCTTTCATAACAATACAAGAACAGATCAGCCACAAGAGGTGCGCAATTCGTACCAATCGGAATACCCACAATTTGTCTAAATAACTTAGTACCGAATCTAATATAAATATATATAATATATATAATATAATATAAAAGTTTAATGAGTTGATATTGTTCTACGCCATCGAATCAAAAAGCGGGCAAATACAATGACAAGGCAAGCATAATCTTCAATATGTTGAAGGAGGCTAATAGATGGGAGAAACAGAAGCTGAATAAGTTGATATCTGAAAATAGAAGTGAATGCAATGATCAGGAATCGATACAATTAACAGCTCCCAGCAGAGGCACCAGAGGGACAGAAACGCAAACATGAAACAACTAGACCCTGGTGGAAACATCAATAGCGGAAAATCAAAAGGACAGCTACTTTCCCACAAAATGGCCAACTGAGTATCCAAAGCAAAAGATCACAAGCGACACACACACTCAAAAGACAAGCCATAACAAAAAATAAACCGCGACAGGAGAAACGCCTTGGAACTGTCAGTGAAACGAATAACACTGGGAGGGGGGAGTGCTTAAATAGATTTTACGTGACCACAATCCTTGTCCTTACTTCTTTCTTTCTTTCTACTTATACTGCGATCGGTCACATCTGACCACTACCAGCATGTGTACATTACATTTGCAAGATGAAAGCCTACACAGTATTCAGTGAGAAGAGATAAAGAGGACTAAATGAAACTTCAGAATGATAGATCAGGATGTTGGTCACGTAAATAGGGCATCTGATTTCAGCCCCTTAAATTCAATATTATGCAGATAACTAGGAAGAGAACAAATAAAATTGAGGCTTCTTACATCTTAGAGGGAACGGTCCTCAAGAACGTGGATTCCATTAAATAGCTTTGTGTGACACTCACACACGATTTGAGATGGAATACACATATGAGCAACATGTGTACTAATGCAATTAGAACGCTTGGTTTCCTGGGGCGAAATCTTCATCAATGTCCCCAGGATGCAAAAGAGGCAGCATATAAAGTTCTTGTTCGCCCAGTCTTGGAATATGGTTTTTGTATTTGGGACCCCAGCGGAGTGGTCCTTAATGAAGAAATTGAAAAAGTTCAGAATAGAGGTGCTAGATTTATAACAAACAACTGGGAGCATGACTGGACTACTAGGAAAATTAAGATGGGAGTCTCTCAAGAAAAGGAGAAAAGACAGTAAGCTCATACTTTTATTCAAACGTCTAAAGGGTGCTACCAGCACAGATGACCTTGTTCGCCCAGCTAGGCAGTGTAGAATTCATCATTCATTGGTGTTTCAGACCCTTACTGCAAGAACTGGCATTTATAAAGAATCCTTCTTCCCCTGAACCATTAAGGGGTAGCCCCTATGTGCTTATAGTGCACCGTTACCTTAAAAAACCAGTTCAGTCAGCCGAACCATTAGAGATTGGAGTGCTTTGGTGCAGTGGTAGCGCATCGGATTTGTGATCGAGAGGTTGCGGGTTCGATCCTCACGCTGACCAAAGTGTTGAGCCCCTGAGCAAGGCACTTCATCCACATTGCTTAAAAAAATACTGGTTACCACCCAGGAAATCCACTCAGATGTGAGCGAGTAGCAGTAATAGGAGAAAAAAAAAAAAAAAAAAAAAAGATTGGAATGCCTCTCCGATTCGGTTATTTTAGCAGCTGCAGGTGCTGAGATTTGTGTAGGTAAGTTTACCTCTTTAGTGAGAGCTATAAGGACTAACTTCTCATCACAGGTCTTGGTGTATGAGTGTCATTTGACGTGTCACCAGTAACAATTCTGATTCTGATCTGAATCATGTAATTACGGCAGGGGTCTTTAACCTACACATGGTATGACTCTTTCTTTCTTTCTACTGATACTGCATCGGTCACATTTGGCCATTTACCGCAGGTGTACATTACATACACTCCAGGATTGCAGGATGAAAGCCTACACAATAATCATGTAATTACGGTAGGGATCTTTAACCTGCACAGGTTCTCCCCGCACAGGGGTTCTCCAGTTAACGTCCCGACCCGAAGGACGGTGTACTTTATGACATTCATAATAGAAGTAGAGGCAATGATCCCTGATGCCAATGGAGCGTGTTCGGACACCGAATTTTATCGCCGCTGCCGGGGATCGAACCCGGGCCCTCTAGCATCAGAGGCAAGTGCTCTAACGACTGAGCTATCACGCTCCACATCACGCTTCCTGCACAGGAGGCCTCCAGTTAACTCCCGATCCGAAGAACGGTGCACTTTATGACATTCATCCCTGCAATGATGGCAATGGAGCGTGTTCGGACACCGAATTTTATCGCCGCTGCCAGGGATGGAACCCGGGACCTCTAGCATCAGAGGCAAGTGCACTATCCACTGAGCAATCACGCTCCACATCACGCTTCCTGCACAAGAAGCCTCCAGTTAACTCCCGATCCGAAGGACGGTGCACTTTATGACATTCATCCCTGCAAATGATGGCAATGGATCGTGTCCGAATTTTATCGCCGCTGCCAGGGATGGAACCCGGGACCTTTAGCATCAGGCAAGTGCACTTACCACTGAGCTATCACCCTCCTCCTTCGCCATTTAGACAAATAATTTGTTCAGTCCGCATGAAGGCCTCCTAACTCATCAATGCACCATCTCCCAAACAAACACAGCCTTGTTGTTGTTTTCCAGTTTCCCCGTGTCACGGGTCGTCAGCTGGTGGGGTCCCAGGGAACGAATCCATTCTGGCACTACACCGTAGCCGTTCGGTGGTATCCCCATACCACGTTGCCGGTGAATGGGTAGACCATCGCTCGGCTCCAGCCCCGTCCGTCCGTGTCTATCGTAAGTCCGCTGCAGTCGGTCCATTTTGTCTTCTACTCGACGTTATAATTTTTGCTTGTCAATATGCCGAACCGTGTCAGAGCAGGAAAGGGTCAATTTTGATATTGGTATTTTTGTTTTTTATTTTTTTTTTTATTTGATTTTTGTATATTTATGTAACGTATGTACATTTTTACATTGTTTGGTCTGTTTCCCCAGCTTGTTGAGTGGTCTATTTTTTAAGTATATATATGCGGGCGGATGTGCTTACCCCGCCACGGACCTGTTTTGTTTGTTTTTCTTGTGCCTTAAAGGTGTTGTTGTCCGTTTTGGGGCAAGCCCACCCGCTCACAGTTGCTGGGGGTGACAGTTTTTGTACCTGCAAGATTGTGCTAGTGGTTTATATATATATATATATATTTTTTTTTGTTTTTTGTTTTGTCTGTACATACAATAAGTAACATAATAACATGAAGTGCCGGCCTACGCGGTCTCGGGCTTGAATTCGTATTTATTTTTTTAGTGAGTGACTTCTATCGCGGAGGATGTGCAAAGTAGGCCAATCCCTTTTTATGCATTTGCCGTTTTAGGTTAAGAAAAAGTGATGCCTTCCTCGAGGTAGGATGCCGCACTCTGCGGTACCATAAGTGGGTCAGTCGCCATGTCTGCATATCATTTACGCATCCTAAGTGAAGGAAGGCACCATAGGAGGAAAGTGTATTCCTGCCTAGCCATTTGGAGGCCCGAGACAACGTTTGCCGATCTCGTTTGTGTTGTTGTCCTTTTTGGGACAAGCCCATCCGCCCAAAGTTGCTGGGAAGGACAATTTTTGTACCTGCAAGGTTGTGCTTGAAGATTATATTTGTGTTTTGTTTTTGTTTATTCTGTACATACAACATATAACATAGTAACATGGTGTGTTGGCTTCCGCCGTCTCGGGCCCAAATTCGTATTTATTTTAGTTAGTGGGTGACCTCTATCGCGGAGGATGTGGAAGGTAGGTCAATCCCCTTTTATGCTTTTTCGTTTGAAGTTAAGAAAAGGTGATGCCCTCCTCGACGCAGGATGTCGTATTCTGTGGGACCGTAGGAGAGTCATTTTGTGTCGCCATGTTTGCATATCACTATCGCATCCTACGTGTAGGAAGGCATCATAGTAGAAAAAAAAAAGTATTCTTGCCTAGCCGTTTGGGGACCCGAGACAACGTTTGCCAATCTCTTTGGTCAAAGTGGTTAGTGCAAATTGTTATATAATCATGTAGGTCGCATACAAGCGTCCGCCTGCGCACGTGCGCAGTCGAGCGCTCCTATGCGATCTTGTTTTTAATGTTTCATATTTACACAAATAAAAATGTTTGAAATCGCTTTTTGAGAAAACTCTTCTTCTTCTTCTTCTAACTCCAGGTTTTTGATCTCTCTTTTCTATACTATCCTCTCTACTGTATTCCTATCCTACAACTATCGCTATATCTACCTATCTAGTGTGATTGTATGTTGTTTTGGTTTCGCATGGGTGGTTGTGTGTGTTAAAAGCCTTCCTTCAGGTCGCACTAAGTCATGCCCTAGTTAGTTAGTTAATTGCCCTTGTCTGTTTTGATATGTGGCCATCTTGACCGTTTGTCTTTATTACGGTCATGGCGCAATTTGCTGTTTTTGGTGATTTTTATGTTATGCGACAAGGGCAGTACGGAAGGCTGTATGATATACCGGGCGAGATGTGGTTTTTCAGTCGTGGTGGTATGCAAAAGGCCCTTTTGAGGGCCCCCAGGTCATTCCGTTTGGGTAACCTTATAATGTACATCCTTTATTCGAAAGCGAAAGTTGCGAAAAAAGAAAGAAAAAGATGTGATAAGGCGTCTTGTTTCTTATTTCTGTCCCACTTTTCTATATGCGTTCCTGAAGGAGAGGCTTTGTTTGCTAGTGTGCTGTTGTGCCGTTCTCCTTTGGGTTGTGTGGCTCTCGACCAGCCAGGCTTTTGACGCAACGCTCCTAAGTGCAAAGTCCAAGGACCGCAACCACAGCGCTACGTCTCGTTCTGACTTCCCGTTTGCCTCACCCCCTCAGGAGGGGCTGGGCGACGGATTTTCCTTGTGGTGGGTCCATGCCCAGTCCCGGCGTGCTTTCGTGTGGTCCTCTTTCGGGCTGTGTGGCTCCCGATCAGCTAGGGCTTTGGTGCAGCGTTCATAAGTGCAAAGCCAGTGGGCCGCAACCACAACGCTACACCTTGTCTTAACTTCTCGCTTGCCATACCCCCTCTGGAGGGTCGGTCGGGGCCATGGATTTTCCTTGTGATGAGTCCATGCCCCGTTCTGCTATGGTCTTCTCACAGTGATCCAGGGATCGCTGTCACCGATAGGCACTCCTAAGTGCAAAGCCGAGGCCGCAACCACAGCGCCTATCGTTGACTTTGTTCCCCTTTTCGCTGTGAGACGGCCGCCCTTTGATCACTACGGCCCTTTTTGGTTGGTAGCGTCTAAGGTGCGGTTAGATTTTTTTTTACTGTTCTGAACTCGGGTCTCTAGAGATTTTGGTTTGAAGTATGTATTCTTGTACGGGGTGTGTTTTACGGTACAATGCGATTAAATTTAGTCTGCGCCCTTAGTTTTCCCCTATATTTTTTCCAGGTAGTTTGTTTCCTCAAAGAATTTGAAGACCGCGTCCCTCATTTCCTGTGAATTTAGATTGAGCAGAGAAACCGCGTTTATCTCCCCTTGGTATCCTAATGTTATAAGTTCTCCCTTTAGTTCCCTTCTGGCGGGGCCGTGTGCGGGGCACTCTGCGAGGTAGTGTTGAACACACTCCACCCCGCCACAGTGCCCGCATAATGGATCGGCCTCGCTATAGAAGATGTTGTGTGCATTTAGTCCGTTGACCCCGAGTCTTAGTCGTGTATATATGCGATCGAGCTTTCGGCTGTCACTATATTGTACCAATTTCGGGGTCAAAGACTGACAGATCGAGTGTCTAAAGCCGTGTTGTCCCTGCCATATGCGCGCCCATTCCTTTTTGATGCTGGCCTTAATGATTGCGTATACTTCTTGTGGGGTGGGGAGGTAGTCAAGTGCCTTTCCCCGGGTCAGAGCTTCTTTGGCCAGTGTGTCTGCGCGCTCATTCCCCTGCACGTTGCAGTGGGAGGGGATCCAATCTATGTTCAGGGTGATACCTTGTTTTAGAATTTTGTATATTAGGATATGAATGTCCTGCAGTATATCTGGTCTTGTAGTGCTATTCCCAGAGTTTATGCTTTGTATTGAGCTTAATGAGTCTGTTAGTATAACAACACTATCGGGTTTTTGTTCCTGTATCCATTCCAAAGCTTTTTGTATGGCTATAAGTTCTGCAGTGTAGACTGTGAGGTGCTGGTTAAGTTTGAATTTTTGGTCGAAGTTTAATTCTGGTACTGTGAAAGCACATCCTATCTATCTCTCCATACGGCATACACCCTCAAATGAGTATTACGTGCCGGGTTCCCCGCAACATGCGATAAAAGAAAGGAGTTAAAATCAAGCGGATAGTAAGAACAGAGTAAAAGTGCATAGTGTTAGTGTATTATACAGAAGAAACAAGAAAAAGTGAGGATAAAAACAATGGTGTTTATATTTAAGGTCTGTGGTGGTACTCCTGACTGACAGCCAGTTTGAAGCTGTCAAGGCTTGTCAGGGTTGCAATGCTGGCCGGAAGATTGTTCCACTGCACTATTGCCAATGGGAAGAACGAGTATTTGTAATAATCAGTTCGAGCATAGAGTTGTCTGAAAGCCAATGAATGGGTTGTCCGGGAGCATCGATTGAGGGGGATGACATATGTAGGGATAGGGATTGCAACCAGACTGTGGACTATCTTGTAAAAGAGGACCAGTCATGAATCAGCACGCCGTTGCTCTAGAGTGCGCCAGCCCAGTTTTCCCAGCATGTCTGAGACTTTAGAATAGGGAGAATAGTCCCTCAAGACCCATCGAGCCGCCCGTCTCTGGACCATCTCAATCCTTTGAATATCTTCCTGGGTGTAAGGGTCCCAGACTGGTGCAGCATATTCCAGCTGGGGGCGGACAATAGCCTTGTAAGCTATCTCTCTAAGATCTGGGCTTTTGGCCTTAAGGTTCCTTTTCAGAAATCCAAGGGACTTGTTAGCACTGTTTGTTATTCTTTGAATGTGGGGCTCCCAGGACAGGTCGCTAGAAATGTCCACAGCCAAGTACCTGGCAGAGGGCACAACCTCAAGTGTTTGGCCATGTAGGGTGTACTGAGTTGGGATGGGTTCTCTAGCTCGTGTTACTCGAATGACCTGGCATTTACCTGGGTTGAACTCCATGTTCCAGTCGAGTTCCCAGTCTTCGAGAGTTTTGAGGTCGTCCTGTAACTGCTTGGACTCAGCAGGCTTTGTAATGGCAAGGTAGGCAGCTGTGTCGTCGGCGAAGAGTCTCACCTGAGACTTAACCTTTTCAGGCAGGTCATTTATGTAGACCAGGAAGAGGATTGGTCCGAGGACAGATCCCTGTGGGACACCTGATGTTACTGGTACCTCCTCAGAGCAATCCCCCTCAAGGACCACAGTCTGTGACCTACCATTAAGGAAAGCCTTAATCCAGGACAAGGTTCCACCTCTGACACCATAGCCATGGAGCTTGTAAATTAGTTTCTCGTGGCTCACCTTGTCAAATGCCTTGCTGAAATCCAGCAGTATGAGGTCTGTTTGTTTGCTGTCAGATAGGTTTTGGTGCAATTCCTCAATAAGCATAGTGAGTTGAGTTTCGCATGACCTCATGGCACGGAAGCCATGCTGGAGGTCATAGAGGATATTGTGTTGATCCAGATGCTTCACATCCCGTTTCTTTTTTGTCAGCATCTTTGCTTCCATCAGTGAAAATTTTAAACGCTTGCTAATAGTTTTCACTAATGTGTGATTCTGCGATCTCATTGCATTTTTTCTGTGATGTTTCATTTTTCTTTATGACACCCGTTAGTGTTGTTTTTGCGCATCTAGGCTTCTTAAGTTAAAAACTTCCGGATATGTTTGTTCCGCTGTTTTGACCTGCTCGAGGTCATGGTTTTTAATTAGGTCCTGGACTTTGATAATATAGGGGATCTTTCCTCTTAACCTATCTCTTTTAACATGATTGGGCGTGTCGGCAATCATTTCGTTTATGAGGAGACTTTCCCTAACACAGCCTGATATTGGAAGCAGTTTTTACCCATTACTATCATGCAGGGAACCAGAATGAAGACAGTGCGAGCACAGAAAATGATGACGTTATATGCACGGAAGTGCTGTAGCAATTACAGATTTGCCAAAGAGATGAATTTGACGAACTTTTAAAGACACAATGGGAAATTTTGCCACATCCCTTGGAAGACGATCTGGTGGAGTTGAAGTAGTTGATTATTCTTCTAACAATGCTTACAAGTATCCACCCAAAACGGGTAAGATAAAGCGTTTTTAATGCGTTCACGAATAAAATTGTTGGTTACTCCTTAGTACAGATTTTCTGACATTTGGGACTTTTACCGAAAACAAATATCTATCTATCGTGGAGCGCTTTGGTGCAGTGGTAGCGCATCGGATTAGTGATCAAGAGGTTGCCGGTTCGAGTCTCGCGCTGAGCAAAGTGTTGTGCCCTTGAGCAAGGCACTTCATCCACATTGCTTAAAAAAAAAAGAAAGAAAACAGAAAGTACTGGTTACCACCCAGGAAATCCTGCTCGTAATGCTCAGATGTGAGCGAGTAGCAGTAATAGGAGAAAAAAAAAAAAAAAAAAAAAAATCTATCTACTAATACTTCGTCGGTCACATTTGATGACCATTACCACAGGTGTACATCTTCTTCTTCTGGTTTCGCCTTAACCCCCAGAGGGGACACAGACGGTGTATCACATACACTCCAGTTTTGCAGGATGAAAGCCTACACAGTAATCATGTAATTATGGTAGGGTTCTTTAACCTGCACAGGGGATGGTTCTCCCTGTACAGGGGGCCTCCAGTTAACGCCCCGATCCGAAGGACGGTGCACTTTATGACATTCATCCCTGGGTCATTCTAAAAATAATGTACAGTTTGGACAGTGAAATGCTTCATGTGCAAAATTGTTATTTCTATCATTTTTCATGATATTGTTAAATTGTGATAGGGTTTGAATGAAAAGGCATCACTGACTACACCTCATACTTGCCGAAAAATAATGTTTCATCTTCTTTTAATGTGCATGCCATGGCAATGATGTCATTACCGTAACACACATATAAACACCCATAAGATTTTGATTTCTAATTTTGAATGTATTATTTTTATATAAATTATATGTTGCAGTTATGATGCAAACATTACAACCAAAAATCAATGAATATCTCACTCAAAATTCAGAAAACATTGAAAGTTTACACATTCAAAACACCAAAATACATTTTTCTAATATTTGATTTGTGCTTTTTCTGTTTAAAATTTGGATAAAGTAATCACTTACTGTGTTATATTATTTCTTGGACAAGCAAGTATCTATAGAACATGCACACATTTGTTTGCATGGTATAATTAGCCTGTAAGAGAGGTTTAATCACAAGAAAAGTTACGGAAATGACACATTTTTCTTGTTATGGAAATGACGTTACGGAAATGACAGTTAAATTATCGGTCATATCATAGACACAGGTCAGTTTATAGCTACAAATATTAATTGTATCACTTCAGTAGGCATCAAACAATGCATTTATCTTGAAAAAACTGAACGAATCCCAGTATTACTTGGTATCATGTCATTACCGTAACCAACAGTGTTTCGGAAATGACGGTTACGGAAATGACAGTTTCATCGTTTTTATCCGTTTTTCATACCTTATTTTAATGGAGGCCTTGTAGTGCTGTTCAATTATTGTATGTACACTTATTATGTAGCTGTAAGTACGATAACAAAACATGTTCAGGGGAAGATAAACTTTTAAACAGGTGTACGGTAATGACATACAGAAAAGGTACAGGCCCCCGCCCATAGGGGCTTGAAGAAATATATGGGCTGCATGATGCTTCCACGCAGAGCTGAATCTGGCCCGCACACTAGTACTGGTAAACCGCTTAGAGGATCTAAGCCTGTCCAGGAACCGCGGTGCGAGGCGGACCGTCCATGCTAATAAACCCTTTTGGTTTCATTGTGCGACAGGGCTTGAGATGTCATTTCATCTCAATGTCGGGTAAAAGTCCCACAAAATTGGAAGCAACGTCTCCAAAATGACCTTTGCAGTGCTGACGGGGACGTTAAACCTCAAATCAACCAACCAACAGAAAAGGTACTCATCTAAATTGACGCCTTTAAGTCTTTGTCCCTGACTTTTATCATCAGCTATCCAGGTTAAATATTCACTGAATTATTCCCAACATAAAGTGCTTGAAGGGTGGTCAAAGGGGATTTCTTTTAGAAATTTCAATATCTTTCTGAAATAAAATATTTGTTAGCGTTACGGAACTGACAAAAAATACAGGGACAAAACGTAAAGCTTCAAATGAACTCTTGAAATTGTCTTATTGTACACATTGTTTCTAGATTATATTACAGTTAAGTATAATTTGCTTAAAAATTCGAAGTGGGTGACAGATAGGGGCATGCTATTGAAGTTCATTCTTGATAAATATCAAATGTACCATACAGGGACATGGCAAAAAGCAAGCCCCTACCATCTCGGATGATCATTTTTGTAAATATATTCATATAAAATGTAAAAAAAAATAATATATTTAGACTCAGTTTTGATTAATATTACATAGAAAATAATTAGTGTGCATTTAAACGTAACTGGGTGTGTTTTAAGCTTCAATGATTTACAGTGACATAAAACGCACATTTATTTTGGAATGACCCCACTGCAAATGATGCCAATGGAGCGTGTTCGGATACTGAAATTTTCACACCGCTGCCGGGGATCGAACCCGGGACCTCTAGCATCAGAGGCAAGTGCACTAACCACTGAGCTATCACGCTCCATTGCATACATTACATACACTCCAGTTGTAGGATGAAAGCCTACACAGTAATCATGTAATTACGGTAGGGATCTTTAACCTGCACAGGGGATGGTTCTCCCTGCATAGGGGGCCTCCAGTTAACGTCCCGATCTGAAGGTCGGGTATAAAAGCCAAGGCCGGGCAGGCCGAGCCGCCGAGCCAACCGAAAATTTTAATTTTAGTCTCTAGATACAAGTTAGATATATATTTTGGTGAATGTGGGATTAAATTATTATAAATTAGATATGTTATTACTGGCCTGCTGCACAGTAAAGTGTCCAATTGGGTTAGCATTAACATGAAAAAACAAAGTATGTATTTTCTGCTTAACTTAAGTATTATTAAATAGAGCAATGCTTTACCTATCAGAAACAGTCAAAGAAAAGAAAAGTTTTAGGCCAGTACAATTTTTTTTCCTGATTGATGATGGTCAGTCAAGTTAAGGGACGGACATTACAGGCCAGTGTTTGTAGCATAACTAGGAGAAGAAAATATAACATATTCAAAGATTGTTTACTTTATTTTATTTAAACAACTATATCTAAACATGCAACATGGAAAAAAATGAAGTTTTGGCTTGTTTTATTTTTCTAATATTAACAATATGGTTTTTCATGGTGATGAATTTTTTATCGCAATTTTTCATTTACTGCCACTATATACTTAGAGTACCTATAAGTTCTATTTGTCCTTTATTATATCAAACAAACTATGTAACACATCTAAAATAAAAATAAATATCCTACCAGTAGCACAAAAATTTTGATTTTTCCTTATTTTGAACATGCCTAAAAAGGACGGACATTACAAAACTGGTGACGGACATTACAGAACTTTTAAATGGTTGATACTTTCTATTTAAACACTTTGCCTTGTATAAAACTCCCTTAATTTTATGAAACCAAGTGTATTTAAGCATGTAAAATGCAAAAATCTTTTCAATTTTGTCTTTATTATTTTGTAATATGGGTCCTGTGCATTTGCGTTGTAGGTTTACATAAAAACCAAATTTTCATTGACTTCCTCCAGATACTTTAGTATATTATCTGCATATATCTGTCTTCAGACTTATCAAGCAAACCAACAGGAATAAATCAGACACATTCAAGAATAAATATCTGCATTACACCAAGTTTGCTGTCTCTTCAATTTTGAAAATGTGGAAAAGGGACGGACATTACAAAATATGTGAAAGGCGTTACTTGCCTTTCAAATGGATGGTGTTTTCTACTTAAGCATATTCCTATTTTCAGTACCACTCTAGTTTCAGTAAATCAACTATATCTAAGAGTATACAGCTTGTAAACAAATAGAAAATCAGCTAAATGTGGGTATTCAATGAAAACCTAGGGACACTCGATAAAAATCATTGTTTTCATTAGAGTCGTCCTACTGAGGCTTTATATATTATATGGAGATTTAGTTATCCTTTTATTATCAACAAATACCTAATAAAATCTGTTGCTATGATAAACTTTTAAGAACAACTGAGGCAAGTATATACAATAATATCGTCTTTCATCTTCTGGCTGTTTCTTCATTTCCAAAATATTAAAAAAAAACTAGAGATGCGTCCATAGGAAACTGATGCCCCCACCTGAAAATATGTCCATTAATCCATAGAAGTTATTGACGGTGTTTAAGTTTGGACCCTTTTTCACATTTAACCTCTAAGAATGACCATGACCTTGGACGTAAGGACCTTGGTTTTGTGCTAGGCAGATTGTCTTATGATGGCCAACATTTCTGCCAAGTAATTTCAAAATCCATCGAGAAATAGGAAAGTTATTGACTGCGTTTAAGTTTTGGACCCTTTTTTTACCTTTGACCTCTAGGTATGACCTTGACCTTGGAGGTACGGACCTGAGTTTTACATGTGACACATCATCTCATGATGGTTAACATTTCTACAAACTTATTTCAAAATCCATCCAGAAATAATAAAGTTATTGACTGCGGTTAAGTTTCGGACAAACAAACAAATGGACGAATGGACAGGGGCAACCCTATATGCCCTTCCACCATTCTTCGAATGGCGGGGGCATAAAAATCAGACATTTCAAATTAGACAGTGGTGATCATGCTTCGATCCTTGTTTTGCAACTTATTCATATAGTTCCAGATAGGTGCTTTGTTTGACCATATTTTTCTTACAAGAAACGGATGTTGTGGGTATTCATCAAACAAGGTATTTGAATAAGTATACTCCCCTGTTATCTTGAGCTATGCTCATTCTCAGTTTAAGTGACACTTGTGTTTCTCTAGTAATGTTTTTGTCTGTTCATTTATGTTAAAGACACAATGTACTCTAGAGCCACTGATAGCTATATCTGGCTCCGGGATAACTATACCAGAAATGTTTTGTAAGTAGTCATGGCTATCGGTTGTATAATTGTAGAACTTGGACCCCCATTTCACAATGCCTCATCCAAAATGCATGAATATTTTGTTTGTATTGGAGTTTAACGGCCCAGTCAACACTATTTAGGTCTTTTTTGAGCCGGTCAGTTTACCTATCCACACTTTTCCTGGGCAGACGTATACGTAAGCAGTTACCCAGTACAGTGCACATTCTTTTGCCAGAAACTTAACAACTGCCCTTCTTGAATCAGCAGAAGGGAGAGAATGACTGTAGAAAAGATTGCATGATGAATTTCCATGAAAGAATGTTGCCAACCCGGCAGGTATCGAACCTGGGACCTTCTGATCACCAGTCAGACCCGCATCGGACTGTACTACAAAAGCAGGCAAATACAAAAATATTATTGGGGATGAAATCCTTCAGGAAAATGCCATCTGGAATAGTGAGAATGTCATCAGAAATACAGAATAGGCCATCAAGTGCCTATATTCGAAGAGTCATCAAAAATATACAATGTGCCATCATGGTTACTGGTATGCAGTTATCAATATCATTGGCATGATGACTTGCTTGCATTTATGTTGTGTATGTGAAATTAACTTAAAAAATTTGGTAAAATCACTATCATATTGTTTACTTTCAAAAACTGTTAAAAAAAGCAACAACAAAAAATGCTGTCTATATGTCTTTCAAAGCATAGAAATGAAAATATACTCAGCCCGTAATGTCCGTCCCTTTTCTGTAATGTCCGTCCCCTGCTTTTATTCAGTCAGTTAGAAAACTGTTTTCTTTGTCAGGAGCCAGTCAGTTTTAAGTGGTTGTTTTCTCTACATCAATTCATGGTTTTGATTAAGATTCTTGAAACTAAAGTAATATTTTACGATAGCAGAGAGAGAAAATTGTAAATAAAATCTCATAATGAAATTTCTTTTAGACCAAAAATGATTATCTGTTCTTCAAAATGAGAATTTAAAATGTTTTGATGACTAAGAGTATAACTTTATTATCCTCTATAAGTTTAGAACTCACTTAGTATGTAAACTGTGAATGAAAAAGCTTTTACATCCTTCTTTGCAATTATGGTAGTCAGTGGGACGGACATTACAGGGACGGACATTACTCATAACTTTTGGTTTTATGCCCAGAGATCTGACAAGAAGCACCATATTCTAATTGTATCTCTTTCTTTATTTACAGTCCCTATATACCTATGTTCTGAAGGTATTTTATGAACTCTTTTTGTGTTCTTTGGATAAATAATGATAGGGGACAGACATTACAAGTTTTTTGTCACAAAGAAAAGAAGCATACTGGAATGAAAAAAAAATCTTTTAATACTAAAATTTTCCATGCTTTGGTCCTGCTAGCCAACAAATATATCCAAATGGCTTGTAAAATACAGTTCTATCATTCCTCTACAGTATCATTTAATATTTTGGGAACACTTTCTAAACAAAAAGGCATAACTAATACAAAGTCTGTTACATTAGCACTGTTTTCACTGACGGTTAAATAGAACTCACAGTTTCGACATAATTGCCTGATGCTATACACCAAAATAAAGGTTAGGAAATTCTCCATCCAGGAAATGAAGAATGAAACCCCTACATGTCAAAAAAGAGCTTTGTATTTTTAATAGAAAATAATGAAAAAAGTTAATGCTAACTCGTTACATGCAAATTTGGGGCATTTTTGCACAGTAATCGACACAGAATTTTTTTTTCCTTCAACCGATTCTTATCAAACTTCGTGTACATTTGCCTAAGATAACAATGTTAATAAAAACACAAATTAATTGAATTTAAGTCAATATTTGACGAAATTACAGCATTGTACAATATTTTTCGCCTAATTGGACACTTAACTGTGCAGCAGGCCAACTACAAGTAGTTTCACGTATCTACATTGCTTATTTATCATTTAATAACTGTTTTCCGAAATCCAGGGGTATAAAAGCCAAGGCGGCGAAAGAGTATTGACAATTCCGAATTTCTTTCAAATTCATTGGTTAAATTACTTCTTTTTGGCCTTATGCAGACCTGGGGTAATCGTATTCTGTATTCTTATTCGAATACTATTCGAATACATTTCTGAGTATTCGTGAAGTATTCTGTATTCGTGGATTTTTTAGAATAAAAGTATTTGTATTTGTAATCGAATACATTTCAAAAGTCATGTATTCATGAATAGTTTTACGAATACATTATGAATACTTTGCTCTTTACAGGGAAAAAATTATGAAACAATACATAAATGTTTTAATTGATGTCACTAAAGTCCTTGACTGCTCATGTAGGAACTTCTGAAATTACAATACATAACAGAAATCCAAGAATATTAATTGATTTATTTTGACTGCATTGGTGCAAATAAAAGCTTTTAAGATGACAAGCATTTCATTAACTGACTGACTGTTGTTTTTAAGGTAACAGGGGCATTTCATTATTATGACTATATTAATTTTAAAGTGACTGACATTATAATTTGTTGACTGAGAGGTGTGAAAAACAGAAGAAAATAACATCTGTTTTCAATTAGATATTTTTTTATTCAGAGACACTTCAATCACAAATAACTCACAATCATGGCCCACCACTGTGGCACATGACTAGTTCTAGTCTGTTCTTACAAATGTATCCATATGTTAAAATATGATATTTTAGACTGATCTGTGCTGATTGCATAAAATAATTTCTGCTACCCATTTATGCCCAGTGAACTCTTCAATTTGTATTATTAGACAGGTCCATTTCAATTTAAGAGGAGTCTGCTTACTTTTATTATTTTTCCAATATTTTATGATCTTTAGAAAATTAGAAAGTACTGTACACTTTGATCAGACACTATATTCTGTGACATATGATCTTAATCTACACTGCCAAGGTCCCTTTTTAAGGGACTGTAGGCATTGATGTGTAAATCTGTGAAGTTACCTGTTTGTCATCTTCCAATAGATTGCCTCAGGATAGAAAGATAGGGACAAGACTTGGTGTTTTTACAACTGAGCCATATGCATGCCAAAGTAAAAACCTACAAATTACCCACATGTATGTAGTTCTCAAAACTTGTAAATTGATGAGCTTTGTTTGATAAGAACATTCTCCCTGTTGATAAAATATTAAAAATCATACACCAAAAAAAAAAAAAAAAAAAAAAAAAAATGCCTAAGTAGTAAAATGAAAGTGAAGGCAATCTGAAAACTGAAATCCCAAGGTGGACAAAATTCCCCACACCTCCACATGCACAATTACTGATTTTTGAAAATCAATTTGTATGTACATGTATCGTTGTAAAAACTGCAGATTCCAAATCATATTTAGAATATCATAGCTATATTGGTGTTAATGGAGAAATTATTGCAACAAGCAGCTACAACAGGTGACAAAATACAGAACAGTAGAATCATCAATATGACTAAATTCTAACAATGAATAAGAACATTAAAAATGAAACAAAGTACTTCTTTAGTCATGGCAAGAGATTTAAATAATTGAACTGACTTAATAGCATAATGTGTATTTTCATCATGAAATTTATAAAGAAATGTGTCAAAAAGTCATCGCAATAATCAAGCAGAATTTTCAAAAGTGATACATTATCCTAATGAGGTGGTTTTAATGAGTACCCACAATCTGTATGTTAGAGCTGAAATTAGAAAAAAAATGGGTTACAGTAAACCCCAGTTTTACTGTATAAAATTGGAGTTCAAGGGGGTCAGAATTATATAGGTGTTTATGTGATGTAATGTAATTCATCAATCATTAGCTTTTGATTGATAAATGCTACAGACACTACAAATGACCTGTGCCATACAAGATCCTGCACACCTTCAATGACTGTGTCTTAAATTGTTCTAGATAAACAAAGAGATGCGTTTCTGGCTATGACCCAAAGATTACTACAGTCACCAGGTGTTTTTGTTTTGTATAAGTCCTTCATTTACTATACATATATTTCCATTTTGATGGAAATGTATTCAAAAGTATTCTAAAAGTATTTGAATACATTTGCAAAGTATTTGTATTCTCATTCGAATACATTCATAAAAAATGTATTTTTATTTGTATTCTGTATTCGTGAAATATATAGTATTTGTATTTGTATTTGAATACTTTTGAAAGTATTCGACCCCAGGCCTGGCCTTATGATATTTGAATTTGATTATACTCATAATGTGTTCATGATAAAATTAAATATACTCACCAGAATCACCTTGTTTGATCGAATTCCTTATTTTATTTTTGTTTCTATTTTTAGAATTACCTTATTACAGGAAACGACCGAAAAGGACTCACAACGACCGAAATGATCGGAATCGAATGACGACCCATGTCAGACTGTTATCCCAGTGGACAAAGTTTGTATATGCGACGTTTTAATGATTGGTCAAGGACTTCAGGGTTTTACGACGTTGATTCAACGTCGTTAAAACGGCACTGGGTTGCATTGTAAGGGAAGTAAGCAATCTTGTCCACCAAACTTTTTCAGAAAAAAAAATAAAAAGAATAATGTTCCCAGCAGGCACTCCACGTTCATTCAACGTTGTGTGCATGCAGGGTTCTGTTTACTGCCAGTAGGAGCTGTTTACTGACTGATGATCAGGAGGATGCGGGTTTGATACCTGCTGAGGTCGGCAGCATTCTTTTGTGGAGATTGAACATGAAAAATTTTCTTCAGTAATTCTCTCCCTTTCACTGAATCAAGAAGGGCAGTTGTCAGTTTTTGGCGAAAATGTGCACTACACTGGTTAACCGCTTACGTATAAGCCTGCTCTTGGAAAGTGTGGATAGGTAAAATTTATTATTCAGCAATACACGCTAAATGCGTTTAGTCTTTGTTTGATTTGAGGTTTAACGTCCCCGTCAACACTGTAAAGGTCATTTTGGAGATGTTGCTTCCAATTTTGTGGGACTTTTACCCGACACTGAGATGAGATAACTTCTCAAGCCCTGTCGCCCGATGAAACCAATAGGGTTTATTAGCATGGACAGTCCGCCTCGCACCGCGGTTCCTGGACATGCTTAGATCCTCTAAGCGGTTTACCAGTACTAGTGTGCAGGCCGGATTCAGCTCTGCGTGGAACCATCATGCAGCCCATATATTTCTTCAAGCCCCTATGGGCGAGGGCCGATATTAATAAGCAACAATAATACAATAGGTAAGTATCAAAACATAAATAATATGTCTAAAACATGATTAAGAAAAAGGATGAGTTTCATAAAGCTCTATGTTTAGTTCCTACCATTCAGATAGTATATTTAAATGCCCTTATCATTTATCTGATATTGCCGTCCGTTGCGGTTCATTACGACGTGGCCTACATAAAACCACCAAAAATACGGTTATTACAGATACTAAAAGGAATTGACTTGAATTATTACAATAAAAGGTTAAGAAAATACTTATTTGGGGTTGCAAAATTGCAATAAAACAAAAATTAGGGCACCAAAAACAACAAAAATTATGCTGAGTATCACATTTGATACAATTAACATTATCATATTAAAATTTACCACTAACATTTCTTCTTCGGTTAGAATTCCGAAAAATAAAATCTTCGGATCGGCATTTTTTGGCTCGGCGGCCCGGCCCGGCGCGGCCTTGGCTTTTATACCCGACCCGATCTGAAGGACGGTGTACTTTATGACATTCATCCCTGCAAATGATGCCAATGGAGTGTGTCCGGACGGTTGGGTATAAAAGCCAAGGCCGGGCCGAGCCAAAAATGCCAATCCGAAAATTTTATATTTCGTCTGGTGTTAAGATTATGATATATATTGCAGTCAGTTGGGTGTCAAATTATTATAAATAACATACTTGATAACTGCACGAAGGTTTATCTCTCTATATTTTTTAAATTTCTTGTAAATAAACATTTTTCCAAAATCAAGGGGTATAAAAGCCAAGGCCGAAAAAAAATGATCATATTTCTTAATTTCTTGCAAATGTATGGGTTAAAGTACTTATTTTTGTCCTGAAAGTATTTGAATTTGATTTTTGTCATCATTTGTCAATAGAAAAATATGACAAACATATACGACTACCTTAAATTATGATATTTTTTTATTTTCTAATTGTTTCTATTTTTTAGATTTACTTAATTTAAGAAAACGACTAGCAGCAGAGGCAAGTGCACTAACCACTGAGCTATCACCAATAATACCATGATTTTTGTACATTTAGACATATACATGATATGTAAATTGACAATATGGCCAAGTTTGGGAGAATAATTTTAAATAATTACAGTCAGGTTCGTTCGTTTCTGCTACTAGTGACATGTAATCTAGTAGAACCTGTTGCATGCGGGCAGATGGGACTTGTTACCTCGGGAGAGCAACCCATCTACATGTACATGTAGGAGTTGCTAAATCTCTAAACAAAGGTAGCTTGGGTAGGTGGAACCCATAGCCTTGGTTGGCAATCCACATAGGGGTTAGGCCCTTAAACAAAACCTAGCTTGGATAGATGGAACCCACAGCCTTGGTTGGCAATCCATCTAGGAAATGCTAGACCTCTAAACAAAACTAGCTCGGGTAGGTGGAACTCTTAGCCTTGATTGGCAACCCACCTAGGGGTTATAGGTCCTTAAACAAAACCTAGCCTGGGCAGATAGAGCCCATAGCCTTAGTTGGCAATTCCTCCTAGAAGCTGGTTGGTCTCTGAACGAAATCTGGCTTGTCACATTCATTTATCTGGAGAGCTTGTGAGTTGTCAGAAACTTGAATGTGCTGAGCTATATATCCTGACAATCCATCTAGGAGATGCTAGACCTCTAAACAAAACTAGCTTGGGTAGGTGGAACTCTTAGCCTTGATTGGTAACCCACCTAGGGGTTATAGGTCCTTAAACAAAACCTAGCCTGGGCAGATAGAGCCCATAGCCTTAGTTGGCAATTCCTCCTAGAAGCTGGTTGGTCTCTGAATAAAATCTGGCTTGTCACATTCATTTATCTGAAGAGCCTGTGAGTTGTCAGATACTTGAGTGTCCTGAGCCATATATAACAGCCTCCAGGGTCCTGGGTATGACGTAAAAATGCATCCAGCTGTGACACTCTAAATGAGTGTGGGAATGTGAGGTTGCCCATTATCACAGTTGCCTCCCCACCTTCAGGGTTATGAGGCTGCCACAACCTGGGTGGCAGAGATAGGCAGCAACCACCTACAGACCGATGGCTTGGTGTACTAGCTACTGTGGTTTGGCGGATGATCCTTGCTACACAAGGACAACGGTAAAGCACACCTGCCCTAGTGAGTTGGGAACGGCAGCTTGCTCAGGTGCCTTAAAAGAATTGAGTACGGACGTCAGCCAGGACAGGCGGTCCTGTAAATTACAACCGTCAAAACATATGTCATGGCAGCTACAAATTCAGAATCAAGGTTAGGCGGTGCCAACAGACATCAAAGCTCTGTTGGTGACGTCTCCGGCTTAGCCTCCTCTCAGGGGTGGGAGGCAGGGTCGGGCCATTGTGGCGAATCAAGCAAGCGTCTGAGGAAATTCAGGGTGGGAACACTCAATGTTAACACTCTGAGAGGAAGAGTTTGCGAGGTAGTGGAAAAGTTATCCCGCAGGAAAGTGGATCTCTGTTGTGTCCAAGAGACCAGATACCGTGGTGGAAACTGCCGCACGATGAAGGGCAATGGCACCAAGTATAAGCTCTACTGGTCTGGAAACGATAAAGGCACTGCTGGTGTAGGAGTGTTTGTGGCAGAAGAGTAGATAGAGAAAGTTTTTGAAGTGCAAAGAGTCTCAGACAGAATCATCGTGGTGAAGCTTGTAGTCGGCCAGTGCATGGTTACCCTTCTGTCTGTGTATGCCCCACAGAGTGGTTTCAGTGCTGAAGTCAAGGACTTGTTCTTTGACCAACTGCGTGCTGTGACTGCCAGGATCCCAGGATCTTCATCCGTGATGGGAAGGTACCCTCTGACTGGGAACAGAGTTTCATTGTCTGTCTCTACAAGGCCAAGGACGATGCATTGAAACGGGGCAACTACTGTGGTCTCAAGCTGACAGAACAGGTCATGAAAGTCCTGGAGAGGATTGTGGAAGGCCTCATTAGGCAGTTGGTGTCCATCAACGATTCCTAGTTTGGCTTCGTCCCAGGAAGAGGCACAACAGACGCAATTTTTGTTGTACGGCAGCTGCAAGAGAAGTATCTGGCGGCCAACAGGAGACTCTACATGGCTTTTGTAGACCTGGAGAAGGCATTTGACCGAGTGCCTCGGAAAGTCATCTGGTGGGCACTAACTAAGAAAACTTGGAGTGGATTGTGAAACTGGTCCAAGGGATGTATGCTAATGCTTGGAGCGGTCTCCGCGTTGGTGATGGTTACAGTGAAGAATTTGAGGTGAAGGTGGGTGTTCATCAAGGCTCTGTTCTCAGCCCACTGCTTTTCATCATTGTGCTTGAAGCCTTGTCATGCGAGTTCCGCTCTGGAGTCCCCTGGGAGGACCTGTATGCTGATGACCTTGTCATCATAGCTGAATCCCTTGAGGAATGTGTCAGGAGGCTCTTAACTTGGAGAGACGCAACAGAGGCGAAAGGGCTGAGAGTGAATGCAGGAAAGACAAAGATCATGATCTGTGGTACAGGTCTGGACCTCTTGCAGAGTACAGGCCAGTTTCCATGCGCTGTATGTCCCACTGGAGTGGGCAGCAACAGTATCTTTTGTAATGGGTGCAAGTTCTGGGTGCACAAGAAATGCAGTGGACTCAAACGCTTGATAGAGGACCCTGATTACAGGTGTACACGGTGCCAAGGAACTGCACGGCCCTTAGATGACAGACCACATAGGGAAGTCCAAGTCAGATCCGACAAGCTGGAGGTTGTAGCTTCCTTTTGCTACCTAGGTGATGTGCTCTCTGCAGCGGGTGGTTGCGACCTTTCAACTACATCACATGTGAAAACAGCCTGGAAGAAATTCAAGGAGTTGCTACCAGTTCTCTGTTCCCGCCACCTCTCGTTCAAGACACGTGACCGTGTGTATAGCTCTTGTGTGCGGAGCGCAATGCTCCATGCCAGTGAGACATGGCCATTGACAAAGCCAAACCTCCCAACGATTACAGCAAAATGACAGGGCAATGATCAGACAGATCTGCAATGTCCAGCCACAGGACACTGTCACTTGCAGGTCCAGTGACGGAGTGAGTTACTTGAGCGTCTTGGCATTGAGGACCTGGACCTCATCCTGAAAGAGAGAAGGCTTCGCTGGTATGGATACTATGGACATGTGGAACGCTCCAGCGGTGCAGTCAAGACTGCCTGTGACATACAGGTAGGTGGAAAGCGGGGGCCAGGAAGACCCAAGATGACCTGGAAGCAGCTAACAAAGAGATTGCAGAGAATGGAAGCTCTCTGCTATCGATCGGTCATGCTAAACAAGCCTGGAGATCTGGTTTAAGATCTGCCATGCCTGCAGCAAGCCAGCTACCTGGAAGGGGGCCCACTTATGTGGAGGTTGCCCCTGTACCTGCACGTTAATTAAAAATCCGTTGATGATTGATGATGATGAATTCTGATGGACTATGAAAATGTCTTCCTGGCACGTGTGCTAAAATTCATGGGTGTTTAGCACGGTCAGTCCTATTACCCCAAGACACCGGAGGACACCTTTATTTATCGTTTAATACCTTTTAGTAAAATAAATAAATGCCGAATGATATATAAAAAGTTAAAAATTAAATAAATTTGGAATTTCCAAACCTCTAAAATCGAACGTAGCAACGCAGTATAATGTAAACTCGTAATGTTTGTATCGCAGGCAGTCTACTTGTAATCCACACCCAAAGACACATTTATTATTGCCCTTGAGGGTTAAATATGGATAAACCATAGAAATTAAATGCATAAAAAGGCTACAAACTTTTAAACAAAATAATGCGAACTTTGCAAGTAACAAAATGAGCAAGTATATATCATCATTTCCCATGAAATTATCAAAACGGGATACATTAATCTGATATTTTATAGGCTATTTTATATCATTGTTTCAAAATGATTTATTGCTTCTTTCCAATTCATCCACTCACCCATCCGTCCGTCCATTTTTGCAGAACTTGAGATAAAAGTTTCCAAGTGCATAATCTAATTAATACCCGTCAGTTACCTAAAATGCTACCTGTGCCAACACCTGCTTGTTAACTGATTAATTAACATACCGCTAAATCCTTCATGGCACATAATCCATTTAACACCTATTTAACAAACAAACCTCGTTCTTGTTGATAGATGACCCGCACAGTTGACGACAATTATTTTTTCAATGAAGATTTATGCTTTTATTATTCTTTATATATGTATTTATCAATTTTTTAATGCTTTGAAGTAGAAGTCAATTAATAGACTTATTATCAATACGAAAACACTCCCGTCTTTCCCACCCTTCCACCCGTCCATGCCCACCCAAATGAATCAAAACTCCAGCAATCCAACTTAATGTAGAAAAGATTGTTTTTTTTTTTTTTTTTTTTGGCAACAGAATACTATTTTTTATTTCGTGTATGCTACTGAGATTGTGGATTCTCGTTAGAACCGAGTAATGAATGAATCATGAAATGAACACCCCTTAAACTCCACTTTATATTGAAAAAGAACTGTTGTTTACCTGGTTTAGGTTATTTTTCCTACACGAGTCACAGCTTTATAAATACATGTATAGGTGTGCGGTACCAGCTAGAAACTAAGGATAAAATTTTATGATTGGGTTAACGTTGTGCTGAAATAGAGAGACAGAATCGCCACTTGAGTGGTATTCATACTAAAAACAAAAAAGAAGTCTCCTTTGTCATGTTGGTGTAGTGGTTACGCCACTCGCCTTGTAAACCAGGGATCGCAAGATCGATCCCGGGCTTCTCCAGACTTTTGGATGAGTCTTTAAACCGAGGACCTGTCTCTGTATGACCGTAGCTGTTGGTGGGACGTAAAACTCAAACACGCACTCACTCACTCACTAAAAACAAAACTTTTTCGTGCCGAAGGCGTGTCCTTCATTGTTATTCATACTGAAACAAAACCTCATGCGGAATGCGGGGAGAATTGATCAATTTATCATAAGTGTATATAGAAATGTCTTTTTGTACATAATTATACTTTTTAAAGTAAAACATCCATTAAGAAGTATCAATAAAAGTGTCCTCCGGTCTCGCCATTTTAGGGGTATTCGTATATGATAGAAAACCTTATCGCGGCGGTTGCGGGTTGGGGGGAGATCGATAAATTTGTCATAAATAGTATGTATACATTCTTTTCTTTAAATAATTATGCTTTTAGTAAGTTAAAAATCGTTTTAGATTTATGAATATACATGTAGGTGTACTCTGGTGTATTCCCGTGTCCTGGGGTAATCAGACTGACCCCTGTTTAGCATGTTGACATATTTCTAGAAAAAACGGCCCATAGTGTTCCAAATTAAATGAATAAATATAAAACATGCATATTAAAAGATGGGTTTTTGGGGTACTCGTAATTACCAAAACGAAACCAAAATACCGGAACGAAGCCGAAATACCGGAACGAACTAATAAAAATATAAGGAATGAGTCCAATTTTTATTATTGGCAATAATTTTGAGCTTTGTTTAGGTATTTTAGTAAATGAAACGCACATACTATGATAGGCATAAAGACACAATTGGAATAATTTTGATGAAGTGGTCGAAGCTGAAAATCATGTTAACAAGCAAAATCTCAATAAGCATGGGGTAATTATATTATTATATTATTTAAAACATTCATACAGGGAATCGAAACATAAAAGAAAACTTTTTGAATTAGATAATAATCTTTTTACTCTATTTCATACGTTTCAACAAATAGTGAACTCAACTAAGCTACAATTTTAACAAACTTATCACATATCACATAAATGATTTGACGTTACGAAAACACGCCAATTCAAAATATATTGGAAAATATACCAAAAAATGAAAGAAACTCTGATAAAAAAACCCTGATATTTTCCTTATTTCTGCTCCAAACTTAGATTGTGAGAACTCGTTAGAACCGCCTCAGCCTACCAACTATCTATGTTTTGAGCAGAAATAATGCTGATGATTTCGTGTTTAACAACGTGTCATTTGAGCAGAAATAAGGATAATATAGTATACCCCTGGAACCCCAGTTTTCCTGTATAGAAGTGGGGTTGAAGGGGGTCAAAATTATATAGGCATGTTTTCTTGATGATTGACATCACTTTCACCGCCCCGCCCATCGGGCCGTGGAGAAACAGATGGGCTGCATGATGCTTCCACGCAGAGCTGAAACTGACCGCACACGAGAACTGCTTACATGTAGATTTTAATTGTAATAGTTCTTCTGTTCAAAGACGTGTTGTTTGTGAAACGGGCGGTTACAAAGAGCACCCACAGCCTATGTTTGGTGATTTAATATCACAAAAGTAAGCATAAGCGATTTTGACTCAGATAAGAATATCTATCTGACTATCTCTGTCCGTCCATCTGTCTGTCTATTCTTTCATTCCGTCCGTCCTTCCAGTTGTATCGATGTTTGCATGCCTTGAATCTAATGCGATCCTTTAAAGTTTTGATCAAACAGCTCTCTAAGCCACGGAATGTGGTATTAATGACTCTATCTTACCTGTCATAATATCAATAATCGGTTAATTGGATTAAAATTAAGTAGCAATCAAGGACCTGTTATAGTGCTTAAACTGCCTTTGACCTTTTTATGAGACATTTATTTATTTGAGTCAGAATCAGAATTGTTACTGGTGACACGTCAAGGTGTATGAAGCCTCAACTGTTTTAGATCTCTTCCTAGTCATCTGCATGATGTTGCATTTAACTGGCTGAAATCTCATACCCCATTTTTGGGCCCAACATCCTAATCTATCTACCGTATTGGCCCTAATTACCGCACATGCTCCTATAAGCGCACACCAAAGCTATTTTTGAAAAGGAAATGCATTAGCGCACACTTTACAGTAATCTCTCTTTGAAGCTCTCATAGTAAATCTATAAAAACTTACCATTATTTCTTCCAAAAGTGAAGCCAATACTTAAGTATCTTTTTCCGTCCAATTAAATATCAGTATGCATTGGAAGCTGTTGTTTTCGTATCAAGTGTGCGCTAATGAGGTAGATTTTTCACCATGATTTTATTACACAATTTTGAAAAAACTAAGCGTACGGTGCGGTAATTAGGGCGAATACGGTATGTCATTCTGAAGTTTCACTGAGTCATCTGTATCTCTAATTTCCTGGTAGCAAACACAGTCGTCTGCGAACAGTCTTATTTCTGAGTCAATGTCGGTGGAAATATCATTGATGTACAAGGAGAACAACATTGGCCCAAGAACAGTCCCTTGTGGGACTCCAGATAGGCTCCAGACAAAACTGGAGCCCACTCCGAAGATTCTTATGACTGTAGAACTAACATATCACTTTAGTATGATTTTTATCATTTCCTCGGGTCCAGCTGAACTTAGATCAGGTCCAGTGCATCCCAAGAGTTACCGATCCACCTTGTCTGGTTATTTCAAAAGTTAATGTTGAACCCTGGTCTGCCTGATTTGTTTTAGGATACCTCTGTTATTCAGATTGTGAATAGTTTTTAGGGCTCATCCAGTGGCTTTTTAGCTCACCAGAGCCGAAGGCTCCGGGGGAGCTTATAGGATAGGCAGTTGTCTGTCGTCGTCTGCGTCTTCGTCAACAATTTCAAACGACATCTCCTCTGAAGCCACTGGGCCGATTCAGCCCAAATTTCATCTGTAGCATCCTTAGGCAGGGGGATTGAAAGTTTGTGTTTTTAATGAAAATCGGATCATTAGTTTGGTTGCTATGGCAACTTAGAGTGCCCATAGACTTATAATGGGGAAAATAGAAAAATGGCATTTACTGCCAAGCCTCTGCAGATATTTTGACAAAAATTTCAAAGAAATGTTTCATAGGCGATCTACTATCTGCCATATGATTTTAGGCCTTCTGCTCATTTTTGTTGGTTGCCATGGAAACCAAAATAAAAAAATAGACAAAAAATACTTAAAAAATCATCTCCTCAAAAACCATATGCTCTAGGAGGCTGAGACTATATGAAAATATTCACCATATTTGCCTTTACAGGTTTTGTGTTTTTTATGAAATTTGGCCTTTTAGTTTTGTTGCTATGGCAACTTAGAGTTTCCATTGACTTATAATGGGGAAAACTGAAAAATGGCATTTACTGCCAAGTCATTGCAGATATTTTGACAAAACTTACATAAACATGTTCCTTGAGTAAACTTCTCTCAGCCATATGCTTTTATGTCAACCTGGGGGTCCCCTAGGTTGTGCCGGGGCCATGCCCCGCCCCGCCCCCTCCACTTCATAAAATGCCTTATATCTCAGAAACCTTACAGATCCCCACCCCTAAACCATGTTCCTATTGATAAGACGCATTCAGTGACACCAACCTGGAGGTCCTCCGGGATGTGCCGAGGCCATGCCCCACCCCCTCCACTTCATAAAAGGCCCAATATCTCGGAAACCATTCAGATCCCCACCCCTGAACCCTATATACTCTTGTTCCTTATGATAAGACGCATTCAGTGACATCAAACTGGGGGTCCCCCCGGGATGCGCCAGGGCCATGTCCCGCCCCTCCGTTTCATAAAAGGCCCAATATCTCGGAAACCTTACAGATCCCCACCCCTAAACCATATATATTCTTGCTCCTTATGATAAGACACATTCATTGACCCCAAATTGCGGGTCTTCCGGGGTGCGCCGGAGCCATGCCCCACCCCTTCACTTCACAAAAGGCCATATATCTCAGAAACTGTTCAGATCCCCACCCCTAAACCATATATGTTCTTGTTCATTATGATGAGACACATTCAGTGACACCAACCTGGGGGTCCCCAGGGATGTGCTGGGGCCATGCCCCACCCCCTCCATTTCATAATATCACAATATCTCGGAAACCTTACAGACCCCACCCCTTAACCATATATATTCATCTTCCTTATGATAAGACACTTTCATTGACATCAACCTGGGGGTCTCCCTGGGCCTTGCCCCACCCATGCACTTCACAAAAGGCCTTATATCTCAGAAACTGTTCAGAGCCCCACCCCTAAACCATATATATTCATCTTCCTTATGATAAGGCACATTCATTGACACCAGCTTGTGAGTCCCTGGGGCATGCCCGGGCCTTGCTCCACCGCTTGACTTCATTAAAAGCCACATATCTCAGAAATAGTTCAGATCCCCACCCCTAAACCATATATATTCTTGTTCCTTATGATAAGACTCATTCAGTCACACCAACTTGGGGGTCTCTTTGTGCTGAGGCAATGTGCCCCGTCCTTCCACTTCATAAAAGGCCATATATTTCAGAAACCATTCAAATCCCCACCCCATATTCATATATGTTCTTGTTCCTTATTATTAGCACACCTACTGTAGGGGTGTCCGCAGGGGCCAGTCCTCTCTTTTCCACTTCATGAAAGGATATCTTGGAAACCGTTCAGATTCCCACCCCTAAACCATATATATACTTGGTCCTTATGATGAGACACATTTAGGGACAACAATCTTGGGCTTTCCTGGGAACGACAGGGCATGCTCCAACCCCTCCACTTATATCTCCAGCCATGCAGATCCCCACTGCTAAACCATATATATTCTTGTTCTTTGTGATAAGACACATTTAGTGATACCAACCAGGGCTCCATTGGGTCCATGCCCCACCCCCTCTACTTCATAAAAGGCCTAATGTTTCATATACTGAGTCCACATGGATGCTCATTTGGATATGGGGGTTCATTTGGCAGATTAAAATGATATCATGTTAAAATACATGGCTGCAATTTGGCAGTGCCCACCTGAGCTCTGGTGAGCATAGTGGCCCATGGGCCTGTTGTTTTTAGTTAAATTCTAAATTTAGCCACCCATTCAACTTAGGCAATTGTCACCAGTCAAAATTTTAGGACATTTACATTTCAGAAATATTAATGAATAAATAAGTGTGATTGGGATTTCGATGTGGGGTGAAAGTTGAAAGAAAGGTTTTATTTTTTTAGGTCATAGTAAGAGAGAATGGGTGAATGAGAAAAACAGAATTTCAGAAAAAAAGTTAATTTCATTTTAATTTAAACTTCATAAATTTCATATTTTCCCAGGCTTTTGTTCATCAATGTTAATTTTTTGTAAAATGGGTCTAGAGGCATTGTTTTGACAAACAAACAAGTTAAGCACCATGGCTTGAGAAGTGTTTTAGCACCTATGAGCCAACAAAGCTAGTTTGAAATGCTTGAGCTGGGAGGTCATCAAGCAAAACAATAAGATTAATCAACTAAGGTAACACAAGTCACTCTTTGGGTTTCAAACTGGAACTTGGTAGACAACTTAATTGAAAAGTGATCAAATTATTGAAACAGTTGTCACTCTGAGATAGGTAACTTTTATTGTTCACAGGAAATTGCAATCTTTAAATAATTGTTTTGTTTTCCCAGGTGAAATTGTCTATAATCTTCAGAAAAAACTTTTAACACCCCTTTTGGGTCTGACTTTTGACTGGTCAAACTGATACTTCTAAAATATGAAACTATTGGTTGGATAATAGAAGCCTGTTCATTGGCTAATTTGAGATGGGGCTGATAAGCCCACACAAGCAGTTATAAGAGACAAGTTTTGGAAACTGGGAGATAGATTCCAGCTCTAGACGCCATTGGTGAAAGATCGCTGCGATTAACCTTGTACGTATTTATTCTCTTTAGGTCATCAGACTCACGGAGAAAGACAACAGACACCCACAACAAGTTTAAACGAACTACACAAGATATAAAAGTAAGAAACTACTGCTATTTTCCTGTCTTATTGTTAATCTAGCGTTTTTCCAATACATCCCTTTGTCCTTTTGTCTCTTTGTCTAACCATATTCACAACTTAACTCACTAGTACAATGGCAACTAAAGTGTCTTGCGCTACACAATATGATGTGCTGGATACAACCCCTACCTCTGATACAAGTGATTTATCCAGCACCAGATCCAGCACCACTTCAACAGGGAGTCAAACCACGCCGGATCCCCCCGCTAAGGAGGACTCATTCCCAGACACTTATCCCACACCTGGGCAAGACAACAGCCCCATCAACACGTCTGGGAGTCTTAAAGATAACTACCAGCCTTCGGAGAAAATCATCTCCGATTCCTATCCCATCCCTGGGCAAGGACATGAGGGTCTGATCAGTGACCACACCAACGACACCAGTCCAACTAAGGATTTGGACCTGACATTTTTTTTGCATCCTGAGCTCCCCGGGAAAGGAACCTGCAGAAGTAATGTACCCCAACTTAGAAGTGGACACATGGCCCCCCAAACCCGAGAGCCCGGTAACCCCAATGAGCCCAACCTTAACAAATCCCGGGACTGTACCGAACCCTACAAGTACCGCCGGTGCTCCAACAACAGCGGTGTCTGCAATCGTCGAGCCCTCACCGGCCCCATCAGTGGTCGACCTGACATCGGAGAGCCCGGAGAGCCCGGAGAACCCAAACATGATAAAACCTGGGACAGTACCGGACTTATCAAAAATTGCTGGTACACCCATCAAGCCCGTCCCCACACCCGTTGATACCACACCAGCCCCTAAGAGAGCCATCCTAACGCCAGCTCGGCTTCACGTTCAGCAAGGTACCCCGTTGAAACAGGACTCATCCCAGCGCTATCAAGCCACCCCCAAAAGACCCAAGGCAAAAACAGTAAACCGAACTGAACTCTTCATCACTTTAGCAAACAACAAAGACCATGCTAATGAAGACACGGACATGGACTGGGACAACGTAGCTGTACCCAAGAGAAAAAGAAACCTCAATGACTCCAACTCCCCCAAAGCGTCGACCCCTGCTAAAAGGGTCAACAACAAGCCGTCAAGCCCAATATCTCCACTTGAAAAGGAAGTAAACGAAGTGTCAAATGAAAATGAAAGATCATTTGTAGAGCTCATTCAGACCTGCATAGAGGACCTCAATTCTAGAACTAAAAATACTAAAAATTTTTCTAGAACTCAAAATACCAAACCCACCGCCAAACCCACCGCCAACGTCACTCAGAACCAGGAGCAATATTATTTCACAATATCATTAGAGGAAAAAAGACCACTGTCATCAAAAGAGGCTGAGACCATAACAAAGGCATTCCAAAAACACATGGGGTCAGACATTAAAACTACCTATCCTAAAGTGGGACTATTAGGTCCCACTTTTGCTATCTCGAAACATAGCTTACCAAAAGCAAGAAACTTTAACCATGTACCCAATAATCCCAACCTCCATATTATTGGCATGGAGTCAGCCATGCAACCAATAGCGGGTCATGGTCACCATCCCAAGTTTACAAAGACCCCTACCCAGCAATCAGCCCCCGTCAACAAGAACAATCCTACCAGTACGGGGATAATTAAAAACATCCCCTTCAACACTAACCTGGCCCAATTTCAGCGGTCATTCAACCAAAATGGCCAACTCATAAAGGACCTTTACAGAATTTCAAACAAACTTAAACAACCAACAGACATGGTCAAAATTACCTTCAATGTTCAGGAAGCCCCCACACTACTTCTAACTAGGACAGAATCTTATCCAGTTTACCCCTGCGAAATACCCTATCTAAGATGCAATAATTGCCAGGAACATGGGCATAGTATAAACACCTGTCCTGGTAACCCCGTTAAGTGTCCTTTGTGCGCTGGAAATCATAATTACAGCCTGTGCACGCATAAAACTGAATCGCGATTAAGGAAATGTAGCAATTGCTACGGTCAACATGGAGCGGCATCCAAATCTTGCCCCTTCTTCCTGGAACAGAAATATGCCATTGATAGGAAAAATAATATAACCTACATAGAATGGTCAAAAAGAAGGAAAGATCCAACAACACATAGGACCGATAAAAAACTAGCCCCCCTCATGATGATTAAACCCCCCTCCCTTTTTAATTTAGAAACGGACTTTCCGAAAATAAATAAAACTAAAAAAGCCGAACAACCAGCAACCGGACCTGACATGACGAAAACCATTACACTACTACAATTAAAACACATATTAACAGACATCTTACACACAAACACGTCCAATATGAGTAAAAAGCAGAAAGAAAGGGTAGTATCAAACATCATAGAGAAGCATGTGGATGAAAGGGACAACACTCCCCCCCTCATACAGACCCATAACCTGCCCCCAGTTCCCTTTAAACCAAATGTGCCGAGGTATGCTCCTCAAAATACAGGAACTGCCTCATCCAACCAAGTTAGGCCCGATCCTATAAATACAAATGCCAACACAATGGTTGCCCAGCAAAAAACCAGACGACCAAATAACTCCATCCCTAAGGCAACGTACCATAGTAACAACATTTATACGTTACTATCACAAGAGACCTCCGGTAGACACTAATACCCCCGCCATTGCCCCACGACTACAGCAACATCTTCACACACGCGGCTGTAACAACAGCTTCTGACCTTGAATTGGTTCAATGGAACATCCGTAGCATGGGCAATATCTCCGAACTGAGGTCACAACTGGAAGATAAAAAACTTAAGCCCCATCTACTTTGCCTACAAGAAACGTGGTTGAAAAATAAAATACCCCACATACCCAATTACAAAGTCGCCTCCTTCAAACATAGAATAGACAGAGGAGGCGGAGTCCTAACATATATTAGAAACGATTTACCCTTCACAAACTTAGACCTTAAAATTGAGCAACCCAACCTTGAATACTGTGCCACCACCATATATTTAGAAAAAGACAAAATAACCATTCTTAATTGCTATGACCCTCCTGAAAGCGGGTCCACAGCTGATGAATATCAAAAGGTCCTTGACCTTATCCCTACCAGAAATTTCATCCTTGTAGGCGACCTTAATGCCCATGACTCCTTATGGAGCTCCAAATCAAACACAAGGGGAAAAACTTTACTTGACCTCGTCATAAATAACTGCCTTATTATACTCAATGAGAATGATGAAGCCACGATGGCCGAATATACTACATCGCCTGACCTGTCAATAGCCACTCCAGCCCTGAGCATAGGTACAATCTGGGAAACCCTGGGCAACACTTGTGGAAGCGATCACCTCCCCATCTACCTCCGATTTCTTTCAAAATTCAATGCACTGGGGACGGCCCACAATCCAAAATGGAACTTACAAAGAGCTGATTGGGAAAAGTTCAAAATTCTGTGCGCAGAAACATTAAAAATAAACGAAAACAATCCAACACAGGAAATAGCAACAGACTTTGTAGAATCCCTCCAACAAATCTGTCAAAAAACTATTCCTAAAACAAAACCAAAAGTAAAATCACTCCGACCGCCCTGGTGGGATCAGGAAATTACTATAGCTATCAAAAAACGTGAACAAGCTAGAAAGAAATACCTTAAAAATAAAAATCCAGAACAAAAACGAAACTATAACAGGTTAAAAAATGAAGCAAGAGACATTAAAAGGGACAAACAGATCAATTCATGGCGTGATTTTGTATCTAAACTAGACCATAAGGCAAACTCCAAAACAGTATGGAATATGATTAACCGCTTCCGGGGTAAACCTACAGACCATATTACCTGTCTAGAGGTAAACAAAACAATCATTACCGATGAAAAAGAAAAAGCTAATGCTCTAGCACAACATTATGACAATATGTCGAAATCGTCAAATCATATGCCTAAATTTCAAGCTATTAAAATAATTATGGAAGATAGGGGACTTGGTCACATCCCGGAACCTCAGGCAACAGAAAATAACTCGGACTTAAACCGACCCTTCACATTTTTTGAACTGGGAACTGCACTATCATCCAAAAAGGAATCAACACCAGGAGCGGACACAATCCATTATGAAATGCTCAAACAACTACCCGATAACTCCAAAATGGAATTATTAAAACTTATGAATATCTCCTATCAAAGAGGAGAACTCCCACCTGAATGGAAACTTGCCACCATCATACCTATTATGAAACCAAACAAAAATAAACTGGAACCAGGGTCATACAGACCTATATCACTTACATCGTGTATATGTAAAACAATGGAAACCATGATTGCTAAACGATTGACGGCCCATTTGGAAAACAAAGGGCACCTGGCTGACACTCAATCCGGTTTTAGACCCAACAGATCTACCACTGATCAACTAACCAGATTAGACTCTGAGATAAATATGGCCTTTATGGAAAATAAGATAGTAGCTGCCGTCTTTCTAGACCTGGAAAAAGCCTTTGACCTCATGTGGTCAACAGGAACCATCTGTAAACTGAAACAATTTGGCATAAACGGAAACATGCTCAAATGGATACACAATTTCCTCCACAATCGAAAAATTCAAGTAAGGGTGGGACAAGAAACATCAAATCAGCACAATTTAGAAAATGGCTGTCCCCAGGGCAGTGTTATTAGTCCCATCCTCTTCAATATAATCATGGTTTCATTAAAAGAGAATCTCGACCCTGAAGAAAGACTGCAGCTGTCGCAATTTGCAGACGATAGCGCAATATGGAGAAAACATTATTCACCCAGTTGCGCCGTAGATGCCCTTCAAAAAGCACTCAAAAAGATCGAATTTTGGGCTGAGGCGTGGGGGTTTAAGGTGTCCAACACTAAAACTAAAGCCATACTTTTTAGACGTAAGAAAAACATCGACACCTCCAAATTCGATCTCAAACTTTTTGGCAAAAAACTTGAATTTGTGGACAATGTAAACTTTCTAGGGATGATCCTTGATAAAGCACTTAGATGGGATGAGCACATAAAACAGCTCATCCAGAAATGTAAGAAGGACCTGAACATTCTTCGTTTGGTCACGGGCACAACTTTTGGTGCCGATAAAAATACCCTTATCAACCTGTACAAAGCCCTCATCCTAAGTAAACTAGATTATGGCGCACAAGCCTATAACTCTGCCTCACAAGCCCAACTTAAAAAGCTCGACACAATACAAAACCAAGCCCTTCGCATTGCAACAAGGGCATTTATATCCACCCCGATTAATGCACTCGAAGTAGAATGTGGCATAAAACCACTCCATTTAAGAAGAGAGGAACTAATCCTAAAATATTGGGCACGCTCCTCGCCTTTGGGTAAAAATCTGCCTGTAAATGACCTCATTGGGGAACATGGGTGCCAAACTACTAAAAAGGCACACCAATACCGACCATATTCCGTTACAGTTCAGAAGCTCATAGCTGAGCTGAACATACCTAAGGATATCGAACCACCCCATTATAGAAACAAGTGTGACTTAAAGCACAACCCCCCCTCCTGTGCAATCAAGGACATCATTGGGAAAAAAGGGGAAAATGACATAACATTTATGTAACAAACTAGTATAAACTATATAGAAAGGGAACATAGGGGTAGATTACAGATATATACTGATGGCAGCAAAGATATTGAAAAACATACAGCAGGAGCAGCAGTTTCGGTCCCTGATGAAAACGTGAATATCGAACTCAAAACCAATCCGAGCCTGTCTATATTTACTATTGAACTGATAGCAATAGAACATGCCATTAAATGGATCATCGATAATAACATCCCGGAGGCAGTCATACTTACAGACTCCCTCAGCTCAATACAAGCCCTACAATCTGGCCAATCAAAAACAAGACCAGATAAAATAAACAAAATACTACTACTCTTAGACTCAGCCAAAGACAAAGGCAACAATATCTACCTGGAATGGATTCCTTCCCATGTAGATATCCCAGGTAATGAAATGGCAGACTCAAATGCCAAATCAGCAATGACAAACGGTAAAAACGATCAGACCTTACCGACCAAAACAGAAATATACCCGGCAATTAACCAGGCCATTATGACAAAATGGCAAAAATTATGGGACAACCCACAAAGTAAAGGTCGCTTCTATCATAGACTAGAACCTAAGGTTAAAAATACTTCTACCCATTACAGCGGTAGACGAAGGCATGACGCGGTTTACACGCGTTTACGACTGAACCACAGTGGGCTGGGTACCCACTGTGTATTTAATCAAAACCACATCAAATGTAATAGATGTGATAAAGATGAACAAAATAACATCAAACATATCCTTTTTCACTGTGAAGGAAATATAGAACCCAGACAGGAATTAAAAGCTGCACTGTTTATATTGGGATACAACACTTTTGATGAACAAGATCTACTTAACCCCCCACGCAACATTATGCCTCAGATAGTCGAGGCAATCATTACATTTTTGAAAGACACCGAGTTATTCGATAAAATATAGACAGCTGCAGTATAAAAGAGTAACCATGTAATACTAATCCAAGTTTATTTCTCTTCCAGCGCTGGAATCCTTTCATGCAGCGATCATTAATACTGCATGTTTCTTTCTATTACAGACACAGCCTCCAATAACCACCTGGCCCCAAACCAATAACACCATATATCCTTGCCCCCAGGGACTCGAGGGGAGATTAGATCATAAAGCAATATGAATCTCTCAATCTAATTATGCTGGGCGTGGGACTAAGGTTTCTAGGTTTCGATCAGAGAGCCAACCAATGCTGCTAACGTTAGGTTACTGACTGCGGGAGGCAATCTGGTTCCCTGTGCCTTGTTCCATAACCAGTCTTTAATTACATGTAGATGCCCAGAACTGTGTTCAGGACATCCTGAATGCATTAGGTTTGCACATCCGTATATGCCAAAAGTGCTTGTATGTAGTTTGGCGTGTGCGGATTTGTGAACCTATATATTCCTGTTCAGGCGCACTGGTCGCTATGGCTGTGTGTGCCGGAAAATGACTCATATTCATTGGTTCTCTCGATTTTGGCAGACAGTCTCATCTGTGTGTCTGGGTCGGGAGAATCAACTGAAGTAGCATATAAGTTTCTCTCTAAACAAATCATTTAAACAAAAAATTGCGCCTGGTCGTGATCACGTGCTTGCTGGGGCATGGGCTGGTTGCAACCTAGGTGGGGACTGTCCCAATCAGACCGTGACCGTGTTGTGCTTCTGGCCTGCGCCGTCGCGAACAGGTGAATTGTTTTTATTAAGAATTTAACAGTGCTGCTTATGCTGCCCAACCCATAGATATAGGCCCCATTCTCATATTTCTGCCTCTCCGTGCACCTGGGGGCCCCGGGCTGGTGCCCCTGGGGACATGATTCCCCCACTTTGGGCGGACTGGCCGTTCCCGGGGCGGTGGCCCTGGGTCCCCGGTTGCATGGGTGCGGGGGGGAACACAAAACCCACACACTCTTATACAGTGGTTACATAAGCACTGCTTCTACCTCTTACAGACCCTACCCTACATGACTTGGACTAGAACCGGTTGAACCGAAGCGGGGCGCTGTGGTTGCGGCTCATTTGCTTTGCACTTATGAGTGCTCCGCCGACGCAACACATCGGTGATAGACAAGTATAAACTTAGGCTTATGTAACCCTAACCCTAACCCTAGCCCTAACCCTAACCCTAACCCTAACTCCAATACATACTAATCATAATTTCTTTTGCAGGTACATTGGGATCCTTGACGGGGAATCCCACCATACCTCGTGTAGGACAGCTACCGAGAAGTCATCAGCTGGGTGCCCAGAAGGCTGCCTCGTAGAGGCCCCCTTGGGGACACCCTCCTGATGAAACCCAGAAATGTGCGAAGCGAAGACAGCATGCTGTCAGAACGGAGCATACATCTCTGGAGTAGGTCAAATACAGAACAATTTAATAGGCGGGGCAACGGTAATGACCAAATTTGATAGGGATTTGGACACAGGAAGACCCTTAAAAAAGCCTTTCAGACCGACCGTTCAAACGATATAAAAGCGAAATTGCACAATGGCTGGTTAGCCACATACTCGCCTTTGCCAAACCACATAACTTTTCACCACTAAAAGACACGCCTGTGTAAACATTATAATTCTAACCACACTGATCCTGAACAAAAGAGGGTTACAACACTACCACATACAATCAGTACTGATCCATATTGTATTACAATCCATATATCCCCAATATGATATCTTCCTTCACGGAGGATGAGATAATGATATGCAAATATGGCGGTCTGGTCCCAATTGACCCACTTACGAATTTATAAGAACTCGACATCCTACGTCGATGAAAGCATCACCTTTTCAGAAACTGGAAAGCTAAGAAGCAAAATAGGATTGACCTCCTTTCGCATCCTCCGCGATAGAAGTCAACAACTGCACACTGATTGGCTGAATCAACTACAAATTAAGAGAAAAGCAACAACCAAAACATCAACATATGACACTCCAACGCAACGAAAGTAGGGGCCAGTAGTACATGGTACTACCAAGATTATCTTTGTAGAGACCTGGGGGGTAGCGACACAGCATAGGCGTGTTCTCAAGGTGGTAGAGCACGGGTACTAGGACATTTTGCAATAGCCGAAATTGGCTGGTCTAATAGTAACCCTTCCTGGCTCACTTTTGGCCGCCGTTCAAAATTCAAAATTACATGCATTATCACCCTTTAACAAGCACCGTGTCCAAGGCGTTTTCTCTACCACGGCAGGGGTGGGGGTAGAGACTAATGGAAGCCAAAACCGATAATGCATGAGTAGCTTTTTTCCTCGGTCAGACAAGGGCTGTGTACTGACACATTTTGCAGCCGGAATTGGCAACGTGTCACCACATTCTAGAGCCCGACCATTGGTCTGCATCTGCATTCAAAATTCGAACCCCGCCAGAGGACTGCCCATTTTACAGGACAAACGCTTAACATTGGGTGCGTTCTGTGCCTACATGACATCTTGAGCGGGGGATGTGGGAGGTGGGATTGACCTACTTCTCACATCCTCCGCGAAAGAAGTCACCCGACTCCCAATCGGCTAGCTGATAACTGTCAAGCAGACAGGAGTCAGCATATTGGCAGCCTAGGGAAAAGAGCAGTACCTACAACTAATCCCAGATGGCGAACTGGGGGTAGCCCCTATGTGCCCATGGCGCCCGGTTACCTTAAAAACATCTGTCAGTCAGTCGGTTTAAACAGGTGCATGAAGAGACACAGATAAAAACAATAAAATGTCAAGCCAAAAAGATGCATATTTGTTAAAAAAAATGGATTCATGAATTCTTCAAAATTGTGAAGAAGCATTTCATGATGAGAGGGTGATGCATTTTGGTACATGAATCTCAAACGATGGCAAAAATATGACTTATTAACCCTTGGAGCCATATTCAGAGTTATCAGATGAAATTTGATGAATACAGTGAAATTTCGCTATTAAGACCACCTAAAATTAAGACGAAGTAGAAGTAAAACAAAGATCAGGAATTGATACAATTAACTTACTCCATCCATAAAAGACACCAAAGGGAAAGAAATACAAACATTAAGCGACCAGACCATAATGGAAACCTAAACAAAGGAAGGCCATATGGACAGTTACTTTCCCACAAAATGGCCATATGGCCATCCAAAATTAAAAGACACAAGTGATACACACAGTAAGTAACAAACAACAACATAAATAAATCGCCACAGAACAGCCGCCTTGGAACGGTCAGTGGAAGATTTCCACTGGGGGGCTTAAATCGATTTTACGTGGCCACAATCCTCGCCCTTACTTCCGTCGCGATTTAGACAAATAATTTGTTCAGTCCGCATGAAGGCCTCCTAACTCATCAGTGCAACATCTCCGTGAACACAGAAATCAAAGAACCACAGAGTTGAGACAAAGGTGAGGACTCGACAGCAAGAAACCACTGAAATGCTGGAGCAAAAGAAAACCAACAGTTAGACTCCGATGAGCCAGACCAGAGACAGAGCATCAGGCACCAACCAACATTATCTCTTTAATTTTCAATAAGCCTTTACGTTGGAGCCGTCATAGAATCTGAGGCCTGACCCACCGGCGTGCAATTAAAGAGGGAAGCAAAGTTGCCAACCGTGATTGGGTTAACTACCATGCATGCAGTCTGTCGTATAATATCCATGTTGTACCCAATCTTTTTATATCGAAGAATGATTTTACGAAATTGGGTGCTGAAGTCATTGCGGTTACATATTTTTCTGAATTTATATACTAAGTCACCATAAAATTCGGGTTCCGATAGACCTTGTTGCAGAAGAGATTTAAGTCCAATATTGAATTTTGAAATTAAATCAGAATGGCGTCTATAAAATTTTGAAAAGGTTTTGCGTAGTTTATGGTACCGATAACCCTGATTAAGGAGTTTAGCCGTTAATAATTTATTACGAGTGTTGAAGTCAGTTACATGACTACACACTCTAGCAAATCGAATTAATTGCGAAATATAAACGCCATAGGATGGCGCACGAGGAACATCACCATCCAAAAAAGGAAAATTTACAATCTCAAAATCAAAGTCATCGCGTTTATCATAAATTTTGCACGAAACAAATCCATCTACAATAGATAGATGTAAATCCAAAAATTCTGTTTTAAAAAGCTTATTTAGTAGGTTGCAGTTATTCTTTCTTTGTGTTTCCTGCATAAAGTGTCCTCTGGTCACAGACCACCTTTGGGACAGTTCAAAAGTGGTCTAAAAGACCACTTTTGAACAGTCCCAAAGGTGATCTTAATATAGGAATTCTACTGTAGTTGTAAACAGGATGATGTTTACTTTCTTGTCAAAAGCCTTGAAAACTTACATTATGTTGCAGACATGTTAAGTCTCCCGAAAATCGTGGGAGACTCCCGACAAAAATAGCTTTTCTCACGCCTCACGAAATTCAGGATAAAACTCCCGGAAAAGAGAAAATACCGTTTTTAGGAAAAGTTTTGAAAAGCTGCGCTTGTATTTTCCTGTGTGCAAACCAGCGGAAAAATCCGACTTAATCTGTGAGTAAAACTGATAACAATTAATGCACTGTCCAGTATAATTGCGGATTAAAACACGGTTCAACACCTGCGGATGGGCATTAACAAATGAAAACAGTCGTTTCTTGAAGTGATTGCAAAAATGAAAGTAAATCATAACGGTTAATTGCCTGCAACCAACGGACCATGATAGTTAACCGAATCGTGTAATAGCACCGACCGTATTTTATTCTATAATTACACTGTAAACACAAGCCTCCGGTGCTCTCGATAATCCTACAATCTTCTGCGTGACAAGGTGTGAAAATAAGATTAAGTTATGGCTCTAATTTGCATTTATCCCCCAATCATAAACTTTAATCCACAATCAGTGTGAAAATGATGAAATCGCTTCTCAGATGTTTACCTACATCTAACGGTAGATGTATCAGGCATAATAAAAAGACTATTCTACTGTCTCGTGCATGGTTATGTTTTGGCGGCAAAATAGCAGACGCTTGGCGGGAAAAGTCGAACGTTTTAATATGTGTAAACACATCTGTATGCTGTTGTTGGTGACTGACCCGGAGCTTCCCGGGATAAGTCGGTTATTGTGCAAGGCACCGTCCCCTATCCAGTTCTTTCCACAACCGTTTAGCTGTCGAGAAAATATTCTTTTAACCGATTGCAAACATTTTTATGAAAGAAATACACCCCATTAAAATAGAATAAAACAATTAAACATAAAACACGTGCGGGGCTGCTGGGGTGGGATGAAGTTATTTTCCGATCGCGTGCAGAAGAACCGTAGCTTGTTTGTGGACTCCATGGCGATTTTGGTGGTGGAGATCATTGCTGTTCGCCTTGAACTTGCTTGTTGAGCGGGTGTGAAAGTTTTGGATGGAGGGGTCCTCGCCTTGTGGCTGGATGATTTCATTATAAACTAATCTGCTTTCTTTATTCTATTATCTCGCTAACCTGACAATTTTGATCTTTTGAGTATATCGGCTGCAGCTGCGTGTCAAGTTTATATAACTATCAGAATCTTTAATTGCTAATTGGACAAGCTGTTATGACATGTCTGCAATTAATTGAAACTTGAAAAAGTACCGTTATTGACCGTGACAACTAAAGTATTATCTACCGTATTTCCGCACTTAAAAGTCGGAGGAGAATTAAGTTGTTGTGCTTGAAACTTGATCGAAACCTTGGATTATTATACCCGCTTTTAAGAATATTGTTTTCGTGTCAGAGTCGAGTGTCTGTCGGTCCGTGGGTGTGTATGTTTGTGTGTGTACGTACGTCCGTCCGTCACGTTTCTATGGAATGGATGTCCTCTGAAACCAGTCAAGGTACACTTTTCAAACATTGCCTGTGAATAGTATATGGAATGTAGATTGGACTAGGCTCCTTTTTGCATGACCTTGACCTTAACATGACCCCAAGGTCAAAGTTCAAAAAGTACGATTTTGCCATATCCTAAACTATTTGAGTTTCACTTCTGATGCTTTGGTTATTGGATGGCTCTTGGAATATAGAATAAATTGGGCTCTTTTTGGGTGACCCTGACCTCAACATGATTCCAAGGTCAAAGGTCAAAAAGTATGATTTTGCCATATTTTCTAAACTATTGGGAGTTACACTACTGAAACTTTGGTTATTGGATGGCCCTTGGAATATAGAATGAATGGGGCTAATTGTGGCATGACCTTGACCCCAACATGACCCCAAGGTCAAAGGTCAAAAAGTATGACCTTGCCATATCTCCTAAACTATTGGAGTTACATTTCTGAAACTTTGCGTATTGGATGGCCTTGGAATATAAAATATATTGGGCTACTTTTGTTGTGACCTCGACCTCAACATGACCCCAAGGTCAAAGGCCAAAAAGTATTATTTTGCCATATCTTCTAAACTATTGGAGTTACACTTCTGAAACTTTGGTTATTGGATGGCCCTTTGAATATAGAAATAATTGGGCTACTTTTGTTGTGACCTTGACCTCAATCTGACCACAAGGTCAAAGGTAAAAAGTATGACTTTGCCATATCTTCTAAACTATCGGAGTTACACCTCTCGAACTTTGGTTTTTGGGTGGCCGTTGGAATATAGAAAAATTGGAATACTATTGGTGGACCTCAACATAACCCCTAGGTCAAAGGTCAAAAAGTATGACTTTGCCATATCTTCTAAACTATAGGAGTTACACTTCTGAAACTTTGTTTATCAGTTAGAATGTTCTTTTCAACTTTTTGGTTATTGTATGGCCTTGGAATATAGAATGAATTTGGCTACTTTTAGCATGACCTTGACGACAACATGACCCCAAGGTCAAAGGTCAAAAAGTATGACTTTTCCATATCTCCTAAACTATTGGAGTTACACTTCTGAAACTTTGCTTATTGGATGGCTCTTGGAATATAGAATATATTAGGCAACTTTTGGTTTGACCTCGACCTCAACATGACCCCAAGGTCAAAGGTCAAAAAGTATTATTTTGCCATATCTTCTAAACTATTGGAGCTACACTTTTAAAACTTTGGTTATTGGATGGCCCTAGGAATATAGAATCAATCGGGCTACTTTTGTTGTGACATATCTGGGCATAAATGACAAGATATGCTATTGTGCTGTAGTATTATATACCGGTGGAGGGGGTGGCACTGGTATGGCTAGGTGTTAGTTTGTAGGCATCTTCCCAAGGAAAAATATTTATTAGTTATTTATCCATGAACAGGAGTGTAAAGAATAAACAAAAAAAAAATGTTCAAAAAGCTCTCAGAGTGCACCATTTTCTAGCCTATCCTGAGAGCTTACCACCAAGACTTCGCGCCTTCGGCACTCTCCAATCCTCCTCGAACGCGCTGTCTCCCTCATTTTTATTTTCAAAACTTAACATGTCTGATGTTGCGTGCAAAACACCGAATCCTCAGTCTTCCAAATGCTTTGATGTTTTCTATTTTTAGGTTATTGCAACTTTTTGTTGGCAGAGAGAGCTATTTTTAGGGCTTTGGCTCAATGTTTACCTTTGGCAGTGATATAATACAGTAAAATTCCTATATTAAGACCACCTTTGGGACTGTTCAAAGGTGGTCCTTGACCAGAGGACACTTTGGGCAATAAACTCACAGAAAGATTAAGTGCACCCTTCAAAATAAGCTTTTTATAGCAGAATTTGTCTTAATTTTAGGTGGTCTTAATAGAGGAATTTTGATGTATATGTAAACTATATACATGTACATACGTGTGTGATCTGGTTCCAAGAAAGAAAGAAATATAAAAAACACCATAACTTTTTAACAATACTATTGTTCAACCATGTTTAACCCTATCATATAAAAAAAAAAAAACATAGAGAATATATAGAGCAAAGTCGGGTAATGTCGACCTCTGCTATTATCAACCCCATTTCAAATTTTCGTTGAAAAATTGACTTTTTTTATCATGTGTCAACAAAATTGTAATGAAAACTATGTTAAGACGGAATTCACCTTTTATTTATAACCATTATATCCTTTGAAAATCAGCAAGCTTAGCTTTCTGGTTGAAAAATGGTTCCTTACGGGCAAGGATACACAGTGACATCTCTCAAAAGATAATGTAACATCCATTTTTAATATTTCTTAACGTCTAAAAGCATTTATTCTTGTAACAGTAGGATACACTGTGTGTTCATATTTGCTTCATTGCCTCTTGTGATATACTGTATATGGCAGATCAAAGGAGGTCCTAAATAGGTTGATTAGTAGCTCTTATTGAATCCCCTGACTGAGGCACTTATGGGGAAATCAATAATGTACACTCCAGTCAAAGTTAGTAAATTATTGATTTTGCCCCACAGAGGCCCCTTGTTGAAGACATTCCTTTATTTAAGAAATGGAGTGATTGATTGAGTGATATATCACTGCTTGGAGGTCAGTTGTAATGTAGATCCAGTCACAAGTGCATAGCACGAGTGATTTGTCTACTTACAACTGATTGACAAGCTGTGATATATCACTCAATAAATCACGACAATAGAGCTGATCTATTTCAATTCTAACACACTAAAGGTCGATGAGAATGCTTTTGGTTCCTTCAGATTCTCCCAACCTTCCAACGTTGTGTGAAGTTATCCCACCAATATAACTGACTGTATCACATGCGATTACCTGTTTTCATAACATTTCTGATACAAGAAAACAACGTTACACAATCTAATGTCAAGGTAACAATGAATGACATCATGAAACTAAAATAAAAGGCGGCTCTTCGCGACTCACTCTTCTGCCCAGTGATTTATCACTCAATATATCACCAGATTTATCCATTGGCTCTATAGGCGACTAGTGTTAGAATTCTACATTCTGCAGCATCTGGTCAGGGCCTGTACTATTTGCAAAAAGTTCAAACATCTTCTCAGTAAATCGACCAGACACCAGCTATATTTTTAAATGTGATTTCTGATGGTCCCCGCCCATCGGGGCTTGGAGAAATAGATTGGGCTGCATGATGCTTCCAAGCAGAGATGAAACCGACAGCACATGAGTACTGGTAAACTGCTTAGAGGTCCTAAGCCTGCCAATAAAAAGTTGTGCGAGTCGGAACATCCATGCATATAAACCCTATTGGTTTCATTGGATGACAGGGCTTGAGATGTCATTTCATCTCAATGTTGGGTAAAAGTCCCACAAAATTGGAAGCAACGTCTCCAAAATGACCATTACATTGTTGATGGGGACGTTAAACCTCAAATCAAATAAACAAACAAACATTTGGCCATTACCTCAGATTTATTACTCAACAAATCATTACTAGAGCTGATATATTTCATGTGACAGTTGTAAGTAGACAAATCACTCGCGTTGACGGTGACGATAAACCTCACATCAAACAAACAAATGTGATTTCTGAAAGATTCTATTTTGGAAAAAAAAAATGGATTAACCCTTGCCCTGCTGAATATTCATATATGCCACACCCACTACCGATTATCAACCAATCAGATTACTTGATGCAAATTATTGCAACAAATTCATAAACTGAATGACAAACAATGTAGATCCTGATCAGATGGCTTCTTCAGAAGCCATCTGATCTGGATCTACATTGTTCTGATCTGGATCTACATTGTTTCAAAGATAAGGCATATCCTGGATTAGCAGAACAAGGGTTGACTCTGTATGCTGGTAATTTCTTTTTTTCAACACAGACAACATTTTGATATTTTTGTATTTTTTTTTTTTTTTTTTCATGAAACAGGATTTGACATTCCACACAAAGGAGACAATTTGCATGGGATGTCAAGTCCTGTACTTGGGAATACTAAGAAATCGACAATTTGTCGTCTTCTGAATTAGCAAAAGAGTGGTAAAGATTTAACCTGTATCTTGCTGTTCACGACAACCCCTATCTTTGCAAAGAGTGTAGATCCAGATCAGATGGCATCTGATCAGGATCCACACTGTCATTTAGTTTATGGATTTGTAGCAATAAATTACATCAAGTAATTTGATTGGTTGATAAACAGAAATGGGTGTGGCTTAAATGAATATTCAGCAAGATAAGGGTTAAGATGCCAACTAATCACAACAGTTGTTTTTTGCTTTGTTGTCTGATGGTTATGTTTGAAACAGTGTGAACCCAAATCAGACTGCTCCTTTTGGAGCAGTCTGATAAGGGTACACACTGTTTACCTGTTTGTGAAAATATGTTATTTTCTGATTGTTTTTATCTTTATAGGTGAGAAGTCTAAGATGCCGTCGAAGGTGAGAGAGCGAGTTCACTTATGCAGGTATTGTGGGAAACGTTTATTGATACACTCTCATCTAGTTCGTCATGAGAGGATACATACAGGGGAGAAACCATTTATCTGTGATTATTGTGACCGGCCTTTTAATGATGAGGCTGCACTCAAGAAACACAGACAAAAAATTCATTTGGGAACTCAAATATGCAAGGTTTGCAGCAAACAGTTTACATCACCTTTGGAACTAGTTCGTCACGAGAGAGAACATACTGGAGAGAAACCTTATGGCTGTGATCTTTGTGATAAGCGTTATGCTAGCCCCGTTGGGCTGCGGAGTCACAGACATAAAATACACCTGCAAACTTACATGTGCAAGTATTGCGAGAAAGTGTTTCCAACACAATCATATCTAGTTCGTCATGAAAGAACACATACTGGGGAGAGACCATTTAAATGTGATATTTGTTTAAAGTGTTTCACCGACGATTCTTCACTAAGGCGACACAGAAATACAAAACATTTAGACTGTTAATCTTTGGGTCTCTCACTGCTGTGGTTCCCACGTTGCTTGGGCCACATGTCAGACCTCGAGTTCTGCTGTGGAAGGTCAGGTGGTTTTACTCTGGGTACTCCTGTTTTTGCCCACCTTTGATTAATGATCGGCTAGAAATAAGTGAAATAGCCTTGAAAGGGCTGTAAAATCAGGAAAAAAAAAAAAAAAACATATTTGAGACACTGACGTTACAGCAGAGGTTGAAATTTGTATTGCACATGAATACAAGTATGTTTGCTTTCTGTCCATTTTCAGGTCATTCCAACTTGTGCTGTCAGGGAGAGCTATCTTTATCATATGACGTCGCGTCTGAGAGTGTAATAATGTCATGTAATAAATTCAATAATCAACTAGTGGATTAAATATGCAAATTAGTTAGATACGTCCCGTAACGTTACATGTATGACGTACATAACAACGTCACGTTTACTAATGGCGGAATATTGACAGTTTTGTTAAACAATCGTTAATAAAATGCGTTTTAAATGTCATGTGATAAATAGAATTTTGCATTCGCGCTCATGTATTATTGAATTTATTAAACTCGTTGAAGAAAAGGGATAAAATGCTCGGCACAGCCTTGCATTTTATCCCTTTTCCTGAACATGTTTAATATATTCAACTAGATCGCGCAGTCGATGGCGCGCCATCGCAAATCCCCACGTTTATTGCATACATTGCCCTTGTACAGCACATCATAGTTTTAAGCAAATTTGACCTTTTGACCCCTCCCCAGGGCCCCTGGGGGCGGGGTCAAAAATGAACGTGATCTCGCGCAAGCCATTAATGTAAGCAATTCACATACCAAATTTGGTTGGATTCCGGACAACGGTTTAGGAGGAGATCGCCAGACGGATGGATGGACAGACGGATGGACAGTGGGAGGCGATAACAATATCCCCACTTTTCTTCGAAAAACGTGGGGATAATAATACATGAGCACTCATGTAAGATCCTCCATTTAATGCTTAGGCTCAGTATTTACCCTTGGCAGTGCTATAGTTTATGTATATATATATATGTATATATGTTCGTTGAATAGGTGATGGGATTCCAAGAAATAAATAAATTTAATAAGTAAATGAATAAATTGAAAAGGAAAGGAAAGTTATGGTATACAAGATGAAAAAACACCATCTTTATAACACTATTGTTGGACCATGTTTGTGAAACAAATAACCGTATCATATTCCAAAAAAAAAAAAAAATAGATTATATAGAGAAATGCTATAAAATCTACACATTTTTGGGATTATATAGAAAACTGACCTATTAATGGTCATTTTTGTCGCGCCTGCTATTAGCATAGTGCGATATAGGCGCCAAGTTTTCCGTCTGTCCGTTTGTCAAAGCGTCAACATTTGCAACCACCCTAGCATTCACCCAAATGGTCAAGTTTATTTCTCAAGGAATAAGAGCATCATTAATGATACTTGGTACAAACTTGTTCAATGAAAGAGAAGCGGGCAGAAACCCATATGAAATCAATATGGCGGACAACAGGCAGATTGTCTAAATATTCACGGATGGAATATACACATAGGTACTAGTCACTACACTGTAAGTGATACTATTTATCGGAAAAATGCTGTAGTGGCTGAGCATGGGTGAACCTTAAAACTTTTGGAAGATACACTTCATTGCTGCATATGACTCTTATTTTAATAAATTTGAATTGATTTATTTTAAAAATCAATAGTTGAATGTATTGCTTGTAGAAATCTTACATTATTCTAATGAAAAAAATAACAGTTTTTGTAAATTTAACCAGAAACCTAGGCACATAATATAGGTGGTTTCTATTCACCTTATTTGCATTATCTGCTGGTTCCTAGTCTGAAGGTTATCAGTGTTGGAAAAACAGGTAACCAGACCCCCCTGACCTTGAAAGGTCAGGGGGGTCTGGTTACCCGTTTTTCCTATCATTGACAAAGTGCAAGCTGGGAGTCAGCAAATGATGCAAATATGGTGAATTCTTGTGGCATAAATTTGTCAAATTTAGAGGCTTTAACCCTTGTCCTGCTAATCCCGGATATGCCTTATCTTTGAAACAATGTAGATCCAGATCGGATGGCTTCTGACGAAGCCATCTGATCAGGATCTACATTGTTTGCCATTCAGATTGTAAATGTGTTGCAATAATTTGCATCAAGTAATCTGATTGGATGATAATCGGTAGTGGGTGTGGCATATATGAATATTCAGCAGGACACGGGTTAAGCTGCATTCAATCCAATTTTAATCAATACACTATCAAAATTTTTCAACCACACTGTATCAAAATTGACAACTAACATTTAATTATACCCCCACAAATGAAATTTGGGGGGGTATATAGGAGTGAGCTTGTCGGACTGTCGGTCGATTGGTCTGTTGTCTTGGTTTCCAGACGATAACTCAAAAAGCGCTTCACCGATTTTTATAATTTTGGGTACACTGATGTAACATCATAAAATACAGGTCAAGTTCGATTTCCACTACAATTCGTCAATTTTCGACATAGTTATGGCCCCTTTCAAGTGAAAAAATTGCAAAATGCTGCTGTTGTACTATCAAGGCAGTTTTTGTGGGGGTATTCATCACCTTTAGTGATAGCTCTAGTTATTGACAAAATTAACATTCATTAATTTTCGTTGACATTTATTAATTAAAATAGCTGTAAAATCAAGCCACAACTACATATTTTTGCATCTCAGTCAGTTACTAGTCCGTGCATATTGGGATAGAGAAATATTGGTTCCGTTTGTTTGATTTGAAGTTTAACGTCCCCATCAACACTGTAAAGGTCATTTTGGAGATGTTGCTTCCAATTTTGTGGGACTTTTTCCCGACATTGAGATGAAATGACATCTCAAGCCCTGCCGCCCAATGAAACCAATAGGATTTATAAGCATGGACGGGCTGACTCGCACCACATTGCCTGGGCAGGCTTAGATCCTCTAAGCGCGCAATACTCGTGTGCGAGGAAAAAGTGAGAACAGTGAGAAAAATCGAAAAAAATCGTGCACCCTTAACCCATTCAGTACCAGAAACCCCTAAAGGGGTACCTGGGCAAACAGTGCAGGCCCAGATCAGACGCCACAGAACGCGGCGTCTGATCAGGGCCTCAACTGTTTGCAAAAAGTTCAGCTATTTTCCAAATAAATTTTGAAGAAAACACAACCTGACACCCCTAAATTTAGAAACGGACTCCTGCTGTATATAAGGAGGAAGATTCCATTTGGTACTAAATGGGTTAATAAGCACAAGTCAATAATTTGTCTCCCTTTATAACAAAACCCATATTAATTGAAATGATAGACTTATTAGAGTGATCTTTTAGCAATGTTTCAACTTAAACAGACTGAAAAATCATGCAGTCTTTATTGGTGTTCAATACACTTTGAAAACATACAATTTGTTTGTATTGGAGTTTAACGGCCCAGTCAACACTATTTAGGTCATTTTTGAGCCGGTCAGTTTACCTATCCACACTTTCCTGGGCAGGCTTATACGTAAGCGGTTAACCAGTACAGTGCACATTCTTTCGCCAGAAACTGAAAACTGCCCTTCTTGAATCAGCGGAAGGGAGAGAATGACCGTAGAAAAGATTTCATGATCAATATCCAAGAAAGAATGTTGCCGACCCCGGCGGGAGTCGAACCCGCGTCCTCCTGATCACCAGTTGAAAACATACAAGCAAATTGATTTCTTGCAGTCTAAATTGGTGTCATATACACTTCTGAAAACATATACCATATACCAGCAAAATGATTTCTTTCAGTCTAAATTGGTGTCAAATAAACTTCTGAAAATATATATACCAGCAAAGTGATTTCTTGCATTCTAAATTGGTGTCAAATTCACTTCTGAAAATGTATATACATGTACCATAAAATGATTTCTTGCAGACTAAATTGGTGTCCAGTACATGTCTGAAAAGGTATATACTAGCAAAGTGATTTCTTGCTGTCTTAATTGGTGTCAAATACACTTCTGAAAACATATATACCAGCAAAGTGATTTCTTGCTGTCTTAATTGGTGTCAAATACACTTCTGCAAACATCTATACCAGCAAAGTGATTTCTTGCTGTCTTAACCCTTATCTTGCTGTTCAGGACAACCCCTTTCTTTGCAAACAGTGTAGATCCAGATCAGATGGCTTCTGAAGAAGCCATCTGATCAGGATCTACACTGTTTGGCATTCAGTTTATGAATTTGTAGCAATAAATTACATCAAGTAATTTGATTGGTTGATAGACAGAAATGGATGTGGCTTAAATGAATATTCAGCAAGATAAGGGTTAATTGGTGTCAAATACATTTCTGAAAACATATATACCAGCTAGCCTAAGTGATATCTCGCAGACTTAATTGGTGTCAAATACACTTATTAATACAGCCGTCGGGGCTTGAAGAAATAGATGGGCTGCATGTTGCTTCCACGCAGAGCTGAAACCGACCCCCCACAAGAGTACTGGTAAACCGCTTAGAGGATCTAAGCCTGTCCAGGCAATGTGGTGTGAGTCAAACCGTACATGCTTACAAACCCTATTGGTTTCATGGGGGGACAGGGCTTGAGATGTCATTTCATCTGAATGTCGGGTTAAAGTTCCACAAAATTGGAAGCAACTTCTCCAAAATGACCTTTACAGTGTTGACGGGGATGTTAAACCGCAAATCAAACAAACAAAACTTATTAATACATATATATCAGCAAAATGATTACTTGCAGTCTTAATTGTTGTCAAATACTCTTCTGAAAATGTGTCTATATAGTGATTTTATCCTTTTGCTTCTGTTCTTATTTTATAGAAGTTGGACAAAAAAAGAGAAGGCGACAAAGTCTCAACAGGACATGTAGCTTCTGTGAAAAGGTGTTTCTACGCCACGCCCATCTGTTACGTCATATGAGACAGCACACTGGCGAGAGACCATACACGTGTGATTTTTGTCAGAAGAGCTTCAGCGATCCGTCATCCTACCAGAGACATCTTCGATCAGTGGCTGGACCATTAATATGCAATACATGTGGAAAGAAGTTTATCAAAAAATGTCAGCTTCGAGAACACTTTAAAAGTCATATTAAGAAGAAATAAATTATGTAAAGGCTGATAGTGTTTTGACCCACAATACACAACAACTTCATTATGACACTGTTTGTAATAACATGGTTTTGGATATAATACAATTTCAAGATGGACCCCATTAATAGTACACTTTGTATAAGAAAGAGGTTTGGTGCCGTTCCAGATCAGACATGAGTTGTAGTTTAACCATTTGGCTGCTAATCATGACTGGCAGACAACATTTTTGAAGTGTATTTTTCTTACATTTCAGTGAAAATAATGCTTGACATTACATGTGAATCGTCTGCTCAGTATGAGAAATACTATATTTAAAAAAATCAGATTCCCGTCTGCCGTTGATGGGTAAAAATTTGAGTATCTACTTTTTTTCCTGAAGTAAAGAACGTGCACTAGCAAACGACATTTTTGAAGGGTATTTTTCTTACATTTCAGTGAAAATAATTCTTGACATTACATGTGAATCATCTGCTCAGCAGACGATTCACATGTAATGTCAAGCTTTATTTACTATGAGAATACTATATTTAAAAAAATCAGATTGTCATCTGCTCTTAGACTTAAGGAATCAGTTGCTTGGATCTATTTTTTTCCTGAAGAAAAGAATTGGTCTAGCAGACGGCATTTTCAAAGTGTATTGTTCTTCCATTTGAATTAGAATATTTAAAAATGCTTGACATTACATGTGAATTGTCATTTGACTGCTAATCGTGACTAGCAGAGGACATTTTCAAAGTGTATTTTTCTTACATTTGAGTGAAAATAATGCTTTTCTTTGCATATGAATCGTCTGCTAACGTGTTATGTCAAGTTTTATTTACTATGAGAAATACTATATTTTAAAAAAATCAGAAAGTAGTCAGAGGGTAAAAATTTGAGTATCTATTTTTTTCCTGAAAAAGGAATGTTTTCATACTTTAAATAGATTTCGCTATTGCATAAAGCCATTATGCAAAACATTAAGATGTTCATTTATAAGTTTAAACGTGAGTGAGTGAGTGTTTGAGTTTTACCTCTCACCAACAGCTAAGGTCATTTTGAGATGGGACCTCGGGTTACAGATTCATCCGAAAGTCTGGAGAAGCCCGGGGTCGATCCTGCGATCCCTGGTTTACAAGGTGAGTAGCATAACACCACACCACAGAGGCTTCTAAAGTTTAAACATGAATAACATGATAAATTTTTGCAAAACCATTTTTGTGGAAACAGTCAAAATTTTATAAATTCCCTAACTACTGGCATTCTGATTAATAGGAGCTTTTTTGTTTAGATTTTATTAAAATTTGAAGGCTACTCTTAGAATGTTTTTGAAAAATAAATTGTGAAAATGTAAACTTGTTCTTTTCACAAACTTCATGGTTAAGGTTTGTTTGAGTTGAGGTTTTTACATCCCTGTCAACACTATATGGGTCATTTTGGAGATGTTGCTCCTGATTGTGTGGGACTTTTACTGGACACTGAGATGATGTGACATCTCAAGCCCTACTGCCCAAAGAAACCAGTCTGACTCACCACTTTACCTGGGCAGGTTTAGACCTAAATAGTTTAGCAGTACTTAAGTAAACATGTATCATGCTGCATAAGCTCGTGCGGAACATGCTTTATTATTTTCCACATGCTTTTTACGCTTTTTTAGTATTATGAATGAACGGACAGTTCAACTAAGTACTGGAGTATTGGCACGGCTGTTCTATGTTCACATAAGGTATTAATTAATTAATTTATTTATTTTTAATGTATTAAAAATAAATTTCTGTTATGATATTCGGTACAAATAAGAAAAATAAGTTTTTGTTTTTTTTTGTTTTCTTCATAGAAGTCGCCTTTTTGTAGATATGAAAAACAACACAATGTCGCACGGATGTATTTTTGTAATGTTATCATCGACAAAAGATCTCAGCACCTCTCCCTAAGGCAAATGATTGTTAGTATCTACAAGGATGCGAACGCGGTTGTGGATGCCCTTCAGAGCCGCCTCATTTGGGCGGTTCTTGCGGGTACCCACAACCTATGTTCACTGAAGATTTATTGGCGATTAAAAGTGTAATTTTTGTGGCCTTAAAGGAATACATGATAATACGTTTCAACGAACTGTGTTGCTATCCTGCATATCATTGTATGTTTGTTTATTGTATATATGCTCATGGGCCATATGGCTTATTGCATTAATAAATTATCTATCTATCTATCTTAAGTTTGATCAGTTTCAGCTCTGCTCAGAAGCACCATGCAGCCTAATCTCTGATCATGGGGGCGCTCCAGACTTCATGGATTTGTGTAGATTCAATTCTTCTAGAATTAACTCTTCAAGTCAAAAGTGTGTTTAGCAGATGGCTTCTTCAAAGTATTTTTCTCTTATTTTTCTACAAAAATACGGCTTGACATTTCATTAGAATCATCTGCTGGGAAGACAGTTTTCATATAATGTCAAACTTTGTTTTTGCTGAAAAATAATTAAAAAAAGGAGAGTCTGTCATCTGCTAAAGATTTTTCTGCAGAACTTGAAGGATTTAAGAACTATTTGAGGTATCATAGAAGTCCTAAAAATTCAGACATCTATAGGACTTTGAAACTGTAATTCTCAATTTTAACCCTTAAGATGCCAAGAAAAAATTACATCTGAAAATGTCATCTAATTTTTTTTGCAAAAATATTTTTGCATACAGGCAAACAGTGTGGGCCCAGATCAGACTGCTCCTACAGGAGCAGTCTGATTAGAGTCCACACTGTTTGCCAAAAAAAAATATTTTTAAGGTAATGGACTGACGGCAAACTATTTGCCAAACAATTTATATCATTATCAGATGGTTTCTGAAGAGGTCATCTGATTTGGATCTTCACTGTTGACAAATAATGTAGATCCTGATCAGATGGCTTGATCTGGACCTTCATTATTTGCAAAGGTATGGGTTGTGGTGTTGCGTATTGTCATTATAAGGAGGGCTCTCTGCATTGAGTTTTAGCCATTTTTGGGTTGATCGTTTATCAATCGACCCAAAGTTATCTCTTATCAGGCTGTTCACGACAACCCCTATCTTTGGAAACAGTGTAGATCCAGATCAGATGGCTTCTGAAGAAGCCATCTGATCAGGATCTACACTGTTTGGCATTCAGTTTGTGAATTTGTAGCAATAAATTACATCAAGTAATTTGATTGGTTGATAGACAGAAATGGGTGTGGCTTAAATGAATATTCAGCAAGATAAGGATTAAAGGACAAAACCACTGTTAGTGCTGGAGTCCACATGACTTACACTGATTTGTAGGAAATCAACGCTACTTATTTATAGAAAATAATTTTATCGCAGTAAAGGGTTATTTGTAAAATCTTGGCTGGAATCATTGGTTGGGCTTGGCAAACAGTGTAGACCCAGATCAGACGCTGCAGAATGCAGCGTCTGATCAGGTACTTCACTGTTTGCTTACAGTACAGGAATTTAAGGGTCAGACACCGAAAAATGCAGCGTCTGATCAGGGTCTACATGGTTTGCCTACAGTACAGGAATTTAAGAGTTAAACAAAACAGTCCAAGTCCCATCATGACCATTTTGTCAATCTACACTCAGAGACATTCGACTCAGCAGTACTCTCAGTGCTTTGATTTATTCTGTTTTCAGACAAAAAGGGGAAACAATGCCGTTACTGTCAGCGATATTTTAAGACGTCATGGCACAAGAAGCGTCACGAGAGGACTCATACTGGAGAGAAGCCTTACGCTTGTGAGATTTGTGGCAGAGCTTTTAGTGATTTACAAAATATGAGGGCACACCGGCTTGTACACTTCAGAGAGCCTGCAGATAGAATTGAAAACAGGATTGGATCTCCCAAAATGTGACGTTTACATGTTTACAAATTAGTTTAGTGAATTATATTATTATACAACTTTGTGCAATGAAAAAAACCTTTTTTAAAAATACCACTTTATTATATAGAGAAAAGTAATGTCTACAAATGTATGTTATTTTCACTCATAAAGCATATTGTAAAAATTTGGACACCAGGAGGACTGTAAGTCTCCTAAAATTTAAGCAAGTTTGTTTCATGATCCAGCAAAGAGTTAAAAAAAGTGGAGACCGAATTGCAACCAATGTAGACCCTGATCAGACTGCTCCTGAAGGAGCAGTCTGATCTGGGTCTGCATTGTTTGCCTAGGCCTGTCTGTACCAATACTCATTATTCGGCCCTCGCCCATAGGGGCTTGAAGAAATATATGGGCTGCATGATGCTTCCACGCAGAGCTGAATCCGGCCCGCACACTAGTACTGATAAACCGCTTAGAGGATCTAAGCCTGTCCAGGAACCGCGGTGTGCGCCGGACCGTCCATGCTAATAAACTCTATTGGTTTCATTGGGCGACAGGGCTTGAGATGTCATTTCATCTCAACGTCGGGTAAAAGTCCCACAAAATTAGAAGCAATGTCTCCAAAATGGCCTTTACAGTGTTGACGGGGACGTTAAACTTCAAATCAAACAAACAAAAAACCAATACTCATTAGGGTAGATTGTGGGTACCTGTTAGAGCTGTCTCTTTGAGTGAGTTCTAATGAGGATCCACAAGTTACACTATTGGAAGAAATGGGGAAAATATCACAAATAAACACAAGAAAAAAGGTTATCTTAAAGACAGAATAGACCAAACATGTCCAAAGACAGCATATGGAGCATACAGTTAATTGTGACTGATCCTGGGCTTAAGGGGAGGCAACTCCCTTGTCAAAAGGGGTCAACTCTTAAAGGAAGAATTTGCTTCAGAGGAGCAATTTCTTTTCTTAAGAGTAGACCCCTTTTTCGGTGGGACTGTGCCGATAGAAAAGTGAACAGGAAGTCCCGAAAGTTATCTCACATTGAAAAATGGCAGAAAATGTGCTAGGTGTTCCTATTTCCCTTAATAGAAGGAAACTCTACGACTTGACTTATGATCAGAATGAAATGTCTATGTGCACTGTGCTTTTATTATAACAGGTATGGTAATTGTTGTTCAAACCCAGGCGCCAAGGTTATATTACGTCCTTCAACTTATTTGAACAAGAAATTTGTTCTGCGCATAAATTCTTAAAAACCAACACATACCAGTATTTACCATCAGATTAAAATATGATGCCTTGTTGGTTGGAAGGGGAAAATAGCCGCATTGGTTTGTTGTGTTCAGTGGGATAAGGGTTAAGCAAATAGTGTAGACCCTGATCAGATGCTGCATTCTGTGGTTTCTAATCTGGATCTATACTGTTTGCCATTGCCACATTACACAAGCCCAGTCCAGATTTTACAATTAACCTACCCTTTTCACACAGCCGGGAATAAAGCTTCTGTAGATAATCATCACCTCACCTGCATTTTGTACATGGCCAGCAAAAGTCACATAGACAATAGCAGGTGGGAAACTTCTGTAGTTAGTGACTTTGGGTTGATTGTGGGTTGATTGATAAACAATCAACTCAACAAGTTTATAGAATAGACATGATGAAAACACGCCTATTGATTTTAACCCCCTTAAACCCCACTTTCATATAGTAAAACTGGGGCTTACGGGGGTGTACATATTATATCTGCTCAAAAACATAGATTGTGGGTACTTGTTAGAACCTCCTCACAGAGGGGGTTCTAACAAGTGCCAACAATCTATGCTTTGAGCAGAAATATGAAAAATAGCACAATTTTTTATCTGTTTGAGGTAAAATGTTCAATATATTTGAAAAGACGTGTTTTCGTAATCATTTAGATAACACACCTGTGCGACATAGTGCATTTTTGACATCTCCAAAATCGCTACTGTTCTGATGAAAATCCATGACATTTTTAGCTCACCTGACCGAAGGTCATGGTGAGCTTTTGTGACAGTAAGATGTCCGGCGTCGTCGTGCGTCGTGCGTCGTCCGTCGTCCGTCGTCCGTCGTGCGTCGTCCGTGCGTAAACTTTTTCTTGTGAACACACTAGAGGCCACAGTTTTGGTCCAATTATCATCAAACTTGCTCAGAATGATAATCATGACAATATCTCGGTCAAGTTCGAATTTGGGTCATGTCGGGTAAAAAAGTAGGTCAGTAGGTCAAATCATAGAAAAACCTTGTGAACACTCGAGAGGCCACAATTTTGGTCCAATCATCATCAAACTTGCTCAGAATGATCATTGTGACAATATTTTAGTGAAGTTTGAATATGGATCATGTCGGCTTAAAAAGTAGGTCAGCGGGTCAAATCATAGAAAAACCTTGTGAACACCCTAGAGGCCACAATTTTGGTCCAATCATAATCAAACTTGCTCAGAATGATCATCATGACAATATCTTGGTCAAGTTCGAATATGGGTCATGTCCGGTCAAAAAGTAGGTCAGTAGGTCAAATCATAGAAAAACCTTGTGAACACTCTGAAGGCCACTGTTTTGGTCCAATTATCATGAAACTTGCTCAGAATGACCATTGTGACAATATTTCAGTCCAGTTCGAATATGGGTCATATCGGGTTAAAAAGTAGGTCAGCGGGTCAAATCATATAAAAACCTTGTGAACACCCTAGGGGCCACAATTTTGGTCCAATCATAATCAAACTTGCTCAGAATGATCATCATGACAATATCTCGGTCAAGTTTGAATATGGGTCATGTCCGGTTGAAAAGTAGGTCAGTAGGTCAAATCATAGAAAAACCTTGTGAATACTCAGGAGGCCACAAGTTTGGTTAAATCATTAATCTTGCTCAGAATGGTCATTGTGACAATATCTTGGCTAAGTTTGAATAAAGGTCTTTTCGGGTCAAAAAGTAGGTCAGTAGGTCAAATTAAAGAAAAAACTTGTGAACACTCTAGTTTTACATAGACTTATATAGGGAAAATCTTTAAAAATCCTTTTCTCTGAAACCACAAGGCCTAGGTCTTTTATATTTGGTATGAAGCTTCATCTAAAAGACCCCTAACAAGATTATTCAAATGATAGTGCTGAGGCCAAAAATGTCCCCGCCCCCGGGCCCTTTGGTTTTACATAGGCTTATATAGGGAAAATCTTTAAAAATCTTCTGCTCTGAAGCTGCAAGGCCCAGGACTTTGATATTTGGTATTAAGCTTTATCTAGTGGACCCCTACCAAGATTGTTCAAATTATAGTGCTGGGGCAAAAAATGCCCCCGTTCCGGGGCCCTTTGGTTTTACATGGCCTTATATAGGGAAAATCTTTAAAAATCTTCTTCTCTGAAACCGCAAGGTCCAGGACTTTGATATTTAGAATGAAGCTTCATCCATTGGACCTCTACCAAGATTGTTCAAATTATCGCCCTTGGGCCAAAAATGCCCCCGCTCAGGGGCCCTTTGTTTTTACATAGACTTATATAGGGAAAATCTTTAAAAATCCTTTTCTCTGAAACCACAAGGCCTAGGTCTTTTATATTTGGTATGAAGCTTCATCTAAAAGACCCCTAACAAGATTATTCAAATGATAGTGCTGAGGCCAAAAATGTCCCCACCCCCGGGCCCTTTGGTTTTACATAGGCTTATATAGGGAAAATCTTTAAAAATCTTCTGCTCTGAAACTGCAAGGCCCAGGACTTTGATATTTGGTATTAAGCTTTATCTAGTGGACCCCTACCAAGATTGTTCAAATTATAGTGCTGGGGCAAAAAAAGCCTCCACCTGGGGCCCTTTGGTTTTACATAGGCTTATATAGGGAAAATCTTTAAAAATCTTCTTCTCTGAAACCGCAAGGCCCAGGACTTTGATATTTTGTATGAAGCTTCATCTAGTGGACCCCTACCAAGATTGTTCAAATTATAGCCCTTGGGCCAAAAATCCCCCTGCTCAGGGGCCCTTTGGTTTTACATAGACTTATATAGGGAAAATCTTTAAAAATCTTCTTCTCTGAAACCGCAAGGTCCAGGACTTTGATATTTAGAATGAAGCTTCATCCAATGGACCTCTACCAAGATTGTTCAAACTATCGCCCTTGGGCCAAAAATGCCCCCGCTCAGGGGCCCTTTGTTTTTACATAGACTTATATAGGGAAAATCTTTAAAAATCCTTTTCTCTGAAACCACAAGGCCTAGGTCTTTTATATTTGGTATGAAGCTTCATCTAAAAGACCCCTAACAAGATTATTCAAATGATAGTGCTGAGGCCAAAAATGTCCCCGCCGCCGGGCCCTTTGGTTTTACATAGGCTTATATAGGGAAAATCTTTAAAAATCTTCTGCTCTGAAACTGCAAGGCCCAGGACTTTGATATTTGGAATTAAGCTTTATCTAGTGGACCCCTACCAAGATTGTTCAAATTATAGTGCTGGGGCAAAAAAAGCCTCCGACTGGGACCCTTTGGTTTTACATGGCCTTATATAGGGAAAATCTTTAAAAATCTTCTTCTCTGAAACCGCAAGGCCCAGGACTTTGATATTTTGTATGAAGCTTCATCTAGTGGACCCCTACCAAGATTGTTCAAATTATAGCCCTTGGGCCAAAAATGCCCCCGCTCAGGGGCCCTTTGGTTTTACATAGACTTATATAGGGAAAATCTTTAAAAATCTTCTTCTCTGAAACCACAAGGCCTAGGTCTTTTATATTTGGTATGAAGCTTCTTCTAAAGGACCCCTACCAAGATGATTCAAATTATAGTGCTGGGGCCAAAAGTGGCCCCGTCCCGGGGCCCTTTGGTTTTACATAGACTTATATAGGGATAATCTTTAAAAATCTTCTCTGAAACCACAAGGCCCAGGACTTTGAAATTTGGTATGAAGTTGCATCTAATGGACCTCTACCAAGATTGTTAAAATTATAGCCCTGGGGCCAAAAATGCCCCCACTCTGGGGCCCTATGGTTTTACATAGACTTACATGGGGAAAATCTTCAAAAATCTTCTTCTCTGAAACCACAAGGCCTGGGTCTTTGATATTTGGTATGAAGCTGCATCTAGTGGACCTCTATCAAAATTATTCAAATTATAGCCCTGGTACCAAAAATGTCCCCGCTCCGGGGCCCTTTGGTTTTGCATAGACTTATATAGGGAAATCTTTAAAAATCTTCTCTGAAACTGCAAGGCCAAGGCCTTTGATATTTAGTATGGAGCTTTATCTAGTGGACCTCTACCAAGATTGTTCAAATTATAGCCCTGGGGCCACAAATGCCCCCACCCCGGGCCGGGGCCCTTTGTTTTTACATAGATTTATATAGCCCTGGGGCCATTTGGTTTTGCATAGGCTTATGTAGGGAATATCTTTAAAAAAAATCTTCTTCTCTGAAACTGCAAGGCCCAGGTCTTTGAAATTTGATGTGTAGCTTTATCTAGTGGACCTTTGCCAAGATTGTTCTAATTATAGCCTTTGTTGATGTTTGGTATGAAGCTTCACCTTTAAGACCTCCCTCAACATTATGCACATTAAAACCCTGGGGCCAATAATGGCCCTCTCTGGGGCCCACTTGTTACACTATGGATCAGGTGAGCGATCCAGGGCCATCATGGCCCTCTTGTTCTTATTTATACTGCAATCATATTTTGTGGGTGCTCGTTAGAACCGCCTCAATGTGGCGGTTCTAATGAATACCCACAACCTATGACTTGGAGCAGAAAAAAAGAATACTAATGTATACACCCCGTAATCCCCAGTTTTCTCTTAATAGAGTGGGGTTTATGGGGGTCTTCATTTCATGGACCTGTTAACGTGATGGAAAGGCCAATATGAAGTACAAGCTGCTGGTCAAGTGTATCTTCCCTTTATTAATGCCATTGTCAAATTTTAGAATTTTTTTTCTTTTATTAAATTTTTGCTTATTCTGCATGCTTCACTTTTGTGTGTGCTTTTATTAAATAAATGCTTATTAATAAATGTAAATATTATGTTCTGTTTGGTACGAAAGCCTAATTTGGACATTTCTAACTTCTTGGTACTTCTACCAGGCCTTCATAATAATTTTATTTGATTTGATTTGAGGTTAAACCTCACCATCAACACAATTTAGGTCATTTTGGAGACTTCGCTTCCAATTTTGTGGGACTTTTACACGACATTGGGATAAATAACATCGCAATCCGTGCCGCCCCAATGAAACCAATAGGGTTTATAAGCATGGACAGGCCAACTCGCAGTAATTTGCCTGGGCCGCCTTAGACCTAAGCGGATTACCAGTACTCACGTGCGGTCGGTGTCAGCTCTGCTTGAAAGCATCGTGCAGCCAAATCTAATTTTCCAAGCCCTGATGGGCAGGGGTGGAGCTTTCAAATAAGAAATGTCCCTAGCACAGGTTTTTGTGACTGATTGCACCATGAAAAGATATGATATTTTCACATGTGACCATGTTATTTTCACAGTAGTAACCCAGACTACTTGTTTTCACGCATAAAGTAAGTGAAAATTTACTTTTTTCAATAAATACCAAAATATGCCATCTTTTGTGAAAACATGAGAATTTTCATGACTGCTGTGCTTGACAAAATATCTTTGGTATTCACCTCGAAATATATAGACAGAGGAGCAACGTTATAACAACAGTATTAATTTTGTTCCCTATTATTGTGCCGTCATAATGATTTTGCCGTTATAAAGAATCTCAGCTAGGAGGATGATAGGTTATTAAAGGTCTTTTACACATCATTACTCCAAGAAACAAATGTTATAGATATTTGTTAGAATCGCCTCGAAGAAACAAATGTTATAGACATTTGTTAGAATCGACTCTTCTAACAAATATCCATAACATTTGTTTCTTGGAGTTTATAGACATTTGTTAGAATTGCCTCATCGAGGTGATTCTAACAAATATCTATAACATTTGTTCCTTGGAGTATTAGATTACATGAATTTTTCATGACTATGGTTTTGATTTGGGCATTTCCAACCCCAGGGAAGCCCACGTCTCTCAGAATAGAGGCTAGGCCTTGAGCAAAAAATTCAGTCCATTGAAATTGTCGTTATAAAGAGTTTTGACTTAGCCCGCCCATCGGGGCTGGAAGAAATAGATGGGCTGCATGATGCTTCCACGCAGAGCTGATACCTACCCGCACACGAGTACTGGTGAACCGCTTAGAGGATCTAAGCCTGCCCAGGCAATGCGGTGTAAGTTAGCCTGTCCATGCTTATAAACCCTATTGGTTTAATTGGGCGGCAGGGCTTGAGATGTCATTTCATCTCAATGTCGGGTAAAAGTCCCACAAAATTAGAAGCAACGTCTCCAAAATGACCTATACAGTGTTGATGGGGACGTTAACCCTCAAATCAAACAAACAAACAAACATATTAGATTACATGAATCTTTACTATGTTTTTGATTTGGGCATTTCCGACCCCCCCAGGGAAGCCCACGTCGCACGGAATCGCGGCTACGCCTTGAGCAAAAAATTCATTCTATTGAAATTGTCGTTATAAAGATTTTTGCCGTCATAACAAATGTTGGTATAAAGTGGGTTGACTGTACTGTCAGAAAAGACTCTCCCTTCAGCTGATTCAAGAAGGGCAGTTGTCTGTTTCTGTTGAAAGAATGTTTGCTGTACTGGTAACAGCTTATGTATAAGGCTGCCCGAGAGAAGTGTGGTTAAGTGAACGGATTGGCTCAATATGACCCAGATAGTGTTGTCTGGGTCATCAGCTCTTATCCTGCTGAACACGCCAACCTCTACATTTGCAAATCATTAAAAGCCAGATCAGTTGGCTTCCGATCAGGATCTACACTTTTTTTTCATAGAGTTTGCAAATTAAAATGAATATATCAAGTAATTTGATTGGTTGATAGTCAGAAATGGGTGTGGCAAAATTATTTATTCAGCAGGATAAAGGTTAAACAAGAAAACTTATAAACAATGAGTGGCTTTTGCATTGCAGGTGATTGGGTTAGTGGACAGTGTTAAGCCTTATACCGCTGAATAATTAGTCTAGCCACACCCATTTCTGATTTTGAACCAGTCAGCTTCATCACGAAAACAAGCCTATATAATACTGATCCCCTTGAACCCCACTTTTATATAGTAAAACTGGGGTTTCAGGGGGTATACCTTATTTTTCTTATTTCTGCTCTAAAATATAGATTGTGGGTACTCGTTAGAACCGCCTCAATGAGGCGGTTCTAACGAGTGCCCAAAATCTATATTTTGAGCAGAAATAAGAAAAATATCACAATGTTTCTATCTTAAAATTTGCATTTTTTCGGCGATAAAGGTGGCAATGTATCCGTATAGGCGTGTTTGCATAATGGTTTGCTGTAATTTATTCCCATAAATTCACAAACTGAATGTCAAACAGTATAGATCCTGATCACAACTGACATGGATCTACATGGTTTGCAAAGGTTGGGGTTGTCATGAACAGCAGGCTAAGGATAAGGGTTAAATATCCACTGATACTTGGGGCAAGGCTGCTATCCTTGCAGCTGGTAAAGGTCGCGAGAGGGGAATTGTTTTTATTTCTTCTATTTCTACACTTCCATTTATTTTCCTTTTCCTTCCTTGTTCCTCACTTTCATCCTTCTTGTTTCTCCCTTTCTCTGGGAGTTGACACAAAATGACCCACAAGGGTTGATGTGTCATTAACCCATTGCATGTGGGAAACCCCTAAAGGGGTACCTTGGCAAACAGTGCAGGCCCAGATCAGACGCGCTGCAGAATGCAGCATATAATCATGGCCTGAACTATTTTCTAAGAGAATTTTCCATTAAAAACAGAATAAACATGAAAAAATAGGCTGGACACTCCTTATACCTATGATAAATAGAGATTATCATATGGCATTTTTAATATCATACCCCATATCAGCCCGAGACTCTCATATTAGCCCGAGGGCCGAAGGCCCGAGGGCTGACATGGGTCGAGGGCTGATATTGGGTATGATATGAAAAATGCCATATCATAATCTATTTATCATACATTTCACTTTTAAAACAAATTGTAACTTTGGTATAAGGCAGTTGCAATTAATACAATTTATTTTGATTCAACAAATTCAGCTGTGTCAATCTCGCCGACATCGTTCGTTGCTGCGTTCAAGTTTCCATTGTTTACCGAATTACTAGAATTTCTTTGCTCGATAATATTATCCAGATCCAAAAGTCTGTCAGCAATCCCCTGCATCCTTCTTTCGCCCATTTTGCTCTCTTATTCGCTGGGCCGTGCCATGTTTTTTTTTGTTTTGTTTTTTTTGCCGAACAGTTTGAACAGATGAAAATGTTGCAAATTGCAAATGGCTTCCTGAACAACAAATGCGAAATGCCACAAAAGGAAGAACGCCGCATGTTCCGAATAGGGTGAAGTCAGAGGTATGATAAAGGCTCAGGGGTGCGATAAAGGGTTGTGATATGGATTTTGGGGTATGATAAAGCCCATGCGATATGGCAGCACATGCAAGCGTGATACGTGCATTGGTGTCACGTTCGTATCACATATTAAGAAAAACGAAGTATTTTATACAAAATGTATGATAAATTGATATAGCAATGGAAGAGTCCGCTAGCATACAATGGGTTTTACCCAAACGCAATCAATCAAAACCATAACCAGCCAGTCACAATATTTGCAGACATCATTTCAAATATTTCTGTCTTATTTCTTAGAGAAAATAAGGCTTGACGTTACATGTGAATCATCCGCCCATGGTTAAAAGACAGATCCCAAAAATGTATAGATTATATAGAAAATGACTACAAACTGTTATTTTGCTATATAATCATTGTTGGATATAGCATGGTTTTTTATGTTATAAAATTCCACAAAAACTGCATCTAAAAATGTTGTCTGTTAATGTTGTCTGCTGCATCTTCTTGCAAACTTTTCATATACTTTTTTTTGCATTCAGGCAAACAGTGTGGACCCTGATCAGACTGCTCCTAGAGGAGCAGTCTGATCTGGGTCCATACTGTTTGCAACAATGTCTTTAAAAGTAACCATCAGACGACAAATCAGATGGCAATTGTTATGAATTGCATCTTGTGGGTTAAGACAGTTCCCAACAGAAATGTTATATTAAAAGATGTTTGGGTGTGTTATTCATATACAGTAATTGCTAAATATGACAGATATTTTGAACTTTTTTTTTCCCAGATTGGTACCCAGCAGAATCAACGACAGATAATCCTGACTTGACTGTCGAAACACAGTTTGGTCCCTCTAAAACAGGCAGACAAAAGAAGAGGACTCGAGACCATTTTGGTGTCAATAGCAGTAAAAATTTGAATTCAGCACCCAGGAAAGTGTACTGTCATCCGTGTGATGTTTGTGGAAAAGAATTTCCTTATCGTTCAAACTTGGAGGTACACCGGAGAATTCACACTGGTGATAAACCATTTGCCTGCAAATATTGTAACAAGAGGTGTACGACGAGACATAATCTGCAGAGTCATGTATTGTACAACCATGCTTCACATGTCATTTAGCTCTGGTAATTGGTTTATAATTAACCTATTTTGTACCAATGGAATCTTCCACGTTATTAATAGCAGAAGTTCATTTCAAAATTTATTTGGAAGATGGCTGAACATTTTTCAAACAATGTAGGCCCTGATCAGTCGCCAGAGATTCTGCTGGGGCTAATCTGGGCCTGCACTGTTTGCCATTTACCCGTTTTGGGGTTTCTGGTACAAAAAGGGTTAAAAATATAGATCATATTTTTGTTTTCAGTATATGAGAAATAGATCAGCTTTAGCAGTGAACTCATATGAATAAATACAGTCAAACTTCAATGGCTCTGAGGATTACTGCCAGGAGCATAATGAAATACTTTTTGACATCTTTTTGGTGTTCTATAATGAATGTGTATGCTATGTGTACTCATTAGAATCGCCTCATCGAGGCGATTCTAGTGAGTACACACAGCATACATTTGCAAGATAAAAGACTAAAATCTCCTTAAGTATCCCTCACTATTTCTTATGTAGAGGATTTAGCTAGGGGCTTAAGAAGGTGTTCGACTCATCCATGGTAAACGAGCCATCTGTGTTCGAGCCATCGAAGTTCTACTGTAACATTATCACGGGAAAGTGGTCAGTTGTAAAGTAGACCAAATCACGAGCCCATAGCACAACTGACTGACCTACAAATGAGGGGTCAGTGTTTCACGGACTTGTTATCTTGATGGAACTAATTTTTCTAAAATGAAAAATAAAAAAAAAATAGAATGCCCTGTGCTTTTTGGGTCCTTCTTGGTCAGTTTTCTACATACAGTCAAACCTGTCTTAGTGGCCACCTGTATTAAGCAAGCAACCTGTCTTAAGCAAGCAGGCATTTAGTTCCCGAAAAAGGCAAATACAATAAAATTCAACTGTATTAAGCAAGCACCTGTCTTAAGCAAGCACATTTTCAATATCCCTGGGGTGCTTGCTTAACCCAGATTTGACTGTATTATTAAATTCTACAATAGTTATGCCCCTCGCCATTCGAAGAATGGGACAAAGGCGTATAAAGTGTTACCCATGTCCATCCATCTGTGTCCCATGTTAGCCATTTGTGTTGAAGATTTTAGCTCGCCTTACGATAGTAAGGGGGAGCTATTGCCATACCCCCAGCATAATTGAAATTTTATTATTGATAACTTGCCCTCATTCAACTTAGGCCCTGATAAGCGAGCTATATTGTCTTCTGACAACTACCACAAGAACCAGCTACCAGGCGGGGGGCAGCCTTGTCCTTTGGGCACATTTCTACTAGTTTAATCTCTTTAGCCCATTGTATGCGGGAAACCCCATAAGGAGTACCTTGGCAAACAGTGCAGGCCCAGATCAGCGGGGTCTGATTAGGGCCTGCATTATTTTCTAACAGAATTTTCCGTCAGAAATAGAACAAAAATGAAAAGATATGCCTGACATCCCTTATATGACAAGCGGACTTGTCCAACATATACCAATGGAAGAGTCCACTAGTATACAATGGGTTAAACGATGTCATATCCAAAAATGTGTTAGAATGAACATTGTTACAAAGAGGTGTGGTGTAAAAGGTATCTAATATTTTTTTTAACATATAAACCATGCCATTACAAAACCTCTTTGTGCCATATATGAGTATATATAATTTCATTTTGGTTTGGTTTTACGGCTTTCCGAAGATTATTTCACTTATTTCAAGCCAGTTGTCGATCAGAGGTATGTTTTCTTGCACATCAGAAATCCGTTTCAGCCTGGAATAGAAATTCTGTTCTTGCACACCAGATAAGGAAATCCGCGATTTTACCCTGGGATAGAAATTTATGTTCTGACCCTGGTGTTCCGACCCCAAATCGAATATAATCGCATCTTTGATAAATGCACTGGTTGATTACGACCTTGTGTGCGCCGTTGTTAAGGTTGACGTCATGCACGATCCATGACGTCACTTTACATTCCTGCAGTGTCAACACAATATGGCGGACGTTGGTAACCGAAGTGACTGCAGCATTGAAATTCCGCTCTAAGAAATGGAAGGTATGCAAGAAAAAGAATCAAATATGGATGTGAGGGGTGGATAGAAAAATCCGTCCCTCGGGATCACTGTCCGACATCACTCGGCAAGCCTCGTGATGCCGGACAGTGACCCTTGGGACAGATTTTTCTATCCACCCCTCACACCCATATCAGATTCTTATATTCTTACCTAGGCAAACTACAAAGTTTAGTGTGCAAAACATAAAATGTTAAATAAAGTAAAGTGAAAAATTTCGGTGGTGTTGTGCAAGAAAAAGAATATAATATGGTGTTCTGTTGTAGATGGGTGTTTCCAGCCCTTGGTTCCACTCAGCAAGGTCATCTCTTGGGTTGGAAATGCCCATCTACAACAGAATCCCATATGAGATTCTTATTGTAAAGAGGCTGTGGTTCTTAATCCTTGAACTGCTGAATAAATTGATTTCCATCTATCCACCAATCAAATTACTTGATACTTGTATAATGTATCTGTAAAATTACAAAAAGCATAGATCCTGACACTCTTTGCAGAACAAGGGTTAACCCTTATCTTGCTGTTCACAGCAACCCCTATCTTTGGAAACAGTGTAGATCCAGATCAGATGGCTTCTGAAGAAGCCATCTGATCAGGATCTACACTGTTTGACATTCAACTGTGTTAATGTCTTTCTAAAAAACTGATGATGCCAGAAAGAAGAAACTCAAAAAATGTCTGTATATTTAACCCATTGCATAAAGGAAACCCCTAAAGGGGTACTTTGGCAACACTGCAGGCCCAGATCAGTTCAGGGCCTGCACTATTTGCTAATAGAATTTTTCTGCGAAAATAGAATAAAAACGAAAAAAATCAGCCTGACATCCCTTATGTGACAAATGGACTTGTCCAACACATAACTATGGAAGAGTCCAGTAGCATACAATGGGTTAAACATTTTCTGAGTAACTACAACCTGTTCAGCCAAGCAATGTACATTGTTTGATAGATTAAACTATGTTGGTGTTTAACGACACATCAACCAATGTGTGTCATTTTATGTCATCTCCCAGAGTAAGGGAGAATACATGTAGAAAAGATGGTAAAGGAGATGAAAGTGAGGTTTTAAGCAGTGTAGATCTTGATCAGATGCCACATTCTGTGGCGTAGAATGTGGCGTGTGGACTGGGTCTACATAGTTTGCCGAGCCCAGCCTATGATTCTAAGATAACCCGCTTACACAACACTCTGACCTCACTGCGGCTATTTTCTATGAAAAAAAGTTATTCCAACAGGTCACTGATAGTCATGTGGACTTTAGCACTGAAGAGCTTTTCTGCTTAGTAACTTTGGGTCAATTGGCAAACAATCCACCCAAAAATAGCCGTGTTATTTGTTCCACTCTGAGGTCAGAGTGTTGCATACATGTAAGAGAGTTATCTGTTAAATCTGGACTGGAATCATGTGTTGGGTTTGGCAAACAGTGTAGACTCAGATCAGATGCCTGATCAGTGTCTACACAGTTGTTTGCATTTGGTACCAGAACTTAAGGATATACTGAAACCGTCCAAGTCCCTGCTAATGACTATTTTCCCAGCCTGCACTCAGACAATCGGCCAATCAGTGCTGCCAGTACGGGTACCCTCAAACCCTCTCAGCCTTGTGTGTTCTGGAGACCCATCACTGAATTTGGGCACGTCCATTCCACTAAATAGAGCATCCAGGTGAATGGTAAGCAATCTATATCCCAGTTAGATAACATCAGGATCTACACTGTTTGCATAAGTATCTGTACTGGGCTTAAGGGTTGTATTTGTTGTTATTCGGAGAGGCAGGCTAAATTAACCCTTATCTTGCTGTTCACGACAACTCCTATCCTTGCAAACAGTGTAGATCCAGATCAGATGGCTTCTGAAGAAGCCATCTGATCAGGATCTACACTGTTTGGCATTCATTTTATGAATTTGTAGCAATAAATTACATCAAGTAATTTGATTGGTTGATAGACAGAAATGGGTGTGGCTTAAATGAATATTCAGCAAGAGAAGGGTTAATATTACGCAGGCAGTAACATACATTGGAATCAGGCTTGAAAATACGTCTTTTGGTGTTCATGAGTGAAATAAAAACTGCATATCCTCTTCTGCTGTTGAAATCAGAAACGTGAATAATTGTGTATTTCACAGATACATTGATTTCTTACATTCAGCCATGTTAACCCTTCAAGCAGCATGAAAAATTCCATGGCAGACAATAATCACAAATGTTCCTGCTTTTTGTAAAAAAAAGGCTTAACATTTCCTGTGAATTGTCCGCCCAGCATAAGATTCATATCTACTGTCAAGCCGTATTTCCTCTGAAAAAAAAGAAAAAAAAAATCCTTTCAAAATGGCATCTGCTAAACAGGATTAACCCTTCTCTTGCTGAATATTCAATTTAGCCACACCCATTTCTGACTTTGAACCAATCAGATTACTTGATGTAATATATTACTACAAATTCATAAATTGAATGCCAAACAGTGCAAAGCCTGATCAGATGGCTTCTTCAGAATGATGGCTTCTTCAGAAGTCATCTGATCTGGATCTACACTGTGTGCAAAGAAAAGGGTTGTCGTGAACAGCAGGATAAGAGATAGCATTTATAGGATTTTCTTCTTTTTACCTTTTAAGCACCACACAAAGTTTTAGAGCAGACAGCAATTTCATTTCATAAATCAATATTCAGAAGAAAAAAAATCTTGACATTTCATGTGAATTACAGTCCAACCTGTATTAAACTCCGTTCAGAAAATCTGAATCATCGATTTTTTCGTTTCTTCCTTTTAATACTCATTTTAGCCCATACATCACTATGGGAAAGTTGTAGACCTCACCCTCCGCCGATTTCTCCAACAAGTCGTATGCCTCAGCGACAGCTAGGAAAGGCTGTGATTATTTGGAGAAAATTGCAAAATCTAAATTTTCGTTCACAGACTAAGACATTCTGACAGGTTCGACACACCCTTTTAAACCATATATAGAAGTGGTCACTGCTCTTGTAAATTACAAGGGCGTCTATATTTTATTTGCACGATCATTTCATGGAAAATCATTAGCTGTGACACCACATCTGACATCGGTATAATTCATTTTGACCACTGTTGACAGCACATCGCGCTAGTGGATCCCCGTGCCTAGTGAGCTTCTATCTGGCCATTCGAATGTAAGGTATGTCGTAATTGCATATCTATTTATAAAGTGCATCACATGTATTTGAATATGTATTATTTTACCTGACAATCATCATCAAATTGACTTAGTCTGTGGTCTCATTTCTTTGTTTTGCAATTTTCTCCAAATAATCACAACCTTTCCTGACTGTCGCAGAGGCATACGATTTGCTGGAGAAATCGGCGGAGGGTGAGGTCTAAAACTTTCCCATAGTGATGTATGGGCTAAAATGAGTATTAAAAGGAAGAAACGAAAAAATCGATGATTCAGATTTTCTGAACGGAGTTTAGGCAAGCACCTCTGGGATATTCAAAAAGTGCTTGCTTAAGCAGGTGCTTGCTTAACACAGGTGAATTTTAATGTATTTTCCTTTTTTGGGAACTGAATGTCTGCTTGCTTAAGACATGTTGCTTGCTTAAGACAGAGGTGGCCACTAAGACAGGTTTGACTGTATCTGCATAACAGACAAATCAGACAATTCACATGTGATGCCAAATCTTATTTTCTCTGAATAGTAAGACAAGAAATATTTGAAAATGACATCTGCAAATTTCATAATAATTAGCATTTTAGGGTTAATACATCAACACTTTGCATGCTGGGAATTTTTTAATCAGCAGACGACATTCTGAAATATTCTTCTTCTGTTTTTGCAGAAAACAGGATTCTGGGAAAAATGAGAAATTATTTCTATTTGTCGTCTGCTGAATTAGCCCAGAGAATGGTAAAGGTTAACCCTTGTTCTGCTGAGCCCGGATATGTCTTACCTTTCGAACAATGTAGATCCATCTGATCAGGATCTTCATTGTTTGACATCAGTTTCTAATTTGTTGCAATGATTTGCATCAAGAAATCTGATTGGTTGATAATCAGTGGTGGGTGTGGCATGTTTAAATATTCAGCAGGTCAAGGGTTAATATTGACTTCAGTAACATTTCGAACTAACACATTAGTATTCTGATTTCAGATTGGCAACTACTAAGTCTCCAGGCATCAGCTAGTCCCCAACATGACCATAATAGTGTTGACTGGGCCAACAAACTCCAAAACAAACAAACAAACAATCCTGACCATCAGACGAAAGTTGTAGTGCCCTTCGGACAAGACCAAGACTATACGTGTGAAAAGTGTGGAGAAAGTTTTCCCGATCCCTCACGTCTGGAGATTCACAGGATAAAGCACATGGGACGTTTGGGACCTTGTTATTCATGTGATGATTGTGGAAAAACCTTTCCTTACCCCTCCCACCTGGAGATCCATAAGCGCATTCATTCAGGAGAGAAACCATTCGCATGCCAGTATTGTGATAAACGTTGTACGACACGCTCCAACCTAAAGTCGCATGTTTTGCATAACCATTATAAACAATGTTAAGAGTTGCTGACATGACACTCAAAAGTAACTATGGGGAGGTGTTCTCTACAGGCCTCGTATTTTTCAGGCATTTGCAGGATTCCAGGCTTTTACAGGGTAACAACCTACGTCATAGCAAAGATGTTGTACCCATTTCAGAAGCGGCCATATTGGTGTAATTAGGGTAAATAAAATGCTTCAAACTAGATGTGTACATAACGAGTCTTCAGAAAACACACTTCAGCTGGTAATGAACAATATTTGCATCCCATCAGTGAGCTAATTCCACCTTGAAACATTGAAAAGGCCTCGATAGCTTCGTCACAAGATTTGATTCGGCGCTGTAAACAATGGTAGTTCCGACATCATTGCCAAATCAGCTTGTGTCGAGTTATTTAAAGAAAGGGCCACATTTCTGAAACATATTTCAGAATGTTTGATTCTTTTATGACCTCATGCACCGACTGCACCTACTTGATGTGACAATTGCCTTTTGTGTAGTCACCGCCGACAAACCTACGAATGGTTATGACGTCACTGCTATGAAGTAGGTTGTTCCCCCTGTTTTAGAGCTTGATTTTTTTCCTTGATTTCAGGCTTTGGTATTTTGATTTTTCCTCCTTTATTCTGTTTGACTATTTAATCCTTATCCTGCTGAATTTGTTTATCTAGCCACGCCCATTTCTGACTCAGCCAAGGAAATTACTTGATATAATGTATTCATTCAGTGCACAAACTGCATTGCAAACAGTGTAGATCCTGATCAGATGGCTTCTTCAGAAGCCATCTGATCTGGATCTACACTGTTTGCAAAGGTAATGGTTGTCATGTACAGCAGGATGAGGGTTAAGGCTGCAAAATCAGGACATTTCTGCCTATTCAATCAAATTATTTGATATAATGTATTCAAGTCACAATTTGCATTACAAACAGTATAGATCCTGATCAGATGGCTTCTTCAGAAGCCATCTGATCAGGATCTACACTGTTTCCAAAGGTAATGGCTATCTTGTTCAGGAGGTTAAGGGTAAGGCTGCAAAATCTGGCCTTTCAGGCTCGTAAGAGATAGGTCAGTATGAGGCCTGTCTCTAAGGGAGGTTAACTCTTAGCCCTGCAACTGCTACATAAAATCTTTGAGCAGACAAAAATCTGGCGCCAGATGTAAAAACTAATGACGTCATTTGTTAACGTATCATTGAAACTTTAATCATTTAATATGGCACATACCGTATTCGCCCTAATTACCGCACATGCTCCTATAAGCGCACACCAAAGCTATTTTTGAAAGGAAATGCATAAGCGCACACTTTACAGTAATCTCCTCTTGAAGCTCTCATAGTAAATCTATAAAAACTTACCATTATTTCTTCCAACAGTGACGGCAATGCTTAAGTATATTTTTCCGTCCCATTAAATATCAGTATGCATCATCTTGGAAGCGGTTGTTTTCGTATCAAGTGTGCGCTAATTAGGTAGATTTTTCACCATGATTTTATGACAAGATTTTGAAAAAACTAAGCGCACGGTGCGGTAATTAGGGCGAATACGGTATGCTAATATATTTGCTGAAAAATACAGAACAGCTTTTGCAGATACAGAAGCTGCTTACATTTTTCAGCAAAAGTACCACTGTATTAGATATTGCACTTTCTAGACAGTTAACAATTTGACCACCCGTTAATTGTAAAAATGTTTATATTTCTTGCAGGTATCTATTTTGCTGAAAAAATGAGAGTAGCTTTTGCTTTTCACATTTTTCAAGCAAAAATATTAGATCATTTGCCCACATACCAGTAATGATAACACATCATGTGACACATTGTTATTTTTCTGAAGAAAATTTGTAATAGTCTGAAACATAGGTTGTAGGTGCTCATTAGAACTGCTTGGCAAGGTGGTGCTAACAAGTACACCAAAACCTCTTTATAACACTATATTAATGGGGTCCAAAGCAAAAACCGTGTTTGTTAAACAACTGTGTTATATCAAAACAAAAATGTATAGATTATATAGAAAAATGTATAGATTATATAGAAAAATGTATAGATTATATAGAAAAATGTATAGATTACATAGAAAAATGAACATTTATGTATGGTCATTTTTCTATATAATCTATATAACTTTGGGATACATCTTGGAACCTTGTCATATTCATAACCATGTTATAATGAACAGTGTTATAATGAGGTTGTTGTTCACCAACAACCTTAACAGTGGTGTGAGTTTTCAGTGGATTCCCTGAATTTGGGTAGTTTTATGATTTTTGTGTAAAATGAAAAGTTTTGATCATGATGCAAGCTGTTTAAAATTTATTATACCCCCACAAACGAAATTTGGGGGGCCCCCACAAATGAAATTTGGGGGGGTATATAGGAGTGAGCTGGTCGGTCGGTCGGTCGGTCGGTCTGTTGACTTGGTTTCCAGACGATAACTCAAAAAGCGCTTCACCGATTTTTATAATTTTTGGTACACTGATGTAACATCATAAAATACAGGTCAAGTTCGATTTCCACTACAATTCGTCAATTTTCGACATAGTTATGGCCCCTTTCAAGTGAAAAATTGCAAAATGGCACTGTTGTACTATCAAGGCAGTTTTTGTGAGGGTATTCATCACCTTTAGTGATAGCTCTAGTTATTTTTGAGGGATGGGGGTATGGGTGCAGGGTATTTTCTGGGATTTTGACGATTTATCATTCCCACCCCTGAACCTATATCTTGGAGCAGAAATAAGAAAAATAATGTATACCCCCAAACCCCCAAACTTCTTTATATAAACACGGACCCATATGTATACGGACCCAATTAATACAAATTGGGTCTGAGATATAAAGTGGAGTTTATGGGGTGTTCATTTCATGGACTTGTTAAGGTGATGAATTAAATGATCTAAGTTTCAATAATATATTAACTAATATGTTGACTAATGACTTAGTTTGCATTGAATGATTGGACCCTGGTGTTGGCCTAGTTTTATGAGTTTGGAAATAAAGTTTGAAATTGATGCACTTTGATCCAAAGTATTGGGACAGATATGCCTAAGCAAACAATGCAGACACAGATCAGACTGCTCCTGAAGGAGCAGTCTGATCATGGTCTACATTGTTTGCCATTTCATCTGCACCTTTAGACTCCTTGCTTGATCATGAAACAAATTTGTTAAAATTTTGGAAGAATTACAGGGAGTCCTCAAAGTGTCTGGTTTTTTTAGGATTTTTACTGTACATTTACGATATTGAGTATGTGTTTAATGAGCCTTCATCGAGTTGTGTAAATTTCACATGAAATGACCATGAGTATGTTTTGTCACAATTCATGACCGTTTTTTTTTGTTTTTTTTCTTTCTGTTTTCTTCTTTAAAAAATAAACTTTAAAATATCTTTTACCAAAAACGTCTCTTTATAACACTCAGACTTTCCGATGAGTCTTTAAACCAAGGTCCCATCTCCGTTTGACCTTAGTTGTTGGTGGGACGTAAAACTTAAACACTCACTCACTCTTTATAACACTGTTGATAGGATCCAAAGCAAGAACAGGGTTAATTAAACATGTTACTATTCAAATGAAAATATATAGGTTTTATCAAATGACGTCGCGTCTGAGAATGTAATAACATCATACACGTATAATAAATTTGATAATCCACTAGTGTATTTAAAATGCAAATTAATTTGATACACCCCGTAACTTTATACATACAACACCCTTTAAGATGTCTTGTTTTCTAATGGTGTAATATTGACATTTGTGTAGAAAAATCGTGAAAAATGCATCTTAAATGCTTTATGATAAATGGAATCTTGCATTCATGTTCCTGTTTTATTGAAATTATTAAACTTGTTGAGGAAAAGGGATAAAATGCTCAGCTAAGCCTCGCATTTTATCCCTTTTCCTCAACTTGTTTAATAAATCCAATAATACATGAACACTCATATAAGATCCTCCATATACAGATATAACTGGTCTTCAAAGGATATTAACCCATTTTGTACCAGAAACTCCAAAAGCATACCTATGATAACGTTTTTAACTGTATGAGGGAGATTTGCCATTGTGATGATGGAGATGTCAAGAATTTATAGGGAAATTCTCATTTCAAATGAGGGAGACTCCAAAATTTTACTAAAATTTTGCATAAAATGGGCAAAAATTAGCATCAAAATGAGGGAGTCTCCCTCCTGATGAGGGAGGTATCACAGGTATGCAAAAGTGGTATTTGGCAAACAATGCAGGCCCAGATCAGACATCTGATCAGGACCTACTATGTTTGCAAAATTTTCAGCCATTCTCCAAATAAATTTTGAAGAAAACACAGCCTAGCACCCCTAAATTTTGAAATGGACTCCTGCTACATATAAGAATGAAGATTCCGTTTGGTACAAAAAGGGTTAAAAGTATGCATATCTTGGTGCAAGATGATATTTTTCTTAACCCTTTTTCTGATCTTGGACCCAATATACACGGACTAGTCACTTTGCTATAAGTGATACAGTTTATCGGACGGAAAATGGTATCATGGCTGAGCCTTAAAATTTTTGCAAGCTACAATTTCATTGCTAGAGATATCAGAGATATCTCTTATTTCAACAGAACTGTATTATTCTAAAAAACAATTATTGTATGTAGTGTTAGTAGAACTGCAGCACACCTCTAGGAGCAGTCTGATCAGGGTCCACACTGTTTGCCTATATGCAAATATATTTTTTGAAAGTTAGTAAGAGGATGCAGCATTAACATAGACAGACAGCATTTTCAGCTGCAGTTTTTCTTGGTATCATAAAGACTTAACCCATTACATGGGGGAAACCCCTAAAGGGGTACCTTAGCAAACAGTGCAGGCCCAGATCAGACGCCGCAGAACGCAGTGTCTTATCTGGGCCTGCACTATTTGCTTACAGAATTTTACGTCAAAAATAGAATAAAAATGAAAAAAGGAGGCCTGACACCCCTTATATGACAAAATGGACTTGTCCAACATATAACAATGGAAGAGTCTACCAGCATACAATGGGTTAAACAGTCTTAAAGGCAAGCTTAGAATATGTAAACAGGATTATAAACTTTTCAGTGGTGGGTAGCCCCTATGTGCTCCTAGCACTAAACAGTCAGTCAGTCAGTCAAGCCCTTCAGATACTGGCAAGTGTAAAACAATGATTGGCTGATTCATGAATGATAAAAGTCAATATCCTTAAAGTTGCCACACAGCAACCAGAACTGCTTAGAAGGCTCCTGGGTGTAGTGGTTATGCTACTCACCTCATAAAGCAGGGGTTGTGTGTTCGATCCCAGGCTTCTCCTGACTTTAGGATGAATCTTTAAACCAAGGTCCGGTCACCATATGACCTTAGCTGTTGGTGGGACATAAAACTCAAATACCCACACACTAGGACTAAGCTGCCGAGAAAAACAACATCTGAAGATGTCTGCTTATGTCGTCTGCTTAAACTTCTTGAAAACTGTTTAAAAAAACTTTTGCATACAGGCAAACAGTGTGGGCCCAGATCAGACTGCTCCTAGAGGAGCAGTCTGATCAGGGCCCACACTGCTTGCCAAAAATGACTTTTAAGGTACCCTAAGCGGCAGACGGCAAAGCAGACAACAATTGTTGTGATTGGCATTTTATGGGTTAAGCTAACAATTTTTCTTCTTATTTTAGGCTGGCTTGAGGAAGGAAACAGTTCTATGTCGGATGAGAGCGAACATCAACTGGATTACAAAATTGTTCACAATTCTGATACTTATGATGGTGTTAATGGGAATTCAGGGCAGCAAGATGGACAAAATGTGTGTGAAATATGTTCCCGAGTTTTTAAAAAGAGGTGGTCGTTGACAAGGCACAGACTGTCACACACTGGAGAGAAACCGTACAAGTGTTCAATGTGTGATTATGCTTGTAGTAGAAAAGACAACCTCAAATCTCACATAGCAGTCCGTCATCTTCCATAATGTGTGTGGTTTTAGCCACCGTGATGGTTTTAGTATTTCATTCCTATGTGACATACCATAACGATCCTAAGTATTGGGACAGTCTGGCCTAAGCAAACAGTGCAGACCCAAATCAGACTACTACTGAAGGAGCAGTCTGATCAGGGTCTACACTGTTTGCCATTCCGTTTACACCTTTTGGACTCCTTGCAGGACCGTGAAACAAATTTGTTAAAATTTTAGGAGAATTGCAGCAAATCCTCAGAGTGTCCGAATTTTTAGGATTTTTATGATAGGCATGCCTTCATAGCCTTGTGATTATAATTACTTCTGCTGAATTTCCAAGATACTATATGTACTAAATGGGCCCCGTCAAGCGATTTTGGTACTTATCGCCTATGAGAGCAGTGAATCAAGAGGAACCTTCAGACAGAAAGCCATATCCCTGGCCCCTCTGAATGGCTGGGCATGCGCTGTTAAAATTTGTCATGACGGAATGCTCGAAGACACAAATTCGCTTGACGGAGTGAAATTCTGTGACATCACACACCTGGTGAATTTAGAACTGTCTCTCTCTTTCCAACTGGATACTGTAGGAAACAGTGTTTGTTTGTTTGATTTGAGGTTTAATGTCCCCGTCAACACTGTAAAGGTCATTTTGGAGATTTTGCTTCCAATTTTGTGGGACTTTCACCGGACATTGAGATGAAATGACATCTCAAGCCCTGTCACCCAATGAAACCTCAAGGGTTTATTAGCATGGACAGTTGGCCTTGCACCGCGGTTCCTGGACAGGCTTAGATCCTCTAAGCAGTTTACCAGTACTAGTGTGCGGGCCAGATTCAGCTCTGCGTGGAAGCATTATGCAGCCCATATATTTCTTCAAGCCCCTATGGGCGGGGGCTTGTAGGAAACAGTGTATATTTTGCTTTTTACCCACAATATAGCTGCAAGTTAAATCAAAATCTTTCCCGAACTGGTAGTTCTACTAATTCATACACTCAGTCAGTGATTTATTGGCTGTTCTTATCATTTTTGATATGCTAAAAGAAGTAAATTTTATTTAATTCTGCAATGGTTTAGCATGGTGATTAATACCATAATCTCAGTATCTATCAAGAAAAGATAACTGAGAAACTAACACATTGAATGGTTATAGCAGATTCTTTTATTATTTGACAGAATTTTAACAATTTGTGTATTTTTGATTTTAGTATTTTTTTGTCTCTATCAGAGTTCTGAATTGAAAAGCCTGTACTTGTATTAAGTTGTACACTTGATCAATACCTATTCTGTGATGTTTTGTTTTGTTTTAATTTAAGGTTGAACGTCCCCGTCAACACTGTATAGGTCATTTTAAAGATATGTCCAATAACCCAACGTTGAGATGAAATGACATTTCGAGCCGTGTCGCCCAATGAAACCAATAGAGTTTATATGCATGGACAGTCCCACCCCAATAGACGGTAGTTATCCCCACGCTTTTCGAAGAAAAAGTGGGGATATTGTAATTGTCTCCGTCGTCCGTACGTCCTTCTGTCCATCTTACCGGACAACTCCTCCCACACTTTTACAGCTAGAAACTTGAAACTTTGGGAACTGATAGGTCTTTGGTCTGAGGAGTGCATGACACTTTCGGAATTTTGATCCTACCCCTAGGGGCCAGGCCAGGGGGTGGGGTGCCCGGGGTAAAAAATCAAAGTTTTCAGAACCTGGTCGTGTGACATATCAAATCGAATGGCTTAATGAGTAGAATACATAACAGTCAAATTTAACCCCTAGGGTCAGGTTTGAGGTCACCAGAGGTCAAAAACTTGGATTTTCACCCCCATAACCCCCTTTTTAACGATTACCGGATAACTCCTCCTACGCCGTTTCAGATAGAAACATGAAACTTTGGGAACTGATAGGTCTTTGGTCTGAGGAGTGCATGACACTTTTGGAATTTTGATCCGACCCCTAGGGGCCAGGCCAGGGGGTGGGGTGCCCCGGGGGTAAAAAATCAAAGTTTTCAGAACCTGGTCGTGTGACATATCAAATAGAATGGCATAATGAGTAGAATACATAACAATCAAAATTTAACCCCTAGGGTCAGGTTTGAGGTCACCAGAGGTCAAAAACTTGGATTTTCATCCCCATAACCCCCTTTTAAATGATTACCGGATAACTCCTCCTACACTGTTTCAGATAGAAACATGAAACTTTTGGAACTGATAGGTCTTTGGTCTGAGGAGTGCATGACACTTTTGGAATTTTGATCCTACCCCTAGGGGCCAGGCCAGGGGGTGGGGTGCCCCGGGGGTAAAAAATCAAAGTTTTCAGAACCTGGTCGTGTGACATATCAAATCGAATGGCATAATGAGTAGAATACATAACAATCAAATTTAACCCCTAGGGTCAGGTTTGAGGTCACCAGAGGTCAAAAAACTTGGATTTTCACCCCCATAACCCCCTTTTTAGCGATTACCCGATAACTCCTCCTACCCAGTTTCAGATAGAAACATGAAACTTTGGGAACTGATAGGTCTTTGGTCTGAGGAGTGCAGGACACTTTCGGAATTTTGATCTTAAGATTGGGTGGGAGTTGCATTTGAGAACTTATATAGATGCGTATCTTTAAAAAAGCGTGGGGATATGCAATGGCGTGCCATCGACTGCGCGATTCTAGTTAACTCTTATCTTGCTGTTCACAACAACCCCTATCTTTGCAAACAGTGTAGATCCAGATAAGATGGCTTCTGAAGAAGCCATCTGATCAGGATCTACACTGTTTGACATTCAATTTATGATTTTGTAGGAATAAATTACATCAAGTAATCTGATTGGTTCAGAGTCAGAAATGGTTGTGGCTAAACTGAATATTCAGCAAGAGAAGGGTTAACCCTCTCCATGCTGAACTAAACCTGGATATCCTTTTTGTCTTGCCTGCTATTAGAATGGGCAATATAGGCGCCCGGTTTTCCATCCGTTCGTTCGTTCGTCCATCCGTTTGTCAAGGCGTCAACATTTGCGACCACCCTAGCTTTCACCCTAATGGTCAAGTTTATTTCTCAAGAACTATAAGAGCTTTATTAATGATAATGGTACAAACTTGTGTCTGGGAATGGTAACTTAAATCCAAGCATCCATATTTGATCTTGACCTAAAATTTCATGGTTCACTGTCTTTGTAATATATTGCAACCACCCTAGCATTCACCCTAATGGTTACGTTCATTTCTCAACAATGATAAGAGCTTCATTAATGATACTTAGTACAAGCTTGCATTTGAGAATGGAATCTTTTGTGCAAGCATCTATGTTTGACCTTGACCTACATATCATAGTTCGATGACTTTGCGCCCCCACAGGCGCGACATAGCCTTCGGCGGAATTCTTGTTTGCAAGCAGTTTAGAGCCTGATGAGCTGGCTTCTGATCAAGATCCATACTGTTTTGGATCCTGCTTCTGAATCCATGTCATGCAATGGCTGAAAATTGGGCAGGAGTGTAGTAAATTGAAAATTTCAGCATGAATAGGGTTAATTTTGGGGTCAGTTGTTTATCAATCAACCCAAAATTATAAAACTCAGTAGCCTTTCAATGCTGTCCATGTATTTTGTCGGAAATACCCGTAACTGGATATTTATAGAAAAATGCACAAAATCATTTTCGCTGTGAAGTCAGAGTGTTGCCTTAGAGGGTTATATATGGCATCTGGACTGGAATCATGTGTTGGGTCAAGTAAACTGTGTAGATCCTGATCAGATGCAGCAGAAAACATCTGATCAGGGTCTACACTGTTTGCTTAAGTACAGAAATTTAATTCTTGCACACCGGACAAGGAAATCCATGATTTTACCCTGGGATAGAAAATGTTCTGACCCTGGTGTTCCGACCTAGGCAACTAACATAAACGCGCTTCAGTATTCTATTCAACTGCCGGAACTACTTCCGCACTACTTATATTTTGTAAACAATATACATGTGCGAGCTGTCAAAACTAACCGGAGGTGTTGTGCAAGAAAAAGAATCAAATAAGGTGTTCTGTTGTAGATGGGCGTTTCCAACCCTCGGGATGACCATACTAAGTTGAACCTCGGTTCCGCTCAGCACGTTCATCCCTCGGGTTGGAAACGCTCATCTACAACAGAACCCCATATCAGATTCTTATAGGGTCAGACCCCTCAGAATGTGGCATCTGATCAGGATCAAACTTTGTTTACAGTACAGGAATGTAAGGATCAAATGAAATGTTAACAGTCTAAGACACTGTTCAGGATCATTCTTCCAGCTTACACTCAGAGACAGTCGACCCACTAGCACTGTCTGTGCTTTGATTAAAGATGTAGACCTTCAGACTTGTGTCCTGAATGGAGTCACCTTTCAGCAACATACATGTCCTTTTTTCTTGCACAGCTCACTTGAGAAAGAAATTTTTACTATTCATAAATGTCTAAATGTTAGTGATAGTTCTACTAAGAGAAGATACTGAGAGAATAACTACCAAGAGACAACTACGGCCAATAGGGGCTTAGCTACAACCAACCAGTCTAAATTCAAACAAGAAAATTAATTTTCCTGCTCAGATCAGAACAGAAGGTTATTTGTGTTAAAAAAAAATAAAAATAAAAATAAAATGACCTTAATGGCATTATTTTAGCTTTGACTTATTGAGAGACCACACATAGTCATATGCTTCAATCTTACATCATGTGAACAAGTCCGTGAAATGAACATCCCCCTAAAACCCCACTTAATGTAGAGTTTTTATTTGTTTGACAAGACATCTCTAGCCCTGTCGCCCAATGAAACCAATAGGATTTATAAGCATGGACAGTCCGACTCGCCTGGGCAGGCTTAGATCCTCTAACTGGTTTACTAGTACTCGTGCCTGGTCAGTTTCAGCTCTGTGTGAAAGCATCATGCAGCCCATATATTTTTTTCAAGCCCCGATGGGCGGGGGCTGGTGCACTTAATATAGAGAAAACTGGGGTTTACAGGGGTATACATTATTTTTCTGATTTCTGCTCCAAGACATAGGCTGTGGGTACTCGTTAGAACCGTCTCATTGAAGCAGTTCTAATGAGCACCAACAACCTATGTTTGCAGTATCAATAAGAAATATATCACAGATTTTCATCAGAAAAGTAGCCGTTTTGGAGATGTGAAGAAATGCACTATATCGCATGGGTGTGTTATCATAATGAATATCGCTTAAAACCAATTATGGTTTTACTGCATTAGCCAATTTTGTACCTGAACCCCAAAGATGGGAACCCTGCCAAATAGTGCAGGCCCAGATCAGACCCCGCAAAACGCGGCATCTGAGCAGGACCTACATTGTTTGCAAACAGCTCAGCCAGTTTCCAAATAGATTTTGAATAAAACACAACCTGACACCGCTTAATTTTGGAATGGACTCCTGGTATATATATAGAGGAAGATTCCATTGGTACAAAGGGTTAAAGTTAAAAAAAAGAAAAAAAGAAAAAAAAATCAGAAAAAAAAAATCAGAACATAGTTGCCAACCTTTCAATTTAAAAAAAAAATGATAAAAAAATCCCATGCATAAGATTAGATTTTTTTTTTTTTAAAAAAAAAAAAGAGATATTTATGTTTTGGCTTTAAAATTGACTTTTACAGCTGAAAAGGTTTCATTCCTTATTGGTGAAAGTTTGCAGGTATGCATGCATCTATATTTTTTGGTTTACTTTTTGTCAATCATCCCGAAGTTATATTTTCAAGAAAGCTTCATGTGACTATCAATTAACCCTTCTCTTGCTGAATATTCATTAAAGCCACACCCATTTCTGTCTATCAACCAATCAAATTACTTGATGTAATTTATTGCTACAAATTCATAAACTGAATGCCAAACAGTGTAGATCCAGAAGCCATCTGATCTGGATCTACACTGTTTCCAAAGATAGGGGTTGTCGCGAACAGCATGATAAGAGTTAAGAAATGAAATTTATTTTTCTGCGTTCATGGAAGTATGAATGCAGTGGGTCGCGTGCAAATTAAATGAACCCCTTCGGGGTTCATGTAAACTTTGCTAGCACCCCACTGTTGTTCATACTTTCATGAAAAGCCGAAAAATTAATTTTATTTTTTATATTTACATCATTTGCCCCTCATCACTGGGCGAAAAAAATGCTTGTAGGGCAAACTTTTAAAACTGAAAAACATTTACACTCTGTTTACTACAAAGAGCGGAGCAGTGTTGACGTCATCAACGCCCATAGAGAACAATGGTTTAGAATGACGTAATTTAACGTCACTGAAAATCATGTGATTCGATGAGTTCATTGACGTATGAACGCAATTGTTTTCTATAGGTTTACATTAGACTTTACACTGGAAATGTAAATATTAACCAATAAACTGAAACCCCACAAATAGCATTGGTTACTGTTACACCTGTGGACACAAAAGCGTTCAAACTCTCATGAAGTACCTTTCAATGAATCTCTTTGCATCAAGCTAGTTTGACAAGCAAATGTCATTCATCAAAGTAGTCTAAAACTGGATCAAGCAAAATACATTGATTGGTCTTATTGTGGCAAGCACTGTTTTCCATTTTTAGATCTGACTGACATTCAAGATGTATTCTGATTGGACAGGGCAGGGTCTATAGTGAAATGTTCAACACTTTGTGTTTTGAATTTATTCCTGTCTTGCAGTTGACTGACAGATGTGAGTGAGTGTTTGAGTTTTACGTCCCACCAACAGCTAAGGTCATACGGAGACGGGACCTCGGTTTAAAGACTCATCCGAAAGTCTGCTGACAGAATGTAAGGAAATATTGAATAACACATCAGATCAAAATGAAATGAAGCTCATCAAAAGTTGAACAGATTTGTGTCCACAGGTGTATTATGTCCCCACTTTAACCTTTAGCACTCTCTTGGCTAATTGAGCAGACGGGCGATGGACAATCAAGCGGAAAAATCCAAAGGTCATAGTGAACAATCGAACGGTTTTTAAATGGACTAACGAGCGGAAAATAATTTAACAGATTACAGGTAAATTGGACAGGAAAATACTAATCACTTATACAAATGCAGATGGTGAATCACTAGAAAGGAATATGTGAAAACCCTGGGCTACAGATACAGAGCCCATACCGATGTGAAAATGACTGGGTGAGTAGAGGCAAACAGCTAAGGTTGACTCGTTCTTGAACCGAGCAATCTTTGATCTGGCTAACAGAAGGGGCACAGGTAAACAGGTTATCCGCTCTAATGTCCTATTTTTCATTTTCATTTCGCTTGAGTGTCCACTTTTTTGCCGCTCAATTGTCCATTTATTTTCACTCGAATGTCCTGTCAATCCGCTTGAATGTCCTTCGCCGGAGCAGACGGCTAAGTATTGATATTTTTCCAAGAAAACAGGATTTGACATCTTATGCAAATTGTCTCCTAAGGAGACAATTTGCATGAGATGTCAAGTCCTATTTTCTGGGAAAATTAGAAACATATTTGAAAATGTCGTCTTCTGAGAAAAACAAAAAAAAATACCAAGCATACAGAGCATTAAGGAGTAGGTCTTGTCTACTGTTAACCCTAAAGACGTCAGTCACAAAAATTGTCATCTGCTTTGTTATCTGCTGTTTACTGGTTAAATGTTGGTTTGGACCCAGATAAGACTGCTGTTATAAAAGGAGTCTGATTATGGTTCATGGAAAAAGTTTGCAAGAAGATGCAGCCAAATCACATAAGCTGACTGCAGGATTTTTCGGACAACTTAAGCGTAGACCATATAAATAGGATTTGTCCTTTCTATGACATTTTATCATCAGCAGTCAAGTTTTTCTGTAATAATTGTCCTGTGACTAATAGGTGCGGTACTATGATTGGTTGATTCATGACTGATAAAAATCTATATTAACCATTAAGTCACTTTAAGTAGCCTCAGGAGCAAATTCTTTCCTTTAAGAGTAGGCCCCTTTTTCAATGGGACAGAGTTTATAGGAAAGCAAATAGAAAGTACTGAAAGCTGCCTCCCATTGAAAAATGGTGGAAAAACCTGCCAGGTGTTTTATGATGAAGAATTTTGATAATTTTCCTAATTCTGTTCAAAATATAGATTGTGAGTACTCGTTAGAACCGCCTCATCGAGGCGGTTCTAACGAGTACCCACAATCTATATTTTAGAGCAGAAATAAGAAAATAAGGTTTACCCCTGTAAACCCCAGTTTTACTATATAAAAGTGGGGTTCAAGGGGGTCAAAATTATATAGGCGTGTTTTCCTGATGTTTTTCAAGCACAATTCACTTATTGTTCAGAATTATCTAAAAGCAAACCAGTGAGGATATTTTCCAGCTCAGACCAGCTCCGACAGTTAATTTATCCTGCTCGTAAATTTTAAAATGGTTGGAACACCAGGGTCAGAACATAAGTTTCCATCCAAGGGTAAAATCATGGATTTCCTTGTCTGGTGTGCAAAAAAAAATCTATATTAACCATTAAGTCACTTTAAGTAGCCTCAGGAGCAGATTCTTTCCTTTAAGAGTAGGCCCCTTTTTCAATGGGACAGAGTTTATAGGAAAGCAAATAGAAAGTACTGAAAGCTGCCTCCCATTGAAAAATGGTGGAAAAACCTGCCCAATGTATCCATTGGAAACACCTAGCAGATTTTTCCACCATGTTTCAAAGGGACACAACTTTCGGAATTTCCTGTTTGCTTTTCAATAAGCCCTGTCCCACGGAAAAAGGGGTCTACTCTTAAAGGAAAGAATTTGCTCCTCAGGAGCAAATTCTTTGCTTTAAGAGTTGACCCCTATTGACATGGGAGACAAAAATACTGTTGGAGGAGTTGCCTCCCCTGAAGGTGTTCCCATTCCCCTAAAGCTGATAAATTTTCTTATTTTAGACTGGCTATCACATGAGAAAAGAAACAGTTCCGTGTCAGCTGAGAGTGAGCGTCATCTGGATTATGAAAATGATCAAGGTGCTGATACAAATGATGACTATATGCCAGAGATTACCGGTAGTGGGAATTCGGAGCGGCAAGGTGGAAAAAACGTTTGTGAAATTTGTTCCCGTGGTTTTAGGTTCCAGTGGATGTTGACAAGGCACAGACTGTCACACACTGGAAAGAAACCGTACAAGTGTACAATATGTGATTATGCCTCTTATAGGAAAGACAATCTCAAAAGTCACGTCCTGATGCGTCATTTACGATAATGCATGTAACAGTGTAAATCTTGGCAGTTTTAACCCATAATATAACTGCAAGTTAAATCAAAATCTTTCTGTGGTAGTTTCTATAAAATTTAGTCATTTTTGGATCAATTCCCAGCAGGCACAAGTCGCTATGGCAACATCAAATCAACGTCGGTGCAACGTCACAACGTTGCACCGACGTAGATGTGACATTGCATAAATGTCATGACGTTGTACCAACGTTGATGTGAAGTCACAATTATGGCATGTGCCCGCTGGGTTGTTTATCAGTTGACCCAATGTTATAAAACACTGTAGCCTTTCAATGCCTTTCAGTTCTATCACTGACTTGTTGAAAACCCATGTGAGGGTTATTAATAGCTTCAATATTCTTATCACTGAGGTCAGTATGGTGCCGTTTTACTATTTAATACAATTTCGAGATATCTATAATTTTATTATAGATACCTATAAATTAAATTATAGATATCTATAATTAACATTATTGATATCTATGATTATCAATATTTTTTGATATCATAAAATGTAATCAGTGATATGTAATATATATTTCTTGATATCTATAAATTTGTTTTATGATATCCATTATTCCTTTGCATATATAGATATCTAAAAATCCAATTATACATATCTTCTAAAAGGCTGTATTATAGATATCACAATTAATGGATAATGGATACCAGAAAATATTATTATGGATATCAATAAATATAATTATTGATATCCCAAAATGTTCTTCGATATTTGATAGCTATATATCAAATTATAGATATCTATAATTGGAATTATAGATATCTCTTAACATATTAAGGATATCATAAAATTTATAATAGATATCTAATATTATCAGTTTATACTAATTTATTTTAGTTCAATTGCGATGGAAGCTTCAAGCTTATTTAATCGCTCTTGAATATTATTTATAGATATCTAATAATATTTATTGATATCCTATATTTTTATTATAGATATCATTAATTTTATTTATAGGTTTCTTGAAATTTGATTAAATATTCTAACATGACGTTAACGTTTTTCCCATTGAACCCAGTGGAAACGTCAGCGTTTGCAAATATGCGATAATTCACGTCGTCAACGTGGTGCGTGCAATTTGGCGTCATCGTGAGTTTGCATGTAAACATTTCCTTCTGTCGACATCCGCTGCAAAATAGTCCCCAAGATAAGCTTTGTTACTACTGTATTTCAGTTTAGCATCATGTTAGAATCGAAATAATTTCCACGCACCCGGTGTGTTATCGTGATTAACACACGGTGTTGTCGGGCAGATGCGAATATTAATTCACTCCGGCTTCGCCGTCGTGAATTAATATTTCGCAATCTGCCCTCCAACACCGTGTGTTAATCACGATAACACACGGTATGTGGAGATTATTTCTTAAGTAAAACAGCACCTCATAGGTCAGGGGTCAATAGAAGACTGGAATCGTGTGTTGATAGTAAACAAAATGTTAACAGTCTAAGACTGTTCAGGATCATTTTTCCAGCTTACACTCAGAGACAATAGTGCTATCGGTGAATTGATTAAAGATGTAGGCCTTTGGAATTCTGTCCTGAGTGGAGTCACCTTTTAGGGTTAAACATGTACTTTTTTCAAGCATGGCTCACTTGAGAATGAAATTTTCACTGTTCAGAATTTTCTAAATACAAACCAGCGTGGATATTTTCCTGCTCAGACCAGCTCAGAATGTTAATTTATCCTGCTCATAAATTTTAAAATGCCAACATTTGTGAGAAGGACAATTTCTTGCCTTAGTGAGTTGAGCTTGAAAAAAAAAAGTTTGGCCCAGAGGAGAGCAGATGAACAGATGTTTGCTTAACCCTTGACCTGCTGAATATTTAGATATGCCACACCCACCTCTGCTTATCAACCAGTCAGATTTCTTAATGCAAATCATTGCAACACAAATTCATAAGCTGAATGACAAACAATGAAGATCCTGATCAGATGGTTTCTTCAGAAGCCATAAGAAGCCATCTGATCTGTATCTACATTGTTTGAAAGAAAAGACATATCCGGGCTCAGCAGGACAAGGATTATGTTTTGGAAAATATATGTAAAAAACTGAGCATAATGGCATTGTTTCAGCTTTGACTTATTGATTGACCATAGTTATTTATAGCCCCACTTTGAAAAAGTGGGGGCTATATTGGATTTGGCTTGTCCGGAATTCCGTCTGTCTGTTTGTCTGTAATATTTGATAGTGGGTACCTTGTGATCGCAACTCCTCTTACAGTTCTAGGTCAATCCTTTTGAAACTTTACAGGTGTTTTCATATAAGTCTGAAGATGTGCATGTGCTTTTTTTATTATCCTAAAATTATTTTTTTCCACTTATTTCACTTTTTTAACTAAGACAATTTTTGAGATCTTCTAATGTTAAAATGTATAGGGAGTAGCTACCTTGTGATCGCAACTCTTCTTACAGTTCTAGGTCAATCCTTTTGAAACTTTACAGGTGTTTTCATATGGGTCTGAAGATGTGCATGTTTTTTTTTCATTATCCTTAAATAATCTTTTTCACTTATTTCACCCTTTTTAACTAAGACAATTTTTGAGATCTTCTAATGTTAAAATGTATAGGGAGTAGCTACCTTGTGATCTCAACTCCTCTTACAGTTCTAGGTCAATCCTTTTGAAACTTTACAGGTGTTTTTATATGGGTCTCAAGATATGTGCATGTGCTTTTTTCATTATCCTTAAATAATTTTTTTCACTTATTTCACCTTTTTTAACTTAGACTGATCGCAACTCCTCTTACAGTTCTTGATACTCCTCTCTTACATTTCTTTTCATTATGCTATTTTTTATCTTGTGATCGCAACTCAGCTCTCACAATTTTTGTTCACACTTAGACTTTTTTCGAGCCCTTATGCTAGAACTGTATGGAAGGTATGTACCTTGCGTCGGCTACTGCTCCTACAGTTTTCAGCTGATCCTTTTGAAACTTCATAGGTGCTTTTACCATGTCTGAAGATATGCATATCGCTTTTTCAGAATCTTGAATTTATTTAGCTAGACTAGAAGACTGAGCATGCTAATTTGAAGATAGTTATTAGGGATGATGATAAGGTCCAAAATTTTTCTGAACCCTGAAATCACTTCTTAGCTCATCTGAGCCAAAGGCTCACGTGAGCTTCTCATATGACAAGGATTTTGTCAGTTAGTGTCAAAATGTATAGGGAGGAAGTACCTTGTGAACGCAACTCCTCTTACAGTTCTAGGCTGATCCTTTGAAACTTTCAGGTGTTTTCAAAGAGGTCTAAAGATGTGCATGTGGTTTTCTCATTATCCAAAACTTATTTTTTAACTTAGACTGTTTTTCAGATCTAATAACGCGAAAAGTCTATAAGGCGTAGGTACCTTGTTAGGGATTTAACCCTCTCACAAGTCTTTACCTTTAATTCATAAGTCTTTCTCCTCTGACAGGGCTATAGCGGGGCTATAGTCAGATCCTCTGACAGTTCTAGTCTATGCTTCAAAGTCAAGTTTCATTAAATAGCAATTTATAGTTTGCTACCAGTTAATTAAAATGAGCAAGTCCACGCCATACTACTAATTTATTTAAATATATATACAGTTGAACACTAATGGCTCGAACACCTTTGGGAACATGAAAATCTGTTGGAGACAAGAGCAGTTTGAGCCACTTAGGGTTACTGCCAGGAGGCCTTACGGGGCTAATTTTGGTACATCTTTCATTGTTCTACAATAAAAATGTATGTTGTGTGTACTCATTAGAATCGCCTCATTGAGGCGATTCTAATGAGTACACACAGCATACATTTGCAAGATAAAGACTAAAATCACCTTAATAATACCACACTACTTCTTATGTAGAGGGATTCCCTAGGGACTCACGAACGTGTTCTGACTCAGCCATGGTAAATGAGCCATCAAAGTTCTACTGTATATACTATATAGTAAATATATTTGGCATCAGGAGAACCAGCCCAATCCAACAAAGATACTAGCTTATCACGCGGGACCAAGCTGGAACCTGCATGGCACGCAGATCACTTGGAGGAAGAGTGGTCAAAGCCTTGTGAAACACTAGTATTTGATGAACCTGGCCAAAACTGCCAACTAGGAAAATTCTATGCCATGTAACTTGAGCACTATGCTAGCCTACTTAGAAGCACGCTGTGGCATTTCTGCCAAGCGTGTAGAAATATTTGCTGTCGCGTTTCTGCCGATAGCACAGAAATATTTGCTGTTGCATTTCTGCTGAGTGCGCAGAAATATTTGCTGTTGCATTTCTGCTGAGCGCTCATAAATATTTGCTGTCTCATTTTTGCTGAGCACACAGAAATATGTAGGTGATTCTGCCCAAGAACCACTAAATAGGAATTATGGTTTTTATTGCATAAAATTTTCGCCCAAAAACTTAAAAAAAAGGAGAAAACAAATAAAAGAAAACCCAAATCAAAGACAAGGAATATGCATATTTGCCAGCCTTTTAACCTTTATCCCGCTCCATAAATTAATTTAGCCACACCCATTTACATTTCAACCAATCAAATTACTTGATGTAATTTATTCATTTAAATTCACAAACTGAATGGCAAACAGTGTATATCCTGATCAGGTGGCTTCTTCAGATCTGGATCTACACTGTTTGTAAAGGTAGGGGTTGTTGTGAACATCAGGATAAGGGTTAACCCTTAAGACACTGAGAAAACCTACATCTGAAAATGTTGTCTGCTTGTGTCATCTGCTGAATCTTTTTGCAAACTTTTCAAAAATATTTTTGCATAAAGCAGATGACAATTGTCATGATTGGCATTTTATGGGTTAATTTCAAAAAGGAGTGATAAAAAATTCTGTGGGTAGGATTTCAATTTTTTTGTAGATGTATATATAAAAGAAGAAGTTTTTTCAATTTTTAAAAATGATACTGGCCTGATGGATGATAGTTTGCAGATATGCATACATCTAGATTTTCAGGTTGGTTGTTTGTCAATCCACCCAAAGTTAAATTTCAAGAAAGCTTATACTCCTGATGTCCAAGTGACTTTTACTTACCAGTCAAGTTAAACTCCATTATGAAAACACGCCTATTCAAATCCATTGTAAATTTTACTGCCAAAAAGATGAAAATTTTTAGATGAAAAGTTATGATACTTTTTGTATTTCTGCCCTAAATATAGATTGAGGATACAGGTTAGAACAGCCTCATCAAGGCAGTTCTAATGAGTACCCGCAATCTATATTTTAGAGAAGAAATAAGAAAAATAAGGTTAACCCCTGTAAGCCCCAGTTTTGCTGGTTAAAAGAGGGGTTTAAGGATTAGAATTTTTTCCTTTAGGGTTGAAGGCCAGCTTAGACTACATAAACAGGATTTATTGTTCTTTCTGTGTTATTTTATCATTAGCTGTCAGGCTGTTCATTACTGTCCCTTATCCAATAATATAATGTTATTAATCATTGGCCCGGGTACAGGTCTGAGGTCTGCTGCATTGGCAGGAGGCCTGTACCTTGGTCAATACGAAATTACTTGATTAATGACAATTTTATTAATTGACACAATCAAAACTAGAATCACGCAGTCGATGGCAAGCCATCGCATATCCCCACGCTTCCCCGCAGGCCCCACCCCCTGGGCCATCCCTTAGGGGTGTTTGACCAGAGGGGTAAAATTTTGATTTTGATGTATTCTACTCATCATGCCGTTCGATTTAATATGCTACACGACCATGTTCTGAAAACTTTGATTTTTTATCCCCAAGGTGCCCCACCCCTGGCCCCACTCCCAGGGGTAGGATCAAAGTTCCGAAAGTGTTATGGACTCCCCAGACCAAAGTTTTATCAGTTCCCAAAGTTTCAAGTTTCTAACTGTAACGGTCTAGGAGGAATTATCCGGTAACAGTAATGTATGGGGGTAAAGGGGTCAAAATCAGTTGTTGACCTCTGTTGACCTCAAAATTGACCCCAGGGGTCAAATCTTGGTTGTAATGTTTTCTACTCATCATGCCATTTGCTTTGATATATTACACGACCATGTTCTGGAAATTTTGATTTTTGACCCCCGCGGGCCCCACCCCCTGGGCCCACCCGTAAGGGTGTGATCAAAATTCCGAAAGTGTCATGCACTCCCCAGACCAAAGATCTATCAGTTTCCAAAGTTTCAAGTTTCTATCTATAACCGTCTAGGAGGAGTTATCCGGTAAAGGGGTCAAAATCAGTTTTTGACCTCTGGTGACCTCAAAATTGACCCCAGGGGTCAAATTTTGGTTGTAATGTTTTCTACTCATCATGCCGTTCGCTTTGATATATTACACTACAAGGTTCTGGAAATTTTGATTTTTGACCCCCGCGGGCCCCTTCCACCGGGCCCACCCGTAGGGGTGTGATCAAAATTCCGAAAGTGTCATGCACTCCCCAGACCAAAGATCTATCAGTTCCCAAAGTTTCAAGTTTCCATCTATAAATGTCTAGGAGTAGTTATCAATTGTCAATTGTAGTTGTCAATTGATAATTATCAGCAATAAAATGATTGGCTGAGACTTCTGACTGATAAAAATCAATATTTACCAGTATATCCAGGTAAAATCTGCCAATTAGCAACAAAATCAGGCCTTTAAGCTGACAAATTTTCTTCTTATTTTAGATTTGTTTTCCCATGAGAAAAGAAACAGCTACAAGTCAGTCAAGAGTGGACTTAATTTGGGTTACGATATTGTTCTCGATATTGCTACTGATGATGACCATAAGCCAGGCGTTGTTGGGAATTCAGAGCCTCGAGGCCGAAACAACATTTGTGAAATATGTTCACGAGGTTTTGAAAAAAGTTGGACTTTGAGAAGGCACAGACTGATTCACACTGGAGAGAAACCGTACAAGTGTTGGACATGTGATTATGCCACTTGCAGAAAAGACAATCTCAGAAAACACATAGCTAAGCGTCATTTACTGTAATCATGTTTTTTTTTTTCACCAGGATATCCAACTACTGATGGCTCTAGGATTACATTCCCTTGTGACATACAGTAATAATCCTAAGTATTTGGACAGATAGGCCTTTGCAAACAGTGTAGACCCAGATGAGACTGCTCCTTCATCAGACTGCTCCTGACTGATCAGGATCTACACGGTTTGCCATTCTGTCTGCACCTTTTGGACTTCTTGCTAAGAAACATTTTCTTTTAATTTTAGGAGAATTACAGCAAGACTTCAAAGTGTCAGAGATTTTAGGATTTTTACAGCAGAGTTGTTATATTTTTCTTGTTTCTGCTGCAAATATAGATTGTGGGTGTTTGCCAGAACCGCTTCATTAAGATGGTTCTAATGAGTAGCCACATTCTATGTTTGTGATCACAATTAACGCATTGCATACTAGTTGACTCTTCCATTGCTATATATTGGACAAGTCCATTTGTCATTTAAGGGGTGGCAGGCCTATTTTTTCATTTTTATTCTATTTTTGATGGAAATTCCTGTTAGCAAACAGTGCAGACCTTGATCAGACGTCAGGTTCAAAGCTACTAATTATTTATTCGGCCTGTTTGCCGCACTGTGCACTTGTTTACAGTCGAACTTCAATGGCTCCAACACCTTTGGGACCTCGATAATCTGTTCAAGACGGGTAGTTCACTGAGGGTTACTGCAAGGCGGCACAAAGGAGATACTTTTGGACATCTTTTCAATGTTCTTTTATAAATGTATGCTGTATGTACTCATTAGAATCGCCTCATCAAGGCGATTCTAATGAGTACACACAACATACATTTGCAAGATAAAAGACGAATATCTAAACTATCCCCCACTATTTCTTATGTAGATGATTTCCCTAGGGGCTCAAGAACAGGTTCGACTCAGCCATGGTAAACGAGCCATCGGTGTTCGAGCCATCAAAGTTCTACTGTATTTAGTTTAAACAATATTTTATTTACTACTTTTCAATTACAGATGTATAACAAGAATATGACATATTAGAAAGATCAACAGGCTTTAAAAACAAACAAGGTTGCTTATACTAAACATCTCCTGTTTATACTAATCTTCTACTGTCTTAACCCTTATCATGCTGTTCACGACAACCCCTATCTTTGCAAACAGTGTAGATCCAGATCAGATGGCTTCTGAAGAAGCCATCTGATCAGGATCTACACTGTTTGGCATTCAATTTATGAATTTGTAGCAATAAATTACTTCAAGTAATTTGATTGGTTGATAGACAGAAATGGGTGTGGCTTAAATGAATATTCAGCAAGATAAGGGTTAATAAATTGTATAAAAAAAATTTGATGAAAAATCTACCTAACAAGCTCACACTCAATATGAAAAAAAAAATTTATAAAGCTAGGACACATTACAGATTGAGTTGAATTTCAGCAGTGCAGTCTTTCATATTTCCAAAACAGTTATTTTCTCATGAAATTTTGTGATATTTTTCTTACATTTACTCCAAACATAGGTTGTGGGTGCTCATGCTAATGAGTACACACAACCTATGTCTGGGAACAGAAATATGAAAAATAAATATACCCCTATAAACCCAAGTTTTCTCTATAAGGTGGGGTGTAGTGCAATCTTTCAATCTCCAAAACAGTTATTTTCTGATACATGTACAGTAGAACTTCGATGGCTCGAACACCGATGGCTCGTTTACCATGGATGAGTCGAACCCGTTCTTGAGTCCCTAGGGAAGTCCTCTACATAAGAAATGGTGTGAGATAATTTAGGAGACTTTCGTCTTTTATCTTGCAAATGTATGCTGTGTGTACTCATTAGAATCGCCTCGATGAGGCGATTCTAATGAGTACACACAGCATACATTTTCATTATAGAACATCGAAAAAATATCAAAAAGTATATCGGATACCGCGTGGTAGTAGGCCTCAGTGGCTCGAACTACCCCTGTCTCGAACAGATTTTCGAGGTCCCAAAGGTGTTCGAGCCATTGAAGTTCGACTGTAGTTACTTTTTATAGACTCATGCAGGCCTTTGAAATTGTGTCACATGATAACACAAAGAGGATAATTGTTTTTTATGCCCCCGCATCATATGATGCCGGGGGCATATAGTTTTTCGGTTTTCCGTACATGCGTACATGTGTACGTCCGTCTGTACGTGTGTGTGTATGTACGTACGTGATCCTGTAACCTCAGGTTAAAGTTTTTGTAACAGGTAGAGCCTGATTTATGAATGGCATTTGGCGGGGGCATCCGTGTCCTATGGACACTTTTTCTAGTTTCAGTGTAAGATCGAATTTTATTTCATAGAATGAATACCAAAACCAGTATTTTCACGAGTGGCATAGCCACGAGTGAAAATACCACTTTTGGTGTTCATGAGTGAAATAAAATTTGATCTTACCGGTACACTGAAAAAACACATGTACATGTGTACGTCCATCTGTACGTGTGTGTGTATGTACGTACGTGATCCTGTAACCTCAGGTTAAAGTTTTTGTAACAGGTAGAGCCTGATTTATGAATGGCATTTGGCGGGGGCATCCGTGTCCTATGGACACTTTTTCTAGTTTCAGTGTAAGATCGAATTTTATTTCATCGAATGAATACCAAAACCAGTATTTTCACGAGTGGCATAGCCACGAGTGAAAATACCGGTTTTGGTGTTCATGAGTGAAATAAAATTTGATCTTACCGGTACACTGAAAAAACAACAACAAATTTTCTGTTTCTTACATGCTTCAAAACGGCAATATTTAGCTTCACTAATCGCGTCACTCACTCTCAGAGAAAACTAACTTTGTTCCTGGTCATTTTGCATTAATTAAATTGAATCCAATGTATTTACTGGGTATAATATTGGGTGTAAACTGCACCTGAGAAATAGCCTGGGAAGGTATTTTTATGAACAGTTACTGTAATATTTGAGAGATAAATTTCCCAAAGAAGGCGCGGACAGATCTTGTGTTGCGACAAAATAAGTGACGTCAGCATTGAAAATGACGTCATTAACGTCCTCATGATGTGTGAACGGGTTTAGCGTCAATTCTAATACAGTTCATTAATTTTCAATCAGCAGAAAATGGAAAAACTGAGCTCAGAATTACGGTACATTTGGAGAAAAAAGTAGTCCCAAATAGTGAAAAATAACATTGATATCAGTCACTGTTTGAAACAGTGACAATATCATTTCCGACTTTACCAAGAAATCTCTATATTTCATTGTAAAGCATGTAAGAAATACGTGCGACACAGTGCAATCCTTAATATCTCTAAAACCATTATTTTCTGATGAAAATTAGTGATATTTTTCTTACTTCTACCCGGTACATAGGTTGTGGGCTGGTAGAACTTCAACCTATGTCTTGGAGCAGAAATAAGCAAAATGACGTACTCCTCTGTAAATTACCCCTGTAAAAAAGAAATGAAGACAATGATCAAAAATCGATACAATTAACCAAGAGCTCCCATCAGAGACACCAAAGGGAAAGAAACACAAACATGAAACAACAGACCCTAATGGAAACATCAATAGCGGAAAGCCAATAGGACAGTTACTTTCCCACAAAATGGCCAACTGGCTATCCAAAAGAACAAAAATACAATCTATACACACACTCAAAGACAAACCATAAGAAAAATAAACCGCGACAGAAGAACCGCCTTGGAACGCTCAGTGAAACTAAATTCCAATGTCGTGGTGGGGGGGGGGTCTTAAATCAATTTTACGTACAATCCTCACCCTTATTTCCGTCGCAAAACCCCATTTTTCACTAAATGAAGCGGGGTTTAGTGGGTGTTCATTTCACAGACTTGTTAACATGATATTTTCAATTTATACATTTTTGGATTTTCATGCATAGCTCCCCTGGGGTTTTTACTGTTCATAAATAGTAACCCTTCTCTTGCTGAATATTCATTTAAGCCACGCCTATTTCTGTCTATCAACCAATCAAATTACTTGATGTAATTTATTGCTAAAAATTCATAAACTGAATGCCAAACAGTGTAGATCCTGATCAGATGGCTTCTTCAGAAGCCATCTGATCTGGATCTACACTGTTTGCAAAGCTAGGGGTTGTCGTGAACAGCAAGAGAAGGGTTAAAATACAAACAACATTTGATGGCATTTTAAAATTTATAGGCGGGAACATTTCTTGCCTTTGTGAGTTCAGCATGAAAAATGTTCTATAATGTCTGGCCAGAGAAGCAGATGAACAAGTGATGTCGGAAGTTTTGGAAAATAAATCTCGAAGAAACGGTGCATAACAGAATTGTTTCAGTATTGAGTTTTTGTTAGACCACTTATGCTTTGAGACAAAGTGTTGCCTTTACTTCGTATTATGGTTTTATTGCATTAAATTATTGCCCCAAAACTGAAAAAAGAAAACAAAAAAAAAATCAGATAAGCATATTCTGCCAATCATTCATTTTCTAAAAGAGCATGATTAAAAACATTCTGTGGGTAAGATTTCAATTTTTGTTTTTAAAGAAATTTTTAAAATTTCAAAATATTGATAATTATTGTAAAATCTGACCATGACAGCTAAAAAGGTTTCACTCCTAATGGGCAATAGTTGCAGGTATGCATGCATCATAATATTTTTGTATTGCATGTTTGTCGATCAACCCAAAGTTACATTTTCATCACAAAATTAGTTACAGCTCTTCCCTAATATTCACCATATTTGCATTATTTGCTGGCTCCCAGCTTGCACATTGTCAATATTGGTAAAACAGGTACCCAGACCCCCCTGACCTTTTAAGGTCAGGGGGGTCTGGTTGCCTGTTTTTCCAATGCTGATAACCACCAGACTAGGAACCAGCAGATAATGCAAATAAGGTGAATAGGTAAAGAGCTAATAATCAAAATAAAATCAACATGTAAAATCTTTTGAGAAAAGATTGGGGTCACATGCCACAAAACTGATCAAATAGAGGATCCTGTACCAGAGGCTTGAGCCATTAATTTCAAAACAATTACCATAAAAGCCCCGCCAAGCCAATTTGTGTCTTCGAGCATTCCGTCATGACAAATTTTAACTGCGCATGCCCAGCCATTCAGAGGGGCCAGGGATATGGCTTTCTGTCTGAAGGTTCCTCTTGAGTCACTGCGTGTATGAGCGAGCAGCGAAGGTTCTGGAGAGACTGCGGGGATGCGCAGGCTCGCCTGAACCTTTGCTGCTCGCATAGGCGATAAGTACCAAAATCGCTTGACGGGACCCATACTTAGGTGTAAGATCCTTGGAAGATGTCTTAAACTCATCCACATTTGGCCTCCTTGTCTAGCAATATTCATTTATTGCCCTTGTGTGAGCATTACGAAAACATGCCTATACAAACACATTGTCAATTTTACTGCCGAAAAAACTAAATTTTTAGATAAAAAATGTGATATTTTTCTTATTCCTGCTCAAAAAATAGATTGTGGGTACTCGTTAGAACCGCCTCATCGAGGCAGTTCTAACGAGTACCCACAATCTATATTTTAGAGCAGAAATAAGAAAAATAATGTTAACCCCAGTTTTTCTATATAAAAGTGGGGTTTGAGGGGGTCAAAATTATATAGGCCTGTTTTCGTGATGAGGGGATTTTATCTGTTCACCTGAGCAGATAGTACCAATATTACCTGTCGAGGGTGAATAAATCGTCATAATCCCCTCAAACAAGGGCAACAAATGATTTATTAGACAGAATTCTGACTTCTACAGATTCTTTCAGTGAATGCACTAAGTCTTGTACTGTTGAGCAGTTGTGTCAGAAGGGAATATTGCAGGGAAATATGATAATTTATGGCCCTATGCATGCCCACAGCATGCTGTCAACCAATCAGAATTCTAGAATAGCTTATGAATATTGATGAGGTATAATAGTGTATAAATATTACATTCCTGGGAGGGTGATAATGAAAAATGTCGCCCTGAGGAACATGAATATCAACCCTGGGGCAGGAATGTAATATTTATTTTATTATACCAAACAAAGCCAATAAATAAGGTAAAGGATTTCAATGAAAAATACAGGACAGCTCACATGCGACTTTTGAGGCAAGGAGGTTCCAAATAAACGGATAACGTTGGCTTTGTACATAAGCATCGTTAGCTGGTGAAACATAAATTAACCCTTATCTTGCTGTTCACGACAATCCCTATCTTTGCAAACAGTGTAGATCCTGAAGAAGCCATCTGATCAGGATCTACACTGTTTGGCATTCAGTTTATGAATTTGTAGCAATAAATTACATCAGGTAATTTGATTGGTTGATGGACAGAAATGGGTGTGACTTAAATGAATATTCAGCAAAGGTTAAAATATCAATAACTTCGTTACTTCTGAATATAACCCTAAAGTATGGGTATGCATTTTCTTAACCCTTGTCCTGCTGAGCCCGGATATGCCTTATCTTTCAAAAAATGAAAATCCAGATCAGATGGCTTCTCTGATCAGGATCTTCATTGTTTGTCATTCAGATTGTGAATTTTTTGCAATAATTTGCATCTAGTAATCTGATAGGTTGTTAATCAGTAGTGGGTGTGGGATATTTAAATATTCAGCAGAACAAGGGTTATATTAATCAGAAGAAGCATTTTGATACTAAAATTTCTTGACTTTGTTACAATTTTGGGTTTTAGACTCTTTTCTCCAGCTTTAATGAAGAACTGAATGATATGCTCAGCCAATTCGGCGCATGTGATAGTCGAAATTATCGCAGGGTGATGGTAAAATTGTCACCCTCATGCCAAAGAATGTTTTGTATGGGAATGTCACGTGAGATATAGAGAATACCAGGTGAGTGTCTTTTGATATCAAGTTTATCAGGCAAGGCTTCGAGAATGCTTGTAGAATCGCGAGGCTTGCTGAGCGATTCTGCATGCGTTCTCGAAGCCGAGCCTGATAAACTTGATATCAAATGACACGAATCTGGTATTCTATTTATCAGTTTATCCCCTTGTACACTCTTAAATTAGCAATTTACGATCAGTTATCAATGGTCCTCATTCCGCCCTAACATTCCGGTGGTCAATATATTTAGTATCAGTTGACCGCAATTTTTCCTATGATATTTTTTTAAGTATTGTTTACATTTTTTCCAGTAATAATAACATTTTTGCCATTTTTCCAGTTGTCCGCTTCATTCATAAAAGTGCAATGTCACGTTGACCTGATAAAGCTCACTTGTCCTGAGATAGCATATCTTTATCAGGTCAGTGTGTTACAATGCAATATATATAGGGGGTAACTGATAAATAATAATATGATTTTGCCTCAGCGGGTGATCCTGCCCCAGTCATAGTCCCAAAGGTAATTAAGCACTTGAAATACATTCTAACAAACTTTTTTTTGTTTAAGATGGAAGAAGCTTCACAGTGTCATCCGCTGTGAGTGGAGATAGCCCAGCTGTTCCCGGTGCAGCATTTCCAGGAAGAGGTCAGAGAGTTGTTAAAAAACATGCCTGTGAATACTGTGGGAAGACTTTTGAAAGCAGATCAGCTGTCGACATCCATCACCGAGTTCATACCGGGGTCAAACCATATAAATGTGAAATTTGTTACAAGTCCTTCACTCAGAAAGGAACTCTGAAATCTCACATGTTGGTCCATATAAATAGATGAGGCCTTCAAACAAAATACATGTACAGGGCTCCTGGTAGTTATTCAAAAACATCCCGTTAATCACAACATTCATACCTGTGATAATTTTTTTAACTGTAAGAGGGAGATTTGCCATTGTGATGAGGGAGATGTAAAGAATATATAGGGAAATTCTCAGTTCAAATGAGGGAGACTCCAAAATTTTATTAAAAATTAGCATAAATTGGGCAAAAATTAGCATCAAAATAAGAGTCTCCCTCTTGATGAGGGAGGTATCACAGGTATGAACATTGTCTTCTGCTTTGTTGTTTGTTGGTAACTTTAAAAATCATAGTTGCAAACATGTGGACCCAGATCAGACTGCTCCTCTAGGAGCAGTCTGATCAGGGTCCACTCTGTTTGCCTGTTACTGTAAAAATATATTTGAAAAGTGTGCAAGAAGACGCAGCAGACGACATAAACAGACAACATTTTCAGATATTTTTTTTCTTGACATTTTAAGGGATATGGAACTTGGTGGTCAGGAGCAGTGTGATCAGGGTTTTCACTTTTTGCATGTATGCAAAAATATGTTAGAAAATTTAGAACGAAGGCAGCAGTCGACACATCAGACAGCATTTTCGGATGCAGTTTTTCTTGAGAATTTAAGGGATATGGAACTTGATAGTGAAATTAGTGTCTGTTCTAGCAATTACAATATCTAATACAGTGGTTGTTTTGCTAGCTTGGATCAAGCAGATGGTTCACATGTACTTTGTTTTTCCTTTTTTTTTTTTTCAGATTTTTGCCAGATTTCATTTTTTTCTGTCTAAAAATGTGTTTCATGTTATTGCTGGATTTTTGTCTTAACCCTTATCTTGCTGAATATTCAGTTTAGCCCCACCCATTTCTGACTTTGAACCAATCAGATTGCTTCATGTAATTTATTTTTACAAATCCATTAACTTCATGTCAAACAGTGTAGATCCTGATCTGGATCTACATTGTTTCCAAAGATAGGGGTTGTCGTGAACAGCAAGATAAGGGCTGAATGTAAAATTGACACTTTTTGAAGGTATGGTATTTTTTTTTGTCTTTTTAGATGTTTTTGTTTCTATATAATCTAGGCATAACACGGTTGTTTAACTAACATGGTTTCTACTTTGGACCTCAACAACAGTGTTATAAAGAGATTGTAGTGTATTTTTACTTACCATCTAAGTATAGATTGTGGGTTCTCCTCAGAACAACCTTGTTGAGTGGTTTAACCCATTGTTTGCGGAAAACCCTTAAAGGGGTTACTTGGTAATGCGGCTCTTACACTGTCACGACTTTGACCACGATTGTCCATGACTGTCCACGACCAATGGGGACCATGAAAATGGTGGCAAATCGGGCATACACGGTTCCGATTTCACTACCCTACCAATACTCACGACATTGCTACGACACTTCTACGAACAATCATGATTGCTGTACGATAATGGAGCCGATTTACAAAGATCCTCCACGATCGACCACAATGTCTTACGATCCTCTTGGATTCTTTTACGACTGCACCACGATTGCTTCAAGATATCAGATGATCATACACGATTTCTCACGATCCCTGCAAGACTGCTCCACGACCAAGGCCGAATTGGCACGATGATCAAAGACTCAGTATGATCATGGAGGATTCGATACGATTTACTCACGATTAACCAAGACTTCTCCCTATTAGTCAGGATTTATAACAATCTGGGTATATAAAACTGTTCGTCGAGATATTGTGCTAGGGTCGTCATCAATCTTAGTGCATTCCTGGTGAATCTTGCATTGTCGTTAGCAGTCGTCTTGATATCGGAGTAGATCGCACGGCAGTCGCAACAGAATTGTAGAGGCCTCATAGATGATCTTGTCTCGTCGTAGCTCAATCATGGTAAAATTCAGTCACGATTATTCACAATTGGCCACGATTACCAGGACGACGGCTCACGACTGAGCTACGATTTGAAAAATGATGCCGACTCGTCACGAATGTTTTGAACATGTCCAAAACAGTCGTGGTCACTCCCGAACTATCACGACCAACCACGATTCCTCAAGATCTCTACCGACTTCTCTGCAACGTTGTTCAAGATTTACCATGATTTAAAAAATCGTGGTGAGTTGTGGCCAAAATTGTGACAGTGTTAGAGCCCCTTTAAGAGTGCAGGCCCATATCAGACAACTGATCAGGGCCTGCACTATTTACTAACAGAATTTTTCATCCAAAATAGAATGAAAACAAAAAATGGGCCTGACACCCCTTATATGACCAATGGACTTGTCCCACATTTAGCAATGGAAGAGTCCACTGGCATACAATGGAATAAATGAGTATCCACAAATTATGCTTAAAACCTATTTACTCTTGTTAACCCCAAGTTTCCTTACATAAAATGTGGTTTATAAGGGTTTTCATTTCAAAACCTTGTCAACATGATCAGTTGTTTGAATTGAGGTTTTACATCCCTATCAACACTATTTAGGTCATTTTGGAGACATTGCTTCCAATTTTGTGGGACTTTTGCCCAACATTGAGATTAAATGACATCTCAATCCCTGCCCAGTTTATAGAACATCAAAAAGATATGCCTAAATTACCCACATTATGGTTAATATGCATGGATGGTCCGACTCATACTACTTTGCCTGGGCAGGCTTTGACCCCTAAGTGGTTTACCAGTACTCATGTGCGGCCATTTCAGTTCTGCAGCCCAATCTATTTCTTCAAGCCCAAATGGGCAGGGGCAAGTCAACATGTAAAAAAAAATATCCAGTAAGCTCAATGGTCTGTAATTTCCGGGCTTCTCCAGACATTTAGTCGAGTCAACCTCACTTGTTGGAGGGTAACCAAATGTGTGAAGATGATACATTCTTGTAAAGCCTTGTGCCTCTGTGCTGTTGTGCAACATTTCAAAGTAAAATATCTTAACATAATTATGTTTGAACTTTTATTATTAACCCATAAGATGTCACTCACAACAATTGTCATCTGCTTTGTTGTCTGCTGGTTACTTTGAAAGTCATACTGGACCAGATCAGGAGCAGTCTGATCAGGTCCACACTGTTTGTCTGTATGATAATATAGGGATCAACCATGGTTTTTCATGCATTAACATTCGCTGGGTCCCTAGGAAGCTGTTTGAACATGAGGCCGCCAGGCCGAATGTTCAAATATCTTCCGAGGGATCCGGCGAATGTTAATGCAATGAAATAACCATGGATGATCGTTGTTCTTGCATAACTTACGAATCCGACAGCAAATTTTGACGAAAATGCCCAAAAGCTCCATATACATTCCATATAAACTCTTCAAATGCGACCGGCGAACCGACATGGCGGCCAGTTCAGAATGTTGTTTACAATGACGTTGTTACGCAGTAGCCATCTGACGTCATCATAGAACCCTAAAACGCTACGTTCAGGGCGATAACGTTACTTCGCTCAACGTAAGGTAAACAAAGCAAGGCCCGTCTTGTGATATCAAAAGCTCAAAATCCATGTTAAAACAGCACGCGAATTTCATGATTTGAACATGGTTTTTGCTGTTTGAGCACGGCTTTTGGTCCATTTGACAATGGCTTCAAACAGCCATGCGCATAGGTATTTATGCAAGAAAATATGTTTGAAATGTTTGACAGAAGATGCAGCAGACGACATTAAGGTTAACCAAAAACTGCTTCTAAAAATGTCGTCTGTCACAAGTTATTGTTTCCTGCTTCCACTGCTTGCATGCCAAAATGGGGATAACCAACACAACCATCCAATAACTACAGTGAAATTCTGCTATTAAGACCACTTAAAATTAACCCTTGTCCTGCTGAATATTTATATACATGTATGCCACACCCACTACCGATTATCAACCAATCAGATTACTTGATGCAAATTATTGCAACAAATTCATAATCTGAATGGCAAACAATGTAGATCCTGATCAGATGGCTTCGTCAGAAGCCATCTGATCTGGATCTACATTGTTTCAAAGATAAGGCATATACGGGATTAGCAGGACAAGGGTTAAGACAAACTCTGGTTTAAAAAGCTTATTTCAAAGGATGCAGTTATTTTTTCTTTATGTTTTCTTACAGCTGTATCTTATGGTTAGGGACCATCTTTGGGACTGTTCAAAAGTGGTCTTAAAGACCACTTTTGAACAGTCCCAAAGGTGGTCTAAATATAGGAATTTTACTGTATAGTTGATCCTAAGTATTGGATCAAACAGTGAAGACCCAGATCAGACTGCTCCTGAAGGAGCAATCTGATCCGGGTTTTCACTGTTTGCCATACCATCCACACCTTTTGGACTCGGTGCTTGATCCTGAAACAAATTTGTTAAAAAAAAATTGAAAATTACAACAAGTCATCAAGGTGTCCAATCACCCCTGCCCACCGGGGCTTGAAGAAATAAATGGGCTGCATGATGCTTCCACGCAGAGCTGAAACCGGCCGCACACGAGTACTGGTAAACCGCTTAGAGGATCTAAGCCTACTCAGGTAAAGTGATGCATGTCGGACCGTCCATGCTTATAAACCCTATTGGTTTCATTGGGCCAGAGGGCTTGAGATGTCATTTCATCTCAATGTTGGGTAAAAGTCCCACAAAATTGGAAGCAACGTCTCCAAAATGACCTATACAGTGTTGACGGGGACGATAAACCTCACATCAAACAAACAAACAAGATGTCCAAATTTTAGGATTTTTTTTTACGGTACTTCTGGAAAATGTATTGGTGTACGCTTATGATGACATACAGCAATGTGCTTTTAAGAGTGGTGTCTTCATTTAGCATTTTTACAGTAAGTTTGTTGTATTCTTTTCTTTTTCAGATCAAAACATAAACATCCTTTCCGGGCAAGCTTATGTTTCTTCTGATAGCTCAGGCACGTTAGTTATACATCATCCAAGATCCGGTCAAAAACCAATCCGAAGCTTTCCCTGCACTTACTGTGGAAAGATGTTTTACGGCAGGTCAGCGTTGGAAATGCATCACAGAACTCATACTGGAGATAGACCATTCAAGTGTGAAATTTGTTCGAAAGCTTTCACTCAGAAGGGAAGCGTGAAATCCCATATGTTGACACATATTAAAAGATGAAAACATTGATTGCTCGCGGGCTGGTGTTGTGCCGTGTGGCAGCTGTAAAATGTCTCCCTGTACATCATCATAGTGCAGATTATATTTTCTGGTCCTTTGGGATCAATGAGTTCATTTAGAATCATTTTGGAAATAGAGTTCAGCTTAAACCAGTGCTAGATGGTGTGGCCGGTGTTGCACATTTCAGTACTGTTAATGAACAGACTCAGTAAAGACGAGTCTACTATTTTCAGTTATTTGGTGTATTCTTTGCTTCCATCACGAAAACATGCCTATATAATTTTGACCCCCTTAAACCCCAGTTTTATATAGTAAAACTGGGGTTTACAGGGGTAATCCTTATTTTTCTTATTTCTGCTCTAAGCAGAAATAAGATATTTTATTTCTGCTCTAAAAAATAGATAGATTGTGGGTACTTGATAGAACCGCCTGGATGAGGCGGTTCTAACGGGTACCTACAATCTATATTTTGAGCAGAAATGAGAAAAATATCACATTTTTCCTCTTTAAAATTTCTGTTTTTTCGGCGGTAAAGTCCATAATGTATTTGTATAGGCATGTTTTTGTAATGGGATTTAACTATTCAGAACTTATTTGTTTACCCTGACTGAGTGGGACCCATTCTGGATCCCTGGAGGGTTCTTCCCATAACCTCAGATGAGAACCCAGAGGGCCCATAAAACCCCTTAAATAAAACAGGAGTCCATTTCCAGAAAGACCATTTAACCCTTTTTGTACCAAATGGAATCTTCCTCCTTATACAGTCGAACTTCAATGGCTCAAACACCTTTGGGACCTCGAAAATCTGTTTGAGACAGGGCTAGTTCGAGCCACTGAGGTTACTGCCAGGAGTTATACAATATGCTTTTGGCTATCTTTTCTGTGTTTTATAATGAAAATGTATGCTGTGTGTACTCATAAGAATCGCCTCATCGAGGCGATTCTAATAAGTACACACAGCATACATTTGCAAGATAAAAGACGAAAATCCCCCACTATTTCTTATGTCGAGGATGTCCCTAGGGGCTCAAGAACGGGTAGACTCAACCATGGTAAACAAGCCATCGGTGTTCGAGCCATTGAAGTTCTACTGTATATAGCAGGAGTCCATTTCAAACTTAAGGGGTGTCAGGTTGTGTTTTCTTCAAAATTCATTTGGAAAATGCATGAACTTTTTGCAAATAGTGTAGGCCCTGATCAGACGCTGCATTCTGCAGCATCTGATCTGGGCCTGCACTGTTTGCCAGGGTATCAGTTTTGATGTTTCTGGTACCAAATGGGTTAAGAAGTTTTTGTACCCACATCTTGAGAATGATTGTTGTATGTAGAGAATGAATGTTTTGTGTATACATTAGAATCTTTCATACATATATCTTGAGAATGAATGATGTGTGTTGAGAATGTGAAATGAAGTTTAATGTCCCCGTCAACACCATTTAGGTCATTTTGGAGACGTTGCTTCCAGTTTGGTGGGATTTTAAGTTGAAATGACATCTCAAGACCTGCCATCTAATAAAACCAATCACTTTTCCTGGGCTTAGACTAAGACCTTCTAAGCGGTTTACCAATACTCATGTGCGGTCAGTTTCAGCTCTGTGTGGAAGCAATATGCAGTCCAATCTATTTCTCTTAACCCCAATGGGTGGGGACACATATGTTGTGTGTACTCATTAGAATTGCCTTGATGAGCTTTTCAATACTTTATCTCTAGAATGTGTGTTTTGTGTTGAGAATGCACATGTATGTTGTGTGTACTCATTAGAATCGCCTCGATGAGGCGATTCTAATGAGTGCACACAGCATACCATCAATTTATAGAATATAAAAATGTGTATTCTAAATTACTGGCAATATACCTCCTGGCCCAGTGCTATCAGTAAACCTCAGTGGTTCAAACTAGTTCTGATTCAAATGAATTTTTATGGTCCAAAAAGTGTTCAAGCCACTGAGGTTTCGACTATAGCAGAACTTCGATGGCTCGAACACCGATGGCTTGTTTACCATTGATGTGTCGAACCCGTTCTTGAGCCCCTAGCGAAATCCTCTACAGGAGAAATAGTAGGGGATAATTAAGGAGATTTTGGTCTTTTATCTTGCAAATGTATTGCTGTGTGTACTCATTAGAATCGCCTCGATGAGGCGATTCTAATGAGTACACACAACATACATTTTCTTCATAGAACACCGAAAAGATGTCTAAAAGTATCTGGTTATGCCTCCTGACAGTAACCTCAGTGGCTCGAACTGCCCCAGTCTTGAACAGATTTTCGAGGTCCCAAGGGTGTTCGAGCCGTTGAAGTTCATCTATATAACAAGGCAAAATTTCCGACAGTAAAACCACTGATTTACCTCCCCAAATGACAATTTTGAATACAGTTATCCCCATTCTAATGCACTTATTTGATTGTTTTGTTAAAAACTGTACTATTTTGAAAAAAAAAAAACGGCGAGCGCTGTGAGCTGCGTAAAAGCAAATGCCAGCCAATGGAAAATGATGTTACATAATGACGTTGGAGTTCCGAAAGTTTATCACAGACTATACTGTCGCAAATTTTTGACGTTATCCAATCAGACGGACGGTTTTATATGCAGGTGCATTACAAATTTACAATAGGGTTTATATGTATGTTCAGGCCGACTCACACCACTTTGCCTGTCTAGAGGCCACAGTTTTGCTCCAGTCATCATCGACCTTACTCAGAATGATCATCTGTCTTGTTTGAATATGGGTCCTGACAGGTCTAAAAGTAGGTCAGCAGGTCAAATCATAAAAGAAAAAAAATTGTCAACACTCTAGAGGCCACAGGTTTGGTCCAATCATCATCAAACTTGCTCAGAATGATCATCTTGACAATATCTCGATCTATGTTATATATGGATCAAAAAGTAGGTCAGTAGGTCAAATCATAGATAAACCTTGTGAACACTCTAGAGGCTACAGTTTTGGTCCAGACACCATCAAAGCTGCTCAGATTGATCATCTTGACAATATCTTATGGGTCATGCCGGGTCAAAATGAAGGTCAGTAGGTCAGATCATAGTAACCTTGTGAACACTCTTGAGCCACAGTTTTGGTCCAATCATTATAAAACTTGCTCAGAATTATCATGTTGACAATATCTTGGTCAGGTGGGGTATTTTTATGCATAGATTGGTGCCTGCCTCGGATGCTCGTCCGACTGGTGATCAGGAGGATGCAGGTTCGATACCTGCCGGGGTCTGCAACATTCTTTAGTGGAGATTGATCATGAAATCTTTTCTACGGTCAATCTCTCCCTTCTGCTGATTCCAGAAGGTCAGTTGTCAGTTTCTGGCGAAAGAAGTTGCAATGTACTGGTTAACAGCTTACCTATAAGCCTGTCCAGGAAAAGTGTGGATAGGTAAACTGACCGGCTCAAAAATGACCTAAAGTAGTGTTTACTGGACCGTTAAACTCCAAAACAAACAAACAAACAAATGAACAGATTGATAACTTTTTACATAAGAAGAATGCAAAGCGTATGAAGGTGTTGTCAGACCCAATTAGTTCAGAGTAAAGTGTATGTGAAAATCTGTACTAGAAATCGCCCTTTGTGACCACGAGGCATTGAAACTTTTTTACATGAGAAAGCTGCAAATGGTATGGAGGTGTCGTCAGACCGACTTAGTACCAGGTAAAAGTAGTGTGAAAATCAGTACAAGGAACTGCCCTTTGTCCCCATAAGGCATTGTAAGACTGAGCCAATTCGTCTGGTGCCCTCAATATCTACATGGTGCCCAGATAGTGACACACAACTCAGCTCTGTATTGTCAAAGGGAACCACCGACTCATAAGTCTGATGCCAACTCCTACTCCCACCCTTTGTCCCCACAAGGCATTGTAAGTTAGACTGAGCCAGTTCATCTCCATGTGGTGCACTAGGGCCTGACCCTCAATGTCCACAAGGTGCCCAGATAATGACATACAAGTCAGCTCTGTATTATCAAAGGGAACTTTATAAGCATCAACAATTTGAAGGAATGTTCCATGAGCGACCCACTTACGAAATTGCTCAAAATCCTTTTGCTCCACTGAACATTATAGCCACCAGAACTAAAAAATATACAACACTTTAAATGACTTTTTATCCCCCGACCGAATATGTTCAGGGGATATAGCGATGAGCCTTGCATCCGTCCATCTGTCTGTCCATCCGTCCGTAGACGTAACCTTGTGATGGCCATAACTCCTTTACCCTTTGAGATTCATTGATGGTTCTTGGCACAGTTGTTCACAGGGCTGAGACAGCGTGTCATGCGCAAAAACCAGAACTCTGGATGGCATACTTCTTGAGTTATCTCCCCTTTTAATAAAATAGAATGACTACTTTGGGATGGCCATAACTCCCAATACCTTTTGAGATATATTGATGGTACCTTGCACAGTTGTTCACAAGGCTGAGACGGCACGTCATGCGCAAGAACCACAACTCTGGTTGCCATGGTTTTTGAGTTATCTCCCCTTCCAATAAAATTGAGTGACTATCTTGTGATGGACATAACTCCAATACCCTTTAAGATATAAGATATATTGATGGTACCTGGCACACTTGTTCACAAGGCCGAGAGGGTGTGTCATGCACAAGAACCACAACTCTGGGTGCCATGGTTTTTGAGTTATCTCCCCTTCCAATAAAATAGAATCACTACCTTGTGATGGCCACATCTCCAAAACTCGTTGAGATATATTGATGATACTTGGTACAGTGTACATGAGGTTAAGCAGGTGTGTCACGTGCAAGAACTACGACCTGGGTGCCCTGTTTTTTTTTAATTATCGCCCCTGAAAATATAACCTTGTGATGGCCATAACTCCAATACCCTTTGAGATATATTGAAGGAACTTGGCACAATTGTATACAAGGTACAGAAGGGGTGTCATGTGCAAGAACCACAGCTGTTGGTGCTGTGGTATTTGAGTTAACTACCCTTCCAATATAACAGTATGACCAGCTTGAGCTCACAATATCTCCAATACCCTTTGAGACATATTGATGGTGCTTCGTACAGAAATACATTAGCTTAAGCAGGCATATCATGCGCAAGAACCACAATTCTGAGTGCCCTGGTTTTTTAGTTATCTTCCCTGACAGTATAATCTTGTGATGGCCATATCTTGAATACTTTCTATTGGTGAACAGTCTTCTGAAGGCCATGTTGGCTTTTGGTCGGGGGCATTTGCCATCTCTTCCGATGGCTATTTTTTTCCTATACAGCAAAAATGAGTTTGAAATAATTTCACAAAAATGTTCCTTGGTTCACTGCTAATTTTCCAAAATTGCTCAAATCCTCTACTCCACCTTATATAACATATTTTGTTTGTATTATAAGGATCCGGTGATCAATCCAAGGCCTCTTAGCTCACGAATTGCTCATGGTGAGCTTTTGTAATCGGCCAATGTCCTTTGTGCATCATGTGGCGTGCAGCCCCAACAATTTGCCTTTAATGCTAACACCTCCTAAACCCTCGGCCAATTTCAATCCAACTTCATAGGAATGTTGCTTAAGTGACCCTCTTCCAAAATAGCTAAAACTGTTCAGCTCCAATGAACAAGATGGCCACCAGAGCTAAAAAATAGAATTTAAACGACAACTCCTCCTATACCCTTGAGCCAATTTCGTTCACACTTCATAGGAATGTTGCTTAGTGACCCTCTCCCAAACTTGTTAGATGATTCTGCTCCGAAAAACAAAATGGCCACACAGCTAAAAATAAAAAAAACATCAATAATTTGCTTTAAAGACCAACTTCTCCTAAACCCTTGGGCCGATTTCAATCAAACTTCATTGGAATGTTGCCTAGGGGACATCTCAATGGCGGGTAAAAGTCCCACAAAATTGGAAGCAACATCTCCAAAATGACCTATAGTGTGTTGACGGGGACGTTAAACCTCAAATCACTCAATCAATTAATAAATAATACAAGCCGAGCTTATAAGGCGTTGTAGGAGACCTCTGTGCGCCCCTGCCAAGCTCCTGTAGCGTTGTAGGAGACCTTACTGCCCTGCTATGGCAACCTTACTGCGACCTCACTGCACACTTATCAGACAGCGCCGTCAAAATGAGCGCCGTCGCTTGGCTTTCTATGCGATCCCAACACGCCTACTGGTGATGCCACTGCATTGCTACGCCGATGTTTGTGATCGTACTGCGCACATCTCGGCGTTCTGCATTTTTCTTGGACGCCGTGAGAATGCAGCCCTGGTGTGACAGGGGTTTTAGGAAACCCTCTACCAAAATAGCTGAAACAGCTCTGATCACTAAAATGGCCACCAGAGCTAAAGATAGAAAATGTCAACAATTTGCATTATATGCCAACTCCCTTCAACCCTTGGGCCAATTCCAATCAATTTTCAGAGGAATGTTGCTTAGGTGACCCAGTACCAAAATAGCAAAAATCCTTCTGCCCTTATTAACAAGATGGCCACCAGAGTTAAAAAAAGAAAAAAAAACTTTAGATAGCAATTCCTCCTATACCCTTGGGCCAATTTCATTCAATCTTCATAGGAATGTTGCTTAGATGACCCTCTACAAAACTAGTTAAAATTGTTTGGCTTGGATGAATTAAATGGCTACCAGAGCTAAAAATAGAAAATCATCAACACATTTATCTGCTCTGATGAAATTGGTGGCCGCCAGAACTTTCAGAAGCTATTTGACATCTTTGAAATCAGTTGAGCGATTCAGAGCCATCTTGGCCCGCGTTTTTTTTTTTTTTTTTGTTCTTTTTGTATTGTTTTGATTAAAGTTTGATGATTTTGCAGGTTCTTGCTTTGACATGCAGTGTATCTCTGATGTGGTGAGCAGCATTTTAATGGGATATCTCTGTAGCATTACGATAACACATCGGTGCGAAATAGTGCATTCTTTTCTCCAAAATGGTGAAATTTCTCTTGAAAAAAGTGATATTTTTTTTATTTTTACTCCAATTATAAGTTGTGGGTACTCGTAAGAACCGCCTCATTGAGGCGGTTCTAACAAGTACCCTCAACCTATGTCTTGGAGCAGAAATAAGAAAAATAATGTATACCCCAGTAAACTCCAGGTTTCTCTATATAAAGTGGGGTTTAGGGGGGTCATCATTTCAGGGACTTGTTCCCATGATGGAAATGTTTGATTTTATATGTTCTGAAATCTTGTTATAAACTACAACAGTACTTGTCTTGTATTAAACTGAAAATTACCCTTACATTGCATGAATTTTTTTTTTGTTGCTACTACTTTAAACAGCGTGGACTATACCATTAAAATCTTATAGATTTGGATGCCTTGAGGACTTGTTGTAAACCAGTTTGTTTCTTGATCCAACAAGGAGTCCAAATGGTGCTGACTGAATGGCAAACAGTGAAGACCTTTATCAGACTGGGGACTGCACTGTTTGCATAGGTCTGTCTGTCCCAATACTTATCATGTTGTTCAGGACAACCCCTATCTTTGGAAACAGTGTAGATCCAGATCAGATGGCTTCTTCAGAAGCCATCTGATCAGGATCTACAGTGTTTGACATTCAGTATATGGATTTGTAGGAATAAATTACATCAAGTAATCTGATTGGTTCAAAGTCAGAAAAAGGTGTGGCTATTCTGAATATTCAGCAAGAGAAGGGTTAGGATCATTACAGTAGTTTGCCATCCGTTCGCTCTATCCAAACCAGCAATAAACACAACTTATTCTGTTTTTAATCCATAAAATGCCAATCATGACAATTGTCATTTGCTTTGTCGTCTGCTGGTTACTTTAAATGTCATTGTTGCAATCAATGTGGATCCAGATCAGACTGCTCCTCTAAGAGCAGTCTGATCTTGGTCAACACTGTTTGCCTGTATGCAAAAATATTTTTAAAAATTCAACAGATGACATAAACAGACGACATTTTCAGATGCAGTTTTCTCAGCATCTTTATCCTTATCCTGCTCTTCACGACAACCCCTATCTTTGCAAACAGTGTAGATCCAGATCAGATCTGAAGAAGCCATCTGATCAGGATCTGCACTGTTTGACATTCAGTTTATGAATTTGTAGGAATAAATTACATCAAGTAATCTGATTGGTTCAAAGTCAGAGATGGGTGTGGCTAAAATGAATATTCAGCAAGAGAAGGGTTAAGGTTAAATGCAAATTTGAAAGGTTTCCCCTGTTCTTTTTCTGTGTTCCCAGATTCCTCTAGTAAGAGCCCACCTTTGGAACTGCTCAAAAGGGGTCTTAAAGACCAAAGGTGCTCTTAACCCGTATCTTGCTGAATATTCATTTAAGCCACACCCATTTCTGTCTATCAAACAATCAAATTACTTGATGAAATTTATTGCTACAAATTCATAAATTGAATGCCAAACAGTGTAGATCCAGATCAGATGGCTTCTTCAGAAGCCATCTGATCTGGATCTACACTGTTTGCAAAGATAGGGGTTGTCGTGAACAGTAAGATAAGGGTTAAAAAAGGAAATTTACTGTATTTGAATTTTCTTTTAATTTCAGATAAAATTTGTGCCACGAGATTTGGTACAGGAATTTACGACAATGCCACTTCTTCTGGTAGACGTTATTTCAGATCTGGTCAGACAGGCGAAAAGAGGCACCCATGTGACTTCTGTGGCAAATCGTTTGCCAGGAAATTAGCATTGGAGATGCATCACCGAATTCACACTGGAGATAGACCCTTCAAATGTGAAATTTGTCCAAGGGCCTTTGCTCAGAAAGGAAGCCTCAAGTCACACATGTTGACTCACATTAACCCTTAAGATGCCAAGAAAATTGGCATCTGAAAATGTCGTCTGTTAATGTTGTCTGCTGAATTTTCTTGAAAACTTATAAAAAAGATTTGTGCATACTGGCAAACAATGTGGACTCAGATCAGACTGCACATAGAATAGGCTGATCTTGGTCTACACTGTTTGCAACAATTACTTTTAAAGTAACCGGCAGAAGACAAAGGATGCGACAATTGTTGTGATTCCCATCAAAATGGTGTTGATGTGAACCTTTATCTTGCTGTTCATGACAACCCCTATCTTTGCAAACAGTGTAGATCCAGATCAGATGGCTTCTGAAGAAGCCATCTGATCAGGATCTACACTGTTTGGCATTCAGTTTATGGATTTGTAGCAATAAATTACATCAATTAATTTGATTGGTTGATAACAGAAATGGGTGTGACTTAAAGGAATATTCAGCAAGATAAGGGTTAAATAAGTTTGATTGTAGGATTGAAAAATTTGAACCCTTCAAACAGAATGTGAATGTCTAGAGTTATATCTTTACTGTTGAACTTCAATGGATCGAACAACTTTGGGACCTTGAAAATCTGTTCGAGACAGGGGTAGTTCGAGCCACTGAGGTTACTGTCAGAAGGCATAACGAAATATTTTTAGACATCTTTCGGTGTTCTATAATAAAAATGTATGCTGTGTGTACTAATTAGAATCGCCTCATCGAGGCAATTCTAATGAGTACACACAGCATACATTTGCAAGATAAAAGCCTAAACTCTCCTTAATTATCCTCCACTATTTCTTATGTAGAGGATTTCGCTAGGGGCTCAAGAATGGGTTCGACACATCCATGGTAAACGAGCCATCGGTGTTCGAGCCATCGAAGTTCTACTGTACAATTAATAGTCTTTGGCAATTTTCTACCCAGGAGTATAATGTCTGAAATGTCAAAGCTGTAAATGCTGTAATTTTGTCAAAAAGTACTAAAAAAGGTACATGTGCAACTTCAATATGCTTGTAACTTCTTATCAAATGGAATGCTTGAAAACTGTTGGAGAACTTAAGTAGCGAACTTTCCTACTTTACAGATGAGAAATTGAAGATTAACCCAAACATTTTGCAAATGGCGGGGCAAGTTTTTACCTCACCAAAGCTGAAGGTTCCTGGGTAGCTTTTATTGGCAGTGGTCCGTTGTGGTCGAGAGTTTGTAGATGTATAATTTTATCAACATGTACAAATATGACAGCAAATATGGGCTTATACAAATGCAACAGCGATTCTGTGCCAGCACTCTGCCCGTGGAGCCGTTTTTGTGTGAAAGCATATACTTGTTATGGGCCCCAGTTTCCACTTGTGACAGCTTATACTTGTTGCATTAAAAATATAAAGGTCAACCTGCGTTTTGGTTAACTAATGGCTATACTTCCGTGTTAAACCTGATGTATATAATGTCTATGCCCATGGGCGTAGACAATCACTTTCATGTGGTAACTTAAATTGTCTGGAAAAAATAGCTGAGTCATTCAGTGACACATACCAATTTTTTCAGCCCATTTCAGTTATATGTTCATTAACCCTTTTTGTACCAATGGAATCTTCCTCCTTATATATAGCAGGAGTCCATTTCAAATTTTAGGGGTGTCAGGCTGTGTTTTCTTCAAAATTTACTTGGAAAATGGCTGGACTTTTTACAAACAGTGTAGGCCCTGATCAGATGCCACATTCTGTGGCATCTGATCTGGGCCTACACTGTTTGCCAGGGTACCCATTTTGAGAGTTTCCCGTATTAAATGGGTGAAGTTGTCTTATTTCCGTTCCGGTGTGCATCAGTATAAACCAAACCACAGTCAAGATTGTTTAAAGATTTTTGATCTATTGTTGCTTCAAACAAATAAAGGAAACTTGTTGGTTGATTAAAATTATAACAACATAAACCGGCATTCATGTTCAAAGTTTGTTTTGTTTGATTTGAGGTTTAACATCCCCGTTAATACTATTTAGGTCATTTTGGAGACGTTGCTTCCCATTTTGTGGGACTTTTACCCGAGACCGAGATGAAATAACATTTTAATCCCTGTCGCCCAATGAAACCAACAGTATTAATATGCATGGAGGGGCTGACTTGCACCACTTTGCCTGGGCAGGCTTAGACCATCTAAGCGGTTTACCAGTACTCATATGTGGTCGGTTTCAGCTCTGCATGGAAGCATCTTGCAGCCCATCTATTTCTTCAAGCCCCGATGGGCGGGGCCCGTCTATATTACTGTATTTGCGGTATAAAATTTTCAGTGTCCAGTGCACTTTGACATTCTATTCTTGTCATGAAAAGAGAAGCCGTAGAAACCCCTTTGTTAAACCTTTTTGTACCAAATGGAATCTACCACCTTATATATAGCATGAGTACATTCCAAAATTTAGGGGTGACAGGTTGTGCTTTCTTCAAAAACTATTTGGAAAATGGCTGAACTTTCTGCAAACAGTGTAGTGCCTGATCAGACGCCGCGTTCTGCAGCGTCTGATCTGGCCCTGCACTGTTTACCAGGGTACCCATTTTGGGTTTTCCGGTAAAAAAGGGGTTAAAGCAGACAGGCATAACAACAGTAAAATTCCGCAATTAAGCCCAGTTAAAATGAAGACAAATTCTGCTTTTAAAAGCATATTTGGAAGGTTTCAGTCATTCCTTCTTTGTGTTTTCAATACGCTGTGACCTCCTTTGAGACTGTCCAAAGCTGTCTTAAAGACCACTTTTTTACGGTCCCAAATATAGTCTCATTACAGGAATTGTACTGTATATATGCCTTATGTTGACTTTGGGGCATGTTTGGTTGAACCCAACATGACTAACGCTAGTATATTACAACACATTAAGTTCCTTTAATAAAGTCAGCAGTTTGTCCCTTTTTACCCAAAAAAGATTAATACATAATTAATATAGTGGACTGATCTGCATCAGTATTTGCTGTTGCAACTTCAGCAGACACAAAAATTTTGCCCTTTAACCTTTACCACTCTGAGCTAATTAAGCAGACGACATATTGTTGATGTTTTTCTAATTTTTCCCAGAAAACAGGGCTTGACATCACATGCGAATTGTCTCCAATTGGCATGAGATGTCAAATCCTGTTTTCTGGGAAAATTAGAAAAATATTTTAAAATGTTAGCTGCTGAGCAAAAAAAATACCCAGCATGCAGAGCGTTAATTTGGTGTCAACTATACTTCTTGAAAATGTTTTGGCATGCACTTAGAACATGACTGTGCACTATTTATGGTAAATATGGAACATGTATTTTGTTTATTTTATTTTATCATTTGTCTAGTATTTTCATGAATAAAGTTAGACCTTTAATTGTAGTTTATGATTTTGTTTTTCTTAACTTGCATGTACATGACAATAAATCCTCACTTGCTGACATATCTTCATGCTTAGACTGCTTCAAAGACCATCTGTTAATGGATATTTTAAAATAGAAGTCTGTGTAGCAGTCTACTACATTCTCTGATATTCTTATAATTTCAGATAAAATCGGGATTTCTAGATCGGCTTCACGAACTTACGACAGTACCTCTTCCAATGTTGGAGTTTATCCTGACTCTGGGAATACATCCGAGAGGAAACATGCATGTGCCTTCTGTGGGAAATCATTTGACAGAAGATCGGCTTTGGAAATGCATTACAGAGTCCACACTGGAGACAGACCGTTTAAATGTGAAATTTGTTCCAGGGGCTTCACCCAGAAAGGGAGTTTGAAATCACATATGCTAGTTCATATGGACCGTTAAGACGCCAAGGAAAACTACATCTAAAAATGTTGTCTGCTTATGGCTTATGTCGTCTTCTGAATTTTTGTGAATGTTTTAAAAAATATTGTTGCTTACAGGCAAACACTGTGGGCCCAGATCAGACTGCTCCTAGTGGAGCAGTCTGATCTGGGTCCACACTGTTGGCAAAAATGCGTTTTGAAGTAACTGGCAGACGACAAAGCAGACGACAATTGTTAATATAGTGAAACTTCGGTAACTCATTTACCATCGATAATTCTAACTTGCTTTGAAGTCCAGAGTGAATTCTTCCTATTGTTACACATATACCCCACAACCTTGTTATAAGACGGTTCATTATAACATGGTTTTGGATATAACATGATTTCAAGATGGATCCCAAAAATGTATAGATGATACAGAAAAAGACCACAAATGGTAATTTTTCTACATACTCTATATATTTTCTTGATATAACAGGGTTGTTTAAGTAACACGGTTTCTGCTTTGGACTCTGTTAACCCATTGAGTACCAGAAACCCCAAAACGGGTAACTGGCAAACAGTGCAGGCCCAGATCATTCTGTGGCGTCTGATCAGGGCCTACACTGTTTGTAAAAAGTTAAGCCATTTTCCAAATCAATTTTGAAGAAAACACAAACTAACATCCCTAAATTTTGAAATGGACATGTGCTATATATAAGGAGGAAGATTCCATTTAGTACAAAAAGGGTTAATAGAGTTATAAAGAGGTTGTGGTGTACAACACATTCTCTTAACCCTTATCTTGCTGAATATATTAATTTAGCCACCAATCAAATTAGTTTACATACATCGTATCCATTCAGTCATCGCTAAAACACGCCTATATAATTTTGACCCCACTGAACCCCACTTTTATATAGTAAAACTGGGGTTTCCGGGGGTATACCTTATTTTTCTTATTTCTGCTCTGAAATATAGATGGTGGGTACTCGATAGAACCGCCTCGATGAGCAGAATTAAGAAAAATATCACAATTTTTCATCTTAAAATTTTCTTCTTCTTTTTCGGCGATAAAGTTGGCAATGTATATGTATAGGCGTGTTTGCGTAATGTTACAAACTGCATGATAAATGGTGAAGATCCTGATCAGAAGTCATTTGATCTGGATCTACACTGTTTGCAAAGATAAAGGTTAAATTATTATGTTTGGGGTCCAAAGCAGAAACTATGTAAGATAAACAACAGTGTTACATCCAAACAAAAATGTAAAGATTATATATAAAAACGATCATTTATAGTAATTTTTCCACCGTTATATTAAATGTTTTTATAAAGGGGGTCGACTATTTAGTCTATACATTTTTATCCATCTTTAAGCTGTAGTTTATCTAAAGCCATGGTATAAAGAACGGTGTTATAAAGAGGTTGTGGTGTATTTAGAAAAAATATAAAATATTTAGGGGAAGGTTTTTTTCTGATTTTTTCAATCAGGTGGTTCTAATAATTATGCACAACAAATCAGTGTGTGTAATTAATCATTAGAATCTCCTCAGTGAGGCAATTCCATTGAGTATAAGGACAGTCGGCAGGGAACTCTTTAGTAAAAAGAAACAAGGAACGGATATCTTTCCCGTCATTTTTCGCATTTGGTGGAGGTGAAAGCTTTGGTTTTTTTGCAAAAATTTGATCATTTTTAAACAGTTTTAAAAGCAAAATGTGTCTGATTTTTTTATCAACAATCATCAGAAATAAAAGGAAATATACAGAACAATAATATAGAGTAAGTCTTTGTCAGAGGTTTGGAACTGATTTTAAATATTTCTTGTGCACATTTGGTAAGGTCATATAGCAGAATACCTTTGTTTACACCTCCAAAAATGGCGGACCTCAGCAGAAGTGACGTCACGCTGATCTTCCTTATACACAACATTCTTTTATTATAGTTTCAGTAGTTCTATAAATAGAAATATTAAATGTATAAAAAGAAATCAGAGGTCTATGAATAGAAAATATCTGTATGTAATAACCAGAGTAAAATTCCTATATTAAGACCACCTATGGGACTGTGCAAAAGTGGTCTTTAAGACCACTTTTGAACAGTCCCAAAGGTGTTTTCTTATAAGGAGACACTGTATGTAAAAAAAAAACAAAGAAAGAATAACTGAAACCTTCTCAATAAGTTTTTAAAGGCAGATTTTGGACTTAATTTTAGGTGGGCTTAATAGCGGAATTTTACTGTACCTTGAACATGTATTTAATTTTGTAAACGAGAACTCTAAAATGTACAATGCTTTTGGTGTCATCATTATGCTCAGTTCATCAAATATTTTAGCAACAGCATGGTTTTCAAACTGGAATATGAAAGCCTAAGAGGTCTCTTTTAACCCTTAAGATGCCGAGGTAAACTACCGGTACATCTGAAAATGTCGTCTGCTGAATCTTTTAGAGAACTTTTTAAGAATATTTTGCACACGGGCAGACAGTGTGGGCCCAGGAGCAGTCTGATCTGGGTCCACACTGTTTACAAAAAAAAAAAGACTTTTAAGGTAAGCGGCAGACAGCAAAGCAGATGACTGGCATGTTATGGGTTAATCATACTTATCACAATAATATTGCAATAGTAACCTGCAATAGTAACAATACCATTACGATCCTAAGTATTTGGACAGATAGGCTTGAACAAACAGTGCAGACCCAGATCAGATTTCTTATCAGGGTCTACACTATTTGCCTACCGTCTGCAATTTTTGGACTCCTTGCTGGATCATGAAACAAATTTTTAAAATTTTAGGAGACTTACAGCAAGTAATAGTACCATAATCATCCTAGGAACAGATAGGCTTTTAAGCAAACAGTAAAGACTCAAGAAGCAGTCTGATCAGAGTCTACACTGTTTGCCATTCCGTCTGCACCTTTTGAACTCCTTGCTGGATCATGAAACTTTGTTAAAATTTTAGGAGAATTACAGCAAGTCATCAAGGTGTCCGAATTTTTAGGATTTTTACGGCATTGCAATAGTAATTTTAGGTTCAGTAATAGTATTGGTCTGCAATCGTCAACCAATGAAAGTGGCCATCTCCCTTACCATCACAAGCACTTTTCTGATCACAAGTGTGATGGTAAGGGAGCTGGCCATGTTTAATTTTTTGTAGAAGCACAGTAAAATTCCTATATTAAGACCACCTTTGGGACTGTTCAAAAGTGGTCTCTAAGACCACTTTTGAACAGTTCCAAAGGTGGTCCCTGACCAGAGGGCAGTGTATGCAGAAAACACAAAGAAAGAATAACTGCAACCTACTAAATAAGCTTTTTAAAGCGGAATTAGACTGAATTTTAGGTGGTCTTAGTAGCGGAATTTTACTGTATGAGCAATGTGTAAAGCTGCATTCATGCTATACGTAGACCCAGATCAAATTAAATCAAACTACCGTAAAAATTCTAAAAATTTGGACACCTTAAAGTCTTGCTGTAATTATCCTAAAATTTTAACAAATATGTTTCATGATCCAGCAAGGAGTCCAAAAGATGCAGACTGAATGGCAAACAGTGTATACCCTGATCAGACTGCTCCTTCTGGAGCAGCCTGATATAGATCTGCACTGTTTGCTTAGGACTGTCTGTCCCAATACTTTGGATCATTTCGGTAAGTTGATCCAGGTCAAAATGCATTTACACACAAAAAAAATCATATGGGTCATGTCGTTCTACATGAAAAACTGTGCTTAAGCAAGGGGACAGAAGTTGGACCCTAGTGTAAGCACAGTTTCATGTGGATCAACATTAACTGGACCAACTTGGTCTTAAGTGTGAACACAAATTGGGCTGGATCAAATATGTAGTGTGAACATGACCTTAGAAATCTTCCTGATAGGAGGCTAATAAGAACTTAACCCTTGTCTAGCTGAATAAATTATTTTTACCACATCCATTTCTAACTATAAGCCTGTCAAATACTTAATGCAATAAATTCATTTAAGCCATCTGCTCTGGAGCTGCACTGTTTGCAAAGGTAGGATTCATCATGGTTCAGCAGGGAAGAATTGGTAATAGTGTTGTATTGTCAGATGGCAAAACCCATTCAGTTATATTTGAGCAGGCGCATGACAAAACCCTATAATAAGGCCGGTGCGCACAGCAGAGACTCAAATTAACCTGGGCACACGTCCACTATGACATAACAAGAGTCACAAGACCTTTTGTTTATGTCTCTTTGCATAGATATTAGCCTATGGTAGGAATGTTATCAGCAAAGACTGATCAGACTGCGCAGATGTGCAGGCTGAGTCTTTGCTGTTCTCAAGGCTTCTTATTGTTTTTGTCATGCGCTGGTTCATTCTTTTACTTTAACCTTTAACCTGCTGAATATTCAATTAAGCCACACTCATTTCTGACTTTGAACCGATCAGATTACTTGATGCGGCTTATTTCTACATATTCATAAACTGAATGTCAAACTGTGTAAATCCTGATCAGATGGCTTCTTCAGAAGCCATCTGATCTGGATCTACACTGTTTGCAAAGATAGGGCTTGTCGCCAACAGCAGGGTAAAGGTTAAGAGGAACAGATATATTTTCCTTTATTGCAAGGTAGACAACCTTCGGAACTTCCTATTACTTCTTGTACACACTACATCTTTGAAAAGGGGTCTACTCCTAAAGGAAAGAATTTGCCTGAGGGGACCCCTATACATAAACAAGGGAAATAAAATATTTTGGAAAGAGTTGCCTCCCCTGAAGGTGTATCCATTTATTCAAATTCTTTGAATAAAAAAGGGCATTAACTCTGAAAGATAAATACATGTAAACAAGAAAATAAAAGACCCTATTCTATCATCATAATTCACATGATCCTGTATGGTTCAGTGTAATGCATGACATTTTACGTTGTTTGTTTGAATTGGGGTTTAACATCCCCGTCAACACTATTTAGGTCATTTTGGAGACATTGCTTTCAATTTTGTGGGACTTTTACCCGACATTGAGGTGAAATGACAACTCAAGCTCTGCTGTCAGATGAAACCAGAAGGCATATATGACCCTTTCTGGAACATATTATATGCATTGGATAATCTGACTCACACCGCTTTGCCTGGGCAGGCTTTGTCCTTCTATGCTGTTCACCTGTACTCGTGTATGGTCAGATTTAGCTCTGCGTGGAAGCATCAGGCAGCCCAATCTATTTCTCCAAGCCCCATTGGGCAGGGCGACATTGTACACTATAGGTCTGTCTTGGAGAGGATGCATATAGGCCTAGACTAATATCCAATTCATTGACATGTTATTGCTAGATACTTTTGTATACAATTTTTATAGAAATGCTTATATAAGTGAAAGTGAACACTGTTTATTGGCTGAATTTTGGGGTAACTGGTATTGTAAATGTTCAAATTTTCATTAATGCTCACAAATTTCATTGTTAACAAATTTCCTGGACTTAAACACATGAATATAAGAATTTTTTGAATAGCCGAAAAGGAGAAATTCATAAATCAGTAAACTTTAATACCTTTGATTATGCACAAACCTTGAAACGATGATTACGGTAATGATCCTGAGTATTGGGACAGACAGACCTAAGCAAACAGTGCAAACCCAGATCAGACGGCTCCTGAAGGAGCAGTCTGATCAGGGTCTACACCATTTGCCATTACGTCTTCATTTTTTGGACTCCTTGCTGGATCGCTGAGTGAGTGAGTGTTTGAGTTTTACATCTCACCAACAGCTAAGGTCATACGGAGACGGGACCTTGGTTTAAAGACTCATCCGAAAGTCTGGAGAAGCCCAGGATCGATTCTGCGATCCCTGGTTTACAAGGCGAGTAGCATAAACACTACACCACAGAAGCTTCTGCTGGATCACTAAACACCTATTAGAATTTTAGGAGAATTACAGCAAGTCTTCAAGGTGTCTGAATTTTTAGGATTTTTACGGCACAAAAATTAGTACTATTGCAGTATATTCAGAGAGAGTCAATTACTTAATACATCAAAACCTCTTGATAACCTGGTTCATTATAACACAATGTTGGCTATAATACGGTTTGAAGATTGATCCCAAATATCTCATTTTTCAATAAATTTTTTACATACAGCAAAATATCTATATTAAGACCACCTTTGAGACTGTTCAAAAGTGGTCTTTAAGACCACTTTTGAACAGTCCCAAAAGTGGTCTTTGAACAGTCCCAAAAGTGGTCTCTGACCAGAGGACACTGTATGCAGAAAACACAAAGAAAGAATAATTGAAACTTTCTAAAAAAAGCTTTTTAAAGCAGAATTAGTCTCAATTTTTGGTGGTCTTAATAGCGAATTTTGGCTATAATACGGTTTGAAGATTGATCACAAAAATCTAATTTTTCAATAAATTTTATACACAGGATATTGTGAGTGACAGAATTGGACCTAGTTTTTATCGAAAAATTCAGAAATTGTAAAAAGTCCATCTGATAAGATCAAAAACCATTCTGGAGGCCGAGTCCTTAACGAGAAGTTGATGGAGATTCTCCTCCACAACTTTCTCGCTGGATGTATTGATCGAAAATCAAAACTAAAGAAGTTATCACAGAAAAACACGACAAGAAAGATAAAAAATTGACTTTAGTCTCAATTTTTGGTGGTCTTAATTGCGGATTGTTTGGTTATTCAACTAACATGGTTTCTGCTTTTAGCCCCAACAATATTATTGTATAGAGGTTATGGTGTGTTTTCTGTTGTTAATTACAAAATGGATATGTCATGTATTAGCCATTGTCATTATAATAAATGATCTTGTGAACACAAAAAAGCATTATGAAAACACGCCTGTTCAAACATATTGACAATTTTGTCACCAATAATGAAAATTTATCAAAAAGTTCTGATATTTTTCATATTTCTGTTTTTAACATAAGTTGTGGATACTCCTTTGAACTGCCTTGATGAGGCGGTTCTAACCTTGATAGGGCGGTTCTATCCGGTACCCACAACCTATGTTTTTGAACAGAAACAAGAAAAATAATCTATACCCCTGTAAACACCAGTTTTACTATATGAAAGTGGGGTTTGATGGGGTCAGTATTATATAGGCATGTTTTCATGATGTTATAATTTGGCATCTGTGACAGCCACATATTGAAATCTGCCTACTTTCCTATACAGTTTTGCACTGTGGATACTGCTGACTTGTGTTTTTAAAGGAACTCAGCGTTCTTTAATATATAGTTCCATTATCTTTTCATATGTGATTATTTTCAAACCAAACAAAAACAATTTTTGAAACCATATTTTCTACAAGAGACCCAATGTCATCAAATTTAAAGAATTGCTCACTACTGATATTGTAAAAGACCTTATTATCTAAATTTGTAGATATAATAATCAAAAAGTTTTCAACTGTTTCTTAAGTACTGTGTGAGCGTGTGTGTGTGTCTTCTTTTACATTACTGAAATACACTGAAAATTTACCACTAAAATGTAAATTTTCTGGTTATAAAATTGTGATAATTTTCATATGTCTGCTTGGAGCATGGATTGTGGTTACCTCTGTGAGGTGGTTCTGGAGGGTGCCCACGGCCTGTGTTTTTGGGTGGGTATAGGATGAATAGTGTATACACCTGTAAACCCCAATTTTACTATGTAGACATGGGATTTAAGCGGGTCAAAACTATATTGGTGTGTTTTCGTGATGATGTCGCCTTTATTCATGTATTTGTATGTTTTGTATATATGTTCTCTAATGCCAAATGTGTGACCTGAGCTTAGACAAATAAAGTTCTGTTCTGTTCTATAGTGATATGCTCCCAAAGTTGACATAAGGAACATATGGTTTGACCTCATCAGGTGCTTAAAGACAGGAGTTCAGGTAGCTGAATTGACTTGACTTGATAGATTTTGTAAGGTAACCGGGCGCTAAAAGCACATAGGGGCTACCCCCATCTCGCTAAATGGGATTAGTTCATGAACTGCTCTTCCCAGGGCCTCCAATGTGCTGGCACTTGTCAATTCGACAGGTGTCAGCTGACCAATGGGAATATACTGAACTCTTAATCGGAGGAAGGCACAAATCGCACCCAAGGTACAGCGTTTGTCCTAAGAAACACAGTTCTATAGCGATTTTAGAATTTTGAGTGCAGGAATCAGACCAAAGACGGGCTCTAGTATGTGATGACGTGTTGCCAATTTCGACTGCCAAATGTGTCAGAGCACAGCCCTGTTTTCGAATGTCTGGCCGAGGAAAAAAGCTAACATACATTATACATGGATGATTGGTGCAGCGGGTGTGGGTTCAGCGTTAACTGTTGGCTGGCGCTGGAGGACGATCGTTGCTGTAGTCATAGTCACGGTCTCCTCGGCTGGCGGCGCTGCTTGTCGGATCTGTGGTGCTGTCTTCTTGGTTCTCTGTGGAGCTGGAAGGTTCAAGTCCCAAGTAAGGGTGACAGCCACCCTCTGGGGCTCAAGTGCAGTGTTAACTTGAGGCACCCCATGAAGTCGGCAAGACTTCAAGAAGGCTACCAGAGGCTCTGGTAGCCGGTATTCCTTCATAGGAAAAGACATCTTGACGTGTTGAATCTGAGAGATCTGATGACAGAATCAGGGTACCATCAATGATGAGGTAGCTGAATATCCATATGGACAGCAATTAACCCTTATCTTGCTGAATATTCATTCAGGCCACACCCATTTCTGTCTATCAACCAATCAAATTACTTGATGTAATTTACTGCTACAAATTCACAAATGCCAAACAGTGTAGCTCCTGATCAGATGGCTTCTTCAGAAGCCATCTGATCTGGATCTACACTGTTTGCAAAGATAGGGGTTGTCGTGAACAGCAAGATAAGGGTTAAATCCTATAAGGCAAAGTGGGATGAGCTTATTGAACTACTCTGCTGCTGGTGTGTAGTCTTATCTTGTATGTAAACAGGAGCAGTCTGATCTCCTTTTTTTCATTTCCCTTTATGACAGCTGTGGTCTTGACTATTCACAGAGCTAAGAGCAAGTGGCCATCTTCTGCATGACATCCTTTTTGTACTTTTACCCCGGTCTTTAATGCTCTGCATGCTGGGTATTTTTTCGGCAGCAGACAACGTTTTGAAATATTTCTCTAATTTCCTAGAAAACAGGATTTGACATCTCATGCAAGATATGAGACAATTTGCATGAGATGTCAAATCCTGTTTTCTGAGAAAATATAGGAGACAATTTGCATGAGATGTCAAGTCCTGTTTTCTGAGAAAATATAGGAGACAATTTTTACATGAGATGTCAAGTCCTGTTTTCTGGGAAAAATAAGAAAAATATCAACAATTTGTCCTCTGCTGAATTAGCCTAGAGAGGGTAAAGGTTAATAAAAAGACTTTCCATGGCTCGTGTTTATAATAAGAATATAAGAATCTGATATGGGGTTCTGTTGTAGATGAGCGTTTCCAACCCGAGGGATGACCGTGCTGAGCGGAACCGAGGCTACGCCGTGATTCCGCTCAGCACGGTCATCCCGAGGGTTGGAAACGCCCATCTACAACAGAACCCCATATTGGATTCTTTTTCTTGCACAACACCTCCGGTTAGTTTTGACAGCGCGCACATGTATATTGTTTACAAAATAAAAGTAGTGCGGAAGTAGTTCCGGCAGTTGAATAGAATTGAAGTGCATTTATGTTAGTTGCCTGGGTCGGAACACCAGGGTCAGAACATAAATTTTTATCCCAGGGTAAAATCACGGATTTCCTTGTCTGGTGTGCAAGAATGAAATGTCTGATCAGACTGTGCAGAAATTCAGGCTGATCTGACACTGCTGGGCACACATGCCTAGTTTCAAAGACTCAAACTTAGTTTGTCTTATTGTTGTTCATTTAAGCCTATATAGTTGAAACTGTACTTATTATGAACTTGCTGTATGGCAAATCTCAACCCCACCCCCAAATCCAGAGGCTGTTTTTTGCCATTTTTGTCAAATTTTCGAACAAAAAGTTGGATTTTTCCAACATCTAAAAAGTAATTGAAGCATTAATACTAGGGTGATTTGCTATACTGAAAAGTTTATAATGCAGTGTTTTAGGCACATTCAGATTGTGCTTGTTGCCATGGCAATGAGAAAAACATGTGTAGCCAGAGTCAGTTAAACAGCGTTCCTTTGTTGCCTAGCAACGGAACATCTGTGACTATAGCTTCTATTGACAAAACCTCCTTACTACAATTTGGATTGAGCTTTTGAATGAATATAGTTTTGATAATAGGAGGTTTTAGGAATTCCGTTTATGACGTCATTCTTGCACATGCGCAAAGTACTGGCCGTCAATTGAAACGGCCATCGCTATTCAAATGTATTGGCGGAACTAAAAAATGCTAACAATATTCAGACATTTTGAGAGAAAATATACCCGTTTTCATTGAAATAATGCCTCGAGAAGGAAAGAATGATATTTTACTTTCATTACCGAAATTCATTTATCCTAAATCTGTTTTTAATTGACGAAAATCTTTTCGTGAATGACCCATGTCAATGGCTTGAGATACCGTTATTCACAAAATAAGTTTTTACATAACTTTCGTATTATCTATCTATCTATCTATCTATCTATCTATCTATCTATCTATCTATCTATCATCTATCTATCTATCTGTCTGTCTGTCTGTCTGTCTGTCTGTCCAACGATCTGTCTACATGTGCAATTTAAATGTCCATACTGACAGTCGAAATAAACTAATGAGTGGACTGACGGAGGGGCGTTGAGTCAATGTTGGTTCGACGTCATGCAGTCGACACCCACTCCAACTCACTTCATTGTCACATGAGAGAGAGAGACAGAGAGAGAGGGGTTTGACTGACAAACTGACAGTAGACAGACAGACGACACACAGACCGACTGACTGAATGACTGACTAACAAACAAACGGACGGACTGTTAGACAGACACATAACATATTGCCAGTCGAAAAAAAACAACAACCAATGAGTGGACTTACAGACGGGCGTCGAGTCAACGTTGGGTTGACGTCATGCCGTGGACAACCACTCCAACTCGCTTCAATGGCACGTGACCGTTGAGATGGTTTGACTGATCCCTGTATCCAAGAAGCCCATAACCCTTTTTGTACCAAATGGAATCTTCCTTCTTATATATAGCAGGAGTCATTTTCAAAATTTAGGGGTGTCAGGTTATGTTTTCTTGAAAATTTATTTGGAAAATGGCCGAACTTTTTGCAAACGGTGTAGGCCCTGATTAGACACTGCGTTCAGCGGCATCTGATCAGGGCCTGCACTGTTTGTCACTTACCCCTTTTGGGGTTTCCGGTACCAAATGGGTTAATGTAGACCTAAGGCCTGGGCAGGTTGAACCAATCTACAAATCTACCAGATTTTACTGAATAATCTTGCACTTGCGAAGGAGTGTTTAACATTCTTATGCTCTGAAAGGGTGTTCTACGTTTGTTTTGAATTCAATGCTCCAATCCTACTGAGTCTTGATGGGTCCGAGCACTGGGCAAATCACATTTTATTAAGCAACGCCGTAATATCGTCAACGAAACGTTATGACGTTTCATCGACGTTGCAATGCCAAATTCAATGCATCGCTTTGAAGTTTGAACAATTAACCCTCGTCCTTTGAATATTCAAACATGCCACACCCACCACTGAATATCAACCAATCAGATTACTTGATGCAAATTCTTGCAACAAATTATGTTGAGAAGTATGATGTAGTTTAGGTTAATAAACATTATCTAGACACCTTCTTTGTGTTACTTAGTTAACCTCATATAAATTCATAAATTGAATGGCAAACAATGAAGATCCAGATCAGATGGCTTCTTCAGAAGCCATCTGATCTGGATCTACATTGTTTGAAAGATAAGACATATCCGGGCTCAGCAGGAAAAGGGTTATTAACAAAATATTGATGACAGTCGAATGTTTGTGAATGGTATTTAAATAAGTTAAGTTTCTATTTAGTTGTATACATGTACATAAAAGATACACACTAACACCCTTTTTTTTCTTTTCAGACGAACAGACTTTCCAACAACAAGAATACATGTATATAAAGATGGCGAAAAATCGAGGATCTCTTGATGGAGTCAAAGATGAGCCTACACCGCTGGTTACCCAGATCTACACAAAATTCCAGTGTCCTGAATGTCCACGGTCATACCGCTTTAAGTCCGATTTCGATAGACACTATGTTTCCCATACAGATTTTAAACCCTGGAGTTGTGAAACATGTGGGAAGAATTTCAGTCAGAAATTTAATCTTTTTGCACATGTCAGAAAATATCATGGCAGTAAATTGTATACCTAGCAAATGATGTATCAGGAATAGACTTTAACCCTTAAAATGCCGAGAAAAACTACATCTGAAAATGTTGTCTGCTTTTGTCGTCTGCTGAATCTTCTTGCAAACTTTTTTATGCCCCCCCGAGAATCTTTGATTCGATGGGCATATAGTATTTGCCCTGTCTGTCTGTTTGTTTGTCTGTCCATCACAAAAACTTTAACCTTGATCATAACTTCAAAAGTATTTGACCTAGCCCAATGAAACTTCACACACTTATTCACCATCACAAGGGCTACATTCTGACCAAGGGCCATAACTCTGTTGTCATTTTTGGCTGAATTATCTCCCCTTGAAATTTTGCAAAAACTCGGAAATTGGCTCCCATGGGAGGCATTGGTCACCTATAGTTACAGCTCTTGTTTAAAAATATTTTTGCGTACCAGCAAACGGTGTGGATCCAGAAAGGAGCAGTTTGATTTGGGTCCACACTGTTCGCAAAAATGACAAATAAATAGCTGGTAGATGACAAAGCAGACGACAATTGTCCTGATTGGCATTTTATGGGTTAAACTTTTCATATGACATTCAGGGGAATGAAATCACTTTCAGGGGTGGCAACTCTTTCACAAGTACACCACCACCTCTTTATAATACTATTGTTGGGTTCCAAACTGTTAGTTAAACCATCCTGATATGAGGATGTGAATGTGGTTTTGACATAATTCTCGGATCAATTTTTGTTACTTTTTCCACATTGTGAACTAAATCATTTTTAACCTTCAATTGATATACAGTAGGTACCTCTTGTCATCGCAACTCCTCTTACAGTTTTATACCAATCATTTTGAAACTTTGCATGTTTGTGTGGTTTGGATATAATTCTTGGATGAATCTTAACTACTTTTTGCATATGTGTACTTAGTTTCTTACCTCAGATATAGAGACTATGGATACCTCTTAAAGTCCTATATTCATTTCTTCTGCCTTAAAAAATATATATATATATATATTTTGGGTGGGGCAGGATGGGGGCAGGTGCGACATATACTTCACCGAAGTTGGACCTATATTGATTTTTCTATATAATCTATACATTTTGGTATCCATCCTGAAACTGTTATATTTAAAACCATGCTATAATGAACAGTGTTATAATGTTATAATGAGGTTTTTGTGTATTTGACTGCCTTATTAACAAGCCTAGGGGTCTATTCTTTGTGAAGGAGCAAATTCTTTATGCCAAGAATAGACCTCTTTTACAAAGGGGCTATGATTACAGAAAACAAAACTGGAAGTTCCAAAAGTTGTGTCCCTTGTCAAAAATGGCATAAATATGCCAGCCGTATTATTTCGCTTTATTTTTTTCAACAAACTCCCAGCACTTTTCAGCATGCATGTAAATAGAAACGTTCTGTTCTTAAGAAAGTTTGTATTACCATGTCTTAAGAAAGTTTGTGCTGTGGGGTTTGAAGAGATTTTCAGAAAACCTAGTACATAAAGTTATTATTGTCAAATGAGTTCCAAAATAGAGATGGAATCGATACAATTAACCCACAGCTCCCATCAGAGACACCAAAGAGAAAGAAACACAAACATTAAACAATAGACCCTATTCAATGGAAACATTAACAGTGAAAAGCCTAAAGGACAGTTACTTTCCCACAAAATGGCCAGTTGGCTATCCAAAACAAAATGATATAAGCGATATAAACACTCAAAGACAAACCAAAACAAAAACAAACCGCGACAGAAGAACCACCTTAAAATGGCCAGTGAATGAGCATGACTGCTGTGTGTATGCAGACTTGTCTGGTTTGCTTTATGGTTTTACGGCCCTTTCAAGATTATTTCACTCATTTCGAGCAGATTGTTAATCAGAGGTGAGCGAAAACCAGAGTACTCAGAGAAAAGCCTTCTCTGGAAAAAAAATACTTAAGTGCTACAAGATTTTATGAGTTTTCATGTAAAATCTGCAATACATTTTAGTGGACATGGCGATTTGAGTATTAACACTTATTCTGCTGTTCACGACAACCCCTACATTTGCAAACAGTTTAGATCCAGATTAGATGGCTTCTCAAGAAGCCATCTGATCAGGCTCTACACTGTTTGACATTTAGTTTGTGAATTTGCAGGAATAAATCACATGAAGTAATCTGATTGGTCCAAAGTCAGAAATGGTAGTGGCTAAGTTAATAATTCATTGGAAATTCGGTGATAAAGATTAATAATCAAAGATGCTATGCTATTTGTGATGTTGATTATGTCCAGTCCAACCTGTTTTAAGCACGTGGCTATGAGATAAGGCAAAATTGTTTGCCTACGACAAGTGCTTGTTTAATAAATGTTTGATGAGACAGAACAATTTTTTCAGCATTCATGTAAATTGAAGCATTTAATAAGAAAGTTTGTGTGTGAGGTTTTATCAAAACCCAGGAGAACAGATTCATTACAGATTTATTGTTAAACCAAGTTTCAAGACTTTTCTGGAAAAAACATGTGGTCTTTCTAGTGACAAAGTGCTGTAAGGTTTGATATATTTTTATATGTTACATCCCATTGGACATGGCTATTTAAGTATTTATAATCAAAGATGTTCTAATATTTGTAATTCTAACATGACGTTAACGTTTTTCCCATTGAACCCAGTGGAAACGTCAGCGTTTGCAAATATGCGATAATTCACGTCGTCAATGTGGTGCGTGCAATTTGGCGTCATCGTGACGTTGCATGTAAACATTTCCTTCTGTCGACATCCGCTGCAAAATAGTCCCCAAGATAACGCTTTGTTACTACTGTATTTCAGTTTAGCATCATGTTAGAATCGAAATAATTTCCACGCACATGGTGTGTTATCGTGATTAACACACGGTGTTGTCGGGCAGATGCGAATATTAATTCACTCCGGCTTCGCCGTCGTGAATTAATATTTCGCAATCTGCCCTCCAACACCGTGTGTTAATCACGATAACACACAGTACGTGGAGATTATTTCTTAAATATTAAGACATTCTTTTCAGCGCTCATGTAAATATATGTGCTCTACTGGATAGAGTAAAATTGTACCCATCAAGATATCAAGTCCTTGAAATGAACTCTCCTCTGAACCCCAGTTTATATAGAAAAAACTGGGGTTTGCAGGGGTATACACTATTTTGCTTATTTCTGCTCCTAGACATAGGTTGTGGGTACTCGTTATAATCACCTCAATGAGTGAGTGAGTGTTTGAGTTTTACGTCCCAACAACAGCTAAGGTCATACGGAGACGGGACCTCGGTTTAAAGACTCATCCTAAAGTCTGGAGAAGCCCGGGTTCGATCCTGCGACCCCTGGTTTACAAGGCGAGTAGCATAACCACTGCACCACGGAAGCTTCTAATCACCTCAATGAGGCGGCTCAAACCAGCATCAACAAGCTATGTTTGAAGTGTAAATAAGAAAAATATCACAAATTTTCATTTTGGAGGTGTGAAAGAATGCACTATCTCACATGGGTGTGTTATCATAATGCCATGAATCTCAGCTCATTCATTGGGTGTTGTTGTGCCAATCCTATTTAGTGCAAAAAGTTTATATTACGTATATGGGCCCCATCAAGTGATTTTGGTACTTATCGCCTATGCACCTATGCCTATGCGAGCAGCGAAGGTTCAGGCGAGCCTGCGCATCCGCGCAGTCTCGCCAGAACCTTCGCTGCTCGCTCATACAAGCAGTGAATCAAGAGGAACCTTCAGACAGAAAGCCATATCCCTGGCCCCTCTGAATGGCTGGGCATGCGCAGTTAAAATTTGTCATGACGGAATGCTCGAAGACACAAATTCACTTGGCGGGGCTCACATGATCAAGTAATATTGCTATAGATGCTACCCCTATATGAAGCATTGTACAATGGATGGGGTCAGATGTCTTTTGTTTGACCCTCCATGACCTTTCTTATGATTTTAACTAAATGATTGTGTAAATATGTAAATATTGGGATATGGTATTTTGATAAATAAATTAGTTTTAAATCGAACAGTTTTGCTGTTTGCCTCGAGATTAGTGGCCAGTTGTTCAAAACTAAAGACATGATTAGTTAACAAATCATTAAAACTTTGATAATTAAATATGGCAAATATGCTATTTTTGCTGAAAAAAATATGAGTAGCTTTTGCATATGCTAAAGCTACTCACATTTTTTCAGCAAATACAAATAGCTTTTGTTCTCACATTTTTTCAGCAAAAAATACCACTGTTATAGGTATTTTGTTACAGTTTAGCTTACAATGCTTTGAACAACTGGGTCCATTTAAGCTGTTACAATATCTTTGGACATGTATGAAAGGCAAAGACTCAGATCATACTGTGCATGTTTTGTGGTTTTATTGAAACCGCAATAATTAAAAATGACATAAGAAGGTGTAAAATTCTTGTACAAGACATCAGTTAAACATTTTGCTTCACGAAGCCTGAACTTATCTGAATCCAGCTTTTGTTAAAATGGTAACTGTTTATATGCACTAAAGTCTTGTACTGGGCATATTTATTCTCACATAGAACTGCCTTTGCAATCTGCATCTTTTTCATGGGGTGCTTGGGTGAGGCAAAGGTGTCGTGTATCTTGTATCATCCAACTGATATTGGCTTACACCGTTGGGCAAAGCCTGCTGTCCTTGCAGTAGGTAAGGGAAGAGGGGGAATGTTGTTATTTCATTCATTTTCCTCTTCCTCCCCTGTCTCTAAATTTCATCTCCTCTACTATCAACATCTTTCTCCCTTTCTCTGGGAGTTGATCAATACAAAATGACCTACAAGAGTTAATGTGTCATAATACCCCAAACAATTAATCAGCATATTTTCATACCCTGCACATCCAGAAACTACATGGTTACAGCATTGGTGGGTCAGTTTGTCTCAGTGTAGGTTAGATAATTGGTCCTGGTCTCGAGGTTATAAAACTTTTTTCATTCTCAACTAAACTGAGCATAAAGCTTTTATTGTTCAGAATTATTAAAATAGAGACAAATCTGCCAATTGCCTGCTTAAATCAGCAAAGAATGTTGTTTGTCCTGCTCATAAATTTGAAAATGCCAACAAATTTAATGTTGGCATTTTCAAATTTCTGAGCAGGACAAATTTCATGCTCCACTGAGTTGAGCACGGAAAAGGTTTTATAACTTTGGGGCCAGAACTTCGAATTGGTAACACACTTTTTGGGTTGATGGTTTGTCAGTCTACCCAAAGTTACTTTGGCCCAAGCCCAACGGCGCTTGAAGAAATAAATACGCACATGAGTACTCGTAAACCGCTTAGACTAGAGGATCTAAGCCTGCCCAGGCAAAGCAGTGCGAGTCGGAGTGTCCATGCTTATAAACCCTATTGGTTTCATTGGGTGATAGGGTTTGATGTGTGGAGAAAGAATCTTGGTCCGTAGATTTGTAAAACTGGCAAAGGATGGCATGCAGTATAGCACTGGGAGACAGGGCTTGAGATGTCATCTCATCTCAATGTCGGGTAAAAGTCCCACAAAATTGGAAGCAACGTCTCCAAAATGACCTATACAGTGTTGACGGGGACATTAAACCTAAATTCTAATGCATTTGTGTATGTAACGCGATGTCTGATTGGATAACGTCAAAATTTTGCGACGGTATATTCTGCGATATACTGTCGGAAACCCGACGTCATCACGTAACGTCGCTTTTCATTGGCTAGTATTTGGTTTTACGCAGCTCACAGCGCTTGCCGCTTTGTGCAAAATAGTTTAGTTTTTAACAAAACAATCGAATAAGTGCATTAGAATGGTGATAACTGTATTGAAAATTGTCATTTGGGGAGGTAAATCGTCGGTTTTACGGTCGCAAATTACGTTTTACGGCTCCGCTGACGTGTCGCCGTAAAACAAAATTTCCGACCGTAAAACCTCCGATTTACCTCCCCAAATTACAATTTTCGATACAGTTATCCCCTAAATCAACCAACCCAAAGTTACTAAGCACAGAAGCTTTACATTGTTGATGTTCTCACGACCATCACTGATTTGCACGAAATCCAGGTTATGGTTATTTACTGTAAAAATCCTAAAAATTCGTACACCTACAGAACTTGCTGTAATTATCCTAAATTCTTAACGAATTTGTTTCATGATCCAGCAAGGAGCCCAAAAAGTGCAGAAGGAATTGCAAACAGTGTAGACCCTGATCAGACTGCTCCTTCAGGAGCAGTCTGATCAGGCTCTACACTGTTTACTTAGGCTATAGTTTGGTATATCTGAGCTATTCTTGTCATTGTGATGTCAGAGTACTGTGTAAAAAGAAAGCTTGTTGTAGAACATGGGCTCAGCTCATGTGCTGGGACATTGGCAAACAGTAAAGACTCAGATCAGATTAGATGCTGCAGAACATGCTGATTCAAGAAGGGCAGTTGTCGGTTTCTGGTAAAAGATTGTGCACTGTACTGGTTAACCACTTACGTATAAGCCTGTCCAGGAAAAGTGTGGATATGTAAACTAACCGGCTCAAAAATGACCTAAAATAGTGTTGACTGGACCTTTAAACTCCAAAACAAACAAACAAACAAAAACTAATCAACACTTGTGCAAATGAGACAACTTTTATGGCATCCTGATTGCTTAATCCTGTGAAATTATTCCCTTTTTCGATAAAGTTTTTTTTTTGATGTTTTTTTGCTGAAAGGATCAAGCTAAGAAGTCTGTCGGAAAATCACAGTTTATAAAAAAGAAAACTGAGGTTTACAGGAATATATTATTATATTATTCTCTGTATTTCTGTTCCAGATAATAGAATCATAAGATTTGAGAGGATTTTCTGTGTCACACGATGTGTTTTCCTTATGGGAAAGAATTTCCTCTTCAGGATCAACTTATTTCCTATAGAAAATAACCCCTATTGACATGGGAGTCAAACCTATTTCTGAATTCAAAATCTTGAATACCTTGCTTTGGGCCTTGAAAATTTTATTCAAGATGGAGGTACATGTAGTTCGAATTACTGAGGGTAAATCATAGCAGCTGGCCATGAGGCATAATGGATGTATCTTTTTGATCTTCTGTAGAATAAAGGAATGATGTGTGTACTCATTAGAATCGCCTCATTGAGGTGATTCTAATGAGTACACACAACATCCCCCCGTTTGGGGCTTGAAGAAATAAATGGGCCGTAAAACTGCCGATTTACCTCCCCAAATGACAATCATACAGTTATCCCCTAAGTGCACATGCATTACACGAGTTCAATATCTGCCGGGGTCAGCAACATTCTTTTGTCGGCCCCAGCCCACTGGGGTTTGAAGAAATAAATGGGCTGCAGAGCTGAAACAGACCGCACACGAGTACTGGTAAACCACTTAGAGGATCTAAGCCTGCCCAGGTAAAGCGGTGCGAGTCGGACCGGCCATGCTTATAAACCCTATTGGTTTCATTGGGTGACAGGGCTTGAGATGTCATTTCATCTCAATGTCGGGTAAAAGTCCCGCAAAATTGGAAGCAACCTCTCCAAAATGACCTATACAGTGTTGACAGGGACGTTAAACCTCAAATCAAACAAACAAAATAGCAGCAGGCCATAAGATGCATAATGGATGTATCATTTTGATCTTCTGTAGAGTAAAGGAATGATGTGTGTACTCATTAGAATCGCCTCAATTAGTACGAGGACTGTTCAAATATGAATGCAACTAAGCACATAAAAATGATTCCGTGATAGATTTTGATGAAAAATTTATTTTGTCCCCTCAAAGTATTCCCCTTTAACAGATATACAAACTTTCAGTCTTCTGATCCAATCATTGAATGCATTTTGGTAGTCTTTTCGAGGTATACTATGTAGGCACTGGAATATTGCAGAACCAAGGTGTTTGCGCTGTACAAATTTTGGACCAGAAAGGTATTTTTTCAGCCGCGGGAACAAAAAAAAAGTCACATGGGGCAAGGTCAGGGGAATACGGGGGGTGAGGGAGTTCAACAACCTTTTCTTGCTTCAGATAGTCTTGCACAATGAACGCCTTGTGCGATGACGCATTGCCATGAAGCAATCTGACATTGGCCAAACCAGTTGCGGGTCTTCGTTCTTTGAAATATTTCTTCAATTTTCGAAGAACTTTATTCTTGTATAACTTTGCATTTACAGATTTGCCTTTAGGCACAGCAACCTGAATAGCAGGGCCCTGATTTGAAAAGAATATGGTATATATTACCTTCTTGACGCTCATGGTCCGCCTTGCAATGCATAGTCTTTTGCAGTACTTTGTTGCCCATATTTTGTTCTGAATCTTTCGTTTTGGCTCAAAAAAGTGTACCCATGTCTCGTCACCTGTGACGACATAAGCGAAAGACCGTGCGTTGTAATTTGGAAACTTGTTAAGCAACTTCTTGGCGCACTGAACGTGTGTCTTTTTCTGCCCATCTGTCAACAGATGGGGAATCCATCTAGCACAGATCTTTCTCATTTTCAAATCCCGTTTCAGAATTGTATGAGCTGCTCCTAATGAGATGCCAACCATACTAGCTATTTGCCTAATGGTGTATCGTGCATCGGTAGCAACTATTTCTTTCGTTCTAGCAACCATCTTGGCAGATGTTGCTCTTTTCGGCCGACGATAATGTGGTGCGTCTTCTGTTGAGCCTAGCCCACAGCTGAATTTCTTACACCAAAGAAAAACTGTCGGAAAAGACATTTCATTATGCCCATAAACCGAAAATATTTCATCAAAAATGTCTTTGCACCATATACCAAGAATACAACGATTCTTAATATAGGACCGTATTACAACGGCGTACTCTGACCTTCTTCCAACCATGTTTTGTATTAGTATACAAGAGTAGTCCGTGTTTATCGAACGATATACATGGCTAAAGTGGACGGATTTTAACAGGTTTGGTATCAATGTATAGGTAAAATGTTTTTCTACGCTGTGACATTTATTTCCAGGTGATTTTCGCATTAGTGCATGAGAAAACGTTCTACTTGCATTCTTATTTGAACAGTCCTCGTACACACAACATACCTTTTCAAGTTGAAATCAGAAAATGTCCATAAAGGATCTTGATATAAATGGAGCTATTAACCCATTTAGTACCGGAAACCCCAAAACGGGTAGTTGGCAAATAGTGCATGCCCAGATCAGACGCCACAGAACATGGCGTCTGATCAGGGCCACCACTGTTAGCTGAAAGTTCAGCCATTTTCCAAATCAGTTTTGAAGAAAACACAACCTGTCACCCCTAAATTTTTAAATGGACTCCTGCTATATATAAGGTGGAAGATTCCATTTGGTACAAAAAGGGTTAATTGGAAGAATTCTGTAGGGACTCCAGAACAAGATCAAAATAGCCATGGTAAATGAGGTATCCATGTTCAAGTTACTGAAGTTTCACGCTAGTTGCCTCCCATGAATGGTTTAACCATCGTCATCAGCCCTTTAGCTGAAATGTTTTTCTTCTATTTCAGAAGACACGCTAGCCAAGTTTTGGGAAAACAGGGAACCGTACCAGCAAATTCTCCCAACAGAACACAATAGTTACCTGGAGGCCAGCATCATTCAGACACCAATGGGTGTCAAAAAATATGTATGCATATTGTGTAAGAAGGTGTTTCTGTGTAAAAGCCATCTGGAGGATCATTCACGGCTACATACGGGAGAGAAACCATTCTCTTGTCCCATATGTGACAAAAAATTCACACAGAAAAGTAACATGAGATCTCACATATATGTTCATCAGAAGGAACGATGAGAAGGTGTGAATTTATCAGTTACCCCCGATATATATTGCGTTGTAACGCACTGACCTGATAAAAATATACTATCTCAGGACAAATGAGCTTTATCACGTCAACATGACTTTGCACTTTTACGAATGAGCTGGACTACTGAAAATTGACAAAATTTTATTGATACTGGGAAAAATGGAAAAATTACCTGAGAAAAAATATCATAGGAAAATATGGTCAGCTGATACTAAATATATTGACCGCTAGAATGCTGGGATGCACTGAGGATCATCAGTAACTGATCGTAAATTGTTAATTTAAGAGTGTAAAAGATAATAAACTGATAAATAGAATACCGGATCCGTGTCATTTGATATCAAGTTTATCAGTTTATCAGGCTTGGCTTCGAAAACTTGGGCTCGGGCACGGCTTCGAAAATGCATGTAGAATCGCTCGGCAAGCCTCGCGATTCTACAAGCGTTCTCGAAGCTTTGCCTGATAAACTTGATATCAAATGACACAAACCTGGTATTCTGTATTACTCAACCATTTCAACCAAAGCCAACAAAGGCTTGCTAAAACCTGGACAAAACCATAATAAAAATCAAAGCACTAAGAATACTGGTGGGTTGATTGTCTCTGAGTGTGGGCAGGGAAAATAGTCTTGGACTGAATTTTTTTTTTTTTTTTGGATTGGGTTTTACGGCCCTTTCAAGATTATTTCACTCATATCGAGCCGATCTCGTTAATCAGAGGTGGGCGAAAACCGGAGTACTCGGAGGTAAACCACCTGACCTTCTGTTGCAGAACTTGGCGTCTCACATGTGACCCGAGCAAGGCTCGAACCACAGCGATGAGAGACCTAATGATCAAGAGTCAGCGCTCTTAACCACTAGGCCACGGAAGCCCGTGGACTGACATTTAAACTGATTCATTTAACCCTTCAGTTCCAGTTTATAAGCAAAAGGTGTAGGCTCTGATCATATCCTGGGTCTGACCTTTCTGTACTGTAAGCAAAACAGTGTAGACCCTACATTCTACGGCCTCTGATCTGTGTCTTTACTGTTTGCCAAGCCTAACTCATGATTCCAGTCCAGATTCTATAGATAAGCTTCGTATGCAAAACAGTGACCTCACTGATAAAAAAAAAGCGGGGCACAGAATGTGGCGTCTGATCAGGGACAATACTGCTTACTTTATGTACAGGAATTAACCCATTTTGTACCGGAAACCCCTAAACGGGTACTTGGCAAACAGTTCAGGCCCAGATCAGACGCCACAGAACGCGGCGTCTGATCAGGGCCTACACAGTTTGCAAAACGTTCAGCCAGTTTCCAAATAGATTTTGAAGAAAATACAACCTGACACCCCTAAATTTTGTAAATGAACTCCTGCTATATATAAGGAGGAAGATTCCATCTGGTACAAAAAGGGTTAAAGGGTTACATGAAATAGTCTGTCCTCGTTCAAGACCATTTACCTAGCCTGCACTCAGAAACAATCAACCCAATCAGTGCTGTCAGCTAGGGCTGGCTAATCGTAGTTGAAAAGATAATCAATTATCAGTTCTGTCGTTGTGATCGATAATCGACCAGTAATCGCTAAGGTTTTTGTCATAATTTTACCTGTCTGGCTTTCTGTCTGAGCATGACTCTTACCACATGTTGCACTTTACCATATGTATATTTGAACAGACAGACCTGAGCAAACAGTGTACACCCAGATGAGACACCGCAGAATGCGGCGTCTCATCAGGGTCTGCACTGTTTGCCACTCATCTAGCTATTTTAGGCACAACTTCGAGTAGTACATTGTACCTATCAAGTAATCGATTAAAAGAGAATCTGAAATGATAATCATTTTTGTGGAATTTATCGATCAATTAATCGATACACGATTAAGCGTGTCAGCCTTACTGTGAGCGTTTTTTTTTTTTTGTTCCAGTACGAGGAAACTGAGTCAAGGGGCTTCCAAACAGCACACAGCAAAGACTCAGATCAGCCTGTGCGATCTGTGTCGCCATTTTGCGCACATGATCAAAATCCCCTCTCGCTTGACACAGACGTACGCCACCACCTCATTATAACACGGTTTGTTATAACATGGTTTTGGTTAATAACACGGTTTCAAGATGGATCCCAAAAATGTATAGATTATATAGAAAAATGACCATAAATGGTCATTTTTCTATATAATCTATACATTTTTATTTGGATATAACAAGGTTGTTTAACTAACATGGTTTCTGCTTGGGACCCCAACCTAAGTGACATAAAGTTAATGTTATAAAGAGGCTGGGGTGTATTATCATTGTTTATCATATGACATCTGAGAGTGTAATAACGCCATGTAATATTTTTGATAATCCACTAGTGGATTAAATATGTGAATCAGCTAGATATATTCCATAACGTTACGTGTACGAAGTCCTTCACGAAGTAGCGTTTACTAATGGCGGACTATTGATATTTTTGTAAACAATCGTGAATTAAATGCGTTTTAATTGTCCTATGATAAATAGAATCTTGCATGAATTTATTAAACGTCAAAGCCTCGCATTTTATCCCTTTTCCGCAACTCGTTTAATAAATTCAATTAAGAAATGAAATTTATTTTTCTGCAGTTCATGGAAGTATGAACGCAGTGGGTCGCGCGCAAAGTAAATGAATCCCGAAGGGGTTCATGTAACTTTGGGGTTCATGTAAACTTTGCTAGCGAGCCACTGTTGTTCATACCTTCATGAAAAGCAGAAAAATTAAGTTTATTTTTTTATATTTCCATTATTTGCCCCTCACCACTGGGCAAAAAAGATGCTTGTAGGGCAAAGTTTTAAAGTTGAAAAACATTTACACGCTGTTTTTCTACGAAGAGCGGAGCAGCGTTGCAGCGTTGACGTCATCAACGCCCGTAGAGAACAATGGTTTAGAATGACGTCACTTAATAGCACACGATTCGATGCGTTCAGGGAAGTATGAATGCAATTGTTTTCTATAGGTTTACAGTAAACTTAACACTGGAAATGTAAATATTTAGGAAATGAAATTAATTTTTCTGCAGTTCATGGAAGTATGAATGCAGTGGGTCGCTTTCAAAGTAAATGAACCCCAAAGGGGTTCATGTAAACTTTGCTCGTGACCCACTGTCGTTCATACTTTCATGAAAAGCAGAAAAATTATGTTTATTTTTTATATTTACATTATTTGCCCCTCATCAATAGTGAAAAAATGCTTGTAGGGCAAACTTTTAAAGCTGAAAAACATTTACACGCTGTTTTTCTACAAAGAGCGGAGCAGCGTTGACGTCATCAACGCCCGTAGAGAACAATGGTTTAGAATGACGTCACTTAACGTCACTGAAAATCATGTGATTCGATGCGTTCATGGGCGTATGAACGCAATTGTTTTCTATAGGTTTACATTAGACTTTACACTGGAAATGTAAATATTAATACATGATCACTCATGTTAGATCCTCTATAAACAGTTTTAAGTTGTAAATATGTTTTAATCTTGCTGTAAGTGTTGTAGTTTTTCATTACAGAAGGGAACAATTGCAAGTAAGTAACAATATTTACATTGTCAGAGTATTTAAAGAAAAAAAAAACAACCTTTAACATGTTTACTAATGTATTGGGATGCATGGGACGTCACATGATGACATCAAAATATACTGGCTCTCTCCTGAATGACTGGACCATGGTGATGTTATTACATACTTCGATTGTTAATAGGAAAATTGCGTGCAGTTGTTTTCATTCAACTAAGTAGCCCTCAAGCCAGAATTTTTTGGCTCATATTGGATGTAAAATAATGTAAATGTAAGTAAAAACATGTTTTATTTAACGTTCATTGAAATATGAATAATTAATAATGGGGTACGACCATAGTAAGTGAACCCTGATCAATGAATGTTGAATAAATTGCAAAGGGATTTTCACTTAACATTCTGCATGCTGGGTATTTTTTTCACTGCAGACGACATTTTGAAATATTTTTCTGATTTTCACAGAAAACAGGATTTGACAACTCCATAGGTTGCCTGAGATGTCAAGTCCTGTTTTCTGTGAAAAATAAGAAAAATATCAACAATTTGTCGTCTGCTGAATTAGCCTGGTGAGTGGTAAAGGTTAAATTTTGCTTGTGACCCAGTACTGTATCTACGATACTGATCATACTTCAATCAAAGTAGCATGAAGATCTGTCCGTCAGTAATTCATAATGTCCAAAAATAAAAAGTGACAGTAGATCAAAACCATTTTGCATCGGGGTCTTTATATTTGGACATCCTCAGTACATTTGGATGTACCAAACTTCGAACGCCTGTTTTTCAATGAATGTTAAACAAGGTTCATTTATTTCCTAATTGACAGTCACATCTTTATGTAATACTAGTTATATATACACATATAATCATTTGTGTAAGGTACCGCCCAGTCGCATCTCACAGGACATATCGCATGCAGCGATGCAATGGCTCATGTCGTCGAAATAATAAATTCCCATTTTCTCCAGGTACTCTGGTTTTCGCCCACCTCTGATTAATGATCGGCTCGATATGAGTGAAATAATCTTGAAAGGGCCGTAAAGCCGAAACCAAAAAAAAAAATCCCACCCGTGTCTCTGTATGTCCTTACGTTTGACATGTCAAAATATGCTTGAGACAAACCCACCCTAGAAGTAATTTTAATGTCAAAAATGACAAAAAATAATAAGCCCTGTTTTAGGTGTCTTTTTAATGTCTGGCAGTCCTTTTCTGTCCTTGTCAGTCCTTTTCTGTCCTTGTCAGTCCCAGCAATATTTTAATAGGACTCACAACTTTGGCCCTGACAAGCACAATACGAATTATAATCTTTAATTCTTCATTAATGCATGTGCTTTTGTTTGTTTGTTTGGAATGTAGTTTAACTGCCCAGTCAACAATATTTTAGGTCATTCTTGAGCTGGTCAGTTTACCTTTCTACATGTTTCCTTGGCAGGCTTATACGTAACCGGTTAACCAGTACAGTGCACATTCTTTCTCCACGAAAGAATGTTGCCGACCCTGGCAGGAATTGAACCCGCCTAATGCATGTGCACTTAGGGGATAGCTGTATTTAAAATTGTCATTCGGGGAGGTAAATCGGCAGTTTTACGATTGGAAATATCTTTTATGGCTTCTGTAAAAGGGAAATTGTGAAAATTTGTTCATAACAGGGGTAATTTGAGCCTCTTAGAGGGTCAGGAGGCAGTGGGAGGTAGGAGATTTAAGATATCTTTTCAGTCTTTCATAAAATAAACTTGAGAACATTTTGCCTTCATTGTAAAGAATCCCAATAAGGAGTATGATAGGTAACAAAGGGCCTTTTCTCCTTTAGGGGGATGGGAACACCTGGCAGATTTTTCCGCCATTTTTCAAAGGGAGACAACTTTCGGGACTTTCTGTTCGCTTTTCTATAAGCCGTGTCCCACGGAAAATGGGTCAACTCTTAAAGGAAAAAATTTGCTCCTGAGGAGCAAATTCTTTCCTTTAAGAGTTGACCCCTATTTACATGGGAGACAAAAATACTTTTGAAGGAGTTGCCTCCCCTGAAGGTGTTCCCATTCCCCTTAATTGCACCAAAAAACAAATATTGTAGACATTTGTTAGAATTGGCTTGCTCAGGCAATTCTAACAAATATCTACAACATTTGTTTCTTTAAGTGTTAGATTACAAGAATCTTTCAGGAGTATAGATTCAATATAGGCATTTCAAACAAGAGGATCGGGACCAAGGGTAAGTCTTGAGCTAAGGATTTATTCCTTTGAAAAGTTGAATAGAGTTTTATTGTTACAATGAATTCTCGTATAAAGAGGGTTATTTGTATCAAAATCATTTCCATTATACATTCTGGCCAACAGTTATCCTCATTTCATTGGTTGTTTTGTTAACCCTTGTACTGCTGAATATTTTAATCTGCCACACCCACCACCGATTATCAACCAATCAGATTACTTGATGCAAATTATTACAACAAATTCACAATCAGAATGACGAACAATGTAGATCCTGATCAGATGGCTTCTTTAGAAGCCATCTGATCTGGATCTACATTGTTTCAAAGAAAATGCATATCCGGGCTCAGCAGAACAAGGGTTAAAATTGTACTATTTTTGCATAAAGCGGCAGACGCTGTGAGCTGCATAAAACTAAGTGCCAGTCAATTAAAAGCGAATTTATTGGTTGACATCGGGTTTCTAATAGTATATCGCAGAATATACTGTCTCAAATTTTTAACGTTATCCAATCAGATGTTGTGTTTCTTAGGCAAGTGCATTAGAATGACGATTCACTGTATATTGGAAAGACTTATTATGGTTTATCCTTGCTCATTTCCTTTTTATTCCTTTATAGAACTCCGCACTTCAGAGCCTCGTGGGAGAAGCCATACTGTCGCCATCTCAGAAAAACTGCCACCACTCAACAGCTTAACATGTGACATCTGTGGCAAACGGTTTTCAGCGCCTTCTTGGTTAGAGAGACATTACCGTATACACACAGGAGAGAAACCTTATTCATGCCAGCTCTGCCAGAGACAGTTCGCTACCAAGGGCAATCTGAAGAAGCATACACTTGTACACTTTAAAACAAAGTAGACAGACAATAATAAAGTGCAGTAAGATTCCTTTATTAAGACCACCTTTGGGTCTGTTCAAAAATCCTTCTAGAGCACACTGGATGTAGAAAACACATAGAAAATGTACCTTAAACCTTCTAAATATCCTTTTAAAAGCATATTTGTCTTAACTTTAGGTGGTCTTAATAGTGGAATTTCACTGTATTGAATTTGGTGTAAATCAAACCTTAGTTGCTGATCGCATGCTTGAGAGAAACCATATGTCATACCTCCAAGCAGGCAAACATCGCTAGGGCAACGTCAAATCAACGTCGATGAAACGTCACAACGTTGCACCGACATGGATGTGACGTTGCATAAACGTCATGACATTGTAGCAACGTTGATGTGACGTCAAAATTACGTCATGTGCCAGCTGGACTGTCAGAGACAATATCATATAAAATAACTCGTATATTCTTTGACGTTAGACAATGAAGCGTTATTTTCTTGAATCCGAAACATTACAAAAGGACTCAAATGCATGTACCTGGTATTATAGGCAAAAACGTTGGCGGAATTTCTTTAAACACTTGTGAAAATGTGTAAAAAGAGGGTGGGGGAGGAGTTTGAAGGAAACAGCACAACTATTGTGGATTCATTGTTAGAATCGAAATAGGTCAGCTCTAGTGGGCTAATTGTTGAGGAAATATCGCAGTTTGGAGGTCAGTTGTAAACTTGTAAGTAGGTACTCGCTCCTGATTTGATATATTTTACCACTGGCCACCAAACTGTTATTTAATATTCAACAATTGACTGTCACTCAGTGTAAGTAGATAAACAATCCTCTTGATTTGATATAAAAATTACAACTGACATCCAAATTGGGATGTGTGTTTTATATGGACTTATGCAGGGAAAACCTTTAAAATCTTCTTGCTGAAACCAGAAGGCCTATGTCTTTGATATTTGGTTAGAGGCTTCATCTAGTGGACCGCTACCAAGATTGTTCAAATTGTAGCCTTGGGGCCAGAAATGGCCTCGCCCCTGGGCTCACATATTTTACATTGGGAAAACCTTTAAAATTCTTATTGTCTCAAACCAGACGTCCAAGTCTTTGATATTTGGTATGAAGCTTCATCTCTACCAAGATTGTTCAAATTGTAGCCTTGGGGCCAGAAATGGTGCCACCCCCGGGCCCACATATTTTACATAGACTTATAAAAAGGGAACCTTTAAAATTCTTATAGTCGCAAACCAGATGGTCAATTTATAGCCTTGGGGCCAGAAATGACCCCGGAAAGGGGTTCATCTGGTTCAACTGGTGTACAACCTTGTTTGGGTTTTACGGCCCTTTCAAGAATATTTCATTTTTTGGTGCCTATCGTTAAGCAGAGATGAACCAAAGACATATATAGAGATCACTCCCACTGCATGTCGCTAGAGGGTACTAATAAAAACAAGGCCTTGATTGTTATTGCCACGACTCAATTTTGTGGCTGCTTTTGTTTAATATTTAATAAAAAGCATTATGGATATCATGTTTTTTTATTGTAATTATTGTTGTAGTGGTTATAACATAAATGCTACTCGCCTTGTAAACCAGGGCTTCTCCAGACTTTCGGATGAATCTTTAAACCTACCGGTAGGTCCTGTCTCCGTATGACCTTAGCTGCTGGTGAGACCTAAAACTCTAACACTCACTCACTCCACATCGCGAAAACAGGCTTATATATTTTTGACCCCCCGTAAACCCAACTTTTATATAATAAAACTGGGGTTTAAAGGGATAAACATTCCTTCCTTAATCTGCTCAAAAACATAGGTTGTGGGTACTTGTTAGGACCACATCTGAAAACATAGCCTATTAGGTTGTGTGTACTCGTTAGATCCGCCTCACCAGGGATGTTCTAACGAGTTCCCACAATTTAAGATTTGAGCAGAAATATGCGAAATAGAAGAATTTTTCGTCTGAAAATTTTCATTTTCTGGTGGTAAAATTTTCATTATATTTGAATAGGTGTGTTTTCATAATGACAGCATTCTCCGATTTGTGTTTTTCAAATGCGCATGAGCAGGCAATAAATAGGACTCATTACAAAAACATGCCTATGCAAATGGGGTTCCCCTTAATAGCGAAAAGGACTCCTTTTCGCGAAAAGGAGTCCTTTTCGCGAAAAGGACTTTACCCTAAATAGCGAAAAGGACTTTTTTTCTAAAAGGATCCATATATATTGATATAAATTAATTATTCAATATTTTGTTTAAGATTTTCGGCTTCAGTCTTGCACAAACAATATATTTTTAGGCTTTTGTATTAGAAAACTTTATTTTTGTGGATTATTTTGCAAATTTTGCCGGTGTGTTTTCTTTTGCTTTATCTATCCCCGATAGCCGATGCACTACAAGAAAATGAATATATGTTGTAGAACAGATTCCACCAGTCAAGACCCAGTCCCGTCCATCGGGACTTGAAGAAATAGATGGGCTGCATGATGCTTCCACGCAGGGCTGAAACGACCGCAGACGAGTACTGATAAACCGCTTAGGAGATCTAAGGCAAAGCGGTGCGAGTTGGACCGTCCATGCTTATGAACCATATTGGTTTCATTTGACGACAGGGCTTGAGATGTCATTTCATATCAATGTCGGGTAAAAGTCCCACATAATTGGAAGTAACGTCTCCAAAATGACCTATAGAGTGTTGACGAGGACGTTAAGCCTCAAATCAAATAAACAAAACCAGTCAAGACGGCCTAATTTTTGCAGTATAACAATCTATTTTTTCTGAAACTAAGACTGACTTGTCAGGTGAGACATGTATCTTAGCGGATCTGGTTGCCACTTTTTATTATATTTTGAATTTTGCAAGGCTCGCTATTATGGACATCTCCTTCCTGATGCCCGGGACTACCGTGGAGTGTGGGTCATGTTTGCTGATTTTGGCCCGGTGGAAGACGCCTTTAAGTCCTAGGGCAGACGTCTCTTGCCTGATGCCTCCAGTTGACCTGTCTCATGAGCTACGTCGGTCGGTGTGTGCTCGGCGGGGAATGGGCTGTGTTTGTCGGTTCTTGTCCATTATCCGTTTCGGTTCTAGAACTTTGGGGTGGAGAGACACACTGATGAAGATTAAATATCAGAAAGGCTTCTGTGTCACTAAATTTGGTATAGTTACGCCTTAATTCAAACCGCATGGATTTTGGATGCTACTTTAAACCGAAAGAAAGCACAAGGTTACAAAGCACTCATATCTAATCAAAGATTTTTTTCTTGTTTGTTTGTTTGTTTGATTTGAGGTCTAACGTCCCTGTCAACACGGTATAGGTCATTTTGGAGACCTTGCTTCCAATTTTTGGACTTTTACCCGACATTGATATGAGATAACATCTCAAGCCCTGTCGGCTAAGGAAATCAATAGGGATCATTCAAATGGACGGGCCGACCCGCACGACTTTACCTGGGTAGGCTTAGATCCTCTTAGCGGCTTACCAATACTTGTGTGCGGTCGGTTTCAGCTCCACGTGGAAGCGTCATGCAGTCCATCTATTTCTTCAAGCCCCGATGGGCGGGGCCGTGTTTTTTCTTATTTAGGTATAAAAACTATATTAGACGATTCTAATAACCACCCACAATATGCAGTGTTACAAACAATACTTTTTCCCCAGCAAAGTAAAGTTGTCAAACTTTGTGATTCAAACATAGATTGTGGATGCTAGTTAGAACAACGTGGGTGCTAGTTAGAACCACCTTTTTGCATGCACAATCTACCGCTTCGATGATAAATATGACGAGAATTGTTTGTTTGTTTGTTTGTTACAATTGAGGTTTTACTTCCCCGTCAATACTATTTAGGCCATTTTGGAATCGTTGCTGCCAATTTTGTGGGACTCTTACCTGACATGGACATGAAATGACATCTCAATCCCTGTCGCTCCCAAAAACCAAAATGGTTTATATTTAGGGACGGTCTGACTCGCACCACTTTGCCTGGGCAGGACTAGACCCTCTAAACGTTTTAGCTCTGCGTAGAGGCATCATGCAGCCCTATCAATTTCTCCAAGCCTCGATGGGCGGGGGATCGGATGAGTAGTGTACACTGTTGCAAACCCAACTTTTCCCCGTCAAAGTATTTTACTTGTATAGCCGTCTCATAGAGCCTTGGGTTCTTATATAGCTTATATAGCTGTCAAATAGAACGAACAGTCAAGACTGATCAGATTGCGCAGATGTGCGCAAATAAAACGAACAGTCAAGGCTGATCTGAGTCTTTGCTGCATGCACATGTGACACATGTGAATTGTTGGAATTACTTTGCCCGGGCTTAAAATAATCGTGAATGGTTATTTTTTCAACACTGTGTGATAATTGTCATTTATAGTTGGTTTGTAAAGTTTTTTTTAAATAGATTAATTAATTTAAGTGTGACATTTGGCGCGTGTCGATGATAAAGGGATTAAAGAGATAAAGATATTACCCAAGTGATAGTTATCGTCCTGTCAAAACAAAATCCTATACAAGATAAAATCTTTCAGCGACCATTTTTTTTTTTTTTTTTTTTTTTTTTTTTAAGAATACAGTAATTTTGTTTAGCATTTCATGTGAAGCTCTTGAGTAGCATCTTTAAACTTCTTTAATACATATTTTTGTTTGTTTGTTCGATTTACGGTTTAACGTCCCCGTCAACACTGTTAAGGTCATTTTGGAGGCGTTGCTTTCCAGTTTTGTGGGACTTTTTACCGGACACTGAGATAAAATGACATCTCAAGCCCTGTTGCCCAATGAAACCAAAAGTGTTTATAAGCGTGGGATGTCCGACTCGCGGCCCCCGCCCATAGGGGTTTGAAGAAATATATGGGCTGCATGATGCTTCCACGCAGAGCTAAATCCGGCCCGCACACTAGTACTGGTAAACCGCTTAGAGGATCTAAGCCTTCCAGGAACCGCAATGCGAGACGGACCGCCCATGCTAATAAACCCTATTGGTTTCATTGGGCGACTGGGCTTGAGATGTTATTTCATCTCAACGTCGGGTAAAAGTATCACAAAATTGGAAGCAACGTCTCCAAAATGACCTTTACAGTGTTAAATAAATAACTAAATAAATATTCTTTTACATTGGATAACACAACCGCGTGATCAAAAAGTGTTTTGTGTTTTTTAAGATGGTATTTTTTCTAGGTTTCTTTTCAGAAGTTTTTATTTGTGTAGAAGAGGAGAGAACATAACAAAACTTTATTTGATAAACTCTGGCAACATATAGATGGCATAGTATAGTTGGTTCTTCATGAAAGTTGTTCTACAGAGTACCCATAAAGAAGAAAATGGATATAAGATGGTGTTTGTTTACCTTTATAACAAGAAATTCCATACAAAGTCGGGTTTACAAGGATATTCATTGTGCGTGTGATGAAAAACATAACGCTCAAAGAAATTATTAAAACAATTAAAATTAGATAAAACGGAAGCGAAAACTGTGATCTGCGATCGAAAACTGCTGATTTTGAAACAAGTTTAGAATTTCATCGACCTGTTCCAATTTTGTTAAAGGACATTAACACAGGTCCATGCATCCGCGCACACGCGCGTGCGTGTGTCTGTGCGTGTTGATGTAGTCACTCAAGTGTATAATAAGACAAATCGGAAATTATTAATCTCCTTTCAGGTCAGCTGCAGGAACGCCATGTAAATTCTCATTGTCTATTTCCTTGTTGGCATGTATTAACAGAAATATACTTCCCGCGGTCGTATAAAATAAAAACTTTCTCAGATTCAGAAGCCATCTAATCTGGATCTACAAAACGAATTCAATTCTTCCTCTCTTTCTTAATCTTTTCGGCTGTTTCTAGCGCGAGCTGAACGAAAACACGACAAACCAGGTTTAATTTTAATCACATTTTGCGTGAAAATGACTTCATCAAATTCAAAATTAAGCTGTTTTATAAGAAAGAAAACAAATAAGTGATTCTTTCTTTTTTTACCCCTAATAAGTGCCTTTTTTGAGGAAAAAAGTCCTTTCCGCTATTTAGGGTAAAGTCCTTTTCGCGAAAAGGACTCCTTTTCGCGAAAAGGACTCCTTTTCGCTATTAAGGGGTTCCCCTTAATAGCGAAAAGGACTCCTTTTCGCGAAAAGGAGTCCTTTTCGCGAAAAGGACTTTACCCTAAATAGCGGAAAGGACTTTTTTTCTAAAAGGATCCATATTATGAATATAAATTAATTATTTAACATTTTGTTTAAGATTTTCGGCTTCGGTCTTGCAACAATAATATATTTTTAGATTATTTTACCCGAAAATTTTATTTTTATGCAATATTTTACAAGTTCTGCCGTTGATTTTTTCTTTTTCATTATCCGCAGTCCCCGATAGCCGATGCACTGCAAGCTAAAGAGAAAGTATATATGTTGTAGAAAAAATCCACCAGTCAAGACAGCCTTAGGAAAACACTTTTGTCATTTTTTTATATTCTCTGTTTTCCGGACTGAAATAAAAACACGGTCTTTTGAAAAAAATATTGTACTGGAGTACTGACTGATGTAAGTACGGACAAGGACTAATTATAAACTTATCCTTTCGTACAGACAAAGACAAAATTAAAATCAGTAGACATGTGTGGACGGAACAAACGGACGGGCGGACATGGACTTAATGAAAAAAAAATCCTTTCAATCTTAACAATAGGTCATCACATGTACAAACTAAAACGTCAAACTCTACGTGAAAGCATGAAAGCATCATGCAACCCAATCTAGTTCTCCAAACCCCGGTGGGCGTGGGCTATACATTATCATCTTTCTCCTCCAAACATTGACGGGCGTAGTGTAGCCATGACTTGCATGTCTGAAAAATACATCAATGTAAATGTGTATATGTGTTTGCGAGCGTGTGAGGGAGATGATGTCATTTTTTCTGTGTTCATGTGCACCACAGAGAGAGAGAGAGAGTGGAGAGAGAGAGAGATTTTCTTAAATAGTTCTATATATATTCTTCCAAACATAACTAGTGTGGGTACCAGCGATAACTGTCTTAATGATGCGGTCCCAAAAAGTACACATATCTATGACATAAAAGCGTTGCGTTTGTTCTGCTATTTTTCATATATATGATTCAAACATAGATCCTGTATGCTAGTTAAAACCGAAAGAAAGTACACCGTTACAAAGCATTCATTTCCTTATCAAAGACTGCATGTGTTATTTTTTCTTGTTTAGATACAAAATCTATATTGTGTATGCTTAATGACACGATTCTAATGACTACCCACAATATACAGCGTTGCAAACAATACTTTTCCCCAGCAGAGCAAAGTTTTCAAAATATAAGTGAAGGCAATGATGATTCAAACATAGAATGTGGATGCTAGTTAGAACTATGTGGGTGCTAGTTTGAACCACCTTTTTGCACGGGCAATCTATCGCTTTGATGATAAATGTCATGAATAGTGTTTGTTTGAATTGAGGTTTACGTCCCCGTCAACACTATTTAGGGCATTTTTGATACGTTGCTTCCAATTTTGTGGGACTTTTACCAGACTTTGAGATGAAATGACACCTCAAGCCCTGTTGCCCCAACAAATCAAAAGGGTTTATATGCGGTCCAACTCGCCCACTTTGCCTGGGCAGGCTTAGACCCTCTAAGCGTTTTAAATAGCACTGTGTGTAAGCATCATGCAACCTAATCTATTTCTCAAAGCCCCGATAGGTGGGGGCCGGATGAGTAGTGTAATGGTTATGGATAAATACCACTTCTACAGCCTTGCTATAGGAGCCGGCTCTTTTAGCGACGCGGGTAGAGTGGTTGGCTTATTCACGGTTAGTACCTGGATGTGTGACCACGTAGCTTAACTTCGTGGACGACCCGGTTTACGCTACATTGGTGGCAGCGGTGGAATGGAAACAGTGCCGCTGGTTTGTTACATAGACTCCGCCCTCGGGTTTAGCCTTGTGAGGCATGTGTGACTTCGGGACGAAGTCAAGAGATGAGGGGGAGAAATGTAACGGTTATGAATAAATACCACTTCTACAGCCTTGCTATAGGAGCCGACTCTTTTAGCGACGCGGGTAGAGTTGTTGGCTTATTCACGAAGTTAAGCAACGGATATCACGGTTAGTACCTGGATGGGTGACCACGTAGCTTAACTTTGTGGACGACCCGGTACACGCTACAGTAGTATACACTGTTACAAACCAAACATTTCCCATCAAAGTGTCTTTCTTGTAAAGCTCTCTAAAAGAGCGAACAGTAAAGACTGATCAGATTGCGTAGATGTGCAGGCTGATCTGAGTCTTTGCTGCCTGCACATGTGAATTATGGGAATTGCTGTGCCCGAGCTAAAAAAAATCATGTATGGTTAAATTGTCAATATTGTGTATACTTGCCAATTATAGTTGATTTTTATACTTTTTAAAATTGATTCACTAATTAATTTAAATATGACACTTGGCGCGTGTCGATGATAAAAGGATTAAAGAGATAAAGATATTACCCAAGTGATAGTTATCATGCTGTCAAAACAAAAACTGTACAAGATGAAATCTTTCAGCGGCCAGTGGTTATTTTTTATGAATAAATTTGTTTTACATTTCATGTGAAGCTCTTGAGTAGCATTTATAAACTTAATAAATAAATAAATAAAACCTTTTACATTGGATAACACGACCGCGTGATCAAAAACTGCTTTTGTGCATCTAAAATGGTATTTTTTTTCTAGGAAATTTTAAGCTGTTTTTATTTGTGTTTATATCATAGATACATGTTGAATGAGAGGAGAACATTGTTTGTTTGTTTGTATTGGAGTTTCACGGCCCAGTCAACACTATTTAGGTCATTTTTGAGCCGGTCAGTTTACCTATCCACACTTTCCTGGGCAAGCTTATACGTAATCGGTTAACCAGTACAGTGCACATTCTTTCGCCAGAAAAACTCCGGGAACATATACATGACATAATTTTTTTTTCTCCTAATACTGCTACTCGCTCACATCTGAGCATTACGAGCAGGATTTCCTGGGTGGTAACCAGTACTTTTTTTATTATTTTACTTTTTTAAGCAATGTGGGTGAAGTGCCTTGCTTAAGGACACAACACTTTGGCCGGCGTGAGGCTCGAACCCGCAACCTCTCGATCACAAATCCGATGCGCTACCACTGCACCAAAAGCGCTCTAAGATAGTGGGTTCTTCATGAAAGTTGTATCCATAAAGAAGAGAATGGAGAAAAAATTATGTTTACCTTTATAAACGAAAACAATCCATACAAAGTCGGGTTTACAAGGATATTTATTATGCGGCTGTCAGCGTGATGAAAAACATAAAGCTCAAATAAATAAATAAATAAATAAAATAAATAAATAAATAAAACGGAAGCTAAAGCTGCGGACTGCGATCGAAAACTTTTGATTTTGAAACAAAGTTTAGAATTCCATCCACCTGTTCCAGTCTTATGCAAGGACATTTACGCAGGTTCACGCGTCCGCGTGCATGTGTGTGTATGTGTGCTGATGTAGTCACTAAAGCGTATAATAAGACAAATCGTAAATTATCAATCTCCTTTGAACTTATGCCAACTGAATTCCGGTCTGCTATTTTCGCAAGACCGAAGCCGAAAATCTTAAACAAAATGTTAAATAATTAATTTATATTCAGAATATGGATCCTTTTAGAAAAAAAGTCCTTTCCGCTATTTAGGGTAAAGTCCTTTTCGCGAAAAGGACTCCTTTTCGCGAAAAGGAGTCCTTTTCGCTATTAAGGGGAACCGAGGCCACGGTTGGTTCGGTTGTATGTACGGTTTACACGGGTGACCAACCGTATAAGCCGTGTGTTCTGTGTGAGACAGGCTTAACCAGTCATGAAAAAGGACGGTACCGTAAAAATCCTAAAAATTCGGACACATTAAGGACTTGCTGTAATTCTGAATTTTTGACAATTTTGTTTCACGATCCAGCAAGGAGTTCAAAGGGTACAGACGGAATGACAAAAAGTGTAGACCCTGATTAGACTGAGCAGTCTGATCTGGGTCTGCACTGTTTTCTTAGGCATATCTGTCCCAGTAATTAGGCTCGTGACAGTAAACAGGTTTGATACTGTGATGAGATGTCTCATTATGATCAGTCCCATCTGGATTAATACTGTTTACATGGACGTCAGGGCAGTATGTTTCCTCTGGCTTTCTTTGCCGGATCATTACAGGGTCACTGATGAGGCTTTATTAGCCGAAACTACGTAGTATGACCCATCTTCTTTCTTATGACTGTTTTCATTGCTCTTAAAGGAACTCATGTTTGATTTTTATTGGAAGAGTTTGGACCAGACGTCGTATCTGCTTGCTGAAAAGGTACATTTACAAACTCCACAATTTGCATCATATTTAGCATACTGACATTATGGTTTACGATTTTGTGCCAAAACTAGTACATTTTATTTTAATTTCAGAGAGCTCGCCTACCAGTCGAGAAATGACGTCTTGCATGCCGAATATCCAGTTTCAGCACCGTCTGTTCCCTGCCAAATACAGATGTACAGTCTGCAGCAAATATTTTCCGTTCAAATCGAAGTTCGAGGAACATTTTCGGACACACTCTGACATTAAGCCGTTTCAGTGTCCACACTGCGAGAAGGCATTTAAACACCAGAGTTCAGTTAAACTGCATATCGTGAAGCACCACAGATAGAGCAAAATTAATACACAAACAGAACATTTTATGGTTGGATACGATTGACGTGTTCTCCAGCCTTTTTTTTTTTCAAAGTGACAATCTTCCCGACATTCTGTTGTTGTTGTTTGTTTGTAATTTTTTATTTGTGTGTGGGTGTGTGTGTGCATGCGTGTCTGTGATTCTGTTAACCTGTTTTTCCAGCTTTCCAGCCTTTTGCAAGTTGACAATCTTTCCAACTTTCTGTTTTCTTTTCGTGAAACCCGACTAATATGTTCGACTAACCCTCTTAGAAAGGAATATACTGTGAAAACAAACTATTTTGTCTTTGTTGCTAATGTGAAATTATTCGCGTTTAGACTTAGAACTTTTTGATGATGGAGACGAAATGTTTGTTGTTGTTATTGTTTGTTGTTGTTGAACGAGCTGCCCTCCAGAAAGTAAAGAAAATGTCTTCAAAGGCATGATTCAGTTTTCTATACATCCGCCTCGACGAGGGAGATCGAATGACTGCCTATTAGACAGGTGTTCATGGAGAAGTATCGAAGCATCATGAAAACACGCCTATATAATTTTGACCCCCTTGAACCCCACTTTTATATAGTAAAACTGGGGTTTACAGGGGTAAACCTTATTTTTCTTATTTCTGCTCTAAATAGATAAGGCGGTTCTAACGAGTGCCCACAATCTATATTTTGAGCAGAAATAAGAAAAATATCACAATTTTACATCTTAAAATTTTCATTTTTTCGGCGATAAAGGTGGCAATGTATTTGTATAGGCATGTTTGCGTAATGGGTTTATATAAAGTTGTTCGACCTTTCTCATTACCTGACAGTAGAAGCAACGACCATGCATAGCCCTCTCGCATTTATTACTTCTTTTGGTGGTCATGAATGAAATTAAAAGCAATCTTACACTGTCAACTCAAATTCCAATATACATGTAACTCACCAAGACATGAGCTGGAAGAAGTTCAGAAAAGCATTAGTTTTTGTCTGCCACCCCAGTTTCCAGCTGCAGGTCCTACAGCGCCCTGGTCTGCCACTCCCCAGTTTCCAGCTGTATGTCCTACAGCAGTCTGGTCTTTAAGAGTTAAACTGACAGCACTTACCTGAATTGAGACTTATACAGTTTTGTTTACTTTAAGTACCAGTACTTTAAGCAAACAGAGTAGATCCTGGGCAGACGGCATAGCAGACATTGCATTCCTGAACTGGGTATACAGTGTTTGCCCTATATAGATAGCGCATTACGGCGCTATTGATAAACACACTGACCTAACATCGATAAAAATAGTACAGGACTATTAGTAACCGTAATATTGGTTTCCCAAAAGTGTCCACATGAACAACAGCACTAATGCAATTGTCCTTTATAACTTAAGGTCGATTGGTAAACCAATCGACCCGAAAATACCTACAAAAAACAGAACCCTGCTCTCGTTTTCCGCTACCGGCCCCGATAGCTCAGTTGGTAGAGTGTCCGCTCCGGGGAACGGGAGGTCACGGGTTCGATCCCGGGCCGCGACATACCAAAGTCGTTAAAAATGGTACTAGCTGCTCCTCGCTTGGCACTCAGATTTACGGGGTAGAGCTAGGACTGGTCGACCCAGTGTCAGGATAATGTGACTGGGTGTGGTATCATGTAATGTGTCTGGGACATGATACTTCGGTGAGGCAGCACTATAAAAATGAGCATTGAGCTCCCTGTCACAACCAGACACCGTCGTGATATGACTGAAAAATTGTTGAAAGCGACGTTAAACCCGAATTCAAACACACACACACACACACACACACACTCTCTCTCTCTCGTTTTCCGATTCCACATAACTATCTTTGCGAGCTCTGAGCTCCAGCTTTGTTTCGACGTTAGAATCAGCCCAGTGTAACGCGGAACCAGGCGTGTAAAATGATGACGTCACTTACATGCAGAGCATAACGTCAAGTTTTCCGTTGAACTTTATTTGGAAAGTAAAACGATACATGTTTCTTGCACATCAGACAATGAAATCCATAGTTTTAGCTTGGGATAGAAATTTTGTTCTAACCCTGGTGTTCTTACCTAAAATCGAATATTCTCGCGTGTTTGATAAATGCGCTGGTTGAATGCACGCTACGTGACGTCAGTAAACATCATGGTAGTGTCATCACAATGTGGCGGACGTCGGCAACCGAAGTGACTGCAGTATTAAAAAATTCGCGCTCAGAAATGGAAAGTATGCAAGAAAAAAGTCCTACATGGGTGTGAGTGGTGGATAAAAAAAATCCGTCCCTCGAGATCACTGTCTGGCATCACTCGGTAAACCTCGTGATGCCGGACAGTGACCCTCGGGATGGGTTTTCCATCCACCCCTCACAGCCATGTAAGATTCTTAAAATATACATGCAATCGGCATATTTTCACTCTGACGCATAGTATCACTCCTCTAGGATGTTTTCAGACCTTAGTATCACATACTTTACGTTTGATACGTTGATGGCGGAAGTGAGGTGGGGATCGTTGATCTGGAAACATCCACTCGACGTGATTCAATGCGGTAGATGAAGTTACTGAAGCATAAAGCGCTGGTACCTCGAAAAAAGGAGGATTTGAAAAGCATGTAAGACATAGGTTTTCTCAAGTTTGTAACATTTAATGTAACACTATTTTGAGCAGTCATATAAGTATTTCTTTTTATGCCCCAGCCATTCGAAGAATGGTGGAAAGGGCATATAGCGTTGCCCCTGTCCGTCCGTCCGTCCGTCCGTCCGTGCGTCCGAAACTTAAACGTGGTCAATAACTAACTTCCTTATTTCTTGATGGATTTTAAAATTACTCTGCAGAAATTTTAACCATCATGAGACGACGTGTCACGTGCAAAACCCAGGTCCGTACCTCCAAGGTCAAGGTCATACTTAGAGGTCAAAGGTCAAAAAAGGGTCCGAAACTTAAACACAGTCAATAACTTTCTTATTTCTGGATGGATTTTGAAATTACTTTGTAGAAATGTTAACCATCAAGAGACGATGTGTCACATGCAAAACCCAGGTCCGTATCTCCAAGGTCAAGGTCATACTTAGGTCAAAGGTCAAAAAAAGGGTCCGAAACTTAAACGCATTCAATAACTTACTTATTTATGGATGGATTTTGAAATTACAACCATCATGATACGATGTGTCACGTGCAAACCCAGATCCGTACCTCCAAGGTCAAGGTCATACTTAGAGGTCAAAGGTAAAAAAAATGGTCCGAAACTTAAACGCAGTGAATAACTTTCTTATCTCTGGATGGATTTTGGAATTACTTAGCAGAAATGTTGGCCATCATGAGACAATCTGCCTCACACAAAACCAAGGTTCTTACCTCTAAAGTCAAGTTAGAGGTCAAATGTGAAAAAGGGTCCAAAACTTAAACACGGCCAATAACTTTCTATGGATGAATACGAACATAGACATATTTTCAGGCGGGGGCATCCGTGTCCTATGGACGCATTTCTAGTCTCTTTCAGTTTTCTTTCATTTAAAGGAAACTTTTTTATACATTTGTAGCATAGATGCAATAAAGCTTCATCAAGACGGGCCAACGTGAACCCATGGTCTTTAACGTTAGGTCTCTTATCGCTGTGGGTTCGAACCTCGATCGGGTCATGTGAGACACCTAGCTCTGCAACGGAAGATTTTCTCCAGGTACTCCGTATTTCGAACACCACTGATTGACCCAGACCCAGACCATACTCCACAGAACGCGGCATCTGAGCAGGGTCTACACTGTTTGCTAATAATATAGGAATTTAAGGGTTCAGGACCATTTTTCCAGCCCACACTCAGGTACGATCGACCCACCAGTGCCGTCAGTGCTTTGATCTTTCTCTTTCGTTGACCCTTTTGTTGTTGAATACCAGGTGAGTGCCTTTTGATATCAAGTTTATCAGGCAAGGTTTCGAGAACGCTTGTAGAATCGCGAGGCTTTCCGAGCGATAGAAAAATCTACATGCGTTCTCGAAGCCGAGCCTGATAAACTTGATATCAAATGAAACGAATCTGGTATTCTATTTATCAGTGCAACCCTTGTAACTCTTAAATTAGCAATTTACGATCCTCAGTGCGTCCCAACATTCCGGTGGCCGATATATTTTGTATCAGCTGACCATATTTTGTCCTATAATAATTTTTCCAGTAATTTTTTCAAGTATTAATAATATTTTGCCATTTTTTTTCTAGTAGTCTGGTTCAATCATAAAAGTGCAATGTCACGTTGACCTGATAAAGCTCACTTGTCCTGAGATAGCATATCTTTATCAGGTCAATGTGCTGCCATGCAATTAATACAGGGGGTAACTGATAAATTTCGCATCATTGCGACCACTCCGAACATTATTTTGTATTTTGCATAGAGGTGCATTCATGACACTGATAGTAATTTTGACGTTATTCTTAACGGAGATTATCCTTCAATCCCTAAAATACAGGACAGACTTGGCCCATGGGTAAGAATGCATGTATGTGGATCGTATATGAGCTTTAGGGGTGGATAAAAAAATGTCTTTAGGGTCACTGTCCGGCGTCACGAAATGCGGGGGATGCTGGACTTTGGTCCCGTGCGACATTTTTTTTTTGTATCTAGAGCTACTCTCACGCCCATGTAAGATTTTTTTATCCAAAGGAAAAAAAAAAAAAAACAACTTTTCTTTCTCTGGGATGAGGGCTACTCATAAAGGAAAAAATGCGTATTCTTGCCATTAAGAGATCCCCCTTTAATATCTAGGTGGTTTCTTGTTATTTTAAATAGTTTGTCACGAGAATGTAGTATAACAATTTATTTTTACCGTCATAGCAGTGAAATCAATGCATATCTCATAATCTGAAACAAATAAAAGTGATATTTTCACAGTGTGAAAGTATAAATCAGTCTGAAAAATAACATGACACGTAGGATGCGATAGTGATATGCAAAAATGGCGACACAAAATGACCCTCCTACGGTCCCACAGAATACGACATCCTGCGTCGAGGAGGGCATCACCTTTTCTTAACTTCAAACGAAAAAGCATAAAAGGGGATTGACATACTTTCCACATCCTCCGCTTGGGTTAGAGGTCACCCACTAACTAAACTAAATACGAATTTGGACCCTAGACGGCGGAAGCCAACACACCATTTTACTATGTTATTTGTTGTATGTACAGAATAAACAAAAACAAAACACAAATATAATCTTCAAGCACAACCTTGCAGGTACAAAAATTGTCCTTCCCAGCAACTGTGGGCGGATGGGCTTGTCCCAAAAAGGTCAACAACACAAACGAGATCTGCAAACGTTGTCTCGGGCCTCCAAATGGCTAGGCAGGAATACACTTTCCTCCTATGGTGCCTTCCTTCACGTAGGATGCGTAAATGATTTGCAAACATGGCGACTGACCCACTTATGGTCCCGCAGAGTGCGGCATCCAACCTCGAGGAAGGCATCACCTTTCTTAACTTAAAACGGCAAATGCATAAAAAGGGATTGACCTACTTTGCACATCCTCCGCGATAGAAGTCACTCACTAACAAAATAAATACAAATTCAAGCCCGAGACCGCGTAGGCCGGCACTTCATGTTATTATGTTACATATTGTATGTACAGATAAAAAAAAAAAAAAACAACAACAACAAAAAAAAAAAAAAAAAAAAATATATAAACCACTAGCACAATCTTGCAGGTACAAAAACTGTCACCCCCAGCAACTGTGAGCGGGTGGGCTTGCCCTAAAACGGACAACACCACCTTTAAGGCACAAGAAAAACGAACAAAACAGGTCCGTGGCGGGGTAAGCACATCCGCCCGCATATATATATACTTAAAAAATAGACCACTCAACAAGCTGGGGAAACAGACCAAACAATGTAAAAATGTACAAACGTTACATAAATATACAAAAATCAAATAAAAAAAAAATAAAAAAACTAAAATACCAATGTCAAAATTGACCCTTTCCTGCTCTGACACGGTTCGGCATATTGACAAGCAAAAAATTATAACGTCGAGTAGAAGACAAAATGGACCGACTGCAGCGGACTTACGATAGACACGGACGGACGGGGCTGGAGCCGAGCGATGGTCTCCCCATTCACCGGCAACGTGGAATGGGGATACCACCGAACGGCTACGGTGTAGTGCCAGAATGGATTCGTTCCCTGGGACCCCACCAGCTGACGACCCGTGACACAGGGAAACTGGAAACAACAACAACATGACCATGTATTTTCACAGTTGCAGCCCGAACTACGTTTCTCGCCAAAATTATGTTATCTATAAAATAATACTGTACAATACCTTGAAAAGCACACTTTGAACTGAACTGTAAAAATGCTGATCTGTTTATGTTTTGAAACTGACATTTGTGACGTCATAGCCAGGCAAAATTGTGACGTACAATACGATTGATCAATTACCGTAAATATCCACATAAAATTGTAAAATAAAAAGAAAATTTACCTTTTTTTCGGCAGATACCAAAAATATTTCATCTCGTGTGTTGAAAACATCCAAATTTTCGCGAGTGCGAAGCACGAGTGAAAATTCGGATGTTTTCAACACACGAGATGAAATATTTTTGAAAACATCCAAATTTTCACGAGTGCGAAGCACGAGTGAAAATTCGGATGTTTACAACACACGAGATGAAATATTTTTGGTATCTACTATCCTCTATTTATTAAATTTGGTTATCCACTATAGTGGATTAAATGTGCAAACTCGTATCTTTCGTTTTTAATGACGTCGCGGTTTCTGATGACAGAATATTGACATTATTGCGAGAGAAAAAAAATCGTGAATAAAATGTGTTTTAAATGTCATACGATATTGCATTTGTGGTTATGTATTGTTAAATTTATTAAACTCGTTGAGAAAAAGGGATAAAATGCTTCGCAAACCTTCGCATTCAACAAGTTTTATAAATTTAATACTAGATCGCGCAGTTGACGGCACACCATCGCAAATCCCCAAGTTTTCGACAGCAATTGCAGTGATTGATATTTGACCTTGTGACCTCTCCCCAGGGACCCAATCTGACCCAAGGGTGAAAACTTTACTTTTGTAGTCTACTCAACACCCACTTTGATTTGATATGCCACTTGGCTATGTTCTGAAAATTTTAATTTTTGACCCTCCTCTGAAAATTGTAAACTTTTATCCTCCTCCGAACCCACTAAGTCCTACCCCTAGGGCATGACCGAGAGGTCACATCCAAAATTTCGTTCAATATGTAAAAAATGACTTCGTAATTGATTTATCAATTGATTTATTGATATTTGACCTTTTGACCTCTCTCCAGGGGCCAAAAATAAATATGCTCTTGCAAACCCAACTCATGTAAGCAACCCACACACCAAATTTGGTTAGATAAGAGGAGATAGCCGGACGGACGGACAGAGGCGATGCCAATATCCCAACTTTTCTTAAAAAAAAAAACAGAAAAAAAAAACAGCGGAATACATTCATGAACACTCATGTAAGATCCTCTATTAACATTACGCAGATGCGTAATATGCGTAATGGGCACTGCGCCCATAATCAATATTGAGACCATAACAGATACAGCTGTATTCTCTGTATTTCCTTTCAGGTCATTTGTCATTTAGCTACATGGGTGAAACTGTCGCCAGTCAAGGGGCCAAGTCAACTGAAAAGACGTACTGTGCGGGACATGCGTGTGGTGTCTGTGGCAAGGTATTTCCCGCCAAGAGTCACGTGAATGTACACATGCGCGTTCACACAGGAGCAAAGCCTTTTGAGTGCGAACAGTGTGGGAAAAAGTTCAGTCAGAAAAACAACCTCAAAACACACATGATGGTCCACGCGGTTCAAAGAGGAAAACTGACTGAATGAAAGGCAATTTTCATCATAACACAGTTTGAGAATATAACGGATCGGATATAACACAGTTGATGGACGAATTCGTAAAAAGTTGCATTGATTGGAAAAAGTGACTTAACAAACTATATATACTTTTCTTTATATAAATAAAACAGAAAGCTGACCATAAATAGTCATTTTTATTTGCACAGTGAAATTCCGCTATTAAGACCAGCGAAAATTAAGACTAATTATTATTATTATTTTTTTTTTTACACATATTTGAAAGGTTTCAGTTTTTCTTTCTTTGTGTGTCCTTTAATAAATGACCAGCTTTTGAAACTGTTCAAAAGTGGTCTTAAAGACCCCTTTTTAAGACCACTTTATTTTATACATAGCAGTGAAATCAATCTGAAACAAATAAAAGTGAGATTTTCTTTTCTCGCCAAAATTCATAAAATAATTCTGTAAAATATAAATGATATTTTCACGGTGTGAAAAATATTTCACAGTACCAGCCCGGACTACTTTTCTCGCCAAAGTTCATAAAATAATTCTGTAAAATACCTTGAAAAGCACTTTATGTACTGTAAAAATGCTGCATTCAAAATGGTGATCTGTTTTTGTTTTGAAATTGACAGTTGTGACGTCATAGCCAAGTCAAAAATGTGACGTAAGATCCGATTGATCAATTACAGTAAGAGTCTTAAACTATTATTAAATAGAAAGAAAATTTACTTTTTTTCGATAAATATCAAAAATATTTCATCTCGTGTGTTGAAAACATAAAAATTTTCAGTCGTGCTTCGCAGTCGTGAAAATTCTGATATTTTCAACACACTCGATGAAATATTTTTGATATTCATCTCAAAAAAGTAAATCTCATCTCGTGTGTTGAAAAAATCACTCGTGAAAATTCCGATATTTTCAACACACTCGAACTCGCTGAATTATTTTTGCTATTCATCTCAAAAAAGTAAATATCTTCTATTTATAACATTTTCATTAGTGATTTACCGAGATTTCTCAGTATATTACAAAAATAAACCTATAATTCTCTGTTTCATTTCTTCGTTTCGAACGTTTTGACGTCATAATTGTTAGCGACGTTGCTGACGTCGTTGGTAACAACAATAACAATAGTTGACGTTTGGCGGAAAATCTGATGACTTCAATTTTCACGTCCATTTGACCACTTTTGAACAGTTCCATATGTGTTTTTAACCCACATATGCCTAGCGGCTCTCTTCTGGGACATTGGCAAACAGTGCAGACCCAGATCAGACGCCACATAATGTGGCGTCTGATCTGGGTCTACACTGTTTGCTTAAAGAACATTCGTTTTTTTTTTTTTTTTGTTTTGTTTTTTTTTTTGTAAAATTTGCTACAAACAAAAACAAAGCTGACACCTCTATAACTGGGAATGGACCACTCCAAACTTACTGGGTGGGAGATTCCATTGTCATATATGGGTTAATATAGGAAATTACATGTATAACACAACCTCTTTATAATACTATTAATAGGATCCAAAGCAGAAACCGTATTAGTTAAACAACCGTGTTATATCCAAACAAAAATGTATAGATTATATAGAAAAATGACCATTTATGGTCATTTTTCTATATAATCTATACATTTTGGGATCAATCCTGAAACCGTGTTATAGCCATAACCGTGCTATAACGAACCGCGTTATAACGAGGTTGTGGTGTAATTGTAATACAGTAGTATACTGAACATGGATGTTTGTTCTGTTCTGGTCAAGCAGTTACACTGTTTTTTTTTTTTTTTTTTTTTTTTGTGTTTTGGTTTTACGGCCCTTTCAAGTTTATTTCACTCATATCGAGCTGATCGTTAATCAGAGGTGGGCGAAAACCGGAGTACCTGGAAAAAACCCACCTGACCTTCCGTTGCAGAACTTGACGTCTCACATGTGACCCGAGCGAGGCTCGAACCACAGCGGTGAGAGACCTAATGATTAAGAATCAGCGCTCTTAACCACTAGGCCACGTGGAGCATACATGGGCTGCGCCAAGGGAAAATGGGTCTTAAAGCATTCCCGGCTTAAGTAGCGAAGGCCGATCAGCCAGCGTCCGCATCAGCTATCAAACAGCCTTTTCAGCCTCATCATGTTAAGTCCGTGTAATGAACACCCCACTAAAACCCCAGTTTATATAGAGAAAACTGGGGTTTACAGGGTTAAACGTTATTTCTCTTATTTCTGCTCCAAGACATAGTTTGAGCGTACTCGTTGGAACTGTCTCAATATGACGGTTCTCACGAGCACCCAAAACCTATGTTTGTAGTATAAATAAGAAAAATACAAAATGTATCAGAAATTTTCATCAGAAAAATTACGAATGCACTATATTTCACGGATGTGTTTGTTAGTTTGATTTGAGGTTTGACGTCCCCGTCAACACTGTAGGGTCATTTTGGAGACGTTGTTTCCAATTTTGTTGGACTTTTACCCGACACACGGAGGTGTTATCGTAATTAAGTTGAATTCAGAAACCTTTTGGTCAAGGGGCATCCATATAGCGCGCATCGAAGACTCTGGTCAGTCTGCGCGTATACGCGCAGTCGTATACGCGCAAACTGACCAGAGTCTTCGCTGGGCGCTCATGTTAGAAGACCCTTTTCCCCTGGCGCATCCCATATGCAGTTGGGTTTAATAAAAACGTTGTTGGTGTATGCTTAATTTCGCTCCAACATGAAGCAGCATCTAAGCCTGCCCAGGCAATGCGATGCGAGTCGGTACGTCCATGCTTATAAACCCTATTGGTTTCATTGGGCGGCAGGGCTTGAGATATCATTTCATCTCAATATCTGGTAAAAGTCCCACAAAATTGGAAGCAACATCTCAAAAATGACCTTTACAGTGTTGACGGGGACGTTAAACCTCAAATCAAACAAACAAACAATGGGGAATGGGAACATTTTTCAAAGGGAGATAACTTTCGGGACTTCCTGTTCGCTTTTCTATAAGCCCTGTCCCCCTTAAAAAGGGGTCTACTCTTAAAGGAAAGAATTTGCTCTGAAGTGCAAATTCTTTCCTTTAAGAGTTGACCCCTGTTAAAATGGGGGACAAAAATACTTTTGCATGAGTTGCCTCCCCTGAAGGTTTTCTTATTCCCCTTAACACAGGGGCTCTGATGAATGTGTACGGATGCACAGTCTGATGAGCACATTTTCACCCGCAAATATCAAAATCAGATTTTCTTTTGACTTAGCTAAGAACTCATTTTGGCCGGCCTCGGTGGCTTAGTCGGATGCGCGTCTGACTGGTGATCAGGCGGACGCGGTTAGATACCAGCCGGGGTCGGCAACATTCTTTCGTGGAGATTGATCATGAAATCTTTTCTACGGTCATTCCCTCCCTTCCGCTAATTCAAGAAGGGCAATTGTCAGTTTCTGGCGAAAGAATGTGCACTGTACTGGTTAACCACTTACGTATAAGCTTGCCCATGAAAAGTGTGGATAAGTAAACTGACCGGTTCAAAAATGACCTAAATAGTGTTGACTGGGCCGTAAAACCGCAATACAAACACACAAACAAAAAAGAACTGGTTTTAGCGAAAATTTAAGTGGATTAATAAAGATACTTCAAGAATATTGTAGAATCAAATATTCTAACAAATGACTACAACATTAGTTTGCAACATTTGTTTCTTGGAATAGTTTAGGGAAATGTGTCCTTTACCTATATTATTATACGGATTTTTATTTGGATTTTTGTACAGTGGCGAATTATTTATAATGGTCAATTGTTAATGTATTCTTTACAATGTGGCTAATTCTTTATTATGAGCAAATATTAGGGAACAAAAACCGTCTATTTTTAAGGTTCTTTCCGTTAATGGCTTTTACCAGTTTTTGCAACAATGCACGGCTCGCGTCCATTGAAAAACAAAGATTTTCTAAAGAACATAAAATTAACCCATTCAGTACCAGAAACCCCTAAAGGGGTACCTTGGCAAACAGTGCAGGCCCAGATCAGACACCGCAGAACGCGACGTCTGATCAGGGCCTACACAGTTTGCGAAAAGCCGAGCCATTTTCCAAATAAATTTAGAAGAAAACACAACCTGACACCCCTAAATTTTGAAATGGACTCCTGCTATATATATATTTGGGGGAAGATTGGTTTTTGTTTAAAAAGGGGTAATCAATAACCAGTTTTTGCAGCTTTGCACGGCCCGCGACCAATGAAAAATGTTTCTTCAAAACCGATAAAAATTTGCTTAATTATAGAGCTCTAACCAAAATTGGCCATACCGCCAAACGGTAACGGGCAGTGCAACTAGGTTTTCTTCAAAACCAATAAAAAGTCTGCATGATTACATAACCTTACCCAAACTTGGTTATATCACTCAATATTGACGGACCGTGGTCTGCTTGATGATAGAGCGCTAACCAAAATTGGTCGTATCGTCCAACATTGAAAGGCCGTGCAATTTCATTTGCTTCCCTGCAGCTGGTGTAAAATTAGGGGATAACTGTATTCAAAATTGTCATTTGGGGAAGTAAATCGGCGGTTTTACGGTCGGAAATTTCGTTTTACGGCGACGCGTCAGCAGAGCCGTAAACGGGATTTGCGACCGTTAAACCGACGATTTACCTCCCCAAATGACAATTTTCTTTACAATTATCCCCATTCTAATGTACTGATTCACTAGTTTGTTTTTTTTTTTTGTTTTTTTTTTTCCTAAACGGCAAGCGCAGTGAGCTGCGTAAAACCAAACGCCAGCCAATGAAAAGCGACGTTACGTGATGACATCGGGTTTCCGACAGTGTATCGCAGAATATAGTCGCAATTTTTTTTTACGTTATCCAATCAGACGTCGCGTTACATACGCAAGTGCTTTAGAATGTGGTTTGATGGCGGTGGAACGTTTTCCTGTACTTCGTCATAGCATAGTTGATTTTTTTTTATACATGTATCTCCTCTGGAATCATTTAATGGCATTTGAAAATTTTGAAAATAGAGCACCGGCCTCGGTTGTTTTAGGGCGTTAGCGGCCTTGTAAACTACAGCACTGATTGGTTTACTTAAAATTCTAATACATCTGCGTATGTAACGCGACATCTGATTGGATCACGTCAAAAATTTGCGACAGTACATTATGCGATATACTGCCGGAAACACGACATCATCACGTACCATCGCTTTTCATTGGCTGGTATATGGTTTTAACGCAGCTCACAGCGCTTGCCGTCTTGTGCAAAAAATAGTATAAGTTTTCACTTAAAAACCGAATAAGTGTATTAGAAGTGAAGAGGTTAATTGGAGGTTACGGTCGCAAATTACGTTTTTCGGCCCCGCTAACGCGTCTCTGTAAAACGAAATTGAAGGGGTCAGTGCAGCAAGGAACCTAAGTCCACCTTGGGGCAAAATCGAGTTAACCATTATACCATACAGAAAACCCAATTCCTCATCGTATTAACTCCCTTTGACCACATAATTGCTGCAGACAGTCGAATCGAATTGTCTTGAACGAATTACACAGTGGGCCTTACTCCATTTTGGAGGTTTATGGAACACAGGACCCAACTCCATGAATTCATTATTCGAGTTTGTTTCAAAGTTTCATTGTCTACCAATATCGGTTCCCATCCGTTAAGCTGAAATGAGCAATATTTTATATAAAACCATTCATTCCAGCCTGATAGAGTCATTTAACTATTTTAACATGGATTTAATTTGGACGATGGAATTAGGACCTTTGTGTAATTAAAACCGATACAAATCTGCGAAAACTGTGTGTAATGTATATTACATTCACATTTTCAGTGTTTTTATCCCCCGACCGAATAGGTTCGGGGGATATAGCGATCAGCCTTGCGTCCGTCCGTCTGCGCGTCCGTCCATCCGTCCGTAGACGCAACCTTGTGATGGCCATAACTCCTATACCCTTTGAGATTCATTGATGGTTCTTGGCACAATTGTTCACAAGGATGAGAGGGTGTGTCATGCGCAAGAACCAGAACTCTGGATGCCATACTTTTTAGTTATCTCCCCTTTTAATAAAATAGAATGACTACTTTGTGATGGCCATAACTCCAATACCCTTTGAGATTTATTGATGGTACCTGCCACAGTTGTTCACAAGGCTGAGACGGCGTGTCGTGCACAAGAACCACAACTCTGGTTGCCATGGTTTTGGAGTTATCTCCCCTTCCAATTAAATAGAGTGACAACCTTGTGATGGCCATAACTCCAATACCCTTTGAGATTCATTGATGGTTCTTGGCACAATTGTTCACAAGGCCGAGAAGGTGTGTCATGCGCAAGACCCAGAACTCTGGATGCCATACTTTTTAGTTTTCTCCCCTTTTATTAAAATAGAATGACTACTTTGTGATGGCCATAACTCCAATACCCTTTGAGATATATTGATGGTACCTGGCACAGTTGTTCACAAGGCTGAGACGGCATGTCATGCACAAGAACCACAACTCTGGTTGCCATGGTTTTGGAGTTATCTCCCTTTCAAATAAAATAGAGTGACAACCTTGTGATGGCCATAACTCCTATACCCTTCGAGAGTCATTGATGGTTCATGGCACAATTGTTCACAAGGATGAGATGGCGTGTCATGCGCAAGAACCAGAACTCTGGATGCCATTCTATTTTAGTTATCTCCCCTTTTAATAAAATAGAATGACTACTTTGTGATGGACATAACTCCAATACCCTTTGAGATATATTGATGGTACCTGGCACAGTTGTTCACAAGGCTGAGACGGCGTGTCATGCACAAGAACCACAACTCTGGTTGCCATGGTTTTGGAGTTATCTCCCCTTCCAATAAAATAGAGTGACAGCCTTGTGATGGCCATAATTCTAATACCCTTTAAGATATATTGATGAAACCTGGCACAGTTTTTCACAAGGCCGAGACGGTGTGTCATGCACAAGAACCACAACTCTGGGTGCCATGGTTTTTTTTTTAAATATCTCCCCTTCCAATAAGATAGAATCACTACCTTGTGATGGCCACATCTCCAAAACTCTTTGAGATATATTGATGATACTTGGTACAGTTGTACACGAGGTTAAGCAGGTGTGTCACATGCAAGAACCACAACTCTGGGTGTCCTGGTTTTTTTTTTTTATTTTATTTTATTTTTTTTTTTTTTTTTTTGGTTTTGGTTTTACGGCCCTTTCATCATTATTTCACTCATATCGAGCCGATCGTTAATCAGAGGTGGGCGAAAACCGGAGTACCCGGAGAAAAACCACCTGACCTTCCGTTGCAGAACTTGGCGTCTCACACGTGGCCCGAGCGAGGCTCGAACCTACGGCGGTGAGAGACCTAATGGGTATTTTAATCATCTCCATAACAATATAACCTTGTGATGGCCATAACTCCAATTCCCTTTGAGATATATTGATGGTACTTGGCACAATTGTATAAAAGGTTGAGACGGCACTTCATGCCTAAGAACCACAACTCTGGGTGCTATGATATTTGAGTTATCTCCCCTTCCAAATGTAACAGTATGACAACCTTGTGATCATTGTACCGCCAATACCCTTTGAGACATATTTGTGGTACTTGATGCAGATGTACATGAGGTTAAGCAGGTGTGTCATGCTCAAGAATTATAACTCTGGGTGGGTGCTCTGGTTTTTTAGTTATCTCCCCTTGCAATATAACCTTGTGATGGCCATAACTCCAACACCCTTTGAGATATATTGAAGGAACTTGGCACAATTGTATACAAGGTACAGAAGGGATGTCATGTGCAAGAACCACAACTGCTGGTGCTGTGGTATTTGAGTTATCTACCCTTTCAATATAACAGTATGACAGTATGATAGTGATCACTATATCTCTAATACCCTTTGAGACTTATTGATGGTACTTTATACAGAAATACATGAGCTTAAGCAGGCATGTCATGCGCAAGAACGACATTTCTGAATGCCCTGGTTTTTTAGTTATCTCTCCTGACAGTATAATCTTTTGATGGCCATAACTGCAATACTTATGTGATATATTGCTGGTTTAATTCTGGTGCACTTTCTATTGGTGAACAATCTTCTGAAGGCCATATTGGCATTTGGTCGGGGGATTTGCCATCTCTTCCGATGGCTATTTTTCTCTGAAGAAATAATCTTTGCGTACATAATCATCTACTTTGCAATCTCTGATATACTGTCATACACTTTCTATATGTAATTTTCCGATTTATGGTATTTGGAGATGTGACCCTTGTCGCAGAGACAAAATCGCCGAAATCAATATTTTTTTCCAGTTTATTTGTCTAAAAGCAGTGGAAAAGTCACAACATCTCTTATACTCAATGTTTCTCAAAGTACCTTGTCATTGTGTGCAAGAGAAATCCACTTATTTTGCGTTTCGTAAAAGAAATCTTTTGAGGTATTTTTCTCGAAATAATGAAAAATGGACTTTTGTCCCATGTTTCACTGGCCCCTTCAATTTCCTACCGTAAAACCTCCAATTTACCTCCCTAATACCAATTTTGAATTCAGTTATCCCCTAATTGAACTGGCGCACGATAGATAATACCAGGTTCGTATCTTTTGATATCAAGTTTATCAGACAAGGCTTCGAGAATGCTTGTAGAATCGCGAGGCTTGGCGAGCGATTTTGTATGCGTTCTCTAAGCCGAGCCTGATAAACTTGATATCAAATGACACACATTTGGTATTCTATTTTTCAGTTAATCCTTTTTTCCAGTAGTCCAGTTCATAAATGTGCAATGTCACTTTGACCTGATAAAGCGCATTTGTCCTGATTTAGCACATCTTTATTAGGTCAATGTGTTTCTATGCGATTAATATAAGGAGTAACTGATAAAACCTACATTAAGACCTGTGAGACCGTCAAGTTTGCACATCCACCCAGTATGAAAAAAGTCTTAACTTACTTTTTGCTGGATAACCCTTAAGCCGTAGACGGCGCAGCATGCGACCAGGGAAATCCTTGATGAAACTGCGAGGATGCCCGGACTTTTCCGAGTGTTCGTGGGTCGCACAAGTCGTACTATTGGTTTTGTCGTGCACTGGCTTGGTTTTATTTTAAGAGCAACATTCATTTATAGCGCAAGAAATGCACAATTTGTAGGACAGGAATGAAAACGGTTATACTTCCAAGCCCTTTGGGAACATTCCACTGCGGATTTGGGAATATATTTGTGCGTCACTGATGAGGCCAAATTGGTCGAAGCTAGCCTGCCTGTCCCAGAAAAAATAACTTGTAAACTCCACAGTTTTCAATTCTGTTTTGTAGACCTTGCTTCCAAAGGATTACCATTTTATAGAACAGGGAATCTTTATGACTTTGATTAGTTGAGCCCCGCCAAGCGAATTTGTGTCTTCGAGCATTCCGTCATGACAAATTTTAACTGCGCATGCCCAGCCATTCAGAGGGGCCATGGATATGGCTTTCTGTCTGAAGGTTCCTCTTGATTCACTGCTTGTATGAGCGAGCAGCGAAGGTTCTAGCGAGACTGCGCGGATGCTCGCATAGGCGATAAGTACCAAAACCAGTGCTTCGGCTGAAGTGCACGACCCGCCGGATGCTTTTAGCTTTATGAGTGTTACCATATATGGGTGTGGCGGCCATTTTGGTCATGTGACCTGGACCTAAAACGGTTCCCCCAATAAATACGCCTTGTCGTAAGGAGCAAAAATATATCTTATACTTTAGTACTGTATTCTGAATCGTTTGCAGGATAAAATGCATTCTCACTTTTCCAATACAAAAGCATATGTGTCAAAGTTTGACTCGGGCACAAAGTAGGTCAAGGTCAACCCAGGGTCACCATTTTAGCAATTTATGATGGGCCTACGTCCCAGATGCTGTTTATCAAGTTTCGTGGAAATCTGCCCAGTGGTTCTGGAGAAGACTATTTTTGAAGGGTTTTTACCATATATGGCTTGTCGGCCCTTTTGGTCATGTGACCTGGACCCCATGAGCAAATTTTGGTTTCCCCCATCCCATAGAGGCTCCATATGAAATTTGACTTCAATCGGCCCAACGGTTTCCGAGGAACAGTTCGAAAATTTTCACATTTTTCGCCTCGGCGACGCTATACTAAATGGAATGTAATATTTCGCAAGTTCATTGGTTAGATCTCATTGATATCTATCAGTATGCCAAAAATTGTTTAAATATTCCAAACGGTTAAGTCACTATCACCAATTTCCACAAACGGGTTACGGACGGACAGACACAGGCCATATATGGCTTGGCGGCCATTCTGGTCATGTGACCTGGACCCCATGAGCTTTGGTTTCCCCCATCCCATAGAGGCTCCATATGAAATTTGACTTCAATCGGCCGAACGGTTTCCGAGGAGAAGCAGTTCGAAAATTTTCATATTTTTCGCCTCGCCGAGGCTATACTAAATGGAATGTAATATTTCGCAAGTTCATTGGTTAGATCTCATTGATATCTATCAGTATGCCAAAAATTGTTTAAATATTCCAAGCGGTTAAGTCACTATCACCAATTTTCACAAACGAGTTACGGACGGACAGACAGACTGACAGAATGACCGAATGACACGGTGATTTTAGGGCACTCTTAGAAAATCAACCGACTTCAGTCGGTCGCTTTTTCTGCGGGTCGTGCAATCGCTTGACGGGGCCCAGTTAGTTCTAACTTATTTTTGTGACCGTAAATTCGTGTGACTATAAATTTGTAATAACCTTGCTGTAGTTTCTCCGTTCTATTCATTCTTTTTATTTGAATCTTGTTTTTTTTTTTTTAGCTCACCTGACCGAAGGTCATGGTGAGCTTTTGTGACAGTAAGATGTCCGGCGTCGTCGTGCGTCGTGCGTCGTGCGTCGTCCGTCGTCCGTCGTGCGTCGTCCGTGCGTAAACTTTTTCTTGTGAACACACTAGAGGCCACAGTTTTGGTCCAATTATCATCAAACTTGCTCAGAATGATAATCATGACAATATCTCGGTCAAGTTCGAATTTGGGTCATGTCGGGTAAAAAAGTAGGTCAGTAGGTCAAATCATAGAAAAACCTTGTGAACACTCGAGAGGCCACAATTTTGGTCCAATCATCATCAAACTTGCTCAGAATGATCATTGTGACAATATTTTAGTGAAGTTTGAATATGGATCATGTCGGCTTAAAAAGTAGGTCAGCGGGTCAAATCATAGAAAAACCTTGTGAACACCCTAGAGGCCACAATTTTGGTCCAATCATAATCAAACTTGCTCAGAATGATCATCATGACAATATCTTGGTCAAGTTCGAATATGGGTCATGTCCGGTCAAAAAGTAGGTCAGTAGGTCAAATCATAGAAAAACCTTGTGAACACTCTGAAGGCCACTGTTTTGGTCCAATTATCATGAAACTTGCTCAGAATGACCATTGTGACAATATTTCAGTCCAGTTCGAATATGGGTCATATCGGGTTAAAAAGTAGGTCAGCGGGTCAAATCATATAAAAACCTTGTGAACACCCTAGGGGCCACAATTTTGGTCCAATCTTAATCAAACTTGCTCAGAATGATCATCATGACAATATCTCGGTCAAGTTTGAATATGGGTCAAATGGTTCCGGTCCGTTGCACATCTAGGTCACAGGAGCCAAAAACAGATTTTTTTCACCAAAAACTTAAAAAATCTTCTTCTCTGAAACCACAAGGCCCAGGTCTTTGTTATTTGGTATGAAGCTTCATCTAGTGGACCCCTACCAAGATTGTTCAAATTATAGTGCTGGGGCCAAAAATGCCCCCGCACGGGGGCCCTTTGGTTTTACATAGGCTTATATAGGGAAAATCTTTAAAAATCTTCTTCTCTGAAACCACAAGGCCCAGGACTTTGATATTTGGTATGAAGCTTCATCTAGTGGACCCCTACCAAGATTGTTCAAATTTGAGTGCTGGGACAAAAAATGCCCCCGCCACGGGGCCCTTTGGTTTTACATTGGCTTATATAGGGAAAATCTTTAAAAATCTTCTTCTCTGAAACCACAAGGCCCAGGTCTTTGATATTTGGTATGAAGCTTCATCTAGTGGACCCCTACCAAGATTGTTCAAATTATAGTGCTGGGGCCAAAAATGCCCCCGCCCCAGGGCCCTTTGGTTTTACATAGGCTTATATAGGGAAAATCTTCAAAACTCTTCTACTCTGAAACCACAAGGCCCAGGACTTTGATATTTGGTATGAAGCTTCATCTAGTGGACCCCTACCAAGATTGTTCAAATTATAGTGCTGGGACAAAAAATGCCCCCGCCACGGGGCCCTTTGGTTTTACATTGGCTTATATAGGGAAAATCTTTAAAAATCTTCTTCTCTGAAACCACAAGGCCCAGGTCTTTGATATTTGGTATGAAGCTTCATCTAGTTGACCCCTACCAAGATTGTTCAAATTGCAGTGCTGGGGCCAAAAATGCCCCCGCCCCGGGGCCCTTTGGTTTTACATAGGCTTATATAGGGAAAATCTTAAAAAATCTTCTTCTCTGAAACCACAAGGCCCAGGTCTTTGATATTTGGTATGAAGCTTCATCTAGTGGACCCCTACCAAGATTGTTCAAATTTTAGTGCTGGGACAAAAAATGCCCCCGCCACGGGGCCCTTTGGTTTTACATGGGCTTATATAGGGAAAATCTTTAAAAATTTTCTTTTCTGAAACCACAAGGCCCAGGACTTTGATATTTGGTATGAAGCTTCATCTAGTGGACCCCTACCAAGATTGTTCAAATTTTAGTGCTGGGACAAAAATGCCCCCGCCACGGGGCCCTTTGCTTTTACATTGGCTTATATAGGGAAAATTTTTAAAAATCTTCTTCTCTGAAACCACAAGGCCCAGGTCTTATATATTTGGTATGAAGCTTCATCTAGTGGACCCCTACCAAGATTGTTCAAATTATAGTGCTGGGGCCAAAAATGCCCCCGCCACGGGGCCCTTTGGTTTTACATAGGCTTATATAGGGAAAATCTTTAAAAATTTTCTTCTCTAAAACCACAAGGCCCAGGACTTTGATATTTGGTATGAAGCTTCATCTAGTGGACCCCTACCAAGATTGTTCCAATTTTAGTGCTGGGGCCAAAAATGCCCTGCCCCGGGGCCCTTTGGTTTTACATAGGCTTATATAGGGAAAATCTTTAAAAATCTTCTTCTCTGAAACCACAAGGCCCAGGACTTTGATATTTGGTATGAAGCTTCGTCTAGTGGACCCCTACCAAGATTGTTCAAATTATAGTGCTGGGACAAAAAATCCCCCCCTGCCACGGGGCCCTTTGGTTTTACATAGGCTTATATAGGGAAAATCTTTAAAAATCTTCTTCTCTGAAACCACAAGGCCCAGAACTTTGATATTTGGTATGAAGCTTCATCTAGTGGACCCCTACCAAGATTGTTCAAACTATAGTGCTGGGGCAAAAAATGCCCCTGTCCCGGGGCCCTTTGATTTTACATAGGCTTATATAGGCAAAATCTTTAAAAATCTTCTTCTCTGAAACCGCTAGGCCCAGGTCTTTGATATTTGATGTGTAGCTTCATCTAGTGGACCTTTGACAAGATTGTTCAAATTTTAGCCTTTGTTGATGTTTGGTATGAAGCTTCACCTTTACGACCTCCCTCAACATTATGTACATTAAAGCCCTGGGGCCAATAATGGCCCTCTCTGGGGCCCACTTGTTACACTATGGATCAGGTGAGCGATCCAGGGCCATCATGGCCCTCTTGTTTTTTTTGTCCAACTTATTGTTGTGACTGTAAATTCGTGTGACTGTAAATTCGTAACAACCTTGCTGTTGTTTTTTTCCATTCTATTCATGTGAATGTTTTTAGTCAAATAAAAGTGTATCTACAATATTGTTTGTAGTCCTGCCTATTCCCAGTTTGCAGAAATTTCAGAAAGAACCACACTTTTCCCGATTATGCACATCAGTCGTTGATGCGCATTCCGAGAAAAATGGTCTTATTCGAGAAATGATAGTGAAAATTTAATAGCTCGGACACTTGTTTTAGTCAGAGTTTGATCGAGGGTGGTTATATAATCACAGTACCAGAACTGGAGATATAATGATAATCATTTTGGGAGGTCTTTTCGCTTTTCTATAAAATAAATGTGTGTTGTGTGACTCGATGAGGCGATTCTAATGAGTACAAACAACATACATTTTCAAAAAGAATTAAGAAATATGTCAATAAATTTTCAGCTTTAGATATCGGCCCACGCCCATCGGGGCTTGAAGAAATAGATGGGCTGCATGGTGGTTCCACGCAGAGCTGAAATCGACCGCACACGAGTACTGGTAAACCGCTTAGAGGAGCTACATGTAAGCCTGCTCAGGCAAAGCGGTGCGAGTCGGACCGCGTGTCTTTCAAATGCTTTTTGCAAGCGGGCCAAATTGCCATATACGTCACAGCTTTATTTGTGTTACAATAGGGTGACTTGGTTTACCTTTTTGTTGATGGAATATTCCAAGGCAGGTGCAAACGATAGCTCCGCCCTGTCAGTCTTAACTGCGACTACTATAAACAGTGTAGATCCAGATCAGGTGCCACAGAACTGATCTCGATCTATACAGTTTGCTTCTGTGTATTTTTCACAGCAGACGACATTTTAAAATATTTTTTTTCTAATTTTCCCAGAAAACAGGATTTGACTTCTCATGCAAACTGTCTCCTTTGGAGACAGTTTGCACGAGATGTCAAGTCCTGTTTGAAGACAATTTGCATGAGATGTCAAGTCCTGTTTTCTGGGAAAAATAAAAAAATTTAAACAATGTGTCGTCTGCTGATTTAGCCCAGACAGTGGTAACGGTCAAAGTCAAAGCATTTTCGTAAAAGCCTCCACAAAACAAACCTGACACCCCTATAATTTGAAATAGACCCACCATAAGCTATTAGGTGGAATAATCTTTTGTCAAATACGGGTTAAGGGCGGGAAACGTGACCTTACCGTAAAAATCCTAGTTCAGACACTATGAGAACTTGCTGCGATTCTCCAAATTTGTTTTACGATCAAGCAAGGAATCCAAAAGGTACAGACGGAATGGCTAACACTATAGACCCTGATCAGACTGCTCATTCAGATCTGTGTCTGCACTGTTTAGGCATATCTGGCCAAATATTTAGGTACATTACGGTATTTCTTGTTAGAATCATACGCTATGGTACTTGTTAGGTCGTTATTATTATTATTATTTTTATTATTATTATTATTATTATTATTATTATACTTTCAGGTAGTTCTGGACAGATAGCAGCCATGGTCGACCTGACAGATACAAACTATTCTGGCAGGAAACCGATGGTTCCTAAACCCTGTGGTTTGTGTGGTAAACTTTTTCCATCTGCGGCGCACCTCTCCATGCATATGCGTATTCACACAGGCGACAAACCATACAGATGTGACATTTGTGGGAAGCGGTTCAACCAGAAAGGAAACTTGCGGCGCCATACTCATGGCGTTCATAATCAGATACCTTAACCCACTCTGTACTAGTGGACTCTTCCATTGCTATATGTTGGGCAAGTCCATCTGTCATACAGGGGGTGGAAGGCCCATTTTTTCATTTTTATTCAGTTGTGACGGAAAAGTCTGTTAGCAAATAGTGCAGGCTCTGATCTGGGCCTGCACTGTTTGCCAAGGTGCCCCTATAGGGGTTTCCCAACCCTTAACCTGCTGAACATATTAACTTGGCTGCACATATTACCAGCTATCAGCAAATCAGATTACTTGATATGTTATATTAATTCAATTCACAAACTGCATGGAAAACAGTGTAGATCATGAACAGAGAAGCCATCTGATCGGGATATACATTGTTTGCAAAGGTAGGGGTTGTCGTGAACAGCAGAATAAGGATTAAGTTAGTTTGACTGATGGATTTCATCTTTGACACAAAAGTGTGACGTCAGGTGGGTGTTGGGGATTATCCCGGGGCGCTGCATATTAACCATTCCACCCCCTGAGTCTTTGTAGGGGATTTCCCCAGGTTTAAAATCTTCAGGGGAATGGGAACACCTTCACGGGAGGCAACTCCTGCAAAAGTAGTTTTGCCTCCCATGTCAATAGGGGTTTATTCTTAAAGGAAAGAATTTGCTCCTAAGGAGCAAATTCTTTCCTTTAAGAGTAGACCTTTTTTTCAGTGGGACAGGGCTTATAGAAAAGCGAACAGGAAGTCCCGAAATTTGTCTCCCTTCAAAAATTGGCGAAAAAATCTGCCAGGTGTTCCAATTACATTCTTGTAACCAATAATCCTACTCAGGTTGGCAAGCAGTGTAGATCCTGGTGAGACGACTAATTGTGAACCGTCTCAATCGGACCTGTACTATTTCCATAGGTACCTGTACCCGGGTCTGCAGGGTTGAGAGGGCTATGTCAGTTGTGGGTTTGTACCGGACTGTTGGATTTTACCGTATTGGCATTATGGGGTTTCCGGATCTACTGCACGGGTTTTCGAAAGACGTAAGCTAAAGGGAACTTGTCTGTAAAAATATATTCGGGCGCATAGTCCTCGTGTTTTGGGAAATAAACAGGACGCATGCAAAGCATTCTTATGGAAAATGCTTTCTGTATGACACGTTTTTGGAACAGACAAAACGAATTTAACCCATTTTTTTAGAGTGACCTCGTCCTGTTCTTAGTTCTCAGATTGAGCAGACTGAGTGATTAATTGAATGGCTCAACCGTTTGAACAGTGCAGGCCCTGATTAGATGCCGCAGAACACGAAGTCACAGTCTGACCCGGGCTTGCACTGTTTGGCTTTTCCCATGTTTGGCCTTCCCGTCTATAGATATTTTTAAAGCTGTGCATGATGGGTGTTTTACCAGCAGACGACATTTTGAAATATTTTTCCCAGACATTTTATTTTTGTTATGGTTTGTCTTTAAGTGTGTGTATCGTTTGGTTTAACAGCACTCGTATGTGGTCGGTTTCAGCTCTGCGTGGAAGCAACACGCAGCCCATAGCATATGGTTAGAAAAATGCGTATTTATCATATGACGTTCCTTCTGACAGTGTAATAACGTCATGTATTATATTCCGTAATCCACGAGTGGATTAAAAATGCAAATTAGTAAGATACGCCCCGTAACGTTACATGTACGACGTCCTTCACGACGTAGCGTTTACTAATGGCGGAATATTGACATTTTGTAAACAATCGTGAATAAAATGCGTTTTAAATGTATTATGATAAATGGAATCTTGCATTCGTGCTCATGTATTATTGAATTAATTAAACTCGTTCGGCAAGCCTCGCATTTTATCCATTTTCCTCAACTCATTTAATAAATTCCATAATACATGAACACTCATGTAAGATCCTCTATGTTAACGTGTATGTGTATTTATCTTGGTCAAGTTCAATAAATTGTTCATCAGCTGGGGTGTTAGTCATTGGACAGTAGGTTAACCCAGCAGGCACACGTCGCTAGGGCAACGTCAAATCGACGTCGGTGCAACGTCAATACGTTGTTCCGACGTAGATGTGACGTTGCATAAACGTCATGACGTTGTGCCGACGTCGGTATGACGTCAAAATTACGTCATGTGCCTGCAGGTTAGTATGTCAGTGTCAAAGTATAACCATCTTTTTTCAAGCTAAACTGTACATTTGTGGAATCTTCAGTGGAAATCAGTGGCAAAAAAAAAGTTTTATACCCAGCAGGCACATGGCGTAACTGCGACGTCACATTAACGTCGATGCAACGACGTCAAGGCGCTTATGCAACGTCACATCTACGTCGGTGCAACGCCATGATGTTGCACCGACGTTGATTTGACGTTGCCCTAGCGACGTGTGTCTGCTGGGATAGTATCAGTGGCCGAATAAGTTAATTCTTCCAGAACTTGCCGGGGTCGGCAACATTCTTTCCCGTCATTCTCTCCCATCCGCTGATTCAAGAACGGCAGTTGATATAAGTCGGCACAGGAGGTACGATTAGATAAACTACTAACCGGCTCGATAGGATCTAAAACAGCGTCGACTAAACGGTAGAACTACAAAACAAATTGTTCTGCCAGCTTTTCAAATTTCTGTCATATACGGCTCTAGATGCATTCTGTAGTTGGGCAAGCCCCCAATGAACAGAACTACAAGGATCTAACACTAGTGGTGACTTCATATGAAGTTAATGAAACGAGCTTTCGGCGAGTTTAAAAATTTTCATATGAAATCACCATAAGTCTAAGATTTTGTTTGTCATATACCGATTTGAATTTAATTTTATTGCCGACGAAGTTCAGATGCTATGGGGTTGTCACTGTTGTCACTGACGGCCCAAGTAACCGTGTTTTTTAAGACTTAGCATTGAAATCAATGCACATCTGAAACAAATAAATAGAGGATATTTGATTTTTTCAGTGTAAGATCGAATTTTATTTCACCGAATGAACAACAACTACGCCACTCGTGAAAATACCAGTTTGGGTGTTCATGAGTGAAATAAAATTTGATGTTACACTGAAAAAATCAAATTTTCTATTTCTTACATGCTTCAAAATGGCAATATTCAGCTTCACTAATCGTGTCACTCACCATCAGAGAAAACTAACTTTGTTCCTGGTCGTTTCGCGTCAATTTAGTGGTGCCCATCGTATTTACTGGGTAAAATATTGGGTGTAAACTAAAAGTTTGCATCTGAGAAATAGCCCGGGATGGTAAATACCAAAACTATTTCATCTTGTGTGTGTGTGTATGTAAAATACTTATGGCATTTACCTAAAAAGGGGTAAATATCCTCTGTTTATTACAGTTGTGGTCAAGTGGAATTGACAAACATGAGACCCGCCATTTTGCCAGGGAGACAAATTTCGGAACTTCCTGTTCGTTTTAGCACATCCAGAGCTGAAGGCTGTAGAGGAACTTACAGGATAGAAAGTGGTCCGTCGGCGTCGGCGGTAGCGGCGTCTGCATCGCAGTCAACATTTAAAAAAGCTCCTGGCGTAGGGTGATGGGGGTTTAAAGTTTGTTCATAAGTACTGGGTCACATGACCAAGATACCTATACATGAAAAAAAAAAAAAAAACACTTTTGATTGAAAATCGTGTCCTCAGAATTGAATGGGTGATGATCTTGAAACCTGCCGCTGGAATGCAGCCTTGGGGACTCGGGGCTTTATCAGGTTTGTTCAAATGATGATCTTTAGTTGATCTTGACCGATGCATGGGCATAAAAAGAAAACAATGACCGATTTCAAACTAATTTGGCAAAAGGCCGGGGATGGACCTCAACCAAGCCATTATTGTCTGTTGAAAAAAAAAAAACATGGCCAACAGAGGACAAGTTCCTTTTCGCCCACTTGTGCTCCTGGTGAGCGTAGCGGCTCATGAGCCTCTTGTGCCATAAATAAAGGGGTCTACCATTATAGGAAAAAAATAAGGGTAGATCCCTATCGATATGGGAGACAAAAGTATATTTTGAAGAGTTGTCTACTTTAAGATGGGTTCAATCCCCTGACGGATGTGACGTCTAATGTCAAGTTTTCTTTCTAGATTTATTTACAGATTTGTCAGTAAGCAGACTACAGCATAAACCAGCTCGTCATGTGTGCGGTGAGTGTGGTAAAGAATTCCACCGACGCTGGGATCTAAACAACCACCAAAGGATACATACTGGTGATAAACCTTACGAGTGTAACGTCTGCAAGAGGCGGTTTAATGTTAAAAGTAATCTGAGGTGTCACATGGTCACCCACAAGGTTCGTTATGCCCGGATGTAATCATTAACGTTTTAATACCAAGTGGCGAACACACCAACAGCCAGTATGGGACGAGCAGAAAAGACTGGTCGTGAAACGACTACCAGAACACACGTATGAATATTCATGACAGATCAAAGGGTTTTTTTTTATCAAAGACGTCGCGCCTGAGAATGTAATAACACCATGTATTAAATTCGGTGAAGCACCAGTGGAATAAACATGCAAAGTAGTTAGATACGCCCCGTCACGTTACACGTACGCCGTCCTTAATGACGTCGCGGTTTACTAATGGCGGAATTTTGATATGTTTATAAAAAAATCGTTAATAAAATACGTTTTAAATGTCATATAATAAATAGAATCTTGCATTCGTGCTCATGTATTATTGATTTTTTTAAACTCGTTGAGGAAAAGGCATAGATTGCTCGGCAAAGCACCGCTTTTTATACCTTTTCCTCAACTCGTTTAATAAATTCAATAATACATGAAAACTAATGTTAGATACTCTGGGAACCAAATGTTTGACAGAAAGATTGCAATTACAAATAGAGTTTATGAGCGGAATCCTATAGGCATATGGATATGAATGACAGATCTGTCATTTTTAGCTGGCACAGATGTTTTCAAGCTACAACCGACTTACACTACTAAAACGTGTGTCCGCACAAAATGGAGTCCGGCTAATATTCAGTTTTTGCCGCAGTTTCACTAAAATGATACCTTTGAACATTTTTCGAGCATGTTTGTATAGATCTGTCGGTTTAAGTTGAAAAATTCCATGCATTATCCGATGACATATGCCTTTTAAAAAAACGAAAAATGGTAATCCACGAAGTCAGCCAGTTGAAAAATGGCGTGTTATTTATCATAAAAGTTTTTAAGCTGAAGACATTCAGAATGTTTCCTTATTTGTCAGAAAAAATCGGACTAAGCATTTCATATGAACAGCTGGCATGAAATGCATTATGAAAACACGCTTGTACAAATACATTATAAATTTTACAGTCGAAAAAAAAGAGCAAATTTTAAGACGAAAACTTATGATATTTTTCTTATTTCTGCTCAAAATATTCATTGTGCGTACCCGTTAGAACCGTCTCATCGAGGCGGTTCTAACAAGTACCCAAAATCTACATTTTGAGTAGAAATAAGAAAATAAGGTTTACCCCTGTATACCCCAGTTTAACTATAGTTCAAGGGGGTCAAAGTTATATAGGCGTGTTTTCGAAATGATGAAGTCACGTTTTCTCTGGCAAAATAGAACTGAATAAAATAAAATAAAATGGCATCTGCTACTGATTCGCCCTTTAAACCCGAGTGTCTAAAGTGCACCCTTCCATCACTAAATTTTGGCACATTTGGAGCCATCTCATAAGGTTCTACACTGTTTGCATTAGATTCTGTACCGGGCTACAAGGTTTGAATGGTTAAGATATCAATACGACCTAATCAAAGGCAAGAAACTGCAACCGTGTAGTGGAAAGCAAGCAATCATACTGTCCTATCAAGTTATCACTGTCTAAATTTACTTTTGTGCGTTTGATAGGCCATTTGAAACCTATTGCACCATATATGTTGAAAATATGCCATTGCACCATATATGTTGAAAATATGCCAACGCATTTTAGCCGGAGCACAGCATTTCCTACAATTAACATGTGCGCCAAGCGAAGATTAAGCTCAGCCTGCACATCCGCGAAGTCTGATCAGTCGGCGTTGTGTGCTCTAAGGATAGGGCCCAATGCTCCTTCACGCAGCAATAGAAATCTCTAGTCAGACTATACGAATGCGCAGGCTTATCTGATTATTCGCTGGCCGCACATGTAAATTGTAGGAAATACTGTGTCTCGGCTCATCTGCTAAAAAAAATGGGTGACTTCTAGCATGTGCCCAACGAAGACTCAGATCAGCCTGCGAAGACACAGATCAGCCTGTGACAATCTGATCAGTGTCTTCGCTGTCCGCTATCATTACGGAAACACGCCTATTCAAATGTGTTGACAATATTACCAACAAAAATAAAAAAATCCAATAAAAATTCTGATATTTAACATATTTCTACTCAAAACAGTTTTTGGGAACTCGTTAGAACCTCGGCGAGGCGGTTCTAACGAATACCCATATTCTATGTTTTTTGAGCAGGTAAGTTTTTTGCAAAACATATTTTAAGTAAATAGTATAGACCCTCTAAACCCCAGTTTTACCAAGCGATTTTGGTACTTATCGCCTATGCGAGCAGCGAAGGTTCAGGCGAGCCTGCGCATCCGCGCAGTCTCGCCAGAACCTTCGCTGCTCGCTCATACAAGCAGTGAATCAAGAGGAACCTTCAGACGGAAAACCATATCCCTGGCTCCTCTGAATGACTGGGCATGCGCAGTTAAAATTTGTCATGACGGAATGCTCGATGACACAAATTCGCTTGGCGGGGCTCGTATAAATTCGGGGGTTAAGGATGCGTGTTTTCATGAAATTTTGATTGGTACTGGCATCAAGTTTCTCCAGACTGACAGAGAAGACCTGAGTGTTGCGTTGGCTGCCTGGCCTCAGTTTCTATGGTCTTAAGTCTTTAAAGTACGTCGGTTGGTGCCATGTCGGACCCTGTCGGTTTTCTTTTGCTTCAACATTTCAGTTATTTTATGCTACCGAGTCCTTATCGTTGTTTCATCTCCGAATTTGTTTGCATATTATGTTCTCGGAGATGTTGCACGGATGAGTAAGAAACCATTCATGTGGACTGACCAAATTACTTCCTCCTTATATAATTAACAGGACTCCATTTCAAAATTCACGGGTGTTAGGTTGTGTTTTCTTCAAAAACTATTCAGAAAATAGCTCAACTCTTTCCAAAAAGTGTAGGCCCTGATCAGACGCCGCGTTCTGCGGCGTCTGTTCTGGTCCTGCACAGTTTGCCACACCAAGTAAAAAATCTTTTACTGGCCGGTCTAAAGCGTTGCTTCTGTTGTGGTTAATGCGCATCTTCGCCAGCCCGTGACTACCTTCCCGTACTCACACCGGTAGGTCAAGGGTGCGTAAGGGAACGTAGTAGGCTCATTTCACATGGCTTGCGAAGACCGTCTTTGCTAGGGCGCTGTTTGCAATTGTGCATGCCCATATACGAAGTCTGGAGTGGTCAATCTACAGATATACGGGTGTTAGCCTGTTAGGTGACTTGTTTTGTCTGTGGTAAGTTTTACCAAGTTCTTTAAGCAAATGGTATAGACCCAGATCATCTCTGCCCAAAAAGGAACGTTAGGCAAAACTAGGTTAATTACATATCTATGCATAACAGAAAACAGTTGCTCTGTCTCGAAGTCTAACTGTTGGTTTTCTTTTTGCTCCGGCATTTCAGTGGTTTCTTGCTGTCGAGTCCTCACCGTTGTTTCATGCTCACGGAGATGTTAGGAGTTCATGCGGACTGAACAAATTACTTGTCTAAATCGCGACGGAAGTAAGGGCGAGGATTGCGACCGCGTAAAATAGATTTAAGCCCCCACAGTAGAATTCGTTTCACTGTCCGTTCCAATCGCGGTTTATTTTTGTTAGTGTGTGGATGGCTTTTCGCTATTCATGTTTCCATTAGGGTCTGTTTGGTGTCTCTGATGGGATCTGTAGGTTAATTGTATTGATTCCTGATCATTGCCTTCACTTCTATTTTTAAAGCACCAAAATCAACAAACAAATCACAGAAAATATACATGTACATGTACTTTAAGGAGAAATAACAAAACAAAAAAAATATAAATACAGAAAAATTAAAAAAAAAAAAAAAAAAACGACTGAAATAGCCAGCTAATTAGAAGGGGTATGAAACAAAAGAGCTTAAGATAAAAGATATAGCAGTTTTCATCACGAAAACACGCCTATATAATTTGGACCCCTTGAACCCCACTTTTATATAGTAAAACTGGGGTTTACAGGGGTAAACCTTATTTTTCTTATTTCTTCTCCAAAATATAGATTGTGGGCACTCGTTAGAATCGCCTCGATGAGGCGGTTCTAAACAGTACCCACAATATATATTTTGAGAAATAAGAAAAATATCACAATTTTTCATCTTAAAATTTCCATGTTCGGCGATAGAGGTTATAATGTTTTTGTATAGGCGTGTTTTCGCAATGAAAAAAAGGAATGAATCACAAAAATATTTGCATAACTCTTGCATTAGACCTCGCCGGGACCCAATGGGTTCGAGACTGGTCAAAATATCAATATAACAAAAAAAAAAAAAAAAAAATGATAAATAAGCAAGCTCATGAGGAAAAGTCACATGTCGAAATGGCGATCAGCAAAGGCTCAGACCAGACTGCGCCTAAGCGCAGACTCGTCTGAGTCTCTGCTGGTCGCAGACATTTTAGAGGACACCTTGAGTAAGTTTTCTGCATGCATCTAGTTCTATTTTCTGACTGCACTTGCGAGCGTATGGAGAGCAAAAAATCAGAGAATCCTTACATGGTTAGGCTCAAACGGCGCGAAAATAAATGGACAATCGAGTCTTATTCCGCTGAATAATTAATTTATCCACACCTATTGCTGATTTTGAACCAATCAGATTACTTGATGTAATTTATTCCTACAAATTCACAGACTGAATGTCAAACAGTGTAGATCCTGATCGGTTGGCTACAGAAGCCATCTGATCTGGATCTACACTGTTTTCAAAGTAGGAGATCTTGTGAACAGCAGGATAAGGGTTAAAATGTCCGAAAATGGCATCTGTTTATGTCGTCTGCTGAGTTTTCTAACAAAGATTGCCAATAGGCTCCTAGAGGAGCAGTCTGGTCTAGCCCACAAAGTAGACGACAATTGTTGTGATTGGCATCTTAAGGGGTAGAGAAAAGAAATGAACCAGATCACGACAAAACCTACAATAAGACATGTGCGCCCTATGAAGACTCAGATCAGCCTGCGCATCCGCGCAGTCTGATCAGAGCCTTCGTTGTGCGCATTAAGACAGCTAAGGGCCCAATGCTCCTCCATGCAGCAGGATAAGTCTCTGGTTGGACTATATGGATGAGCAGGCTGATCTGAGTCTACGATGGGCGCACATGTCTTATTGTAGGTTTTGTCGTGCGCTGCCGCATACTGTTAAGTTTAATATAGTAGCATTAGATGATGTCTTCTTCGCTTTCTCTGCCAAAGTTGAAATTCATCAGTGTATGCGCTGTGGTCCATACATCGCACCTCGGCTGAAAAAAGTACACAAGGTTGGCTTTTGAGCTCACACTCTGAACGCAGGCAAAAGTGAACATGAGCCGAACACTGTCGATTTCGTATTTCAGACTGTTGTGGTGGTGATGGGTTTTGACTTTTCAGCAGACATATCGGTCTGGCAGCCAGACTGCAAAAGGTTCTGCACAATAGCGGCAAAACAGAGGATGATGACGATAACGACGAAGAAAAAGAAGAAAGTGATGATGATGATGATGATGATGATGATGATGATGATGATGATGAAAAGACTTACGCTCCTGGCCATTTTATATGAAATTTATCAAGCATTTTTTCTTGCAACTTAAGGGTTGAGTGCCGTTCGGTGAAGGTTGAATGTCTCCTAGTGCTTCAGCATAGTGCAGTTTATATTTCCATTATGACAAAAAGACTCGCACTCCTGGCCATTTTATATGAAATTTACGAAACTCGCCAAGGCTCGTTTCATAACTTCCATATGAAATGACCATGAGTGTGATCCTCTATCTAATCAGATACATTCGCGAATATATTAGCCGAAATACAGGGACCATTCATGTTTTTCATGCATTAATATTTCCTGCGTCACGTGTAGGTTGTTTGCAGGCGAGGCCACTGGACATTTTTACATTCTTCGAGGGCCTTGCAAATTTTCAAGCATTAAAGTCGCTATTCTTGCATAACTCACTAGCCCTGGGGTAGTTTATCGAAAAGATCAAAGTTCAAACATCATTCTCACATAGGGCCCTGGCAAGTGTTGATGCATCAACAAGCATGAATTAATTTTATACTTATATATACCTGCCAGCAGTAACTGTTTTAAAACTTCCCAAACGTCTTGTCTCGCTGCTGTCTGTTCATCTAGTAAGCTCAAGACATCATCGCCAAACTCTGCAATGAAAACGATCTTACAAATTTTTGTAACCGATAATTTTTTTTTTCAAGAATATTTGAGTCGGGGCACAGCATTTCCTACAATTAACATGTGCGTCCAGCGAAGTATCAGATCAGCCTGCACATCCTATAGTCTGACCAGAGACTTCTCTTGCCTCATGAAGGAGCATTGGGCCCTTAGCTATCCTAAGAACGCACAACAAAGACTCTGATCAGACTGCGCGGATGCGCAGGCTGATCTGAGTCTTCGTTGGGCGCACATGTCTTGTAGGTATTGTCCCGTGCTGGCTCATTTCATATTAATCGAAGGTGGGCGAAAACCGGAGAGCCGAAAAAAATCTCCCGATATCCGAAAGCATATAATGCTCTTGCGATTGTGTCCCACGGTTAAAAAGCATTCTTACCATTAGGTTTCATTATAAAAAAATATTAAAGGATCTCCTAATTGTCATTTTCAAAACAGGAAATCTTCTGGACTTTGTTTGCTTGCCTACTGAATAAATCTGCCAAAGAAAGGGCCCCAACTCAGCTGTCACAAAGGGAGATAAATCTGTCAAATTGCATGATAGAGTTATGGAACTTAGTCAGAATGTAGCTCTTGCTATGATACTGATGTGGAGTTGTGTCATGTTTCATGAGGCTGGGCCAAATATTTTTGGAAATACCAAGGGTAAAGTGTTTTGTTAAATTTTCGAAAAATAGGTCAAAGTTCAAAGGTCACAGATCAAATACTTTGATATCAGTGGAAGGGTCTTGCCACAAGGATTTTGAAAGCTGTATTGTTTGTGGTATTAAAGTAAGAGACCAAAATATTTTCTTGAAACGGGCGTTTTTTTTCTTAAGTCACAAAGGGATATAAATCAGTCAAACTCCACGACAGGGAAATGGAACTTGGTTAGAGTGAAGCTTTTGTGATCATACAGATCTGTGTCAAGTTTCATGAGGCTAGAACAAATATTTTCGAAAATATGGCCAAGGTTAAAGTTTCTGGTTAGGTTTTCGCAAAATAAGTCAAGGTCAAAGGTTTATAAGCTTGGTATCAGTGGAATGTTATTGTCCCAAGAAACATCCATGCGAAATTTGAAGGCGGAGAGAAAAGGGGAGATAATTCAGGTCAAATTGCATGAAAGAGATATGGAACTTGGATAGAATGTAGCTCTTGTGATGATATGTGTGTGAAGTTTGAGGAAGATAGGCCAAATACTTTTTGGAAATATGGTCAAGGTTATAACTTTTGGTTAATTTTTCCAAAAATAGGTCAGAGGTCAAGGTCACAGGTCAAAACGTTTGGTATCAATGGATAGGTCTTGTCCCAAGGAACATCCATGTGAATGAGAAGAAAAATGTGTTTCAGAAAAAAATGAAAAGGGGAGATAATTCAGCCAAAATCAACAATACAGTTATGGCCCTTGGTCTGACGGTAGCTTATGTGATGGTGAGTATGTGTATGAAGTTTGATGAGGCTAGGTCAAATACTTGTGAAGTTATAGCCAAGGTCACCACTGCTGATGTTTGGGAATGTGTGGCGGCCGTAAAAAGTCTCCCTGCCCTACATCATAGTGTAGTTTATATTTTCTTGTCCTTTGGGATCATTGATTCCATTGTGGAATTTTGAGGGTCACTGATGAGGCCTAATTGGCCGAAACTAGCAGTCTGGCCCAGAAAACATGTACACTCCATATTTTTCAGTTCGGTGGTGTATTCCTTGCTTCCAAAGGACAACCATTCTATAGAACATAAGTCTTTTTCAAAACAACGACAACAGAGGCGCTGCAGTTAAGAATTAGCTCGAAAGGTTTTCTTTGAAAAACAGACGAGCTAAAAATAAGCCATATTTGCTAAATAAATTTCTAAAAGAAACTCATCCTGACACCCTAAATTTCGAATAAAAAGGAAAGACCTTCGAGGATTCTTTTCAAGACAAAATTGGGTTAAAGATGGGTTAAATAAGCAATTCTAACAAGCACCCAAGATCTATTTCTAGAGGCTATATACAGTCGAACTTCAATGGCTCGAACACCTTTGGGACCATGAAAATCTGTTCGAGACAGGGGTAGTTCGAGCCACTGATGGTTACTTCCAGGAGAATTAACGACATACTTTAGGATATCTTTTTCTGTGTTCTATCATGAAAAATGCGTGCTGTGTGTACTCATTAGAATCGCCTCATCGAGGCGATTCTAATGAGTACACACAGCATACATTTGCAAGATAAAAGACGAAAATATCCTAATTTTTACCCTCCCTATTTCTTATGTACAGAAATCCCTAGGGACCCAAGAACGGGTTCGACTTAGTCATGGTTAACGAGCCATCGGTGTTCGAGCCATCGAAGTTCTACTGTATTGAATTTATCAAAACATTTCTCCTGAAAACCTCATTCTTAGAGTCAATAAGGATGACATTAGTCGGCACTATACCTCCGTTGCCATGTGCCGGCTTCAGTAGCTCAGTCGGATGTGCGTCTGACTTGTGATCAGGAGGTCGCGTGTTCAATACCTGCTGGGGTTGGCAACATTCTTTCGTGGAGATTTATCACGATCATTCTCTTCCGTCCGCTTATTCAAGAATGGCAGTTGTCAGTTCCTTGACCAGAAAATGAACTTAGGTGATATGAACAAAGTAGTATTGACTAGGCCATAAAACTCAATACAAACAAAGCCGCTGTTATAACCAACTTACCGTAGTCTTTCAAGTCTTCTACAGAGGCATTGTGCGATCGGTTGAGTCTCTCCTTGCCTAAATAATCTGCAAATACAGTTAAATTCCTATGTTAAGGCCACCTAAAATTAAGACCACATAAGACTAAATCTGAATTTAAAAACTTATTTAGAAAGTTTCAGTTATTCTTTCTTTGTGTTTTCTACATCCAGAGACCACCTTTCGGACTGTTCAAAAGTCTTAAGGACCACTTTTGAACAGTCCCAAAGGTGGTCTTAATATAGCAATTTTACTGTAGTAGTGGTTGCACTTGGCAAACATTTTACGGCCGGCCATCTATTTTATGCAAATCCCGATGATCGGCTGAACATCGATCAATTTCGATTAAACATCGATCAATGAAATCGTGATAAATGTTTACAGTTTCGTTCTTTAGTACATGGTTTTTGGATATAACAGAACTTTAAACTTCTTGATAAAAAGAAGAAATTGACCATAATTGGCCACTTTTCATTTTAATTGGCTAAACGTGTAACTGCAGGTTATGCACCTCTGAATTCTTAACCCATATATGCATAGCGGGCCATTTTGGGGACGTTGGCAAACAATTTAGACCCAGATAAAACGCCGCAGATCTGGGTCCTCACTGTTTGCTCAGTGTGCATACATTTTTTTTTGTTGTTGCAAATCTTACAGCACCGATTAGATGGAAGATCTATTGTCATATATGAGTTAACCCTGGGGTTAACATAGTATAGCCTCGTCACCACTAGTTAGGTCGTTTTGGAGACACAGTTTCTACTTTTGTGGGACTTTCACCCGACACTGAGATGAAATGACATCCCAAGCCCTGTCGCCCAGTGAAACCAAAAGGATAATATGCATTGGGCGGTCTGACACACTACTTTGCCTGGGCAGGCTTAGTCCTTATAAGCGGTTTACCAGTACTCGTGTGGTCTGTTTCAGCTCTGCGTGGAAGCACATTGCAGCCCAATCTATTTCTCCAAGCCCCGATGGGCGGGGGCGAACATAGTATAATCAAAACACTAACAGTTCGATTTTCTCTGCAAGTACGCTTGTAAATGGTCTAAATGGGAATGGGAACACCTTGCAGATTTTTTAGCCATTTTTCATAGGGAGACAACTTTCCGGACTTCCTGTTCGCTTTTCTATAAGCCCTGTCCTACTGAAAAAAAGGGTCTACTCTTATAAGAAAGAATTTACTACACAGGAGCGAATTCTTACCTTTAAGAGTTGACCCCTTTTTACATGGGAAACAAAAATACTTTTGCAGGAGTTGCCTCCCATGAGGGTGTTCCCATTCCCGTTAAAGGAGAGATTATTACGTATAAATCATAAGGGTTCCCATGCAGTGTAATCAGAATCTTCGCTTGTCGCTTTGACTTTGGAAAAATGTCTTTCTCAAATCTTACAGCGACATGTGACGACTCCAATCCGCCTGTGCTTTGGCTGAGGTTGGTCAGAGTCTACAGGACATTTATATCATCTAGTAGGTTATGTTATGCTTCGTTTATAATACTGGGTGTTACATCAAAATTGACAAAAGAACAAAATCAGAAGACTCTTACATGATTTTCTTGTCTTATTCATCATAAATTTCCGTTCAACTCTTCCAATCTTCTGTCTTGGCTCCTTCTTCACTTCAGGATCCACAGCGAAGCCTGTACAAGTTTCCCAGCTGACCCATTCTTTCTCAATAATTCTTTCTCTCTTTTCGTCATAGTTCCAGTGCTTCACTAATATATCTTCCAATGTCTTTCCTGGTTGCTCATCTTCATCTGTTGTTTCGTCTCCCGAAAGCTGCAAGTCACCGCCACGGCAATCACCATCCGATACCTCATTTTCAAAATTTTTCAAACTGTCTCCGGCAGTATTGAGCTCCTCTGTCTCGAGATGAAGAGTTTCTTTTTTCTCTCCATCCTTTCCATCACCGGTCATTTCGTCAAACACTTCAGCGGAAGTGTCATTAAAGTACTTCTCGGAAATGTTGTTTGACCTGGTCTGTGTTAGTTTCTCTTGTTCTTCTCTTTCTCTCTTCTCCATTATTTTCAGATAAAAACGATATCTCCTTCCCATATAACCACCATAATGCATTTTCCTCATAAGTTTGATCACTCCAGTTGGTGTATAATAAACCATTTTATCGTCTTCTTCTTCTTTGGATGTGTGCTGCTTCGTTCTCGCCTGATTTACTGAAATAATGTTAGACGTACTTAAATTTAACACTTCTAGTGACTAGAGCCATAATGCTTTATTTATTTTTATCATATGACGTCGCGTCTGAGAATGTAATAACGCCATGTAATATTTTCGATAATCCACTAGTGGATAAAATATGCAAATTAGCTAGATAGGCTCATGTACGACGTCCTTTACGACGTCGCGTTTACTAGCGGCGGAATATTGACATTTTTGTAAACAATCGTGAATAAAATGCGCTTTAAATGTCATATGATAAATAGAATCTTGCATTCGTGCTCATGTATTATTGAATTTATTAAACTCGTTGAGGAAAAGGGATAAAATGCTCGGCAAAGCAATAATACATGAACACTCATGTAAGATCCTTTATATTTAATCTAGAGAATTATTGTCTTAGCACGGGACAGCCTTGATCTGTGTTTTGCTATTGTTGTTATTATTATTGGCAATAAAAATGATACGAAAACAATGCCTTTATGTTATACAATGGAAACTTGAACTGTCGTATCTGTCTGTGAATTTGTTGAGTATCTCTTACCTTGTAAGCTTCAAAGTAACAGATACTCAACCCATTCCTCGTGAAAGGGGCATGACAAAACCGCTCAAAAAGACATATGCAACAACCATCCGCACAGTCTGATCACACTCTCCGCTTTTTTTAGAAGCCTCCGTGGTGCAGTGGTTACGCTACTCGCCTTGTAAACCAGGGATCGCAGGATCGATCCCGGTCTTCTCCAGACTTTCGGATGAGTCTTTAAACCGAGGTCCCGTCTCCGTATGACCTTAGCTGTTGGTGGGACGTAAAACTAAAACTCACTCACTCACTCTCCGCTTTTCATATAGACTGTCTCTAGCTTTAAAGTTTTCAAACAGCGATGAATGAATTAAGACTCTGGCTTAGTTGGTAACCTTGAGAGGCTGATGTGAGTCTTCGCTTGTATGTTTTATATCATCTGACTAAGTTGTAATTACCTTTTACTTGCCTGTCTTCTCTCATCTTCTTTTGTTTGGCGGCTAGTCTTACCAGATTCTGGTAAGTTTCTCTTCCGTCACGGCGAATGTGTCTTTGAACTGTTTTTAGTCTTTCAGTCATTTCAGATTCTGTCAGAAAATGGTATTCTTCGTTTTCTTCAGGATTTTCCTCGTGGTCTATTTTCTTACGTAGTTTGCAAACAGTTTCAACGAATTCATCATGTGTCAGTGTTGCTAGATCTGTTTCCAAATTCAAAATATCATCTAGTTCGCTACTTTGATATGACTTCAAATATTTTGCATCAGCTGCTTCAGTTAGTCCATTTGTTTTGTCTTGGACTGCTTCATTAGAAATACTCTGACCTCTTCTTAACTCGTCATCAGGGTCGTTAACACTATCTGATTGTGTGCCAGAGAATATACGCCGCTTTTGTTCTTCTTTCAAATTCTCTATTACCTTAAGAATTGAAATTGTCGGAACAATTTGCTTCGACCGTCCAGTGTTTGAATCATTACATTTTATTTGATCTGATTGATTTATTTCTTTACGCTCAGATATCATATCATATTCATTTGGCAGCTCTCCTTTGTTTGCCATTTTGATGCTACTCGGAATGCACTGGTCATCAACAGCCTTCACTTTAGCTTTGGTTCTGTCATGAGGGATTTGTATTCTGTCTAGTCTATTAGACACCGCAACATCTTTTATGTTTTCCATCATTTCAGTGCTGTCTTTGTGTCTTGTTGAACATCCTCTTTCGTGTTCTGCATTGTTTTCGGCCGGTTGTGTAGTAAGTGGGCATTCTGCTATTTCGTCAGTTGTCTGGTTTTCTACTATTACAGTAATGTTCTCTATCACTCTTTTTGTATCAATAAAATGCTTGTCTAAGGTGTCAGTAGTGGTGTATTCATCTGAAACAAATTCATCATGAGTCAGTTTTGCTACATCTGTTGTCCAGTTCATAATATCTTCTAGTTCGCGTCTTTGATCTGACTTCGAACATTCCGCATCATCTGCTTCATTAAGTCCATTTGTTTTGTTTGTGACTGTTTCACTTGAAATACTTTGGCCTTTTGTAAACTCATTACCAGGCCCTGTAGCATACGCTGATTGTATGCCAGAGAATATAGGCTGCTTCAATTCATCTTTCAAATTTTCTATCAGCTGTTTAGGGACTGAGGTAATCGGGACTGTTTGCGTCGTCTTTCCTGTGTTTGAGTCATTGCACTCTGAAATCATAGCATCTTCATTTGGTAGTCCTGTTTTGTTTTTCATTTTGATGCTTCTTAGAATGCACGGGTCATTAACAACCTTTATTGTGACTTTTGCACTGTCATTAAATACTGGCATTCTTTCACGGCTGTTAGATATCACAACATCTTTTATGTTCTCCTCTATCATTTCAGTACTGCCCTGGAGTTTTGTTGATAATCGTCTTTCATGGTCTGCACTGTCTTCAGCTGGTCGTGTTATTATTGGACATTCTGCTATTTCACCAGTTGTCTGACTTTCTAATGTCTCAGTAATGTTCTCTGCAACACTTTTCATATCAATAAATTGCTTGTTCACTGTGTCATCAGTAGTGCTTTCATCTGTAATAAATTCATCGTGGGACGGATTTGCTACATCTGTTGTACAGTTCGTAGTATCTTCTAGTTCACTAGTCTGATCTGAGTTTAAATATTTATCGTCTGCGTCAGCAATTCCATTTGTTTGGTATTGGACTGTTTCATTACAAACATTTTGGCCTTTTGTAAACTCATCATCATACTCTGTAATACAACTTGATTGCGTGCCAGGGAATATAGGCCTATTCAGTTCATCTTTTAAATTTTCTATCATCTTGTTATGAATAGGTGTGTTTGTTAATGTTTGCATTGTCCTTCCGGTGTTTGAAACATTACATTGTTTTTGTCCTGATTTATTTATTTCATTACACTCAGAAATTATACCACCTTCATTTGGCAGCTCTGTTTTGCTTGCCTTTTCGGTGCTATATAGAATGCACTTGTCATTAACAGCATCCAGTTTAACTTCTGTACTGTCCTGAGGAACTGACATTCTTTCTAGACCGTTAGAAATTACAACTTTTATGTTCTCCTTTATATTTTCAGTATTGCCCTGGAGTTTTTTTGAGAGCCGTCTTTCATGATCCGCATTGTCCTCAGCTGGTCGTGTTATTAGTGGACATACTGCTATTTCACCAGTTTTCTGATTTTCTACTGCCTCAGTACTGTTTTCTACCACCCTTGTCATATCAATAAATTGCTTGTTCACTGTGTCATCAGTGGTGTTTTCATCTGTTATAAATTCATCGCGGGACGGTTTTGCTACATCTGTTGTCCAGTTCACAGTATCTTCTGTTTCACTAGTCTGATCCGATTTTAAATATTTTGCGTCTGCGTCAGCAAGTCCGTTTGTTTTGTTTTGGACTGTTTCATTAGAAATATTTTGTCCTGTTGTAAACGCATCATCATACTCTGTAATACAACTTGATTGCGTGCCAGGGTATATAGGCCTCTTCAGTTCATCTTTTAAATTTTCTATCAACTTTTTAGGAACTGATGTGTTCGGGAATGTTTGCATCGTCCTACCGGTGTTTGAATCATTACATTGTTTTTGTTCTGATTGATTTATTTCATAACACTCAGAAAGTATACCATCTTCGATTGGCAGCTCTGTTTTGCTTGCCTTTTCGGTGCTGTGTTGAATGCACTTGTCATTAACAGCATCCAAATTAACTTCTGTACTGTCGTGATGAATTGGCATTCTTTCTAGACTGTTAGAAATCACATCTTTTATGTTCTCCTCCATCATTTCAGTACTGCCCTTGAGTTTTGTTGATAACCGTCTTTCATGATCTGCATTGTCTTCAGCTGGTCGTGTAATTAGTGGACACACTGCTATTTCACCAGTTGTCTGATTTTCTACTGCCTCAGTACTGTTCTCTACCACCCTTGTCATATCAATAAATTGCTTGTTCATCGTGTCATCAGTGGTGCTTTCATCTGTTATAAATTCATCGTGGGACGGTTTTGCTACATCTGTTGTCCAGTTCGTAGTATCTTCTAGTTCACTAGTCTGATCCGATTTTAAATATTTTGCGTCTTCGTCGGCAAGTCCATTTGTTTTGTTTTGGACTGTTTCATTAGAAATATTTTGGCCTCTTGTAAACTCATCATCATACTTTGCAATACAACTTGATTGCGTGCCACTGAATAAAGGCCTCTTCAGTTCACCTTTTAATTTTTCTATCACCTTTTCAGGAACTGATGTGTCCGGGAATGTTTGCATCGTCCTTCCGGTGTTTGAATCATTACATTGTTTTTGTTCTGATTGATTTATTTCATTACACTCAGAAATTATACCACCTTCATTTGGCAGCTCTGTTTTGCTTGCCTTTTCGGTGCTATATAGAATGCACTCGTCATTAACAGCATTCAGTTTAACTTCTGTACTGTCGTGAGGAATTGACATTCTTTCTAGACTGTTAGAAATCACAACTTCTTTTATGTTCTCTACCATATCAATGCTGCCCTGGGGCTTTGTTGATAACTCTCTTTCGTCTTCAGCTGGTAGTGTAATTAGTGGACAGTCTGCTGTTACACCGTCTGTCTGATTTTCGACTGTCTCGGAAATGTTCTCTACCACTTGTTTCATAGCAATAAATTGCTTGTTCAGTGTGTCATTATTAGTGCTTTCGTCTGTTCCATCTTCGTTGTGAGGAAGTTTGCTTTCATTCGTTATCTTCAAAAAGGTCAGACAGTCAGACGAACTTTCTGTTTCTTTCTTTTTCTTGGTCTTGTTTTTCCTTCTGCTAAATTTTTGCTTAAACCTTTGGAATATTGACATTTTTCTAGGTGTTTCAGATTCTGGCACCCTAGGGCGCTTCTCTTCACCTTGTTTGCTTTCAGTATTTGCTGGACTAAAATCGAAACTCGTTTGTGAAACTTTTCTCTTTTTCCCCATTTTCAGTTCCCAGCTTTTGTTTTTTGAACCGCCTGGGCTACATGAGGGAGGCGGTAAGAGCTCTTCAACGTTTGAGGTCTCCTGTTTTCTCATTTCACTCTCGTGGTGTTCCAATTTTGTTGCATCGCCATCCAAGATGTCTTTATTGCGTTCGTGTTCCCTTATATCTTTTGTTTCAGGAATTGCAACCGTTTGTTCAGCTCGTTTCAACTCTATATCATCTAAAAGCAAATTCTCCCATATGTTTGTGCTACCTATAGCATTCCTTGTCTGATCTGTTCTTACATCAGCTAAGTTATCCGTTACAATACCAGTAGTTTCTGTGCTATCCTGAGTGATATGGGTGGATACCACACTTTCGAGAACTGTATCACCATTAGGGGGCGATGACTCTTCTGTCATTTACGTGTTGGACTGAACTACTAGTACTTGTATTGTTATTTCGCGACTTACATTACCTACCTTTTCCTCAAACGTCCCGTTATTTCAGTTATGTCATTCACTTGCTAAGCTTTGTTAGGATGCGTGTTTGTGATTGACTCCTCATTGGTTTCGTTTCTGCTCTGACAGACCAACACTATTTTTGTTTTCTCAGGACCTGTATATGTGAACTTCTGTGTACTTGTTGTTCTGTCATGTGGTCTTGCATCATCCAATATACGTGCTTTTGTAATGTCTGTACTTTCGAAACTTTCATCAATAACAATCAATTTCTCCGCAGTTTCTTCGCTGCTCTGAATGGTAGGCGTTGGTAAAGCCCCATCAGATACTTAATCATCTACATCTTCTTAGTCTGTCATTCCTTATATGTCTGTTTTGCTTTTTCCTGGGTAATAAGGGATTATAACAATATATATAAAAAACAAATTAAAGGATCAAAGACATTCTTTCTGACTACATCGCAAGGTACAGATTACCGTACCCGCACTGTAAATTTATGGATACGTACATGTACAGTAGATTTTTGTGTTAAGGCCACCTTTGGGGCTATTCAAAAATGATCTTAAAGGCAACTGTTGAACATTCCAAAGGCGGTATCTTATAAGACAGTAGGTTCAGAAAACACAGAAAAAATAACAAAAATCTCTTTTTTTTTCTCTCTCTCCTTTTTTTTTTTTTTTTTTTTTCAAACAGAAGAATTAGCCCTACTTTTAGCTAGTCTTAATAGTGTAGACTACATCATAGTGTAGTTTATATTTTCTTGTCCTTTGGGACCATTGATTCCATTTGGGAATTTTGAAAATATCTGAGGGTCACTCATGAGGCCTAATTGACCGAAACTAGCTAGTCTGGTCCAGAAAACATGTACACTTCATATTTTCCATTTCTGTGGTGTATTCCTTACTTCCAAAAGATAACCCTTTTATTGAACATACTTAATAGCAGAATTTCATTTTTTTAGCATGGGATGAGCAGAAAAATACGCAGAACACAATTTATCTCAAAAATAGATACTGGTAGACTGGGTGAATATAGAAATCAGCGAGGCTTTTTCCATGCACAAACATTTGCCGGATCCCAGTGAATTTGTTTTTAAACGCGAGGCTGTTGATTTTCGGGGTAGTTTAGACAAACAGTATCTTTGAAATTGTGTGTTATCTAAGAAAAACCGAGCAGTAATGCCGGTTACATTACACTGACATTTTGCCGTGGTTGTGAGCGTGTATTCAACAAAGAGCTTCCTCGGGACCCAGCAAATACTAATGTATGAAAAAGCAACAAATATAGTAGACCTTCGATGGCTCGAACACTGATGTCTCGCTAACCATGGGTGAGTCGAACCTATTCTTTAGTCTCTAGGGAAATCCTCTACATAAGAATAAGTGGGGGATAATTTAGGAGATTTTAGTCTTTTATCTTACAAATGTATGCCGTGTGCACTCATTAGAATCGCCTCGATGAGGCGATTCTAATGAGTACACACAGTATACATATCGAGGCGATTCTAATGAGTACAGACAACATACATTTTCATTATAGAACGCCGAAAAGATGTCCAAAAGTACACTGAAATTCCGCTTATAAGACCACCTAAAATTAAGAGAAATTATGTTTTTAAAAGCATATTTAGGAGGTTTCAGGTACAGTTTCCTTGTGCTGTTTTGAACAACCCCAAAGGTGGTCTTAATAAAAGGAATTTTACCGTATCTCGTTATGCCTCCTGCCAGTAGCCCTCAGTGGCTCGAACTACCCTGTTTCAAACACATTTGCGAGGTCCCAAAGGTGTTCGAGTCATTGAAGTTCGACTGCATACTTTTTGCGAAGTCAACGCATACACACAAATCCCGTGATGAAACTACTTAACTAGACGAAAAGGGTAGAGAGAGAGAGAGAGAGAGAGAGAGAGAGAGAGAGAGAGAGAGAGAGAGAGAGAGAGAGAGAGGAGAGGGGGGGGGGGGGGGGGGGGTAATGCTAATGTGTTATCAAAGTTATTTTTGCATTTTACACTTACCATCATCATAAAACATGTCTAGAAAATTGAAGACAAAGTTTTTTTTTTGTTTGTTATTTTTTTATAAAAAAAAAAAAAAAAACGTCTTTTTTCTATCAAGTTTCAAATTAGTAATTACTAATTTGAGACTTGATAGAAAAAAGACGTCTTTTTTTTAAAAAAAAAAAAAAAAAAAAAAAAACAAACTCTGTCTAGAAGTTTCTAAACATGTTTTATGATGATGTTCCAGTTAGAGCAAAATGCAAAAATAACTTTGTAAAAACATTAAGTGACCTGGCCCCTAGCATCTGTGGCAGAAAGCTACCCACGGAACTTTTCTGCTAATTGTTTTGCTATAAATATCTACAATGCATGTGTCATTTTTTTAACTTTTCAAAAGTCTACGGTTTGAATTTCCAGTCTATGTGCGCAGTCAGCACTAAACACCGAGCCAACGTCGGACCGACAGCGATACGACCTTGGCGTGGCAACGTCATATCGCTGTCGGACCGACGTTGGCACGTCATTCATTAAAGACAGGGATACGTTTTGTTTTTAGCTTTACACAAATATCTATATCCGAAAGATGACTGATAAAGCAATATTTCTATTTGAAAATAATAAAAACAATCATAATAAATGTTGATTTGTTTGCCTGTCAACACTATTTTGGTCATTTTTAGACGTTGTTTCCAATTTTGTGGGACTTTTGCCTGGTACTGAGATGAAATGACATCTCAAGCCCTGCCGCCCAAACAGACCAAAGGGGTTTATATGTAGGAACGGTCCGAATCCCACGACTTTGCCTGGACAGGCTTAAATTAGACTCTCTAAGCGGTTTACCGGTACTCATGTGTAGTCGGTTTCAGCACTGCGTGGAAGCTGGACCCATTCCAATTTATTTCTCCAAGCATCGATGGGCGGGAGCTCTATAAACGTAAAACCAATGATTGGGCCGGCACATGGGACGTAGGGCCTGTGGCATTCTCTGTTCTTCAGTTGCGCGTGAGTCGCTGTCATTTTTGTACCTAGTAACTTTGGGTCGATTGATGAACAATCGACCCGAAGTTACTAACTACAAAAGTTTCCCTCTTGCTTTTGTCCACGTGACTATCGCTGACCATGTAGAAAATACAGGCACCGGTTATTTATAGCAGCGCTATTCTTCTCTCTGTCACGTCAGAGCGCTGTGTAAAAAGAAAAAATCTGAACTGGGCCCGTGTACAGGGTCATTGGCAAAGAGTGTAGACCCAGCTAAGATGCCGCGTTCTCGCCGCAGAACGCGGCGTCTGGTCAGGGTCTACACTTTTTGCCTAAAAATACTGGAATTTTAACCTATGTGGACTATTTATACCGTCCAGTCTACGCCACGAGTACTCTCAGTGCTTTGATTGTTTGAAGCCGGAAAGTACCAGCAGACGACAAAGCAAACGACAATTTTCAGTGTAAGTGGCATCTTATGAGTAAAGCAAATTAATTTCACTCCGAATAAGTACAGCGGAACCGTTACGAAAACACGCCTATTCAAATACAATGTAAATTGTATCGACAAAAAAACAACAACAATTTTCAGATGAAAAGTTGTAATATTTTTCTTATTTCTACTCAAAATATAGGTTGTGGGTACCCGTTAGAACCGCCTCATCGAGGCGGTTCTAACGAGTTCCACAATCTATATTTTGGAGCAGAAATAAGAACAATAAGGTTTACCCCTGCAAACCCCAGTTTTACTATATAAAAGTAGGGTTCAAGGGGGTCAAAACATATAGGCATGTTTTCGTGATGCCTGGAAGGGACATGCAATTTTTTAATATGTTTTGCGAACAAGATAATATCGTGTGTGCACAACCTAATTGTGTGCACAAGACATTTTCTTGTTTTCACAACATAGATCTTGTGGAGACAACATAATATCTTGTTCGCACATCTTATTATCTTGTTTGCACGACTTATGCACGACTTAATATCTTGTGCGGACAACATTATATCTTGTGCAAACAAGATATCGTGTTAAAACAATTTAATCAGACGCATAAGATAGCATGTTGTCCGCACAAGATCTATGTTCAGCAAACAAGAAAATATGTTGTGCGAACAAGATAATAATATCTTGTGCGCACTGGATATTAAGTTGTTCGAACAAGATATTATTTTGTGCGCACATAATGTTATGTTGTCCGCACAAGATATATTATGTTATCCGCACAAGATAATATCTTGTTCGCACAACTTAATATCTTGTTCGCACAACTTAATATCTTGTGCGCACAACATATTAAAAAAAATACATGTTCCTTCCCGGGTTCTGTAGAATACACAGCAACAGAAAGCGCAAAGGGTTTAAACGTAAACGCAGTTAGAAAGGCGTGAAGGTTGGGGCATAATAAAAATACGTGCACTGGACCCGAAGAAAATCACCGGAGCAACTGTCAGAACTACCAACTACCAGTATGCGTTTTTACGAAAGCCTAGAAGGACCACTTTTAAAAAGAAAAAAAAAATTCTCGTTATTATGAGATAACTATGTCGTTATTACGAGATAATTATGTCGTTATTTCGAGATAATTATGTTGTAATTACGAGAAAACTAAGTCGTTATAACGAAACGATTTTTCTCGTTATAACGAGATAACTATGTCGTTATTACGAGAAAACTAAGTCGTCTTAACGAGATACTATCTCGTATTAACGCGACAGCTATCTCGTTATAACGAGATAGCTATATCGTTAGATAAATAAGTAATCTTCAGCAACAAAGTTTTCAGCTTCTGGATACCCGACCTAGCACACTCACTCACACCAGTGCTAGAGGGAACTCAGAGAACAGTGCTTTTGGCACCGACGAGAAGATCCGAACTAACAACACCACTTCAACAAGAGCACCTTCATTAAACACACATAGATCCAGGCATATGGACACGCGTGTACAGAGGCACATTGACAGACACACACGCATGTACCCTCGGCCCCCGCCCATCGGGGCTTGAAGAAATAGATGGGCTGCATGATGCTTCCAAGCAGAGCTGAACCGACTTGCACACGAGTACTGGTAAACCGCTTAGAGGATCTAGGCATGCCCAGGCAAAGCGGTGCGAGTCGGCCCTGTCCATGCTTATAAACCCTATTGGTTTCATTGGGCGGCAGGGCTTGAGATGTCATTTCATCTCAATGTCGGGTAAAAGTCCCACAAAATTGGAAGCAACGTCTCCGAAATGACCTTTACAGTGTTGACGGGGACGCTAAACCTCAAACCAACCAACCAACGCATGTACCCTCCCCACTCACTTCCCCCACGCACGTATAAGTAATGATTGTGACAGGTGGCAGGTATTGTTTATCTCATATTTTATGGCCCTCTCAACAACAATTCAGTCGTTCTGAGATGGGACATCGGTTTGAAACGAAGGAGCAAGGCATTCTTCTGCGACACCTATGTTTGTTTGCTTGATTTGAGGTATAAAGTCCCTGTCAATACTATTTAGGTCATTTTGGAGACATTGCTTACAATTTTGTGGGACTTTTACTAAAATTGATATGAAATGACATTTCAAGCACTGTCGTCCAATGAAACCAATAAGGTTTGTATGCATGGACGGTCCGACTCGCGCCACTTACCTAGGCAGGCTTAGAACCTCTAAGCGGTTTACCAGTACTCATGTGCGGTTGGTTTCAGTTCTGCGTAGAAGCATCAGGCAGCCCAATCTATCTCTTCAAGCCCCGATGGGCGGGAGCAGACACCTTATGTATGCGGCGAGAATGAGTAATTACTTGAGAAGTCAGTAGATGTTTCTTCTTCGTCTTCTATTTCTTCTGTGGTGATAATGAGATAATATTGAGTTAATTTTTAATGGCCCCTGTAAGACTTCTGGATGCTGTTGCAATTCTCGTTATAACGAGCTAATTTTTTCGTAATTACGAGTTAATTATCTCGTAATAACGAGTTAATTATCTCGTAATAACGAGTTAATTATCTCGTAATAACGGGATAACTAAGGCGTAATAACGAGATAATTAACTCGTTATTACGAGAAAACTAAGTCGTAATAACGAGATAACGTCGTAATAACGAGATAACTTACTCGTAATAACGAGATAATTAACTCGTTATAACGATAATTGCAACAGCATCCAGAAGTCTTACATGGGCCATTGAGACCTGGTTCCAAGTGATCCTCGGTGCTTTAGCTCACCTGTCTGTCATGGCTCAGCAAGCAATAATAATGGGAATCTGTTCTGGCAGTGGTAGTGCTGTTAGCGGTGCGTACCACTTCCTCCTTTACTGCCATCACTCATTCTCGCCTGGTGGCCCCCGCCCATAGGGGCTTGAAGAAATATATGTGCTGCATGATGCTTCCACGCAGAGCTGAATCCGGCCCGCACCCGCACACTAGTACTGGTAAACCGCTTAGAGGATCTAAGCCTGTCCAGGAACAGCGGTGCGAGGCAGATCGTCCATAATAATAAACACTATTGGTTTCATTGGGCGACAGGGCTTTAGATGTCATTTCATCTCAATGTCGGGTAAAAGTCCCACAAAATTGGAAGCAACGTCTCCAAAATGACCTTTACAGTGTTGACGGGGACGTTAAACCTCAAATCAAACAAACAAACAAACAAATCATTCTCGCCTGGTACATAAGTGTCGAAGAATAGTCTTTTTAATGCGATTTTAAACCAAGGGTCCATGTAAGTATGACTACATTGCTGTTGGGAGGGCCATAAAATACCCTGTAGAGATTCAGAAAGGCCTGTTGGTATGCACAGTTTAGTCGGGGTCTTCACTGTGTACTGAGTCTGGTATCTTTTTCACTATAGCTAGTGGGGGACTCGGATCAGACAGCGCAGATGCGCAGTCTGATCTTGGCTTTTGCTGGGCGCACTCACATGCAGTGCTCCGTCCCATATAGTCCCTGGCACTGCCATTATTGCATGGTTTTGAGTTCTTAATGAGGATTCTTTTAGGTCTGGTCCCGGGGTTGTGGGTATTTTATCTTGCTCGGCTTGGTTGAGCATGAAATTTGTAATGCTCATAATTTCCAGTATTTAAACAAATTAGGCAATTTGTGTACTCATATGAGCGCAGAATGTTGCTTGTGCTGCTCAAGAATTTTATAATGCCAACAACTGTTTGCATTTGGAATTTGTGAGCAAGATCGGCTTCATTTTTGAGTGGGTTGGGCGTGGGAGAAGGTTTGTAACATCAGGACCTGAGCAATTCATGGTCTGAAGGGGCTTCTCACTTTGTATAAATTCAAACATAATTTAGCTCCATGGTTGTGGATACATGTCGTCCCCGCCCATTGGGGCTTGGAAAAATTAATTTGGCTGCATGGTGCTTCCACGCAGAGCTGAATCTGACCGTGAATAGCCGCCGTTACATGACGTTACACTTAGATTCTTAAACGTAAGCAGGATAACGTCATTTTCTCTCATCTCTGACCATACTGACACGGGGGCCTTGGTTTAAAATCACGTTAAAAAGGTTGATAAGCAGGGATTATTCTACGACACCTTATGTACCAGAATGAGAGATTACTTGAGAAGATGGTAGTAAATGAGGAAGTGGTATGCACCGCTAACAGCACTACCACTGCCAGAACAGATTCCCATAATTATTGCTTGCTGAGCCCTGACAGGCAGGTGAGCTAAAGTACCGAGGATCACTTGGAACCAGGTCTCAATGGCCCTTGTAAGACTTCTGGATGTTGTTGCAAATCCCGTTATAACGAGTTACTTATATTTCGTTATTACGACTTAGTTTTCTCGTAATTACGAGTTAGTTATCTCGTTATAACGAGTTAGTTATTACGAGATAATTAACTCGTTATTACGAGATAATAACTCGTAATAACGAGAAAATTAACTCGTAATTACGAGAATACGAGATAATTATCTCATTATCACCACAGAAGAAGAAGAAGAAGAAAAGGTGTCGGCCTCCGCCAATCGGGGCTTGAAGAAATAGATTGGGCTGTCTGATGCTTCCACGCAGAACTGAAACCAACCGCACATAAGTATTGGTAAACCGCTTAGAGGTTCTGAGCCTGCCCAGGAATAGTGGCGCGAGTCGGACCGCCCATGCATATAAACCCTATTGGTTTCATTGGGCGACAGTGCTTGAAATGTCATTTCATCTCAATGTCTAGTAAAAGTCCCACACAATTGTAAGCAATATCTCCAAAATGACCTAAATAGTACTCAATTCAAGCAAACAAACATAAGGTGTCGTAGACGAATGCCTTGGTCCTTCGTATTTTGAATGAGATTTCAAACCGAGGTCCCATCTCAGAACGACTGAATTGTTGTTGAGAGGGCCATATGATATGAGCCAACCAAGCAGCATAAACAGTATCTGCCACCTGTCACAATCATTACTTATATGTGCGTGGGGGCGGTGAGCGGGGAGGGTACGTCCGTGTGTGTCTGTATGTATGCCTCTGTGCACGCGTGTCCATATGCCTGTATATATGCATGTGTTTAATGAAGATGCTCGAGATAGCTATCTCGTTATAACGAGATGGCTATCGCGTTGATACGAGATAGTATCTCGCTAATACGACTTAGTTTTCTCGTAATAACGACATAGTTATCTCGTTATAACGAGAAAAATTTTCTCGTTATAACGACTTAGTTTTCTCGTAATTACAACATAATTATCTCGTAATAACGACATATTATCTCGTAATAACGACATAGTTATCTCGTAATAACGAGAAAAGTTTTTTTTTCTTTTGAAAGTGGTCCTCCTAGGCTTTCGTACGTTTTAGTATACCTCTGTAAACATATTGTAAATAGTTTTAGGAACTGCTAATACCCTTATAAAGCGCCCCGGCCCATTGGGGCTTGAAGAAATAGTTGGCCGCATGATGCTTCCACGCGGAGCTGAAACCGACCCGCACACGAGTACTGGTAAACAGCTTAGAGGATCTAAGCCTGCCCAGGCAAAGCGGTGCGAGTCGGACCTTCCATGCTTATAAACCCTATTGCTTTCATTTGGGCGGTAGGGCTTGAGAAGTCATTTCATCCAATGTCGGGTAAAAGTCTCACAAAACTGGAAGCAACGTCTCCAAAATGACCTTTACAGTGTAAACTGGGACGTTAAGCCTCAACTCAAACAAACAAACAAAACAGATCGTGGGTACTCGTTAAAACCGCCTCAATGAGATTTTCTTCTTCAAAGATCACACCGTTAGTCATTGCGTTAGTCATTGTGGATAAGACAGTCTGCTATACTCGTATCATGAAACGTAGAAAGGAACAGCTGGGTCAATTGATACACTGTACAGTTAAATAGTTTACTGTTGTGACACGCGGGGCCCCGCCCATCGGGGCTTGGAAAATAGATTGGACTGCAGGATGCTTCCACGCAGAGCTGAAACTGACCGCACAAACAGACAAGTGGTATGAGTCAGACACCATTCTATTATCTATCTATTTATTTATACTGCAGCAACCCCATTAAGAGGACTATCGTGCAGGTGACTATTAGAAAGAGGTTTAGGATCGTCTACTGCATATAACCATTTCATTGAGCGGCAGGGCTTGCTTGGTATGTCATTTCATCTCAATGTCGGGTAAAAGTCCCACAAAATTGAGAGAAACGTCTCCAAAATGACCTAAATATTGTTGATAGGGACGTTAAACTTTAGTTCAAATAAAACTGTTGGAGCTGTTTTGTGCTAGCTGGGTTATTTTATGGCAGCCTTGCGAGTAGAATGGACGCGTTTCATGTTTCAATTTAACCACATCACAAATATAAATTTCAGATGGATGATTTCAGGCATTAAATAAATAAATAAATAAATAAAATTACCATTTGTATATGACGTGGCCTTCTGTGCGTTTTCTCCTCGCATGACTTGACTGACGCTTACGCCGTTGTCATAGAAACTTTTCCCATAATGCTTCTGACAATGCCTTGACGTTATTACGATAACGTTGTCATTTTGGGTCGAGTGTTCGTCAATCGACCCAAAGTTACTAAGCACAAAAGCTTTTCAGCGTTGATGCCCACGGGACTATAAATGATTCGTAAGAAATCTATGTAGAGGTTATTTACAGAAAATAGTCCCACTATTCTTGCCGTTGTGACGTTACTGAGAGTGCAGTGTAAGAGAAAGTTATGGTTAAACATTGAATCTGCGTATGTGCTGGATGCAGCTGGAACATTGGAAAATAGTTTAGACCAAAATCAGACGCCGCAGAATGCGGCGTCTGATCAGGGTCTACACTGTTTACATACAGTACATTAATGTAAGGATTAAACAAAACAGCATAAGACTGAGGTAATGGCCAAATATGACCGACTCAGTATAAGAAGATAGATAGATAGAAGTCTCCGCTCAGGACCTTTTTTTCAATCTACACTCAGATACAATCGACCCACTAGTGCTGTCAGTACTTTGATTTAGCTTAGCCAAGGAGAAATGTACATATCACAAACCAGAGCCTTTGTTGCTCATCATAAAAAACTAGTCCGTGAAATGAACAGCCCTCTAAATCCCACATTATAGAGAAAACTAGGATTTACAGTGATGTACATTATTGCTCCAGGACAAAGGCCGTGGATACTCGTTAGGACAGCCTAACTAATCACGAAAACACGCCTATATAACTTTGACCCTCTTGAACCCCACTTTTATAAAACTGGGATTTACAGTGGTAAACCTTATTTTTCTTATTTCTGTTCTAAAATATAGATTGCGTGTACTCGTTAGAACCGCCTCAATGAAGCGGTTCTAGGTTCTAACGAATACCCACAATCTATATTTTGAGCAGAAATAAGAAAAATATCAACGAGTACACACAATCTATGTTTTAGAAAAGAAATAAGAAAAATATCACAATTTTTCAGCTTAAAATTTTCCTTTTTTCGGCGTAGTTACAAAGTATTTATAGGCGTGTTTTCGTAATGCTATGTGCGGAGTAAATAAGACATATATCGGGAAAGCACCGAAATAATACACAATGTCACACCGGTAAGTTATTGTTACGTTGCATTGAGGTAGCTTCAAGGATGAAATAAATAAATAAATGAATAAATAAATAAATGAATACATTACGATAACATACCCGTGCGACATAGTTCATTTTTCACATCTCCAAAATGGCTTCTTTTCTGATGAAAATCTGTGATATTTTTGTTAATTTTACTTCAAACATAGGTTGTGGGTGCTTGTTAGAACCGCCTCATTGAGGCTGTTCTAACGAGTACCCACAATCTATGTCTATGAGCAGAAATAAGGCAAATAATGTATACCACCCTAAACCCCAGTTTTCTCTATATAAATTGGGGTGTAAGGGGGTGTTCATTTCACGGACCTGTTAACGTGATGAAATATACAGGGATAATCACAATGACAGGACATAGCCCATACCTGGTACGAGGGCCCAGTTGTCCAAAGCATCATTAGCTTAACGAGCTCGTTAGTGATGAAACTGTAAAACCGTTCTCGCAAGTTCAGTGTCTAGTTTAGTAGTTTTTGCTGAGAAAATGAGAACAGCTTTTGCATCTTTTCATCTTTTTTAGCAAAAATAATAGCATATTTGCCAAATTAAATGATCAAAGTTTTAACAATGCGTTAACTATCTTTCTTTCTATATACACCGCCATACGCCCTCTCGGGCAGTCTAGGCAGGTGTACTTTACATACACTCCTGATGTGCAGGATGAAAGCCTACACAGTAATCATGTAACAACGGTAGGGTTCTTTAACCTGCACACGGGATGATTCTCCTGCACAGGGGGTCTCCACTTAACTTCCCGATCCGAAGGACGGTGCACTTTGTGGCATTCATCCCTGCAAATGTTGCCAATGAAGTATGTTCGGATACCAAAATTTTATTGCCGCTGCCGGGAATCTAACCGGGGGGGGGGGGGGGGGGGGGGGGTCTCTAGCACCGGGGACAAGTGCACTAACCACTGAAATACCAGTTAGGTTTGAACCACTGGCACCCGGATGACAATGAAGTCAAGCGTCTGGCAGTGTTAGTTGGCTGCTCGC